>OX424470.1:11508979-12836748 GCA_949152455.1 Lithophane leautieri
GCATAGACTTTCACTTAAATAAAATAAAAAAAAAAAAATTCTATAACATTAGAATTAGATTGAATATCTCTTGTATTTCGTTTATAAGAAAATTAATAAAGGGATATTCATTTGCAAAAAAACGACCAAATTCAATATATTACAGTTAACTGGCATCCGACCACTTCCATCAATAGCATACTAAAGCGTACGGTTCAGTTCATTATGATTAGCGCTCGACACTCATTAATTAATAACTGGTTGTTATTGTCAGTAATCATCAAGCTCTGCTAATGTACTCTAAATCTAATTCAATTTAAATGAAGTGCTATTTCAAAATGTAATTCAATTTAGCGTTGATATTTCTACAAAGAATTAAATTCGAATAACAAGTTGAATTTAGACATTTTTGGCACTTATCATAACATCATTTCTGTAATCCACGTAGGGTTAGGCAGAGCTAGCACACTACCAGCAGTGTAGGTTGGAAAAACTCAATAACACTTTACCCGACCTGAGAACCAAACTTAGGACCTCATGGTAAGAGACAGTCACGCTATACGACAGCCACAAATTAATTTGTTTATTTCAAAAGTTCAAAACGCTTCTTCTTTTTTTCGTGTTGATGGCTACTATTATACGCTAATAAAGTATTACAAAATCATATTCCAACCAAATCATTCATGTTTATTTATGGTGAATTTCAAACAAAATTCAGTAGTTGCAAACTCTTATATGATAGTGTATATTAGCAATCGGTTTTTTCAGAGGGCTCTTTCCAATTTCAAACAAAACCAAATTCTATATAAGGCCAGATTCACGTCAAAATCAAAATATCTCATAAAGCTTGACACACAAGGTCACATCTCACGCTAATTGTCGCGCGACGTCACATTTTGCTCGTCAAAGCTGTCAAAATCAAAATTTAAATCAAAATATTTTATTTCACATACTCGTAAGCCTACATGGGCACTTATGAAACATCAGAAGCTAGGTGCACGGTTCCAATTGGTCGTTTCCTATGGAGAAGAGCCGGCAAGAAACTACATGGTTACTCTTTTAAAAATAATTGGCTTTTACAATATTTTCAAATTACAGTGTTAGTAGGCACGGGAGGACAATGTAGGCCTTTCAACAAGTACCAGGTACTTAACAAAATAGGAGATGGTCAGCAAATCTACAGTCCTCTAAGCCTACAACGTTCTCACATTCACAAAATAGAATATAATCTATAAAAAATACAAATAATCAAAAAGTAATAAATATGTCGGGGCAGGTGGCTGATCAGGATGAGGATCTTTCCCAGAGAACATGATGTGTGGGTGATGTGTTGGTTAGCGAGCAAACAAAGTATTCAAAATCACACTGCTAATTTAATAAGATAGGTATGGTACACTGAACACGAGTGGTATGACAGTTCCTAGACAAGTGTTGTCCGCGCGGCTGCCAGCAGTGAAGTAAAGCGTCCCCTCCCTGCGAACGGACAGCTTGAGTTAGCCCGCGCGAACTTCAGTCTAGACTCCATCGAAGCGTTGACGTCATAGCGCTTCCGCCTCGTTGTTAATTCAGCTCCCGTACTAATGACTTCTCCGACAAATAAATAAAAAACCTATTTAAACCAAATGGCGTGATTGCTATTACAACTGTAACAAATTGAATAATTACATGTCCACAAAAACCGATAATAAAGAGTTGAGTTGAGTTGTAATATCGTATACTTTTACAATGTTTGTAAATATGTGAGCACCATGTACCTATCACATTACTGATTTATTTATCATTGCTCCATTTATATTTTTTTTGCCTTTTGTGGGACAGTAATCTTATTGTGGGTGCATCATCTTCACATATAATTATATAATTCATGTATACAAAATATTGTAAAACATTTTTGAAAAGAGTAACAGTGGAGTTTCTTGCCCATTCTTCTCTATACGAAAGCTACCTTTTGGAATGGGCAACTAGAATCAATTCTATTTCTTTGTTTTTCATTGATTTTCAAAAGTGCCTTTTATGTGCCTATTTGAAATAAATTATTTGACTTTGACTTTGAAATTAAATTGTTGGTAAGTATAATGTCATAGCCGAATCCCTTCACCGTACGTAAGACCTTCCCCATGTAATATGCGTGGGTGTAATTTCACTTACAATCCCCAGTTGGTTGCATTTGATTAATGTTTCATTAGTGTTTGCGTTAACACTGGTTCTATAAACGGTAGTGGGTAAGTCGGTTTATACATGGGCATTTTTTACAACAAGGTTGTGACGCGTCTGCATCGGTATGTAAACTAATGTAAACTGTTGAATGCAAAAATGTTTTTTAAAGTTTTCATGTCAGGATTTTGCAATAATTAAATTAACATAGGTAAGTAGTTGATAAAAAGAATAATAATATTGTGTTTGGAAATCTCTAAAAATCCTCATTTTAATCTGAGCCCTTCTTTCTTCTACTAAATGCTTTACCAAATTATTGAGAATGAAAAAAAAAGGACATAATGTAGTCGACTCTGGTTAATGGTTTCGTGGCTTTTCGGAAACCGCAGAAGCCGGCAACAACTGTATACTAGGCCGCAAGCCATACGTAACAAAACCAATATAAGCTGGCATCGCATTCTATTGAAACTTCATATTAATAAACTCCAAAATCTACTATAACATATGCATAACTGCTGGGACACTGTGCCTCCTCTCTGTGACAGGGAGAGGGCCTTAATCACCACACGGGCCCAGTGGGGGTTGGTAGATATCACATGTCTTCGAGGTTTTGGTTCTAGGACATGCCGGTTTCCTCACGATGTTTTCCTTCGCCGTTTTGAGAGCAGTGGTAGGTGATGAAATAATTTACTCAGAGTAAAGCGCCTGTCAGGGTTCGAACCTACGACCTACACCTACACTGCGCCACCACTGCTCTCTTAGTCTACTGTAACTATCGTCTAAATCGCAGTGTGTACCAGCCCTACGTGAATTTTGCATGCGACGCGATATTTTGTGTTGATTTGTGTTCAATTCGGTTGCACACTAAATTAAGTACGTCTATCGTGTAGCTTGTGTGTTTATGTGTGTGTGTGTGTGTGCTTTTCGTGTTTGATTGTGGAGTGAAACGTTTTATCGCAGGCATTTCGCCTACTGTACGTATGCTCGTACGATTACGTTTAAGTTCGAATGAAATAGGTTTATTGCGTTTGAAGTTGTGTAAATTAAACAAAGGCCTTGCGTAGAATGTTATTTGGTAGAATATAGTAGTGGTACCCACTTCACATTTGTCACTTGGAAAACTAAGGGTTAACTTAATAAGTATTATAAGTTAGTTGTCGTGGCAACCTATTTGTTACTGATTTTGCCAATAAAGCTTTGGTTTGCTAAGAAAGCGGTGGACGGTGACACAATAGGTACCTAACGGATGGTACAGAGCGTTTTTTGACATCTTAATGTCAAATATTGGTGAAAGTGACAAATTTGTTAGATTTTCATGATGGTTCCTATAATAATATGACAGAAGCACTCTTCAAGAAGACCGTAGCATAGAGGAAAATATTTTTTAAAAGTGTGTTATAACATAACCATTATTTTTCGACCTTTCACAAATTCAAAGAAACCTCTCCCCGATTCGAACAAACGAATCAGTTGATACTGTCCAACTTTTAACCGCCTTCGACATGAAAGCAATTCGGTTCTAAACCGATACGGGCGTTCATAATAAAATTATGGCGCGTACAGTTCAGACAACGAGCGAAGCACAGTAGTGCCATCTACCAGATTCAAATCAAAATCAAATCAAATCAAAACAAAAGCTATTTATTCAAACTAGGCTACTACGAGTACTACTATGCAGACTACTATTATGCAGTAGGTTAGACAAGAAATATAAAAATATGAATGATTCGTTCTGTGCCAATTTTATTGGAATACTGTGTAATGAAATAAGTGTTTTGTGGTGTATAAAGGGTCCCGTAGACAGCCACAACGCGACGCGACAACGGCAGAAGTTTTCATAGAAATTGTTCCACGAGTGTCGCGTCGCGCCAGTCTGCGCCTTTTTACTTTGTTGCACTTACAAGGACATCATTTACTTTTACTGTCTATAATTTTGACATACCTCAGATACCGATAGTAAGACAGTTTTACCTGAAGAAAACTAGCTATCAGAATTTCGGGGATCTTGTTTCTCAAATCGATAGTTTTTTTGTATGATAACTGAGCCGATATACAAACGTGCTCTCCGAGAGACGGAGGGCCGTGGTTTTAGATGGAAATTCATATTTACCGCAGCAAACGCAGCTAAGCTTGCTGGTTAGATCGATGAGTGGTACCTACCTTGTTACTTTGGATACCATTTTACCTAAAATGTGGTTCCATTTCCAATTGTTCGGTCATTTTATTAGAAAATTAAATGAGCTCTAAATAATAAAATAAGTTGGAAAATAGAAGCTATTTCTCTATCTTTTATTAGAGTAATTAAAAAGAACTATCTGTTACGGCCTACCTCTATACGCCCACCTCAAGTCTCATTATTATTACTAAGATCGAGTCTGTTTTAGTAATACTAATGAGACTTGAGGTGAGCGTATTAACAGAGGAGACTTGAGATGAGCCAAAATATTTATCTATGTAGATAGGTGGAACTTATTATAAAGCCTCTATCTGTTATAAAGCTAACGGGTATTAATTTACATTAATTAATTTCAAAGCTTACCTAAAGTCTGTTCCAAAAGTAGTTGATGAAAACAAAAAGATCAGAAAACTTACCTGTGGATGCCAATTTCAACGGTTACAAATTAAGTGCTTTGATTTCATGAAAAAAAAAAGTATTCAACTCAAACTCGAAATTCTAATTTCAAATTACATAAACATTTCGTTTGATCTATTGTCTAATGAAACACATGATCATTAATTTTATAATCTCAATTTTCGTCGATAATTTTTCAAATACAATTTAATAATGTTATTCAAACAATAATTGTTGGAAAAAATGGTGAGATATAAAGTTGAAACCTTCTAAACTCAGATGAATGTGTTACTAATTCTCTTTTGTGAGTGATTGCGTAAAAATTAAACGTGACCAGTTTGTTTACACTTTCATCAGATAGTATTGGAACATACCTGACCATACCTATCTATTTTTTTTATTGTTTCCTACAGTTCAGGTAGACTCTAAAAACCGTCCAGACGATGATAAGTATGTATACGCACAGTAGGCGTGATAATCCGTTGGAAGCCGTACAAAAGTAGCATTCTCGATACGAAACCAAGTGGCTACCGGCTTCATAGTAACACTTTATACTGTACAATATCGATACTTAACAAATAGGTCATGAAGAGAATAATAAGGGGGTCCCCCACATTAATGAATGGGCAGTAACCAACAATTTTCATGATTTTAGTTTGACATAACTTAACTCCGCGTTTATTCACAAGGGGGTCCCACTTACTTAAGGGAGAATTTCACCAAAGAAACTGAACGCGATCAGCGCATAAACTACGGTTAAGAGCTGTCAGTGTCATTATATTTCTGTGGAATATTGACATTGACAGCGCTTGAACGCGGTTTAGATGTGCTGATCGCGTTCAGTTTCATTGGTGAAATTCGTACTCAGTGTACTAAGTGCCCGTTCACTTGCTTTCGATGACCTAAAGAATCCCACTAATCCCGCAATCGACGTGGCCACTTATTGGGCTCTAACAATACAATAATTAATCAAAGTAAGTACTGTCGACACGAAAAGACGAAGATTATGGGAAATACATTGTAAAATGGTACCAAGAATAAGTTCAGATTTGCTTGCTGTACTGTCATTATTAAAACTGCCAATAATATGGTAAAAACGAACCTGTGTAAGTACTTAGTTACTATAGATTTAAATAGAGGGGTTAATTAGGCAGTGTTTTCTTTTTGTCTGATGGAACCATGATGATACTTTTCCCCAAAACAAATACATAATAGATAGATAGAATATTCTTTATTATGTCTGTATAATATTATCCATACTATCCATACTAATATTATAAATTCGAAAGTAACTCTGTCCGTCTGTATATTACCTTTTCACACCTAAACCACTGAACGGATTTCGACAAAATTTGGCAAGGAGATAAATGGCATCTTAGGGAAGGACATAGGGTACTTTTTATCAAAATACAACGCGGGCGAAGCCGCGGGCCGATGCTAGTATAATATACATTGATTCCCTATAAAAGTCACGTTTTTTGTAGTTACTACTCGCAAAAATAAATGTCTTATAGTACTGCGGAAGATTACGCAAAGTGTACCAATTTTATATCAAAGAAAACACTTCAAACCAATTTACACATTTATTACATTAAACCGATCTATAGATCCTTTTTTTTCGCGAAACATTTCATTTTCTGATTTAGCTTAGTCATAATAGCATCGTACATTTCTCCAGGGAACGCCTCGGTTTCTTCCGAAGGCTGAGGTTTTTCATGCATTGAATTTCAGATGCAGCTCTGAAGAAAGTAATACGTTCGTCATGAATTTTGTAAAATCAATCACAGAATACTTTCTTTGTTAGAATATATTCAAAAAAGAATTCTGGTCTAAAATAATTCCAAATTGAATTACCTTAAGGAGTTGAAGATTGTGTTTTGTAAGTAGCCCTTTTTTTTTTTTTTTTTTTTGAGGGTGGGAAATCATCCAATGACTTCTCCCGCTCTGGGCGGAGCGGAAGGGCGTGTCAGACTTTTACTGACTAAAACCCACCCGTGTTCCTTCATTTGCCTGTTGCCAAGGTCCCGGTATCCCTTTCGGACTTTCCCGCAACCCTGGCAGGCATCGGTCCTATTGGACCCCGTCATTTTTGCTGACATCTCTTTGAGGCGCGCGTGGAACACGACGCGCCATCGACCCGGGCCTGGTCCTTATCGGACGGCGAGCTGCCCGTTGCTCGCCGTCCGCAAGCCCGCGCCTATGGTGGCCGGAAATCCGCCTGGGATTCCCGACGCCCAGGGCGTCTCCAACGGCGGCGGTTAGGGGCGTGAGGGCGCAAACTTTGCCTTTCCCTCACGCGTTCCGCCTCCTCCTTCGCGAGCATTACTGCTTCGCAGAAGGAGGTGACGGCTTCCCATGCCCTCTCGCTCCGTACCATGGCCTGAACCAGGGCCGGACGCGAGAGGTCACCGCCGCCAATCGCATCCGCGAGGACACGGCGGTGCTCCGCCCAAGCAGACACCTCAACCGTATGCTCCACCGTGTCCTCCGGGCGATCCACACAGTGGTGACACCCGGGCGTTTCCTCCCGCCTAATCCTACACAGGTACCTCCCGAAGCTGCCATGTCCGGTGAGGACCTGTGTCAGGCGGAAGGTGAGGACGCCGTGGCGCCTCTCTATCCACTCCTCAAAGAGGGGACTTATCGCCGCTATTGTGGCGTGCCCAGCACTGGGTTGCGACAATCGCACTCTCCATGCCGCCATGAGATCTTGCCGGAGCTCTGTCCGCTGTGCCGCGATTTCTCGCGGCAGCGGAGTTACACCCCGGCGCTTCACCTCCTCGCGCCACTCCCAGATGTGCGCGAGGACCTTCGCCTCCAGATCCCATGGCGGTAATCCGGCAAGGAGGCTCGCCGCCTCACGGGAGACCGTGCGGTATCCCCGGGCCAGCCGAATGGCCATGACCCTTTGGGACGCGTTCAACCGGCGTGCTGGCCGCAGCCTAAGGGAACGCGCCCACACTGGTGCCCCGTAAAGGGCCATGGACCGCACGACCCCCGCATAGAGCCTCCGGCAGGAGGCGTTTGGACCCCCTAGATTGGGCAGGAGCCGCCTCAAGGCGGCCCCAGCCCGGTCCAGCCTTGGAGCCAAACGTCGGAAATGCTCCACGAAGTTCCACCGGCTGTCGAGGACGAGTCCCAGGTACTTCATCGTCGACTCGACGCCGATGTGAACCCCTCCTACCGTAATTTGGGAACCCGACGGTGGCGCGTTCCGAGGGCCATGAAAACACATGACCTCGGACTTGTGCAAGGCCACCTCGAGTCCCAACTGCCGGATTCTATCTAAGATTGTCGCAACCCAGCGTGTCGCTAGATCGGCCGCCGCCTGGTGCGACCTCCCCTGCGCCAGGACCAGCGTGTCGTCAGCGTAGCAAACCACGCTGACGTCGCTAGGGAGGTCGGCGCGCAGCACCCAGTCGTATCCGATGTCCCACAGATGCGGCCCCAGGACCGATCCCTGTGGGACACCGCACGACATCTCTCGCCGGTTCCACATTCCCTGGTGACCGGGGTAGATGACGGCCCTGTCCGTCAAATAGGCCTCGACCACACGACAGAGGTAGGTCGGCATCCGGTGGTACCGGAGTGCCTCCCTTATGCAACTCCAGGGCAGGGTGTTGAAGGCGTTGGCGATGTCTAGTGACACCGCCAAGACGACCCCGCCCCGGGCCACAGCATCCCCCGTCGTGAGGGCCCGTACACGCATGATGGCGTCCACCGTAGAGCGCCCTCTGCGGAAACCAAACTGGCTCTCCGCCAAATCCGGCCCCACCCGCACCAGCCGCCCGACGAGGCGGTTTGCAATGACTCTTTCAAAGAGCTTGCCCACCTCGTCGAGCAGCACGATGGGCCGATAAGCGGACGGAGAGTCCGCAGGGCGCCCCGGCTTCTTAATGAGGACCAGTTTCCCCGTCTTCCAACGAAGTGGGAACTGGCCCCTCTCCATGCATGCGCATAGGAGACCTCTTAGTCGAGGCCCGAGAGCCTCCATGGCCAGGACCCAGGCCTTCCCAGGAAGGCCGTCGGGTCCTGGGGCGGTATTCTTGGCATTCAGCCTTCGTACCGCCACTCTCATTTCTACCTCGGTCACCTCCGGAGCATCGTCGTCGTCGTCGTCGGCGGTGTGGTCCGCATCGAGCACCGCAGTAGGCGGAGCCATGAGCGGGGAGGTATGTTCCCCTCTCGAAGGGAACAGAGCGCTCACCACGTCCTCCACAAGCTGAGGCCGGAGACTCTGCGTCAGCGGGGGAGCCCATGGGCGGAGTTTCTCCCGCACCATTTTGTATGGGCGTCCCCACGGGTCTCTGTTCAGAGTCTCCAGCGTCTCCTCCCGGGCCAGTGCCCTGGCCCGCAGGATCTCCTCCTGGAGGGCGGTCTTCGCCGCTCTGTACCCCTCGTACAGCTCCGCCTGAATGGCTTCCGTATCCGGAGGGCGGATACGGAGCCTGCGGTGCCTGGTGTACTGGCGTCGCGCAGCAACGCACGCCTGGCGCAGCGCTGTCAGCTCCTGCGACCACCAGCTCACCTGGCGCGAAGCACGTCCTGGCTGGACCCGGGGCATTGCCACGTCACAAATATTGGACATGGCCTCCCGGAACCACTCCGCCTCGTCGTTGATGTCGGCAGGCCTGTCCGGTGATGACACCCAGGCCTGCACGATCGAGGCTTCCAGGAGAAGCTCCCGGTCCAGCTGCTTCAGCGCCCAACGCGGACCACCCGGGGCCTGTCGGACCGGCGCGCTCGAGGTCTGGGCGGAGACGTCGAACCGGATATACCGGTGGTCGGAATACGTCTCCACCCCCTCCATGACGCGCCAGTCAATGACACGCGGCGACAGAGCGGGGCTGGCGAACGAGATGTCCACCACTGATTCACCCCGCATCCGCACACACGTGGGGACGGAACCCCGGTTTAGGACGACCAGGCCTGTCTCCAGAGCCCAGTCCTCCACCATCCTGCCCCGTGTGTCCGTAAGCCGGGAACCCCAAGCCACATTCTTGGCATTGAAGTCCCCCAGTACGAGCACGGGGAGGGAACGGAACCCGACGACGACGACTTTCAACTCCGCAAGGGAGTTGTGGAACTCGGCGAGAGTTCGGTTCGGGGAGAAGTACACCCCTACCACGACAAACTCCCCGAACCGTGCTGCCACGCAACCCCGTCCTCTTTTGACAGCCTCGAGGGACGGGGTACCGGCGGCGGCCGACGAAATAAGGGTCACTGAGCCGCTCAGGTCCTCCACCCAGTCATCCCTGGGCGGGACAAAGTACGGCTCAGCGACCACGGCGATATTGATCGACCACTGCGCCATGCTCTGGAGCAACAGATCCTGAGCGGCGGCGCAGTGGTTGATGTTCGCCTGGAGGAGGCGAAATGGGGCCGTTATTGGCACTCCATTTCATCCCCCTCCCGAGACCCATGTGAGGGCCCTGCCGCAGCAGCAGCCACGGCGGTGACGACGCCGGTGGTGGTAGCGGCAGCGGCGGTGGCAGTGGCGGCGACTGCGGCGGTGACGACGGTGGTGGCGGTGACGGTGGCGGAGGGCTTTCCCCTGCCCCTGGCTTTGGCGGGGGGAACGCAGGCCCTACCCCCGATCCGGTGGTCGGCCGGCTTGCCCGCGGCCGCACATGCGACGCAGTGCGGCGTGGCCTTGCATTCGCCGGCCTTGTGACCGGGCTGACCGCAGCGGTAGCAGGCATCGCTGCGGTCAACCTCGGAGGTGCATTTAGCTCCCACGTGGTCACCCACATGGCAGCGGAAGCACCTCCGAGGTCTGGGTTCCAGCAGTTTGACCTGCGCGGAAACCCAGCCCACCAAGAGCCTTTGGCCCTCCCCGGCTATTTTCTTGGCCGCCGCGACGGGGCAGCTCACCGTAACGGCTTGCATACCCCTGGAGTCGGGACCGATGGTGCCCGCCTTAACCTGCTCGGCAGAGCACCCCCCAGTCCTGACGACGGCGGCCACCACCTGTGCCTGCGTCACAGAGTCGTCCAGGCCCTGGATGCGCATTTCAGCGCACTTAGTGGGCCTGGACACTCGGGCCTCATCCGCGTTCAAGGACGCCCTGAGCTTTTCAGCCAGGGCGTCAGCGGCCGAGCCACCAGCCGGGCCTGGGAACTCCAGCATCCGGGCCCCAGTGGCAGCGACCCTCAGTCGGATGCCACCGGCGGCGCCTAGCTCCCCTAGGTCCACCACCTCCGCCACTTTGGCAAAGACGTCCTTATAGGTCACGCCCTTCTCTGCCGCTTCCGGCTGTAGCGTGACCACTACAGCTGCGGACTTCGGGGCGTGGAGCCTAGCCGCGACGCTTCGCTCCTTGTGCCGCTGCCGCCTGGCCTTTTTCTTTCTGGCCGCCCTTGCCTTCTTGCCCGCCCTCCTCTTCTCCCCGGCCACTTGCCATTCAGCATGGGCCGGGGGAAATATAAGAGATATTTTTTTTTTTTTTTTTTTTGAGTTTTTCCAAAAATTGTAAGTAGCCCTGACTTTGGAAAAACTCAAAAACACTTTGCCCGACTCGAACCCAAGACCTCTTGCTTAGCAATAGCGCTGCGACCACTAGACCTACGAGGCAGTCACACATAACACACACGGAACACACACACACACACATCCAAACACACACACACACACATCCAAACACACACACACACAAACACACAGTTAAGTTATATAATTATTTTAAACATTCAACATTTGTCTAGAGCTAAATGTTAGCATAAAATATTTTCTAATTTTACCAGGTACATAGATAGATTAGAAACTACAAATCCATTGCCAACGTTAATATCATTTATTACAAATCCAATTGCATTGAACCGATAAATCTCTTTCCAATCCCGAATTTTCCTAAATTCATTCTGCATTATTTGCTTCGCTAAACTTTCATTTAATCGTTTCACCGCAGCATCACACATATTAATATATCACCTAATGTGACTGCCTCATTTGTCTAGTGGTACCAAGCCCTACTGCTGAGCATGAGGACCTAGTTTCGAATCTCAGGTCGGGTAAAGTCATGGCGGCATGGAGAGTGCGATTGTCGCAACCCAGTGCTGGGCACGCCACAATAGCGGCGATAAGTCCCCTCTTTGAGGAGTGGCTAGAGAGGCGCCACGGCGTCCTCACCTTCCGCCTGACACAGGTCCTCACCGGACATGGCAGCTTCGGGAGGTACCTGTGTAGGATTAGGCGGGAGGAAACGCCCGGTTGTCACCACTGTGTGGATCGCCCGGAGGACACGGTGGAGCATACGGTTGAGGTGTGCCCTGCTTGGGCGGAGCACCGCCGTGTCCTCGCGGAGGTGATTGGCGGCAGTGACCTCTCGCGTCCGGCCCTGGTTCAGGCCATGGTACGGAGCGAGAGGGCATGGGAAGCCGTCACCTCCTTCTGCGAAGCAGTAATGCTCGCAAAGGAGGAGGCGGAACGCGTGAGGGAAAGGCAAAGTTTGCGCCCTCACGCCCCTAACCGCCACCGTTGGAGACGCCCTGGGCGTCGGGAATCCCAGGCAGATTTCCGGCCACCATAGGCGCGGGCTTGCGGACGGCGAGCAACGGGCAGCTCGCCGTCCGATAAGGACCAGGCCTGGGTCGATGGCGCGTCGTGTTCCACGCGCGCCTCAAAGAGATGTCAGCAAAATTGACGGGGTCCAATAGGACCGATGCCTGCCAGGGTTGCGGGAAAGTCCGAAAGGGATACCGGGACCTTGGCAACAGGCAGATGAAGGAACACGGGTGGGTTTTAGTCAGTAAAAGTCTGACACGCCCTTCCGCTCCGCCCAGAGCGGGAGAAGTCATTGGATGATTTCCCACCCTCAAAAAAAAAAAAAAAAAGATCGGGTAAAGTGTTATTGAGTTTTTCCATCTAGAATTCCTCAGGAGCAGCCCGGAGTCTGCATCAGACTCAAAGCCACTTGAGTTTTGGCTTAGTTTCAGAGGGCGTAGACAAGTGACAATCGCTTCGAAAGCGGTTCGTATTTCTTTATCGACTTTCAACAAGATTGACATAAGCTTTTTGATAGCTTATGTCAGTCCTATACTCTTTTGCTTTTTCCATCATCGTTATCGCTGATAGAATGTCACTTTGTCTAGGGCCTCTGTTTCCAGTTTCCTTTCGCTGAGGGTTGCTTACTAAGTAGTGTAGTTGGTAAAACAAACGTTTATAGCATCAGGTGTACACATGTGGCTTCTTTTTGGCAACTTCTGTCAAGCGTCGGGGAAAAATTGCCTAACCTTGAAACCTAGCCTTTATGCCAAAGTTTATAGCGGAGATTTTCGTCTGGCGCTGGGTGTCCACATGTGGACACCTGACACTTGACGGTTTTTGACAGTTTTTATTGACTGATATATAACTTACAGCTATGTAATCATTTCGCTATTGTTCTATTTAGATTATTGTGAAAATAATCTTTGAAACATACGAGTACATTTGTTCTATTACATGGTACTTTTAAACATAACTGACAAAATGTGGGTGTACTATTATAAGTACACCTCTTGCGAACCCTTTGGGGAATAGAGGCATGATTTTATGTTATATCATCCAATCTTTTACTATTTTATCTTTTACCGTTTAGCATTCATTCACTTTTGTTCAATCTAAATTACTTTACTGGCCATTTAGCCCGTTTTTATTTGGCTTCACAATCGTTGTTTGCTTTCGCTACCATTTTGATTCAACGGTAAACGTTTTATTTCCGTTTCTCTTATTGCTTTCTGTGAATGGTTCGCCGGAATGCATTTCTTTCCATTCATTTGCAAATCTACTGTTTGGACCATCGTTGGTATATTTAACTCATAGAATGCGATTAGAGATAATGACTTTTTTAAGAACGGCATTTTTAAGAACGTTCCCGTTCTAATCTCAGTCTTAATCACTGGGATGGCAATTGATATCAAACTGATATTAATTGCCTAAAAAAATGTATTCGCTTTACCAACTAAAACATCATTTACTGTTGAAAAACAACTACCAAAAACTTCAATCTTCATAAATAATTAAATTGGTGAATCGTAACTTAATGTTATAAATGCGAAAGTGAGTTTATTTGTCTGTTACGTATTCACGCTAAAATGGCTGTACGCATTTGGATGAAATTTGGCACATGGGTAGACCGTAACCTGGATACTTTTTATCCCGGGTAGTCATATGATACTTTATGTCCCGGGTAGTACGTTCCCGTGGGATAATTTCCGGCCTTCACGCGGGCAAAGCCGTGGGAAAAAACTAGTTACCTATACTTTAAAGTCAAAGTGAAAGATGGCTAATTAAAAGTTTACGAAATAATGAGTAGGTACTTACCGTGCTTAATAATTGATGGTTAGTTATACAAGAACTCTGGAAGTAGGTTACCCTCATTACTATTAGTGATTCATGGCCAAAGGAATAAATTATTCCAAGAAGCTAAGGAATTATTAGGGCTTGTTCTTGACCACATAACTTCTCTTCCTGTAATTTCCCGGTAAACGGAACACAGTGGCGACCACATAATTACACCGAAACCTTATCGAAACGTACAAACCTACTTCACTCACCTACGTACTTTTCATAGCAAGCATAATAATGTATTTGTGGAGTTTCTATTTAGACTTATTTGGAGTAGTTATAAATTGGTGGCTCGCACGAATTTACTCGCCCGAAAACGGGCTAATCGACACTTTTAAATAATAATAATATTTTTTCTTGAGGTGATTCACACAAAATTATTTTTTTTGTAGGCGACTCGATTTCTGGACTTGTCGTCCATTTTCGGCGAATAATTCGTGAGAGTCACCAATAAGCCAAAACCCTTTTGAACTTTCCATCATTTGGGTACATTGATGTTTGGTCGTTACGGGTCGTCAGAAGCCCAAAAGTCTGACAACCAGTCTTACCAAGGGGTACCGTATTACCCAGATACTGAGTTGTGGAGGTCAGATAGGCAGTCGCTCCATGTAAAATACTGGTATTCAGCTGCATCCGGTTAGACTGGAAGCCGACCCCGACATAGTTGGGAAAAGGCTAGGGAGATTGATTGGGTACATTGATGTTTAAGGATTTAAAATAAACTATTGAAACTATAGAGCTGTAATCATGGATTTAGATAAATTGCAATATAAGACGTTAATTCCTGATAAGAATATTATTTTTTAACCATTGAAATTAGTTTTACATAAGATTGTTTAGGGAAGTTCAATTTGTTCTTTATCAACACAAAGCAGACAAGATCTAATACGAAATGCTTACCTACATTCCCTAAGGAGACTAACCTCGATGTTTTCATTCCACCCGCATCACAATTTGAGATCAGGAAATTAATCCTCTAGGATTTTGTGAATTTCATATTTATTGCTCCTTCGTCTTCCCGTCCGAAGGTTGAGGGCGGCAATATTTCACGGATCTTAGAAAAAAAATGGCCGGCATTCGTCCGTGTTATCTTAGATATTATTTTTATTTTTCTCACGTATTAGATATTAAATCAAGTAACACTTCAATTTATTTCGTAGAAACAGGAATATTAATAAAACGTTATTTGATTTGAAAGACAGGAGTTATTCGATCAACATTTATTTATACTCAAGTCGGGTAGGTATCTAACGTCTAAGGTTACTACGGAAATCTAATTTAAGCCGGGGAAGTTTGTGAATTCCGAATTTTCTTTTAGCAAAATTATGGTTTATTTGAAGCTGTTTCTGTTTTCAGTGTATTTGCTATCTACCAGTACCACTATATTTTTATACGTAGCCTCATACGACATTGGATTAATCAAATCAAAAGTCATTTATTCAAGCCAGGCACTTTTCGAACGTCAAAATTACAAGATAGTCCCCCAAAATAAATAATTTAATAATCGTATTACCTATATAAAATTCTGAATTGCTTTCACAGTTGAATTACATGGTATGTTTTCGGAAAGTCATTAATGTAACAAATATTTTATCTCAGGGTTATTGTTGAAAGAAGTACTGGGAATGCGCTGACTGAATTAATAATAAGCCTTTAGAGTATGTGTACCTGAGAGTGTGAGTTTGTCTACCTTGTGAACGTTTACGATCATCATTGTTGGGAGTGAACTACTAGACATCTAAGGATAAGGCCATTGTTCGGTAGATGGTCTTTCCAGAATGAAGAAGAATCAAACTTTTCGGGTCCATCAAACATTTTACAAAAAAAGACACGATTATTAAAATTCAGCAAGAGTAGCTTTTGCACAAAATTACATCATAAACCTATCTGTCATTATTTGGTTGCCACGAAACCCAAAATGATCACAATTTAGTGAACTTGCAATAAAGATCTCATTGATTTCAGTAGACCATAGTACCTATCCATCTATAATATCTATGACTTTATTGCGGGTCTCTCTCATATTTCTCCCAATTTATACGGGTTCACCTTTTGCGGTTTCCTGACAGTTCTTTCGCGTATTCGGATTAGATTGAATTTATTCGACTCAACCTACACCGATATTGGATCGTTCTACCTTTAATATTTCACAAACTCAATTTTAAATGTACAGGATTTTTGTTCCTTTGATTTAGAATCGGATTCTAAAAATTAATCAAAACACCAAAATGTTTGTTGGGTGTCATGGTTCAAATTAAAGGTTATGTTTAAAATGAGAAATAATTAAAATTTATTTAATTTCTCCCGGATTCAAAACTCTATTCTCAGAAATCAGTATATTTTATTAACATTCGAGGAGGTTTAATTTATTAATACGGAGGAACTCGTGGCTAAGTTATAACTGCCGCACGGGTCGATCCATCTGGTTAAGTTATGCTTGCCAGGATTAGTCCGTGGATGGGTGACCATCTTTACGTACCAATAATTCCTTCGTGGGTCGGAAAGCTCGTTAAGATATTGGTCCCATATTAGTGAATCTTTGACAGTCGTTACGGGTCATCAGAAGCCCAAAAGTCTTACAACCAGTCTTACTAAGGGGTCTCGTATTACCCAATTACTGGGTTGCGGTGGCAAGATAGGCAGTCACTCCATGTAAAATTCTGATAATCAGCTGCATCTGGTTAGACTGGAAGCCGACCCCAACATAGTTGGGAAAAGACTAAGCAGATTGATTTCATTATTAAAATGAAAATGCTTTCATACAATTATTACACAACTAACTAGGCCTAATATTCCTTACACTAGGTGTTGGTTTTAGATATATTGTCAATTCTACCACAACACATAAGTATTTTCCCTGCACAATGTACCCAAACACATCTTACAATATTAAATTCTACACCAAAAGATTAAAGTACCTACACACAATCTGCTTCCCAAATCCTGAACTACATACCCGGGTATAGAATATTCGTACCGCTGTTCCATGGAATGCAGAAGCAAGGGAATGCCCGCCTCGCGTCAATGGGTGCAGACAATTGGAATGTTTGCACCGACAAGCTGAATCTGGGAACAGAATACTACTGAATTTTTAGTGTTCCGAACCAGTAAGTAGGGAACAATTGGGAGCTGAAACAATTGTTGCTAGGTTTTGTAGGTTCGGTATTTTTGGAATGTGTTCGGTTTAAAATGCAGTTAATTATAATTAAGCGAATTCTGGAGATGAATTTAATCTACCATTTTCTCCCTTCATCAATATTGAGAATTGGAAAATATGATTTGGGAATTAAAATACACCGTTCTGTCGGCTCGAATTACCTTACCTCTGATTTGTTCACGTACCTACTGCGATTACTACTTCATAAGGGTTATTTATTTTGTACTAGCTGCGCCCCGCGGTTTCACCCACGTAAATCTCGATCCCGTGGGAATATCGGGATAAAAAGTATCCAGGTTATAAACTATCTGTTTGCAAAATTTCACACTAGTCCATTCAGCCGTTTTGCGTGATTGAGTAACAAACATCCAAACACACAAATTAGTAGGAAATAGGATTAGTAGGATAGTAGGATAGTAGGATATTAGTAGGATAGTAGAATTTTGTATTGAGAAAAGAGCAGTCGTTCTTCACTTGTTATCCAAGATTATTTTTTTAATATTTAGAGAAGAAAGAAAAACAACTTGAAAAAAATTTTTTTTTTCGTGATCTGTCTTTGCGCTATTCCAGTTTTTGTGCTGGCTTCTCGTGATGAGATGAGATGGATGTACGTCGACGGAAATTCGTCGAAGTTGATGTATTTCCGTATCAGAAAAAAATTGTTTTCTTCATCCCTGTTCATAAAAAGAATTTTAGTCGAATCTTTTTTGGGTACTCAGGCGCAGTACCTACAGTTTGTTTTCTGTATTTATACTTGGGACGCATTCCTGAAAATATTCTTTAAAGTAAACAAAGAACGTTCGAGTTTTCCTATTTAAGGTAAAGTTACAAAAGAATTCTGATTTACGTTCAAATAATCTTTATTTGTTTCCTGTAATTTGCATAAAACTTTTGGGTAAGTGCCCCAATTTGTAGCAACAGCCACCCTCGCAAAATTTTGTTATATCTACCCGCATACCCCAAATTAATCGCCACTGATTCAGCACTGAACATTTAACGTGGTGTTCCTGCAAACATAAATTGAATTACAAGTGTTACGAATCGCGGAGCACTTGTTCACGAAATGTCTAGAACACGTCGTATCCTCCCAGTTATTTGACGAATGTCTTGGAGCGCAACCAAATGGATGCGCCACGGCGAATGCCCTGTCTACAAAAGCTATTTGATAGCAATTCGGTCGTGCATCGAACATCAAGTGTCTCGCTCTCTGCGACGGCGGGGAGTTTTGTCTTTTGTTGAACTTGCTTGTTGCGAAGTGAGATAGATTGTTGAGTGCGAATGTCGTGCAGCTGGTCGAATACGATTCTGGAGTGCTTCTTTGATACTAAGTTGATCTTTATCTAAGAATAGTCCATCGTTTCTAAAGACGTAAATAGGCTGAGCTGATTTTTATTTGTAGCATGTAGGCCTGCAACACACTTACTTACACGTTCCTAGTATATTGCAACAATTTACATTCTTCACGTAACGAAGTCCGTGTTCATATCAAATTGCCCAAGTTTTAATAGGGAGTTGGGAGTCCCACCGCCGAGAATAAAACCGTAGAATAATTTGATACGAAAGAAAATATTTTTGCTATTTTTCAAGATTGCCCTCCCTATATCCCTGATACCTTCATCCCATTCCTATTCTGCTATAATTTGTCTTTCTTTCCCAAATTAATATTGTATTAGCGTTGCCTCCGATCCCATTTCTTCCAGTAAGGACCCCAATCAACTAAAATTGTTCGGCATTAATGAAAGTGACGTCTCTTCCATTATATTTCCGATACATCCCTTTGTCTTTGTTACGAAACTGGATTTGGATTAAAGCGGACTTCGAAGTTTCCCGTCACAAGTTTGATTCAGAAGGTCGGTTTTATAAAACGAACAAACACAGGTGCACACACGCATAGACACGTACGGAGATTTCAAACTATCAAACGAATACTAGTGCGCTTGTACTTTGTACTCGCTATAGGTACCAACGTTAGCCAGGCCTTTATGTGTGCGTGCGTTTTCGCTCATTGTATGGAGCCAACCTTCTGCACCTATCAATTTTGTGATCACGTCTTCACATTTCCGGAGATCCATGATTGTAAATTAAATTATTAATACTCGGATGAAATCGTGAATCTATCGTTGCGTTATGATTGATACTCGTCGAAATTTTGCATTAAATTTTCATTTCGTGTTGTAATTGGAATACCTGGAATTCATTAATAATGGAAAGGGTTTCTGTCGTCAGCCGACAACCAGTAACGTTAGCTTTAGCTGCCTTTGTTTATTTTTATAGATTTAACTTTTATTTTTTTGCAACTGTTTGTTGTCACTGTAATAAGATTGAATTTATTTCGTGCTTATGCTTTATCAAAATACGAGTCGTGTCCCCGATGGGATTATTTTCGGTCAAAATGATGAAATTTCATAAAAAACTTACATCCCCATATTTATAACAGGGGGTGATTTTTTTTAAATCCCTCCTTTGTTCTCATTAATGTTGTAAAAGATACTGTTGTGCAATTTTTCACCCATCAGGCTGTGCGCTGTCGGTCAGTGAATGAATTGAATTTTATTAAGAAGATTTATACATACTCATTTGAACTATCGAGCCCATCTATAACTAGACCGTCCATTTAATTTTCATCAGCACTAAAACTTTTAGGATCTAACGATCAGAAGTCCGGGCACTTTATCAGCCTGGGGATAAACTTGGGAGCAGGGTTCCGTCGGCAAACACGGCACTGCGGAACCGTGATAGCAGTGTGGATGACGTATGACCGCGTTAGCGAGCTTTCAACATCTAGTTATTACCTACCTCCATTTCTCTAGAATGATTTGAATTTCTGGCGCATGGTAATCCAAATTGTCATAGCTACACTCTAGTGCATGGCTCAATTTATTACCTCCTTTGTGCACTTATTGTTTATGATACAGTAAAGTTGTACTGTTTATTCAACAAGAACGGTCGAGGTCGTTTCTGTCGACTATTATTATTATTATTCCGAATTTTGATAACGTTCTTGGCTGTGCATTTAACTAGTAGGTAGATTTCTGGATAGTGTGAAGTTACTCTGATGTAGTTATTTAATCCAAGTAAAACAATACTTGAATGGAGTAGGTAGAGATATTTTACTATTTCATTCATAAAGAAAAATATCCTCACTTAAGTATGAAACATAGATCTTAAATCTTACTTCACAAACTTCCAAATTGAAAACATCTGGAAGTGTTCCAAGTATTAAAAAAAAGAAAAGTGGCCGTTTCTCTAGATTGCAATCTAATAATTTTGCCAAGAACCCTTCATGCGTAGCAAGATGGCCGACATATGTGAAATTAATTCAGTTGCCATTATTAATACTTACCTGCGCTTGCGTTGGGGATATTATTACACATAAATTCCTTACGAACTGATTTATAGCGGGAAGATCCATTTGTAGGACGCTACTAATGTAACTAGATAGTACTCTCTACTATCTTCTATCTATCCGTATATCTACTATCCGTTTAAAGATTCGGTTTCTAATAGACCTGATTTATGTGAGCTTATTTATCACCTACGCTTTGGCTGTAGTAGCTAATCAAAAAAAAATTTAAGTAATAAAAACTAAAACCCATAGACAGACAAATTAAAAATCCGGAGTCACACGTGTTAGGGCATAAATCAAACAGATTACGTGTGACTCCAGATTTTTTATTTGTCTGTCTATGGTGTCTTGTTTATACCTTTTTAGTCGTAGTTGGGTTTTAGTTTTTATTGCTTTAATTTCTTTTAAAATCTTTTGGGGTTTTAATATATATATTTTTGAAATGTGCTCATTAAACCCTTTCATTTGATACCAACCATGGTACGATTATACAATATTTTATTTTTAGTTCCTGACTTTATGTCCTCTACATGGCACCATTTTTTATCACCACGATCAAGACGCTTCCAACGATAACTCATTTGTCAAATTGTGATAAGTGGTTTAATTAGAAGATAGGAGGGAACAGATGAACATACTTACATAATACATAGCGGTCAAAATCATAACCCTCCTTTTTTCTTCATCGTAGTCGGGTAAAAACTAGTTCATTATTAAGGACTATGAGATTACTGTAAATCATGCGTTTTTAATTACTAGCGAGGCAATTTCTACGACTGAGTCATATCGTCTATTTTCGTTTTAATGTCTACATCTCTTATCTACTTTTCTATCGCAAGTGCGCTGGAAGAGATTTTTTCAGAAATAAGCATCGCCTTTGTACGTTATTTTCTGTTCTTTTCTCCTTGTCTGTTTATTACCTGTGTACATAAATAAATAAATGTTCCCACTGCTGGGACACAGGCCTCCTTTGTGAGGGGGGTGGGCCGTAATCTACCACGCGGGCTCAGTGCGGGTTGGTAGATGTCACATGTCTTTAAATTTTTGGTTTTAGGACATGTCATCCTCACGATGTTTTCCTTCACCGTTTTGAAAGCAGTGGTGATAAAATTGTTTACACAAAGTAAAGCGCCGCCCGGTCTGGGTTCGAACCCAGGGCATACAACTCGTAAGTCGGAGCCATTAGCTTGAGGCCACCACAACTCTTTAGAGAGCATATTAATTACAGAAGTATTATTATCGATAATTATAAATTATTTGGTCATTACTCCTACTGAAGTACGTAGGTGATTATTGGCCTTTATTGGTTTGTAAAGTGCACTAGTACCTACATGTTTGTATTAATTTTCGATATTTATATGGGATACAAAACTTACTACCATTTTCAATATAGCTCTCATCGTTTCAGATTTTTCAATTAGAACGCTCTTATCAGGAAATTAAGTCTTTCACGCTTGTACTGGCATCGACGATATTAACGTTCTACTATAAGTTTTATATTTTTGTACATAAAAAAGGAATAAAAAACCAGGCAATTGCGAATCGGACCAGACCATTATGAAGTATTAATGCCATCATTATTCCGCTGCGAAAACGGGATGGTGCTAGCGGCCTTGTCTAGCTCCGTCTCTCTCTCACACTGGAAAAATGATGGCATTAATACTTCATAATACGGCACCAGCACACGAATGGTTCCGTAAAACCGTACAATATTTAACGTTTCATTTTTCACTTCCTTAAATTTTTTACATTATTTTATTTTTATTATTGGTTAGAGTTATTTTAATTTATTTAAGGCAATCCCACATACATCTGTCTCGGAAATACAGATTTGATTAACTTGAAATAAACCAAATACATGCTGTGGAAATAAAAAAATAGTTCATTCAGCTTAATTTTCTTGATTGATACAGGTTTATTGGGCGTTATTGATACGAATCAACAATAACAGGAAGTATTTTTTTATTCGAAACAAAATATTTTTTTATTAAAACGAAGGATGTTCCCGCTATATTTTTTCTGTTGTTCATTTTCCACCGAACCGTCGAGCTTCATTAATCAAAAGTCGATTTATAAGTCGAAAAAGTTGTTAAATTCAGAGCTTTGACAACGTTTATTCTTTTTGTCTAACAAGGGCTGACAATAAATCCGAGTTGTCAACCTTTTCTGCTTTTCAAATAACTTTTGTGATTTGTACTTTGTAGCTTTTGATTGACGCTTCTGAACCCTTTAGAGGTACATTTTTGACGTAAATTGAAATGATAAGCCAGTTAATAAATGACTAACAAAAAAAAACTGTGTGACAAGGACAACAGATTAAGAAATATGGATAAGTTAAAATAAATCCTACTATCCCATTCATCCTAATTCTAACTAATAGGTTATAAATGCGAAAGTGAGTTTGTTTGTTGAAACAGCTGGGGATTTGAAACGGATTTGAAAGAAATTTGCCACATGATCAGACAAAAGTGAGAAAGGGACAAGGCAAAGTGAGTGGTTCATGGCCTAATAAGAACATAGGCTACTTTTGATCCTGGGTAGCAGACGAAGTCTCGGGAAACAGCTCGTAATATTATAAATGTGAAAGGTTTGTGTGTGGATATTTGGAGGTTTGTTACTCAATCACGCAAGAACGGCTAAATGGATTTGGAAGAAAGGCACACAGATAGTTTATTACCTGAATTAACACAAGATACATAATTATTATCCCGGTAGTAGGTTCTCGTGGGATAATTTCCGACATCGATGTGGGTTGAGCCGCTGAAAAAAGCTAGTTATAATATCTAAAATAATAACACCAGTAACACTGCTAAATTGGTAGCCTACTTGCCAAAATATATTATTACTTACGTTTCTTAGTAATAAAAACTAATTTCATACAATAATCACGAGTATATTAAGCGGAGCAGCCCACTGTATTCCCACAAGTATGTATTGTACACAAATTGCGTTGAAACACGCGATATCTCAATACTCTGCGTTCCTGAATGTGATGATTAATCGAGGAGCTGCCGTGCTTTCTGTATTCTAATTGGTCGGTCGGCGAGTCTAACAAATTACTTTTTCATAAAATACAAAAGATCCATTATCCACTCAAATTAGTTGCCAAAGGAAATCATTAATATTAATCAATGTTTCAAAGGCTTCGGTTTCTAAGCGTAGAATATCGGATCGAAACGCTTCACGATAGAGTAGTATCGATAATTAATTAATATTTTAGCTAGTAGCTGTTTCTTTTTGTTATAAAAGTGGCGGTTAAAGGCTCTTTGAAGTTTTTTTTGAACTAGGAACACAACACATAATAACTATAAGTGCTTTTAGGTACCTACTAGAGGTCTACTACTGATTTGGTAAAGGATTTAAGCCAGTCAAGTTACAAATTCCTACTCCTCTTTATTTTGTGTTCTGTACCCAAAGGGTGCCAACGGGACCCTATTACTAAGGCTCCGCTATCCGTCCGTTCATTCGTCTGTCACAGGGCTGTATCTTTTGAACCGTAATAGGTAGACACTTAAAAACTGACACTTTTTTTATTATTGGAAAGTGTCAGTTTTTAAGTGTCTACCTATTACGGTTCAAAAGATACAGCCCTGTGACAGACGAATGAACGGACGGATAGCGGAGCCTTAGTAATAGGGTCCCGTTGGCACCCTTTGGGTACAGAACACAAAATAAAGAGGAGTAGGAATTTGTAACTTGACTGGCTTAAATCCTTTACCAAATCAGTAGTAGACCTCTAGTAGGTACCTAAAAGCACTTATAGTTATTATGTGTTGTGTTCCTAGTTCAAAAAAAACTTCAAAGAGCCTTTAACCGCCACTTTTATAACAAAAAGAAACAGCTACTAGCTAAAATATTAATTAATTATCGATACTACTCTATCGTGAAGCGTTTCGATCCGATATTCTACGCTTAGAAACCGAAGCCTTTGAAACATTGATTAATATTAATGATTTCCTTTGGCAACTAATTTGAGTGGATAATGGATCTTTTGTATTTTATGAAAAAGTAATTTGTTAGACTCGCCGACCGACCAATTAGAATACAGAAAGCACGGCAGCTCCTCGATTAATCATCACATTCAGGAACGCAGAGTATTGAGATATCGCGTGTTTCAACGCAATTTGTGTACAATACATACTTGTGGGAATACAGTGGGCTGCTCCGCTTAATATACTCGTGATTATTGTATGAAATTAGTTTTTATTACTAAGAAACGTAAGTAATAATATATTTTGGCAAGTAGGCTACCAATTTAGCAGTGTTACTGGTGTTATTATTTTAGATATTATAACTAGCTTTTTTCAGCGGCTCAACCCACATCGATGTCGGAAATTATCCCACGAGAACCTACTACCGGGATAATAATTATGTATCTTGTGTTAATTCAGGTAATAAACTATCTGTGTGCCTTTCTTCCAAATCCATTTAGCCGTTCTTGCGTGATTGAGTAACAAACCTCCAAATATCCACACACAAACCTTTCACATTTATAATATTACGAGCTGTTTCCCGAGACTTCGTCTGCTACCCAGGATCAAAAGTAGCCTATGTTCTTATTAGGCCATGAACCACTCACTTTGCCTTGTCCCTTTCTCACTTTTGTCTGATCATGTGGCAAATTTCTTTCAAATCCGTTTCAAATCCCCAGCTGTTTCAACAAACAAACTCACTTTCGCATTTATAACCTATTAGTTAGAATTAGGATGAATGGGATAGTAGGATTTATTTTAACTTATCCATATTTCTTAATCTGTTGTCCTTGTCACACAGTTTTTTTTTGTTAGTCATTTATTAACTGGCTTATCATTTCAATTTACGTCAAAAATGTACCTCTAAAGGGTTCAGAAGCGTCAATCAAAAGCTACAAAGTACAAATCACAAAAGTTATTTGAAAAGCAGAAAAGGTTGACAACTCGGATTTATTGTCAGCCCTTGTTAGACAAAAAGAATAAACGTTGTCAAAGCTCTGAATTTAACAACTTTTTCGACTTATAAATCGACTTTTGATTAATGAAGCTCGACGGTTCGGTGGAAAATGAACAACAGAAAAAATATAGCGGGAACATCCTTCGTTTTAATAAAAAAATATTTTGTTTCGAATAAAAAAATACTTCCTGTTATTGTTGATTCGTATCAATAACGCCCAATAAACCTGTATCAATCAAGAAAATTAAGCTGAATGAACTATTTTTTTATTTCCACAGCATGTATTTGGTTTATTTCAAGTTAATCAAATCTGTATTTCCGAGACAGATGTATGTGGGATTGCCTTAGAAGGATAGTATCCTTATTGTTGATGTTCTTAGTTCGTAGTACTCGCAAATCGAAGTAAAATGAGTATATAAGGATCGTAGCAAAGGTGGCGTTCTGTAGTTTCTGCCTACCCCCATTGGACGAAGGAGTCAGTTTATGTGTATTTGTTCAAGTTAATCAGAGTAAGAAGTAAAATCCAATCAAAAATTATTATTAGATTTAATTACGGAAAAAAATAAAGTGCCTTTTAAATTCCTAACACAAAATAAATTCCTCAAAAGGTAGGTATTTCACCAAACCTGATTTATCTAGATTAAATGAAAGTAGAAACCAAACCGACATACGTTAGTAAATCAAACGAAATCCACTTTCGGTTGCGAAGGATAAACTTGGAATCTTCCGACCGTTCTATAAGACTTCAAAGGATTTACTCTGAAATAAATAGAAATTATTTTCGTGGAACACACATTTTTGAGCTTGTTAGAGAACATATGAGAGTGATGAAAGGAAGATTTTAACTGTAGGAATTGTATCATTCTTAATATTTTCGGTTTAGGTTTCTAGACGAATGTCGTTGAATTTGTAAATAAACTCAATGTTCCATAAACAAACACTTTTATTATTTTTTCCTATTGTGGCGTAGTAATTTTATTCTAGTTACATCGTCTTCACATAAATAAATAAAATGTATACAAAATATTGTTAACGTTTAAAAAAAAGTAAATGTGGAGTTTCTTGCCTATTCTTCTTGTTACGTAACTACCTTTTGGAAGGGGTAACTAGAATCAATTCAATTTTTTTGTAAATTTTGACGTTCAAAAGTGCCTTTTATGTGCCTATGAAATACAATATTTGGCTTTGACTTTATCACTTCTGGCCAACCTTTTGGGGAACACAGGCTTGATGTTATGTAACAACTATGTGCAGTACAGTTGCAGAAAAGAAAAGCTTACCCATTTAAAACAAAAGAACTCATTAATCTTATTACCACAAAACCGTGTCTATCGGTTGTTTAGCCTAAACACCTGTTAAGCATGACATTTCTGTATGAAATTTGACATAAAACTGACATTAAATACGCGTTGCATAAGTGTTTAAGTTTTTGTGGTAAGGCCCTTAAATTTTAATTCATATAAAATAAAAAGTTTCCTTCTATTCATGGCTTCATTCCCGTATCTTTGATCATTTTCATTCTTAGGAATATAAAGGATCTCGTCCACAACGCTCAAATTACCCGCAGTTTAAATAATACGTGGTCAAGAATCCGAAAAGCAAAGAAACTCTGGCTAACAATTAAACTTTAGGGCACTTCTTTGAAAGTGATTTAAGTTAGAAGAATCCTCAAGAAAGCCGGTATCCCGTCCACGGTCTAAGGATCCCTCTTGGCGTTAATGAAGGAATTCCGTTTTTATTATACTGGAGTGCTCCCTGTCCCATCCATCTTGCCTTTTAAAGGTCTTCCCTGGTAATGGGAAGACAAAAAAGGTAAATCGACAATAGATTCCTATAAATATAGCCCTCTTTAGAGTTTTATGGAAATGTACACTGTAAATCTTTTTTGTGTATTGTCAGAGAAGTTTTATGGAACTTTGGTAAAATGTTTTGACAAGGCTTTTGTAATTTGAGCAACAAAGGTAGAATTGAATTACACGTTCCGAAATTAGATGATTAAGTTAAATTACAAAGCTCGATACTGCTTAATACATTAGTACCTAAATACAAAACACGTGAACAGACCGTTCATTATAACTTGTCCCTTGCCGTCATGTTGGCACCATAGCTTGTCAAGCTAAGTGTCAATACAAATAGAGTTCGAAATGGTGACTGACTGAAAAGTGCTACCTATCGCGTCACAGGACAAGTTCTAATGAACGCACAATAAATGAGAACACGCTTCATTTTCAAAAGTTTGACATTCTAAATGATAGCGACTGCAACCTCACGTTTAAAATAAGAACTGCTCAATTTAAATCCTCTGAAAACTACCGAGGACAGTTTGCATACTTGCCAATACGTCTAAATATCTATAGCGTAAACACGACTCAAGTCAATGACCCGTCGTCCCTTTAACCTCAGAGCGAAGATCAATCTCCATCCTTCGCAGATGCACTAGGAGTAGACCGAACTAAATTCATAATAAAGTTTCACAACTCTTAGAAAAGACGAACGGGGCTAGAGGGAAATATCTCTCGAGTAACCTCAACTTCAGCGGATTATAAAATACCTGACAGAATTGAAAATTGTGTTTCATTTTCCACTGAAACTCTGGAACTAAAAATCTGTAGGATACTGCGAAATACTTCGCCGCCACGTTTATTGGGAATTGAAGAATTGTAATTGAATAAAACTTGCTGTAGTCTTGACATCAAGATGATATCATAAAAAATAGAAGGTTAAATAAAAGTCACAATTTTAATAGTCTACCTAGATACCTTTTCAATTCAATTGAAATGTTGAATGAATTGTAACCTGTGTGCACAAATAAACATACGTGATTTGATTTGATAGTACTAACTGCACCCTTTTTTTTTTTTTTTAGGGTGGGGAATAATCCAATGACTTCTCCCGCTCTGGGCGGAGCGGAAGGGCGTGTCAGACTTTTACTGACTAAAACCCACCCGTGTTCCTTCAGTTGCCTGTTGCCAAAGTCCTGGTATCCCTTTCGGACTTTCCCGCAACTAACTGCACCCTGCGATTTCACTAGCCATAAGTAACAAAGTAGCCTATAAGTTTCGATCCCGTGGTAATAGATAAAAAGTGTCCGATGTCACAATCCAGGTCATAATAATTATGTGCTAATTTCATCTGAATCCGTTTAGCCGTTTTAGCTTGGAAACGTAACAAACAAACAAATTCACTTTCGCATTGAAGCTTGGCTTTACATCTGCAATTAACTAATCCCATTCCACTGCCGACAATACACCTTTAAATTCATAGCGAACCAATACCAACGGAGTACTGATTAGAAATCCGTACGGTTAACCATGCTCTTATTAGTCCGGACCACAAATTTCGGAGCCCTGCTGACTCACGGCTACTGCGAGCGTCTGTAAATAACTATGAGTTACTACCTGGCATGTGTGGCTTATTTGGGGAAGCCCAATACCGATATATGTATACGTCGTTATTGAGATGACATAAGTTTGGTGGTTTTGTTCAATCATTTTGTTATGATTTTCCATGCTCTTTATGATCAAGAAGCCAATTGAAATAGGTATATCAATTAACCGTTTCAGAAATTATTGCTCTTCTACCATGTCTGTCTCATAACCACTCTTGTGAATTTCTCGTCCCGACTCTTAGAGAATTAATTCTTTCTGACACACGTAAATTTTTCCATAGGTATTTTGTTTTCTACAAATTATACTAACGTGAATTATTACTATACTAGCTTCGCCCCGCGGTTTCACCCGCGTAAGTCTCGATCCCGTGGGAATATCGGGCTAAAAAGTATCCTATGTGTTAATCCAGGTTATAAACTATCTGTTCGCCAAATTTCATCCAAATCTCTTCAGCCGTTTTTGCGTGATTGAGTAACAAACATCCAAACACACAAACACACAAACTTTCACATTTATAATATTAGTAGGATTAGTAGGACTATCTGGAACAAAACAAAACTTGCAG
This sequence comes from Lithophane leautieri, assembly GCA_949152455.1. Taxonomy (NCBI): domain Eukaryota; kingdom Metazoa; phylum Arthropoda; class Insecta; order Lepidoptera; family Noctuidae; genus Lithophane; species Lithophane leautieri. Next base: position 11,538,395 of record OX424470.1, read on the forward strand.
TTAAAATTTAAAAATTTGCTTTCTGTTTATCTGTAGTACTTATTTTTGTGGTTTTTAAAACAGAAATGGTGATTGAAATACGTACAGAGAAGCGAAACCTGTATTTAGTAGAGATCCCTAAAAATCAGTACATTGTTTCACAGTGGGAGCTCACTTCAACTTTATTTCTCATTATAAAGTTACTCCTTTGCAGTGCATTGTCAAAGATGTCCGTCGTTTGAAGTCAAACGACTTTAAAACAAAAATACGTGACGATCTTGATGCAGCGCTGTCCCAACTTTTGTATACACGATAAATATTTAAAATAATTTTACTATCCAATTTTTAGTCAAGAGGTTTCGAAGTTTTGTTGTTCACAACCTGTATTTTTCTTTGAAACAGTTCCCATCAAACGATTTTGATCATTCATACCTTAGAGGTTGTAAGGTATTAAGGATCAAAATCTTTTGAGGGGACACTACAAGTTATAGCTACCGTGTTAATATTATCCTTAGTTTAGCATCTAAGTCTTCATCTGCCCAGCTTTTTCCCAATTATGTTGGGGTTGAGTTTCAGTCTAACCGGACGCAGCTGAATACCAGTATTTTATATGGAGCGATTGCCTATCTAACCTCCACAACCCGTCAATGGGTAATACGATACCCCTTAGTAAGACTGGTTGTCAGACTTACGGGCTTCTGACTACGTTTTAGTACCTAATTAGGAACTTAAAGACATTTTTACTACATGGTCTAGTTTACAAAATATTCATAACACGCGCCCCGCGGTTTCACCCACGTAAGTCTTGATCCCGTGGTAATATCGGGATAAAAAGTATCCTATTCCAGGTCATGGTCTTCCCGTATGCCAAATTCACTCAAATCCGTTCATCCGTTTTAGCGTGAAAGCGTAACAAACAAACAAACAAACTCACTTTCGCATTTATAATATTAGTTAGGATTCTCCTGCCCTTATCCCAATTTATTTGAAATGAAATGAAATGAAATTGTTTATTCTGTAAATAGGATATTGGAATCACTTTTACACGTCATATTATAAAATATTAAAAATAAGCTAGATGAGGTCGGCGTTTCCTATCTGACTACTCAGAGAAGAAAGGCCGAAACAAACTCAGAGGTCGCAGTCTCTTTTAAAGTCCAGACATAATCTTGGTCAGACCATATGAGGACCATGTAGATTAGCGTCTGAAATGGTCTTTTGAGGAAAGAACCACAACGATTTGAGTGGACCTGTCTAGTCAGTGCAAGCATTTGTCAGTAATAGTGGAGCTCAACTCAGAACTTAAGGAGCTCAACGACTCGACGAACAATACCAAAGAAAGGACATTTGGGTAGGTCGCATAAAATACTCAAATTGCCAGACCATCGTTAAAACTAACTGAGAAAGAAAAAAAAATCAAAACAAAAATCCACATAGTCCTCACATTTACAATAATTAAAATAATACAATACTTTAATATAATTTATGGTCGGCGTAACATGTCCCTTTCTTCTACTTCTCTATTAGTCGACATCTCGGAGGTCAGCACCTTTCTAGCCATATCATCTTTCACACAGTTCATCCATCGTTTCTTTGGTCTTCCCCTACTCTTATAGCCGTCGACATTCATACTCAAAACTTTCCTCACGAAATTTTTCTCATACTTTACAAAATATTAATATAACTAAATCTCAGATGACATTTGTAACCAAACAACCCCGCAGCTCTATTTATATTCCACAAAAATATAAAAAACAAAATGATAATATTAAAACTCATGTAAGTACCGCCCGCGACCCATCTTCTGTGTGATAAACGCATATTCTGACAACTCGTGTGGGTAGACAATCATCTAAAATATCATAAATATTATTCTTATCTCAAATTCAGTTGGTAAATAAGAAAATACGGTATATTTATCTTCTTTTGAATATATCAAGTGATATTTAAACATGCTTCAGTTGCGGTGAAAGCGTGGCACTTCATATATCTACTCTGTTCAGCTATTTTATTCCTAACATGACAGCTCGCTACCTCACCTAGAGCATAAACATTTAAAATACACTTGAAGCTAGTGATAAATGGTTGAGTGCAAATATATTTGAGGAGCATGTTAGTGCACTTTCAGAAGGTAAGAGAAGCAACAATTTCTATTTATAGGATTTTATTTTTACAAGTAAAGAGTTTAGATACCTATTTCAAGACATACAAATATTGATAAATATCACGGGTAGTATTATGAAGTATTAATGCCAATATTATTCCACTGCGAAAACGGGATGGTGCTAGCGGCCTTGTCTAGCTCCGTCTCTCTCTCACATTGGAAAAATGATGGCATTAATACTTCATAATACGGCACCTGGTCCGCCTCGGCCGGCTACTCATGGTAAGCCTTCGGTATTTTTTTATATCAAACACACACACACACACACATGAATTTAATTTTAATGTTAGGTACTTACTACTATTTGCGGTCTCTCACCCATAAGTCACAAACCACACGAAATATAAAGAAGAATGCTGTTTAGCGATGTTGATAAATTAAGTTGCTGTTTGGAATTGAAACATAGGTATTACTTTCATTTGGCTTTTCAATTCCAGTGAACATCAAAATTAGGCCAATTATGCTAATTTACTATTAATTTTAGTCACTATGATAAATGATAAATGATTTTTATTTCTGTAAGTAGGTTTACTATCCACATACATACAACAAAACGAAGATAATAATGGATTATAACATCGATACACGAAACTGTAGTCCGACGCATTAATATGCGGCATTCGGCGCAATGTAACGTTGCGCAAATATACCGGGGTTTGTATTAGTGTTTACTAATAGTCACAAAATATATGGGATACAGAAGGCTAGTTTAATTCAACGAGCAAAAAAATGCGCACGCACATTTTGATTATTTATTTGTATCGAGTGTCGCCCAGCAAAAGAACCAAAATAAAACAACCCAACTTTGTTATGCTGGTGTGCGTGACAGCTACGTCATACACTGGCGCCACGTCATTCTGCTTTTCTAGTGTGCGTGCATTTAGCGACCCACAGTTGGACGCTATTTTTTTTTCAAAGAATTCATAGCTTGGACTGTTTCTGTCTAGACCTATGTATATCTACGTACATACGGAGATCTCAAACAAATGCCAGTCGCGAGTGCGCTTGCACTCGCTTTACAAGGACGTTTATCTATGTGAGTGTGCGTTTTCTCTCGGTGTATGGAGTCGACCTTCTGTACCTATTAATTCTGTGGTATTAGTATTGACTATCGTCCCTCTATATGTACCTATATTAGTACATTTACACCATTCCGCTGTACTTGTGTAATGATTCGGTGAATCAGAGTATTGTGCCATGTGATTCGGGTTTAGTAAGTGACAATTCCAATTCAAATGGCTGTATGTACTGGCTACTTGGTGATGTCTTTTTTTCGTTCATGCAATTACTTGATACTTTTGTAAATGATTAATAACAGGTCGAATCTTTATCAATAAACGGTAAGTATAGTTATTACAAAATGTAGGACTGCTTGTCTACAAGAATAAATAATCTTGCATATTGACAACTAATGATAATTAACTTCACTCAATAGTAGAAGCATAAAAAGCAAGGTAAGCCTATCAGTTTTAAAGCGCTCATCTCAAAATTGCTAAACGGATTTTCTTTAAGTTTTCACCACAAGATCTAGACTAAGCAAGAAAAAAATGTACAACGAGCCTTACTTTTTGTATAATGGTCTGTCAAAATTGTGCGAGCGTAAGCTAGACCAAAATTATATTCAACAAAAAAAAAAACTACGTACTTATTTTTAACCTTTAATCGATTTATTCTAATCAAATATCGTGTCAAATTCTTGTATACAAAACTAATCATCGTTCAGTGTTCACAACTCTAGATGTGATACACATCGCAGCATGTTTCCGTGTCAATCGAGCTCTCATTAGAGACGGCCACATTAATATTCACTTGTTCCGGAACGATGTCAATGCAGGTTGAGCGGAACTGAGCTTTGATTTAGTGTCTTGTATTACCGGTTGTGTGTTGAGCTATGTGGTCCCTTTATAGTAGGAAACTCTGTTGTTATGTTGTAGGTTAGAGTCGTGATGGCTTGGAGGTTAAGGATCAGAGGTCCTAGACAAAGTGACATTCTATCAGCGATAACGATGATGGAAAAGGCAAAAATGTACGGGACTGACATAAGCTATCGAAAAGCTTATGTCAATTCTGTTGAGAGTCGTTGTAGAAATACGAAACGCTTTCGCAGCGATTGTCACTTGTCTAGGCCCTCTGTGTTTATTTATCACTAGCTGATGCCCGCGACTTCGCCCGCGTGGATGTCAGTTATTATATACTAAAACCTTACTCGAGAATCACTCTATCCATTGTTGAAAACAGCATGAAAATCGGTGGACTAGTTTTTGAGTTTATCGCGAACAGGACGACAGATAGACGCGGCAGAGGACTTTGTTTTATAATATGTAAGGATACAGTATGTTGTGGTTTGGAAACTTGCAAGTAACCGAGTGACTTTTTCAAGTTCACAAAACGACACACGGAAAATATAATATATAACAAGACATCATCAGTAATTTATATTAAACTAGCTGCGTCCCGCTGTTTCACCCGCATAAGTCTCGATCCCGTGGGTATATCGGGATAAAAGTACCTATCCTATGTCCTTTTCCAGGTCACTCCGTTCAGCCGTTTTAGCGTGAAAGCGTAACAAAAAAAACCAAACTCACTTTCGCATTTATAATATTATGAATAGAATATATACATATATTTGATTTAGATATTTATGTAGAAAATGCCTGATATTTTTTTTTACTTGAGCATAAAGTTTTAATAAATAAATAATTACGTTAGGATAATTATAATTAATAATGTTATGCTTCAGCTCTCGATATTTTGACGCTTTTGGAAGTGTCGTGGTTGTACACACGGCTACACGTCAAGCTACACATTTCCATTATAAGCTGACCTCGCATTGTACGGAAATCCTATACAATGCGAGATCAGCATAAACTGGAAATGTATAGCTTGATGTGTAGCCGTGTGTACATAGTTTTATGTGCCATATACCATGAAAGTTCAAAATTCGTAATTGTACTGAGTTGATCTTGAAATGACTGCCGGAAAATAAGAACATACATAATGATAATGAGAAAACATGGACCTGTATACACCTACTTTGTAATGATAATATTCAATTATTTTCCGGAATAACAAACGTTACAACATAGCCCGTATTTTTATCCGTAGACATACAAAATTGTAAACTAAGTACCAGGCAACAATGAAACCACGTAGGTTTTATGTTCAGCTAACATTAAACGCATCCGACTCAAAGCCACTTGAGTTTTGGCTTCGTTTCCACTCGGCTGCACTGTGTTGGTTCTGTTTCCAGTTTCCTTTCGCTAAGGCTTGCTTACTATGTAGTATAGCTGGTTATATATAACTAACAGCTATGTAATCATTTTGCTATTGTTCTATTCTATCTAGATTATTGTGAAAATAATCTTTGAAACATACATTTGTCCTATTACGTACACAACTGGCGAAATGTGAGTGAATTATAGGTACACCTCTGCCCAACTCTTTGAGGAATACATGCATTATGTTATGCTATCTAATCGTTGAAAAAAAAACCGGCCAAGTGCGAGTCGGACTCGCACACAAAGGGTTTCGTACCACCGTACAATATCTAGCTAAAAATTATGAAAAGAAACACATTTCTTGTATTTTTTAATTTTTAACTTAATTTTATTTTTATTTCTTGAAAAATAGAAATACTACACAATCTGCGAAAATTTATGAGATACAGTCCGCTGACAGACACACGGATAGCGGAGGCATAGTAATAGGGTTCCATTTGCCACCCTTCAGGTACAGGCATAAAAAGGCTGGCTTATAATTTTAAGTTTATTATATAGTATAAATTAAATTAATTATATTACTATAAATTAAATGAGGAAATTATTGCACGCAGACTAGTAAGTAAAACTATAAAGTTCTATAATAAAAATAATAATTAACTTTTTTAAATATTTTTAATAGGTACTGCAAGTATGGCCGCCGAGTATGCGTTTTTGTCATAAATTATATATTAATTAATTTACACTGCGAAAAAAAGCCATTACGTTGTCATCAGTGAAAGAGGAGCCCGAGTTTAACAACAACTAGTTTTACGAAAAATTAAACGAAGCCTTTAAAATAGACCTCATAATAAAAGTACCACTAAGAAATCCTTCTTGACAAGCATAATATTCTAAAAAATGTTTGAAATACAAATGGCTTCGTTGCGGGCTTTGTAATACATACATACAACAAACAGTAAAGTATGCAAATAATCAAATATTCCAACATTCGTTCCTGAGATTAGTGCGTTCAAACAAACAAACAATAAAATATTACAAATAATACGAAGACGCGACGCCTGCAACCAAGGCAACGGCTGTGAGGGCGGCGCCCTGCATGCGCAGTGCCGCAGGCCCCGCGATTGCGCCGCAGTCGTCAAAAATTACAATATTCCAACTGTGACCTTTTTGTGTAAATAGTGAAAAAAATTATTTCTAATTTATTTATATTTTGTGTTTGTGTGTTTTTGTCTTTAGCGGGTGCATTTGTATATAGTTTTTGTTAATTTCCTTTTTAGGTAAGTTTAAGTGTTTTGTTTCATATGTTCAATGCCGGCCGTAGCGACGCCGGAAACTATGCCACTCAACCTGCCACATTGCTTGATGTTCAGCTGGTGAGGTGTCCCCATTGCTCACAGGCACGTTTTTTTTAAAGGCGAACGGGGTCTGAAGATACACTATGGCAAGATCCACAAGTCTCATAGTGTACCTTTATGCCCCCCAGCCACATCCCCAACACCTCCGGATCAAAGCTTGTGGAAAACATTGGCAAAATTAAAAAATTCTACCCCAGTTTTAAGGAGAGTTCCCCGGGGCGCGAGACGGTCTGTTGCACTGAGTTTGGCGCGATGCCTCCGTCTTGCGACCCAGGAGAACTCACAAAGTGCCTGGGAGCAATTACTCACCTTCCCTTATAGGATTCTGCATGTGCAAAAAAATTCGGTGACCAAAAAAACCCTAACGAATCAAATTAAAGATAATTGTAACAATTTGACCCTCATTTTCGATCCAAAATTACCCGTTTCCAATAACCCTTCACGAAGAGGGTTATGTTCACTTGTAGAATCTAAACTAAGTGAAGGTGACATCAGGGGAGCGGCCAGGCTTCTGTTCAGTAGCGATGTGGTAGCGCCTTACTCTCCAGAAACTCTTTCAGCCCTGGAGAGTAAACATCCAGCGCCTGCCGATGGTCTCACCTTCCCCGACCCCCCTCTCTCTCCTGATCCGGATTCAACGCCTCTTAGCGTTACCGCCCCCCAGCTGATTGCTGCCGTGAGCTCCTTCCGAAGTGGCTCTGCCGGCGGCCTCGACGGCCTGACTCCTCAGCATTTAAAAGACCTCCTGAGCTCAGGCGCCGGGGAAGCTGGTGAGTCACTTTTGAAGGAGCTTGCGGCTCTAATTAACCTGATGCTCAACGGCGGCGTGAATGATGCCATCGTCGATGTCTTGTACGGGGCCAATTTGTGTGCCCTGCGCAAGAAGGACGGCGGCATCCGTCCCATTGCCGTTGGGTGTACCTACAGGCGTACGGCAGCCAAAATATGCTGCAGACTATATGGAGACACTTTAAAAACCAAGTTCCAGCCCCTACAGCTTGGCTTTGGATCCAAAGGGGGCTGCGAGGCTGCCGTACATGCCCTTTCCAGTTTTTTAAACTCCGGTAAAGGTGAGGTCATCCTCAAGGTTGACGTCAAGAACGCCTTCAACTCCGTTAACAGGGACACCCTGTTGGCCGAAGTAAAAAAGGTGTTACCGGATATTTTTGGCTTTTTGTGGCAGTGCTATAGGCACCCATCAAAATTACTCTATAGAGACAACGTTTTGGAATCTGCAGTCGGTTGCCAACAAGGTGATCCCCTCGGGCCAGTCATTTTCAGTTTAGCTATTCACCCCATAATACAGCAACTAAATTCAAAATTTAATGTGTGGTATTTAGATGATGGGACTCTAGGAGGTGACGTAGATACTGTCCTAAAAGATCTCCAATTCCTTAAACAGCAGTTCCAATCCACAGGCCTCGACCTCAACTACTCAAAATGCGAAATTTACCCTTGTGACAATACTGACAGACAATTGACTATTCAGAAATTCAATTCAATAGCCCCAGATATCAAAGTTTTGGAAAAAAGTTCACTGCACCTCCTAGGTTCCCCAATTTTAGAAGACAGTTTCTCACCTTTTGTTGATGAAAAAATTAAACATTTCAATGACATTTCGGATAGACTTTCTAAAATTAACCTACATTCGGCATTCACCCTCATCAGATACTGCTGTTTCGGTCCAAATTTTATGTATTTTCTCCGCTCTTCACCTTTATGGAAGAAGCCACACCTTTTAGACAAAATTGATCAAATCATTCGGAGCACTCTAACATCAATCATAAATGTGGCATTGGACGACCGTGCGTGGCTGCAAGCCACACTACCCATTCGTTTCGGTGGGCTCGGCGTCCGCAAAATTTCCAGTGTAAGCTTACCGGCGTTCCTGTCCTCGGTCCACAGCACCGAAAAGTTAACTACAAGAATCTTAACCGCTTCTCAGGTTGACTTTGAAGTGCTGTGTTTGACTGATGCGATGAACGCCTGGAAAGTGGCTTGTCCGGATACGGAGCAGCCCGAGAACCCGTTCTCCCAGAGACAGTGGGATGAGCCGCTCTGCAGGTTGGTACGGAATAACCTCATTAATACGTCCACCAATACTGCTGAGCGTGCCCGCCTACTGGCTGTGGGAGAATGGGAGTCGGGCCTCTGGCTTCAGGCGCTGCCGTCACCCAACATAGGCACTATGCTGGGTGACACCACTTTCCGGCTCGCTACAAGTCTGCGTTTGGGCGCTCCTTGTGGGGCCCCACATCGCTGTCAGTGCGGTGAAGCAGTCGACCGCCTCGGACACCATGGCCTTTCCTGCAGTAAGAGCGCTGGTCGGTTGGCACGGCACGCAAGCATTAATGACATCATCCGTCGGGCTCTTGTCACCGCCGGGGTGCCAGCTGTTTTAGAACCCAATGGCTTGGCACGCGACGATGGGAAGAGACCAGACGGAATGACCATAATGCCTTGGAAGTTGGGTAGGCCTTTGGTGTGGGATGCAACCTGTGTCGACACCCTCGCGCCATCCCATCTTCCTAGCACGGCGGGCTGTGCTGGGGCGGCTGCTGCAGGTGCAGAAAACCTCAAACGGCGCAAATATAACAACCTTATTGGTAGCTATATTTTTGAGCCGTTTGGGGTTGAAACACTAGGGCCATGGGGTCCAAGTGCTCATCGAGTATTTCGGGACATCGCCAAGCGGTTGGTCGACTCTTCACGTGACCAGAGGGCTGGCCAATTTCTAGGTCAAAGAATCAGCATTGCCATCCAACGTGGCAATGCTGCCAGCCTTTTGGGCACTTTTCCCACTGACAGCGATGCGGAAGAGTTTTTTGACGCCCTATGAGCCCTTTCTTTATGTATATAATCTGTATTTTGTTATTTTTATTTAGCAAACTCGAATGTATTATATTTTTGGTAGATCTGTAAATAGCTTATAGTGTTAATTTTTTTTTATGTATGTATATGTGTAGTTGTTGTAAAACAATTAACAATAAATATTTTTATATTTTTAAATGTTTTTTTTAATATTTTTATAAAAATTATTTTATAAAAATTATTTTAAAATGAAATCAATATGGACATAAATGAAATAAAGGAAACATTAACTTTTAATAGTACTTTTGTTGTTGAACTACTAAATTGTGTGCAATCATTGTCATTTCACCATCTATCTATGTAAAGTCAGGGAAATTAATTGTTGAGCAAATTGACTACTTACCAACATAAATAGACCATGAAATCAAATCACAACTGTAATTTTTTGACAGTTGTATAAAATGGCAAATTGACGTCAATCTCAATGAGGAGAAGCAATTTTCTTGACTATTAATAATAATTATCACATTATATACCACATCTTTCATGAGAAAGTTCTATTCCTGAAGCAGTTTCCTAGGAAAGCGCTATAAATATCTTCGTACCCGTACAAGACCCGTTATTTAGTGAGAAACGTTACATACAATCAACTTTAAACGGATCCAAGTATAAGAACGTAGTAGTATTATAACGTATAGTATTGAAGAAGGTTCAAGGAAATTCCACGCAGTTGGAAGACAGCTTGTCTATCATAAACATTGCCTACTAACTATTCTTGGTATCGTATTGGTACCCAGTAACTGGTTTTGGAGGTCAGATAGGCAGCCGACCCCAATAGTTGGGAAAAAAAGGCTAGGCAGATGACTTCTTGGAAGTTATTGATATTATAATATTATTGATTTGAGAATTGAGCTTAACCACACCTACCTACACTTATTCTCTGTGATTTTATTGGCAAGTCAGGAAAGCTACTAATTTATTTGAATTTATCATGTCCTAACTAATAATATAAATGCGAACGTGAGTTTGTTTGTTACGCTTTCACGCTAAAACGACTTAATGGATTTGGATGTTTGGCACATGGGTAGACCATTGCCTGGAGAAGGACCTAGAGGGATACCTTTTATCCTGATATTCCCACGGGATCGAGACTTATGTGGGTGAAACTGCGGGGTGCAGCAAATATAAAATCAAGCCTGTTTTCCCCTTACATGGGACTTAAACATAACTGGCGAAATATGGGTGTACTATTATGGTACACCCAACTTACAAACAGACATCTTATTGCCATCAACCAGGCTGAAATCCAGACTCCGGGCTGCTACTGAGAAATTCCTGATGGAAACACTCAATAACCCTGCCTAATCAGGGAATAGAATGAAGCCTACTTTATATTTTAATGCAAAACATTGTCTACCTGTGTGAAAGTTTTTACTCAAATCCTTTCAGTCGATTATGCGTGTTATAGTACCTATCTACCTGACAAATATCTTCACAAACTTTCACGTATAAATATTAGAGGGACAGGATTAGACGAGCTCGCTGTAGTTGAAAGCCTGTCCATCGATCCGCTAGGTTAAGCTGCACTAACCTGGAATAACAACCTAAGCCGCCAGTCATACGACCTTTGATAGACGTAACGTTAGAGACAGACAGATAGCTAAAAAACTGGCAGCTGGTTTATCCTATGGATATTGCTAGTAATCCTAGGTAATCCAATCAACTGAACTATAGTTGTATGATATTCGTGGCATTGTCTATCATCAGTATATGTACGTTATTTGGGAGGACTGTGTAACATTTTTGAGGAATCTAGCCTAGACATTTTTATAGACTAGTAAAACTTTTATATTTATTTTTATCCATTATTCGCATTAAGGCGAAAGCTTCAGGGTAGCCCGCGAAATCCAAATTTTCTTACGTTTTTTGCAATTTGCAGATCAGTATCAAGTTGTATGTTGGTTAAAATATCATTCGCGATCGTAAAAAATATGGATTCACAGAAATATAAACATTAGAACCAGCTCTCTAAGTTCATAATAATATAATCCTATTGAATGACTACTTCATGAAATAATAACATTTGAGGATTATTCTAACTTACGGAGTTGTATTGCTGATTCCAATGATAATAATGCTGTAAAGCCATATTTGTTACGGTCGCGAATCAGATTTTAATCAACATAACCTGACACTGACCTGCAAATTGCAAAAATCGTTAGGACATTTGAATTTTGCGTGTTTTTAAGGCACCCCTTTAATAACTGGCGAAATGTGGGTGTACTCCTCTATATAACAATCGTGGGATTTTGGGTGTGATGTTATATTATATGTCTCGTATTCTTCCCTCTTTCAATGCTTCAAGTTTTATTGCAGAAACTCGATATCCACTGTATTTTGTTCGTATTTTTAATTATCGCAGGTACAGTGAATGTTATTACTCATATCTCAAAAAATAAAATACAGTTACCGAGCAATCTTTCACACATATGGAAAAACTGCCAAGCTGTCATTCAAAGACCGGTTCCTAGATTGGTGACAGATGATTGATGAAACTTATCCCTCGCCGTGGACAGACTCGATCCGATTGATCAATCACAAACGAATATATCCAGTATCGAGTTATTCTTTCGTCTCTGTGTGTGAGTGACGCATCAATCTTGTGATATGAAAGTTAAGATAGAGACAAAAAGTTTTGAGCTGACACTTGTCTGCAAAAACGTGATCACTCATCTTATGAAAAATTCTTAAGAATTTTGGTGCTTGAGTTCTAGATGAGTTCAAGTTTTTGTTTGTGTTTCTCAACTTTTGAGACGATATGAGACTAATATAGAATGACAAGTAAAAAGTACACAATATGTAAAGATTATTGAGGGAATCATCATCTACCTAGCCTTTTCCCAACTATGTTGGGGTCGGCTTCCAGTCCAACCGGATGCAACTGAATACCAGCATTTTACATGGAGCGACTGCCTATCTGACCTCCACAACCCGGTAACTGGGTAATACGATACCCCTTGGCAAGACTGGTTGTCAAAAGATTTTTGAGGGAATATACCAATTTTAATACCTCTATTGCTTACGAAGGAGGCTATTGTTTTGAAGACTTGAGCCCTAGCCTTTGAGGATTGAAGAAGAGACATCAAAAACATTAATATTAATTCTTCAAGGACATTCTAATTAACTACGATGGTTTTTGGTACGCGGGTGTACCGCGCGCGGTCATACAGTATAATAATAATATATTATATTATTAATATTTGGTAAATACTTCCGCGCTGGTTTCACAAGCCATAAACGCTTAGGATTTCACACATCACTCAGCTATATGACATGACTTTCATTAAATGAAAGTCGTTAACCCAGCACGACAAAGTGAAAAGGCTAAAATATTATCACAGTAAAAAGTATCGCTGTTGGCGGTGAAAATTGAAAACACAACTAGTGGAAACCGTTTCGTTACGACATGCAAAACATTTTAACGATGTTAGTTTTTCTGGGCTTTATGCATTTAAGTTAACCCTTTACATGTGAACCCTAACTATGTCCATAATTTAGGAAATATAATATTTTCCTAATATAGTACTTAATATCATTCTGTTTTGTATTTTCTTTTGTATTTACATGAATTATTTACAAACGATAACTTATTGTTGTTTTACTCCCAAACATTACTTTTACTTTACAAAAAAATTGCATAATCACCTATAATGTTCCCACTGCTGGGACACAAGCCTCTTTTCGGTGAGAGGGAGTGAGCCAAAATCCACCACACGAGTCCAATGCGGGTTGATAGATGTCACATTTGTCTTCGATGTTTTGTTTCTAGGACATGCCGGTTTCCTCCCAAGGTTTTCCTTCACGGAGGTTTTGAGAGCAGTGGTAATTAAATAATTTACATAAAGTAAAGCGCCTGTCTGGATCTACGACCTACAACTTATGAGTCACGGCCGCTACAATTGAGTCACCCCTGTTCCAAAAATTAAAGACGATTAAATGTTTTATTCCAAATCAACTATCACCAAATTAATGTGGCATGATTTCCCTCTCTACCTCCGTCCTCCAAACAGTATTGTTGTTCCAACCGTTCTACTCAAAACTTGCAGCCAGGATCCAAGATTCAGTTCGCCAAGCAAACAAAGTTTATCAGGCGTTGATGGCAAACTTGCTTTACAAATCTCTTACTCGTACGTTCACGATACCAAAGTCAGTTTCTATTTCATTCTCAGCACTACAGATTTCCCAGTTGCATCGTTTGTCCTCAGTTTAAGAGACAAATACGTATTCCCGTAACGCATAGACGACGGTAAGTATATTCTTTTGTACGTCTTACTGTATTGTTACAGTGAGAATTGTTTGCTTTTCAGTTTATTGTAATGCGGATTGCTTCATTGTTTTGTACGATGATTTGATTTATGATACATCTGTTAAAAAATATATATTATGTAAACCAGGTTTGAAATCAGGCATGAACACGCAACTTTTTCAATGTTTATGTAATATATAAGCTTTCCAAGTTTTAGGACACCGCTTTAGAGACAGTAATATTTGAGCACGTAGATTTTGAAGGCTCTGCCTGTACACTTACAATGAGCAAGCATGGTAATCAATTTGATACTTGTTTCTTTGCTGTATATGAGGAGGCATCTGCTCTGTATTGTTCGGAAATGATTTAACATATTTCAAGTTAAATTCCCACACAATCATTTGTTTACAGTTTCATGAAATAATTTTGGGACAGGGTTTAGTTCGAAAAATCCAGAATGCACTAATAATGGTTATAAAATAATTATCTTATTTTCAGTCGAGGTTTGAGATACCTAGACCAAATATTAGGGATCTATGAGCGAGCAACAATTTAATTCTGTCTCCCATTCCGTGAAATACCTACAGACGTGTCTAGAGATCAGTTAGTTTATGAAATAGTAAACTAGTTCCTGCATAATTTATGCTGTGATTATACCGTTATGGAATAACATGAAACGCATATTCCCAATTGGTATGTTTGTCGTGTCATGATTTAGAAGCGATAATTCGGCATAATAATAATGACATGATGAATGTTCTAATAAGTATGCTTAGAAATTAAAGGACAATTAAATAAGTTAACACATACCTAGTTATCAGCCGGTTATATACGAGATTAAAATACAGGTTGTAAAAAGACCCATCACATAGCCGTCAACTAAGCATTCTTTACATCAGAATTAAGTAACATTGCACAAAAATAATTGCTGGGAAACGATTTTTATTTTTGGTGTGACAAATCGCTGTCTACGGTAGTGCGCATCGTAACGCACGCAAAACATTGTGTTTATGGGTGCATGCAACGGTTCAAGGTGTGCGGGGTTATTTAAAATTAAGTTATAACATTTAAAACTTGCTTTCTTTAAAAAACGTCTGAAAAACGTTGGAACTTTGACCTTCAATATCTCCGTAACCAGAAGGTTCCCAGGTATGGTACAGAACAAAAAATGCACAACAAACCACACGAAAAGAAGAAGAGGGAAGAAGATCGTACCTTCTTTGTTTGAGAAGAAGCCTTTGCTTTGCAGTGAGACGAAAATAGGCTGGTACTTATTATAATATTTTTACTGCATATTTTTCATTTCTCATAAACCAAATGTTACACCATACCTAAGCCAACATTGAACTAAGTTTGAAGGGTTCTTAAATTTTTTTCATCAAACAATAAGTTAGTTTCGTATTACCAAACTTAGATAAGTTTGCTCACTAGACTGTGCTTACTATTGGAAGATAATCAAATTGGCTATTCCAAGGCAATTTTCATACCACTTTTTGAAAAGAATTTTCAATAATGTGGCCTGGCAGCACTCGAAACATAATATTAAGTGCGATAAATACCTTCAATTTTATAAGTTTGTGCTCATAATGACGCGTCTTGGAAATAATTTCTAGTTCACTGGTTGAAATCGTCACGTAACGAAAAAGCGTTATAACCGAAAAAGTCAGTTCCAAGATTTCAAGTTTAAAGTGTAATTTCAAGTCTTTGTTTTTGGAACGAAGTTCTTCAACGCGGCTTGCGGTAGCAGTAAACTGGTAGAAATCGTCACGGAACGAAAAAGCGTTACGCCCGAAAAAGTCAGTTTCAAGTTTCAAAAGAGACTTTTATGAACGTTTGTTTATATAAAAATATCCTCTATTTTACTACAATATGTAGTGTATATATGTACTCAAGTATTTCAGCTCCCGTAGACTTTATAAAATATTTATGAGCCTCATTTTCTGTCTCTTTCAATCGCTCTTACGCTTTTGGCGAGTCTCTTTGGTGATGTTGGCTGAGGATAAAGTGCATCATTTAATACCTTGCCTCGTCTGGATTATTATTTCGATAAATTTTGAAATAAAATAGTTGTGCTCGTTAGTTTGAGTCTTTATTTTGCTTTAGTTAAAAAAGCCTGGAAGGAGAATAGCTGTAGGGACAATAGGCCGTATTTGTGGTAGTGGGAAAATTTTGACCTTGAGCTGTTGTAGCGTGGTGTAGAATTTCAGTACAATACGAGGCCAGTTTTGTTGCCAGTGACGTGCGGCCTGCTATACTTAGTAGTACGTATTGTAATAACAAAAAATCCAGAGTTACACGTGTTAGGGCATAAATTGAACAGAGTACGTGTGACTCCGGATTTTTAATTTGTCTGTCTATGATGTCTTGTTTATACCTTTTTAGTTGACTTTTTTGTCATAGTTGGGTTTTAGTTTTTTAACTTATATTTTTTAATAAAAATGTTGGTTTATAATATATTTATTTTTGAAATGTGCTAATTAAACCTACTCTAGAGGGCGTCATATTTAATTTAATGTGACGTCACATAGCTTATAATAAACAGCGGATGATCAAGACGCTTCCAAATTGTGACGAGAAGTTTAGAAGATATGACGAAACAGATGAACATATATACCGGTCAAAATCATAACCGTTTTTTGCTTCGCCGTAGTCGGGTAAAAATAGATACGTGATTATGGCCATTTTGGTTTTTCAGCGTTTATTGTAACAGACATTGTATAAAGTATCATTCAACGGTTTCTGACTAGATAAAAATCACAATACACAGTTAAAAATCACAGAAAATAGCACACTACTTTTCAAATACAGACGGCGATTTGCTGAATCTAAAAATCTGCATTTAAATTTTTCGATGTTGAATAGTCAAACACCTCTAACCGTTGAATATTGAAATTCAATCAAAATAATATTATGCGATATCATCGAAACAAAGGCCGATCCTATTCCCGATATAATACAAACTGTATGAACAGTACTGTGGGACGATACATTAATATGCATCAAGTGCAAACTATCGCCGACCGCGATCGCAGTGCGCACTGCAAACACGAACACAGGCGCTACTGTTCGCTTTCCATTTATAGACACAGAAACACTGTGTTGCCGTACCCTGCTTGAGTACTGAATTATTTTGTAGCGGGTTTGGGATTGAGGAAACAGCGTGTCGGCCACTTATCTTCTTGTCGAGACAAGTGACGGAAATGAGTGACTTAATGGCGCTAGGAGCGATAGCTGGGTTGTTAGCACTTGTACGACGGCAGGAATTTAAACGATTTGTTATTTGCAGTACGCTAAGTACAACAACGACCTCACCAAAATTAGTTTCGGCTAAAGTTCGTAGACATGCTATAAATCAACCTCATTATTCTAACAACTAGCAATTTCAGAATATATTGAATTGAAATCTTTAACAACTAAGGATAATATTGTAAAGCACTATCTGGGTTTTAAAGACAACACGAAAGCTCAATTACTTACCTATTGAAATCTACAGATTCTTGATACGATCGTCCTGCAATTGGCCTCAGCGAGAATAATAACTGTAGAATCTAAAATTATTCATGAACAATACACCCAACAGTCAAGCTACTACATCATCATCCTAAGGCTTTATAGCCGCGGGTGGGCCTTACTCTGGTCAAGTATATTTCTCCAATGTGACCTATTTTCGGCTATATCTCGCCAATTTTTCACTCCATCAGTTCTTAAATCTTGGTCTACGCCATCCTGCCATCTGAGCTTGGGTCGCCCTCAACTCCGAAGTTGAGGACTGGGTGGGGTTTGAATGGACTGAATTAGGTACTATACAGTAAACGTTTAGGTGCCATCTCGTCCATTCTTGCGAGTTAACCTACTGCAGTCCCAATAAATACATTATGTAGTAAACGAACTCCTATAAAATATGTAAGTTGGGACTCGTATGTCACAAAAAATATTTACTATTTGCGGTCTTTAAAATCGGAATATTAAAAAATATAATCTGTTGGTTCGGGAGTTTAAAAGGTTTGGAGTTATATTTTTCAACAGCAGTTTAATTTCACTTTTTTTATGCTGGCGGACGCTACGAGAGAATTGAATAAAAGTCATATGTGAATGTTCTGATTCAATCCTATACGTGTTTCGGGAAAATCTAAAAATCAAATGTACCGCGCTTGTGTTCGGGCCATTTTGATTCCTTCGACCGTACCGGGTTTTTGCTCCCAAAAATATTGAATATTGGAAGAAAAATATTTTTGTAGTAGGTAAATAAATCATTTTATTTTGAGAAAAATAAATCAGGAAAATGAACGTAAAGTAGATTTTACTTTAACTTTGAAAATTACAAGCACTATAGCCATTGGAACTACTTTCAAATTATTAGTAACAAGAAGCTAAAAGTAACAATAAGAAATGAAAATTACAATTTAAAAAATTAAATGAAATGAGATTGTTTAGATACAAAGTATCTTATGAAATCCGAACTAATATTATAAATGCGAAACTGAGTTTGTTTGTTTGTTACACTTTCACGCTAAAACGGCTGAACAGATTAAAATGAAATTTGGCACATGGGTAGACCATGACCTGGAATAGAACATAGGATACTTTTTAACCCGATATTCCCACGGGATCGAGAGTTACGCGGGTAAAACTACGGGGCGCAGCTAACAACAATAAAGGTAGGTACAGATTTAATTAATAATGCACTAAATCTCAGAACAGATGCTTCGCCCCAAGGATACAAAGGAGGAGACTGTTTTACTCTTACTATTATAGTAGTCTGGATAACTTTACAGCTGTTCCTATTAATTCGCAACTGCTGGCGACACCGAACTACCAATTCAATAATAAGAAACTGATCAACGTAGCTTCTTGATACCAAGCGAGTTTCAATTATGGAGTCGAAGTTGAAATTAAAATTGGAAAACAGTGCTACTTATCTATCTATCACTACACACTATATGCTTGTAATATAATTATGCTTATTTATCTATCACTACACACTATATGCTTGTAATATAATTATGCTTATTTATCTATCACTACACACTATATGCTTGTAATATAATTATGCTTATTTATCTATCACTACACACTATAAAACAAAGTCCCCCGCCGCGTCTGTCTTCTGTCTGTTCGCGATAAACTCAAAAACTACTGCACCGAGCTTCATGCTGTTTTCACCAATGTATTAAGTGGTTCTCGAGTAAGGTTTTAGTATATAATAACCGACAACCACGCGGGCGAAGCCGCGGGTATCAGCTAGAATTTTTTTTTTTTTTTTTGAACGCGCTTATCTCTGACACGGCCACTCGGAATTAAAAAAGGCCACCTTTCTTAAAAATA
The DNA here is from genome assembly GCA_949152455.1 of Lithophane leautieri. NCBI lineage: Eukaryota > Metazoa > Arthropoda > Insecta > Lepidoptera > Noctuidae > Lithophane > Lithophane leautieri. Next base: position 11,557,556 of record OX424470.1, read on the forward strand.
TTCACAACAATGTGTCTTTAAACAATTAATAAACTACTCATAATTTACACTAGGTACTAAATTAAATGACTAACTAACTTAAAAAATAAATACATAAACACAAACACAAGGACACTTAAGCGTTAAAGTCTGAGGCTAATCTGAGATTAGTAATAAAATAGAACTTTCCAGAAATATAAAAATTTCTGGAATAATCCATGCGTTTGATCCGCTAACGCCCAATGGTCGCAAAATAGACCTGACATTTTATCCAGCTCATCATAACTAAGCGTAGGACGCGATTTTTGTGTGGGTAGTAGCTGTTTCAAAGAAATCTGTTCTGAAACCGCATGTGTTCATCGAGATTTATTTTTATATTTAATTCTTAGTAAAGCAAAATACGTTATTAGTTTTATGTGAATCTGCTTAAGAACAACCAAAATTAACCAACTGTTTTGTAAGAAAAACAATTAAACATCCATACTAATCCTAACTAATATTATAAATGCGAAAGTGATTTTATTTGTTGGTTTGTTACGCTTTCACGCTAAAACGGCTGAATGGATTTGGATAAAATGTGGCACATGGGTAGACCATGACCTGGAATAGGACAAATAGGAAAGCAACTCTGTCTGTCTGTATGTTAACTTTTCACGCCTAAACCACTGAACGGATTTCGACAAAATTTGGCAAGGAGATAGATGGCAACCTGGCGAAGGACATAGACTTTTTTACTTTTTATTCGACATACCGTGAGAGAGACGCCGCGGGCGGAAGCTAGTCTAAAATAAATTACAGATTTATTTCATCTTTGATCATAATTTAATAAGGTATGTTTCCTTAGAAAATAACCATAATAAATTCTTATGTTAGTATTAGTGACCCGCCTCTACCTAACAAACGACTTGACAATACATCGAGATTTCTTAATTATTTATGTAAGTTTAATATTAATAAATATAATATAACATAACATCACGCAACTAAGCATGTACACCCACATTTCGCCAGACATGTTTAAGTCCCATGTAATTGGGGGCGAGCCTATTGCCATCAACCGGGCACAAATCCAGACTCCGGGCTACTATTGATAAATTCCAGATAGATAAACCCAATAACACTTTGACCCCGGGAATCGAGCCCAGGACCTCATGCTCAGCAGTAGCGCTTGCCACCACTAGAACATTGAGGCAGTGTCAAATATTTTACACATAAATCTTCCGGAATAAGTTCTATCAATGATGGAAACCGCATCAAAGTCGCGGCCACACAGACGTTCACGAAAACCGACTTTAATTTTATAATGTGGATAGATGGATACCCTTACCTTGGACAAATCCTTCCAATCCAACCTGATGTGAACGGCATGGTTACGGCAATAATTAGGATTCATAATTTAATAGTTAATAGCACGCATGAAACACCACAGCCATCAGCCACTGCTCTCAAAACGGTGAAGGAAAACATCGTGGGAAAACCGTCATGTTCTAGAACCAAAATTCGAAGACATGTGTCATCCACCAATACGCACAGTGTCCGCGTGGTGGATTTCGCTCCACTTTCTCCCACCGAGAAGAGGCTTGTGTCCCAGCAGTGCGAACATTATGGGCTGATTTATGGAAACACCACACATGAACTATCGGATACAGACCAATTCGTTCTAATTTGCAATCGATACCATTTCAAAATGCCGTTTCAAATTTCACATTGTTCGTTGTACTGAAAAGGAATTGTAAATTTCGTATTATGGTAATTCTCATGTGCTAGCATTAAATTAAGCCAGCCTAACGTTACGAGGTGCAAAAAGTGAACCTTGTTTTAAGGCCTTAAGTTTAAACTGTCTTGTATGTCGTCAAAGTGTTTTTAGACTGTCTGCGTTTCGGTATCGTGTTCGTATTTTCATGTTTGCTGAAATGATGTATGATTTCGTTGAATTTAAAATTGCAAGGAGGAAGTTTCTTTTTTGTTACCCTGTATGTAAGTATCTAGGTAAACAAAATTTACTATAAACAGCATTAAGTTAGATAACGCATAATGTTACCAAAACATTTCTCTTACAAGAAATAAAAGAAAATATGCTTAAAATTAAGGTGGAGCATATTTTCTTTTTTTTCTCTCTCCTTTTTAGCACGAAAACGTTCGTTATAAATTAGGTAGGTAATAATCTCGATTTATACAAAAGATTGTACGAGTAACTACATTTTCACTCCTAGAAATAGAATAAATACTACAAACTTCTCCAGTACATACATACCTATTTTCCCGATTATTTCTCACACTGTAAACTCCAGTTAGATCGATCACAGAATGCGGGGATCCAACTCCAGGGAAACAACGGTAAGACAAATCTTTCCCCGAGCTCTTGGAAAGTTTCCCGACTTTGCTGGACCGTATATGTTACTTACACCCATTGTGTAGGGAATTTTTACCGTTATTTGTTGAAAAAAGGTATTTATTTAATAAGATACGACATTCAATTACTTTCTAGTGAATAGATATTGTTATTTTGTAAAAACAGGTGCCGTATTATGAAGTATTATTGCCAATATTTTTCCAGTGTGAGAGAGAGACGGAGCTAGACAAGGCCGATAGCACCATCCCGTTTTCGCAGTGGAATAATGATGGCGTTAATACTTCATAATATTACCCCTGGCTAGGAATTTGTGCTAGCCATAATTATGTTTTGATTTTTATACCTACCTAATTCATCATTCGTCTGAGCTGTTGTAGTCGTCATCCAGTTTAACTTAGACGTCATCCGGATCAATATCCAGTCAAATTACATTTTAAAGTTTCCTTTGGAGCCAACTACTAAGATCGAGTGATCGACGCACAGCATCGAAGTCAAGTTTTTCGCCCACAAGAATGGGCTGGACTTCATTGAATTTGCTATTTTGTTTTTCGATCAATTGAGCTAATAATAATATAATTTAGACCTACTTTACCTATTCAATGCGCTTTGATTTCAAAAGATTAAATCAATTCAAAATACAAAATACAAACACGCCCTTTAAATTAGGGACGTTTGTTTCCACTTTCCCAGCATTTTCCGCATTTCATTTTAAAAAACATTACACAAGCCATCCGTGACGTCATTAAAATGCTGGAAACGCCACAAAAACACGGCTAACACCATGTTTTGTGATGAAAATCGAGGTGGTCAAGCAAACTGACGCAACCGTCAGATTTGCAATTCACAGTGCGTCGTGCTGGCAAATAGCCGAACGGTTGACGACTAGTATTTGTAATCGAAAGCTTAACATGTTGTTCGGCACAACGATTAGTGTTGACGATGGTTTCCGATACAGTTGGCGCGGGGAATAGGCGGAATTGGTGGAACTGTCGAAATTGAGCGCGAAATTTGTCACTTTTCGGTTACGTGATTTGACGTAGTCGCTCTGCATGATGAGTGACTGTTTGCACTGTCATGTTTTTCTTTTGTTTGATAATTTTTATTTTAGGTTCAACTTTATTTCGGAAGTTTAAACTGAGCTATATTGCTGATTGCGTTAATTTTCCCCTGGAATTCTAATGTTTTAACGATATCAATTTTAACAGCAATTTTCCCAAAGAATCAAAAACGGTACCAAACTCTCAAAACGGTGAATGAAAACATTGTGAGGAAACCGATGTGTCCTAGAACAAAAAATTCGGAGATATGTGATATCTACCAACCCGCACTGGGCCCGCGTGGTGGATTACGTCCCACACCCTCTCACAGAGAGAAGGCCTACGTCCCAGCAGTGGAACCGGTTATTATGTTTATATTTATTATTATTTTTAACATCAAATCTGATCAAAAATGTAATGGCCCACAACAGGATTAATAATTTTCATTTAAATATTGAGTAAGGAAAACATACATCTAATTACAACAGGCAGTTAGCAAGTCAACTGCGTAACTTCACAGAGAGAAAACAGACTTAACGAGTAGAAACTTCAGAAATAATTTAATTTACTCAGACGTAAGTTACGTAGGTAGTTAATTATAATATTTTATGTCCTAGATCGTATTCAGTACTAAGTAGGGACTAGGTTGCAGTGGCGAAAGCACCATACAACACGATTCGAACCGGCTTCCAGCAACTTACCGCTATTGGAAAATGGCAATAGCGACATCTATTGCCAAAAATATGGTTCTACGGGTATTTAATTGGACATAACATTCAAACAACAAAAATGCCTATTTTTAGCTTTGAATTGTAATAAAAAAAAGTTCAAAGTGCTTTATTGATAAGGAAGTAAGTTAAAACCAGCTTCGATTCGGCTTACCCCTTACAAAAAAAATTCACCTCGCCGCTGCTAGGTTGGTATCTTAAGAAAGTTTCGTTTAATAGATGTACTAGGTACGTTAGTTAGTAGTCGATGGCCAAACCAAATTATATTTTATTGTTTGTGTGTTCAATTTCGATAAATACGCAGTGTGATAGCAGGTATAGATACTACTTAGGTAATGATAGCAGTGATAGCCTAAAACGGCTTCAAAAACGGTGAAGGAAAACATCGTGTGGAAACACAAAAATACCTGAGAGATATTTCTCGACGGCATGTGAAGCCAAGTCAGAGGCAGCATAAAAACTCTGACAGCAGATTCGTCACTAACCACACGTTAAAGAAAAAAACTTAGGTAATCTCGAAATAAGAGGCAAGAGTCTTTAGTAAAAAGGTTTTTAATTAATCCTGCAGTATTGGATATACTCTGACCTACATTCCGAGCTGAATAATTATTGCAAACTAATACGGCCTAGTATGGCTGGTCCATAAATTCAAGGTCGCTCATCGAGCTATGGAACGAGCTATGCGAGTGTCTCTGTGGGACAGAATCCGGATTGAGGTAATCCGGCAGAGAACCAAAGTTATCGACATAGCTCACGGCATATAAGCATGCTGAAGTGGCAATGGGCCGGCCGTATTAGCCGTAGAACTGATGATCGTTGGGGTAGACGTGTTTTTGAGTGGAGACTGCGAACCGGCAAACTTAAGGTAGGACGCCCTCAGGCTAGGTGGAGCGACGTTCTTCGCAGGGTGGCTGGTAGCAACTGGATGAGAGTTGGAGCATGCAACTGGAGAGACCTATGTCCAGCAGTGCACAGCCATAGGCTGATGATGATGATGAATAATAACATAAGCTTTAAGTATTATACAAAACGAAAAAAGAGTTTAAAACCTAGATAAAAACAGTACCTATCAGTATAGAGATGCTCTATATGATCCATTTATTTCCCTCTGAAAATATATTTTCTTTTTAAATCGTGCTAATCGATTCTTAAACAACAAAGAAAACCATCTCTTAATGCAACGAAACTCCAGTTAGTCAGTCCATTGTTTGGTTGGTACTCGTTGCCAAGTCTAAATAGGTCAAAAGGATCCACTGAAATTAAGCTGTTTTTGAGATTGCCTTTTCTTTGAATTCGACATGTAGATGATTTATTGTATCTAATATGGAGTAAGAATGGCAAGTGAATGATGAAGGAAGACTTTGCAATAGAGTGAATAGGAAATGTTGTTTATTGGTGAAACGGATTGAGGAATGAAGAGAAAAGTAATTAGAATGCGTTTGGGATAAAATATTTTTGTTTAACAAAATAATAGTTTAAAAAGACTATTGAATCAATATAATATAAGAATTCAAACAGCGATTTTGTAATCGTATGAACGGAAAATACTACTTTTCAGGCCATGTCTTTTTACTACATTTAGAAGGTTTTAACATATTACATTTTGAGCACAACAAACTTTTCTTAAATCTGCACATACATAAGTAGAATTTTATTTTATAGTCTTTATAAAAAGCCATTGTCTGTTTCCTTTCCCATTACGGTGACTATTTTTCGTCTCTTTTTCTGAAAAAATACCTTCAATAACATTACGTTCAACGCTGCCGCCGCCACAAGTGAAAGCATTACGGACAGTTGCCTGTGAAATAAAAACGACGAAACAAAAAACACCTCAAAAAACGGTAAGAAACGTCATTTCTGTCCAATTGAGTTAGGTAGGGCTGCCCAAAAATGTCAACTCCAATATTACAAGTGAAGTGAAGATATATATAAGTGCTCGCATACACGACGACTTATCGACTTTCTTTCTTTCTTTCTTTATGAAGCTGTCCTGTCAGCTGCACGTTACAGGAACTGATGGATGCTAGAGATGGCGCCTAACACGTGACCGAATTCTGGGCTGAGTCTATTTAGATTGCCATCGACTCGCTAAGAAGAAGATCAAGCTATAAAAGTATGTATTTCCAGTATAAGCTGTCTTCGCATTCTCCATACTCCATTTGAAATAAGATTATACATTTAAACAAACCTTTTTAACGTCCGTTCAGCCGGTTTTGACTTCTACAGCGTAGGCATAACATTAAAAGCAAACTCGATGGTTACTCTTTTAAGATAATTGGCTTTTACAATATTTTCGAATTACAGTGTTAATGCATGTAGACCTACCTTGATAATTTCCTTGTACGTACATTTTCCAGGTAAGGACTGCTTTATTTTTAGCTTTGAATCGATTTTACGTTAATAATTTATATCTTTACGGTGAACACATGATTATATAATTGAAGAAAATCGAACCTGTAATTGGAGAGGCGTACCCAATCGAATTGATGGACGGTGACATTTGTGATGTCGATATAAATATCACAACCAATCACGGCAATGAAAATTTACCCGTTCAAAAATCGATCGTCTAACTGCTATAAAAGGATTATGGATTTAAGTCGGTATTGGACTACATATTAAGCAAACCAACGTTCTTTTTACCCGACTACGGCAAAGAAAAAAGAGGGTTATGATTTGGACCGGTATGTATGTATGTATGTATGTTCATCTGTTCCCTCCTATCTTCTAAACCAATCATCACAATTTGACAAATGAGGTATCTTTGGAAGCGTCTTGACCGTCCGCTGGTTAAAGGCTATACGAAGTGACGTGACGTCACATTAAATTGAAAATGGCGCCTCTAGAGGACATAAAGTCAGGAACTAAAAAAAAAATTGTCTAATCGTACCATGTTGGGTATCAAATAAAAGGGCTTAATGAGCACATTTCAGAAATATATATATTATAACCCCAAAAGAATTAGAAAAAAAATAAAGTAATAAAAACTAAATAGGTACCCAACTACGACTAAAAAGGTATAAACAAAACACCACAGACAGACAAATTAAAAATCCAGAGTCACACGTAATCTGTTCGATGTATGCCCATAAATCGAACAGATTACGTGTGACTCTGGATTTTTAATTTGTCTGTCTGTAGTTGGGTTTTAGTTTTTATTACTTCATTTTTTTTATTGTAACACCTCTTTCGCATCTCTTCTTGTAAAGAAAATTTATTTGCCATACCTACTCTTAGCTAACTCATACTAATTCTTGTAATTCTTTAATAGTGATTCTTTGAATTTCACTTATGAGCTCTTGAAATATTAACATTGAAACATACCTACAAACCCGTAATTAAAAACGTATAAAAATCTAGTCGCTATCTCTTCTCAGCGACAATCAATTTCGAAAAGTTGGTTATATCTTTAAAAATGAACTCACCTTAAAGACTCGAATCCCAGTTTTAGTCGCAGCTACCATCAATCAACCATCTCGCAAATCGTATAAAAATTCGAAATACGAATAACTATGCATTCACAATTTAAAATTCAGACTTTCAGATATTCCATGAACCGTGTCGATAGAATGTGCCAACCTTATTAAGCTGCATGCATAAAATGTATGCGCCATTTTGTATTCAACATTCGTCTATGAATTATTAATGGTAATGAGAATTAAATTTCGAAATGATCGTTACGATTTACCTACTGCTTTGTAGGGATGCGTTTTAAATGAGGGTAAATAAATTGAATAGAATAGAACATATTTATTTGCTTTAAAACATGATTAATTTAGGGTCTTATTTAATAGTTACGAGTATGATCTTACATGTTTCGCCATCGACTGGTATGCAAAATAATATGATTTAAACATGTTATTTAAATGTATTTTTTTTTTATAAATTATAATTAAGGTAATATCTAATAACATTGGTTATTAGGGTTTCGTATCTACTAATTGAACACATAACAATAATATCTATATAAAAGTACTTCTAACTAACTTCTAACTCAGTATCATAATATCTTATATTTGTCTGTTACTTTTTTATCAAAAAATCTTTTATACTATAAAAACAATTACCAATGAGCCATTTGTGTAGTTTGAATTTAAAATGTTTTAGAGGGAGTTCTCTTATTTCTATTGGAAGATTTTAATTGCTTTGGTAGAGCTATTTTTATGACATAATGTAGGTACTTTACTTTATGGACTTATGCTATCATATTCATTATAAAAAGCCGTTTTGATCGTGCCGAAAATGGTGCCGAATAATGATCACAAGGAAAAAGGTGCCATCATACCTACTTCTGTTTTCAAACCCAAAAGGAAACCGGATATTTTCGTTCGCACAGAGATGCTAAATTCAATATTTCAATGCGTTTTTGTTATTCAGTTTCATCACAGATAGCTGCAAGGTAACAGATGACGTTGGTTTTATGTCACGTCACTGGAAGGAGGACGAAAATATACACTGTACTGTAGCTTAAAAAAAACCTACGGTGTACACGCTCGTAGTCATTATTTTGTGATAGACAGTGTTCCTTTTTAATTTTTTTGACGAAGCCGGTTTTTCGCTAATGATTTTTTAAACTAAAACTAAAAAGAGACGTCAATTGGAAGCAAAAAGGTACCTACACAGTTTTCAGTACATTTTTATAAAGTCGAAAACACCAATCTCAATTATTAGCAAACACAAAAGGACGAAAAAAATATATAAAAAAATTCGCGATCTAGCAAGAACGCTTAGAAAACCTAGCCAGAACCAACAATGTTATCTTTTTCCTCAGAAAATTCCTTGTACAACGCAGGCACATAATTTTCCCGATAAAACTAGATGACGTCTTAATAAAGGCTTGTCTTTATAAAATAAAGTGCTATAAAACAGCTTGGAAAACATTTATTTCATAAAATTGAGACGCTAACTTCACAGCACTTAACTCTCTAAACGATCGACGATCGTCGGCCGATAGTATTGGTTGTTCCCTTAAAATATTGCGACCACATAGTGGTTTTCAGTTTTCCAACCTCGTAGGTTTTAAAACGGAGGTTTTATAGCGTGTTTTATTTTTATTAAAGCGTTGCAGTTTTGGTGTTCTGTAATATTTTTATTGGTAGTTGTTTTAAAATATAAAATACGGGTTTTCCAGGAAAACAGTACAGGTATCTAGACACTTTTTAAGAAATAAAATGGAAAGACTTTGTTAATTGAATAATATTGAATTGGACTAGTTTTAGGAAACAAATTATTTATCATCTTAATATTTGTTTTCGAAAATAAAAACAAGTCCCCTATTAATAATTTTTTATTTTCTCTATATTTAAAATACTGTCCCTCCAATTGGCTTGGCAATGACTCCCCCTGTATATACCAATCAAATCTTAAACATGTCAAGGTAAACAGGCAAAACAAATATAAAAACCGAAGTTTCAAAAATAACCCTATAATGTTTTATTGTTACAGCTGCACCCGAGGTGACTACCTGAAGGTATACTGGGAAGTGCAAGGTCCTGGTCCTCCTGGAACCATCAACGAGCGTTCAGCCTGGGCTCGGGAGCTCTGCGGTAGTAGAGCCGACGCCCCACCAGCCCTATACTCCCCTGGACCCTCACTCATCCTGGAGTTCCATAGCGGAGCCAAGCAGAACAATGCCACGGGTTTTGTTGGCACATACAGCTTTATTGATAGACGTGAGTACCTTTAATTTTCTTAGCTTGCAATTGGTCAGAAAAAAGCGACCCGTTGGTATTCTGTAAAAATCTCACCGTGAAAACTTAGGTGAAGTGAGCTGTCCATATTGTCAATCCCTAGCATCGGGTGGAATGACATCTCACTTCACCTAAGTTTTCGCTATCACCAGATTTTGACAGACTAAACCGGCTGAAATAAAGGATGAATGGAAGAAAAGAATACTAAACGAAGTGATTTTGGAACTCTGGTTCTAAAATCAAATAATTTAATGATGTTTCAAGTTGGAAGATAATGTGTCAAATTGTAAGTGAAGGTCGCAAAGGGCTTTTTGACTAATTCAGACATTTAGCTCGGGACTCTACTGACAGTCCTTGTTTGGAAAGCAACTGGAGACTTCTAGAAAAAGATTCAGTTACGTCGATGAATTTTGTCCCATTTCTGATAAGCATCTGGGATTGTACGAAATTTCAGCGTATTTTTGCATGATACAAATATTTAGGTCAACAGAAGTGACTTATTTAACTGTTTTATTAAAAAATACAGGACGCTGTGCATAAAGGAAGTAATATTGTTTAATGTGAAACATTACTTAAATAATTGCCATTCTGAATAAGTAAAATAATGAGTCAACGTTGGAAAATACTCGGAAATCACTATCTACTTATTACTCAGAGAGTTATTTCGGTGATGTGATTTCATGCAGATGTGTAATTAATGAAGACTATAATTAATATACGCTTATTACAGCGTGTAAATAAAACAGGTTAATGAGCGAAACTGTCTCAAACCTCGTAGGTGTATGAAATTAATATCGTTAGTGCTCTGCATAACTTGTTTGCGGCTGACGGTAACATTTTGAATGTCCTCACTTCCGCAGTATTTTGTAAACTTCTAGTTTTCACTTGCCTAAATATATAACAAGACCTTTTATTAATTAATTAATTTATGAATTGAAATTAATTGTACATATTGCTGCGGTATTTTTTTAAATATTGCAGCTTTATGCTGAGACAGGAGCCGTTTTGGCCTCGCACAGGTTTTTATTTACTTTTTTCGTTTATTTGGAAAATATTATGTTAATTTTGTTAGTTTTAAAATACTCCTTTTTTACTGTTTGTATTTCATATGCATATCCCAAATAAAATATTTTTATTTCTTTCTTTCTTTTACATAAAGAAAAACCATATACCTGATAAATAAATAAGATATAATGTAACAAACTTAAATATGGCATCGAAAAATTCCTCCGCATCGCTGTCAACTGATAATGTACCCAAGAGACTGGCGGCATTCCCACGTTGTATGGCAATGCTTAACCTCTGGCCAAGGCAAAAGCCAGCCCTTGGGTCATAGGAAGTAACCAGAAAGCCATTCAAATAAACCTATGGCTTAAATCTCTGACAATGTTTTTTTGAACAACAAACGAAACCACGATAATTATAATAAAGACTTGACAATCATTAAAATTGTTTCTTCATAAGGGCAGTAGTAAGTAACAAAACTACTATCTAATTACACATAGGTAATTACATGATTATGTAATTATCTTTGAAATCATTAATTTATTCTGCTGTTTATAAGCTGACATTGGAATTACTCACTCATTGAGTTTATTTACCTACTTCATATAATTAGGTTAGTTGGTATATATGGGCCATTATAACCTGAAATAAATGTTTTTGTTTGTCCGTTGTTAATCTTCTCTGATGCGTAGCATAAAAAAAAACAACATGGAACAGCACATCAAAAACCCTTCGTTATACGATCGGCCAGTTTTAAAGTCCCACCGCCGCGCGCCGCTAACTAACCGACTCGCAAATCGGATAATGAAGATTTTGGCCAATCACGATGCACGTTGCGCGTATTCGAATGCACGCTATTTTACCCTTTGTCTTTAAGCTATATATTAATCAAAGCCTTTCTTTCTTTTCGTGTTAGTGACTAATCTGGTATCAGAACTTTTTAAGCCGCTCATGGCCCTCTGACTTAGCTTCACATGCCGTCGAAAAATATCTCTTAGGCATGCCGTATCCTCACGATGTTTTCGTTCACCTTTTTTGAAGTAAGTATTAATTATACAATACTCACATGAATCCGAAAAGTCAGAGGTGTGTGTCTTGGGTTACCTATGACTTCGCAGTGCGAAGGTGACACCACTAGGCTATCACTGCTAAAATCAAAGCCAGTACAGTCCAATATTAAAATCCAATATTTATGCAAAGTGCGTGAATAATTTGTGTGAAGCTTTTTGTTTATAGAATCCGTAAACTTTGATGGAGTGCTGTATCCCGGTAGAATACGTTTTGAACTTTTGATGGCGGTTTAAAGACTTGTCCGAATTTAAATTTGTTATTATGAGAAGATTAGTTTGTTTTTGGTGATGAGATAGTTATGCAGTTAACCAATGAGGAGCTTTTGATCTTCAATCTGCCTAGCTTTTTCCCAACCATGTTGGGGTCGGCGAATGTCTTTTAATTCCATTAAATGTACCCTATAATTTGTGAATACGATTTTTACCATTCCTAAATACTTTTGTAAATCAATGTTGAATGTATATTTAAAGTTTTGGTGTTCTTTATTATAAGATAAGCGTATCTTATATAATTATTTAGTAAATACTTTAGCAGTCAAAACTTCCCTAGACCAACAACTATGGCAATGGTATTTTCATCACACTGACGTCACCCAAAAACCTGCATCGCACAAGCAGTTTACCGCGCGACAAGTATGTATACAACGTCCCGACATCGACGATCGTCGAACAGTTGCCCACCAGACACAACACCCGTCTGGTCGTAGGATGAGTGAACTTTACATCCTGCTCCTCATACCTCTAGAGTATTAAAGATGACTTAGCTTTTTAATTCATCTACAAACAACTGATTACGGTTGCTAACGATATTGGATAAAATAATTGAAAACTCCTGAAACTAAAGGTTCCTGAAACAGTCTCAGATGATCACAAGCTTCCAAATTAACATAATTATTAAATAAGAACTTGTTTGTACGTATATTCATATTATGTAAATGGGTAACTTCCGACATTTTCACCTCCTACGTATCAAATCCTTGGCACCATTGTTAAGTGCTTTTATCTCTTTTGGATTAATTAATTATATTTAATGCCTCATTGGTCTAGTGACCACAAGCACTACTGCTGGTCCTGGGTTCGATTCTCAAATCGGGCCGGGAGTCGGGCAAAATGATGTTGGGTTTTTCTTTAAGAATTTCGCAGTAGCAGCCCGGAGTTTGGATTTGGGCCCGATTGATGGCAATAGACTCGCCCCCTATTACATGGGACTTAAACAAAGCTGGCGAAATGTGGGTGTTACTACTGCCTAACCCTTCAGGGATTATAGGCGTGATGTTATGTTCAGTTATGTAATTCTATTGACAATGCAGGGCAAGATTGGATCCCAGGAATCCCAGGCGGATTCCCGGCCACCATAGGCGCGGGCTTGCGGACGGCGAGCAACGGGCAGCTCGCCGTCCGATAAGGACCAGGCCCGGGTCGATGGCGCGTCGTGTTCCACGCGCGCCTCAAAGAGATGTCAGCACAATTAGCGGGGTCCGCCAGGACCGATGCCTGCCAGGGTTGCGGGAAAGTCCGAAAGGGACACCGGGATCTTGGCAACAGGCAAATGAAGGAACACGGGTGGGTTTTAGTCAGTACAAGTCTGACACCGCTCCGCCCAGAGCGGGAGAAGTCATTGGACGATTTCCCACCCTCAAAAAAAAAAAAAAAAAGGCCAAGATCGGATCACCGGTTATTACGTAGCCACGAGCTCCTCCTCTTTAAAAAAGATTTGTAGACCCACAATAAAATAGAATAGATTAGAATACTCTATAAACACCATAAGGATTCAAGATAATAAATGTAGAAATTTTACATAGGATGGCACAACGAGTGGCCTTTTTGCTAAAAGCGATTTTTTACAGACAACCTTTACATGGATTAATGGAAGAAGGTGAGATAAAATAAGTGATGCACCATTTACATGATACATTAAATAGAATACATAAAGTATATATTTATCGTTATACATATATGTATCTTGTCATAATCTGCCTAGCCTTTTCCCAACTATGTTGGGGTCAGCTTCCAATCTAACCGGATGCAGCTGAATACCAGTATTTTACATGGAGCGACTGCCTATCTGACCTCCACAACCCACTTGCTGGGTAACACGATACCCCTTGGTAAGACAGGTTGTCAGACATTCGGGCTTCAGACGACCCGTAACAAATGTCAAAGATCTACAAATTACAGCCGGGACCAACGGCTTAACGTGCTTTCCGAGGCACGGAGGGGTCTTGGTATGTAAAGATGGTCATCCATCCACGGATCAACCGCGGCAAGCGCAGCTTAACCTGATTGATCGACCCGTGCGGCTGTTATTTCTTAGTCACAAGCCCCTCATATATATGTATCTTGTAAATACACTAATATAATCTACATAATTATTACGAATATAAGATTGTACCTCGCAACTTAAATCATGATGAACCTTATTACAAGGGGGCAACCCTAACTATCAAGCCATTATCACATAATTTATTTTTCAAATATTTAAACTCCAAAAGTATCTTAAGAATTTTAACACCGAGATTGAGTTCAAGAATTAAATATGAAATATAATATCACAGTAGGTAAATGCCGAGTTATTCATCCAAATAGCTTTAACAACAATTCAAACGCCTTTACGCAAGTAATTTATTCAAAAGATGTCAACTATTCAAAGTGTAATTTGAAGAAGTATTATAAATTGAATTAAAATAACTGAAGTAAGGAGATTAGAAAGTGGATAATGATTGATGAATATAGTTTTGTGTCTTCAGCAACTAATTGGATAATTATTTTAAGTTGGTTTTTAGTTCGCTAGATATAACTAAAACCTCTTTTTAGACCACCTTTTACTGATAGTTTGAAGGAATAATAGAATGGATGGTATTATTGTATTAATTACTTTGTCTATCTGTTCTATCATAATTATTTACTACTAGCTGCTGCCTCCAGCTTCACCTGCGTGGAGCCTAATTCTTTTTCCAAACAAAAAGGAGCTTAAATTACTCCGAAAGTCCCGTCAAAATCTGTCCAACCGTTTCGCAGACAGGCATAAATGTACACAAAAATGACTTTGTGGACAGTTATTTTAGTACAAGCCATTAGAAAAACGTGAACAAAATGACTACAAAATTGTAAATTATTCTAGTCTAATCGCCATCAACCACCGTCACTCTTATCGTTTAAATACAAATCTGTTGACTCGTTAAGACTAAACGGGATTTCTTCATTGAATTAAGCACAGAGTTTTAATTACATTTGACTCTAATGAATGTCCGGGTAAATGTTCGCGGTAACAAAAGAGAATCAACTATTCCGGAGACATTAAGATGAGTGGACTGAGGAGCTTTATGAACACTGAAATCACTTTCAAATGCTTTAGGTAGAACTCAAGGTTCCTTGACCTACATTAATTATTAAGTTTTCTAATATTGAAAAGTATACCTCATCATCTGCCTAGCCTTTTCCCAACCATGTTGGGGTCGGCTTCCAGTCTAACCGGATGCAGCTGAATACCGGTATTTTACATGGAGCGACTGCCTATCTGACCTCCACAACCCAGTAACTGGGTAGTACAATACTCCTTGGTAAGACTGGTTGTCAGACTTTCGGGCTTCTTTCGACCCGTAACGACTGTCAAAGATCCACAAATGACAGCCAGGACCAACAGCTTAACGTGCTTTCCGATGCACGGAGGAGTCTCGCTATGTAAAGATGGTCACCCATCCACAGACTAACCCTAGCAAGCGTAGCTTAACCTGATGGATCGACCTGCGCGGCTGCTATTACGTACCCACGAGCTCCTACAAATTAATTGAAAAGTATACCTACTTAACCGAATAATTATTTACATACAATAATACAGCATTTTATGGAGCTCGTGGCTAAGTAATAACAGCCGCACGGGTCGATTCATCAGGTTAAGCTACGCTTGCCGGGGTTGGTCCGTGGATGGGTGACCATCTTTACATATCGAAACTCCTCCGTGCCTCGGAAAGCACGTTAAAGCGTTGGTCCCGGCTGTCATTTGTGGATCTTTGATAGTCGTTACGGGTCGTCAGAAGCCCGAAAGTCTGACAACCAGTCTTGCCAAGGGGTATCGTATTACCCAGTTACTGGGTTGTGGAGGTCAGATAGGCAGTCGCTCCATGTAAAATACTGGTATTCAGCTGCATCCGGTTGGACTGGAAGCCGACCCCAACATGGTTGGGAAAAGGCTAGGCAGATGATGAATACAGCATTTTATCATGAGGGATACTCTAAGGATACCCTACGTATGTGGAAGGCGGAAGGTTTTTACAGACTTCTGCACAATCACAAAGTGACCTGCCCGTCTTCAACACATAAGACCAAGGATTAGAAGGTCTCATACCCGTATGAAACAATACGTTAACCAATCGGCAATTCTCACAAGAACACTTCAAGTTACTGGAAAGAAAATAATTCTACTAACAGCTATGCAATATTTCCCGATAGCGCAACATTGCATTCTGAATTTTATAGGAACTGCTGAGTATTTTAAA
Source organism: Lithophane leautieri (assembly GCA_949152455.1). Classification (NCBI taxonomy): domain Eukaryota; kingdom Metazoa; phylum Arthropoda; class Insecta; order Lepidoptera; family Noctuidae; genus Lithophane; species Lithophane leautieri. Next base: position 11,573,914 of record OX424470.1, read on the forward strand.
CATTCATTCAAATTTTTTCCAATTCATATTTTCTTTATTAAAAACCAAATCAAACTGCTAAGAATTTTCAGCCTTTTTACACTCGCTGAAGAACTCTATCGAACAATAGCGCTTCAATATTTCCGCCATTTTGAGACTGCTGAAAACAATAGGTAAAACGAAACGCCTAAAATTCTTGCATTGTTTGAATAGCAAGGCCTCTGCAATTAATATAATAGAGGGTTGAAGAGTTGAGATTACATACATTTAACGGTTTTTATAGACATATAGATAACTAGCTAATGCCCGCGACTTCGACCACGTAGATGTCGGTCATTATATACTAAAACCTTCCTCGAGAACCACTCTATCCATTGGTGGAAACAGCATGTAAATCGATGCAGTAGTTTTTGAGTTTATCGCGCATAGACAGACAGACAGACAGACGCGGCGGAGGACTTTGTTTTATAATAATGTAAGGATTGATGAAATTGTACAACTTGACTGCCTAGTCATAGATCTCGAGCATAAACCTAAGCCACGCACCTCTGACTTTTCGGATTCATGTGTATATTGTTTATGTAATTATCACTTGCTTCAAAAACGGTGAAGGTAAACATCGTGAGGAAAAAATTTCTGAGAGATATTTCTCGACGGCATGTGAAGCCAACTCAGAAGCCCGTAGGCGCCAAGGCGGCGTAAAAAACTGACACCTGGTTAGTTACTAACTACACGAAAAAGAAGAAAAAAAGAATATATGTAGAAAAAAAACAATGCTGCTGTTATGCATATAATAACATACATGTTGCATTTGCATATAATAACGGAACTAATCAAATAGTACCTGAAACAGTAATGAAATGCAACCTTACAAATTAGGTAAATAATTATGATCTTAGCAGGTAATGTAAAGTCATTCATGCCGTCAAAATGATTAAAGCTTGAGTAAGCCTTGAAAGTTCCATACAGAGTTGTAAGTAATGTACGTAGTGTACGTATCACCACAGTTTAATCACCCGGTTTATATGGATTTCCTATCTCGAGCTCGTAAATACGACCGAGTTTTGTACTAAAGTCTTGATGACATCTTACGGTTCAAACATTGTTCGGAACAGGCACATCAATTACATGATGTGGGGCAAAGTTATAGTCACTAAGATGTAGATGACGATGAGATGAACGATTTTATTGGGATAACATAATTTTGAAAAATTTCCTGTAACACAAATAAGTAATATTAAGAAATGTTAAGTAAATCAAGTAAATATCTCAACAGACAGTCATACTGCTCACAAAAAATGCAATCTACTCGTAACTTCCTTTTTGTTTCAAACAAAACACTCCTTCAAACAAACTATTGTCCCATTCTATAATTTCTAAACAAAGCCTATTACCCGAAAAACTTTGATGAACTCCTCTCAACTCACTTAGAGAGCAACGAACAGATTCTTAGATAGCGTAATCATTAACACAAATCTTCCCTTGCCTTTTGCCAGTCATTGCGTAAAATACGCCATCATTCCTCGAATCCTTTATCTTAAAGGAGCTCAATGTGCCCGCATCCTTGCAGCCCTTCAGTGCCAGCACTTTTGTTGGCGCTTATTTCACAACTCTGAACTTCTTTACTTTTCAATTCGTGGTCGTTAATGAGTTCAGCTTCATCTAAAACGTGGTCTGCTTTCAGCTTTATGTAGTTCAGTGTATCAATAAGATGGGAAATTGCGTTTTGGGGCTAACTTTGCCAGTTACGGGATAGAAATCTTATTGAAGTTATGTTTGGATTATAATTAAGAGTGATTTGCAGGTTTATTTTCATTTGTTTTCTGTTACTATTCACTCGTCCATTACATGGGCCTTTAACATATTTGGCGAAATGTGGGTGTTTTATAGTTGGGTACACCTCTGCCAAAGCCTACAGTGTAAACAGGCGTCATGTTCAATTATGTTGTACTGCTTGCGTTGGAAAACAAAATTATGGTAGGTAATGGAACAGTTACTTGCGCAAGTGTTGATAAGTTCTCTTAATTAACTAACGAACAACAATATGCACCTCAGTTGTAATAACATCATAACGCGGTCACCAATTCGCCTGCCAACTGTCGTGATTAGGGCAATATTCCCCAGGACCGTTTGGTCTTACGGCCTATGGACAATTTCAGCAATGGACGGGTTGATAATTCCGATGATTATGGGTTTGCATCAGCTCAACACAATGCTCAGTCGAAACATACACGCTTTTACAGAAATATTTAATCTTGTAACAATTTAGTGTGTAGAAATATAAAACATACACGTCTGTTTAAACATAAAGATCGTTTTCTTTCCCATCTTGGAAACTTTCACATATTTTTATATTTTTATATCCGTTAAACAGAGGTAATGAAATATTAGAACGTTTTAACCTCTCTGCTCGACAAGATTTTGACAAGTGACACATCCCCTGACTCGACGGGCTGATGCGAATTACGACACGAAATTCAGGAATTTGTATGAAATTTCAACATTCGAATTTATTTTAAAAAAATTGTTTCCACAGCTATTTTATACAATAAGTTTGTGGCAAATATCATTAATTTTAAGTTGATGTCGGCCAAACTTCGTCGGTATACTGCGAAAGTTGTATAAAATAGGTAATAATACACCTATCCAAAAGGTAGGCAACTTAGATTCCCTGAAAATATGTACATAAACAATCTTCTCTCTTGCTGAAAATATGCAAAAGGACCAAATAAAGATATTATCATTCTCTCTGCATTCTTACTTTTAGCATTATTCATACATAAACTACATAAAAACACGATCGAATATAAACAAAAATTACACAAAATTGTGGTGTTTCGTGACACTTCTTAGTGCTGACCGTTCACCCAATTTTTTATTTCGATTCAAATGTTGCATTAAGTCTAATCGATAATCGCAATAAAATCAAACTTGAAAAAAAATAGTAGAAATTGAATGAAAACTCTTTGGTATATTTTTCAGGAATTATTTTATTTTTGATTTTTTTTTTAAGCACTACATACACACATACTACGTACACGTATGTAGATAGGGGTGCAATTTTTTAGGGTTCCGTACGTCCGAATGAAAAAACGGAACCGTAATAGGATCACTCATGTCTGTCTGTCGGTCTGACACATCTAATTTGCTTTGAATGTACTGGACCGATTAACTTGAAATTTAACCTAAACACGGAAGTGTAACGTCAATAAATGAATTTTGAATTTGGGGACAAAATTAGAATATTGAAAAAAAAAAGTTTTGCTAACTATACCGTGTGACGTATCAAATGAAAGGGCTTGTTGTGACGGTCTCAAATATTTATTTTTAATTATTCTGTAATATTTTCGGAACGAAGTTCTTTATACGCGGCTTGCTGTAGAAGTAGACTGGCAGAACTCCACACGCGAAAAAGCGTTCATAGTTGCGAATTCTGCCTAGCCTTTTCTCAACTATGTTGGGATCAGCTTCCAGTCTAACCGGATGCATCTGAATTCCAGTATTTTACATGGAGCGACTGCCTATCTGACCTCCACAATCCAGTTACTGGGTTGTTACCTAGTAACAACGACACCCCTTGGTAAGACTGATTAACGATACACCTTGGTAAGACTGGTTAAATCGTATATTAATGCTGTGCTGTGCAATCTGCATGCATAATAATCATCCCAACTACGGAACCCTTCACGTTGCGTGGTTCGACATACACTTGCTCAGTTTTTTAAATCTCGTTGTGAAACTACCACAAAAATAAACAGTTTCTATTACTCAAATAACCTAATAAAAACAAAAACTACAAAGCTCATACAATTAACAAAAAATATTGACGTTATTTAAAAGTGTTTGCGGAACACCTACCAATTAAAAGAATAAATTTATCATCTTTCCCAAACAAAATAATTATTGTTAAGCCTACCTAAAAAATGTATACTGGGCATTCTGTAGCAAATTATCAGAAAGTATCAAAAATAAAATCCACAATAATAATTGTCCAATAAAGAATTTTGAACAGAGAGCGCATTCTGAATTTAAATTCAAATATAGAAACATTTCGGCGCGAAATTCAGAGTCAATAGAATAATTATAAAGGTTTCAATATAATGTCTGAAAAACGATTAAAATTACATTAGAAAAGTATAAATCATTATTATAAACAGTGCTTATAGTATTTAATGCTTAAAACAATTTTATTTCAATTTCCAAGTATCGATTTCCGACATTCAACATATTAATTAATCAAGAAGAACGAAATTTAAAAAAGAATCGTTTGGCATAATCGCTTTCGGACATCAATACAATTTAAAAAAAAAAATATGGTCGGCGATTTTGAACGCAAATTGAGTAGTGGTAATGAATAATATGTGATAATAGATCTGTATTTTTATATTATGTTAAGATCTGGGCATTATCTAGTTTTTTATAAATAATATTTGTCACATTTTCAAACGTATCTACAAGTGTATGAGTGATATTTGTGAAAAGTAAAAATGATAACACGCACGATTGGCGCGAAACTTCGACTTTGGATTACACAAAACTTCATTACCACTATTTATTTAACTTGAACAATGGATGATTTCGTCAAATAATTAAATAATGTGTTATTCACTGCCCCTGTAGTGGAGATTGGATGTTCGAAATGCCAAATTTTTATGTTTTTTAGCCTCGACCACCACTGTCATCAAAATGGCGATTATCGTTTTTACAGTCTTAAATGATTTAAACGTAAATTAATTAACTTGCGCACTAACTAAAAAAGGTATAATGGCGTTAACAGAATGAGTTTTTATCCAACTCTCTTAATTAACGCACATTCATAAGATTGGATGGGTAGCATATTAAATATTTACATAATCAAGTTAGGGTGTTGTATGTCGTCATTCTGGGGTCCAATGGGACCCGCTACCGAGCCGGCGGAGGTTTGTGTGTTCGGGTCCAATCGGGGGCGCTTCCGAACTATACGGTTAAAATAAAATTATTAGTCAGATTTGCCTCTTGAATTTGGATATTTGACGGACATTATTAAATATAGGTTTTGTCAAACATTTTCTCTCTATAATTAATTTGAAACTTTTAGTATGTATTATCTTTATTGTCACATCCCCACCTGCAATCCTAGAATAATTTCGTGATTGCGTCATAGTTTCGAAAGGTACCTACATTAAACCAAGGTGAGATGCGACCTGAAATTGAAATACTTCATGCATGCAGTACACCACGTGTATCACATTTACTCACAAGAACTATGTCTGAAATGTAAGCAGAATTCTTGCTACACAACACCTTAATATTATTATGTTGAAAATTGTACAACAGAATAAGATTTTCGATTTAAAAACAATGTTTTAAAACTAGAAACTTGTGAAAAAAGAAACATTCCATACAAAAAACTTCGCCAGGAAACGCCCGGGTAACGATGCCTTGATGAATTCAACATTTTTAGTTCAACAGGTTATAATGAAAAGAAAACTCAATTTATATACTCATCTACAAAATTATCTTCTGTAAAGTGAATGTTCACATTCAATTGACTAATTTTCTTCAATTAACTTGAAATACGATTTTATTTAAAGCAACTGTAAAACTGTTAGAATTTTCGCTTGAAAGCTCTTTAGAACATTTTCATGCACCTTTCGTAATAAAGATAAGCGTCGTATTTAAATAATATCTTCTTAGAATTTTATAAAACGCTTAGTTCTTACATACAAAACTCTAGTACCTTCATACTAACCATCTTGAAATACCATCCATCTATATGATAATCTTAAAAACTATTTGTATGAAAATTTCACAAGGATACGATGTGCATTTGAATGATTCCAAGTACTCATCAAATAGGAATTCTGCAACACTCAGTTTTAGCAGCTTAGTATTACGAAGATGTTCTACAAATTGTTATGGAGTTTTTAAATGACAATCTATGAACTTACTTTATGAAAACAGAGTGGGTTTATAGAGCGACATAATATTTTTTTACTTTTAAGTTTAATAGAAAAAAGAAAAATTTCCTTTGGTTTAATTTTTGCACTGATTGATTTTTGTTAACAACCAACTGAAAATAGCTATCATTTCAGTAGTAGGTAATAGCATAACCAGCCTATAATGTTCCCAGTGTCTGTGAAAGGGAGTGGGCTATAATCAAACACGCGGGCCCAGTGCGGGTTGATGGATGTCACATGTCTTCGAATTGTTTGGTTTTAGGATATCTTCACAATGTTTTACTTCACCGGTTTGAGAGCAGTGGTGATGAAATTAAATACACAAAGTAAAGTGCCAGCCTGAGTTCAAACTCAGGACCTTGCAACTTGTAAGTCGCGGCCGATACCACTGGTCCACCATGACTGCTCCTCGTTGTCGGTGTCGTTGTTAATGATAAGTGCTAAACTAATTTCACTCCGTACTAAAAAGCAAACCTAATTACAAAGTTAGTTGATTTGAGAGCACTAATAAATTACCATTATATACCATCCCGTACCACCTGCTCCGTGTATTTGTTCTAATAACCTTTTACAACTTATCTCAGTATGACTTATTTCTTCCAGTATAGAACTATGCGACGAACTTTTCGCCAAAGTTAATACTGCATTCGTGAGACAGACATTATGTCTTGTTGCGTAGAAATATGGTATATTATTGTGTTAGCTGACGGCAAAGTTGGGTGGTCTCGAGTCAACTTAGACAAATGTTTGTTCAGGAGTTTCCGCACCTGTGCTTGTGTTATATGTCTCTGTCAGAAGATTTCTGCGAGCTGCTCTGACAATGATCGAAGATATCGTGGATTTGACCTGATGTCTCTTTGACTAGGTTGTATGAGTGGTGTTTAAGCTCTTTTGAATAAACATTGTTTATACCATATAACAATAACTGGACTTCTATATGCAACATTTCCGAATATAAAATTTCGAATCACAAACAAAAACAAAATATTTAGCTTATAAACAGATTTTGGACTACAGAGGTACATCCCAACTAATACATATTATAAATGCGAAAGTGAGCTTGTTTGTTTGTTACGCTTTCACGCTGATACGGCTTAACAGATTTGGATGAAATTTGGCACATGGATAGATCTTGACCTGGAGAAGGAGATATGCTACTTTTTATCCTGGATCGCAGACGAAGTCGCGGGCAACAGCTTGTATTTTTATATAAAACATCGAGCTTTTAAAATCATTTAAAACCATCAAGTTGTCTGAGCTATTAAAATAGAATACAATTGGCTTAGTTCTAAACAATATAAAAATATGCAACCAGCATATTTCGTAGCATTTACGAAGGGAAAATCTGGTGTAAATCTGAGAAAATCCTACGGGTAGACGGCCCAAGACGCTCAAATAGGATCAGGTCAGGCTTTGTAAGGACGGCTTATCGGCAGCTGGGCTCCATGCATATTAAAACCACCTGCAGAACCAAGTTGAGCCAGAGAGAATATTCTATTAGTTTGAAAAGAACCGTAGGCGATTGAGCGGACGAATTACTTTTCTACTTACTGATCGAGACATTATCGCTGATATTATTATAGGCTCCATATATACATATTTAATTCTTCAAGGACTTTCAAATTAACTATGTACAATAGTTTTTGGTCCGCGGTCATACAGGTTAAACTAGTAAACGAAAAGTAATTTTCGTGAACGAAATACTGTGCGATAAAGTACATTTTCCATTAAAACAGGCTCGATTTTTTTTTTATCAAGCTTTTGTGCTGCTGTTTAACGGCACAATGTTTGAGCAAGACTGGTAATTTTAATAGTAATAAATTCCCTTGGAGGTGTTGCACATAACTTCCTTTGATTATTGGAACATCTTGATGTCCCAATAAACCTAACCAAGCCACCCAACCAAAACCCTGCTAACCAAACCCAACTAAGCCGAACCTAACTATTCCTTGCTGTAGTTTCGACCTCGTTATTGCTTCACCACTTTCGATAACAGTTCTTATGAAACTGAAACTTCACAAAGGTTGAAACTATCTAAATGTCACAAAGACAAACACACGTATCGAGCGACCAAGTTTCAGTGCCAAAGCTCATCACTAGCAACACGCACTGGTCAAAGACTTTCGTCTTGAGATACTATGTGGTATGTAAGATGAGAAGATATTGTGTAGCAACGTAAGAATAGGTAAATAGGTAGGTGATGGGGTAATAGGTATGGGATAATATAGGTATCTAAGTTATATAAATTATGATAAATAATTTCTATTTATGAGATGACATAACTATCAAGTTAGACTTTAAACTTACGAAGACCTTGTTTATCAGTTAAATAAGAGGTCAATGAGTGGTTATCAATATTCAGATAAATTAATAAGTAGTTTCGCATAGGCTCATATCATTAAAGATAATAAATATGCAAAATGTAATAACAAATTTATGATTTTCCCCGTAAATATGTAGATTGTGTGGTACCTTATCTTTACTTAGAAGAAAGAAAGAAACAAAATACGTTTATTTGCGGGAAAACTTGACGCAAACAAAAAACACAAACACAAAAAGAACAAGTCGGGGAAAATATGCGTCACATTCACGCATAACGGCCATCTATCAGCATAATGCTTTGACCCTATGCGAAATAGACCCATAGCGCTGGTTTTCGGCGACATCCGGCGTTGACGTGATGACGTCAACCGGTGCAGTATAAAATTTGATACAAAAAGCAAAATAACTCTAAAAAGTAGATAATGATTTAATTAAACTTGTCCCGGTATCTTTAGTATACTAAATTGTTTTGGGTCAAATATTTTGTATCCTTTTTCTTTAAGTATGGATTACCACCAGAATAAGCTGATCTCTCACTTTACGGAAATCCTAAACAATGCGAGATCAGCTTAAACTGGAAAACTAAAGCTTGATTTTTACCTTGTTATGTGAGTTGTACTGCAGAATCTTATGGCTTATCCGTTTCCAATGTCTGACGATATATTAGTAATATTCTCAAACCCCACCTACCTAAATGTGAAAAGGGAAATGAAATAAAAACAATAAGTTTGATATAAAATCTATTTCATACTAGGGTCATTATCTTGACTAAAAGAAAAATGTAATACAGATTCGCGTTTCTTGGCCTCAAAGCCGGTGAAAATGATTTTATGTTGTGATTTTAAGTCTAAAGTATAGGCAATAAAGAATAAATTCCATTGTCATACGAATCAGTCTTATTTTTAGGCTGCTTTGGGTTGTGTCGCGGCTCTCATGTCGTTCATCTGAGAAAGATAAAAAAGCACAAAATTAGTTTTGAAAAAGCACAACTCTCCTGAGTCTATCGCTAGTCCCCGAAGCAAAAAGCAGTTTTACTCGAGAGGAGGATTTTGCATCTGCAAACCTATCCTTATTATTTTTACAGCAAATCCGCCTTTGATCTCATCATAATAATACGACCCTTAATTCCTTTTAAAAACTAAAAAACGTGCCACTATTTCCTTGAAAATCTTTAACGGTCTTTAAGAGAAAAACAAATACGAAACGAATTCAGGCATCATAATTTATTATATTATTAATTCTTTACGGCGTTGGTTGATTTACTCAAATAAAATAACTCCATTAGCTATTTCAATTTAAATAAATTCTTTCGAGATAATTATTTTGCAATAAAGGGATGGAATCTCGGAAATATCCCAAGAAAAACTAGATTACTTTTAACTTTTCCGATCGTTTGAGAAGAATTTAGTGAGTTATTATCCAAATTAAAAATTCTTCAGTTAATAAATCTTTAGTTCTAAATACCGACTGTTCAGTCATGAAACTAGAAAAAAAAACTTCTCAAATTCTTACCGTTTTAGTAACTCCGTCAACAAATTCATTGAAGTTCTTCTTGACTACATCAGGGTCGAAGGCGTGAGTAAATTGTTCGTTCACAGTCTTTCCAAACTCTTGAATTTGCTTTTGCATTGTCTCCAGATAGTTCTTGTGGTCAGCCGGGGCATCGCGTTTCACGAAAGCGTGAGTCTGTTTAAAGAAGAAAAGTTATTACATGTGGATCTACAAAATTTCATACAACAAGGACATCATCTCCAGTTCAGCCGCAAGACGTCCGCTGCTGGGCATGGCGTACCCCAAGCGTTGCCACATCGACCGGTCCTGTCTTCTTGGATCCAACGGATTCCGGCGACCTTCACTAGGTCATAAGTCCACCTTGTGGGATCCACTCTACGCCTTCCTATCAAAGAATTACTAGTGGTATATGTGACTCGATAAAATTCTATATACCTATTGTAAGATCAAACGCTGGGACCCCGATGCACTATGAGAACTTAATAGTGACCTAATTGGTAATGTTCTTGACAAAGGTTAGGGGTGTGATTCTGTAAGACCTCATTCTAAACATCGAATCTGAATCCGCTGTAAGTTTCTTGATTGGCATTCTAAAAACTCGGTTGATACACTAGCGCTACCCTTGCGAGCATGTCAGCGAGATGAACTAAATTGATCGTGAGATTTTGACAGATAAAGTATGAGATGACGTACGAAGTGGCATTGAGTAAGGTAATTCCCCCGTCACTTCGACGCTCACTTCGCACTCGAACCCGATTCAAAATTCGAAATGAGAGTGTGTAGCGAAGTGAGATGCGAGTTGTTGTTTGAATTTTACAGAATCGACGTACAGGTATGTCGTACTCGCAACCGGCGTGCGTGTATGACCAGATGTATGAACGTAAACGGAGCAAAAGGAGTATTTATGGAGCATAGCTCGTGGCGTTATATGTATAGTTTCTGCCTACCCCTAGCGGATGAAGTCGTGAGTTCATGTAGGAATATATTGGAAGATCAGTCTCTAAGGTAGGTAAAGGTAGACGTATAAGTAGCTAAATGAATTTTCACTGGATAGAGTAGAGGTTGCTACACGGATAAGTTACAAGCACTTAAGTTGGTGGATGAAGTGCAAATATCATGCCTCTGTTAGTCACTGGATTTAATCACCATCATCAGAAAGCTGGATTTTGATATAACATAGTGGGGATTCCAGGGCTTTTCGATTTCGAAGTTTAGTAAATAATGATTACCTCACTGTTATTTCTGTCAGATTTACGTAACTGGCATCGAACTCGAACAGCACTTTTAGTGTCTCCTAAGTCCCGACCAAGAGCTCCTTAAATTTAGAACTAGTCAGGCAAACCCGAAACTACCGTTTACACAGACGCAAACAGCAGGTTTCTGAATTGAGAATTGAAAGTTGAGAACTTGTAAAATTTTACTCTATCATTACTTATGGCGCTTCTTAAGTAATGCTAAAGTTTCCTGCAAAATTCTATAGTTTTTTTCTTCCAAACACGTTAGAAATGTTAAATTTCGCTGTCTACTTTGACAACCTTTGAATAATAAAAAAAAAATAAAAAATCCCCTTAAGAAACATTAAGTACATTATAACAAGTTCTTAACTTCAAATTCGCAATTCAGAAACAGAGCGAGTAAACAAAAATTGTCAAAAACAAAAAAATGAGCACTTAATCATTCGAGCAAAAAAAAAAAAACTTTACGACAGAAATTAATTTGGGAAAAATAAAAAATAGAAAAACGTAAAACCGAAACTTACGCTGACAACGCTGAAAAGGCACACGGCCAAAAGGACGATCAATAGCTTGTTCATGTTGAAAAAGTAGGTCTTTACGATGCAACAACACAATGCACACTGCACTCTCGACTGCAGAAATTCCCTTTATCTTGATGCCAACCGGGAGGTTTGTACCTAACTACAAGTTATCGTTGACCCCGGGTCGGTTGTCCTCGCTAATTAATGAATGAGTTTGTAACAAACAGTAATTGCTGAAGACTTCCGACTTACCAAGTTGAATGCTATAAAGAAAGACAGAAAATACATTTATTTAGCAGAAACTAAAACTTAATTGGGATTGGCGATTTAGTCACCTGCATCCGTCCATCCGTCATCCGTCATACTAAACAACTTTTGCTATGAAACTCATAAACGATTCGTAAAAAAAATTACCCGAAAAAAACGACCTGACCCGCGCCCGACACGCACCCGCCTTGTGTGTGTTTTAAGCTTTACACGTCAACTTTTAGGTAAATGTTTTAAAATATTTACCGATAAGATGGTGCAGGCATTTTCTAATGACTAATCCCTGAGAAGAAATGTCGAAACAAACTCAGAGGTCATGGGCTCCTTTAAAGTCCAAACATTAAGATATAACAACGCAGGGCCATGTCTGAAAGGGCCTTTTGAAGAAAGAGTCATTGCAGTTACGAGTTGACCTATCCCGACAGTCACCATGCTTGCATTAATCATCTTAGTAGGTCAACCTTATTTAATTTAAGGGAGCTCAACGAGCCGTCACACGACGCTTCCAGATCTAAAGAACATAATTTTGCGTAGGCCACATAAAAACCGCCAAACAGTTATTTCATTTATTTCAGGCAACTCAAGCCCATAAATACCCATAACCTAAACTAGACCCAAACATACATTATGTTTAGTATAATAACATAAAATTATTGTACACGAGGTGATGACTTTGTCGGCGTCGTGTTTACCTGCGTGGTGTCGCGTAACCTTCCACGAAAACGTCTTTCGGCCAAAACTCTTCTTTCATTAAGGTTTCTAGGTAGGTACTGAGCACCCGCACTACAAACGACTTGAAGTTTATGTTATGGCGCGACTCCAACTTCTCTACTCTCAAGGTCCACTTGATCTTATAAAGTCACGTAAGTCTTAATAATAACTGTTTGGCGGTTTTTAATCACATTCACAGTCGGTTTTCTCATAAAAAATAACATACATTTAATTAACTAACTCAATGAATTAAAATACAATATCAATTTTAATTCTAAAACAATTAGTGTAAAATATACGTAGTCTGTGAAAACTTCTAGCTGTAATAGCTCTTAGGATTCCCTTTGACAGATAGACAGACACTGTAGGCTTAGTGACTAGGTCCCGCTGTCGCCCTTGGACCAGAATTAAAAAAAAAACACTCTAACGGTGCTCGTCACTTTTACTATGGGAAAACTACTGGTCATAATAGCTATTAAGATTCCCTTTGACAGAAAGACAGACAGGCAGCGCAGGCTAAGGGTCTCCGCACACGGGCCACCGGCCACAACCACAAAACGCCGCCACAGGCATATTTCCTGTACACGGTGGAGCATACGGTGGAGGTATATCCTTGGGTGGAGCACCGCCGTGTCCTCGTGGAGGTGATTGGCGGCAATGACCTCTCGCGTCCAGCCCTGGTCCATGACATGGGAAGCCGTCACCTCCTTCTGCGAAGCAGTAATGCTCGCGAAGGAGGAGGTGGAACGCGTGAGGGAGTGGCAAAGTTTGCGCCCTCACGTCCGTAACCGCCGCCGCTGGAGACGCCCTGGGCGTCGGGAATCCCAGGCGGATTCGAGGCCGACATAGACGCGGGCTTGCGGACGGTGAGCAATGGGTCGCTCGCCGTCCGATAAGGACCAGGCCCGGGTCGATGGCGCGTCGTGTTCCACGCGCGCCCCAAAATGATGTCGGATTGGTGGGGTCCGCTAGAACCGATGCCTGCCAGAGTTGCGAGAAAGTCCGAAAGGATACCGGGACCTTGCCAACAGGTAACTGAAGGAACACGGGTGGGTTTTAGTCAGTAAAAGTCTGACACGCCCTACCGCTCCGCCCAGAGCGGGAGAACTCATTTGATCATTTCCCAAACTAAAAAAAAAAAAAAAAAAGGCTTATTTCCTGTAGTTTTCATACATTTTATATGGACTCGCCGCACACGGCTGTCGCGTGTAGCCCGTGTGCGGCGACGCTGACGGCGTTAGTTGCTGTCGCATGTGGCCCATGTGCGGCGACCCTTAGTGACACAGAATCCTAACTTCTCAACTATAATATTAATATTATAAATAGGAAAGAGTGTTTGTAACGCTTTCACGCTAAAATGGCTGAACGGATTTGGATGAAATTTGGCACATGGATAGACCATCACCCGGAGAAGGACATGCTACTTTTTATCCCGATATTCCCACGGGATCGAGACTTAAGCCTCGTGCAAACTGGTTTGATATCGCGGGTGCGACAGGCAGCACAACTCTTGTCACGCCCGCGATATTGCGCCTGTAGCCTTTATGTGGGTGAAACTGGGGGGCACAACTAGTTCAAAATAAAACATACTGTATCGGTACTTACATTTTTCCGTTTCCAATGCCTGGTGATGTAATAGCATTAAATAGTATATGCGATTGTGTTCAAACGTACCACAAGAGTTAAGAGAAATAAAACCAAATAATGACAGTTTACTAAAAATCTATTTCATACAAGAAACATTCATTTTTATAAAAGATAAATGCAATGCAATACAGATTTGGTTGATTATTATGATATGATATTGCAGTAAAGAATAAATTCTATTGCCATACAAATCAGTCTTATTATTAAGCTGCTGGTTTGTCGTCACCCGCCGCCGGCGCCACCCCTTGTTTGAGTTTTTCCAACTGAAAGTAAAACACCAATCAGTACCTACATTATTCCCCAGATTCCAAGAATCCTTTTTTTTTTATTGTTATAATATTTTAAGTGAGGCTTTTGGTATCAAGTATCAAAATTAATGAAAATGCAGGTGACCAAATCGCTAGCCTATACAGAGTAGATAGGCCGTTACAATGAAGACTGGTCGAAAATTAACATAATAAAAAACCGGCCAAGTGCGAGTCGGACTCGCACATGAAGGGTTCCGTACCATTATCTATACAAATTATTTAAAAAACAAAAAACCAGACTGCAAAAACCTATAACTGAAAAGAGAATAAAGAATAGCGATTATTTTCACTGTATTGTATCTTATGGTTAATCTGTGAACAGCGTTGTGGGCTGCAATATTGTCTATAAATGTTTTGTGTAATCCCTGTTTCTATATTTTATATTGTAGCTGTTATTTGCTCCTCTTGAATAAAAATAAAATTAAATAAATAAAGATAATTATTTAAAACACAAAAAACCCGCCTGCTAAAACGCATGAATTTTAACATACGAGGTGTCGTTAGGTTCATCGTAATTGTGAGAGTAACATATAATACAGGCGGGAAACAAACCAATAACCTGAAATATGGTGTAACTGTTGTTTGTTCCCCGCCTGTAATACCAAAATTCTACAGATTATAATGCTTATTGTTCTCTTTTAAGTTATGCGTATTTGCAGGCGGGTTTTTTGCTTTTTAAATAATTTTCTTTATTTAGTATTTGTTGTATACAAATACTAAATAAAGAAAAAAATAATATATATATAAATTTTCACATATCATGTGAAAATTTCAACTGCCTAACTGACACGGTTCAGAAAGTACAGCCTGGTGACAGACGGACAGGCAGACAGACAACAGAGTCTTAGAGGGTCCCGTATTACCCTTTGAGTAAGGAACCCTAAAAATTAAACTTCTATTTTCGAACGAATACGTGTTAAATGTTTATTTGATTTGAGAACAGAATTTAGATAGTTGGATTCTTGTGATTTCTGACATTCTGAAAAACAAATGACTTGTATGGGAATTTTTTTTTGCGATTTCTGAGTTTTATAGCGACCAGTCTATCCATCGTATAAAGTAAGAAGGAGTCAAATTCCAAATGTATAGGAAAAGTATTGCAGTTTCTGACTTTTCTAGTACCAATAAAAAACTCTATCGGCTATATGAGGTTCAAACTTTCAAGCCTTCAAAAAATTTTTTGTGAAAGTTACCCATTTTCTTGCTGTCTCTTCTTTCTTTGAGATGGGACAGTAATCCCATCTCAAAAATACAGCCTATAAATTGAACTTTAATAAAAACGCAGCCAGAAGTGATATTACATACCTTCGTTACAGGTGATTTTAGGCTCTACCGCGTGTCCTAATATGAGCGATAATCGCATCCATTTTATTCGGCTAACCGAACCGAGCGGTTTCCCGATAGATTATATCGACGATCGCGTAATTCGCGAGATTATTGCTTATATTCGAACATGTCCAGCGAATACGCGATTATGCGATTGGCACCGCGCACCGCCGCGCGCCGCCGTAGACTCTAGCGGCTCGACCGCGCGGTCGGGCGGTGTACGCGTGTTAGGCATCAACGGATTTAATAGAAGCTAGTGCGACATGAGACCGCCTACCGCGGTGGTGCGCGGTGCCGAGTTTTAATCGCCTTACCTGAATAATGACGTACATACGAGACAAGACAAATCGCGCGATTTATATTCATATAAAAGAGCGCGACGGTCGCTTTTGGTTAGGGCCTTAAAGTCAAACCGTGACATGATGTTGTTGCATTGCCAAAATTAACGCTTTCATGACTGGACTGTATTATAAGTAAATAGCCAATACGTAACGTGTTGCTGTTTCGCACCGCGTCACATCACAGTGTTGATTTTCTACCTTGACAGCTTCCGCTTTATTATCATTGTTACATCAGATCACGAGTGTAAAATAGCGTAAAAAGTATTCAATAAAAATTCATACCGTTTTAGCTACATTATCAACTGCATCATTGATAGTCTTCTTGATTGCTTCTGAGTTGACAGAGTCAATGGTTTCTTTGGCTAGTTGTGCGAATTTGTCTGCCGCTGCCTTTACTTGCGTTGCCATATCATCTGCCGTAGGGGCATCGCGTTTCACGAAAGTGTGAGCCTGTGTGAAGAACAAAGGGTATTATTAGGAAAATACTTAATTGCGTTAACTAGTACTAAGTATTTTTAACACCAGTAAGACGAGAGCCGACGAGAGCCACTCTATGACCTTAGTACCGCTGAGCCTTTATTTGTCATTTCGGAAAATGCATTTTGAAAAAAATCACTGCATACTGATTTAAGAGTTGGTCAATATTAAATAAAGTACCCAAAACGAAAACACAAAATAACTCACGAAAATAAATGAAAAATGCGAGAGCTACAACGAAACCATTTTCCTTCTGACAGGTTATAGTTTGTGACAAAGTTATTCACGTCCGTTTATTTAAAAAAAATACGAATATAGACATATGGACCTTGTATCAAATAATGTGTAATTTTACTAGATTTTTAAGCTACTCGTCACTCGGCTGCCCAATATCAAAATATTGTGCAAAACGAGTGACGAAATAGCAGTAATATTAGACGAGTAGTATTTTCAGGGAAATTTTTCACATAATCGTTCCTTTCATAGTTAGTTCCAACAAATTGTAAATACACACTTGTTTAAAAATCATAACAAATAACGGTAGCTCCGTAATACCTAGTAAGTGTACCACAACTCTCTCAAAACCATTTCAAAACCAGCCAAGTGTTCGGAACTTGCTAGGTTTAGAAATGGTTACTATGTTGTTTATGTGGGTTACTAGGTTTTTTAAATCACGTACGAACATCGAGAAATGGTAGTTATTTATTACATTAACATGGGCGAAACACAGTATAAGCGTTTTTTTGCCAATTATCTAAGTTAGTAAGGGGCGTAAAACATGTAATGTACGCAAAAAATTGTTGTCATATTTTTGTGCTATTGCATATTCATTGTTTAGTACTCTATTTAATTATGATCATTTTTTTAAGTACTTAAACACAGAACTTTCCAAAGGCTGTATCAATTTACATGTCTATGCGCTCTCCTGGAAAATTTTGTTTGAAGCACTTACTAGGTTTTGCTATGGGACAGCCGCACTATACGGACTATCAACGAATGTCATCCACTACGCGTACGCTTATAGAAAATTGCCAAATCTGAGGAGTATATTTCGAAAGAAATCTCCAAAAACGAAAACTGAATGAGCATTGCAATTTGCAAAAAATACGTTACGACAGAAATTAATTTGGGAAAAACAGAAAAACGTAAAACCGAAACTTACGCTGACAACGCTGAGAAGGCACACGGCCAGAAGGACGATCAACAGCTTGTTCATGGTGAAATAGTACGTCTTTACAACTCAACAACACAATGGTTACTGCAGCTCTTCACAGCAGCAACCCCCTTTATCTTGATGCTGACCGGAGCCCGTGTTTGAACAGCTTATCGTAATGACCCGGGTCGTTTTTTTCTGGTAAGCCAATTACCAAAGAGTTTGAACACTCCTAATTAAAATCTACGTGGTCATTGGTCGAAGTATCTTGTTTTGAGTCGAAAGTTATAGATGATTAGGTAAATATGATGAGGTTAACAACAGTTTATACTAATTATACTTGTTTTAAAAATTGCATAATTGTTTTTAAAATGTAATATTTAAGATATTATGACTGTTTCTTATTGTGCTACTGTTTGTTTTTCCTTAAATAAATAAATAAGTAAATACTCAGTCATAAGGAATTAAGAAGACCAGATAATTATAATAATTTTGTTTGATTAGGGCATATCTCTTATTTACAGAATGTTTGTAGGTTATTCGCACATTCAATAAATTGATCGCCATTGCATTAAAAACAATTGCAATAAAAAACGTTACGATTCCCAACGTGGCATCACAATATTTTTTATTTTCAGTCAATGACTTTATGTCCTGTAGAGGACGCTATATTCCATTTAATGTGACGCCACATAGCCCTTAACCAGCAGATGATCAAGACGCTTCCAACGACACCTCATTTGTCAAATTATGATGAGCAGTATAAACATACTTGCATACATACCGGTCCAAATCATTACCCTCCTTTTTGCTTCGCCATAGTCGGATAAAAAATATTCTTATCCTAACTATAGTTATAAATGC
Organism: Lithophane leautieri; assembly: GCA_949152455.1. Lineage (NCBI taxonomy): Eukaryota > Metazoa > Arthropoda > Insecta > Lepidoptera > Noctuidae > Lithophane > Lithophane leautieri. The sequence goes on from OX424470.1 coordinate 11,592,516, forward strand.
TTAATGTTATAAATGCGAAAGTGAGTTTGTTTGTTTGTTACAGTTTCATGCCAAAATGGCTGAACAGATTTAAATGAAATTTAGCACATGGGTAGACCATGACCTAGGTTAGGATATACAATCATTTTTATCCCGGTAATACGTTCCCCTGGCACAGATTCCGATCTCCACGCGGGCGGAACCGCGGACAAAAGCTAGTATTATTTTTATTTATTTATTTATTCACTCCAAACATACAAATATCCTTACAGGCTAGACCCAATGCGATATTATTGCACACTTCAATTTAAATAGCTCCACTGCTTTTACCATAACAAATTCTATGGGTATTTTTTCAAATTCACCTAAAGCGCAATAAAATATGTCAACGTCATCAGCAATTAAAATTGCTTATTGACTGCCTCGTTAGTCTAGTGGTTTCAAGCGGGAGTGTGGTGTCCTAGGTTCGATCCCCAGTTCGGCTAAAGTGTTTCTAGTGTCATTAGGAATTTCTTGATAGCAGCGCCAGAGCCCGAGTTGCCGGTTGATGACAGTTGGCTTGCCCTCTATTACGTGGTACTTGAACATAACCTAACTGGCTGTATAACTGCCTACGCCTTCGTCATTCAAGAATACATGGAGGTGATGGTATGATGATGTTAAATGTCATATAATTGCAAACATGATTAATGAATCAGAGACAGACTTAAGTATTTTTTTTATATTTGAAGAAAATGAACTCCCAATTATGGAGAATGAGTTCTTCATCTATGTTTCTTACAACTACTGTCTGCCTGTTCGTATGCTTTTTACTCAAGAAACATTTTTTTATATTTTTTTATGTGACTTTATTTCTCCAGCCTGCTTTTTACCCAATGTGGAAAACCCCTGCTCCGATAACGTTCGAGTAACACGAAATCCAAACGACAGTGTTTGTCATCATTTACCAAGAACCCGAAACAAACAAAAAAGGTACTTACTAGTGTAGTGGTGATTTTTTATCTGGAATTTCTGAGTAACAGCTTGGAGTCTGGATTTGTGTCCGGTTGAAGGCAATAGACTTTCTCTCTATTATCATTATAACAGAGCGACAGTCTATTGCCTTATGTTTAAAAGTCCCATTGGACTTTAACATAACTGTCAAAATGTGGGCGCACTAAAAGTGCACCTCTGCCTAACCCTTTGGAGAATACATGCGTGATGTTATGTTATCTACACTAATATATATTTATAATAGAAAAGATTCGTATTTTTGTTTGTAATGATTAAACTCAAAAACTACGGGACCGATTTAAAAAATTCTTTCACCAGTAGTATGCTATATTATCACAGAGTAACATAGGTTACTATTTATAAAGACATCATGCGGGCGAAGCCTCTGGCGGAAGTTAGTATAGTATACTGCTCGCTTATTGTGTTACTACTATTTTATAATTTAAATTTTTTAAATTTATACCGTACCCAAGGGGTTCCAATGAGATCATAATTATTACCAAACCGTTTTTACGGTTATCTTTCTGTAGTCAGTAGTAAACATACAACGTCTTATTACATTACAAAACAATGTTTATCTTCAGACCCAGGTTTAAAATATTTTTGAATTTTGAACTTTATTCCAACTACGTTAAAGTTCTTAAGAGCGTTGATTCTAAAAGTTAGCAAATATTTCGAAATTAATCAAAACAGCGAAATATTAGACATCTATTTGCGACGTTGCCCACTTTCAGAAAAACTGATAACTTAGTACCGGATTAAGTAGTCAGTTTTGTTTAAAGAACTGGGGTAGTATTATGAAGTAGTAATGCCGTAATTATTCCACTGCGAAAACGGGATGGTGCTAGCGGCCTTGTCTAACTCTGTCTCTCTCTCTCTCTCACTGGAAAAATGGTGGCATTAATACTTCACAATACGGCACCAGTATTGCAATCATAGCGTTATTGTGATTGAAATACAGTTCAAATTAAAAAAAAACTGGCTCGATGGTTTAAATCATGACAAAAGATTTTTGTTATCTTTTTTTTAATAACAACGGCATAGTTTGTGTTTTACTATCATGACATATGATAAATAAAAGATATTTTATGTTAAATAATTTTCTATTTCATACTAAATTAATTAAATCTAGTATTTCATTTTTAGGCTCAGGGCCCTTATACCGTTCCATATTAGGGTTTAAGAAAATACGAAACAGTCTTGTTTTCTACGCTGCTGCTGGTTTGGCTTTCATATCGCTCATCTGTAAAAAGAAACATCAATATTAATAATAAATTGTTTATTTCCGAAAATCTTCATTATATCTTAATTTTCATCATCTCATCATCTGCCTAGCCTTTTCCCAACGTTGGGGTCGACTACCAGTCTAACCGGATACAGCTGAATACAAATATTTAATATATTTTTTTATCTTTATCTTCATCAAATTAAAACGAGCCCATCTCAAGAGAATACTATTTCAAACAATAAGTATCATGAACATGCATACGAAAAAAAAAGTTATAACTATGATTTGTTCCAAAAGTGGGTGGGTATTCTTAATTCCTGTGACTTAATTAATAAGCTGTTGAGTTTCCAAATGGATAAATAAATAAATAAGTAAAAGTATCTGGTGAAAATGTAAACAAATGGATCAGAATACGTACCACTTCCTAATTGAGAGCTTTGGTTTGATTATTTGAATTCTTAAACCCGAAATTATAATTTGAAATCACCGTCAGGATGTTTAACATTTTATTAATTGAGGTTTTTATAACCTCAATTTTCGTCAATGACTTTTCAATAACAATTTGAATAATGTTATTCAAACAATAATTGTAGGAAAAAGTAGTAAGATATACTCGTAAAGTTAAAACCTTTTAAATACAAATGAAAGTATTACGATTTCCCTTTAGTGAGTGATTGCGTAAGAATTTAACCTGAACAGGGTTTGTTTACACTTTTCTCAAACAATTTTGGAACTGACTATATAACGTTCGATATTTGAAAAAATACCACTTGGCTAAGCAATCTTTTTCGTTTAAAAAGAGTGTACTAAGAATATCGCAACAGTTGCAATGATGCAACTTTCCCATGAACTGCTTTATTTTTCTGAATGTATGTAAAAACACTCACTGTGGTGGATTCGGCCAACTGTGGGACACAGGCCTCCTGACCGTGAGTCCTCTCAAGGAGAGGAGGCCTGTGTTCCAGAATGGGAACATTGCATATAAGCTGATTATGCCATGTCAAACAGTTCCGTGACTATGTCAGTCAGACCATGACATTTCTGAAACATGCGCAACTGCACGTGATTGCAACCGGAAAAAATCATTAACACAAAATCATTATGTCGAACTCGAACGAACACGGTCCTACAGAACAATAAATTGGTATCCATGTATGGCGATAGGTACTCTAGGCAGTCAGCACCGCTAATGCCTTGCTGAATGGCTAATAGTGTGTGATCCCAAGCAGAGCCGCCTGATCTACGTCACTATAACAAAGCTGAAATTTCGCCGCATACGCACATGCGCTAACTACATACGTCACGCCTGTTTTCTCCGAAGGGTTAGGCAGAGGTGTACCTACCTATAGTATACCCACATGCACTATCTATTCTCAAAATATCAACTTTATTAAAATAAAGTAGGGCTGGCGGCTTTGATATTTTTATCATGGCTTAGTTCATTGATTCAGGCGTGATTTTGTGGAACTCCATTACAAGATACAATAGACGTAGATATATTTTGTAACCTATTCCGCTAATCTATTCCTCAAGAGTCATAAAAAACCCTGTAAGAAATCGACACGTGTTTTACCACGCAACAAAGCGTCCAACGCTCGGTGTGGCAATACGTCGTTCTGGTGCGCGTCTGGTCAATCGTCATCCTGAGGATGCCTCGTTGAGAGGTGAAACACGTGTCGATTTCTTACAGAGTTTTTTATGACTCTTGAAGAATAGATAAGCGGAATAGGTTACTAAATATATATACGTCTATTGTATCTTATCATAGCTTAACCTATTCGACTATAGAAAGTGCCGATACAAAAAAAAATAGAAAAATATCATCTGACGTAACTCACCGCTTTGTTTACGCTTTCGGCAATAGCATTCAAGTTCTTCTTCATAGCTTCAGGGTCGAATGTGGTGGCCATCTGGCTGTTGAAGTCCTTGGAGAAGTCTTGGAGCTTCTTCTGAATGGTCTCCAAGTAGTTGGAGTCGGTAGCCGCAGGCGCATCGCGTTTCACGAAGGCTTGAGTCTGTTTGAATGAAAAGAAATAATTCACTGCAGAAGATACGTTAAAATCTCAGATTGAGTAAGTAACAAGTAGGTACAGATTACCAAGCTAGGTCACTTAGTGGTAAGGTTATGGCACTTTCTCTCATAGTCAAGTCTAGATAATGTTAAAAAGAGCGGAAAACGATTAGATTTGATTACTTATGAATGGAACTTTTTTTCTGTTGGTGTTAGAAACCAGGAATAGGAGGTTTTAGAAATATTATTATTTATATTAACCAACTAATATTACATATTTTAAGCAATGATAGCCTAGTGGTGTGACCGTTGGTCTGCCACAGGTCTGTCTGTCCGTCGGACTGTCATAGGTCTCGAATTCGAACCCAAGACACGCACCTCTGTCTTTTCGGATTTATGTGCGTATTGCATAATTATCACTTGCTTCAAAAACCGTGAAGGAAAACATCGTGAGGAAACGACCCGAGAGATATTTCTCGACAACATGTAAAGCCAAGTCAAAGGCCCATGGGCGGCTTAAAAAACTCTGACAACAGCTTAGTCACTAACCACACGAAAAAAAAAAGAAAGACTGCTTATTACACATAGGCTTTCTAAGCTTTTATGAAAGGTAAAATATAAGTTTATTGTAAGTTGGTCAACAGTACTTAGAATATAGAAAATAATACACATTTTCAAATAAACAGTTACTTACGCTAACAAGGCACACGGCCAGAAGAACAACCAGCATCTTATTCATGTTTAAAGAGTTGTATATAGAACTTCACTATGCAACAGTAGAAAGCACACTGCGATCTTCACGGAAACAATCTCCTATATCTTGATGCTGAGCGAGACACAATGTATGGTCAGATCACTGCAGTGACCCTAGGTCATCTGATCTTGCAAGCTAATCAGCTAATAAGCCTAGCCTAGGATTTTGAATATAATCGTCTTGCTACGTGTTAGGTGCATGATATTTTAAACGCTTAGTAAATAATTTGTCCAAATAAATATACTAGAGAATCAGCCTGGTATTTCTTCGCTGCTGGACACCTCCAGCGTCTTCTCTTACAACGGGTGAGCATTCATCATTAAACTGCGACAATCTAAGAAGTCCGTTTTGATGTTTCGTTCTCGTACATGTAATAAAACGTTGTGTCTGGAGAATCAGTTTATAAGGAACCATTTTTTTTATCGCCAGACAAAGCATTTTTATAGCTGTCAAAACGGACTTCTTAGATTGTCGTGAGTCTACGCTTGCTAACTCCATATCAGAGATTCCAAACCTTCTAATTCAGGTTTCTTCAAGAACCTGAAATTTATTAAGCTGGATTCGTTCCTGTCAGGTTTTGAAGTAATATGCAACAGACGACCAAGATATCAAAGCTATTATATTTTACTAGCTGATGTCCGCGGCTTTGCCTGCGTGGGTGTCTGTTATTATATACTTAAACCTTCCTCGAGAACCACTCTATCCATTGGTAAAAACAGCATGAAAATCGGTTCAGTAGTTTTTGAGTTTATCGTGAACAGACAGACAGACAGACGCGGCGGAGGACTTTGAATATTGTTGTTTCATAAAAACTTTTTACAAAATAAACAACCGACTTCCAAAAAAACACTAAGAAGTGGAAAATAACTTTAATTAATTAATTTTTTTGGAAATCGATTGGCTTCATTTTTGTAAAAAGATTTTTAAAACATACAGACGAACAAAGAACCTTCTCCTTTTTGGAAGTCCGTTAATAACCCTTCATCATCAGACCGTTACATGTTTGGTAACCAAAACAATTCCATTTTGTTGAATTTGGCACGTCATTCACCGTCACACATTGTGGGCACAACGACAATTCGTCTGACCTTACAGGCCAATTATCGAACAATAGAAACCAGTACCTAAATCTTTATTCACGTTAATAATTACTACGAGTATAACCTTAACTTCTCTTGTTGAACAAACCCAAGCAGATTACGCGTCGATTTTTTTGCAAACCGCACACCAAAGTCGCATCACAATATAACCCCAAACGGGATATTGCATTAAGTCGGACCCCGGCCCGTTTGACTCATTTTAATGCCCCAGTTCCGGACCAGACGAATGAGATAATTGAACTGCAATAATCATGTCATCTGCCTTGCTATATTTGCATGACGACCTATTTTTTTTTAAATCCACAATGTGGAACCTCTTGGCCTTCATCTCACCTGATGTTAAATGATGACCAGATCGAAGGTGGATGTGATCCTCATCCGGAATCCTCAACCACTGAGGAACTGGTTATCTTACCAGTAACTGCTGATACACAACGATGCTGTTAACATTGATGCTATGGCGACAGACTTAGATAATGAAGGTGGTAGCTAGCCAGTTGGACTTAGAACAAACCCTACAACCAACCAAACCGAGCAGATTTTTTTTCTCCTGCTGGGAATCGTACCCGGGACCCCCGAAATCATTAGACCACAGAGGCGCGGCGGTATTTGGAAACCTTTTAGATTTCCAGAACATAACATAAGATAGCACCTTTGTTCTGCGAAAGGTTAGACAGATGTACACCTCCGTCGAAATGTTGGGTATTCTGTACTTATACTAACCCACATAAGTAATGCGAGCCTATTACTATAAAGGCTCTTACATACTGGCGCGATTCGCCACGCGACGCGAATTTTAACAAAACAATTTTTGTTAAAACTTCACGGCGAACAATGCGGCGGCGTCGCGTCGCGCGACGAACCGCCCCAGTATGTAAGAGCCTTTAACCAGGCATACCTACATCCAGACTTCAGTAGATAGACAATACACATAATAATATCTCGCCAGTTTATAATCTAAGCACCTATAATCAGCCTATTATATGAATACTGCTGTGACACAGGACTCCGCTCTTTGAGAGGGAGTGGGCTGTAATCCACCACTTGGGCCCACTGCGGGTTGGTAGATATCACATGTCTTAGATTTTTTAATTCTAGGATATGCCAGTTTCCTAACGGTGTTTTCCTTCACCGTTTTTATGGGCAAGAAGAAAGGAATATTATTATTTAGTCACACCCCAATTAATTTCACATTTTGATTTCCGAAAAATATTATAATTAACACTCTAATATCGTTTTCCTAAAAATACTAAATAGCCAAGTAACTGCGGCCATCTCAATGTTCGCAGTTCTAATCTAACCTAACCTATTTGGTCGAGGTCCCCTAGCTTAGGTACTGCGACCAACTTTGAGAAAAGGCCCGAGAAAATTAAAAGAAACATATTTATTTAAAAAAATCATACTTCATTAGATGCCCAAAAAGAATTTAAATGGTCATTTATTTAAACAAGCTTACATCATTAGAATGTCAATCCAACCAAATCAAAATCCGGAATCAGCCAAGACGTAGGTACATGTTTTGTATTTTTGTTTTGTTCCACCACGCGTATCGCACTATTCAATCATCTATGTCTAAAGGTTCGAGGTGCACTAGATAGTGCTACATCCGTCAGCTGCTTATCAAAGACTCGAAGTCCATCCGTATCTTCGTACCTACTGCGGAATATAATTACCGGAGTTAAGACTCTCTATTACATATTTTCTAATAGAACCTTGTGTATTTTAAACTAATTTGTGCAGTGTAGAGGGGCTTGTGGCTAAGTAATATCAGCCGCACGGGACGATAGACCAGGTTAAGCTACCCTTTCCGCGGTTGGTCGGTGGATGGGTGACCATCTTTAGACACCAAAACCCCTCCGTGCCTCGGAAAGCACGTTAAGCCGTTGGTCCCGCTGTCACTTGTAGATCTTTGACAATTGTTACGGGTCGTCAGAAGCCCGAAAGTCTTACCATGGGGGATACCCCAGGAACTGGGTTGTGGAGGTCAGATAGTCAGTCGCTCCATGCAAAATACTGGTATTCAGCTGCATCCGGTTAGACTGGAAGCCGTCCCAACATAATTGGGAAAAGGCTAGGCAGATGATGATGTACATATGTAGGTACAAATTTTATTTAAAACTAGCTGATGCCTGCGGCTTCGCCCGCGTGGATGTCAGTTATTATATACTAAAACCTTCCTCGAGAACCACTCTATCCATTGGTGAAAACAGCATGAAAATCGGTGCAGTAGTTTTTGAGTTTATCGTGAACAGGAGGACAGACATCCGCGGCGGAAGACTATTTTATAATATTTAAGGACTAGCTTCTGGCCACGACTTCGTTCTCGTGGAAATCGTTCGACACCACAATATTATATCCCCAAAAGCTTACCAAGGAGTATCGTGTAACCTAGTTACTGGGTTGTGAGGCAGTAGCTCCACGTAAAAATCAAGAGGGATTCTAATTTTCCATCGCCTGTTAACAAAACATTTTAATTACTTCAGTAAAAACAGTAATTAGACCCTATTTAATTGTTATTTACATCCTATAAGATATGTTATCAGCGGTCACAATAATATGTCATTAGAATGTAAACAAAGTTCTCCACAAAATAATAACACTAATATACCTAGATGGCTCATTATGATAAGGAATGACAAATGCATCCTTGTAATCAATGATAGTTATGAAAACTTGTGTGTTGTGTTAATTTCTGTCATTATAACACAAATTATTTAACAAAATTAGGTATAGTCGACCTCGCAATTGCTTTACCACTTGTGACAACAATTCCCAGTTATAACACGAAAATTATTTAAATAACTTTCACTAAGGCTGGAACTTTCTAACTGCCACATAGCCTTATACGAGTAACTTGACGTTTTATGCCGTGCAAGTAACATTCAACCTAAAGATTTTCCCGCTCAAGAAACGTACAAAAGATTGTAGTTCCCGTGTAATTAAAAGAGATACTTACATATATTAATAGTTGATCGCTGACTGTTCACACCGCCAACGACTACTCGTTTTTTGCAGGGACTAGATTAGTTATCAAAAAGAGTACTCGCTCAGTGACGCATACACATACCAGCGAGTAATCACTCGTCGCCGTCGCACACTCGTTGCTCGTTTTTAGTTGCTAACTCTACTCGCTTCTCATTAATCGCCGGTGGTAGGACAGGTGCCTTAGGGGCGGTAAAGCAAATACGAGGTCGAAACCATTTTAGGTAACGAACAAAACAATTTTAGGTTACAAATAATATTACTAGTAGTTCTGCGAACAGTAGACCTCGCGACCATAAACTTTACAAATAATATTTTGCTAATCATGCCGAAGATCCTCATCAAATCTTCACCAAATTTTTATGAGACTAACCTAAAGTTACGAGTACTACCTATCAAATAAAAAAAGGCTCATCGAAATCAGATCTCAAAAGGCGGAGATATCCAGTAGCCCTCTTTTGCCCCTTTTTGAAGGAAGTAAATTTCAATTCCATTCTAAGTCCAATCAAAAGTTCCAGACGACAATTTTTTTTAATATAAAACCAGTACAAGTTTCGTCCAGATAGGTTGTAAAATACAACCTATAGAGAGTACGTACCAACAAACTGACACACGAAAGATTTTTTTTCCAAAACTGGAGCCTTGGAGCAAAGTCGCTTCGCTCGCTCGGTCAATTATTTATAACACTCTTTGGGTCTTTTCTCATACAAAGAAGAAACGATAACCTCAACTACACACAGTACCTAGTAACGTTACTATATAACGTTATCGTTATATCTACAAAATCATGGGATAAGAGTAGAGGAGGATATGGTCTTTGAACCTGTTACACCTATCGAAGTTTTCAAACTAGTTAAGATTATGGATAGTAAAAAGTCTTTTGGCCATGATGAAATTCCTATAACTATCATAAAAGACAACATTGATGTCTTAGCTAGCCCTTTGGCTGATTCAATAAACGAATATGTAAATACAGGTGTATTTCCTGAGCAATTTAAATTAGCTAGAGTACTACCTATACATAAGAAAGGCTCTAAAACAGATCCAGGGAATTATAGGCCTATCTCTTTATTGCCGGTATGTTCTAAAATATTTGAAAAAATTATGAAAGTGAGGCTTGTTTGTCATTTGAACCAACACAAAATTATAACCGACCAACAATTTGGTTATCAAAATAATGTAGGAACGATAGATGCTATTGACATGTTGATTGATGATGTGGTGGGTAAGCTAAATGCTAAACTAAAAGTAGCAGGACTTTTCCTCGACCTTAGTTCTGAGTTCGACACAGTGGAACATTGTATTCTTCTGAATAAGTTAGATTTCTATGGTATTAGGGGAAATGTGTTGAATTTATTCAGATCCTATTTACATAATAGAACGCAGTATGTCGAAATTAAAACAGTTGAAGAAGATGGCCATGAAAAACTACACAAATCAGACACAGTTATAATTAATAAAGGCGTACCACAAGGATCTGTTCTAGGCCCTATCTTCTTTATAATATTTATAAATGATCTGATAGCTTACATGAAAAGTATTTCAGATGATACTAAACTTGTAGTATTTGCCGATGACACAAGCGCTATTATAGCTAGCGACAATTTGGAAAATTTAGAAAAGAAGATTAATTTTATCCTACATGCTCTTGAAAAATGGTTCACTATGAATGATCTAAAACTAAATCTAAAAAAGACGCAATGTTTATTATTTAAATCGACTGTGAAGACCAAAGATACTGTCAAAGTACATTTACTAGGGAATAAAGTGAATATTGTAGACAATGTAAAATTTTTGGGGGTACAAATAGATGCAGTTTTAAATTGGAAGAAGGAATTAGAAGTGGTCACTAACACTATGAGTAGTGCTTGCTATGCTCTCAGGAGTCTTAGAGATGAATTAACTATTGCTCACCTCAGAATGGTGTATTTTGCACTCATAGAGTCTAGACTTAGATATAGCATAAAGTTCTGGGGCAACAGCTACCAATACAATATTGATGCTGCATTCGTTATGCAGAAAAGAGCCTTGAGAACTATGCTTCGCATTAAACAAACGGAGTCTTGTAGGGATCATTTTAAGAAACTGCACATTCTTACAGTACCAAGCCTCTACGTTCTGGTCCTGCTTGGTAATTTTATTAAAAATATCAATAAGTTTGAGACAGAAGAACAGAGACAAATCAGAATAAAAACGCGAAGAAAGGATCTACCTAATTTCATTCAGCCTAAGCTTAATGTCGTTAAACATGCCTCAAGAGTGCAATCAGTACATATGTTCAATAAATTACCTGTACAATTTAAAAACTCTATGAATCCAAACGAATTCAAGAGAAAATTAAAGTCATTGTTATTGAGGAAATGTTATTACAGCATTGAAGAGTTTCTCAAAGATAATAGTAGTTCAAACTGATATGTGATTATATTTTAATGACCTTAAGTATTATATCCAACATTCTATCATGACATTACATATTAATGAATTTAATTGACATACATTTCTTTGAATTGAATTTATATTGATTTTTGAATTAATATTAAGTTAAATTATTATGACTGAGACTAACAATGTTGTGTGTGACCAATGTGGAATGTAATGTTTGTTTTTTCCTGAGTTTACGATGATTGTTTAATTTTTTGTGTTAGTAATATATCCAAATTCTATCATGACATTACATATTAATGAATTTTATTGACATACATTTCTTTGAATTAAATTTATAGTGATTTTGAATTAATATTAAGTTAAATTATTATGATTAAGACTAATAATGTTGCGAGTGTGACCGATGTGGAATTTATGTTTGTTTTCTTTTTCTTGACATTACGATATTGTTTAATTATTGAGTTACATTTATTGTTAGAATCACTATTGTTAAAACCATTGTTCGACACAAATGTAAATTTGTTGAGGAATAAATAAATAAATATCAAAACTTTTGTACAAAATGGATAACTACATAAATGGTTGAATTATTAAGGGTGATCATTAAGTTTGAATCCTCCTATCAATTTAAAATAGTTACAAATATTCATAATATTATTAAACATAATGAAATAAGTTTAACGTAACCAATGAATATTCATTAATATTCTGCATGGTCCTTCTGTGAAGGGCTGAAGGAATGGCTTCATATCCGTATTGACTTAGGATTTTCGAGAACACGTTGTAATTATAATCATATCTAGGAGAAGGTACAGCCTTTCACAGTTATGTCACCTCTGACAGCAGCAACCTTATGATTAAGAAAATAAAGATCACTGTGATTTTGACAGACTTTTCAACTGTAGCAATCCAAAAGGAACCCTATTTATTTATTACTTCACGCACACAATTATACAGGAATATCCGGTCTATTCTGTAAAAACTAAGGTGAAGTGAGCTGTCAATCCCTAGCGTCAAGTGGACTGACAGCTCACTTTAAGCTCACTTCACTTCACTTTCGAGTTTTTACGGTGAGATTTTTAGAGCAGAAGCGGACCCAGTCTACCTTCAGGTGATGCAGACACAAACAGTGGTGGAATTACGAAAAATTAAGGAATAAAACATTATTTAAATAATAAGATTTAAAAAAAAACTGAATTTGACAGACTTTTTAGTGGCAGCAATCCAAAAGCAACTCTAATGTGACGGAAATAAAGACCACTGTGATTTGAGCAAAAAGACATTTCAGTGGCCGCAATCCAAAAGCAACTCTATCGTAACGAAAATAAAGATCGAAACTAAAAAAACTTTTCGAACGTCGATTAATGTGATTCAGTGGCAGCAATCCAACAGCAACCTTATTGTGATGGGAATAAAGATCACTGTGATTTTGACTTGATTTAGTGATGCAGAATCAGAGGTATATAAATAACATGTCAAAGTTGAAACGATTCAATGTGTACTGGTTACTGGTGGTTACTGGTGTGTACAATTCACGATCATTAAAAAAACGTGTCCAGCTAATTTAACAGCCACCATTTAGTGGAAAAACAAATAATACGTGTCTTCATTAAATCGCATCCTTGCGAAGCCAACAACAATTATAATAAGAGTAAAAAATCAAAAACAATTTAATACAAAAAAAAACTTTATTTAAATTTCTGGTACCTATTTAATTTTATAAGTTTAGGTTCCGGGCCTTCACTTGGTTCCATTATATTTTTACTTTACCAATAATATTTTTGACAATACAAAATTCCGCTGTTGTAGCAATAAATCTTGTTTACTACGCAGCAGCTGTTTCGGCTTATAAAACGCTCACCTGTAGAAAAAAACATAAATAAAACGTTACTTGATTTTGCCGGGCAAATACTTACCCAGTAAGTATTGGTCTACCTAAATGAGATGGGCTAATTACCTTCCAGGCATTCGCAAGTTCTCCAACGCCCTGGTCAGAGATATTTGAAGAATATTGCGGGATTGCCCACCCTATTTGCCCACCATTAGGCAGAGGACATCCACGAGAAATTACACGAGAAAAATGTTATAAAACTAAAACCCAACTACGACAAAAAAGTCAACTGAAAAGGTGTAAACAAGACATTACAGAAGACAAATAAAAAATCGGGAGTCACACGTGTTAGCATACATCAAACAGATACGTGTGACTCCGGATTTTTTTATTAAATATTTCTTCGAAATGTGCTAATTAAGCCATTTCACTTGATACCTAACATGGCCTCATAAAAAAATAAAAAAATCATGACTATGTCCTCTAGAGAGCACCATATTCGATTTATTGTGACGTCACTTAGTCTTTCACCAGCGGACGATCAAGACGCCTGTGACGATCAAGTTTAGAAGATATGAGGGGACACATGAACATACATACATACCGGTCAAAATCATAACCCTCTTTTTTGCTTCGCCGTACTCGGGTAAAAAAAGGTCGACAATTAGTACAGAAAGACATGCATATAGACACCCGGTAATGCATGATCACATAAGCCGTGCTTAAAAATTATCTAACTCTAACCATAGAGCTATGATAGAAACTGAACTAACCACTTATAACCATAACTCCATCGCTTTGTTTATGCTTTCGGAAACAACATTTCCGTTTGGCCTCATATCTTCAGGGATGATTGTGCGTATCACGTGACGAAAATCCCTATTGTTAAAGCCTATCAGAGACTTCTGAATCATTTCCAAATCGTTGCGTGCCGCGACTGAGGGAGGAAGGGTTGCGGACCAAGGTGCATCGCGTTTCACAACAGCCTGTATAATGAGAAGAAAATTACATCAGCCTGTAGCGGTCCCAATTCCTTTTTTTTTTTTGGATGGGCAAATAACGATTTACTTCTCCCGCTCTGGGCGGAGCGGCGTTGCCAGAGTCCCCGGTATCTCTTTCGGACTTTCCCACGACCCGGGCAGGCATCGGCCCTAGGGGACCCCGTCAGTTGTGCTGACATCTCTTTGAGGCGCGCGTGGAACAAAACGCGCCATCTACCAGGGCCTGGTCTTTATCAGACGGCGAGCTACCCATTGCTCACCGTCCGCAAGCCCGCGCCTACGGCGGACGGGAACCAACCAGCCTGGGATTCCCGAAGCCCAGGGCGTCTCCTGCGCCGGCTATGGGGCGGTCCCAATACCTAAAGGGAAAACTTGTTCAAGCACCGTGGACGCGCTTTTAACCAAAAAATCAAGCGAAAGGACCGTTCTTTTAGATGGGTGTTTTTTTTATATTTTCTGTTGGGCTGGCACTTACGTTGACAACGGACACAACCAGAAGAAGAATCAACAGTTTATTCATGTTTGAAAAGTTTGTTTGTACAACTTCTTAAAGCAACAGTTTAATGATACTGAAAAAGAAACTTGTGCTAAAAGAAGACGTTTAAATATTTTTTTACAAAAGTACTACTAAACTAAATTTTGAAATAAAAAGCTTTGACAAACGTCATATGAGTTTTACTTTTCAAGACGTCATTATTCGTTTCAAGAAACCAAAAAGTTTTGTAGTTGACGGAGCTCTTCGCACGACCGCGCATTATCAACGCGCTTTTTAAAGAGCCCATCCTTACATA
Organism: Lithophane leautieri; assembly: GCA_949152455.1. Taxonomy (NCBI): domain Eukaryota; kingdom Metazoa; phylum Arthropoda; class Insecta; order Lepidoptera; family Noctuidae; genus Lithophane; species Lithophane leautieri. The sequence goes on from OX424470.1 coordinate 11,607,571, forward strand.
TTATGACACAAAGTCCTCCGCCGCGTCTGTCTGTCGTCCTGTTCGCGATAAACTCAAACGCGACTGCACCGATTTTCATGCTGTTTTCACCAATGGATAGAGTGGTTCTCGAGACAAGTTTTAGTATATAATAACCGACATCCACGCGGGCGACGCCGCGGGCATCAGCTAGTTTAAAATAAAAGTAGGTACCTAATTGCTTATTATAAAAACATAAAATATTAGGTATTCAGTGTCGGTAGATGTATAAAAGAGCCTTACCAGCGTTGGTAACTGATTTACCGTTTATGATACAATAACATAACATCACGCCTACATTCCCCGAAGGGTTAGTCAGATGTGTACCTATAGTACACCCGCATTTCACCAGTTATGTTTAAGTCCCATGCCATCAACCGGGAAAAAATCCAAACTCCGGGTTGCTACTGAGAAATGTCAGACGGAAAATTCCAATAAAACTATGCCCGACCGGGAATCCCTCAAGCTCAGCAGTAGCGCAGTACCGTTTACATTTATGTATTAGCTATGTATTTATAACACGTGCTTGAATGAAGTGCAAATGGTTCTACTACCATTTTAATTCAGCCTATTGCAATTCACTGCTGGATATTGGCCTTCCTAAGTCGTGGCACAACTCTCTATGAATCACGTTTACTAAGAACGTGTTGATAGTTTCAAAACAGGAAACCTGATTATGCTGTGTGCGACTCGGGAATTGAACTACACGCACAGCAATAAATACCTATAATAATATAGTCTGCTAGATAAATGAAAGGAATAATGCGTGTAAACAAAATACAGTTTCCGCATTCAGATTACACCACCACGCACACCAGAACGCGCTGGTTCAAAGTCGTCTGCCGCCAACATTTTTGCTTTTACTATTGAGTACAAAGTTTTTTTAAATAAGTATGTGGCCAAAACCGGAACTAACGCCGCCATCTAGTTTTTTGAATACATTTCATAAAAAAATTGCACAAATGTTCACCAACAGCGCCCCCCTGTCAACGTCATTCGAGCGCCAAAAGAAAGGATCTTGTGGCGTTTGAATGCTGTTGCAACTGGTAACCATGGAATAAGCAGTGATAGCCTAGTGGTGTGACTGTCGGACTGCCAAATCATAGGACTCTAGTCCGAACCCAAGACACGCACCTCTCACTTTTCGGATTCATGTAGGTATTTTATAATTATCACTTGCTTTAAAAAAAACACCGGCATGGCAACGGAGGCCCTTGGGCTGCTCCAGGTAAGTCACTATAACCGCACGAAAAGAAGAAGACCATGGAATTAGTATGGTGCTACCTATACAGGGTGGCAGGACATCGACCCCCAACTCGTAACCATGGATTCAGTACATGATTCTGAACCCCTTTGCGTTGGTATATATTGTCGGCTATTTAAAAAAAATTTGGTGTTCCTTACATTTTGACCGCGTAGGCACTTTTCTATGAAACAGCGGATATTTTTTTTAATAACCGACGTAAGATTTCTACGCTAGGGGTCTAGAATAATGAGTGCTGAATTCTTGGTTACAGTTTGCGCGTTAATGTCCCATGCCACCGTGTATAGTAAAACCTGCACCCCAATTGCTAATCCATTGCTTCATAAGTTCGAAAAAAATCTGCTCAACAACGTAACTTACGAACTTATGAAGCAATGGATTAGACATTGTTTCAAACCGATTCCAATTCTGATTGATCATTTATTACGCAATTAGGGTGCTGGTTACGTTATAGTAGCGTCGTGGGTGATGATGAGCCTTTAATAGCGAGAGTCGAGAGCTTAAGGTTGGCAATGAATTCATTGAAACATTTCAATAAATATTTATTCAGCTAGGTGAGCTACATCCATACATTGCATTTTCTTCTCGTTTTTACTAATATTTGTTAGTTATTTAGATATCGTCCTGATAAGGCTTCGGTTTCGTTATTTCATCAAACTGTAAAGGAAAAAAAAAGCTGTTTAGTGACAAAGACTGTGAAGTGCATAAAAATAATTCTTTGCGTCATTTAAATGAAAAAGTTAAACTTGAGGTGGATGCGCCAAGGTAGCCCGTAAAATTCAAATTTTCTTACGTTTTTTACAATTTGCAGGTCAGTGTCAGGTTGTGTTGATCTAAATATTATTAGCGGTCGTAACCAATATGGGTTTACAGAATTATAAATATTAGAATCAGCAATACAACTTTCTAAGTTCATGTAAGTGCATTGAATGACTATTTCATGAAATCATGACATTTGGCACTTTCATGAACTTAGAGCGGGCTACCTTAGCGCATCCCCCTTAAACTTGTTAAAACCATTGTTCGACACAAATTTAAATTTGTTGAGGAATAAATAAATAAACTCTTCTACTTGTATTGTTGTGGATGTTGATGGTGATACACCTTTTTTATATGGATAAGTCCTCATAGATACCCGTCTGGTGAGAATAGTGGGTTATGTCGGGCTCCTTCCGATAAAAACTCCACGGCTCTTTCCACTACCATGAGTCAGGGCCCGGGAGATACTCGTATATTCGCACTCACCCCGGACTGGTATCATCCCGCCATGCCTTGCGAGGCCCATCACGAAGTGCACACACACACACACACATACATCTGCCTACCCTTTCACGAAATATAGTATGTAAAATAGACTTACCGCTCTGGAGAACCTGTTCAACTGATCACCAATGACACTGAACAGCGGTTTCAGATGGTCCTCGTTGACTTCACCCACTACATTCGCCAAGCTCTTGTCGATACAGTTCTTGAAGTCATCCATATTCCTCTTCAATGCGTCTAAAGCAGTTGCATTAACATCTCTTTTGGCGAAGGCTTCAGTCTGTGGAAGTATTAATTATTGAGTATAAGTTTAGATGACAATAGAAAGTAACATATGAAATGTTCACTAATGAGAAATAATTAATTATCTCTTGTAACGCGATCCCCTGGGGGCATCATTCATCAACAAGTTCAAGTTAATATAAACATTAGAAAGAAAAATATGTTTGTTACACGTCATATTTCGGGTATAATCAACTACGGTTTTGGGCTCATCGTAATGTTTTAGGTCTTAATCTCGGTCCAGTTGGAAACGGTGAGAGCAGTGGTAGCCCAGTATGTGTGGGCCGCGACTAACGAGTTGTAGGTCGTAGGTTTGAACCCAGACAGGCACCTTACTTTGTGTAAATTATTTCAAACGGTAAAGGAAAACATCGTGAGGAAACCGGCATGTCCTAGAACCAAAAATTCGAAGACATGTGACATCTAACACTCCCACTCCCTCTCACCGAAAGGAGGCCTGTGTCCCAGCAGTGGGAACGTTATAAGCTGATTATGCAGTTGGAAACGCAACATCTGTAGGTACGTGATCTCTGCGCTCCCAGTCAATACCGTGAAAGTGGCGAGATTTTGGGCTAACGAAGTAAAATAAACTGTCATACCATTGACACGAAGAAATAAAGCTAGCTTGCAAGTTCAGTCATATCAAAACAAAAATGAAGAAATAACTACAACATAGAAAGGCCAAAGAATTGGCATTTAGTAGCTCGGTATACCTTCACATTTCTACCATACAGTAATGTAGTTATCCACAGTACACCGCAGTTAACTTCACATAATACTGTTGTGGTTGTGTGGACGATTTTCACGCGGCATGCAAAGTGCTAAAATACTAGTTTGTGTGCATAGAGCGATGAAACCTTGCGTGTAGCTAGCTGTGTTCATAATTTTGATGAATATAAAGCGACGATAAATATCTGAAAATTGTGGTTTCGACTCGGTGAAGTGACGAATTTTCTGATTTAACGACATGTAAACAAGGTATTACTAATAATGCGACAAGAATAATTTTCGATGGCGTCCTAATCCATACTAATATTATAAATTCGAAAGTAACTCTTCTGTTTGTCGGTCTGTCTGTCTGTATGTTACCTTTTTACGCCTAAACCACTGAACGGATTTCGATAAAATTTGGCAAGGAGATAGATGGCAACCCGGAGAAGGACATAGGCTACTTTTTATTGACATACCACGCGGGCGAAGCCGCGGGCGGAAGCTAGATGGTACATAAATATTTAAGTGTGCATTTTTATACTTATATGATACACATTGAGTCCCTACCGTTTTCAATATCATTTTGCACTCGGAAATTTAATTCAGTCCACTTTATCGGAACACTAGGTTATGCCCGCGCCTTCATTCGCGACATAAAACATATCCAATGGCAACAGCACTCAGCGATAGCGTAACTTTCTACTAGTTTAACAATCGTATGCGATCAGTACTTCCAGGGGGGCGAGCACCGCCTACTGTAACATGACTCGAGTCACACATTTTAAATGACTAAACTGTGATAAAATGTGTGACCGGGCCATTCACAAGGCCGTGCTCGCACCGCAGAGATTACTCTTACATACATAAACAAACAATTTTACCTTTCTATATTAAAAGTTTAGATTTAGAACAAAACATTAAATATTAAGTGCATTTCACATACAACGGTGTTATACATAATTCAATCAGCGTTTCCACTAAGTCATATGACTTTTAAATGCCCTATAATAATCATTGAAAATGACCGCAAAAAGACCTCGGATAATTAACTCCGGGAGACTATTACAAAGGTCCATGAAACAGTTTCCAATAGGTTCTCCGACGATTTCCATTTTGCTTGGTCCCTAGTGCCTTTTATCCCGAGCCGAGGTAGGTACTTCCTCAACCATCTTCATCCTTTACTAAATAGCTATCATGTACAGGGTGTTAGTGTTATGACAACATTCGTGGTTATTATTGTATGTGTAATCAACATAAAATTTTATCTGTTTTGGTGGATAGAAAAGGTTATGTGATAAACAAAGGATTGGTAAGGAAAATAGAGGTAAACGAAACTAAACATTTTGACTACATATCCGAATACTTTTTTTTTTTTTTTTGAGAGTGGGAAATCATCCAATGACTTCTCCCGCTCTGGGCGGAGCGGAAGGGCGTGTCAGACTTTTACTGACTAAAACCCACCCGTGTTCCTTCATTTGCCTGTTGCCAAGGTCCCGGTATCCCTTTCGGACTTTCCCGCAACATATCCGAATCCTAACAATTATAAATGCGAAAGTGAGTTTGTTGGTTTGTTACGCTTTCACGCTAAAACAGCTCAACGGATTTGGGTGAAATTTGGTACATGCGTAGACCATGACCTGGAGAAGGACATAGGATCCATATGATCTTTTATCCAGATTTTTCAATGGGATCGATTGTGCGGGTGAAACCGTGCGACGCAGCTAGCTATGTATACTATCAGAGGTTAACAATGATGTTTTTCTCAAATTTTATTAAAATAACGTCTTATCTTTTCACGTTAAATTATCACTCCACTTTTAAGTTATTCTCGGTAATACTTACATCAACTAACAACAAGACAGCACAGAAAAATATGGCGTATTTAAAAAACATTTTTGCGTAAAAACCAACTTGTACGTGGAGATGGAAACTACTGACTATAGCACTAGCAAATTCTAAGTATAAGTACAAACTTAAAACGACTGTTTACATTGGTACAGTCATACGAGTACACATATTGTCCAGGTAAACTAGTAAATGTGTCAATACCATTCTTGTACACTACAAACAGTAGTACAAATAATCCTTATGTATCGACCGAACATCATACTCGAAAGTAGCTTTTGAAAATGCTGAAGTTGTGGTGACTTGCCAAAAAGAAGATCAAAAAGTAGCATAGGTCATTGTTTTGCTGATCATCATCATCTACCCAGCTTTTTCACAACTATGTTAGGTTGGCTTCCAGTCTAACCAGATGTAGCTGAATACTAGTAGTATACATGGAGCGACTGCTTAACTGACCTCCAAAACCCAGTAACTGAGTAATACGATCTCGAGTCCTGTGTTCGATTGCCAGGTCGGGAAAAGTGTTACTGGGTTTATCCATCTGTAATTTCTCAGTAGCAGCCTGAAGTCTGAATTTGTGTCCGGTTGATGGTAATAGGCTCGCCACCCACCACATAGGACTTCAACATAACTGGCGCAATGTGGATGGTACTATAAGTAGATTCACCTCTGCCTAACCCTTTGGGAAACAAGGCATGATGATAGGTGGTCTAATTACAACTGATTTTAATCGTTAACCAATAATCACCCACTGTTGGAAATTGGCAAGGAGAAATGGGCAGAAATTCGACCCTTGGCGAAAGGATACAAAAAAGCAAATATACTTCATAGTCATCGATCCACTTGACTTGACTTAAGCCTTTTTTACCGAAGAGTGGGCTATTTCCAGCTGGAAGCATGTTTGAAAAAATTGTCCACTATGTCAATTTATTGATGCCCGGACTTCCCATTTTTTTGTTGATAACTATAGCTATATTGACCTCAGACGTAATCAAAGGTCATAACTATCAAAATCTGTTTAATTTCGACTGAATACGATAGATAGCAATTTCTACGTATGTTATCGTAAATTTAGTAATACCTATTTGGAATTTCATTACATCTGGGAATTGATAAAAATAGAGAGGATATCAGTTGCGTGCTCTGTTCAGATATTATTTACAAATTAAGAATAATTCAGAGACTAAAAAAGATTTACCTTATCAAAAAAACTGCCTGTTTTGTAGAAACCATGAAGTACACAAATGTCACTTATCATAATAATTATATAAATAGCTTGACCCGTGACGCGATTGGTAGGTAGTTGTATTCTGTAAAAATCTCACCGTGAAAACGTAGGTCAAGTGATCTTGAAGTGAGCTGTCATTCGAATTTCCACCATACTAAGAATTGACACTACTGACATCTCACTCTAAGTTCACTTCACCTTAGTTTTCACGGTGAGTTTTTACAGAATCGATCGGCTGACGCTAGGGATTGGCAGCTCACTTCGCCTAAGTTTTCACGGTGAAGTGTTAAGAGAATATACCGGCTGTTCTGTCAGTCGCCATTTTAAACTCTATTACTCCAACAACTAAAATTGACAAGCAATGGTGCCAACACGACGGCATGGGACAAGTTATAGTGAACGGTCAGTACATGATGAAAGTTATTTATTCAACCTTTATCCATTGGAATACACGCACTCGATTCAACATTTTTCAACAATGCACCTACTGTTTGTAGTAATGCACCTACTGTTAGTTAATAGGGTTTCTTGTATTCCCGCTCCCCGTGGGAGAACCACGACTTTAACTATTTCTATTGTGAAGAAAAATTGCTATACTCTAATTTGAAGGGAATAAGATGCCGGTGATCCTCTATACATGGGACATTTTCAATTTGATCTGTAAGGTTCGATCTCCAAGCAAATCTTATCGGATCATCCGATATCAAACAAACCTGCACTCAGGGCATTGTGCCCGCAACTGATATTCGCACGTGCAGCCCATAGATAAACACAAATCAATCAACGTCTACTGCTGATTAATGTTTTACTACTAATTACTCATGGCCTTTTTGTGCTAACAATACCTTGGTTTTAGCGGACAGAAATAGTTATTTCTATCCGCTTCGGTCCGTGTCCATCGTTTTGGTAAAAAAAAAACGATTGTTCATTCTCCTGTCCTTATCCCAATTTATTTATGGTCGACGCAACATGTATTTTTCTTCTATACTTCTCTATTAGTCGTCATCTCGGTAGCCAGTCCCTCCAAAAAAGAAACGTGTGGGGTCAGGGCAACCCCGTCATGAACGAAGGTCCTTCTCATGTAGGATTTACAACAAAATCAAAAATTTTGCAGCCGCCATCTTGATTTTACATTTTGACCAAATTCACACTTTCTCTCTCTCTCTGGCAGGCAGTAGGTAAACTTGGGCCGATGTGTACAATTTTATCCCACGATCATCATCACATTCCTCTTTTTTAGGGTTCCGTAGTCAACAAGGAACCCTTATAGTTTCGCCATGTCCGTCTGTCTGTCCGTCCGTCTGTCCGTCTGTCCGTCTGTCCGCGGCTTAGCTCAAAGACAGTTGGTACTAGAAAGCTGTAATTTGGTATGGATAGACATATAAACCACGCCGACAAAGTGGTAAAAAATATTTTTTTTTAGGGTACCTCCCCTTCATTTAAAGTGGGGATTGTTTTTTTCTCTCGTCAATTCCATGGTGTGGGGTATGGTTGAAAAGATCGTTTAAAAATAATGGGAGTTTGTGAAAGCCATTTTTGGATCCAGGGATCCGTTTGCGGAATATTAAGCTTTAAAGTGCAAATTTTTGTTAGAGTCAAGTGTCCCCCCCCCTGCCAACTAAATGGTTGGATTTGGAAATGTGAAAAAATTCACGGCAGTAGTATATATAACGAAATTAAAAGGAAAACTATCACCGCTACGTAGGCTCCACAAGTTACGGTGTAATAATCGACCAACTTAAATTTGCAGTTGCAAAAACATGTTCCCATACATTTCGTATGGGAGAACAAGTTTTTCAACTACAATGTTAAGTTTGTTGGATAAATTCATCCCAACTACGGAACCCTTCATTGTGCGTGGTTCGACATGCACTTGGCCGGCTTTTTTGTTTTTTTTTCTGCCATCGTTCTCACTCTCTCTCTCTTTCTCCTTGAATTAGAAGAAAACAGTTGCAAGTATGAACGCTTTTAGCATAACACTGTCTGAAAGTTTACAAGCCGCGTAAAAGAACTTCGTTCCAAAAACTTTTTGTGGAAATAAAATAACAAAACGGTATGCTGAAAATTGGTTACAGTTTCGAAAATCGGTTTCGGTACATAATACCTATGTGGAGAAGTTCCACATAGGTATTATGTTATCGACTGTGCGCGCCAATTGTGCTAATAGTCAAAGTGCTCTGTCCTAATTGTTTGAAGAGATCAAAACGTTGAGTTGGTATGATACCTAGGATAGGATCCAATAATAGACTTCTAGTGGAGTACTATCGATTAAGAAACTGTGTCGATGATTGAATACGGTACCTATCAAGTCGTAAAGTACGTAGTACCATAATCGTCAATGGAAAGGCGAAAATGCTAAAGCGCCAAAAGTACCATTTTGGCGCTTTAGCATTTTCGCCTTTCCACTGAAGATATTATTATACTTAGATACTAGAGCAAGCGCAATCGTAAGAATTGATATTTTATAGTTTCTGTCTACCCGCATGGAAAAAGGTGATAGTTTATAAAATAAAAAATAAATAAATAAAATTTATTCTAGTTAAAAACAACAAAAAGATAAAATTATGATTACCTAACATTAATTACAAACGAGGTAACTTTAATTCTAGCTGTAATATAGACCTGCTTGATCTAGGTTTGTGAGAACCTGTGTTTCAGGCCATCAATTTACATCAAAAATTTAAAACGAAGACAATAATTTTATTAGATGCTAAATCATAAATAAGACATAATATTTTCAATGACTTTAATAGTAACCGTTTCGGTACATTATTTTAAAACTAGATTAAGTAAGATATATTATTTTTAAATAAATTAACGAATAATATTAAAGTAGATAAAGTGGAGACTATTATTAATTAGGTAAAGGAAGAGACTTATATTAGAGTAGGTAGATAGAATGTATGTGTGTGTGTATGTATGTATGTAGAGGAAGGACTCACCTAAGAAAGTGTTTCTTTCTACCATCATACTGATTTTTAGTTCCCAGTAAAATCATATTCTTAAATAACTGTTACTTAGCATACCAAGCAGATAACATTTTCGTATTTTCTAATTTATAAGACGTTGCTTACTTTTGACTACACAACAGTACCTAAAAATTTGACGATTGTGGAATAAGTTTTTTTCTAATCTGAACAAAATGACTAAGCCTGGTCAAGATAAAAGTTTAATAGGTTATCATCTATTCTAACTTATAACTATTCCATTGTAACAATAACAACTGATATTATTACTATTACTAGCTCCTAATATTCTAACTAGCTGATAAACAAATGTTGGAACATTTACTAATGAGAAAGAAAATGATAATAATTTTATTTCGATGAAAAGTACAACATAACGATGAAATAAACATAACAATGAGATAGTACACACTAATTTAATATTTTAACATCTGATTAATAATAGTCTATGGTGTATTTATTTGACGTCATCCTTTATTTTAAATTATCCACTTATTGTCGGCCAAACTGAAATAAAATACAACTGCATTAAATATATCGCTTTTTAAAAAATTGTACGGGGTTCAAAATCTATAAAACCACCATAAAAACCTCTTCTTTCCTTTATAATTATTATCGAGGCCACAGGGATTAGCCTTTCTTTGAGATCTTGAAGCGTCAACGTTTGGATCAAAATTATTTTTTGACCAAAGCAACCCCAATATCTAAGCATCAATGGTTTATGTTCGTCAAAAAAAAAATTTGGCAATACATCATTTAAATATCCGGTTATTCAATAACCGGATATTTAAATGATGTATCGCCAAAAACTATGTATAAAATAAAACTATGTTAAATAAAATACATTTCTTTATTATAATAATGACATAGGTATTTACGTATATAATTTAATTGTACGAGCGGTTTCATTTAGTTTTCATTTTATTCTCCATATACTTCTTCCCCGTGTTGAGTGTCTGCCATGTACGGTGTATTTGGGTCTAAGGGGTAATGTGATTCATATTGTATAATCATTTCGTCTCTCGGTTGAGAATCTCCGTGAGTTTGGTCATCACCTTTGTCTTTTTCGTTTGTTTTTGCTTGAATTAGGAAAAGCTGGAATTGTATTGTTTTGGTTAGTGTTAGTATAATAAATATTTTCTTTCCCACTTACGGAGAGGAGGGCTGTGTCTGTGTCTGTGTCCCAGCAGTGGGAATATTATAAACTGTGTATGCTTTATGTACTTGAAGCGTATATTCTGAGTCGAATTAAAAATAACTGGGTACCTAAACGTAAATGGTTATCAATGAACTAAAAGCATCAAAAAAGATGAAAAAAATATTTGAATTACATTGGATACCTATTATACGATACCTAGATGGAAGGGATGCTGGTAAAAAGAACAAAAAAAATGTGCTATTTCATTACTCTTTGTTAAAATTCAGTGGAATATTTCCCAATTGCAAAAGTTTGGAGTTATTTATCGATAAAATATTTGTTTATGTTAATATTTGCTTGTTGAAATTCAGTAGATTTTTCTCCCAATTCTAACATTTCAATTATAAGTAAATGTTCCTACTTGTTTATTTTCGAATTCGTAGAAAATATGTCATTTGTAACATCAAAGTTATTTGACTTTATCAATTCTTCATATTATCCTATTAAAACTTGTTGGCATGTTTTCGTAAAAAGTATTTTTAACTTATAAAAATATTTTCCTAATTTATGCACTTATAATACATATTTATGTTATTTATACACTATCTGCGCCCCGCAGTTTCACCTGCGTAAGTCTCGATCCCGTGGGAATAACGGGATAAAAAGTATCCTATGTGTTAAACCAGGTTATAAACTATCTGTTTGCCAAATTTCATCCAAATACATTTAGCCGTTTTTGAGTGATTGAGTAACAATCATCCAAACACATAAACACACAAACTTTCACATTGATAATATTAGTTGGATTATTAGTCTGTATCTTTTAAGTACCTAATTGTAGACAATTTCAAACATTTATAAATTGGTAAATAGGTGCCAACCCCACACCAAGAACTGTGATGATATAAATAAGGAAAGCTGATCCTCTACAAACATTTATGGACCTTCTAATGACGGCCACTTCTTTAAATTAATGAACCTCTAAAAACTTTTTGCGCATCTAATGATTCACTTTGTTTAACCACGCGCGAGCCAAATTGGTTGCAGTATCTAAGCTAGGGCACCTCGGCCAAATGGGTTAGTTAGGTTAGAACTATGACAAACCGCGCGCGAGCCGAGCGAGTGAAGCGAGCGGTGCCACGGCGGCGGCGGCGCGGCGGCGGCGGCCAGCGCGCGCTACATCCAAGTTGGTCGCAGTAGGATATTTAGTATTTTTAAGACCCCAAATAGCAATTATTTGATGTTCACAAAAAGAGGCGCAATCATTGTATTAGAGTGTTCAATTCGACCAAATGCATCCCTATAAATAATAATAATTCGAAGCCACCAAAACGGATACAAGGTAGAAACTGATACTACCTATAAAATATATCAAGGAGACATTCCTAGCACCTGCAGTAAATTCCGGGCGCTTTATTACTAAGTTACTAGTTGACATTTATAAGCCTTTGTCACCAAACGTGTGTTTAATTATTCGTCTACTGCCGGCACTAAAGCCAAGGCTTTTGGATGTTCTAGTTTTGAATAAATTAAGCAGAAACGTAGCTGTGCAGTAACAGTCTTACTTACAACACAATACGTAGAACGAATTTGAAAGATGGTGCCGTTTGAAACGTCTTCCCACAGTTTTAAGAAGCACCTTGCAAGAGCCTTTTAACGATCGATTATAACATCATGTGTCGTGAGGGATTAAAACTAAATCAAGTAAGCAATAGCAGAAGGCTAGGGACAAATCTGAACTCGGCGAAATTTCAACGAATATAATTTCGCTTCAGCGTAGCAGAAAGTAATACCTATAAAAAATCCAGTCGTAGAACATAATATTTCACGGTAAAAACCATTGCCACTAATCTATAAACTCATAATTATCATTTCAGCCGAAAGACTTCCACTGCTGGACATAGGCCTCCCCCAAGCACCGCGACTTTGACCGGTTCTGTTCTTCCCGCATCCTGCGGATTCCTGCGGCCTTCACAAGGTCATCGGCCCACATTGTGGGACGCCTTCTAACACTACCTACGCAATCGGCATCATAATCGGTGTTAATCCGTCAATTACGCATGTTGACCAGAAGTTCAATTCACACTACAATTCAAACACAAAACTACCAATCATACATAGCACTAATACAATTCTAAAAGGATAAACATAAATCGCTTTGAGTACATTTGGAGAGCAAACAGACCTTCGGTTGGTAAGTAACTGATCAAACAGAGAAGTTTGTGTTATGTTATGCATTGTCTACATTAGAATAGTGGCGTTTACTTTAAGCGTTATACGTATTGGAAGTTAGTAGGTACTTACGTGTTGGGGAGTCAATATAACAGCTATAAGTGCTCGGCGACACCGACACGACACCGCGACCAAATCAAATCAAATCAAAATATTTTATTTCACATAAGCCTACATGGGCACTTATGAAACGTCATAAGTTAGGTGCACGGTTTCAATTGGTCGTTTCGACCGCGCCGCCTTCACACCGCTATCGCCGGCTGCTTGCAAAAGTGCACGCGCTTTAGTTTAATTAATCAAGCGGAACGGCGCGGCGTCCGATCGGCGGCGGCGCGGCGTCCGAGCGGTGGCTGCGCGGCGTCGTGTCGCCGACCTCTTAAAGTTCCATATTAACCTAAAACTTTCCACCGTGAACATACACACATTCCGAACACAACACACACCATTACCATTACGCACACACACACACAAACAAATACAAATAATCCAATTGTCAATTATATAAGATGTATCTTTTCATACATGAAATGTCTTAAGAGGTCACTCATCATTATGAACAACTTTCAATATGGGACGAACCCTGAAATGGCAAAAAAAATCAGCTGTTCCCTACATTTTTTCGCGATTTCAGGGTGGAGATGAGTACAATGACCCCTTAAGAGATCTCGAGTATGAAAAGATACACATATGTGGTTTTATGTTAACCCTAGTTTTTAAAACACTTGTTCTGCCTGCAATTCTTTTGGAAGTGTCACATTTTCTTCGAATTTTTGGTTCTAAGATATGCCGGTTACGTCACGATGTTCTTTTTTCACTGTTTTGAGGGCAATGGTAATGTAATAATTTACACAAAATAAAGCGCGTGGCAGGGTTCAAACCTGCGACCTACAACTCGTAAGTCGCAGTCATTACCACTGGGCTACCACTACTCTCGATAGGTTGGTACTACGATATTACTATAATATAATGTACCACATGTCCCAGATCGCCCACTGCTGCTTGGTATGGCTTATATCGATTTACGGCTTAATTTTGAACAGCCTGAATATTAGTTTTCCAAATAAAAATCAGGCCTTTGAAAGCACTCGTTTTCACACGGGGATTAAATAACATTTATACGGATTATATCCGAATTCCGAGTTTTAGCATTTATCAATCACAAATTCAATAAAAATATTTTAACATTGAAAATGCTTTTTCGATCGCTTCAGTAAACTCGTTTTCAAGTAAAGGGGGCTTGCGTCTTCAATTATTAAGATAGAGAAATGAAAATGGTATCAAAAGTTGCGTTACTGAAAGGGCTACAATTATACTGCAAAAAAAAAAGATCCCGGAGAATTTAAAAGGACTTCAAAATGATACCATTCTGGTTTCGATAGGATTATAATGAAGGATAGATGTTTAGCCCTTTTTTTTTAACTCCTCTGATTTTTAAGTGACTTAATGAAATAAAGTCATTTTCAATGCGCCGGCAGGTCATGGGGTCATGAGTTCTGTGGATTTCTTACTCTAAATCGATAGTGTTTCCCATTGCAAAACTATAAAATAATTCAAAAACATCTATCTCACACTTACCAAATAATTAACATAGCTTGCGACTTCTTTCATGCCCATACTCTTCAGCTCATCCTGCTTTGTCACATCTAGCTTTGTCATCAGGGGCGTCATGTACTGATCTACTGCTTTACTCATATCTTGCATAAAACCGAACAGTTGGTGCTGATAGTCTTTCGGGTCGGTAATTGGTACTGAAGATTGTGCTGGAACTGGTGGTGCATCTCCTACGTCTCCGTCGCCATAGTAGGCAAATGCTTGGGACCGAGACTGTGAGTCTGGTCTTGCGTGAGCCTGGAAATGTTGATTGTGTATTTAAATTGGAATGGTGTTGGAGGATGTTATTTGGAGCAAGATTTTTTGATCGCTCGTACACGAAAACACGTGCCTTATGGAATTTTATTTTATTTTATCGTTACAAGCAAATGCACTAATAACAATAATTCACATATTAACCGATAACACTTTAAAATAATGGCTTAACACCTGCAAGAGTTCGTGGCAAACAGTAATTTTCACCAATAATTAGAGGGGCGTTTAAAAGTTTAGGCTAACATCTCAGACCAAACAAAAAACCAAGACAGAGCGCTGTCAACAGTGACGTGAGGCCAGAACATGTATGCACAGAGTGGAGGTGTACTTTTGGCATGCTTCACTGTATTGTTTGCAGCGCTGTCTTGGCTTTTTATTTGTTCTGAGGCTATCATAGTGCTTATTTTTTGTATATTTAAGAGTAAATGGGGTCGGACCCTTCCCTTAAACGCTCTCGCCTGTTATCTCTCTGGTTTAGGACCTTAGAGCAATGATTTTTTACAGTAAAATATATATCAACTAGTTCTATGCCCCTATGTTTTCCGTTTTATGGTACATTAACTGTAGAAGCACTAGAACCCTCAGAAAATGCTCAAAATTGCCTGTTTAGACCGCTGTCATCAGAGGCCTATTGGACAAATTTGACAACTATTAATGAAAAAAGAAAAACACAGGGGCACAGTAAATATCCTTGTTATTCAATTTATAAAATATCTTTCTAATTGGTTCAATATAGAGGAGGAAATAGACGAGAGCCGAACCTCGAATTATGACTTTTTGTATGGAAAAATGACCGGCCCTATTTCCTCTTAAACAATGAAAGCAATTTGTATAAAGCATTTCAAAAATCTTGCTCTTTAACTATTTTCAGGAACGTACCTCTTGCTCCTAAGAAGTAGGTAGGTAGGTATGTCAAGTATAAATCATATATCTACTAAGTTCTACGGTTTTGTAACAATAATGCTAATGATACGCCAAATTATACATTCATTCGGATGCCGTTATTCTATTTAATGGACTGCGATTATCATATAAATGGAACATTGTATGCTTCCTATTCCTAGAATTTAGGAGAGATGTATTCAACTAAACAAATAGGTACAGAAATACCTACTAATTTCACAAAACTAGTTTTAAAATAGGATAAAAATTAAAACAAAATTAAAAAGTTGAAAATGCTGACTGGATTAAAGCACAAATTCAATATATTCGAACAGAAGAATACGGAACCACCATATCTGAAATCAAAACCGAATACGATACCACACCCAAAATACTCACAAAATAAAACGCGGACGCAACTAACAATATTGAAAGGAACGACATCTTTGACTAACAAAGACTAAAATAATATACAAAGAAAATCCTTGTAACCCTTTTATAAATAGAGCGGTTCCTTTATTACCTTTGAGTGAATAAGAAATGTCACGTCTGAAAGATAAGGTTAATCTCTGAAGTATGGTCAACCATTGTTTGTTGGAAACTGGTGCATATTTTATCAGGAAATACTGAGAAAATTGTGTATGTTCACGTAAGAATCCATGTATAATCTATACAAATAAATCAAATTGAAGTGTTAGTTTGTAAAGTCGAAATAGCAGCTTTTTACTACATGCATATGAAAGTACATACGGCATCTAATTAAAACAAAAAACTATTTTTTAAATTTTTGTCTTAGTGTTACGGCTAATCACCAAAACGGCCGGACCGATGTTGACGGAATTTTCACTAGCAGATAGTTGATGCTCTATAGAGTAACTTCGGCTGTTATTTTAGAAAAGAATTATCATCCTTTGTTGTGATTTTTTATACACTACGACTGCACAAATATTTCTTTAGTTCCATTAGATTTGGGCGTTGAATAATGACTTCAGCTGAACTGTTTCTTAAACATGTAGATTCAAGTTAGATAATACTTTAGTGAAAGAAAGAAAGAAAAAATAAAAATGATTTATTCTGAACAAACTAAACGCATTTACCTAAAAATTACTTATTAAATTAGCCAAAATCCATTTAGTGATAAGAGCTTTTCTTCTTAGTAGGCTTGTTAAAATAGTAAAATGTAACTTTAACAATGCAATAAGAACTATCGAATCTTTGATCGCATAAAACCACTCGAAGAACGAATTCCAATATATACTCGTATCTACCCAACATTGATATTTCCTTTCAACATAATATGAAGTAATAAAAATACCACATCCATAATACCCCGGGCTCAGAGTTAGCAAAAACAATAACTCATCATGCAAAACACAGATTGTTTCATAACACAGATGGAAAAATATTTGTCACACTCCATATTACGAAAGTTGTTTTGAATTTGTCAAAACTGTGGCATCGAAATAAACGCGAAACTGAACGTTTTGAATGTAAATTTAAGCTGAGTGAAGCTTATATGAATGATATAGGATAGTTTTATTATTACTGTAATAAGTGAGAAACAATTTGCAAGCATTTTAAAAAGCTGTGTTACAATGACAGCTTTGCGTTTGAACCGACTTTTTCGGAGCCTAAGCAAGAAAGCTCTTCGACCTTGCAGGTGTAAAGATCTATCACTACTGGGCGCGATTTAATTTTCATTCAGACTAATGAATGATAAAAAAATTGAAATAGTTTATTATCCAGATAATGCAACAAGCACAGACGTACATTAAACACAGGATGAGACAAGAGTCATCATCACCATCATTTCAGCCGAAAGACGTCCACTGCTGGACCTTGGTCCTGGGAATGATTGCTTACAGGCTGGACTACTGTGTTGTGTGTCGTTGCTCCAGTATTTCAGCTGGATTACTGAAGCAGAGATTGTTATGTTGTGTGTGTTTTGTGTAATTGTTGTAAGTGTATCACTAACATAGTTATTAAGTTTATTCTATTGTTACTAACACTATGAGTCTCATTGTTACTCTTAATAAAGAATTTATTATTATAAGCCTCCCCCCAGCACCACCACTTCGCCCAGTTCTGTGCTTCTCGCATCCAGCGGATTCCTGCGGCCTTCACCAGGTCATTAGTCCAGCTTGTGGGGGGCTATCCAACGCTACGTCTTCCAATACGCGGTCGCCACTCCAGAACCTTTCGGCCCCATCGGCCATCTGTTCTGCAAACAATATGCCCTGCCCACTGCCTCTTAAGTTTCGCAATACTTCGGGCTATGTCGGTGATAATGAGCAGCTTAAAATAATACCTACCTACAACAAGGTTACAAAGTATAATTGGTCAGTGAGCCCCAAACTAGACAGTTAGTCTGTATATTGGGGCTTGGGATACAATTTCCAGAGTGAAGACTTGTAGTAAAGGTGACTTCGGTTTGGTGTACCTCTTATGTGTGTGTGTGTGTGTGTAAGGGGGTGTGTTTGCGTAAATGCATTTTTTCATAGGCATTAAAGCTAAATGTATCTACTTTGCTACTGAGTATGTTAACATAATACGAAGCTTTTTATAATTCCCCGAAATGGTTCATATGCTAACCTTTCGGGGCGGTTCGTCTCGACATTTTCGTCTAGCGTATTGTGATAAATCTACCGAAATGTGTACTATAGTTACACCTCTGCCCAACCCGTCGGGGAAACAAGGCGTGATGTTATGTATTGTGATAAATCCTCTTAATTAATCGGCTTTCTATCAAATTTTCTACTTAACCTTACTGCCCAGACTACCTTTCCCAACCCTTAATGTCACAACGTTGTCTCTCAGACCACAAAGATTGCGTGACATTTTGTCTCGGTCCTAGTTAGCAATTTCTCAACTTCTACCCTTTTAAGGTCGACATTCACATGTACCTACTTATTGGAACTTTATCCAGTGTCAAGTGTCGTTGTCGTGTTGCGGGAAAGTCCGAAAGGGATACCGGGACCTTGGCAACAGGCAAATGAAGGAACACGGGTGGGTTTTAGTCAGTAAAAGTCTGACACGCCCTTCCGCTCCGCCCAGAGCGGGAGAAGTCATTGGATGATTTCCCACCCTCAAAAAAAAAAAAAAAAAAGTGTCGTTGTCGTGTCATTAGTTACGGCCAGTTTCTTCATCAAAAGTAACAGCCAAAGTAACAGTAAACAGTTCTTGCGCGCTGCTGGATTTACAACCCTCGCCTCAGCACCGAGGATTGAAAATAGAACAGTGCAAAAAACCAGTTGGCTGTTACTTTTTAACCGACGAAAAAAAAAGGAGGAGGTTCTCAAGTCAACACGTAATTTTTTTTTGTTTTTTTTTTTTTTTTTTTGTGACCACGCATATCTTTTTAGTGAGTAGTCCGATTTGAAAAATTATTTTTTTGTTGGGAAGGGTATACCTCGAAATTGGTCCCATTTAAAATTGGAAACTATAATCCACCCCTAAAGGTAGAAAAAATGGGGTTGATTGATTTTTCACCAACTGAATTTTCAACTGTGAACCGTTTCTGTTGAATTTCGCACACATACATAGTTCTGATGGCACAACCACTCATCATCAACACCAGGTCTTTAAACTGGAGTAACCCCTTGGAGTACCCTGGAGTGGATGGTAACTCAAAAGCGAAAAATTTAAAAAGTTTTTTACAAAAAATTAAACCGACGAAAAAAGAACTGAAAAACGAAAAATAAATAACTTTAATTTCGGAAGTCGGTGGCAAAAAACGAAAATTGAAAAGCGAAGACACCGACTTCCGAAATTAAAGTTATTTATTTTTCGCTCATCAGTTATTTTTTCGTCGGTTTAATTTTTGATGAAGAAACTGGCCATTAGTATTTAACATAACATCACGCCTATAATCCCCGAAGGGTTAAGCAGAGGAGTACCTATATTACACCCACATTTCGCCAGTTATGTTTAATTCCCATGTAATAGGGGGCGAGCCTATTGCCAGCAACCGGGCAAAATTCCAGTCTCCGGGCTGCTACTGAATTCCAGATGAAAAACCCAATAACACATTGCCCCACCCGGGAATCGAACCCACCTTGCTTGCAGCTTGCGACCATTAGACGAACGAGATAGTAGAGTAGTTAAAAATATATATTGACCTAAGCGATTATTAAATGAAGCAAGACCAAGTTAATAAAAACCAGAACTTCTTCTGAAATTCGGCTCATTTCATTACAAGAGAAGAGATATAAAACCATTTTAGAATAAGTTCGTTTTTCTCCAACAAACAATGTTAGTTTTTCATTCACAATCGCCGTGTTAGGAACGTGACTCGGTGACATTTTCTAAGCAACGACCACGATAGACGGGCACGTGATTAAGATAGACTTCATTACTCGTTATTACCTCACTTATCTCTACAGCTGTGAGTACTTACGGCTGTTTTGTGTGTATTCTTTTGTTTTATATTACATTAATACTGGAACTAGTAAGTGTGTGGAGGAATATTTGTACCTTTGTTTCTCAAGGTACCTACCAATCTGTTTCAAAAGTCCTAAAGGACCAAAAAACGCATGGTTTTGTCATTCTACCTCTATCTAACTACTTCTGTGGTCTAGTGGTTAAACCACCTGTCTCAGACCCAGAGGTTCCGGGTTTGATACCCAGTGCGGGCAAAATTTTCTGCTCAGTTTGGTTGGTGGGCTTTTTCTAAGTCCACCTGGCTAATAACCACCATATTATCTAATTCTGACAACAATGTCAAAAACATTGTTGTGTTTCGGCAGTTAGAGGTCGATAGCCAGTTCCTCTGTAGTTGAGGATTCCGGGTGAAGCTCACTTCCACCTTCGAATCAGATGAGATGCAAGCCTACAGATTCCCCGTTGGGGTTCAAAAACAACCGTTTTCAGTGTATTTTTCGCCTATTAGGTATACATTGGTTGACCTTAGTAACAGATGAGAATAAAAGTTAAAGTATCATCAGTATACCTCTGGCTACCCCTTCGGGAAATAAGATGCGATGTTAACTTATAATCAGTAAATTTCGAATAAGTAAGAAAAACCTAAGAGAATCGAGTTACCCCAGTGTTTGTAAAGCACTTCAATTATGTACGGTTGCTGTTTATTTAATAAAGTAAATAGGTACATCTTCAACAAGATCCAATATTAAACGGCAGATTAAAAACCTAATTGTAAACAATTGCCAAGTTAATTGAAACAAGCAAATAAAATAAAAAAATACAATTAAGTCTGAATGGGATTCGTCCAAAAACTGTCCAGTGCCATAAAATTATTCGCCCTTTTTGGAAATGACTTTAGACCGCAAAGAGAAAATAAAATTAAATGAGCCTTTTTATTTACCTATGAGTTTTATTCTTACTTTTTGTAACATTGAGAAGCATGAAATTAATTTCAGTTTAAAATATCGCTATAACATCAAATTTTGCGGAAACGACCGGGAAAAATTTGTACATGAAACTGGAGTCCATGTTTTAATCTCGTAGACTAATTTGACAATTCAAGTGATTGTTGTTGTTTTTCCAATTTAGAGTTTGACAATTGCACCTGTCAAATTAGTCTACGAAATTAAAAAACAGACTACATATATAGCGCGCTCTAAACGAATAGAACAGAATACTCTTTATTATGTACACCATAAAAAATACAAATATAAATGTAGAAATTTTGCATAGGGTAACACAATGGGGCGTTCTAATCGCTAAAAGTGATATTTTACAGACAACCTTTAGATGGATTAAAGTAAGAGCAGAGACAATACTGCAGGTAGTCAGTGGTGTACCATTTACATATACAATAAATACATACATACATAAAGCATATACTTATATATATTAAATATATACAACGTGTAACGGAATAAACGCAAGGGCTCATACACCCCAATGAGAATATTAAATTATAAGACTAAAGTAATGTCTAATTTAATTAAACCACACCTTAAATTAACTATTTTATTTAACGCGCACTACACATAGGATAGCTATGAGCGTATTACAAATTTGATCATGCATTTAAATAGGCTTTATTCCTCTAAAATAAGGCTTAAATTTCCTTAAATAAAATATTACCTTGTTATGACGCAGTGGTTCTAATTTCAATTAAATAAAAGATTTTTTCATGAAAAATTTACATATATAAATAATGACGGAAATCGATTCAGAAGCCGATTCTGAGCAAACTATTTTCAGGTCTTGCGCTTATTCTGTTACACGTTGTATACAATAATAAACATGAACCAGGAGGAAAGAGCTATATTTAATGACGATGACGAACGAAGTTTTAACTTAAAACCACAATGAAACATACATCATTATCATCATCTTCAATTTATCATTGGCAGCCTTGTTTCTCGTACTGCTGAACAAAGGCTTGTCCCTTTTGTGCCATGCTTCGGTGGTCTGTGCGAGTCTCATCCAGGTGTTCCCCGCAATATTGTGTAGGTCGTCCACCCACCTGGCTATTGGTCTGCCAATGCTTCTTCTACTGTTTCTCGGCAACTATTCCGTTAGGGCTCTGCTCCACCTGCCATCACCACGTGTAGCCGTGTGTCCTGCCTACATCTGAAACACATATTATAGTTTTAATAAAATATGGATTATAAGAATCATAACATAAAAACCATTATTTTGTGGCAGCATCTACATCGCCACATGCAAACTACGCATCAATAGACCTGACGTCACACAAAATCCTGCATCGCGCAATTAGAGTTTACCGCGCGATCAACATACTTATATTCAAGGAGGATTCTCTGAGAATCCTATTGCTATAGAAGATGAGTGAACTTTACACCCTGTTCCTCATACCTCTAAAATTTATCCCAATTTATTAGGGGGCCACGGAACATGTGTTTATCCTAATCCTAATCCTAACTAATAAATGCGATAATGAGTTTGTTTGTTGCGCTTTGACGTTAAAACGGCTGAACAGATTTGGATGAAATTTGGCACAGGGGTAGACCATGATCTGGAATAGGACATAGGATACTTTTTATCCCGATATTACGTTCCCGTGGGATGATTTCTGACCTCCGGGCAACAGCTAGTCTTCCATACTTCTCTATTAGTTGTCATCTCGGTAGTCGCCTTTTTCTTGTCATATCATCTTTCACACAGCTCATCCATCGTTTCTTTGGTCTTTCCCTACTCTTATCAAGTCAAATCATTTATTTTACAGATCATAAAATTCAATTTGTTAGTAAAATACACATATTGAACAGCATTAGCCATATTTTATTCACTACATTTAGGCCCAACTATTAGCACTCAAACTAAACGATATTTGACACTATGACCACAGAGTAAAGCTGACAAAAGCCCAAAATAGTTGGTAAATAGGTCCCAACATAGATTCACATTTACTTGTTACGTCAACACTGATAGCCCGCGTACCGTTTATTAAATTAAACCCACTTAATATTTCAGAAGGGTCTCTATTTACTTAGGATGCCAAGTTATGCTCTTATCTTTCAGTATATAATGCGAGACTGAGATTATATGAAAGCACTTTCCGGGAGCAGTTTCCCGAGAAAATCTCGTGTTACATGGAATTTTTTGCTGATCGTTTTGATTAAAGGAGTACAGACTAACAGCTCATTTAGTGTAGGTGCTTGCTTTGGATTATTACATGTTCTAGGCAAGGATTTGAATTGTCTATTTTTAATGTTGGCGTACCTTAAATACTGAGTTTTTTGCCTGGCCGTAGCTTCTTTTAAAACAGCAATGGTTGCACTTTGATGTCAATGTATGAGAGCCCTTTGGGGCACCTGGAAAGTATAGGTAAAAACATAACCCTTCCTTGGCAGTCCGGGTAATAAAAACGTCCTTATACATATTTTATTTTTCAACTAAACATGTATTTTTTTTTATCTTAACTTCATAATGTAGTTATCTATTGTTCTTGAGCACCTACAGTGTGTATACAGTTTTCGTACTCAATGATTATTTATATCGTAAGACAAATCCTGTATCCTAAAATTCGCAACAAAATCTATTAACAAAACGCTCCTTACGCACACAATTCACGTCGACATCCCTACAAAATCCCAGGGTTGTCCCGATCGAAACTAATGTGGATGTTAGGCAACAACACACGTATTCAATATGGAGGGCGCGGCGGGCACAGCATCATGAAACGCTCATTACTTGTCATCACCAACCCTGAAATACGTTAAACGTGCCTACACTTGAATTGTGGTGTGGTTGAGTTTAGCATGGCGGGAGAGAGTATTGTAATAATAGGGAAGTGAATGATTTGGTACATCACTTACATATATATGGAAATAAATAATATAGTATCCTTAAAAAAAACTTTATGTGGATTGTTTAGTGAGCCCAACAAAAAAATTTGTATGACAAAAATAAAACATTTCAAACTAAATTAAAATCATAAATTATCGAAAATATTAGAAAATAAGTACCTACTTATTTTAACTGATTTTTTATTCGCAAGAATCTTTTACCTTTAATTTCTTGTTGTTTCTAATAACAATGTCAATTTTAATAGCGTATTTTGTTATTTTTGTTTTATCAAAATCATTTTTTTTTTTTACCTTATCCTACATGAGCGTTAGAAACGTTAAAACGTTAAAACGAAACGTTAGAAGCTAGGTGCACGGTTCTTATTGCCCATTTCCTTATATGGTGAAGAGCTGGCAAGAATATCCACGGTAACTCTTTAAAAAATAAATGGCTTTTACGATGTTTTCAAATGTCAATATTCTCCTGCCCATATCGTTTATTATTACAATTTTGTTTTTTCTTGAGTTTTTGTTGTTTGCAACCTGATACTTGAATCCTATGCTCGCTAATATCATTGAGTATTATATATATTAATTTCAATTAAACAAATTATAGAACACTTTGAATCAGTCAGTGACTGACTGATTGTCGGTCAGAAAGATGAAGCTAGTTGTTTGCTCATTCCAAAGCGTAGAAGGTTCCTATATGGAGCAGAACGAAAAGGAAACTCCACGGACACCCTTTTAAATCAAAATATTGGTTACATCATTCATGTTAAAATTATACATGTGAGAACAATGTAGAAAGACGAGCACGTTAGAAGCTCCCGTAATAAAAAGAAACACATTAAACTCATAGACTCCTAAGAATGCAAAAACGGAAGTTTGAATGGCCAAAAAATAGATTATTACTCTTTCAACCAAATACCTACATGGTGTACCAGAAAATCTACTGGCTTTTACGCTTCAACAGTAAAATAGACTTTCACAGCGCTATTTATCTCCAAAGAAGAAATTACGGTAACAATGCATATTTATGAAGGAAAACCCTCATTTATTTCAATTTTGCCTCGAACACAATGTTGATGTATGTAAAATATAACATTTTACAAGTTTCTTCGTTAACTGCGGCCATTTTACAGCGAAACGAAGTACCCTTTGGCAATTATAATTCATTTCCATTTCAGAGGAGCTTAATTGGTTAAGCAGTTAAGGCCACGGTTTTTTCAATTATGTAGTTACTTACCTCCTTCGTCGTTGAAGATATATAAAAAGATTTTCACATTTTCCAATTTTTGCGATAGTCTGAATTATGATCATATCGAGAAGAACGATGGCAATTATCGATGAATATTATTAGCCTTTAGAGCTCGTCTAGATCAGCATAAAACTGTGGGAAGAAAAGTAAAAAGTTGAAGTAAAACGTTATTTTGTGATAAATTATTATAAATGATGATAGATGATATTTATTTCTGTTAATTTGTTGGGGTATGGGGTTGTTTGGGTGTGGTGTTATATGAATGGATATAATAAGAAATGACTACTAAAAAGTTGTGCGGAAATCGGTTGTCATGGTATGAGCGTGATGCGGAGGAATGAGGAAAATGTCGTGAGGAAAATTTTGAGTATGAATGTCGATGGCTATAATAGAGGGGAACACCAAAGAAAAATCTTCGTTGATAACGTATAGTTTTCCCTCAAGTGATTGGTCATTGTATTTACACGTAACGTATGCCGCTCTGAGTGATGATGATATGATTTCACCTGTATATGTTCTCACCGTGATGTTATATTTGTAAATCTTGCATTCAATGATCAATGTATTAAAATCTTTGTTAGAGATAGATGACAGAGCAGCTCCTGTATCTACTTCCATTTTCAGTTACGAGTCATTGATGCGTTTATCATAAATTTGTCTGTGTTGTTGGATCGTATTAGATTCATAAGATTAATGGACTGTGTGAAAGATGATATGGCTAGAAAGGGTGTGATTACCGAGATGGCGACTATTAGAAAAGTATGGAAGACAGGCAAATGTTGCGAAGATCACAAATAAATTGGGATAAGGGCAGGAGAATGATGGTAATGAGTCAAAAAACATGTTTAAAACAACAAACAAAAACGTTAAAAATGTTTTATGTTTCAAAACTAGATGAGTTTGGTGATTCCTATGTGAATACTTTAAAAAACACCGAACAAACTCAGAAAACAAACTGATAAAGATCTTTCAAGATTTCAGTCCAAAAAGTCCAGATTACGCTTTTCTTAACCAGTCAGAAAAGTAAATTTAGAAAAATTTATTGTAATAATTATTACTTGTGTAGAAATGAAATAATTATGATGCACATCATGTCAGGCTTTGAACTTATAGGCTTGATTTTAATGTTCGTAAGCCTCTGAGGCATCACTACTTACTTTATGAAAGCTCGTTACACATTTACGTAAGATGTTACTAACTTCAAAGGCTTGTCCGTCATCTCCACTTAGCCTTATGTATAAACATCAAGGTGGACAGCTGACGTCAGTTCTCTGTTTCTTTAGACGAGGGTTTTAGACACATGCAAGTACACACACCTACATGTTACTTACATTTTAGAGAAGAAATATTATGTTTATGGCACGTTATAAAAGAAATACATAAGTAAATAACAATCCTTCAAATGGCGTATTGTAAGCCTTCCTAGACACATAGAGTTGTGTTGTAAAGTTTTGTTCAAAAGCATGGCTTGCAGCATCCTCTTACTACCAAAAACTGTGACCATCGCGAGATTATTTTGAATATTCGGTTCTGTCATTGACGTGGTAATTGATCACAAGGCATAATTTAGCATTGCTAACTTTTCCTCAGGCTAAGGGCCAGTTTCTCGAAAGAAAATTATCGCGAAATGTATGTGAAAATTGTCAAGCGCACGTAAAATTCAATCGCAACTATTAACGAGCGCTTGAAAATTCGTCACATTCATTTTGCGATAATGTTCGTTCGAGAAACTGGCCCTTTAAGTGTTTATCTAATTTTGTACCTACTAATGCTCAATACTACTATTGAGCATTACAATCAATGCAACAAAGCATTAAAACTTCAAAACAAATACTGCTAAACATGATCGTAAGTGCCTGATCCTCATAAAACCCGATACAACATTCAAGACACAAAACAATGTTAAAGAAACTATGATAAGGTACCAGTTCAGACGGTATGAGAGATAAAATTCCAACAGAGTTTTCTTTCAAGAAAATTGAATATTCATGTCGGGAGATGAGAACTATCCCTCATACAGGCGCTCGTTTTAAATCGTTATAACGTAGCTCAATGTTTTATATTTAAAACTTTCAGCTCTACTAAGTCATTCATAAGGCTTTGAATATATCTCGGCACATTTATTAGGCGTCTGTTTTAATTCCAGAATATTGATAAAAGTAGTTAATTAGACTTTAAGAATTGTTTTGGAAATTCTAAGAACAGTATCTAATTATTTATTAACAAAATACTGGCAATTTGGATTCTCACGAAAGGATAAAATTTAAAATGAGATTAAATCTATTCTATTTTAATTTAAAACTCAGTGAAATGTTAATAAAAACGAATTGAATGGAGGTTTCTAGAAGAATGAACTTGAAATGTACACGAATATTTTGAGAATAATTCCTTTTGCTGGGGTTTTTCACAGAGAAAATAGAAAACTATGTAAAGATACAGCAGTTTTGGGTGAAGTTTAAGCGGTAAACTAGTCGTGACAGAAGGTTTTACCATCTGGCAGAATAAATAAAATAACTATGACTGTTCCAGCAACCCGCATATATCAATTGTATCAAATAGCATCGTTTGAGTAAAAGCAAAAGGACGCATTCGCCATTCGCAAATCGGTTTATCATTTATATGTACCTTACCCGTTACAAATCGACATAACATTCTACAATAATAGTAATTTATGCAACTGTTATATAATAAGGGGTATTAAAACACGAATGTGGGTTAATAGTATCACATGAGTGTTGTAATACCTACCTAATTATTTACAGTTGCATACAAGACTTTATCTACACCCATGCTATGAATCCTCTATAAAAGGTTCTTTGTAATACTAATTTCGAACAAAAATGGCGGGATACAACGCACGTGAATTCGAATTTTTAGGATTCGAATACACAACAAGTTTTTTTTTTTAAATGACTGAGCTTAGTTAGTGAAACGCGCCTGCATGATAGCGTTCTTTTTTTGAAATGAGTGGCATTATGAAATTTAGTACAACAGTATAACACCCGTTTGGATGATATAATGGTTACTATGACACTGGTTGTTTTAATGTTGGCAATAAGCTAACTGTTTCAGAAACTTTTATAGAGTGTTTATAGCATGGGTGTAGATAAATTTATTTAAAGATCTATTCTCAGATCACCTTTTATCAACATTGCACAAAGATCACAGAAGTGGAAATCCCCGTAACTCTTTACCGAGCAAATTAATCATAAAATCAATACGATACCAGCTGTTTTCCAATGCAATTAGCATTGCACCGATATGAAAGTGGCTCTACTTGAACAAATTGTCGATACGGTACGAAAGGTGCTCAATTAACTCCAAGTCATACACAGGTGTTTGATTTTAAAACTGAGTTGAATTTTGTATTTTCGAGTGAAGCTACATTTTGTGTTGCGAAATTAGTATGTAACGAAATCGGTTGTTTTCATTTTGATTGGGTAGTTTTAAGTCGTGTCGTAGTTCGTGCTTGAAGGAGTTACTTATTTTTGGTAACAAAACTTCAGAGTAAATAGTCCGTTTGTGATGCAAAGACTATTTATGTCACTGCTCAAAACATATGAAATAAGGGTTTACTTTATTAGGATGTAATCATAAAGAAAATCTCAGAAGCATTTCTGAAATATTTCTATTACAAAGACTACTACATGCCCGCGGCTTCGCTCATGTGAATATTATATTCTGAAACCATAGTAGATTCGTAATAACCTCCGTAACATTCGTTGATTTGTTAATTTGAACCAAAACGTTTGGTTTAAGTGTAAAGCATAATCAGCCAACAATGTTCCCACTGCTGGGACACAGGCCTCCTCTCTGTGAGAGGAAATGGGTCGTAATCCATTTTGGTTAGGTGATTGGTAGATACAAGTAGGTATATGATTTAAGTTTATGTACGAAAGAAAATAATGATCTTTTCTAGGTCCCGGTGTTACATAAAACCTTTAAAACAAAGATTTTCCTGCAAAAAAGAAAACAAATTTTAAAATTAAAAATGTGCTCCACATTATATCGTAAATCTCAGCGCACCTAAGTTCGTCACGGAAGAGACATCGCGTCATAATCCGGTGAGCATCGAAGCAAACAAAGTCGAAGTGTCTCGAACTCACGACAGTCTCGACACACTCCCAGGTGTGTTTGTGTTCCATTACGTCTCTACTTGTGTCAACGCTGTGTTTCTCGCGTGGTGGTATTTTGGTATATAGATTGAAGAAAAGAGATTGAATTATTCTGTTTCTGAAATAAAAATCTTCAGCCCTACTTATGGAACCGTCGCGGCCGGGAGGCTGATATCCGCAACTCTATAATAGGGGCTGATATCCGCAACTCTATAATAGGGGCTAATATCCGCAACTCTATAATAGGGGCTGATATCCGCAACTCTATAATAGGGGCTGATATCCGCAACTCTATAATAGGGGCTAATATCCGCAACTCTATAATAGGGGCTGATATCCGCAACTCTATAATAGGGGCTTATATCCGCAACTCTATAATAGAGGCTGATATCCGCAACTCTATCATAGGGGCTGATATCCGCAACTCTATAATAGGGGCTTATATCCGCAACTCTATAATAGGGGCTTATATCCGCAACTCTATAATAGAGGCTGATATCCGCAACTCTATCATAGGGGCTGATATCCGCAACTCTATAATAGGGGCTTATATCCGCAACTCTATAATAGGGGCTGATATCCGCAGCTCCACGTCAAAGCACGTATTTTGCGTACGGTTGTCTTTGTCTGTTTATCTGTCTGTTGGTTCCAGCTAATCTACAAAACGGCTGGCCGGTTTTAACGACTTTCACTGGCAGATAGTTGATGTTATAAGGAGTAACTAAGGTTATTTTTATTTTAAGAATTACGGTCCACCTAGGAGTTTCCGCGGGCAGCAGCTAGTATTGAAATAAATCTGAAACTGATTTCTAGAACAGTTGAAAGTAAAGCAAGAGATTTGCCACGCAATTTGCTGACGTTGCGTGGCAAATCTCTTGTGATCGAAAGCCATCGTGTTATGATTCTCAAGAGAATCGATGCAAACATGTGAAGTGTCTCGAAACTCGTGTGTTTGTGTTACATTACGTCACACTACTTGTGGTAGCGCAGTGGTAATGGCCCCGACTTACGAGTTGTAGGTTGTGGGTTCGAACCCAGCCAGGCGCTTTACTTTGTGTAAATAATTTAATAACCACTTGCTCTTATAACGGTGAAGGAAAACATCGTAATGAAGGTTATGAAGATAAATTCGTGTATGATAAAATTATTTAGATGGACACTGTTATTTATTGCAGACACAGCGCAAATACTGAATTCAGTCATCGAGACTATAAAACTCATGTCTATTGAAATTCATACAGATGTTATTATTCATACATTTTTGTCAATATTCAAGCACTGTTTGTGGTTATATAGAGTAAAAAAGTGAACTGAACTCAACCTTTGTCTGTCCGGATATGGGAGCTTCCTAAAAGTTTATTGTCTAAGTTTTTATCCATATAATGTAATGCCCGGCTTACATTATTCAAGTCCAGTAATCCAGTCCAGTGCTAGACTGGATCATATCGTCTAGATTATCCCAGTCATTCCGTCAGCCAGACAAAAACCCACTATGTGTGGTTACTGGATTGGCCGTCTAGTAGACTATTCCAGTGGTGCTAGATTTGGCGAATTGGATTTATCACCGGAATGGATACATTCCAGTGCATTTCAATGCCGGTTCACATTATTCCAGTGGCATTCTAGCGCTGGTTTCGATCGCTGGACTGGAATAATATGAACCCGGGCATATGATTACACTTGGTGGTTCATCCAGATTCGGTTCCCTATGTAATGAGCGAGCTTATTTACTACTAGCTGATGCCTGCGGCTTCGCCCAAATGCATGTCGGTTATTATATACTAAAACCTTCCTCGAGAACCACTCTATCCATTAGTGAAAACAGCATGAAATTCCGTGCAGAAGTTTTTGAGTTTATCGCGAACAGGCAGACAGACAGACGCGGCGGAGGACTTTGTTTTATAATATGTAGTGATTTGTTGTAGGCAACTTACCTTTTTTTTTTAATCAGTCATATTCGTGTCTCTACAAAAATTTCAAAGTTCTATGATCTAAGAACTATTTTTTTACCCCGCTAAGTTCTTGAATTTCAGTTCCCACTAAAACATATTTCCGTTTTAGTAAGTGCCTACCTAAATCTAAATTGACTTACATATTCAAAACACGAAACGTTTTAACAATCTCAAAAGCCTTAATTATTTCAGTTCTCACGTTTTCTTCAAATGTCGTTTCGGTGATTAATATAGCAGTATGTGGTGTGTAGGCGATTAATAATAAACCTAACGAAGTTCACTCCAAACTGAATTTGTGTTTGAAAACTCTAAAATATAGAGATTCGGGGCACCGTAATCCCATTCCCAAAGTGGTTGTATAGGAAGATTAGTGTGATAACTTAGTTTTGAACAGCTCACCTATTGTATTGAATAAAGTTCGCTTTAATTCTGTAATTGTTCGTTTAAAGTTATGATGTAAATGTGTAACTTATATATCATTTCCGTGAAATGTTTAAATGTGGATAACAAATTACCAAAACAACTGTGTACCTACCTTCCTAATTATTGTCAAGGTTACTGGATAGGTATAATAAAACAAATCAGCAAGGCACTGTATTTGCCACACTCATATTACTGGATTTAATCGGACGCCATTACGTTCAAGCGCCGCATGAACATCTCTTAACTTGTAATGTCCTCTGGAACTACCGGCACATCGAAGAACGAATCCGTTGGGGCTGCCGAACCTCCCGAAAGAAGATGGGTAGACGTGGAAAGCAGCGAGGTATACATAGCTATGTTAAATCTTCACTGTCCCTGTTGCGCCCCACGTCAACCTTTGATCACGCCAACGCACCATAACCGATGGATACTCATCACCAGCTTCTGAGTCCGGAACTTGCTCTCAAAACTTAAAGGAGCCCGTTCTTTCACGTAATTTCTCTCCGGGACAACAATAGTCTCCGTCTCACCCTGCGCGAACCGGGGAGGTTAGCGCAGGGTGAGACGGAGACTATTATTGCACATAACTCAAATGTGAATAATAAAATCAGAGGAAATTAATATTTCATCTTGTCAGTCTGAAACGACACCGGGGAATGAAGCAAATTTAATGAAGACTATTATTTATCTAATGATGTTTACGCGTGGTGAAATGGTACTTTCACCACGCGTAAACATCATTAGACAAGGAGGGTAAGATTGTATCTATTAATTTTGCTCAGATCATGACTCAGATAGTGTGATAGAACTATCGCTTTTTATCTCTGCCAAATCTCGAGTTTATTTTTTTTTTTTAATCACGGTCGTGAAACTGGGGGCATGTTAACTTGCAGTTTTTTTTTAGTCTAAGTAAACAGAAAAAGGCAATGCTATTTAGAAAAGTAGGTAGAGTTCAGTTTTTCTGTATTTTTGGAAGGTTTTTGTTTTATGAGGCAAGTTACATTTACATTTAAGTACGCGAATCCTACTATCCTACTAATATTATAAATGTGAAAGTTTGTGTGTTTGTGTGTTTGGATGTTTGTTACTCAATCACGCAAAAACGGCTGAATGGATTTGGATGAAATTTGGCAAACAGATAGTTTATAACCTGGATTAACACATAGGATACTTTTATCCCGATATTCCCACGGGATCGAGACTTACGCGGGTGAAACCGCGGGGCGCAGCTAGTTATGTATAATTAGTGCTTGGTGGTAAGCGGTTAAACATCATATCAGCTCATATTACGACTTGTTCTCATGTAATTTTAATTGAAAAACATCGCAGACTTCCCATTCCGAATTTGTACAATTAAAGTTTTATGAACCAGCGAATAGAATCTTTCATCTATACTCGGGAGATTAACGCAGTGAGCCTGCCCCAATAGCGGGCGATATCCAAGGAAACTTTAGATCGTGACTTACTGTACTTCGCTCCATAAAGCATCGCGGTGCCGTGGGTAAGTTTAGTGGCCGAGAGATCAAAAGGAAACCCCGAATGTTCGGGAAATAGTTTCGATCAGCTAGTAGCACCTTAAAGAATAAGTTAAATGTTCTAGGCCTTATATGGACGATATAATAAATTGTACTATGAAGATATCTTCTCATTAGTGCACACTGAATTCAATAATACATTTGAAAAGAAAACAAAAATTAATTTTATATTTAGTGACTGGGCAACTAGAGGGATAATATTATAGGGAAAGACTGTTCGAGTTGGCCAAATTTTCAACAAAGGATATTACTAACATATAGGTCTTAATTTTATAAGTCTCTCCTTTCCACTGTCTTTATTGATAACTCAATTACAAACTCGCCTCAACATGCAAATGACGAAGTAAACTGCCTAATACCTTTAGTTCGAAAAGTTTGAACACCATTTGCCAATTCCATTTAGTTCGAACCAAACGGTGTTACCTCTCAAAATTATTTCACTGCAGCGGTTGTCAAACTTCTGCATAACATTTAATTTTGCGCAGTATTTTAGTTTAGTTCACAGACAGTGACGCTGTCAACGTTTTGCTTGCTATTGAAAAAGTAATGAAAAACTCCCGACGCAACTCAAAACTCGCGGCGTTATTGAAAAACTATTTTTATTTGAGGCGAGAGAAATTCCTAGAAACTCTCTTGGGTAGCAAAAAAAAATGAAATTGTTCATTTGCGTCCTGATTTTATACGGTTACGATAAATATTTTTTATCATAAAAAGCGGTCGCCCGCAGAAAACCAATAGGGACGGAATTATGAAAATGTCGTGTTTTAAAGTTTCGTCACAAACTGAAAGTTGATGTTGTCGATCCTGTCTGAAATAAATATGTGTCCTATACCTATATATAAAGAAAATGAATACTTTATTTATTCACACAGTCGAAGGTATTTAAAATAGTGAATTATAAATTTCACACTCATAACATAACATAACGCCTGTTCTTCCCAAAGGGTTAGGCAGAGGTGCACCCACAATTGGCATGTTTTGTTATTATTACATTATTTGTTTTATGGTAAATAAAATTAAAATTTCAATTATAACCTTCCTATCATACTTATGCCCATTTCATTAAAATGTTAAAACTTAAAAGGATAATAAAGGTAATCAAAACGTCCGAAGTATTACCTAATAAATTCAAAAAAATTTTACTTGAGAAAAATTCTAAATGTTACAAATAAACTTATCGGATTTGATTGCGCACATTGCGTGGTTTAACATACTTTAAATAGAACCTTTAGTTACCGAAATATCTTGAAGCGGGTAATCCTTGGATGAATGTAACCATTCAAACTAACATAATTGCAGTTCTAACCTGTAAATTTCCTTTACGTGAATGTCTTGTATGGTGCATCACTAAGAAGCTTGTACATATAATCGTATTTGGAGCTCCTGTATTGCTACACTCCTTCACTAAATCCCTCGCCGGTTGAAACGACATGAGACATGAAATTTTTTTAGATACCCGTGAAAGGGAGAACGGTACCTATCCAAAGCACGAATATCTCAATATCTACCAAAGTCGTGACTGTCTCTTTGGTCTATTGGTTAAAAGCGCTACTACTGAGCATTAGGTACTGGATTCAATTCCCAGGTTGGACAAAGTGTTATTGGGTTTTTCTATATGGAATTTCTCGGTAGCAGCCCGGAGTCTGGATTTGTGCCCGGTTGATGGCAATAGACTCGCCCCTTATTACATGGGACTTAAACATAACTGGCGAAATGTGGGTACTATATTATATATTCTTCTCCATACGAAAGCTACCTTTTGGAATGGGCAACTAGAATCAATTCTATTTCTTTGTTTTTCATTGATGTTCAAAAGTGCCTTTTATGTATGTGCCTATTTGAAATAAATTATTTGACTTTGACTTTGACTTTGTAGGTACAACTCTGCCAAAGCCTTCGAAGAAACAAGGGATGATGTTATGATATGTTATGTAGTGTAATCATTGAGGTATTTGGCATTTAAAATGCAACAGCGTTATGTAATCTTACCAGTAAGAAGGGTCCCTTAACCAGAAAAATGCAGGTAAATACTAAAGGTATTGGTAGCACAAACCATTTGAAAAGGTTTTTAAAAGTACCTACGGTACAGTATCGCGTTTTGTGAAGGCTAATTTAGGAGCAACATGTTTATAGCTCACCCATTTAGTAATATGAGTTAATGATTTAAAGGAGTCAAGTATTATCATTGCACGCCTATGGTCTTTGTCACCAATTCGAGATAGATACTTATGTTATACATCTTTAACAAATCACAATGCTCCACCGACTTGATTCATCAAAAAGTTTTATTTGCTCTTCTCGTAAAATCTCACAAAGCGATGCACTGAGTGCACTTGTGAGTTGTGAGCTTCTTCCGATAGAGGGCGCACGATCTATCGATTCTACATACAGGAAGTGACGTAAAATACTTAACG
The DNA here is from genome assembly GCA_949152455.1 of Lithophane leautieri. Classification (NCBI taxonomy): domain Eukaryota; kingdom Metazoa; phylum Arthropoda; class Insecta; order Lepidoptera; family Noctuidae; genus Lithophane; species Lithophane leautieri. The sequence goes on from OX424470.1 coordinate 11,643,182, forward strand.
TGGTTTAGAGTGCATTGGTTGTTACGTACATAAATTGTATGCGAGTCAACTGTATTGGTTATGGAAGTTATTTTCGTAATACTTAACTGTCCTTACCTTTATCTTTAAGATTAAAATAAGTAAGAATCAAAACAATAATTATTATTTTTATGTGTCATTAAAGCTTTTGTTTCCTAAGATAGCGGTAAACGGTCACACAATAACGGTTGTCTAAATACCGAGCGTTTTCTGAAACCTTAATGTCAAATACTGGTGAAAATTACAGATTTTTTCTGACACCTTAATGTCAAATACTGGTGAAAATTACAGATTTTCATGACTGCCGTTATAACGGTACCATCTACTTAACTCGTTCTAGTATACATGTATATTACCGCAAAACCCTAACTTGAAATTATTTCTAAAGACGAACGCGTGAATATTTCTTTCGGTCGGCAACCAAAACTCAATTCGTCTACATCAGTCATTTGTCAAAGTGAGTTATTTCGCGCCTAAAGTTACAAATCCGACGATATCTAGACATCGGGCTGATGGGGTTCGTTTGGGACGACGATAATGTTTTATGTGAAAGTGGTTGATTTTTATTTCTTTTCTCTTTTTGTGATGTTACGAAGGGCTGGAGTTTACTGGTCCTTAATGAATTAATTGTTCTATATACTATGTGGGTTTTTTGGAAAACTACGGATTATGACTTATTCTTTTCTTATGTTCACACGATATAAACCTTCATAGTATTGATTTAGGTACCTACTATGTTAATGAAACATAACCGGCGAAATGTGGGTATACTGTAAGTACACCTCTGCCTATCTTTTCGGGGATACAAGGCGTGATGCTATGTGTGTTTTATGTGTACGTTTACTGAAATAAAGTAAATAACAAGTTTGTAAAGTACCACTCACTTCACCTGCCATCCGTTAGACTCCTCTCGGTCTATTCTGTAAAAATCGCACCGTGAAAACTTAGGTGAAGTGAGCTGTCATTCCACCTGATGCTAGGGATTGGCACTATTGACAGCTCACTTCAACCTCACTTCACAAAAGTTTTCACGGTGACATTTTTACAGAATAGATCGGCAGTGCCAAAAATTTCATCACACGATCCACACAATTATTTTCGTATCAAATGAGATCAAAATTCAGTACCGTACAGTCATCTCTTTTCTAGGTTAACCACTGAATTATTATTCATATATTTTTTTAAGATTTATGGTAAAACCACAATGCGATTTGAAAAGATTTAATATTCTTTTATCAGTCACTTTAAACCTACCCACCACCCGTTTAATAAATTGGTTCTCGTGTGATGAAAGTACACATAATGTATTCGGGCTTTGGATTGTATCGAACTGTCAATACTGCTACTATCAAACAATACGTACTTGACAAGTTTCCATTTGATTTGTTTATAACGGTTAAGTAAGGAATGTTGTTAAATAAAATGTGATAACAATCAAGTACCTACCTACTTTGAACGCAAAATAGTAACTCTCTTCAGAGCCCTGTGACTCTCTCAACTACTTTGTGTGCAATTTAAAACTAAGAAAATTTAATTTTTTCTTTAAAATATGAATCTAGGGTCAGAGCCAAAACCGCAATGACTTTTCTAACACAAACGTTGATGAATATACTTACCAAAGACCTTCCACAAAGTCTCTCTCTTTCGATTAAAACAATCGTGCATGTTGACATATCAATGGCTCCTTTGGGACGAACATAAACAGAAGTGGCATTAACCCCAAGAGAGTGTCATATACAAACACAGCGACGTACACTCAGCATAGGGTTACTGCCAGTTGTTATTAAAAATTTCATGAATTTCGCTCAGACTGTGACAAATAATGCCGTTTTGGGAACGCTGCAGTGAAGGCAAAGTTTAGGTGGGTTACAGTTTCGTGTTTGTAGAATTTGATTAATTTTGGACATATTTTACTGATGTAAAATGGTGTGAATATTATTTGGGGTAGGTAGGGAATAGCGTGGGTTGGTTTTGCTTATGTTAGCATTAATACAATTGCACCTTCTGTTAATGGACCCTTTTAGTCTTTGCATGAAGACCCCACAAGATGTGATTATGATCATTGTTGACGAAAGATAAAGAAAAATAGATTTCATAATAATGATTACTTATTTGATCAAAACGTAGCATTTATACCTCAAATGTCCCCATAAAGTATCAAAAATAACAAAAAAAAAACGTAACCGGGATCGAAAATTGTAATTCATCTGTCTGTTCAAAGACGTAATAAATAAGGTAAGTTTACACATTCGAACTCAATATTCGATAAGGCGTGGTAGCTGAGTGAATAAGCTACTGCGTGACATGCCTAATCCGCGCCTGTGTGCACACTCCCTATATTGAAAGGAACTTACAAGCAAAAAGTATTTTTTTAAATGTACTTACCTGTTTGAAACATTGTCGGGTTTAGGGTTAATTCTTTCATGATTAGCATTTAAAAAAAGTTTGGTGTTGTCGATTGAAAAATTTTATGAATCGTTTGCTTGACTTGAAGTAAAAAGCGTCAAGAATTATTTTGCTAATTAATTTACTTGTCAAGCTCTTACGTTACTTTAACCACAGATGAAAAAAACCCATGATTAGGTGTATGTTTTAACAATCTACTTTCGTTAGAAGCTTCCTCAGCCTGTTCACGTTTGCTGGGTGTCTGTAAAAAAAAACGTGAAATTCTAGGATGCCTCAAGAGAGGTTCCCATTTTGACAGCTACTCTTGGGGCTTTGCTTCTCAGCGCCATTTTGTTATTAGTTTTTTACGGTCCTAGCTGTATGTACTTTGCGTCAAGAGCCAGTCTTTTATTGAAGCTTTACCAAGAGTTCATGGAATAGGTATATAGGAATAGTAGACATTTTACATTTAAATACCGATCAACAAACTACTTTAAAATACAATAGACGTAGATATATTTAGTAACCTATTCCGCTTAACTATTCTTCAAGAGTCATACAAAACCCTGTAAGAAATCGACACGTGTTTCACCTCTGAACGAGGCATCCTCAGGATGACGATTGACCAATTGCAAACCAGAACACGACGTGTTGCCACACCGAGCGCTTGACGCAGAGTACTCTGTCTGAACTCTGCGTCCAGCGGTCGGTTACTAAATGTATCTACGTGTATTGTATTTTATAATGGCTTTCCGCAAAGTCACGCCTGAATCAATTAACTATACTACTTTAATTTTGCTTAGGCTATCAAATATCCAAGTCAAAGTCCTGGAGATTCTTCCGTATCATAATTTTAGACGTAAGTAGTCCCACTTGACATTTTTTTTCACATATTTTCGTACATATACGGTTATTAGAGCTCAAGTCAAGTGTTATGTTAGCAGTTAGACGTGCCTCCGAGTATATTAACGAAGGAAACGACTGGATGGGGTAGAGTCCGACCAAATTTTGTTCTCGTTTTCGGTTTTCGGCCATATTTGGCTGAAATATCCATTTCGGCAATATTCGTTTCAAGCCGAATAAAATTAAGTACCGGTTAACAAAAATTCAATTCATTTATTCATAGGAAATCCATAGTTACAACAACTAAAAGACACAATAACTGCGAAAATTGCTTTTTCTCAAATTAGATTGTTTGATTATGTCTTTAAGAAAAGAAAGTTTCGTGTGATTGATTGATAATGATTAAAAGATTGTTTGATTATTTACTTTTACCGAAAAAAACACAGTCGAAAAACAAAAAAAAAACCTTGTTTTCCGGTTTTCGGCTGTCAATGCAAATCAGGCCGAATTTCATTTTCGTTTTCGGCCGAAAATAAACAACCGTTTTCGGTCGGACTCTACTAGATGGCCATAATTTTATAATTTACTAAAGGAGGTTTTATAGCGGGGAAGAACAGTAAAATGTTACAATGAAATGAATAAAGATTACAGAAGTTGAGAATGTGAATGGGAAACAAACAGTGTTGCATTAGTAACTGGTCTTGTTTGTAGTCGGTTTTCATATCCTGTTATTATTCATCTATGTAACTGTAATGGAGAGAGTAGATAAGAGAGTAAATAAAACAAGGTTCCTGTAAGTCACTGATCACTGAAATCTACTATCGAATCGATGGCATACATCAGCCAAATCTCTTCTCAAGCGGCAACTGGTTAAATTGAATAAGCTTTTCAAAATCCTTGGTGAATCTATTTGTATTATGTTGATTAGGTTTAGCGTCTACTCTGTAAATTTGGCTTGGAGGCCTCACACTTTCAAGCTGATATCGAACATTGTACTTATTTTGAGAGGCATTTTTACAGATAATTATTTTTTCTGATTCTGAGAGAGATACGTTACTAGGTAAACGCGCTATGATGCAAAAGAAATCGTGCGTTAGAACTATTACCTACCTTGAAGAATATAGGTATATCTTGCTGTGCGCAGTCGAAATACTAAAAAAAAAAAAAAAACTTTTTAAATACAGTTTGGTCAACTCAGAACCATAATAACCAATTGTTCCTCGAGCGCAATTCAAATCATATGTACCATCGAAGAAGTTCATATCTATGCACCGTAATGCAGAAAATTACTATTTCTGCTTGCAGCGCTCGGCCGTTATAGAACCGGGGCGGTAACAGATGTGGTCATCGTGTTCACGGGATTTTGTTTTAAAACTGCTAAGATATAAAGTTCTTCGATAGTACCTGGTCAACTGAGCTCTGGGCAACCGAGCTCTTCTCGGGTGAAAATAGATAAACATATCGTCCAGGTATACCAACGTTGTATCACCTTCCCCAAGGGTGTGAAAATAAAGAAAACGAATTTTCCCAATATAATGTGAGCCCTAGCTAGATCGATTTTTCGCCCCCGTAAACCCCTATATTGCAACTTTCTATCGAAATCGTTAGAGCGGTTTTCGAGAACATAATTTTTTTTTACTACATATTGTTCATTTAATAGTAAAGGATTTCACTCACATACAAAGTCCTCATTCCGATTTGTTTGTTTGTCTGCAGGTATATTCGACACGGACGGCGTCCACGTTCCCGGCACGGAATGCGACTTCCAGTTCAGCCGGTCCGGCAGCCGGCCGACTCACGGCCGGTTGTACAGTCCCCGGTACCCGTCCATCTACCCCAACAATGTGCGATGTTCCTACCATTTTCATGCCAGGTAAGGCTTGAAGGTGAAAAACATAAGAATGGTTAAAATTAACAAGCTTTGCCAGTAGTAGGGTATCTTTCAAGTGCCAGTTTCAATTCTATCAAATGTCGTTTATATATCACACGCAATGGCTTTTCTGGAAAATCCGGGTTTCGATTGAGACCTCCAAAGCGTACTCATAATTGCATTCTCGTTAGGGCACTACGATAGTTCAAGAACTTAATACTGTATTTACGTGCATATAATTAGAGTTATTCAAGATCCACTAGTTTTTACCCGACTGCCCCAGAAGGAGGGTAATATTTTTATTAAAAACAATTTTACTTTCTTTTCCCAGACCAAAGGAACGCGTGAAAATTGTATTCGAAGAAGTTGCCCTACAAAAAGGTGATATAAGGTATGTATAACATTGTAAATACTTTTCTAAAACTTACGTTTGTTTACAAAAAAACTAGAGGTATCGTGGGACACCAGGTTGGAACGAAATACCTTTCGCTTTTGCACAAACCACTTTAATTACTTAACAAAAGTGTCGTGACGGTCAAAGTGGAATAATACTTCTTTCGGTAAAATTCTCATTCGCCAAGTGTGAAGAGTATAACGCGCGCTATGGAACTTCGTTCCAAAAACATTTAAATTTCAAAAGATGGCAGTCCACTGGCATTACAAACAGAGGGAGAAACTCCGGAACCTCCTCCACAATATATTGTACAATATTATGACGTCATCATCATCAGTGTATCAGCCGGAAAACGGCCACAGTTGAACGTGGGTTTGCCTTCCCCACCATAAATTACTATTATTATAGCGAGTCAGACATCTGGAGGCTTCCCGTTTTGTAAACACCACTTTTTATTTTTGAACTCTCTACTTGTAAAGGACTAGCGTTCTTCTCATTGTTCACTGTAGTTGCGTATACACATTGTCTTAATAAAAATATGACGCAGTATTAAAAGATTATTACACCAATAAAAGTTATCCGCAACCATACAAAAATATTCCAGAACAACCAAACACATTTAACGAAATTAAACTCAAGTAAAAATACTGACAACATAGTCATAAAACACTTCGGCAGCCATAATTCTCAACCTAAAAATAAATCTATAAAAATAAAATTGCACGTAAAGTTATTCCATAAAGTCACCGTCATACGAAGACTGGATGATAAAACTGGGAAGATTCGCGTGATAATCGAATTTCTGATCGAAAATATTGAATGTGATGACGGGCGTGCAACGTCAAACGTGGGAGTAGTGACGCCAGATGGCACCAAAGTTTTGGGACGTGGAATCTCAGACCAACTAAAAAGCCTAGGCAGAGCGCTGTCAACAGTGACGTGAGGCCGGTTTAGTAAACATGTGTGCACTTATGTCGAGATCCGACGATCAGCGATTTTGCGGACGGACACCGACGAGCCCGGACGACGGACCGTGGGAAGGTGTACGTGCGGGGTATCGCAGACATCGGAAGCGCTTCGGTGCGCGGCGCGTGGCGGTCTGTGGTCGTCTGCCGTGCGTGTCCGTCTGCAATATTGCCGATCGTGGAATTTCACCATTAATTAGGTTTAAACAGTTTGATTGTAAATGTGTGCGTGTGAGCGTGTATGCACAGGGCGGAGGTATAATTTTGGCATGCTTCACTGTATTGTTCGCAGTGCTCTGCTTCTTTTATTATTTGGTCTGAGCATGCGATATGCTAAGACCATACTCATCTAATATTCGTGGGGATATTAGAACCCTGAACAATGTAGAGATCAAGAGCTGCACAGCGATGTTCTTCGATCAGAGAGTGTTTTCAAGGCCACGAACCTAAACCTTTCTAAAAACGTTCCTTTTTAGGGTTCTGTACCTCAAAAACAACGTAACCTGTATAGGATCGCTTCGTTGTCCGTCCGTCTAACCGTCTGAATGTCTGTCAAGACCCTTTCTCTCAGGAGCTCGTGGAGGTTAATCAATCTGCCTAGCCCTTTCCCAACTATGTTGGGGTAAGGTTCCAGTCTAACCGGATGCAGCTGAATACCAGTATTTTACATGGAGCGACTGCCTATCTGACTTCCAGAACCCAGTAACTGGGTAATACGACTAATACGATAACTGGGTAAGCCTGGTTGTCAGGCTTTCGGTTTTCTGACGACCCGTAACGACTGTCAAACATCCACGAATGACAGCCGGAACCAACGACTTAACTTGCTTTCCGAGGCAAGAAGGAGTCTCGGCATGTAAAGATGGTCACCCATCCACGGACCAACCCCGGCAAGTGTAGCTTTACTTGATGGATCGACCCGTGCGGCTGTTATTACTTAACCACGAGCTCCTCCGTGCGGCTGTTATTACTTAGCCACGAGCTCCTCCGTGCGACTGTTATTACTTAGCCACGAGCTCCTCCGTGCGACTGTTATTACTTAGCCACGAGCTCCTCCGTGCGGCTGTTATTACTTAGCCACGTTGTATCAAGTTGAAATTAATAACAAATACGAAGTCTACGGTCCCTTGGCGCTCTAAAAAATCAAGCTACTGAATCAACGCATTAAAAATATACGGTCATATTTTGTTTGTTACTAAAAACATCGGTTGCAATGTAAATAAAACCGACTATATGTACAATATTGCGTTAATTCACAAAAGAGTTAATTATGCAGTGCTGACCGCCAAGCGATTTCGGGTTTCGGTTGCTGGCTTGCTTCGTTACATTTCTCTCTGCTTTATTTTAACAAAAATTCGGACGTTATAATGAAAGCGTATGAGATTTTGTAAGAATAATAAATGCCGATTTCATCACAAAATGTTATTGAATTTTAAATCACTGGAGCTTCTTATACGGATGTAAGCTTGGAGTGTTTTTAAAATCCAATTCTTAAATCGAGCAGTCCGCACATAGAAACAGACTAGAAGATACTTTCGGCTCGAGTTTTTTTCAGAGCATCAGATCAAGAGTCAAAACATCCAAATAATAAAATGTTTCTCCTCTTTTCATATCTATGCTAACACAAAAATATTGAAAACCGTTTACCGTAACGCCAACAACATCTCCATGACAAACAATATTCACCCCTCGAGAATACATCGTACACGCATGATTTCGGTTTTTCCACAAAACCGGTTAACCGAAATAGGCCAACCGTAACCAATCCCTAAAGCGGGTAGTAGAGTTGGCATAATTAAATTATGGTTTTAACGGTCGACTAGTGCTCACGTAAATGAGCCGAGCTCATAAACTATACGTACTTGTTTAATTAAGCGGATAATGCATGAATGGGTCGCTTTAGGTCGCGACGTCATAATGCAGCCTGGGGGTCTTTTGCATAACAGTTTCGGACAAATGCAAGTGGTGCTGAGAAATTTAGTGGTATCCATGGGTTATCAGATTGTAGTTAATTTTGTTTCTGTAATGTTACGAGCAATAGCAATTTTATTTTCAACAGAATAAAAGACACACAAAGCGCTGTGATTGTAATTATCTTCTTTGACCAGTTATTGAGGCACGTTGCTAGGCCTATTGGACATGACATGACATCATTTTCGTAGTTAAGTAATTTCGAAGAAACGTTTTGATGGAGTACATTTGTAGTATACCTTAAGTCCGAAGCTAAAGTATTGTCGAAATAAAGACGTGTCGGAGTTCTGTACTGTCGAAATAAAATTTTGACTTTGTACGGATTGTCGAAGTTTAGTTTGGTAGCCTATGGTTAGCAGAGAATATAGAATGCCCTTTCCTAAAAATAAACACGTTTTCAGTCGAGTAAACCCACTGGGAATTTGCTCATAAAACGCTTGCGTAATCTGTACATACTAAAACTGAATTATGTTTTGCTACATCAGTCAGAAACATAATATTGTGTCCCTGTACTAATTATTGTTAGTACATAGATAACGGACAGGACCACACAATCTACCTGACCGCCATTCTCGTATGAACATAACAGAAACCACTTCACCCTAACTTTATAACTGGGTCAACCCAAATAACTTCCATTTCATTTACATTTGCTAATAACAACAACCTGTAGGCAGTTCGTTTTTCAACACAATGTATTATTGCGACGTGGTCTAAAAATATTAGGAAAAAAAAACTTTTTTTATAAAAAAACACAACCAAATTCCAAAAAAAACACTGCTAAGTGAAAAATAACTTTATTTCGAAAGTTTTCGAATTTAAGTTTTCATTTTTTGCCATCGACTTTCGAAATAAAGTTATTTTTCACTTTGTAGTGTTTTTGTTTTGGAAGTCAGTAGTTTTTTTTAATGTAAAAGTTTTTATTTTTCACTTTTTAGCTGTGGTACTTACCCCACACAAAGTTTAATACCACTAACTGCTATGTAAATAACAGTGAAAGGAACTTAAAACATCCTCCATATAATCTAAGTGGGAAAAATAAGTACCTATTATTGAAAAAACTCAAAAATTACGCAAGCAAAGTAAATAATTTATATGGGACCACTTCTGAAGTATGACCAAACCAAAAAAGAATCATCTAAAACAATTCATAATTGGCGGAGTAATAAGAACAACGCAACAAAAAAAAAAAAAATATGCAGACAAATTGAAAATCTCTTTTTTTTAATCGGTTAAAAACAAAAAGACTACCATTGTCAGGTCACTTGTGAAGACTCTTATGAGATTTATCGCAAAAACCATCGAAGGTCCACAGCTGATCATGATCATCCCTCATAGACCGCAGAATCGATTGTTTAGGGCCTCAGACCAAATAAAAAACCAAGACGGAGCGCTGCGAACAATACAGTGAAACATGCTAAAACTACACCACCGCTCTGTGCATACACGCTCACACACACACACATTTACAACTATTTACAATGACACTACAATCAAACTACACCAAACTAAATGCACACATGTTTACGAAACCGTCCTCACGTCACTATTGACAGCGCTCTGTCTTGGTTTTTTATCTGGTCTGAGTTTAGGGCACAAATTTTAATGGAAACAAGAAATAGACGGAGGACGTCTAGAGCTCCAAAGCTTGATTGTTTACAAGCCTCAATATTGCAGCTGAAAAGCATTGAACCTGAAAATCATGCTGATTTGAATTTGGTATTTATCTAGCTAAAAATCTAAATTCCCTCCGAAAAAAAATCTTACACAAAGGTCTTCGTATATGTAGCACACATTTCACAGGTTCGCTTTTCAACTAATCAATACAGTGTTACCAGTGTACCTATAAATAAATGAACAAGACTGAATATTTTACCACCGTATATGCCTCAGGCGTTGACAACGGCAAGCCGGAACACCTTGTAAAGGTATTTGCTCCAGCTAATCCGTTTAAGGGTGGTACCGTAACTAAATTTACTGACGCGCCGGTTAGAGGAAAATTTTTGCGGGTCGTAAACACGCAACGAGTTAACGTAGACTTAATATAGTGGTGTTGATAGCGGTGGGGTTACCTGCAAAAAAACTAAAACCTGACGCCAACCAATCAGGATCATTAAGTGCACTAAATAACATTTTGTGTTCTAATAAAAACACACTCTCAAGAGTCATAATATCCCAGCACGCGTAGCATGACCAGGAAACGGGTTTTGTTGACGGAAGAATAGACAAAAGTGACAGATAAACAATCACAATCTGTAATTTTGTCTATTCTTCCGTCGACAATACCCGTTTCTACGGTGCTGGTGTTCGCTCAACGTAGCAGTTTTGCAAAGGTCATGCTTGGCGGTAGCATTGGTTTATAATATAAAATGGACTTGAGCTGACAATCACATGGTCAGTAATAACGTAATAAATTACTGACCGATAGATTCGTAACATCCAAAGAAGTATCTTCAGCTAGAGCTAAACGTTTTGCTTTTCAAAAGGGCAGTCAGGTTTTTGAAGAAAATTAAAGAAAAGTTTTTCACTGTGATCTGGTAGCATTGCTATTCTGGCACATTATTTAAGGTACCTGGGTCTATCTTTATATTTTTCAATTCACGAAGTAGCTCTGGCCTAATTTCGTATATCTCGAAACAGTGCAAACCGTACCACAATTCCGAGTATATATTTCTACAACCGTCCTTAACATAACTTGACTAAACTCAGGACATTCCAGTAAAGGAATTCCTTAAGTCCGGCCAGTGGAACTTGGAGTAACTAAATTAACCTAACTGAATTGTTCGTGCAGTAATATTACGTCGGCTGTATTATTAAATAACTGTGTAATCCTTTCTGTGATTAATTTGGAATATATAAATCCACATATAATTAGGTACATTATTTTTATATTTTTTGGCTGTCAATCTGCCTAGCCTTTTCCCAACTATGTTGGGCTCGGCTTCCAGTCTTACCGGTTGCAGCTGAATATCAGTATTTAAATAAATGGAAATTGATCAAACTTTCAAAAGTTCATCATCTGCCTAGACTTTTCCCAACTATGTTGGGGTCGGCTTCCAGTCTAACCGGATGCAGCTGAATACCAGTATTTTACATGGAGCGACTGCCTATCTGACCTCCACAACCCAGTAACTGGGTAATACGATACCCCTTGGTAAGACTGGTTGTCAGACTTTCGGGCTTCTGACGACCCGTAACGACTGTCAAAGATCCACAAATGACAGCCGGGACCAACGGTTTAACGTGCTTTCCGAGGCACGGAGGAGTCTCGATATGTAAAGATGGTCACCCATCCACAGACCAACGCCGGCAAGCGTAGCTTAACCTGATGAATCGACCCGTGCGGCTGTTATTACTTAGCCACGAGCTCCTCCAAACTCCAAACTTTCAAAAGTTGCTGGACATTAATTACGAATAATAGTTATTAAAAAACTACGAGATGGCGATTATTTACTGATTAGGTATAGTTTGGCTAAAATACTAGTTTCGAGAGCTTTAAAAGAACAGAGTTCCCTTCATTCCTAATTTGGCGAGTTCCTTAATGCTAGCTGCCGCTTAATCTTTGCAATTCTTTACACCGACCACAGCGCAGTGTGGCTGCAAGCCGTCATCAATCCGTCCGATAAAATCCTCTAGTGGTCTTTCTACTGCACCTATTAAAATGCTATATGCTACCCTTTAGCTTTCTTCTTTTACTCCAATGAAAATATTTCCATTTTCCAATGTAGGTAATCTATTTTTAGTTGACCCACGTGAGACGTTAATCTCCGTGACCCAAAATAGTTTCAAAACCTATACGATCCTCTAACCACATTGAAAATTCAAAATTAAACTTTTAATGTACTTAATAAGTTATTCTTGATGCGGTAAACTGTCCACTGTCTGTTCTATTCATAAATCTATGAACATCCCGTGTACCGTGTTACTGGAATATAATTTACTTTTATGACTTTAACGTTTCCCTGTCATTACTGCAAAATAATATAAAACAAAACACTTCTATCTATGTATAACTTACCCTTATTTACTCAAAGCTATTCAAGTGCGTACTTGTAACGGGTTAAGTGCAATAAACATAATATAATTACGTCGTAGTTTCCCAGTCTGTCAACATAACATTTCCATAATTACGGAGCTCCCATACACTGCTTAAAATATAAATCCTGAATTACTCTAAAAGCAATTCAATTACTTGTTTATCTTTATACTCTTCTTGGTTAATGGATTGAGAGAATTTGTACGCTGTCCAAGTTTGGGCTTGAAATTCTGTGTAGAGTAAATAAAATGTTTTTGCATTTATCTCAAATGTTTAGTTTACCAAAATAGAAACGATTTTGTGGTAGTAGTAAAGTTGATAGTGTTAAAGTTATAAATTTTACTATTATTCAAAAAGTTTGCACTATATTATGTGACCAGAATCAAGAAGGAATCCGATCATATTAACCTACATATAGGTAGTCAAGAGCTGATACTGGTATACAGCGTCATCCGGTTAGACTGGAAGCCGACCCGAATCTAGTTGGGAAAAGGCTAGGAAGATTGATTGAGATAATCAAGAACTGTAAAAGATAACAGGCATTACAAGTACCAGTACTCGAGGTAGTAAAGAACTGTGCAATTTAACAGGCATTACAAGTATCAGTGATAATAACTGAAAATTATCATTATCCATTATTTTTTCCACTTAATCAATTGCTGCTTGCAGATGATAATTGAGACTGAATATTAGTCTAATATCATCCACTTTACCGTATCCGGACAGTTACCCAAACTTATTTTCTTTCCTTTCGTGAGCTCTCTGTGATGACTTGACTTTTGGTCGTGAAAACCGTGTACAAAAGACCAGGAGGCCTAAACCGGCCACATTATCAATTCCTCTAAAAGCAATTCATTTCTTGAATTCCCAGCTGTCATTAGCAATTCCTCTAATTTGACACAAAAGCAATTCATAATTTGTTGACTATTTTACGAATCTCCATAGAACATTTTCAAACAGATGAATTATTTCGTAATCACACGCAGATCATATTATGAATTGTCAGTTTGTGACATTTTACGACGATTCATAATATTTTCCTATTATAATTCTGCCAAAGTGACGGTTTTAAGCCCCCTGATCAGCAATGAGTATAAGATTATAAAATTGAAAAGTGTGTCCACTTACCATTTTCCAACGTCATCAGCATTAACCAACACAGCTTAGAAAAGATTTTCCAGCACCGGGTATTCTAGTACCTACCAGTATTTTTGCAGCAAATGCCACTTAATAATATCTCAGTTATTTTGTCACACCAACATAGAATTTCCATAACTCTTTTAGCATCACAGCTCGCCTAATAAAGCAAACAACAATTTACCGTAACGAGAGTGTTGCCATAAAATGTATGAGGCTACGACGTCGTGTATGTCAAAAGCAGACGCCGGGGATATATTGCAGGAGGCTTTCGATTTCATACGGAAAGTTGCCCACGAAAAAAATGGGGATTGCGTTTAAAATAGACGAAGAAAACAGGATCGATAGGTTTTGATAAGGAACACATAACATAACATCACGCCTATAACCCCGAAGGGTTAGGCAGAGGTATACCTATAGTACACCCACATTCCGTCAGTTATGTTTAAGTCCCGTGTAATAGGAGGCGAGCCTATTGCCATCAACCGGGCACAAATCCAGACGCCATTGATAATGAACACGTGCTTTAATATTAAAAAGACAGTAGTTCCCATTTTTTATACTTTAAGCACACAAATTTACAAAGGTGGGCTTAATGCCATAGGCATTTTCTATCAGTCAACCTTTGAGTGATGCAGAGACAAACAGTGGTAGGTGCAATATCGAAAATTGTGGAATAAATATTTATTTAAATACGTACTATTAAAACTATATATATACATATATATAATGTAATATACCTAAATATATATAAATATAAGAACAAATAAATACACGAACATACTAAAACAAATAAGAAAAACAATGGGAAAATATTACCGTTGTGATGATACTGTCAGCTTCTTAACACGCATATAATCTCCGAAGGGTTCGGCAGAGGTGTAGCTATAGTACCTACAGCCCCAATATTTTGTTAAATTCAATTCGCCATCGAACAAGTGATTTCAGAAATCCATGGCAACCTCAACCTCTTTTGATATGACTTTGCTATTCGTTTTTATAAAAGTTCAAAACAATCAATCCTACCAAATCCTACCAAAGAAAATTCCTAAAGAAATCAATAGCATTCGGAATGGTAAGAACATAATTTTGCAGCGTTGAAAATCACGAAAAAATGGAAAAAATGGATATTAATCCAGTAATTTGTAAATATATTGTGCGATATCTAGGGATATCAATCCAGTAATTTGTAAATATATTGTACGATATCTAGGGTACTAAAAAACTGTGGTGATCCCATCACACGGTCGCACCCATCCCCGTATAAACCACAAATGTCGTGTTAATTATGTCGTTTCCGAGGTATATAACCCCGAAACCACTGGACCACTACGATGACCGCAACCCTATAAACTAATTGTGGTCACAATATTGGTCACAAATACACCGGAGGTAGGTGGTATGAAATTAAACTGCCGATATTACTGTATTGAATCTTGATTCCTTTGCGTATTTCTATGTAAGAAGTGTAGAAGTCCATCATAATATTTTAAGTGATCCTAAGCCTGATGATGATTTTACATATATATGCATCAATGCAGCAACTTGAGTTAGCACAGGGCTGTCAGTCCGGCCACCAACCTGTTTATTAGCAAATCTTTTTAACACAACAGAAGCTATAGAGTATGCTTAAATGGTTTGGTCCAAACCATTTAAGTATACTCTATAGCTCCTGTTGAGAGAATGAATGAAAAGCGACTAATAAAAGGTACTTACAAGGTAGATGTGAGTGGAAACGCAGGGAGGGGACGCCCTAGGAGGACATAATATAGTGACCTTATTGGTGATGATCTTAAGAAAGGTCAGGTGCGTAGTACTCGCAACCGGCGTGTGTGTATGACCAGATGTATGAACGTGAACGAGGCAAAAGGAGTATGTAAGGACCGTAGCAGGTGGCGTTCTGTAGTTTCTGCCTACCACCATGGGAAGGAGGAGTGACTTAATGTATATGTATGCATACAACAGAAGCAGAACCTATCAATGTGTGGCCTATATTATATGAAAACTAGCCGTGCCCCGCGGTTTCACGCGCGTAAGTCTCGAACCTGGGTCGAAAAATAGATTACGACCTCAGACCTACCGAATATACATTTATAAAATTTCATAAAAATCAGTCAAGCCGTTTCGGAGGAGTATTGCAACTAACACTGTGACACGAGAATTTTATATATTAGAGATTTCACGATAGTTCAAGCATGTGTCGTTTTCTCTAAAAACTCACCACCATGTTGACGAGTATAATCTTTATACATAGAAGATACAACACTACCTACATTATTAATTTCATATCCAACATCGTATTTCAGTTCTACAAACTACACCCGACTTTCTACAGCGAGTTCTGTTTCATCTGTCTTATAATGAATAAACTATGTTCTCCCATTTCAGCTGCCTGCGCCGTGCGGACATCATCAAAGTATTTGATGGCAGAGACACCAACTCGCCAGCTATTGCCATGCTGTGTAACGAGCTTACAGGTACTTATTATGTATTATTGCTAATGGAAAGGGGCTGAAACGTGACACTGGCAAAGCACAATTTGACTAGACGTGCAACTTTGAGCAGAAACCATGTGACTAGCTAGAATATTTACAAAAAATGGTCCCGAAGCAGTTCTATTTCGCACGGTGGTTATATACTAGTAAAAGAAGACAAATTATCCAATTCTTTTATGTTTTATTTTCTTTGAAACAGCTATTAATCAGGTCTCTTTTTTAAATGTATCTATTAATAGTCTTATCTTAAGTAAAAATCTTCTCTCTACTAGACCAACGACCGTATTCAACTAACTCACTTTACAATTCTCAACATTTATTCCCCGCACATTTCCACGAATATCATAACAAGATTTTATTTCTTGACTTCCCGACACACAATACTAATATAAGTAACGTTGAGAAATCGGTTAGGAGATCTAATTTCACGGGATGCGCCGATGCGGGACATTGCATTGCTCTGCCCGGCAGTCCGCCGCATCACGGGATTCTTTGTCGCTTTACACTCCTCTGCACTTATGGGATAAACAGAGTTCTCAACACAGATCTAGAACATAAATTGTTATTTTATCTGCAGCAAAAAATAAGAAGGTGCAAATTTTATTATTGTTATCAGAAAGGTAAAACAATGAATTTGATATTGATAAATCGATTGATTCAGCGCAAGATGAAATTGTTTTGAGAAAAACAGATGACCTGACTTCCGAACTGCTTCTGATCCTAGCACTCATAATAATATTATTATCGATTAGGTCAGTCAATAATTTTACAATTATTCTCATAATTAACTGCATCCGGGTCAAGATAGCGCATTTAATTAATCGTTTAGTTACTTCCCGTCAGAAACATTGGACGTGCATTTGGCAGAGAACTGATTATAAAACGTTGAGCTAGACTCCTACCCTTAAGCACCCTTTCTGGAGTAGACAGGTGACTGATAGTTACAGATACAGCGCGAAAAGTAATCGTCTACTACAACGGAAAAAAATTGTGCAATATGTAGATTCAGCTGATACACAAGACGATGAACAGAAAAAACAGATGACTGATGATATTGAGATGATTCAATTCGTGAATTCCCAAAGCGAAAAAAAAAAGCTTTTCTTGCAGCTCGAAACACATAGCTCAGAATTTAAAATACGAACAGATTAACGAGCATTATGACACCCATACTTACCACAATGAGAAAAGTCGGTATTACCTAGTAGAGTATAATTTTCACAATACCTATAAACAATATATATAATACCTAAAATTTCTTCTCGAATAATATTGAGCTTAAGTAGAACTTGATTCAATAAGAAAATTCATTTTCATAGCAGTATATTACGTTCTTCCTGGAAAACATTTGCGATTTGATTCCCTTTAGATTAGGTAAATAATCTAGCGTACTTACCCACACAAGGTTATATCCTATAAGGAACAAATTGTGTTTTTGTAGATTTTTTTAGGTATGCTCGCATACCCAAAAAAGTTGCCATACTTGCCAAAAACGTTGTTCATGAAACCTTCACGCTATGAATTTTCAAATATGAGCTCCGTTCGATTTCAAAACTAGACGGAACTACCCGGAAAATGCTCGTCAAAAAAGAAACTAAACATACATCTGTCGTTGTTTGCAAATAATAAGTAAGGTGGGTATACTTTCTCATTTCTAGGAACTTACCTGTTCCAGAATATTTTGATGAAAGTGTTGCATAGGTACCTTTTGCTGACGCAAAAGGTGCCTCCGTTCTCAAATACTCTAACAAAAGTACTACTAAACAAATGTCACGGTTTGTTTACATTTTCGTCAAATAGTTTTTTTTTTCTCCTATGAATTATTGGCAATATTTCGATTTTAAAATTCTTCCATGTGATACAGATACTACCACGACCGTAGCTAGTTTGCAGACAGAAAATGGCAAGAAAATCACTCTAGTCCTTCGAAATAGCTAAAATTAATATTTTCATAGTCAAGAAACTTATTGTTTCCAAAACTGCTAAATATTGTCGACTACAATTTACTATTGAATCCTTTGAAGAGAAGTCTGGCAACATCAATTATATTTGGTAATTTTAATGAAAAGGCTGATATTATTTCAACATGGACGTCTTGAATATAGTCGGGAGAAATAGGGGCCATTGTTTGAATACGTAAAACCTGGAAATTAGGTATAGAGTGCCGCCTGCAATCACAGCGCTGCGGAACTAGAGCAAGTGGGTTTCTTTAGGGGTGGCAGAGTCTCCAAGGAAATGTAGAAAGAATCTCGAAATGGATTGTTTGAGGGAAATAATGATACCAGTCCTCAGACCAAATAAAAAACCAAGACTTAGCGCTGCGAATAATACAGTGAAGCATGCAAAAACTACACCTCACTCCGTGCATACACGCTCACATGCAGACATTTACCAATTTCCCTCACGTCACTGTTGCCAGCGTTGTCATGGTTTTTTTATGTGGTTTGAGTACCGGTCATAAAGGCAACTTAATATATTCCTTTTGGTAGAAATGGGTAATCAAAACATCCTGGTGACAGAAATGTAGATTTAATCCATAGGCAAAGACACCAGAATTTTCAAGTAAATAACTCAGACCATAAAAAAACCAAGACGGAGCGCTGTGAACAATACAGTGAAACATGCTAAAACTACACCAAAGCTCTGTGCATACACGCTCACACACACAGATTTACAACTATTTACAATGACACTACAATCAAACTACACCAAACTAAGTACACATATGTTTACGAAACCGGCCTCACGTCACTGTTGACAGCGCTCTGTCCTGGTTTTTTATTTGGTCTGAGGTAAACAATAGTCTAATTCATTACTTATCTCTCACATTTTTAACTGCTTGTCTTGAGAATAAAGGTCAGATCAAGTGTAGAGATGATTAGGACATATTTGAAACTTTTCCATGGCATGGCAACTGTATTTAAAAGTGACTGTGTGAAATTAATGCTTTGAATTAAATTGATGGCTCTGACTTCTTGAACCTCGAAAATATATATACAGTAGCACATAACATGTAGCTTAAAACTTTAGAAAATGAAATAACCCCGTGCCACCCCTGTCCCCGAAAGTCAGTACTGCTTTGACGCGGCATTATTCATTCAAAAAGGGAGGCGGTGGACGTCGCAGGATCTAGGTGACAGCCGATACGAATGTGGGTAGAATACATACTAAACTAGCTAGCTAGGTCGTGGCAGTATCTATATCACACGGAAGAAGAAGAATTATAAATTTTAACTTGATTGACGATCAATTTATACATCAATGTGTATCAATCATTCGGGGGCAATTGAAGCGATTGACAATAAATACACGCAACATTGAAAATTGCAATTGATTGTCTCGGGGATAACATTTTCTTGAATGCCTTTGTCTACTGAAAATAGCCTTTACTCGACTAATAACAATAGAAATAAGTTTTGGTAGACTAAGCTTACATATTATCTTTTAAAGTATCAACATTAGGTAATTGTGCATTTTTCATTTTCATCATCCTTGTGTGTCTTTTTATGTTTTACTAGCGACCCGCTCCTGCTCCGCATGGTTTTTACGACTTGACAAAACATCGAGATTTCTTAATTATAATTATGTAACTTTAACCCTTCCGGAATAAAAAATCTGTTGCATGGTTTAGAAGAACAACGCGGTCGTACAGACAAACACGAAAAGCAACTTGAATTTATAATTACGTATACATATAGATGTAGGTGTACTTCAGCACTCGGTAGGCATCTTTGTATAGGTACTTTATAAATGTATTCTAACATTAGTTACCGAATTTACAATTAGAAAATCAATAACAATATCACACTAGTAATTGTTTGCTTCTAAAAGGATTTGTCACCCACTCGACCTCAAAGTAACATGCCTATGCAATTAATTGTATAAGTAATTACAAGTACAAAGATGCTAATAAAAATAAAGTGGCGATAAGCTAACAACAACATTTACTCTTGATATTGGCGGAATGTAAACTGGACTTAAACCTTGAACCCTTATCTGTACATACGGCTATACATCAAGCTATACATTTCCAGTTTATGCTGATCTCGCGTTGTATAGGATTTCCGTACAATGCGAGGTAAGTGTTTAGTCATACAGAATCTTAGCACTGTTTATCTGATATCGCAATTACTCATAATGAAGAAATATGGCGTGATGTTCATACTTCTTTTGTAGGATTTAACATTAACTAGTGAGTCAGTTCGTTTATGGTTGTATTAAAGACTAGCTTTCACCAGCGGCTTCGCCCGTGTGATATCTTTACAAATTATAGCCTATGTTACTATCCCAATTTATTTGTGGTCGGTAGATATAATCCAACGAACAAGTAATAAAGTTCTTATGTACTTACTTCTATAGATAGTAATCCGATCATCTTATTCCTTTTCATGAAGTTTTTCATATGAAGATTTACTGAACCCAAAATTCAGCAACAATGAGGATCATTCAATCCTTAGTACGCTCATCTTTTCAATACAAACCCTCTTCGAAAACCCTCTGTAACAATAAAGGATCCAAGATGTTGTTCAGTACATGTTACATACATCTGTTTCCGTGTTATATAACATAACAAATATATGACGTGTATAACACGGAAGTGACGTGTCGTAAGAGAATACCGTCTCTCGTATGCCTGGGAGATCCTTTGATGCCAAATCCGAAATTTCGTGACGTTTCGAAAATCAGTAATGCCATTCTTTTGTTGAATTTCCAACGGAATCTTACTGGAATGGAAATTTTATTTTAGCTCCGCGCCAAAGAGTTGTGTTGAATCCCAACGAACGGTATTGGGGATTTGCCGGGTGATAGATTTTCAGTTTAACTTTTCATGGCTCGGGACTGTAAACCGTTAATACATATTAGAGTGCACTATCGGAGATTCGTTAAAGTTTACGTTGGAAGTCGATCACAGCTATTTGGTCTCCAAAATTGAAGTTGGGGTCCATAACTTGGGAAATGGATTAAAGGGATTGTCCCTTCGAAGTACCATTTATGTTTCGGCTTTTGGCTTTAGTAAACTTCTATTCCGAATTCGTCTTTTCATATGGTTGCGGTTAGGTGATATACTGCCGTTGATTAGTTTAGTAATACATTGATTATATTGATTTGTAAACTATTGATAACTTACACTACATACCTACTGATGAGATGAAGAGTTTTAAGGCTTCCAAATGTCATATATTAGTACCTACTATGTATCTTCATTGATTGTTTAAGTTTGTCTAGAACTAATGAAACCCTTACATCTTTCAGGCTACGAGGTGCTGTCAACGGGTCCGGCACTGGTCATCCAGTTCACCGCCAACTCGGCCATGCCTGGCCAGGGGTTCGCGGCCACATTCCTGTTTCAACCACCCCCTGATTCGACGGCTGCTGGTTTGTATTATGTTCTCAACCTCTGGACAGGTTTTAAATTAAGCTATGTGGAGCGCTGCTGTCATTGAAAAGCTTCTGTCTGTTTTATAACTGAAGGCACGTTTTTACATCTAAATAGTTTGATAAAATCATAAATCATTTATTTTGAAAGTAAATACATTATGTTGAACGACAAAAATACTTCTATATTAGGTAAATATATAGGAGTTCATAAATTATTAGTTGGTTATACAGGGTGAAATTGAATTCATGGGCATCCTCATACGGGGTCATTGTACTCATCATTATGAACAACTTTCACTATGAGAACAACGCTGAAATCGCGAAAAAAAATCAACTGTTCCCTACATTTATTGTTCGCATAGCTCGTCAAAATGTAGGGAACAGCAGATTTTGTTTTCGCGATTTCAGAGTTGGTCCCATAGTGAAAGTTGTTCATAATGATTAGTATAATGACCCTTTAAAAGGATGCCCATGAATTCAATTTCACCCTGTATAATGAGGCATGAATGATGTCGCCCTCTTATGATATTTACACGAGAGCATTAACACTGGCAAATAGTAAGTAGGTACAGTAATTAATTCTAGCGCATCACAAATATAATTATAATAGTGATGTGTTCATTATGAAGTTGGATATTGTACTCATTATTATAAACGACTTTCACTGTTGGACCAAACCTAAAAAAAATCAGCTCTCCCCTACATTTTATGTTCGTATAGCGCGTCAAAATGAATTCAATTTCTGAAATACCTACCTAAGTGGCCAAACAAAAATCCTTTAATTTCTTAGACAAACCAAAAACACTACAGAACAATCCAAATGATATTAAAGCCAAGCCAATTCAAGCATTATGAAATTCAAACCAATTCTGCCATACCTCTAGTAATTATGAAGTCTAAGATTCATCAATTTGACATACGGACATTGTCAATGTTGTGGTACAATTCTGAACCGCCATTGTCCCACTAATGAACGGGAACGGATCAAACTGAACAGTTCCAACTATATTGGTTAGTTACAACCTCAAGTTACTCTCAACTCAATGCGAACTTAGCACCGCAATTTGCCCAATTAATATTGATCTCTATTCCGTATTGTATAGATGCTAATATGTATTTGATGAATTTTGTATGATGGTGCTTTAGTATTTGATGATCCATTCTTAATCAGTTAGCAGGGTGATTTTAGTCATACAAGCTATACGTTCATAGTTGTAAATGTAGTAATTTTTAGTACCTACTTAAGTACAACACAGTGCACTTGAAGCTATTTTGTTTATGTTTATTTATTTGTAATCAACCTAGTTTAGATGAACTGTGGGCCATACTGATTAGATAGTGTTTATATTGAATAATTCACCCTTGATTCCTGCCCTTTAGATCTGTGATTCATGATTTTATTAAGTTATCAACCTACTTAATTCCCTAAACATTATATCCCTATTTTAGTTTACTCTCTAGTCTACGAATATTTTGTACCTATCTACCTACCTGCATTTACTTTTTAGTAATCACTTATTTAATAATAAAACCGGCCATGTGCGTGTCGGACCACGCACAGTGAAGGGTTCCGTAGTTGGGATGAATTTATCCCAAGCACAAACTTAACATTGTAGTTGAAAAATATGAACTTGTAACATGTTTTTGTAACTGCAAATATAAGTTGGTCAATTATTACTCGGTAGCTTGTAGAGCCTACTTAGCTGTGTTAGTTGTTTTGTTACAGTAGTTTTTCACATATCCAAAATCAACCATTTACCTGGCAGGTGGGGATACACTTGACTCTAACAAAAATTCAGTTTGCGAAATATTAAATTTCGCAAACGGATCCCTGAATCCAACAATATTTTTGAACGACCTTTCCAACGACACCTCACACAAAGGGATAGGCGAGAAAAAAAAAAAACGTTCCGTCTTTAAGAGCAGGGGAGGTAGGCTAAAAAAAACATTTATGTCATGATTTTCTACCACTTTGTCGGCGTGATTTATATGTATACCCATACCAAATTACAGCTTTCTAGTACTAAGAGTCTCTGAGCTAAGCTGCGGACAGACGGACAGACAGATACAGACGGACATGGCGAAAATTTATGGGTTCCTTGTTGACTACGGAACCCTAAAAATTGGAGCGAATTCGTAACGAGTAACTCGTAAATGCGTCGGCTCCAGTTAAATTTCCGGGTGCCAGCAGAGGTACCTAGCTAGGTACTATGAATAGGAATTTTGGCGGTTGTCCAGCCGACCTCTTGATATCGTTTATTTAGATTGCAATCGCAAGTCTCACCTGATACTGTTGCATAAGATGCAGATGTCCCATAAAACTGCCTGCTAGAGGATTCCCCGGTGAACTGGCAATAAATAAAATATAGTTGGATACCTAGGTAAATTTTGAGTACCTATGTTCAGAAAATTCCACAGATCAGGATTTTATGCGATGCATAGGAACCAAAAGGCTGCATACAACAAACATGATCTTTGATAGTAATAAGAACTTAAGATGCATGCAAGCTAAGCATGTAACTTTGGATACGGTTTTATCTGACAAAATTCTTTCCCTTCCTCCTTTATAACAATAGATATGGTTACATTGGTAACTAAAGGTAGGCACACTATATGCTTAATCGATAATACTGAATATGAAGTGTATCTTTTATTGATTTCAACGGTACAGATATTATAATATTTCGACAGCGCCATCTAGTGAAAACCGTTTACACTTTTTAGCCTGCAAACTTACTAACGGATGAATTTCGCTCCCGACCGGGTGAACGCACCCTTGTTTTCGATATACTTCACTTGCTTAACATAGATGGCGCTGCTCTCAAAAATAAGTTTTAATCCAAACTATTTGTTTCAGATTCAGATCGACTACTTAAGCTGAGTTTTGGCAAAGCTTTCGAGTCTCTGGGGCCCGAAGTAAGCGCCACAAGTAAGTACAACCTTCTTTCGTTATCATTTATTCAGTACTGTTCAATATTACATAGGTAACTGCGTGCAAACAGTAGGTACCTACGTAAAATAGGCTGTCTAATCCGTACCCTCGGGAATTTTATGTTCAACAGGCGCTACACTTTTATGTGGGTTTTATTAATTGGATCACGATTAAACGGGATTAAAACAATAAATTGTTGTATTTAATTAGGTAGGTAAGCTGAAATAGTAATATGAACAAGAATTTTATATCATATTGAATGGTTATCGCTATTTCATTCATATTTGATAGCTGTTTTGCAAACAGCGTTCTCTCTTTGTATACGAATGACTTCTACTTTTGACTTCTGCAATCATAAATTGCAAACATTTAATCTATCCTGTTACTTCTTAAAAAATTATAATTGTTACTACCTACCTGAAAAGGCTGAATAATAAATTCATTATGATATTTTAATAACTACATTTTCTCATTTTAACTGTTCTAATGTATAAAAGAAGATAATTAAGTAATAAAAATGTTTAATGCATGCTAATTTAGGATGATAAGGGCAGGCGAATGATAATTGCAATGCTTGTAAAAGGCTGCTAAGTCATAAGTACTAACATAACATAACACCAACATTGTCATCATCACTTAGTTTGCAATAAACGTTTTGACTTTGACTTTGACTTTGGTGAAAAGATTAATTAATTAACGACGATATAATGCCAGTCAGCAAATCTAGTCAGCAGTTATTGTTTTTTTAATGTATGCCCCAACACTGTAGATGTTTTAACACATCGTCAAGGATCTGGCATGTTTTCATATAGTACCGATTTTCGGCCGACACAATTTTTTTCTTTCTCAAAGAAATATTTAACAAATCATGCAGCTTCTTCAAGGTAAGACACTATAATTAATCTAGGTGCTCTAGGAAGTCATAAAAATCTATCTATACTAATATTATGAATTCGAAAGTAACTCTGTATGTCTGTCTGTCTGTATGTAACCTTTTCACGCCTAAACCGCTGAACGCATTTAGACAAAATTTGGCGAGGACATAGATGGCATCCTGCGGAAGGACATGGGCTACTTTTTGTTTAAAAAATAATCCTATAGGGGGTGATAGGGGATGAAAGTTTGTATAGGAAACCCAGCATTTCTTAAGTATTCGAGTAGTACGTTCCCGTGGGACGATATCCGACATCCACGAGGGCGAAGCCGCGGGCAAAAAATAGTAACTGTTATAAATTCTTCTAACAATACCTTAGACCAAATAAAAAACCAAGACAGAGCGCTGTCAACAGTGACGTAAGGCCGGTTTCGTTATGTGTGCACTTAGTTTGGTGTAATTTGATTGTAGTGTCATTGTAAATAGTTGTAAATGTGTGTGTGAGCGTATATGCACAGAGCGTTGGTGTTGTTTTAGCATGCTTCACTGTATTGTTCGCAGCGCTCCGTCTAGGTTTTTATTTGGCTGAGAACAATACGAAATAAGTTTCTAAGAGCTCTAGGAAGCTTTACAAAGCAATGGGTAATGTAAAATTACAAAGGCTCTATGGCACCAATTTAGCACTTAACAAACCTTTTATTATTACTCTTTCTTCATTTTTAGGTTCACAAAGACGAATCCTCCTATAGACTGCACTTAATTAAAAATTAACAAGTACTTCCTAATGAATCGAGTTCTGTCATAATCTTGATGCAACAGCGAAGTGCAGAGTTACAAAACTTTGAAAACTAGAAGCTTGACTGAATTTAATTTGAACTTAAGCTGCAGGAGCGACTGCTGTTTTTAATACACTATCACAGTAACATATAACTTAGCTTTGAACAGCACTTTACCTACTTTGAACACTTCTCCTTTTAGGGTTCCGTAGTCAACAAGGAACCCTTATAGTTTCGCCATGTCCGTCTGTCTGTCCGTCTGACCGTCAGTCCGTCCGTCTGTCCGCGGCTTAGCTCAAAGACTGTTGGTACTTGAAAGCTGTAATTTGGTATGGATATAAATATAAAAGACGCCGACAAAGTAGTATAAAATATTTGTAATTTTTTTTTTTTTATTGTACCTCCCCTACATTTAAAGTGGGGATTGTTTTTTTTTTCTCGTCTATCCCATGGTATGGGGTATCTTTGGAAAGTTTGTTTAAAAATAATAGGAGTTTGTGAAAGCCATTTTTGAATTCAGTTCCGTTCGCGGAATATTAAGCTTTAAAGTGCAAATTTTTGTTAGAGTCAAGTGTGTGTGTGTCCCCTGCCAGCTAAATGATTGGGTTTGGAAATGTGAAAAAATTCACGGCTGTAGTATATATAACGAAATTAAAAGAAAAACTATCACCGCTACGAAGGCTCCACCAGTTACCGAGTAATAATCGACCAACTTTAATTTGCAGTTGCAAAAACATGTTCTCCCATACATTCCGTATCGGAGAACCAGTTTTTCAACTACAATGTTAAGTTTGTGAGATAAATTCATCCAAACTACGGAACCCTTCATTGTGCGTGGTTCGACATGCACTTGGCCGGTTTTTGTATAGAAAATACCTAGACCTATCTTACACCTATCTTACACCTACAACATTCGTTTTTGTTTACCCTAAAAGGGGTCATTGTACTCATCATTTTGAACAACTTTTTCTATGGGACAAACCTTGAAATCACGAAAAAAAAAAAAATATTGTTCCTACATTTCAAATGTATGGAACAGCTGATTTACAATGACCCCTTTTCGGGTTTAGGATAAACAAAAAATAATGTTGTATAATTGCTTCGGGTTTAGTAGCTTTCTCTCGTAGTTTTCTCTCTCACTCGCTCATTATTTAGATATTAGTTAAGATAGTAGAACTAACTACGCTAATTTTAACTCACACACTACACACCCTCAAATTTGCACACTCACCCATACTCGCACATATCATACGAATACTTCCTTTTGGCCTTTTTATATGTTCATGTTATGTATGTTCACGGCTACAAATCATGAATAAATGATCAAGTTATACATTTCCAGTATAATCCTATCATTTCCCAATATAAATTCTTGGCTTCTTTGTAATTAAAAAGAAACGATACCATTTTCTTCCGACGCGACTCGTAAAATACACCCAGAAAATTATAATTTTCATCTCATTCCGTGTATTACTACGTGATCACATAGGTATCTATCTACTAGCTACGGTATTATGTTACAAGTAGGTACATAGCGCAGGAGAAGCCTTGCTCCTCATTAAGAGAATCGATAGTTGCATCCCTTTGACAAAAGACTTGAAACTAGTGTTTAAATGCATTCATTTGGAGAAGAATATGAACAGGAACTCCCGTACTTTAGTTAGGTCCCACTTCTGCTTCGCACGGTTTTTACGACTTGAAAAAACATCGAGATTTCTTAGTTATATGTAACTTTAATAGTAACTTATTATCAGTGATCGGAGTAGGTAGATTGAACTGGGGCCATTGATCCGAAACGTATACAATATAATATTATGTACAATATAATATATTAATATGGACATTCTTCCGGAATTGGTGGATTATTAAAAAAAAAACCGGAACTTATGTAGGAATTGTATTCTGCCAGAGTGGAAGGAGTCATTTGATGATTTGCCATCCTCAAAAAAATCGGAAATCGAAAATCGGAATTCGATTGTTTTTATTATTCAACAGATAAATAATGAATTAATTTAGTTTTGATACCTTCCTTTAAATTTTGAATTGAGTAGTAATAATATCACTACCAACATTAACAATATTTAATTGAATCCGGAAATACCGGAATTACTTTCCGGAAAAATGGCTTATCCATGTTATTCTTTCTGTGTGTATTTATGATACAAGTACCAAAAATCAATCTACCTACTCCGATCACTGCTTATTATACACATAAACCATCCGGAACAAATTCTCTACACGATGGTGAAAACCTCATCAAAATCTGTTGCGTGGTTTAGAAGAACAACGCGGAAATACAGATAAACACGAAAAGCGACTTTACCGAAGAAGAATATAACAGGTACCTAGGTAATTAAATAGGTACTTATAGGTTCTTTATTCGGCTCTGCACCCTAAATGCATATTTGTAAAACATAATATTATAAGTAATGATTTGCATAAACATAACTCGTCTTTTTGTGCAGCAAAAGAAAAATTTTTGTTTATGAAAAGCAAACATACCAAAATCAATCATTTGACCATGACAGTGTTTCACACCGTATCTTTTGGCCAATTGTAAGAAAAGTAAGAAGCAATTTTCTATGAAGACTCTGAACTCTACCAGCAATGTAAAAGTTACAACTCCCTGTTATCTTTTACATTCCTCCCAGAAACAGCAAACCACAATTCCAAAGCCTTCGCAAATAAACATTCTACTGTACTATGACGTCACAACACACTTTACGAATGCATCCCTGTGCAAGTAACTGTGGCGCATAAAGTATACAAGGAAGGCTTAAATAAGTAATCAAACGAGCTGCAGTGGCCAGCGTTACTCACACCCAGAATGGGGGCCAAGGATTTGTGGCACAACAACGGTTTGAATCTTTTATGAACGTTCTTTTAGGTTTTTAAAAGAGTTTCGTTGTGTGATGTTGTACGGTGATTGACTGAATGGTGAATGTTGCATCTAATGTAAAATGTACAACGCTACAAGTTTCGGAAAAAACAAAATCGGTATACGGCGCCGTCTTGTTTTGTCGATACAATTTCTGTAACAATTTCACAAATGCTTACCAACAACGTCCCCCATGTCAATGAAATTCAGGCGCCGAAAGATCCTTGTAAACTCTTTGTAATAATTGTGGCTTGCTGTAGAAGGAATTTTGTTTATTTTAGAGCTACCTAAGTATATCGGTAACTTAGATGTTAAATTAAATTCGTACCACACAGGAAGACCCAATTTCACCCCGCGTCGCAAAAAAGAGTGCTATTTGTTGCGTCCTAAGTCTAATCTCCGTTTTCTGAAGCCTGTCCAAGTTTCCGACCAGGAAATATGTTCTCATATCCCATGTTGTTTGTTCGATTATTTGTAGTAGATTTGTTGAACATCTTCTATTTTGTGAAGTACCTGGTACTTGTTGAAAGGCCTACATAGTCCTCCCATGCCTACTAACACTGTAATTTGAAAATATTGTAAAGCTAATTATTTTTAAGAGTAACCGTTGAGTTTCTTGCCATGCCGGCTCTTCTCCATAGGAAACGACCAATTGGAATCGTACACCAAGCTTCTGACGTTTCATAAGTGCCCATGTAGGTTTATGTGAAATAAAATATTTTCATTTTGAATTGATCAAAATAAACAAACATCCAAATCAATAGGTTTTCAAAAACCGGGTATAGCCTGTCCCGGTTTTTGAAAACGTATTGATTTGGTTGTTTGTTTGATAAGCAAGTGAACACTACTTCTCATTGTTATTTTAATAACATCTCATAGTTCAACAAAGTTCTTCCATCTTAAGCTTTTATTTCGGATATCCAGTTGCCTTTCATAAACGAGAACAGCACAAACCGTTCTCTTTTGGGAGTTGAGAACTTTAATCTGCAAGTGGTTTTAAATATTACAATGAGCTATGGAACAACAGACAGGTGAAATGGAAACGCCAACGCCTCGCACCGCTAAAACTGGAGCTACACAGACGATATAGTTTTTGTTAATTCGCTTCGCGTTATGAATTTTATATTTAGCGTCTGAATTTGAAAGAGCTGGTTTGTTGCGACGTTGTTACGTCTTGCCAGTTTTGGAAAAGCTTATTCGCTTGGTAGTTCTCCGGAAAATTCTACCAACTTTTACCTTTAGTATCTTACCGCTGATAGGTAACACATTTGTTCCTTGGCGGTTGAGCCCTTAGTTAAACAGTGTACAGTGCGGTGAAATTAAAATGAAAAAATAAGTAATTATTATTTACTGTTTGTCTCCGTTTCGTATAGAATAGATCAAAATATTTTTACCTATGACTTAAGATTGGCTGTAGGTACCTATGTGTACCTAAAAGCCTCTAACTTGTAGTCGTTTATCCGAATCGGTAGGTAACGTGTGATTTCAATTAATTAAAGTTTGATTTCCATTACTATTCTTTTCTCATTTTTAACTAAGGTGAAAGAACTATTAAGTATAAAAATAATGCTACCCGTCCCAGCATTTAAATGAGTGTTGTCATAATTAAATTAAAATGTCGCGACGGCGGCGGCGTGTCCTCGGGCGAAAGTGTAGATAAAATATACATAGGTACAGCCATAATGTGTTCGTGGAATTTTCTTTGTTAAGAATACATAATCAACAATGTAACTTGAAGTAAGAGCCAGAGGCTACATAATATATTATATAGCCCACCTGACTGCGAGAATCTAAAAACTACGATTTAATTACGTAGAGTCTGGTTGTAAACAATCACATGCAATGTGACTTTCCGTCCGAATCCTATGGTGTCCGGGGTTTTGTACCTATATCAATTTATTGTATTTTTACCTAACCTTCAATAAAGTTTAGGGCATTAAAGTATCGCGAAACCACAAAAATGATACGTAATTAATGACAGGAATGCAAATAATTATTCTAAAGATTTGATCCAGGATTGGTTTTAGATAAAAACCCTAGGGTATATAAAACAGTGTTTAGAAGAAAAAAACCATACTTAAATCTGTATTGAAATTAACCAACTAACATATTTTTAACTAGAAAAAATTTAATGGGTTCTTCCATCATCTATAGTATAAAATTCAAAGTCCTGACTGATATATCAACGCACAGCGGAAACCGCTGGTCCTAGAGATATTAAATCTAAGCGACGGGAATAATACAGATGTAGGTAAACAAATAAGTAAGTAATAAGAACGAACTAGGAAGAAAATAGTTATTCATCTTCATTTGCGTTATCCGCCCACTGATTAATGTTTCTTGTGCCCTATATTAGTGATGTGCCCCGTAAGAAGCTTGTATAATATCCGAATAAAAAATGAGTGAACCTTAAAGTAGTCGCATATGATTTGTAAGATCTGGGGGCCTAC
Organism: Lithophane leautieri; assembly: GCA_949152455.1. Lineage (NCBI taxonomy): Eukaryota > Metazoa > Arthropoda > Insecta > Lepidoptera > Noctuidae > Lithophane > Lithophane leautieri. Next base: position 11,674,585 of record OX424470.1, read on the forward strand.
CACCGTACCGTTTAGCGGTGGTGGTAAGCCCCCTGATCATAGTAATAAGCAACATTTAAATAATAAGCAACATTAAAGAGGCCTCGTCAAAGTCGTTTCTGATGGCAAATTCGAGCACCGCGCGCGCTCATTGGTCAAATCAAATAGCGCGCGCTTCCTCGGCTTCCCGTTACACACTTCCGTCGCTTTTCACAAAATCACTCCCACAGATTGCAGAAAAGCGAGAGAAATTAAGTTACACATAAAAAATAACTCTTCATTTCTACTATATTATGTAATTTAGCAACACGGTAGCACACATTATTATTATCCCTTTTCAACTTGGTAGATTTTCAATAACAGGATAAAATTAAATGGGGATATTCTAAAGCAAAACCTAATAATTATGTTTCTAGTTTACACAATTATTTAGTTGGTTCATTGACATCTTACCCAAATTAAACTAATATAAATGTTTAAACGAAATATTTTAATTGATAGGGATTTACCTTTATTTTAATTTATGATTTATTTAATTTCCAATATTTTATGCAGATATTTTCTGTTAAACGGCTTTCACAAACGCCACATCACTACTGCTCTACTACCCACAACTACAGATCTCGTTTCCACACTATTTTTGTTGTATTTACTATTTCGTACATAAAACAGACTGTCCATCCATTTACGACTTACGGATCTCAATTTTATTCGGAATCTTTTACGGAACTAACATTTTTTACTCTCAGTATTTCGGTTTCAGACTTACAGTCCTTGCATTTCTTTGCTCATAAGTTTAAAAATCATGTCATTCGAGTGAAAAACATCTTGCTCAGAAAGTGTGAAACTGCTCTTAACTTCAACGACTGTAAATTAAGTTATTTACTGAGTGTAAACAAGTATTCCTTAGTTCGTCTTTGAAAGGAAGTTACTTCGGTTCAGGACTGGAAATGTTAGAGTGAATACTTCTAACTTCTGTGTAGGTATACAGGTACACAATCTACCTGTGTTATGGCAGCCATAATGTATATAAATCACATGGAAAGACACAAAACAAATTTTGTTTATTTAGGACGTACAAATGTGCTCAAATATGTGCAGGTGACGGGTGACCGAAAACGCTAGAAAAATCCAATTTCGTCTCGTCTCGCGACCGGTATCTGTAAAACAAGTAAGGAAAAGTTAGGAAAAATTATGATGGAAACTCGGTTTAAGGATTGATTTTCTTCTGTTGTATTCTTGTTTCACTGAAAATAAAATATTGGTAGAAATATTTCAGTTTATTCAGAGACGAATCGAGACCAAAACTAATTCTTCGTCACATTATTTGATGGATTTTGTAGGCCACGTTATTATCAGATATCCAATCATATATAATACTGTATAGACATTTAAGAAAAACCCAGTTTTGTCATATACAAAATATAGATATTTGTTTCAGTTTATTTAGTGGCGAATAGAGAATAAAATGGTTTCTACGTAAAATTCTTCGATTGATTTTCACATTATTGTCAGATATCTACTGAAACTTAACACTGGGTGGGCATTAAAAACAACCCCATATTGCCCTAGGTACATTCGCTTTACGTAGGTACACTGTAGTTACAAAAAACAAACGCACACATATTGCTCCGCATGCATAAACTTTTTAAAACTCCACCACCAGTAGGTAATTATAACCGGCCAGTTTCAACAGTTAACAACAATCATAACACCGTGTGGGCTTACGTTTGTGTTATTAACTAGCAAAAACTAACCGCAGAGCAATCGTGTAGCCCCGATGTGGACGAAAGTTGTGTCGGAGCTATGTAAAGGCACGTGCACAAGTCATTGTTAGACTACGGACTGTCTATTGAATTTGGTTGAATTGTCTAACAGAGTAAACATGGCGTGATTGTGAATAGACCAATTATCTAGTGTGTGGTTCCTTGCAGAAAATTGGACAGCCCCTTTGTGTTGGGTGGCTAAACTACGTAATATGTGCCATATTTTGGCACGATTAGCAGCATTTTTCTGTGACTGCATTATAATTATCATTTGTTTTTTTCTGATTTTCTTATTTTGAAAACTAGGGTTTATTTATTTATTTTATTTTTTATGTACACACAGTAAAATACATAGAGATACGACATAATTATAATTTTGAGTACAAAGGTACTGCTTATTTCTTAAGAAATTTCTTCCATCAGACCCGCAAAAGGAGAAATGAAACAGAAATGTAAACAATAGTATGTGAAAACAAGAAAAGAAAAATATTAATATGCGAATTCTTAAACTAAAATATTACCCACACATGTAACGCAAATACATAAAGCTAAAACAACGGTGAAACCGAACTGGTGAACCGGTTTACTTTAATTGCACGATTTTTGTTTCTTATTAGGACCATTTATCTTAGAAACAGTCATAAAGGAGATATCTTTGTTGTCTTGTAGGTTACGTAAACGCTGAATACTGTAAAAAGCATGTTCAGTTGTCTGTAATTTTTCACGCAGCTTTTGTGAACTTAGGTTTATGAATCACTGTGCCTTTTCGCGTTGTCGTATCTGGCATTATGATTTTTTAATTCTCAATGTATTTCAAGAGACAGGCGGAATTGGCACTATAGCTGTAGTAATTATTTTGCTAGCATTCTAGTAATTTATTCCATGATTCCTTGTCTTAACTTGAATTATTAATAAACCCTCATGTAATAAATTCGCATTATGTTTACAGCGACGACATCTCTAAATTCCATAAATTCCATATCAATTAGTCGTGGCAGACTCAAATTGAATTCTAAGAAATGTTTTCTCACATAAGTCTCCAAATAAATTGAAATTACTTTCAAAACGGGGATGAACAAAGAAGTGAACTTAGACAATATTAGTCGTCAGTCGATAAGTTGGCGTTAGATAAAAACAACTTCTACTCTTAATCATAAAGTTTTTGTTTGCAGGGCTTCGGTTGCCAAAATTGCCTACAGCTAAGCTGGTAACCCCACACATTTCTTGCCTATTTTTGTAGAATGTGGTAACATAAATCGTCGTGGACGCACGTGAATATTTTCTGTAGTACAGTATTTTTCCGCGTAATTGGTCTAGACTCGGGTCGATGGAGTTGCAGCTGAAACTTGAATAAGGAAAGTCTAAAGTCAAGTAAATATCGGATTTTTTGGTTACAGAATGCTTATTATTTTCTATGTAGTTAGCGATTCGAAGTACTGTCAGAGACAACTCTGTTAATTTCGTCTTTAACGTGTAGAAGCTTAAATTTTTTGTCTAAACGGGGTGCAACTTTGCCACGTGTACGGCGTTGTCATAGGCAAATAGGTAACTCGTTGTTTTGCAACATGGAACTTAGTATTTAAGTACCAACATAATAAATAGAAACCAGGCATGTGTAAAAAACACCGTTTCAATAAATACCATGCTTTATGGGACTCTTGTAAAAATTCTGTTGTTTTTCTGTGGGTATATCGTTTATGTGTACTCAACTTTATGCTCCGTAACAGATTCGATAACCGCATAACAAATAGATAGTATTTCTCAATCAGGAATCAAACTAACATGGCTGCCAATAGCATTGATTGCTTTTGTTGCATTTGCAGCATCTGAAACGAGGTATTTGCTCAGGTTAATATCAATGTAGTATCGTATGATCAGCATGATCTTTTATTTATTCGCAGGTATATGAAAAAGAAAGACGTTCTAGTAATAATGCAAATTGGTGTAGGTCCTGCTGTTTATATTAGGTATACAACGCATGGAAGTGAAAATCTTACGCATTTTTCAATGATTTTGACCTATATTTCTTTTTGAAAAGAAAAGGCAAAAAACCGCCATAAAATAATTTATTTATTTTATTATTTATGTACACGCAGTAAAATACATAGAGATACAACATAATTATAATATTAGTACAAAGGTACTGCTTATTTCTTAAGAAATTATTTAATTAAGGGGGATGCGCCAGGGTAGCCCGCGAAATTCAAATTTTCTTACGTTTTTTGCAATTTGCAGGTCGGTGTTAGATTGTATATTGATGTAAATATGATTTGCGCACGTAACAAATATGGATTTACAGAATTATAAACATTAGAATCAACAATACAACTCTCTAAGTTCATGAAAGTCTCAAAACTCATGATTTCATGAAATCTCGACATTTGAGACTTTCATGAACTTAGAGAGTTGTATTGCTGATTTTTATGTTTATAATTCTGTAAATCCATATTTGTTACGTGCGCAAATCATATTTACATCAACATACAATCTAACACCGACCTGCAAATTGCAAAAAACGTAAGAAAATTTGAATTTCGCGGGCTACCCTGGCGCATCCCCCTTAATATTTATGAATTTTATTATTTCAAGTAAAAAAATATTCAATTAGTAGGTATTTTTATTTACAGAAAAATATCTGAACATCTTAGCTAATAAGTACCACAACACAACAAACATTCAAGAAGGAACCACTTCAAAGGAAAGAAAATCCTAGAAAGAAAATAGAAACTCGCTAAGACGAAGATGTACGAACCAAACATAATTCACTAACAGTACATCCAGAATATTAGTACACTTTGAGTGCACCTAGTACACGTCGAACCAACTAAAAAGAATCCACTATTGTCGGCGAGAGAAAGAAAATTCCCAAGTAGTACCTATCCTATTCTTCGCAATATTTTTACAGGGAAAATTTATTTCACCGTACAATTTTAATTGGACACGCACACTTACAGGCAATTTGGAGTAAAAGGAAGTACTTAAAAAGAGATATCAAGAAATGTATTTTTCCAAAAATGACTATAGAATTGGTAGCGGTTTTTTTTTTCCTTTTTTTCTTTTCTTTTATTCTCGGAACATATCTTTAAATTTAGAAACTACCTACTAATTTTATATTCATTACCCAGTTCCATTCATTTTATTTTATTTATATAAAGGCTTACCAACTAAACACATGCCATACACAGCATTAACACAAAGTCTTTGTCATAACAAAGATCTTGCATGCATCGAAATTATAGGAAAGCACGGCACTTTCAATTAACGTACTAGAACATTATACAAAAAATATATATAGGTATATAATTTTTTATAAACAAAAAGAAAAAAAACCTGGTAAAAGCCTACCATTCTATAAAAGCAAATAATGTCCTATTGGTTCAAGACTGGCCTGTGCGTGAAAAAATCTGGTCTAATACCTTAGACAAGTTCCTTAATTCATTATCATTATACACCATGTCACTTGTTCCGTGCAGGAATTCACACGCTCCAACAAATTCCTTCATACCGATACAGGTGTTCCTTTGCAGATAAACTTTACCACAAGTGCCTTCCTAACCCCACAGATTTATCAGCTGTAAGTAGACGGTGTAAGTTCTATTATTGCGTAAATCTGTTTCGCTAACGAAATAAATAGAACCTGAAGTGATTCTGACAGAAACATACGGGTATCGCTTGAAGGCAATTAGGTAAGAGTACACATAGGATTTAAACTAACTGTAGTGGATACACACGATGGAGCTAAGTAGTACGGAATTAGGATTAAAGCCGCTGTCTGTGTGTGCCATTTTTTGCCTGTGGCAGTTCAAAAGATTTATACACTATATTTTTGATATCTTCATTAAGTCCACAGTATTTTCTCTCAGAACCTAACAAACTACTAACGCTATGATAACTACAGTTCTTGTTCTTTCTCAGCAAAGTATGGAAGTAATTAAGTGGAATACGCTGTAATGGATTTTACAACAGTCCCAGTGATGTTGGAGCATTCTTGTTTCTTGCACTCGTATGCAATATACAGCAGGATATTGAAAAAGTAATAATAACTGAGCTGTACTTTTCAAGAAAGAACGGTGTTCAATTGTTTATTTGTCTTTTGATCAATCAACGGTTTCATATTTTCGTTCAGCTTGTATCAATTTGCAATATTCATCTATTGCAGTTTTGCAGTTGATAATGATTGAGTTGGAGATACGAATTTGTTCCATTTAAAAATGTACTAGTGACCCGCTCCTGCTTGGCACGGTTTTTATGATTTGACAAACCATCGAGATTTCTTAGTTATATGTAACTTTAATAGTAACGTATTATAAACATAAACCTTCTAGAATAAATTCATGGTGAAAACCTCATCAAAATATGTTGCGTGGTTTAGAAGAACAACGCGGACATCCAGACAAAAAAGCAACTTTAATTTATAATATGGTATAGATTATTTATTACTCGTATGAGAATGGAAATATATGCATATTTATAGGACAGCTTTTAGTCAGATGCATACTTGTTTTATAAAGTTAGAAAAGGACCTCATTTACCACCATAATAAATAATGCCTTTTTTTTCTCAAGAATATATATATGGTATCCTTGGCCAGAAATTAAATAATCGTCCAACTGTCACTAACAGGACAAGCGAATTTTAATTGTTATCGGACTTCTAAAGACCAACCAACAGTTGAGCGGATATCGTCTCGAGCAACGTAAGGATTCACAGCATAATGGATAAATCAATAAAATTTACAGCGAAACAGAAACGAATATGAAAATGTTCGAAGTAAAATAATTGAGGTAAAACTATGTAGACGTATGTAGCTCCATGTTTCAGCAGAGTGAGCAATAGTTGGCAAACCTCGAACCTGCAAATAACAGCGGAAACCGCAAACTTTAAAATTAAAACCAAACGGTTTTATTAAATAAGCGCAAATCTGTGCCAACCCTAGCAGTACAAACACGAGAAATCGTTGCGAACTTCTCTGTTCATGCCTAGTTGTTTATGAGCACATGCCTAGTTTGTTTAAAAGTATATAACTTTGAAGTTAAAGTACGAACATGTTTGAACAGTTTATTCACAGCCAATGAATATAAATGGTGAATATGAATAATGCTAGGTTCGTGTGAGCTAGGGCTGGCATTGAAGGGGGCAGCAAATCATAGTAAAGTATGGGCGATAAGTGACAGTGTTGTAGTCAATCTTGAAGGTCGCTGCCGGGAATATATGTGGTGTAATTTATTTTCTGGGGAAGTGGAAAAATGTTTTGTATTTTCGTTGATGGCAAGAAGTGACAATAGCGTAGCTTATGCGGCTGTGATTATGCAAAGAGGGTATGTTCTAGACGCTACGGAACCAATGAATATCCAAAAGTTATCTAACCAAAGGAACTTCATTAATTAAAATTGCATTCCCTACTCGGACTGAATCATAGCATAATGTCTTTGAAGAAGTTCCTGCTAATTACGAATCAACAGAGTTGGTACCGCATTTCATAGACGAATTCTTTGAAAACTAGTCTGTATTTAGTTACTCTTTTACAAACTGGAAAAGAGACACTAATTCTGTGTGTAACACAACAAGCCCAAAGCTAAGTTAGTTTGAAAATCAGTATTGGCCGATTCTTATAATTAACGGACCGTTATCGGTTAGAATAAAGACTCCTTTATCTTTAACAATAATGAAGCAAAGACCTTATAGCATTGCAAAGTAGACCCTGCCTTAAGAAAGTAGCTATCACGGGTAAAATTAGCTTATGAATCTATTTATACCAGTTTGGCAATAAAAAAGTTACCATTGGTAAGTTAAACGATTCGTTGTCGTTTATAGGAACCGAGAATTAATCACCAAATAAAGATGAGAACGATACGGAGAATGTGATTCAAAATTTATCGACAAATTATTCGTATCGATAGATAATTAATAACAACAAATCAATATATTCAATTCAATTTTTAATTATTAACAATATCGCTAAGCACAAGTGGAAATCATAAGTGCATACTAAGCACTTATGTCATACTAAGTAACGAATCCTAAATTGGGTTCAAACATTCAACGTTATTTGTATGAAAATCGACTGTATCAAGATCAGTACAATAATTTTAACGAAGCCTTTGTTTAATAAAAACTGCCTTAACCTTCGATCAATATGATTGAAGGTCTTAACTCATCTCTAACTCCGATTTGCAACAAATTGATTCTTAAACAACCCAATTATTCCGATATTTCATCGTCCATCTCTGGATAAAATCGTCAGCAAGAGGAATTGATTCAAGCCTACCCCTCACAGGTTTGCCTAGTACCGATCTGTCAGCGAATCAACTCGGCTGCTCCATAGCAAAACCCAGTAAGTGCTTCAAACATTTTTTTTCCAGGACAGCACAAAAACAGCCTACTGTGATGGGACTAACTATGAAAGTAAAAATTAAAGTATTGGGTTTTTCCATCTGGAATTTCTCCTGCAAACCGAGAGTCTGGATTTGAGCCCGGTTGATGCCAAAGGCTCGCTCTCTATTATTACAATGGCGAAATGTGTGCACTATAGGTACGTCTCTGCCTTACCCTTCGAAGAATACAGGCGTGATCTTTTGTTTATGTAAAGATTATGGGAATAACTATATTTTGAAGCGAAAACTTCTTTAAGCGCGTTTTGCAATTTTTGGAAAATCGGGTTCGCGTTTGGTTTTAGGTAAGTGTTGCGCTTGACCAGCAGTGAACGCATATGATTACCTATATTTCATTTAATAATTTATCATAAATAATTTTAAATAAAAAAAAAAATACTAACTTTTAACTCCACAATTAATAAGAAAATTAAAAAAAAACACCTTTGTTTCATAGTTTTAATTTTTCACTTATGTCGGCAGTCGCCATGACTGCTTATAGTTTTTTTTAATTTGTGTCTTACTGAGTTTTGCTTTTGATATCGAGCAGCTGAACTATCTAGGTCAATCTGCCGCGGACAAGTTAAATAATTGAAATCACTTTGGCCGGATATTGATATAGGCTGGTGTTTTATGCTGTGGCCTGCATTTTGTATGGGTAGTCGAATATTCATTAGTATTAAAATTAATTACTGGTTTGTAAAATTTATGTGGCATAGTTGGATGTGTTCATACAATACTGAAATTCATTACGGGATAAGAACCAAATATTTTATTAATCTTTTGAAATACATGACCAAAGTGACAAACACTACTTAAAATGCCGCAGATGATATACAAACAATAATTAAATGTTTTTTTTAAATCTAATTATATATTATGTCAACTACAAAATGACGACAAATCCTAACTAAATTTTTTATTTATATTTTACATTAATACTAGCTTCCGCCCGCGGCTTCGACCGCGTGGTATGTCCATAAAAAGTAGCCTATGTCCTTTCTCAGGCTCTAGACTATCTGTGTACCGGTTTAAATCGGTTCAGGAGTTTTGGCGTGAAAGCGCGACATACAGACCGACAGACAGAGTTACTTTCGCATTTATAATATTAGTAAGGATTATAAATGCGAAAGTGAGTTTGTTTGTTTATTTATTTGTAACGCTTTCACGCTAAAACGGCGGAACGGATATGGATTAAATTTGGCACATTGGTAGGTCATGACTTGAAATAGGACATAGGCTACTTTTTATCGACAAACCACGCGGGCGAAGCCGCAGGCGGAAGCTAGTTTCTAAATAATAACAAAATCTTGTCCGGATCTTGCACAATTTTGATGATCTCGCTGCACAATTTTCACACATTGTGACCCGAGATTCGAGTGATGAGACGACTGAGCAAATATTATCAAGGGCCGGGCCGGACCTTGACATCAGCTAATAGCGATACTGGAGAAAGAGAAAGCGAAATTTTTCGAACGGGCAAATACTATAGATGTATTATTTATATATTTAGGGCAAATACATATATAATAGTAGGGATAACTGTCGAATCGTGTTGTCATTCATTCTTAATTAGGGCTTCGGGCTTATTATATGTCCTTAAGTGATATGGTGTAGGAAATGCCAGTAAATTCAGCTGAAATTCGCTAAGCACTAAATCAGAAGTTTCTTTCACTGATCAGAAAGAGCGCAATGTGCGCCTAAAGAAGTTCAAAAACTTTGGGTTTGGAGTTTGTAAAGAGTCGCGTTCTCTGCCACACATACCTACCTGTGCGAGACTGTCTCTCACTAAAGCTCAATATGCCATATTAACGCCCACTACTACACAATTTAAGATTGTTCAGGGAGATATTTAAACCTACGGTTTCAGCAAGGCATAGTCTTGCAACTAAGTACCGTAAATGTAACCTCAACCACATTTCTAGGTACCTAGATAAACGAATAAATAACCGTAACTTGGCATGGCGACCTCGCTCTGCGTTCCTAGGAACATAAGAGCTCTTATATTTTCTGCAGTAAATTCAAACCTGTTGGACTACAGTGCTGAACTTCGGGCAAAAAAAACTGCACAGTGAACTTTTCACTGAAGGTTTTGCATTTTTCGTATTTCGGATTCTCTTTGTCAAATAAAATACGCATTTGCGATGGATTGACGGACAGTGAACAAAGTAATAATTGGAATTTCTGTGACGAGACAATTGATTTATTCATGAAACCTTTTGTTCAATGATCGCCATGAATTTGGTCCAAAAAAGAAAACGGTTCCAGGTCACTTCCCACTAGGAAACCGAATTGGTATCGACGGAATGGTACCTCCCATACTTATTACGTTGCAGTCCGTCTATGATCATTTGTTTTTGGTATTTCAATGACTGTTTTGATGGAGTCCGTTCGCAAGCATCCGCACTCTTCCGCATTAAAAGCGCGATTACGTGCGGATGGACTTCTCGCTCTAGCGAATGACGCCTCTAAGTGATAGAAAGAGACAAACAGAAAACTGCTGATCCGAGCGTATAGTGTGATTTTACACTTAGTTTTCCTGCGATCAAAGTCTTTCATTATTTGCTGACATACTATGTACGTATAGTTATGAAAAGATGACGATTGGGAAACCGGATATTTTGGACTTCGGCACGAAGTGGTCGATAGACGACACGAATATTCGGAATGCGCGGGAGAGGACCGTGTAGTTCCTTTTTATATAATATAATTAATATAAAGTCAATCATACTTTAATTTCAAGACCTAACAGAATTAGCTTAGTAATCTCCTCATAGATAACACACAATACAAAGTAATTATGCATGTAGATTGATGGGATTCTCTCATCCCATTGATATCTTGATGGTAAGTGCGTTTAATATTCATAAGGAATCGATTGATTGTATAGCATTCGTCACGATCTCCGTATTGCCAACTCGACAGAATTCTAAATTGTTATCATGACAGATATACAGATTTTGAATTATAAATGTCTCAACTTTCTCAGATTGAGATTGTAACTGTTCTTGATATTGGTAGCTTTCAGATTAAATTCTCAATTCGAAATAAGGGCAGCTTCGAAATAACTGGTATTAAGAAACATTCTTTCCCTGTGTTTATACCGTTTTTAAAGGTTTTTTAAGTTTCCCCTGGCAAAATTGCTGCTGTTCTGTAGCTTTAAGGCGAATTTTACCAATAAAATTGAACGCAATCAGCACATCTAAACCACGTTCCAGAGCTGTCAGTTCATTGTTGTAGGAATATTGACACCCCTGGTATATGTTTGAGTAAATATTGACACCCCTAGTACATGGGACGTAGTTTGAGTGGAAAATGGCAGCTATGAATACACAATGGAAGGTATGCAGCAGGCTTTTTAAATTATACATAGGCCCTCCCTAATCCATCCAAAAGCGTTGCTTTTGGATGGATGTAAACCGAAATAGGTACTATATCTGGTTGTGAAATCGATAGCACTTTGATATTAAGAAGTGCCTAGCAATTTATCTACGAACAATCTAGGACAGGACAACTTTTTCTCAAGTAATAGAGGTTAAACATTAATATTATCGCGAAATGTTCCCGAGGGTATAGACAGAAATTACACAGCGATACGTGTTACGAACCTAGAGGAAATAAATGCAAGAAAAGATATCTAATCTTGTACTGTTCTCAAATTGAGATGGGTAGACACTATTATAGGAGCGTACCTAAATACAAACTTTTTAGCTTAGTCTAAAAAAAGTGAGCATACAATTTATTCAGTGAAAAAAAATACCCCGCGACTTGTGTTACGCGGTGCTTAAATTTTTGTTACCAGCCGTAGCGCGTAGTCAAATATCTAAATATCACCTGAAACATCGCTGAACATCACGCGGTCTCAGGGACAAGTGTAGTGATACTTAGCTGTCCATAGCAATATCTTTCAAGGCACTATTTTGCTAGAAACACTCGTCGATAGACTGTGTTGCATAAAACTCATGTACGTACTTAAAGGTTCATACTTTGTGAGGCTTAGTACATGGTGTACATAAACTCAAACTCAAAGCATTTATTTCAATTAAATCATTTACAGGCACTTTTGAATCGTCAGAGATATGAAGCTAGTTGCCCATTCCAAAGCGTAGTACGTCCCCATGGAGAAAACGGGCAAGAAGCTCCACGGACACTCTTTTCAATCGCAAAAGTTATATATACGATCGAACGTTATTATAATACTCAACGTTACGCAGCTGTAGGATATAAATTCACAGCATGTAACGCACATTATATACAGTTCAGCAAGTCCCACTGACCATGCATTAAAACATACACTGCCTTATGCAAATTTGAGAAGCTGCCTACGCTCGTACAGCGAACTAATTTAGTGCTTTATGTGCCCAGAACTAAAGTCCTTAGTCATGTCAAATATGGAATGAAGTATAGTTCTAAGTACTCTCTCTCTCTAATCTGCTAACTTCAAGGGAGTTTGACATCATGAGGCCGCTTTTGTGACGAAAATCAAACGGCTGCAAAAAGTACATAGACAGTCTGGTTCAACTCTAATTTCGTCGTAGTTAATGAAATGGCACATCGGACTAACTTATTAAAGGCCTCTGCAGACAGGTATGACGCGACCACCGGCAGAACGATTTCCGTAGGGTTTTTATAGATATTGTTCCACCGGAGTTGCGTCGCGCCTTTCTGTTCCTTTACTGAATATTCAACAGATTGTAGGTAGTAATTTTTCAACCATTTCAGGATAGTTTTAAATTAACGGACAACCATAATTCGGACATAAATTCGAACAAAACTCCTGGCAAGAAAATACCTAAGTTTGTTTAAACTTAGACAAAATTCGCAGACTCTTTTGACTTTGCTAAGTAAAGTAGGCGTTTCACACAAATACCAACATTATTGGTGTAAGAATAAAGTTTTTATTAGTATAAAACGATAACATTACCTACTTAGGAAAGTGAAGCCAATGTAGGATCTATGAATTTTTCTCTTATCTTTGGCACAGCATGCAGCAGTGAAATATTATAATGGACTGATGTAATAAAATAAAACGTTAAAAAAGCAAACTATACCGCTGAATCAGCTACTTATATTTTAGTCATAACACCTTAAGATGAACGCAGACTAATCCGAGCCGAACGCGACCGAACGAAACGAAGTCGACGAGAACGCTAGGAACGGTCTTCCAGTTTCGGACGATTCGACGCAGTGTGCGAGGTTTTATAGAATTTCATAAACAGAATTCTAAAATTCGTTTCGTTCGGTTCTTTCGACGCGTTCGGCTTGGATAAGTGTGCGTTCCCCTTTAATATCCCAAACTTTTTAGTTAAACTCTAAAATTAATACAGTGTATGATTACAGGCCGTTTTATTATAACAAATGAGCCTCGTGAGTGACGTGAAATTTGCAAAAGTAAAATAACAACAATTTTCTGTGCTAGTAAAATAAATCATAACATGGCTAACGGCCAACTAACATTATTAACTTGAGTTTAGATAGAAAAATATTGGAGCTTAAAGAGTTCATTTTAATTGCAATTTTAATCAGTTTTGACAACCCTGACTTTGCAATTTTGCACCTCTACTTGGTACTACTTTCGACAGCAAAATATAGAGCTTTTCATTTTCCTCAGAATCTTTAGAGTTCGTTTCTAGGGAAAAGAACAATGCGCCTCAAAGCGACTATACATTTTTCTTTCACGTTATTGTCGGAACAGTCTTGGTAATTCAATTTTCTCAAATAGAAAACGCATTCCCCAAACTCATTAACTGTCTTTAAAAGGAACTCTTCCTAGTAGTTAGTAATTCAACTATTTCTCCTGTTTTATAATTTTTTACCGACTTCTAAAAGGAGGAGGTTATCAATGTATATTTATATATTTTTTATATGCCACGCTTAATGTTGATCGAAAAGAGGAACCCCCCGATAAATGGTGGTCCAGTATCGAGAGGGAATTGAAAGCGCAGAACCTAAGTCCAATGACAACCTAGGACAGAGCGTCCTGACGCCGCTGTACAAGAAGACCGCGACCTGACCACAGATAGAACTGAGATTAATTGATGGAAGAAGAAGTTTATTGTTGATCGAAGGTTACGGTGCTAATTTATAATTTATAATAATTATCTGTTTCGATAACTTTGTTTAGTTTTCACCAGTGGAAATTGTTAACAAAAATAACAAACACATTACAACACGTCTGTATTCCCCGAAGGGTTGGGCAGAGGTGTAGCTATAATAGTACACCCAAGTTTCGCTAGTTATGCGAACAAAATAAACAGTTTAAAATATGACTATATCACTTTTATGAATAACACTGGCTTATCTTCTCTATACTCACACTATGCAAATAAGCTCATTGAAAAAAGAACTTATCAACGAATTAGCCAATGACAGTCGAGGAAATTAAAGCGTATGAGTCAAACGAAGCTTAATTTTGGAATCTTTTATTTGTTCCGAATCCGCATGTGACATAACACTAGGCTGCAAAAGCGACCTTTACGTAACCCTGCACCGTTTTAGAATTTACTAGCCTTAGGCTCTCTTTGGCTTGGAAATAGGTATGCGGCAAACAGGGGGTTAGGAAGTTTGAACTAAGAATGAACATTTCTGGCTGCGTTTAGTTTTGTCGCGATGCGAGGTTGATAATAAGCCGTTGAGGGCAATGTTTTCGGTCTTCAGAGTTGCACATAATAAAATTGACTAGCATTCGAGTCAAGTAGGTAATCTTAATGACTACACGTGTCAGTCCTTCCTTTTTCTACTATCAGGACCCTAATTGCGTAATGCGCTACCGGTCAGAATTGGAATCGACTTGAAACAAATGAGTAATCCATTGCTTCATAAGTTCGAAAAAAAAATCTGCTCTACAACGTCTTACGAACTTATGAAGCAATGGATATAGACATTTTTTTCGAACAGATTCCAATTCTGATTGATCGTGTATTACGCTATTAGGGTGCTGGTATTATTCACAATCAAATCCATTGCAGTATTCGTGATTGTAGAAAAATGTATCCCAGTCGCATCTGAAGCTCGTATGTCTTGCGCTCATTAACAAAATGTTTTCTTTGTCAAAAACACATTGTCATATTTCTAAAGAACAGCCAAGGCCATGCCCACATAGAATGGTTTTATAAGACAAAAGAATGCTAGTATGTAGATTGAAGATACTGCCGTTCACTTTTACTTTGAAAATATGGGGTGAAACGTTCACATAGTCACGCTGTTTATGGTTTCTGCAATTTCTTCAAGGTCAACTAACGCGCTAGCTATAAATCCCTGTAATTGACTTCAGTTTTGAGCTTTTCACCATAAAGCCTTGTGCAAACTGGCGCGATATCGCGGACGCGACATGCAGTGCAACCCTTGTCGCGCCCGTGGTATCGCGCCTGTTTGTGGGAGCCTTAAGTCAGTGTTGTCATTAGATACCAGCTGGTCTATTATGTAAAAATCTCACCGTGAAAACTTAGGTGAAGTGAGCTGTCATATTTATAGAGCGGGTTTTTAATTCATAGAATATTACAAAGCAATTCTTTAATCTCCAGTACACCGCGCTGCGCCGCCTCAAAAACTTCGCATAAACAAAACACACAAGGAAAAAAAAAACAAGTGAGAAAAGTTTTTGTTCATCCAATAATAGAGAACTTCAGCGAACATTGCCCTCACACACACACACGAACAAACAAAC
The DNA here is from genome assembly GCA_949152455.1 of Lithophane leautieri. NCBI lineage: Eukaryota > Metazoa > Arthropoda > Insecta > Lepidoptera > Noctuidae > Lithophane > Lithophane leautieri. The sequence goes on from OX424470.1 coordinate 11,690,367, forward strand.
AAAAAATTTACACAAATGACTTTTGCCTGCGGCATAGTGTTTCATGTTTCAGTTCCTCTCAACAGCACACAACCATAGTGCAGTGTTTTAAGTAATTAACGGCCTGTTAGTATTTTACGCGAATATTCTTGTTAATGAGGGGTTATTCTGTTTCAATTTATTTTATTACGGCTTGTTATTTTGACTTGTTGATTTCGCGTGACGACTATGGACAGTAGTGTCAGTTGACACTTTGACACAATTTAAATAATTAATTTAAAACATTAATACTGATAAATGTTTTAATATCAATCAATCTGCCTAGCCTTTTCCCAAATATGTTGGAGTCGGCTTCCATTCTAACCGGATGCAGCTGAATACCAGTATTTTACATGGTGCGACTGTCTATCTGACCTCCACATCCCATTTACCGATACGCCTTGGTAAGACCGGTTGTCAAACTTTCGGGGTTCTGACAACCCGTAATGACAGTCAAACATCCAAGAATGATAGCCGGGACACGGAGACGGAGGGGTCTCGGTATGTTACGATGGTCACCCATCCACGTACTGACCGCGGCAAGCGTAGCTTGACCTGATCGATCGACGCCGTGCGGCTATTATTACTAAGCCACGAGCCCCTATGTTCCAGCGAATAACAAAATGTTTTTCATTTCGCAACTTCACAGCAATCCAAACACTTTTTTTTTTTTAAATTCAAAACATATTTTCATTTTCGCGAAAATCCTGAATTTTTCATTGATTATAATCCGGTTTACAAAAATTAAAAATAAATCGCTAATCATACGCATCATACGAGTAAGTACTTATTATTGTTTATAATAATATGTTGCAAAGTATCAGCAGGTATACCCCACATTATTCCGGGACCATTAATGTAAAATCTATGACAAACTATTAAATTATTACTATTAACTATTATTCAAGTTATACGAAAATACTAATAAATATTTTGCCATCTGCTAAAACCACATGTAAAAATCTTTCCAGTTCCTAAATTTAAACTTTAGCTTACCTCAATATGCCTGAAATCTAAGAATAGGGTATCGAAGAGAGACCAGACGGTGCATTTCAAATTTTCAATAGAGGGAACCTTGTTCCTGTCAATCATCTCGGGAGAGAAATTGCAAGGGAATAGCTGAATTAATTTCGAAATACCATTTTGTTGAAGTGAAACTTCTTTAGGTGCGTTGAACGATTTTTGGTAGGAGAAATTCATATTTATGGGTTCTCACCGACATGCTAATGTTAACAGTAAAATCTTTAGCTATACACTTAAATACTACTGCTATAATCATAATTTTAAGTTTTTACTTTTGCCGGCTGACTGCCTATTTTTACCAACTTCTTCAAAAAGGAGGAGGTTGTCAATTCGTCTGTATGTTTTTTTTTTTGTATGTTTCTTTCACTATTGCTCCGCCAATTATGAATCGATTTTGATGTGTTTTTTTTTGTTTGGTAGGTTATGCTTCCGAGGTGGTCCCATATAAATTTTATTACCTTTGCTTGCGTAGTTTTTCAGTTAGCTTCAATAAATGCGTATTTTTCCCACTTAGTCTTTGTGGATGATATTTTTTTGTATACTTTAGAGTGTTAAGCATTATGCTGTGATACACACTTATAATGTACCTAGTCAAATATTAATTTACATTTTAAATATTCACAATTTAATATTTTACGCTATCAGTTCAAAAAAAAAAGCATAACTGAACTATTCCAGCGGGCCTTAAAAGCTTAGGTAAGTTAGGTACGCAAAAAAATCCGATATCAATTTTATAGATCCTACACTCCATTATTTTTGTTCACACACTGTAAAATAAATCGGATAGCGAGTGCTTAATCTAAAAGACTCGATACATCAACAATTGTTGGACCAATCGATTCTACGATTCGATTCTTCATGAACGTTGTACTGTTACAGAAAACCGAATTGAACGTTAATAATAAAGTTCTGGGAGAAATAACAGAGCCTTATAATATTTCACAAAGTTTCTGTAATTCATTGGTTAGCAATTTTCTGTTTTGTTACGGTATCTGCCTTGAATATTGATTTAATTGCATTCAAGATAATGGTTTTCGTGAAATACATTAGAAAATGGAAAGTTTAAAAAAATTACCAAGTAAATATAACAATCCCTTCCCTATCGGATTTATTGCTTCGGATAAATGAATAGACGGCAGCATTCAAATTAATTCAATGCAACATTTATTGCTACTAACTTCTAAGAGAATATTCTAAGCGTACCAAACGTAACTGCACACGACTCAATCTGCCTAGAGTATACATAAGACGCCAGAATCCATCCGCTCTGAAGCGAAGTAACGTTATCAATTTATACGTAGAACTGCCTTCGAAGTAAACTTGATGCATCAATTCAAAGTGTCTTAAGTTATTACCATACAAAAATAAACTGAGCTTATGGAACACCTGGCCAACAAAAAATTAAGAATTCAACATTTCATTTCATGAAACATACATGAAAAACACGCAACAAGAGTGACTCGACCAATTGTAAATATTGAGTTAGCAAACTTTTTAATTTCAAACCACTCAAAGCATTTTATGCATATAAAAAGCCGCGTGAACCTAACGAAATTCCTGCACCAACCTTGTTTGAAATAAAAAATACACAGCAGAGAGCTAAGCGGTGTACTGCGCAGTGGTCCATTTCTCCCGTTCTAGTTAGGGAGACCTTGCTCAGTCGGCGCTCACGTGTCGAGAGCTCTCGACCTTTACTGAGCAACCAATCGACACGAATCTAAAAGCGCCTTTTTAAGCGCATTATTCAAAAACAAAAACAAACCACCGCGTAAGAAAAAATATAATGTGAAAAGTGAAGTTTTACCAAAAAACGTTTTTCAAAACAACAATGCAAGAGTTTACAAATTAGTTTGCGAGCGCCAAAAGTGAGGAGCAATGATCAAGAAAAGTTATCAAGGCGTGTTTTTAAGCTTCGCTTCCATATCCTTCTGCTGTCAGATTAATGAAACTATAGCGAAGAGTGCGAGCAGATTCATTGGTAAGTACCCCAATTAACTTTTAAACAATCTTCGCAAACTCGTAAAGGCGTATCGACAGGATTTACGTTACAAAAGTACCATAAATCGTGTCAATACATGAATAATAAATGATAAAGCGTTTTACACTTAGGTCTCAGAAGTGTAAATTATTTATTTACGCACATCGTACGAGACCTAAACCTTGAATCTCGTACTTAACTCAAGATTTAACTACTAAGCCCTCGAGGTGTGCGTTACCCTAGCAAAATATTGTCGAAAATAGACATTTAAATCTCATAGATAATTAGTTACCTACCTTCTGTAATTGTTGCGCACATTTTTAAATTGGTTACAATTATAGTTTTTTTTTTTTTACAAAAACATTTCCTGCTGGGGTAACGTTACCGTAGCCAGACATTTTTTTTAAATGAAAATATTGAAATGAATATTAGCTATATAATTAGTTGTCTAGACTAGGTAAATGTTGCACCTTATTTTATATTTGTTCTTTTTTCGGCTGCGAAGTTATTCGAGATCCTGCTGGAATAACGTTTGTGGTTTTGCTGGATCTCTGAAACTTACTAACTATTGTAAAAAAAAAAGTACGAAAAAAGTTTTTGCCAAAAAATCCGCATGGCAAATTGAATACATTATTTCTCCGTCCGTGACAATATTTCTATCAGAAAATGTACGTTGCAGGTTACAGTTTAATTATTTCTCGAAAGACCATATTTTCTTTATGTATTTTCTGCGGAAAGGTTCAATACGACGTCGCTTATACTTTTATCCTTCTTTGCAACGGCTTGCTGGAAAATGTTGAATATTGCAGAGTACGCGAGTGCTAACGCGTTATCTCCTTAGGGAATAAGCAGCTCTAGTGGCATCGATGCGACTTGGTCTTATCTCAAATAATTTATCAGGCCTTTGAAATGTGCAATACTGCCAAATACAAAAATAATATTTAAAAAGTCGTGTAGTTAACGTAAAGCAATAAAGGAATAACAAATAATATAAAAAATTGGAAGGTACTTAACACTTTGATATTTACGACTCGATTGGAACAAGTGCCTCCTTTCCTTTCAACAAAAAAGGGGGAGAAACATTTTCTTCATTCAAAATTGAGCCCTTGAGCGCAAAATTACCTTCTCAACGACATAGGCCCTTTACAAACGTTAGAAGCTAATGAAAAGATAATTACTCATCAAAATACTACTCCAAAGGCATTAAATGACGCTATGACATCAAAGGCTTACGTTGGGTTATTATTATTTCAAATACTCGGCGATTTTCATGACGCTGTAATTATCAGGCGCGGAAGCAACTCTGTTCATCTAAAATGTACTTTTGCATAACATGCATACTGTTAGGTTGTCGTTTGTGACTTCATAAATGTGTGATAAACTGGGCTTAGGCAAAGGTAACTACCTCATTTCACCGTTTATGTGACGTCATTGTATGTTTTTAGGTTTTTATTTTTTTTCTCAGCTAAGAATAAATAAAAAAAATATTTGAACTCGGGATACGAAAATAAAGAAATGGTATTTTTGTTTTAAGGTCGTGTCAGTTTTGAAATGTTGTCAATTGTCAAATGGATGAGATGGGAATGGGAATTAAGGGCATAGGGGGTAGGCTGAGTTTTAGGTGGTACATGTCAACAACAGAAGTAACCAGCTATGAAGTACTTAAATCATTATTTACGCTACGAGAGCAACGAATAATGTCAAAGGTCAGTTAGTATACTCCATTTGAAATAAGATTAGACATTTAAACAAACCTTTTTACAGTCTGTTCGACCGATTTTGACTTCTATACCGTAGGTATAAAGGATGGCATTCAAAGCAAAAAGGTTACAAAATACCAAATGTTTACCATTTGTCATGCCACTAACGCAATAGAAGTCAAAATCGGTTGAACGGACTGTAAAAAAGGCTTATTTAAATGTTTAATCTTATTTCAAATGGAGTATAGGTAGGTATAACACAGATTAAGAAAAGTTAACCATTTTAATTTTTTTTTTGTTGACCGCAACGTTCTTAGTTTTCCGATGCTGGTCCAGCTCGGAACAGTCTTTTGTACTAAGAGGATCAGGTCTAGTGTTTTGTATCGATTTATCGATTACCGATACTGCCCTGTTCTCGATACTTACGGCTGCATACAGGTTACAGGTGCGGTTGTTTTTTTTTAGCGTTGAGTAGTTTCGACTTTAGAATGTTATCGATAGAGTGCAGAATGTTTATTCCAACATTCTTTCCAACATCTCTTTCATCGTCCCATCATCTTTACCTAGATCTGCGTGTTCATATAATTTTATTTATTTATTTGATTAGAAGCAGTGCACCATATTGTTGTTAGTATACTTAAGAATTATGTTAGTATTCAATATTATAAAACTCACCACAATCATAATAGGTATTAAAACAAAAAAACAAATTTTAGAAGTAATAACTCACATAACTCACAATCATTTTTAAATGTTTATAAAAGTACAAAATGATCAATATATGATAAATGTAAATAAAAACGAATAAAATATTTATAATTTTACTTCAAACATCAAATCAATACTTTTTGGAGACTATCCAGTTCAATTTACCACAAAATATAGCTCCGCCTTACCTGATTTACTTCGCACAACTTCCCCACAGCAACATGGCTGAGTAACTCGTGGGAAGCCACCCTAAGGCACGTGTCCCACCGCCGGCGATTAACGAGAAGTGAGAAAGCTAGCAACTAAAAACGAGTAAGCGAGCGACGAGCAGCGAGTCCGCGATGGTGACGAGCGATTACTCGCTGGTATGCGTATGGACGAAACGTGAGTCTCTGAGCGAGTGTTCTGCCCGCCAAGCGAGCGTCGCTGAGCGAGTGGTCTCTTTGATAGCTCTCGTCGCTGCAACCGAGTACTCGCCGACGGTGTGAACAGTCAGCGATCAACTATTAATATGTATCTCTTTTACTTACACGGGACTTACAATCATCATCTGCCTAGCCTTTCCCCAACTATGCTGGGGTCGGCTTCCAGTCTAACCGGATGCAGCTGAATACCAGTATTTTACATGGAGCGACTGCCTATCTGACCTCCACAACCCAGCTACTGGGTAATACGATACCCCTTGGTAAGACTGGTTGTCAGACTTTCGGGCTTCTGATGACCCGTATCAACTGTCAAAGATCTACGTACAAATGACAGCCGGGACCAACGGCTTCACGTGCTTTCCGAGGCACGGAGGAGTCTCGGTATGTAAAGATAGTCACCCATCCACGGACCAACCCCGACAAGCGTAGCTTAACCTGATGGATCGACCCGTGCGGCTGTTATTTCTTAGCTACAAGCCCCTCGGATCCTGTTCTATACAATCTGTTGCACATTTCTTGAGCGAGATAATCGTTTTATTATAATAGCTAGTTGCTTCCACGTCGGCGGCGGCAGTGGAACGCCACCCTAAGGTTCAACTTACTGAAACACATTGCTTAATGGTGCTCGTAATTGTTGAGCTGACTACTTATCACTACACTGCACTAATGCAGGGTATACTTAGCTCGATTATGATGTAACTTGTGTGTTGACGATGTTATGGTTGTTTTGTTTTTGTTGTGTATCAATTTGTGTGTCAATTTAGATCTAATTATGAGTACTTACTATACCTTAAATAAAGTCGCTCTTCGTGTGTGTCTCTGTGACCGCGTTGTTCTTCTAAACTACGTAACGGATTTTGATGCTGTTTTCACCATAATATAGAGAATTTATTTCGGAAGTTTTACTAAAGTTACATTTATCTAAGAAATCTCGATGTTTTATCAAGTCGCAAAAACCGTGCAAAGCAGGAGCGGCTCGCTTGTTAATAATTCAAAATATAGTAAGTCACTTTGACCATTTCAAAATCTAGCTGCAAGTATTTGGAACTTATTACATTTTATACTGGTTTATTGCCTTGTTTAAGTCCTTAATATTAAACTAAGATAATTATACTAAAGAAAAAAGGATGGTTTGTCATTTCATAAAATCGTGCCAAGCAGGGGCGGGTCACTAGTTTGGTATAAACCATCAGGTTTGTATTCATTTCTAAAACCCCCAGTTGCTTAAATCACCAAGCTTGAATAAAGAACTAGTGGCTGTTGTTTGAAGGTCCTTATGGAGACACGAGTACTCGATAGATATGTGTGGGAGTGAGTGATACCACCACACCTATACTCCCAAAAGGGTTAAGTAGAGGTTTGCCAACCTCTGTCTTCCAAATCGGCAAATATAGCACGCGTAGCATGACAACTGTGGTTCTGTCGACGGAAGCATAGACAAAATGACAGATTGTGATTGCTTATCTGTCAATTTGTTTATTCTTCCGTCGACAAAACCCGTATCTATTGTGGTCTTGCCAAGCGTCCTGGTAGAGATCGTTTAGTATAAGACTACACGCCCCTCCACTAAAATTGATTTACAAACATTTGAAAAGTGTATAGTAACAAGCAATGGCAGTGCAGTTTTATAGTTAACGATCTAAGATTATTAGAGACTAGCTGCCCGCCCCGGGTTCGCACGGGTAGCACTAAGTTCTTATCTACGGCGCACCTACCGTACCTACCTGCCTACCCTCCCTACCTACCTACACCTACCTACACTACCTACCTACCCTATCTACTTACCCTACCTACCTACCTTACCTATCTACCCTACCTATCTACCTACTACTTACCCTACCTACCTTACCCTACATACCTACCTACCTACATTACCTACCTACCTTCTCTACCTACCAACCTACCTACCTACCTACCTGCCTACCTACCTGCCTACCCGCCTACCCTACCTACATACATACATACATACCTACTTACCTGCCTACCTACCTACCTACCTTACCTAAGTACCTACATACATACCTACCTACCTACCTACCTATCTACCGAGATATTATCAAAAAAACCATTCCATACAGAATGTATGAGAAAATGAATTTCTTTCATATATTTTTTTCGTGAATTTTTCCGATATTTTAACCTGTATGACCGCGCGCGGAACAAAAACAATTGTAGTTAATTAGAAAGTCTTTGAAGAATTATAGTGATTCTGTTATTCTGGGCGGAGACAAATCCAACAAATCAAAGATCATTAAAATTGGTCCAGCAGTTCTCTAGTTATAAGTGCTTGAACAAACCCGACTTTGTTTTATATAGATGTATAGATTCTCTACACATCTTGATCTTGGATTGAATGCTGAGTGCATTCAATCCGTAGAGAATCTATAATAATCTTAATTATAGAACTGTAATTGCTGTCGGATAGTAATTAGTCTTGCATTGATTATGTTAATTGTTTGGCTCACTATAGTATCAATATTCAGTTATTCATGATGTCTTCAGAGAGAAAGCCCACATGAAACAAAAGGGGCCGACCATTCATGGTGAATGCATGCTGCTATAAGTTATAGTAATCCTTATGGCAATTGTACACGGTTCAACTTAATTGATTCACTTACTTTGAAAACCTCTTCCGGTGACCCAAGGGCTAGGTTTTACCTTGGTCAGAGGCTAAGCATTGCCACACAACGTGGCAATGCCGCCAGTCTCTTGGGTACATTACCAGCCGACAGCGATGTGGAGGAATTTTTCACCGCCTTTTTTTAGTTAATTGTTTATTTGTAAAGTTAGTTTTATCAATCACTAGCTGATGGCTGTGGCTCCGCCCGCGTATATGACGATTATTATATACTTAAACCTTCCTCGAGAACCACTCTATTCATTGATGAAAACAGCATGAAAATCGGTGTTGTAGTTTTTGAGTTTATCGCGAACAGGACGACAGACAGACGCGGCGGAGGACTTTGTTTTATAATATGTAAGGATTTAATTTAGTAAATAATGTTAACAGTTAGTTGTGTTATGCATTATATTGTCTTGAAACACAAAAAAGAGAAATATAATACTTATATATATTCACTTACTTTGAAAGGGACAAAAATGACATTGAAAGATTCACTTTTATGGTCACATGAAGTCAAGTTAGCACGTCATCATCAGTCTTTAGCTTAACAACGCTGGGCCGCACGTCAATTAAAACGATCTGCGGCTACACTTATCCAGCCACTATCAGCCAATTCAATTAGGTTGCTTCATCTTAATCAAGAGTTAGAGTGAACAGCGTGATTCCAGTGTAAGACAAAAAAGGATACCTACTGTCTTCTCTGGCCACTACTTCCGTAACAGTGGCACTTTACCTAGTACTTCATGGGTGTTATCCTGCCACCCGTCGATCATTAGAGCTTCGTAGTGCAGTCGGAGGATGCACCGCCTGCAGGTGAACGTGACGCGAAGATACGTGCTCTTTCCTCTATTCATTTATCTTCATTCATATTCGCTTACATGGCGTGGTGGTCTAGACTTTTTGGACATGTTTCTTGAACATCAAGTTGTAAGTTGTACCTAGAAAGTACTATAATATATTACTTCTGTATTTAATATGCCACTGAAGCTTTTAAGATGTTGATTTTTGTCCTTTATGGTTTAAATTATAAACTGACTACGAACTTAAATTGCCCGCATATTCAAAACATAACTTTCGTCATTCTTGGACATTAATTTGTCAGTTGTACTTACCAATTAGTGTGTCAATTTGTTAATTAGAGAAAATTTTATTCACTAAAATCAAAATATTTTATTTCACATAAACCTACATGGGCACACATGAAACGTCTGAAGCTAGGTGCACGGTTCCAATTGGTCGTTTCTATGGAGAACAGCCGACAAGAAACATCACGGATTCTCTTTTAAAAATAAATGGCTTTTACAATGTTTTCAAATTACAGTGTTAATAGATAGAGTGGTATGAGAGGACAGTGTAGGCCTGTCAAAAAGTACCAGGAACTTGACAAAATAGAAAATGATCTACAAATCTACAGTATGTTAAGCATAAAACGTTCTCACATTCACTAAAACAAAGTAACTATGCACTTTTTTATTATACCATTGACAACACTGAATTAAAAACATTCAAACCCTGAAAAAAAGAAACCTTATAGTCTGATATAGATAACAAGCGTACAATAAACCAGCATTTTATGCTTTGCTATAACAAAATATCTTCTCTGTTTCAGAAGATTCAATTTCCCTGCAAAAGGACATTGACCAAAGGGCTGACATGCTATTAGATTTTCATGTTTGCTTTAGTAACGCTCAGTTTTCATCGGTTGTCGAAATGTCAGTTTACTTTGCAATAAACAACCATGAACCTTGTTTGGACCATTAGATTAGTCGTTTCCTTGTGTACGAAAACTAACCAAATTAACCTCTAGTGATTTTTACGTTCTTGTTGTAACTTTCGTGAAATATATTCATGTTTTGGTATAGGTAAGTATTTTTCGGATTTTCTCGACTAGTTCACATACTTTTACTTAGGTGTGTAAAACTGCATTACATTAAGGGTTTCTGACAGTATTTGTAGACGCTGTTGCCAATCGATCAGGTTATCCATTACTTTATTTTCGAACTTCTAGAAAGTGAGAATTTAGTTTCTACTTCCTCAATCACTTTTGTGTTTTGTTTGAAGGGGCCAACATTATAAAACTCAAGTAATTATGAGTACGCAATATTTACGTTAAAATTTATTTATGTATGTATTGAATACTTATACCACCTTTCGTTCACTATCTCCCATATCTCTTTTCTTCATTTCTATTTCGTTCATCCAATGTTGATCTTGGCTCACAAAAACCACAAAAGAGGTCAATACTAGAAAATATAACAAAGCCCTTATTAGTTTCAAAAGTCTCCTGAAACTTTCGTAAACACATAGGTAGTCCTAAAGCGCCTCATAAAAACTGTCCAGTCTATTCACCTTTGTTGAAACTTCTTTATTTCAGCAACTTTTAAAAGCATAAATAATGGATATGATAGAATCGCTCCGGAGACCAAAGTTGACTTAATTACTACTAGAAAGTTACGGGAAATCGATAAAGTTTCCCCAGATAGATATAAAGTACAGAAGCTGTACAAGATTAAATTGTCCGTAGATTGTTAGAAGGTAGGATGTCTTATTTACGAGGATAAATAATAAATACTTGAACACGACACGCATCAATAGTATCAAAGTAGGCATCGCTATGATTTTGGGACTAAATAAGTTTATGCCATTAAATTTATTTTCGTTCGTTAATCTTGGTTTCTTTTGGCATTTTCTTTTGTGGGGCTCATGGCTAATGATAACAGCTGTTCAGGCTGATCAAAGGTTAAGCTATATTTGTTGCGGTCGGTTCGTAGATGAGTGACCATCCATTACATATAGAAAGAAAAAAAGAAAGACTTTTTTTTTATTCTGCGCAAACAAAACGCACACACAACAAAAAAAAGACAAAATACACATAAACAAAAGTAGCCAAAAGCCTCGTGTCTCGTGGGGTCTCGATATCGAGACTCCATGCCTCGGAAAGCACGTTGAGCCGTTGTTGCTATTTGACAATCGTTATGGGTAGTCAGAAACCCAAAAGTCAGATAAACCATTCCCCATATAAAATACTGGTATTTAGCTGGATCCGATCTGATTGGAAGTCGACCACAACATAGTTGAGAAAAGCCTGATTGATTATTGTTTAGGGGATCATGGCTTCTAACCACTGCATGGATTGATATCTCCGCATGGCTAAGATGTCAGTTCATTGATAGGTGACCATTCTTTACACAAGTGAGATTTAGTTACAATATGAAAGTATGAAATGACAGAAAGTTTTTTTAATGCATTGGAATGCTTCAATAATAAAATTAACGTTAGTAGCACGTTACATTAGTATTTTTTACGGGCCTAAAGTAAAGTCTAGGCTAAAAATGAACAACCTTGAAGTCAGACTTAGATCCTCACGCTACGTAACTGCTGTAAACAATCTCGCAGTATAATCCTAATTGCTTATTTTACGACACCCATGGGAAAGACAAAATAGTCCGTTTAAAACCTTCGAACTGTACAACAAAATGATGGAAAATCGGTACCCATCTTTAGAACGTTATAGATATAGTATGTACTAGCTGATGCCCGTGGCTTCGCCCGCGTGGATGTCGGTTATAATATACTAAAATATATATATAGCCTGCATCTCAAAATCCTTTCTTAGGGGATGCCTACGTCATAGTAGCTTTATGCATGCAAAGTCTCAGCCCGATCGGTTTAAAATTGACAAAGTTTCATACAAACTTTCATCCCCTATTTGATCCCCTTGGGGGTAGAATTAATCAAAATCCTTTCTTAGCGGATGCCTACGTCATAACATCTACCTGCATGCCAAATTTCAGCCCGATCCGTTCAGTGGTTTGGGCTGTGCGTTGATAGATCACTATGTCAGTCAGTCAGTCACCTTTGAGTTATATATATGTATTTAGATTTTCGATAGCTTTCGTGAAACCCGATATTTAATACCTAAAGTTGATGCTCGCGCTCAAGTTGATGCTCAAAGGTACTCGTTTAAATACGTTCATATACTGTAGTTCTGGGTACAAATTAGTGAAATGGAACATGAAATGAAACACAGCAACTTTTATTAAGCGAATTTATTTCAAAGGGTGTTACAATCTGTACCCGGCATTACAATTCTAATACAAAAAGGACATTGACAATTTCCTATACAACACAAGGCGACATTACATATAACGGCGCCGACAGTACATACTCTTCTGCTAGATATTCTTACTATTGGTAGCTTAGGTGCAGATGCTAACATGAAAGCACGAATTGGTACAGGTTCACCGACAAATACACGTCTCTAAGTAATTTCACATGTGCGGCGTCAATATTGTCGTGACTTTACGGTGACGTCGCTCGAATGAAAGTCACATTCGAGTTCGTGATTGATTGAGTTGTGACGGCATAACACCCTTATCTTTCACGGGACGATCTTGAAAAGTTTCCGATTTGAGCGTATGTCTGGCTGACAGAAGCTCTGTTAAGTATAAATTGCTGTACTTACTTACTCATATATGTAGGTATAGCCTACTCTTCCATCAATCTGCCTAGCCTTTTCCCAACTATGTTGGGTTCGGCTTCCAGTCTAATCGTATGCAGCTGAATACCAGTATTTTACATGGAGCGACTGCCTATCTGACGTCCACAACCCAGTAACTGGGTAAAACGACAGCCCTTGGTAAGACTGGTTGTCAGACTTTCGGACTTCTGACGACCCGTAACGACTGTCAAAGATCCACAAATGACAGCCGGAACCAACGGCTTAACGTGCTTTGTATGTGAAGATTTTTTTTCTTTGTATGTGAGGTCACAACCCCGACAAGCGTAGCTTAACCTGATGGATCGACCCGTGCGGTTGTTATTGCTTTACTACGAGCTCCTCTACACAGCTTACTCTTCGATAAGAATCAAAAATCATTGCTTTGGTAAAATGTTGAATTTGTATTTGTACGATAATAATTATGTCTATTTTCATTCGAAAACAATAGGTTTGTGATAAGTTGACAGTAACTAAATTGATAGAAGAACAAATTGAGGTTCTCAATCAAAGAGCAGAAAATGTTATTAGTTCTACGCGTACTTCAAAGTTTACTTCAAATTTTGGATGGCCACATAATACTAAGACCAATCAAAAGTTTGATTAAGCATCATAATCTATTTCGTAGTACCTACTATAGAAACTTAAGGGGGATGCGCTGAGGTAGCCCGCGAAATTCGAATTTTCTTACATTTTTTGCAATTTGCAGGTCAGTATCAGGTTGTATGTTGATCTAAATATGATTTGCGCCCATAACAAATATGGATTAACAGAATTATAAACATTAGAATCAGCAATACAACTCTCCAAAAGAAAATTTGAATTTAGCGGGCTGCCTTGGCGCATCCACCTTAAAGATAGTCGTATTTCAGTTAGCTTCAAGGTATTTGCTGAGATTGCTTAGAAATTGCATTTCAGAATTCTACTCTAAATAGAGTAGATTAGAGTATTAGTATAGAGTATTGAGAACCTTCTCCTATTTAAGAAGTCGGTTAAATAACCGACTTCTTAAATAGGAGAAGGTTCTCAATTCGTCTGTATTTTTTTAATATGTTTCTGTCATTAGTGGATGGATTTTGAAAATCAATCTTTTTTTCATTTGGTAGAAGAAGCTTGCGCGGTGGTCCCCTATAAATTTTATTAACTTTGCTGGGATAGTTTTTAAGTTCGCTTTAATAATACGTATTTTTTCCACTTTCTGTGTTGATGTTATAATAACTTCCTGTCACTGTTATTTACGTAGCAAATAGCAGTATGTATATGAATTTGTATGGGGCAGGTACCACAACTAAAATGTGAAAAATAAACTTTTTCATAAAATAAAATACGACTTACAAAAAACACCACAAAGTGAAAAATTATTTATTTATTTATTTTATTATTTATGTACACACCGTAAAATACATAGAGATACAACATAATTATGATATGAGTACAAAGGTACTGCTTATTTCTTAGGAAATTTCTAAAAAATTAAATTATTTTAATTTCGGAAGTTGGTGTCTTTCCTTTTTTCAATTTTGAATTTTCGTTTTTTGCCACCGAATTGGAAGTCCATTGTTTTTTTTTTTTTAATTGTTCGAATAAGTTTCATACAAATGTTGCGACAGTCTCGAGTACAGCTTTGTGCTCTCACATAACATAACATAACATCACGCCAGTAATCCCCGAAGGATAAGGCAGAGGTGAACTTTTCTTTCCTTATTCTTTAATTTTCTTCAATAAAATAACATCTTATAAGTTTGATTTTAAAATGGCATGTACCTTAGCGAGCTTAAATCTAAATCGAGGTTTTCAAACCCTTGAGCTCAGAACGACAGGAGGTTAAAACTAAAGTCTGTTTTTAAATCTCGTAGACTAATTTGACATTTCAAGTAATTGTTTTTTTTATTTTTTCTTTAGTGAGTTTGACATTTGTACCTGTCAAATTAGTCTACGAAACTAAAAAACGGACTTTAGGAGGGTAAAAAAAATCTAGAGTACCTCAATTTTTTTCATAAACCACAAATAAATATTAAAGTTGCTGCTATTCGTACAGTCGGGATATTGGTTGGCTTACGTTTATATATCCCCTGGGAACGGTAGGTAATCCCTGTGTGAGCTTAAAGCCAATTTATTTGTATTATTTTCACATTTAATAACCGTTTGTTGCTCATTATTGGTAAACTAAATAATATAAGCCGGACGTTTGACAACTAAAGCACAATAATCAAAAATCATGACAGCGACTAACGAGGCTATACAATGAATTCGATTAATTTCAAATCGGTTAACACTTTGTCGATTTTGGACAGAAAATTAACAGAACAGTGTGTGTTTTTGAAGAACTTCGACAGAAAATGAAATTGTAACATTCAGAGAAAACCGGTCAAAGGATCATAAGGCTGATTTTGGCAGAGGACCATGTTTGTTTTAGGTGTATTTTTGAAGAAAACATGAGCTACTAATTCGGGAATTACACTGTTTTTTCCCTACAACTGCTCGTGCACCAATCCGTAATATTGTTGGTAAAAATCATTCTTCACTCATCAGAATCACTAACATAACAACACGCCTGTAATCCCCGAAGGGTTAGGCAGAGATGTACCCATAGTACATCCACATTTCACCAGTTACGAGTATGTTTAAGTCGCATGTAATAGGGGGCGAGCCTATTGCCATCAACCGGGCACAAATCCAGACTCCGGGTTGCTACTAAGTGATTCACTGATAAATAGAAAACCCAATAACACTTTGCCCGACCTGAGAATTGAACCCAGGACTTTATGCTCAGCAGTAGCGCTTGCGACCGCTAGACCAACCAGGCAGGAGACCTAATAACAATACCTTTATATAAATACACTCGTATATCGTCTAAAGCTTTTATATAAATACTCGTATATCGTCTAAAGCTTTTATATAAGAAACAAAAAAACTTACAGAATCTAATAATACCCTTTCATCTACACTGGCCGTCAAAACTTAGTACCACACTTTTAAAATTACAGTAACTTTTAAATTACACACACAAATTAAATTCTTTTTGTAATCCTTTTTATTTCGAAAATATATCTATATTTTAAAAATATCTATATTGTATAAATATATCTATATTTTCGAAATAAAAAGGATTACAAAAAGAATTTAATTTTTTATAAAAACTTTATAGCCGATAACCGTCTTTTAAGGAATGGCTAAAAAAACTTATATACAAAAACACTCCTTTTCAAATTGTTGCAACTTTTGACTCTTTTTGTTTCTGTTTTTGTTTTCACATTTATTTCTTGATCGATGAAATTCGATACAATAGACAAGGTGCCAAAAAAAAAATGTAAATAAGGCGTAAAACTGTAGTTATAAATGTTGTTTTTGCCAGTAAGTTAAAAATTGCTATTTTTTGGTTTAAGTTAAAAACGTTACTTATGTATAATGAACTATAATTTCCAAGAAAGCTGATGAATTTTGCTTTAAAACGTTTTTTATTTAAAAACTCTGGCTTCTACAGTTTAGGAGATATTGCAATTTTAAAAGTGTCGTACTAAGTTTTGAAGGCCAGTGTATTTCTTCACATTCCTAGCTTAATTTCGTATTAAAAGAGCGTATCGTCAGAAAAGATCTGCGGTGTTCGTACGCGATCAGGATGCAATCTGTTACCTAGCACGCACTATTAATCTCTAGCAAGCTAATAAATTGTATCTACGCCTGGAGCACTACATGCTACAGCCCCAATGCACTAATACATTGCCTGATATCATGTGCACAGTATTAATAGGACTACCCGTAAGAGACGATTAAATCTGTTGGAGGCTATTAAACAAGTCGGGAGTGCCAAGATTTTGGTGGTTATAATGACCGTATCTTTAAGACTAGATGTGAACGTTATGGAAGCCAAAGGAGTATGTAAAAATCATAACAGTTGGTGTAGTATTTACGTATCCCCATGGGAAAAATCATTAGTTTATGTGGGAATGTACAACTAGCTTCATTTACTGACTGACCGACTCCTTGGCAATTCAAAAGTCGTGTAATTATTGGTTTAATAGGAATACCGTTTTGACGTTCGAAAAGTGCTGATTCTCAGCCTAGTTTGAATAAATGACTTTTGATTTCGATTTTGAATAAATGCCGTGAGCTTTTGATAATTGTCTTGTCTAGATAGAGTGTCGCGCTACAAAAGAATTAAAACAAACAAGCCATCTTTGTTGTGCTGGTGTGCATGACAGCTACGTCTTTCACTCGCGCCACGTCACTGTGCTGTCATTATGCATGCATTTAGCGGCCAACAGCTAAACGCCATTTTTTTACCACGAGTTCACTGCATTGACTGATCTTTGGCTATGACTTTGAACCAGGGTTACGTATAGCTCCAGTAACGAAAATTTCTACCGTCCCACCCAGATCGTAACTAAATGAATAGTTGAAGATTTCGTTCTGATAGATTTTCGTTATATTGCCAAGAAATTCGTTCGTTAATGGTTACTGAAACTATACATAACGCTATTACATAACGTTATCGTAACGCTATTTTGATTAACGTTTTAAGTCCCTGCTTGGAACACACACAGGATAATTAATGTAAGAACTTAGATAAGGTATTTCCAAATAACAGCAAAAAAAAATCGTTTCTTTGATCAGTGAAACATGTGGTAAGTATCTCGATAGTTTTTGCTTCCTATTTTCGATGCTTCCACGTATGTACCTCTTCATTAAGAATGTCCCCGACTTCTGCCATATAGGTCATCATTTTGTGTTGTATAGCAAAAGGGGTTTCCATTAGTTTAATTAACAAGCCCGGCGAATGCAACTCCTGTAAACCAGAATTCACAGTGTCGACTAACAAGACCGAGTCAGTAAAGCTCAACGAGTTTCAGAGAAATTATTGAACTGTACCAATGACTTTACCTATTGAACCTTGCAACGAAATTATTTGATGAAATATAAATTGGAGGAGTCTGAAATATAAAACAAAGGAAATAGTATTTTTAGACCTCCAACTGTCTCTAATGAGACACAATAGAATTTTAATTGTTATCGGCCTTTAACAGGCCAATCAACAGTTGAGCGATTAAGTAAATTGACTACCAAACTGAATCGTGCCGTGATAGAGCCGGCGAGCACTATTTCCAAATATTTTTTCACCATTTTCTAATTATTCCTATTTTCGCAAAATCCCTAGGGTTTTGGCGAAAATTCGATTTATCAAATTACCCTACGACATATATATTCTGACTAGGTAGTAATTTATCTGCCAAATGCAGAACACAGATAGTTTCCACTAACAGCAAGTAACGATGTTCTACAAGTGCGCTTACTAGAACCACGGAATAATTTGAACATTACATTGTTTACGTATTTAAACAGTCAAAAGAGACAGAGATGATATTGTATATAGTAACCCTTTTATGAGTAACAGTTTTATCATATAACATGTCGGATAAATATACTATTTTATTCTTGACCTTCATAGAATAGCTTCTTAGGAAATTATTTATTATCAAAGGAAAGTAAATAGACACATTCATCTTACATATCGGAAATCCTACGTTCCAGTCTCGGATGTTATGCTTACACTAACACTACAGACCATTTAGACAAGTATTATGGGAAGATTTATACACATTTATGTACTTTATCTTTTTCTGGTCATGAGATAGATATATGCTTGAAGAACTCATGTGGTGTTAAAACAAGCCAGTCAGTAAACCCTTACCTAACCTAACCCTATTAGAGAGAGCAGTGGCACTGACTTACAAGTTGTGGGTTCGAACCACTGCTCTCAAAACAGTGAAGGAAAACATGGTAACGAAACCGGTATCTCCTAGAATCAAAAATTCCAAGACTTAAGGACATCTACCAATCCGCGTGGTGTATTACAGCCCACTCTCTCTCAAAGAGAGGAGGCCTGTGTCCCAGCAGTGGGAAAATTATAGGCTAATTATTCTAAACTTATTATGATGACAACCCACG
Organism: Lithophane leautieri; assembly: GCA_949152455.1. Lineage (NCBI taxonomy): Eukaryota > Metazoa > Arthropoda > Insecta > Lepidoptera > Noctuidae > Lithophane > Lithophane leautieri. The sequence goes on from OX424470.1 coordinate 11,709,286, forward strand.
GAACACTTTGCGTGCCTTTCCTAATCTCTCTTTAAAACGCCTAAAATGTAGGGATTCCCCAAAAGTAACCCCCTTAGTACCTAGGCATACCACAGTAGGTCAGATTCATAGATTACTGGCGACGGTATTCATAGAAACGGCAGACGGTATTGATAGGAATCCCAAAAACGAACCAATCACTGGGCACAACTCCAAACTTTAGGTTGCTGCTGAATGATTTCTTAAAACGCAATCAAACTTTAAATCAAGCTAAGCTTCTTACTCTAGATAGCAGAGCTCGCTAAAACTAGACGACTAAGGGAGTTAAGATTTATCTGATTTATAATTCCTATTATCATCCATTAGCTGATTGTGAAGGGCGCCAGTTCTAAACTAGGAAGAATGAAGATGGATGTATGAACGAATTTGCACTTTAATTTCTGGAGAAAGGTCTTCATAATTTTCAGGTTTAGGTGAAGTGACTACCGGCTTTAGGTGGTAATATTTTAAGGAAAGTAGGTTTTTGGTAGTACAATTTTATGTGCAGGTATAGAAGTTGATAAATAATTTTCAGGTTTAGGTGAAGTGACTACCGGCTTTAGGTGGTAATATTTTAAGGAAAGTAGGTTTTTGGTAGTACAATTTTATGTGCAGGTATAGAAGTTGATAAAGGTATACGTTGTTATGTTTTCAAACCACATTTTATTAAAACTGCAGGAAAAATTACCTATTTATTACTAACACTTTTAAGGATTCTTATCTGTCCGAAATAAATCCTTATCCTTACATATTAGAAAACAAAGTCCTCCGCCGCCTCTGTCTGTGGTCCTGTACGCGATAAACTCAAAAACAACTGCACCGATTTTCATGCGGTTTTCACCACTGGATAGAGTGGTTCTCGAGTAAGGTTTTAGTATGTAATAACCAACATCCACGCGAGTGAAGCCGCGGGCATCAGCTAGTGAACAATAAAATTATATTCATTACTGTTGCTATAAAATACTTCAAGCTTGTAGAACAAATAAGATAGCGTTTACCTAGTTTCATTCATATTATTCAATAAACCATGTTTCGCCTACCGGGTCTGTGTACATAAGTTTCCACAGCATCAGGTACTAGGAACACAAAGCGTCATAGAGGGTCGATACAGCAACTATTTGCTAGTTACAGAGCACTGTGGCATAGCTCCAAACGCCACAAATCCTTCTCTTGTCTCCTGCATCGATGCCAGACAAAAGGAACAATATAATTTACGTGTCTGGAAACGACTGAAGCAATTATGTTTACTTTGATTCAATAGTGTGAGTCTGCTCGGATTTTGATTCAGGAAAATAAATCTGGAAGCACCTTTGTGATTGATTAGTTTTGCTGTCAATTAAAAGCTCTATTACCCAATCTGTATCTATAGTCGACTTTGTCTTCTATTTTATTGTGTGGGCAGCAAGCAATTCCTATGTCGTTAATCTGCCAATGTTGAAACGACGAAGTATAAATTCATTGGAGTGAATTGACAAGTGCTACTACTATCTTCTTATTAATTTCTATTCTTTCTTTCTTTATTTATCACTTTGTAAAATAATATGGTCATCAAGTTGTAGTTCAGGCTTTACACTTATCTTACAGATTTTATAATTAAAAGAAATCGATTGAACTAACAAGAAAATAATACGATAAATATTATCCATATACAAAGTGACATTAGCACCTGTCAGTTTATGCCAGTGAATTATGATTTGACTGTAGGTAATAGACAAATTCTCAGTTGTCACTATTATTGCAAGCCTGCATCTCACGTTGAGCAAAGGCACTCTACCTCACCATCGCTTTTGAGATATTTTGCTGAGAAATTGAAACATGATTACACTGCACACACAACGTTGTAAAGGACTGTTAGTTATAACACGTCTTGTCTTCTACATCGATGAAACACAAAGGAACAAGTTAATATAAGTGTCAGGAAGCGACGGAACCAATTATCTTTGTCGCTTAGATTTCGTTCAACAAAACTTTTCGTGAAAGAAAGACATTTTCTGCAATCCTTACAGAAAATACTGTAACATAATAACTAAACAGACATTAATTTATTTAAAAAAATACAGTGTGGTTGTTCAGAAGCAAAGAAATCTTTCAGGGTTATTTTCGGGGTTTATAACAAGCCATTTCTTTTCTAATCTACGAGTTTTGAAAATAAATAAAATACGTAGAAATCGTGTGGGTTTACGATTTTACAACTCTTTTGAACATTAACGATTTTTTGGTATTTCTTTTAGGTTGTAAGGCTTTAATTGTAATAGTACATATACGTAATCACAGGTTAAGTCAAAGTCCATTCATTTATTTCAAGACGGCCATTAAAAGGCATTTTCGAAAGTCAAAATTTACAAGAAAATAGAATTTATTCTAAGTGGTATTTGAATTTTAGTATTCACTCTAAAATGTAGTTTGGTATGGATAATAATGTGCAAACAACTCCATAGTAATGTTTTACAACTTTTGTACATATAAGACTTTTGTACTTATAAGTGATGTAAACTGAATGAATTGGACGTTTCCTAAAACCGTTTGAATTTTGTAATTACAGAAATAATTACACTTGGTAGGCAATATTTGGAATTTATTCTACCCTAAACAGAAAATTACGAGTTGAGAATTTGTAGATTAGAATGCTAATTACTTTGTAATTACTTCAAACACTTTTTTGCTCAAAGCTCATTTGCGCGGAAATTTTCCTCAAAATAATGATAAGCTAGGGAATTGCTATGCATTCACATGAAAAATAAGGGGACTAAGGTAGTATTTAAAGAAAATTATAATTATTATGGTTATTTATAAAATTTATTAGAAAAATTTGTTCCCAATCCGTCAATGTCCACATTTCTTATTTGTCATTCAAAAACTACCTTCGCTATCTGACTGACCGACTTCTTGACACAATGCAAGTTCCTGAAAATGGTTTTTGAATTTGGGTTTAAGTTTGAAAACAAATGATCCCGATTCGCAACTGTCAAGTATTTAAAATAAAACACTAACGAGAGAATATAAATTACATTCAAGATATTTTTATCTAAATTCCTTTTAAATTATAATAAACTTTTATTAAAAATTTATAAACTTTTATTTGCCTTAAACAAATATTTACATAATATTTAAGGTAACAGAATTAAAATAATAATAAGGGTCTCTTTTTTAGGATTCCTTGTTGAATACTTAACCCTAAAAAAGAAGAAAAAGAATCATCAATCAAAAATTCGACCGTATCTGTCAACAGGAAAAGTGCCCAAAAAGCAGGCAGCATTGCCAGGTTCTTTGGCCACAAAAATAGAGTTCCCTTTATATAACTAGCCATACAAAACCAAATGAAAAGAATACAATGCCTTTTACTTTTATTTACCTTCGCAATGGAATTAATTTTTAAGTGCAACTCAATGCTTTATCCCGGTTTCAACCGCTTTCATTGAAACCAGGCCGTCTAGTTAATGATTTGTTAATTAATCTCCTCTATTGTGGACTGTGTCGATGTGTATATGGACCATTGTATCTTTAGATGATTGCATGTTATAGTAGTAGGTGTTGATACAATCAAGTAGGTACCTATAGTGAAGTTGGAACACAAAGTGTTTGAATTTAATTTGAATATTGAAGAAGAACATTATGTCAGTTAGGTTTATTGGCCGAATAAACATTTTCCACTGTCATTCAATTTTATACCCATAATTATTAAAATTGAAATTCAAAAGCAGAATGTCTTCAAATCGTTGATCCTTGTCAACATCCGTACTCTAACAAATCACGTAGGATTTTTCTCTTTTTCTGTTTCTGATTTGATTGCTACCAACCAATTACTACTGCATGACATTTTGATGACGTGAACAGTTTTTATGCATACGTTTAGAATAGCCTGACATTTAAACATTTAAACGAACAAACTGTAATATCTTGGCAGGAGTCAGGACATGCAAATGTACTGGAAATCATACACTGTTGACAGTTGCCTTGCCAGCAGGACCAACATAAGCTGCCAAGATAAACTGGCACACACTCTATATTATTGTATGTTCGTGTGGATGGATTACTTGTATGGTAAAATTGGTTGGTGCTAAAGTTTTTCTATTTGAAATTTCTCCGTAGGTAACAGCCAGATATCTGAATATGTGGCCGGTTGGCAATGAACTGGAGATACAATAAAACTAAAGTTACAGCCATAATGTTAAACTACATACAAATGACTTTTCATTGACTAACGAACTGTACAAATTTAATAAAAATTAAAAACGATAACATATCCTAAATTCACTAAACATACAAACTAAATTATGGCGTCTGGTAAGGAAATTAAAAATAAACGGCTCAATGTAAGATGTTCTGTCCACGTCTACCTAAAGACGGAAAGGAAAACAGCTTAATGTTACAACATAACATTAGGCCTGGGGGCTTAAAACGGCCACTTTGGCAGAATCGTAATAGTAAAATATTATGAATCATCGTAAAAGGTCACAAACTGACAATTCATAATATTATGATCTGCGTGCAATTCATATTACGAAATAATTCATCTGTTTGACAGTTTTCATGGAGATTCGTAAAATGGTCCACAAATTATGAATTGCTTTTGTGTCAAATTAGACGAATTGCTAATGACAGCTGGTAATTCAAGAAATGAATTGTTTTTAGATGAATTGCTAATGTGGCCGTTTTAGGCCCCCTGTAATAACATAACCTGGATATCAAACCCAGAACCTCATGCTAACAGTAGCACGTCTTACCTCTAGACCAAAGAATGTTGTATCGTAATTGGTAAAACTAATTTCGAATTCCGCCACATCTGCCTTGATAAAACGATAAAACTGTTTTTGGTGGAAGGCTGACCCCAAAATACTTTGGAAGAACTAGACCGCTAGAATGATGGAAAAGAAAGTTCGATGAGTCTGTGAAATACGTGCTTACATAGTGCCTATTTCTTTATGTATTTATGTGTTACGCTAAATCTAGCGATTTCTCATGTATCTGTGGTTTTTGTATGATATATTGCTATATATTTATTTATTCTTCAGAAAACTTCCAGTGATGTCTATACAGGGTGGCGATTTAGACACCTGCATCCATCATGGGGGTGATTCTAGTCGTCATACTAAACAACTTTCACCATGAAATTCACATTCGATTCGAGAAAGAAAAAAACAAATCCCTATAAAACAGTAGACAGACTATTCCGATTCATGTAGGTATGAAAAGTTGTTTGTTTGTTTTAAGAATTGTTTAATATGTGTTTCAGAGTATGACAGGTAGGATCACCCCCATGACGGATACAGGTGTCTAAATCGCCACCCTGTATATATAAAATATGAACATTCGCGCTAACATGTGCCATTTAAAAGCTTCCACAAATTAGAGGCAACATTTTTCACTGAAATATTTCTAAATAACGTGCAGAATTTTCAAACTGCTAGAACAGTTTAGTCAACACTTTTCCTATTAAATAGTGTTACCATTCCAAGCGAATTGTGAATTGACATGCACACAATGCAAATACTGACATTTTTATTATAACTTCGGTTGCACAGAAAGAGAGATAAATCGTCTCTCCCATTTCGCGCTAAATTATATTTTTAGCGAGCGTCAGTGAGATACCCTTGGGTAGTAGAATTGAATCTCTGGGCTTACTGGGACGAATTGCGTGCGGGACGCGGGACCATTTGCACGCGCACTGATTTTAAAAACATACTTGTATGAAGGTGCACATGCTGGCGCGATTTGTCGCGTGACTTCTTAATCATTAAAACAATTGATTCGCACATTCGCGTCCCGCATCCTGCGCGGGATTCGTCTCAGTGTGGCTAGAACTTTAAAATAGTATCAATTTTGAGTTGTCTTGACGTTAAAAATGCTAACATTTGCATCCAGGTTATTTCAAGAAGTCTACATCGACGTACGGGTTTAGCACACGTTATGCATGTGTAGGTGGAAAAGGGCAGGAAAACTGTTTTACCTATACTTTCTTTGGATATACTTTTAGTTACTTGGAAATGTATTCCAGCATGTAATAAGTATCGTTTTCGATACATTTTCAATTCATTATGTTTTCCGGAACTTTGTTCAACTTTTGTCAGTAGGAAAAATAATGAGAGCATCATTATTTCTCCTTTGTATATATTATTTTGTTAGACGAACCGCGTAAAGCGAAGCATTGAACGGCATTAATAGTCGAGGTAAAGGCCTGTAGGTTAGATGAAAGTAACTTCGAATTGATCATTAATTAAATTTATGGAAGAAACCTCTCAAACAGTAGACGTATTTTAGCTTAAATTAGTGTTGAAAGTGTTGTCCAAGCAAAAACGTAAATAGATTACATAGCCATACAGCTTATTACGGATGTAGTAAGCCCCAAATTGCCTCTAGGCAGCATCCACTCAAAATTTATAAATTTTAAAATTAGGGCCGTCAGTCTTCCAGAAATTCTCGGGAGAATTGACCAGAAGCTAAAATGCTACCAACGTTAGATGTCTAGACTTTGACATGTTTATTATGTATCCAGGCTATTTCCAGCCTGTATGGATGTATTGGAGCATCTATAGTTTACAAAGGCTGCTCTGAGTGCTTCTAACAATATCTTTCAATAACTATGTCGTGTCGTAACTGAAGTTTGCTTTACTGGAGGGACTTTTGGCCTTCCTATTTCTATATCTTCAGTAATCAATGGATTATCTTCTACTTTATGGGGTCTGTTGAAAATATTTATTAAATTACTAGAAATTTCGGTACTTTTTATTACAATTAATTTCAATATATTGGAAATTACCTCATGTGTGCAACTGCGATTTCGTATTTCCTTTTTACATTGTATTGAGTTTTTCTTGAAATGTGGTCAAAACTATACGTTTGTACTAGTATTGAGATATTTATGTTCCTATGCTATTTCCAAAATCTAAGATATGTAACAATAAATCATTGGAGAAATTCACAGTTCACAGACATCTGGTTTAGGAGTATCTTGTGTGTCATTGTAATAATACATTGTTTTTTAGGATTACTTCGTTATCTAGCTTACCTTTGTGCTTTTGGTGCTTGTACTGTCAATAAACACACACTATCCGTTATTTTATTAAGCGACAATTTTGATTCATTAGTTCAATCAGTGTCATTAGTATCCACCCGAATGCCCTAAATGCCAAATCAAGTGGAGACCACCAGTTTTTATAAATGTACCCAATGCTTTCATTGTCTCTTCATCAATCAAGACTACTATTTTCTCAATCAAAAATTCAATCCATTTTAAAATTTAAAACTATCCATTACAAATATTAAAAACTGACCAAAACTCCAGAGCCCATAAGTTAATTCCAGAACCGTATATATCATTGTAGAGACCATAGTTTACAAAGGTCTATCGGGGTGGCGGACTTTAGTTATGCATGGCCCGGTGTCCCAGGCCTCCGTTAATTATGACGAGGCTCGCACTCCACTTGAAAATTGGATATTTAGGCCTGAATACCAGATTTTCGTGTTATTTTATAGATGCTGTCTATATTGGTGTGTTTATTAGGAGATGGGATTGTTTTGATGCCATCTGTGTTCTGTAAGGTTGATAAAGCTAAGTTTGGTAGCCTAGACGTATGTGCCTGGATGATTTGGTTTAAGATCTTCTAATATACACTAATAGCTTCATTTTGACATGGATTTTGTAGTATCCTCATGGATATACCTACTCATGACTATTTTTTCGTCACCTATAGCATTTTTATGTTCCATGCTATATACAATATCTTCTTCAGTTACTGATCTTTGGATTTAATTATTTACTTACTTTATCTCTGTCTCTTATATGATATATCCCTAACAGTTTCTTCCTTTGTTTAAAAAAAGTAACATATGCCTACAAATTCACTGAATTTTAAACGATCTTAAATGAAACCATTTCCTCATTGTATAATTTCATCAGTAATATATTAACCATCTAATTAGCATACAGTTGGTTAGTTACTCAGTGAACAATGCCACCAATTTGCTAAACCACCGCGCACTATTACCGCAACAACTGACGCCAAAATTTTCTAATCGGCAATCCGTACCTGTCTGACAGACCTAATCATTTTATGCAGTTCGCAATTAGTCGTACAAAGCGATTTATTAGCTACGCTGGCAATGCATTATCTGACTGTCACTACTTTGTCATTGTAATCTTCTATGAACTTTGCGGGTTTTATGTTCAGGCAGTTATTTATTTATCTGATTTAAATTAGGGATTAAGTATAACGGAACTTTACATGCCTTCCGTCTGGTCGTATGTTCTGATATAAACAATGACGAAAAGTAGTATTTAAGGGTTATGTAATAACAGCCGCACGGGTCGATCCATTAGGTTAAGCTACGCTTGCTAGGGTTGGTTCGTGGATGGGTGACCATCTTTACATACCGAGACTACTTCGTGCCTCGGAAAGCACGTTAAACCGTTGGTCCCGACTGTTATTCGTGGATGGAAGCCCGAAAGTCTGACAACCAGTCCTCCCAAGGGGTATCGTATTACCTAGTTACTGGGTTGTGGAGGTCAGATAGGCAGTCGCTACATGTAAAATACTGGTATTCAGCTGCATCCGGTTAGACTGGAAGCCGACCTCAACATAGTTGGGAAAAGGCTAGGAAGATTGATTAAATTACTAACAGCACACTATGATCATCAATGACCCCAATGTCTCCAATGGGAAAGCCATATAGCCCTTGTTATCATGTATTATTCTTTTCTTTATACAGCTCTTGCCAATGACAATAATATTTTTTTTTGTATTTTAAACCAAAGAAACAATAAACTTCAAGGGAAGACGTCCAGTCCAGTAGAAATACGCTTATTCGAATTTCTCTCGTATGAATCATAAGTAAGATGCTCTTATTCATGGCGAGAATCTCATACATTATAGTAAATTGCAGCGTCTGCCACAACGCATTATAACATTCTACTCTGAAATACTGTCGAATTGGTGGTTTAGCCTAAGGAAACCAGATCTTACCGTTCTGAAAGTCAAAATAAAAAAATATGTTCAGGAAAATGTCGATAAATTAGAACATAATGACAAAGCAGAAGAAGTAAATATGACGTAAGCTGCCAGCTATGTTAGGAGACTAGCCTTTCGATAGGAAAATAAGCGAATGTTATGAAAAGATGTAACAACCACAAACTACGATCAGTAATTTTCTACCAAGCTTGATGATTATGACAATTTAACACTTTCATCCGATACAAGCTAACGAACAAATGCATTAACTGGTTAAGACTGATATTTGTCCAATTCAAAAATGAAATTATCGCGGCCAGCTTGGGATTAACCTCAGTACCTCAAACCTTTAAAGCAATAAGCCAAGATTAATCTGCAGGTTCATTTACGTCGGCCCTAAGCCTGAGTAATATATTCCGAGCTAGAAAAATGTCTCTAAAACGGCAACGTTTTATATTCCAGCTAAAGGTGCTTTAAAAGTGCTCGATCTACGTATAAATCGCTACCTAGTCTTAGTAAGCAAGTATCTAAGATCCGACGGAGTATCGAACATCAAATAGTGTATTGATAGGGAACTGGGAATAGATTTTGTATATACGTGCCTACGCGGCGAGGGAGTAGGATTTACTTAGTCTACGAGTATTATATATAAAAGAACTGGTGAATGATATAGAAGAGAAGGAAGTGAATGATAGCGTGACGATTGACAGGGGAGACTGGAAAGAAAAAACGTGTTGCGTCGACCCCAAGTAACATGGGACAAAGGGCAGAAAGATGAAAATGATATAAAAGAACAGGGTATATTCGTAAGGCTCTCGTAAAGCCTAAACCGCTAAAGATAGAAACATGAACTTTGGACAGTAGTTTTAATTTAAATCGAAGGGGAACTTAACTTCTAAGGAAAGAAGTTTCTGAGCCGAAGGAATGAGATTTGAGAGGAACAGGGTGTAAAGTTCACTCATCCACCATAGAAAAGGGAGGATCGTCCGACCAGACGGGTGTTGTGTCTGGCGGGCAACTGCCCAACGATTGATGTTAGATTCTTGTATATATGTCCATCGCGCCAATTGCGCGATGCAGGAGTTATGTGACGTCAGGATTGTTGAGTGACGTCAGGTCTTTGATGCGTAGTTCGCATGTGGCGATGTAGATGCCACCACAAGATAAATAATAAAGATCGTAACGATAAATTTTCCAAAATTCCTCTTTTAAGATGGAGAGGGTGTTGAAGTTCGTAGGGTAAAGTACGAAATACACACGGAAGAAGTCGTGGGCGAAGTGCCGTAGAACTGTGATTCTCATACTTCATATGCTGTTACTATGATATAAAAGATGTATGAGAATTACAGTTTCAGCTGTGCATTATTTGCTTTAATGTAACAAGTATCGTGTGCTTCCTGGTAAAAAAAATTAACCTCAAGACGACCCTCCTCTAATTTTGTACTTAGTTATCCCACACCTTTCACTTTATCAACTACAACTTGCCCACTATAACAACCCTAATTAAAAACCCAAACTCGAGACACCAAACAAACTTAGCCCTAAATAAACTCCTACTTTACAAAACAATCTTTTGAACGGACAAAAACGGAAAACCTTTAAGTAAGCGACGTATATAAATAAAAATTCTTATTGTTTAGCCACCTATTCAATAGCTGTGGGCAAATTAGGCTCTTTTATAAAGCTGTAAACAGCGAAAAGCCACTGAGACGCACGCGCGACGTGACTTCGCAACTTCGAGAATTTTATATTAAACTAACCTCACTTGCGGATTTTTCTCATTTCTTTGCCCCCAACTTCGCCATTGTTTACCCACTGTTTTTCTGTTGCCATGGATTATTAAACTTGGCTAGTTGTAAATGAAAACTTGTGAATCAAAGGAATCTTTACTCGTGCGCGTCGGTGCAAAGTTTGTATATATACATTTTCGTTCTGAATAATTCTGTTTGTATTTTTAATTAGAGTTGGGATTGCGAATGCGTTTTACTGACGTTGCATATGATTTGGGTTTAATTAAAATTTCTTTTGCTACATGCCGTGTAGGGAAATGGTGAGAAAACATTTATGCTAGCGTTAATAATGATATTCTGACTTGCTGTAGTAGATTACGTTGTACGTCGTGTTGGATGTTCTATTTTTTACTTATGGATTGTGCTACTTGCTTGTGCTTTCCCTATGTACTATTGCTATGTATGTTAACTACTTGTGTGCTTTATTTATTTTATGCTCAGAGCAAAAACTGGTACAGTCATTGTTAATGAGCACGCGACAGCTTCTATAAGCAAAACGCATACTATATTGGCAATTGGCTTGGAAACTGATAATCATCTCACCACTAATTCTTCTTATTTGGTAGTGAAATGAACTCTAAGGAAATAGCTCATGCCATGGTTGAGATAAAGCCCATGCCAGTCAGAAAGGGCAGCGGGAGAGACAGACCAGGGCCTGATGTATTAATGTCAGATTCCCGTCTAACCACATGTTGAATATCAGTATTTTACACGGACTTTGACATCCGCCTCCTTGGACACCGCTACCTATATACTGTTTCACGGCTGTCTATTCGTAATGAATGCAAGCTGTATTCGTGTTGGTTTAGCTCATCGATATATGGAAGGATTTCAAAGGGAAAATCATGGTTGTATGATCTACGTGCCTATCAACCTCGGCAAGCCTCCAGAGATCAATGGATCGGTGTAATTTAATGAGCCACAAGCCCCTTGGGTACGCAACAGTAACTCCATCATAATCATTCTAGTTACGAGTATATAAGATCCTTGACTTTTTCGATTCATATTTTTATTTCTTTATTGTTACTGATTTAATTAACTTAAAGAAGTGATAGGATCATAACCGATCTCGAATGAATACCAGCGTCTTCTGTTATACTAATCTCTTTATGCCTATTTACGACACCTGCGAGGAAATGTGGGTTATCTTATGCTTATTTAGTGAGCAGCACGCAGTACTAAAGTATTTTTGTATTTAGTGTGTGGAAGAACCTACGGTCTCTTCTAAAAGTGTTGGAAAGTAGGTTTTAAATAAATGTTTCCAAATAAATATTTCGAAAATTTAAAAAATATTTTATCCTGTGATAGAGACTGTTTCATCCTAAGTAGTAAGTAAGTAAGTTTTCTTTTGAGAAGTGACTGCAAAGAGCATTTTCTTAAAAATGTCTTTAAAAATGTTTGTCTTTTAGCAAAAAAAAGAAGCAAAACTTCAAACGAAGAGTATTCACATTTCTGTAACAGTCTCCGTTCTATATCCAGTCAAGCATTGTTACCAACACCCAGTATTGTATGTATCGCCACCGCTTCTCTGTAACCCCTAGTAAATAGCAAACAAGCCCTTCGGTTGGCACAATACGGCCCCTCGGTTCAATGTAGGGTGGGTTTATAGATTGTAATAACAAAGGTGACAGGTTGCAAGCCCATCGCTTTGAACGGAATTACCGGGTTTTACCTTTGCTGGTAGATACAAGTTTGACTCAACGAGCAAATGTGAAATTTTCACAAAAAAATTATGTAACTTTTTTGAAATGATGTGAATGAAATGATGTCGTTTGTCGATATAAATTTTAATATTTTTAGTGTTCCGTACCTCAAAAGCAAAAATTAGCACCTTACAGGATCACACGTGTGTTGGCCTGGTTTTTCACTCGTCACAACTCACAGCCAATTTGCACCGAAACTACTGGATTAATTTGGTACACATATAAATTTCTGTGACCCAAACACGGACGTGTAACGTAAATAAATGAGTTTTTCAGGGTAAATAAATTCACTTTTTGGGGGCAACTTAGAAAATTAAAAAAGAAAGCCTTGCTTACTGTACCGTGTGTCATACCTAATGAAAGGGCTTGTTGTGAGGATCTCAAATATTTATAATAATTTTAAAACAAATACTTTAAAGATACATTTAACCCTTCTCACTGAAACCAACAGGCTAAAATTTTGTAACAAATACACAGGTACTTTCTTTACTCTTATATTACAGAAAAACCTTTAAGAAGTCTATAGTCTTAAAATAATATCTAAATATCTCAATATTGTGCGTCCAAACTTACATTGGCAATTGAAATGTATCAGAGAACATATTTTCAACTACAATGTAAAGTTTATTCTTGGGATAAATTCATCCCAACTACGGAACCCCTCATTTTGCGTGGTCCGTTACGCACTTGGCCAGTTTTTTATAGGTACTCGTACTTTTTTTTTAATGCATGAATATACCTAACTTGAAGTTTGCACGTAAAAGAAGACAGGGCAATTTTTTTTTATGGTTTTGGGTATTTCTGTTGAATTTTTGAGCGGTTTTTTTTGTAGGTATAGCCCGTACAAGGAATGCTACCCGATCGTGGCAGTACTAATAATAGTAACCTTATTAATTTCCTTTCTTTCGCTCACTTATTCTGTTCCTTGTTACAAACCTGTTACGATTTAATAAGCAAAACTTCTCTCGACTTCAGAGCTAGCGCAAAATAAAACAGATTCGCCAATTTTTTTAAAACAAATTATGTAAAGTGCACATTAGCTTTTCCGTACACGTGGAACGCATGAATCTTTCATAAGTACCGCTCTTTCTGGCGTGATGAGTCCAAATGTGAAATGAGAGAAAGAGAGGAAGATACGTAAATAATTATCTAACACGATGTAGCGTTAATTCAATATATTTGTAACGTCCACATGTAAGTCTGTGAGGAATAACTCCATCATGTTTGTAGGAAGCGCTCTGAGTGGCCCTTTATTTAATTAGCACTAGGAAAAAGAAATGGCGTAACGTAACGCTAAGTTAATGTGGCACAAAAATGTGACTGTTCTTTTTTTAAACGGCGAAGTTAGTTGATGTATGAGTATCAATAATTTTCGTAAATTATCAACCTTTTTTCAACTTAATATAACATCACGCCTATATGCCCCGAAGGGTTAAGCAGAGTTCTACCTATACCTATAGTACACCCAAATTTCGCCAGTTACATTTAAGTCCCATGTAATAGAGGGCGAACGTATTGCCTAATTTCAACATGTTAGCTGCCTTTTAATCAATAGGTATTTATGGTATTTTTTGCCGATGCGATGGTTATATTGCACGCCATTTTAACTTGGGCACAGATCCAAAACCAGGAGAGAATAATAATAATTGAAGAGTTCCTAATAATCTGTAATTAGGACCTGATGCTTGGCAACCGGATTGCATTTACTTAACCAAGATAAATTTTTATTCATGTTCTTAATTTGAACTTATCTTACTAAGGGGTATCTTATTACCCAGTTACTGGCTTGTGGTTGCCGGATAGACAGTCGCTTCATGTAAAATACTGGTATCCAGCTACATCTGGTTAGACTGAAAGCCGAACCGAATATAGTTGAGAAAAGGCTAGGCAGATGATGAATTTTAACTTACCTATAAACGAATGTTGAAGACCTTCTAAATAATAATAGCCGTCCTAGAAGATTAATATTTTTTTGAATTTAAAAACGGTCCTTCAAAGGGATCTCTTTTTTACATGAACGAATACTGAAAAAGTCGCCCTCTTATCCTTAGTTCAGTAGGAATCAGCAGCATTCTGCTTATTCCTACGATTTGATCCATTGATCAAAGTGAATGGTAATAAAGTTAACCATAATTGCTGAAGACGGGAACCACGCGATGCAAAACGTTTTAAACCATTTGGTTTTAAACCGTCTTTTTGGTTTATACCATATTTAGCGGTTTAATAAAGGTTAATTTTTTTTTTTTTTTTAATAGAATGCACTGTGGCTTCACTCGAAGTGATCTGGACCACATCTACTCCCTGATATTTTATAAAAATAATCTCGATTTCTCTATACAATTTTATATACCTAATTACAAGAAAATACATTCTAAAATTAAGCAGTAGTTAAGTGAAAACCTAATCAGACAATTTTTTTATTGACACTTAGCTAAAACTTATTTTTTAAATATATTTTTGAATAAATACGTATATCAAGTTTGTTTTTAACTGACTTTAAAAAAGGAGCCGGTTATCAATTTACCTCAGAAGTTTCGACTGGGTGAACCGATTTTGATGATTCTTTTTTATTTGAAAGCTGGAGCTGCCCGTGTGGTCCTTAAATTTTTTATTAACTTTGCTTGCGTAGTTTTTGAGTTAGCTTCACTAATTAGGTACGTATTTTTTTCTCACTTTGTCTATATAGACGTCTTACCGTGCGTTTGCACTGGCGAAACATTTAAGACAAAACATGTTGAAATCTCTATTTTCTGTCAATGTTCCATACAATTTTTGACAGGAACTAGAGATTTAAACATGTTTTGTTGTAATGTTTCGCCAGTGCAAACGCACGGTTATTTGACACAATCACTATTATTTACGTATCAGGTAGTGGTTTTAGAATTTGTGTGGGTTTGTGTGGGTAGTTGTGTGGTACCTACCCACAGTTAAAAATGAAAACTAAAAACTTTGTACAAAAAAATATAACAACCGACTTCCAAAAAAACACTGAAATGTGAAAAATCTATCATTAATTACCGATTGATTATTTCCTTAAACTGAGGGTGAATTTGTAATAAACTTGCGTGTGTTCTTTACTTTGAAAGTTTTTTTGATGCAGTAGGTAGGTAATTGACGGAAAATAGAGATGAGAAAACCGTCTAAATGAATTTCTGTTCGTTAGTCTCGCGTAAACTCAAGAACGGCTGGACCGATTTGGATAATTCTATTTTGTTGTGTTCGTTATTCTCAGGGCATGGTTTTTACGTAAGGTGTAAGTAGGGTAAGTAAGTAGGTATGTAGGTAGAATGGTAGGTAGGTATGTAGGTAGGTGTAGGTAGTTGTAGGTAGTTGTAGGTAGGTGTAGGTAGGTGTAGGTAGGTGTAGGTAGGTGTAGGTAAGTGTAGGTGGGTGTAGGTAGGTGTAGGCAAGTGTAGGTAGGTGTAGGTAGGTATGTAGGTAGGTATGTATGTAGGTAGGTGTAGGTAGGTATGTATGTAGGTAGGTGTAGGTAGGTGTAGGTAGGTATGTATGTAGGTAGGTGTCGGTAGGTATGTAGGTAGGTATGTATGTAGGTAGGTGTAGGTAGGTATGTATGTAGGTAGGTGTAGGTAGGTATGTATGTAGGTAGGTGTAGGTAGGTATGTATGTAGGTAGGTGTAGGTAGGTATGTATGTAGGTAGGTGTAGGTAGGTGTAGGTAGGTATGTATGTAGGTAGGTGTAGGTAGGTATGTATGTAGGTAGATAGGGTAGTCATTTAGTGCTACCCTTGCGAAGCCGGGCGGGCAGCTATCGAAAATATATACTGATTGTTGTTCCTAAAAGACAGAAAGAAAAATTAAAGAAATAAAAACTAAAACCCAACTACAACAAAATAGGCAATCAACAAAAAAGGTATAAACAAGAAACTACAGACAGACAAATAAAAAATCCGGAGTCACTCGTGTCAGTATATAAATCGAACAGATTACGTGTGACTCCGGATATTTAATTTGTTGCATAACTCATCAGAATGTAGGGAACAGCTGATATTTTTTCGCGATTTCAGATTTAGCCCCATAGTAAAAATTGTTCAAATGATGAGTATAATGACCATTTAAGAGATTTTGTGTATGAAAAGATACACCTTATTTATGCCCAACCCCCATAGCTACAATGTTGGCTGGTAATTTATTTATTTATTTATTGAGCTAGGCACACCAACAACAAATAAAATAGTACATTTCGTCACATTGCATGAGAGCAATACAACAATAAATATAAAATCACAACAAAATATTCACACATTTGGCAACAAAATTAATTATGGAATAAAATAAAAAGGTAAGTATTTAAAAGACGTGATCAAAACTAAAAGACAAATAAAAAGAAAAAAAAACAAATATCGTAAGTCAATTAAACTAAAATCAAATGAAATTATTATTTTTCATAACATTATTCGATTAAAATTCAACACAATTAAATTAAAGTCAAATCAAATCAATAAAATTAAAATTATCGTTCGTCTAATCCAAATGAAATAAAATTATACTATATTATTAAATTAAAATTTACATTATTAAATTAGAACAGGTATAAGTAGACAGCTGATTACAGGTCAGTTTTATTTATTTTAGTTTTAAATATTGGCAGACTATCAAAAAAGATATCTATATTGCCGTCAGCTGAACAAGTTCTATTGTAGAAAGTCAACATTCTGTTTAGGGGTTGGTGCGACACGGTTTGTTTTGTAATGCTTGTTCTAGCGTACATTCGAGTGTATAACTCAATTGATGCATTGGATACCAATAGGGATCAAACACAAACACATGACTTGTTGATGGCAATCCACCACGACGTTATCATTGGCCTATTGCCATTTTCCTATTTTTACACGACTGCCCCAGAAGGAGAGTAATGTTTTTCGAGAGTATGTATGTCTATGTATGTATGTTTGTATGTATGTTTGTATGTATGTATGTTTGTATGTATGTTTGTATGTATGTAAGTCTATTTCTTTGGCACGCTCAGTAGCATTAACGGCTTGATGGGTTTTAACATATTTTTGTAATATATTTCATCTACTTAATTCATTCATAATTTCATCTACGTAATTAACGGAGCGGAACGTTTAAAAAAAAGTATTATAACATTATTGATATCAAATAAAAGCTAGTAATGAGTTAATTCCAAATATAATATATTATTAAAACTAAAAAGGTTAAGATAATAAAAAAGGTGGTTTTTTGTTTTTTACACAATTGTTTGACACACTTTCGTAGTTATTACTGTAAATGACTGCTATATGAATCGCTTAGCTTCTCTACTTTGCTAAGTATTTTGGAAATAGGAGCCAGTAAATAGTAACGATGATCGTCTCACCGCTATCTTAATGACACGAATATACGATAGGTATCAGATCGATGTTGTGTTGATGTTCGATAAAACTGCATGTGCATATAAAGTGTGTAGTCTACATAGATGAAAAGTATTCAGAGTTTTCCCGCCCATCACATTATTGAAGGCTCCCACAAACAGGTGCGATATCACGGGCGCAAAATGGGTTACGCTGCCCGACACGCCCGCGATATCGCGCCAGTTTGCACGAAGCTTAAAACCATCATACCTACCAATAATAAATGCATATAAAAAGCGGCCAAGTGCGAGTCGGACTCGCACAATGAAGGGTTCTGTGCCACCGTACAATATTCAACTCTACATTATATGTATATGTAACACGTTTCTTGTACGTTTAAATTAAGAGGGGTGATTTAATTTCTAACTTTATTTTATTTTTAATATTTATTTATTTATTTGATTTATTTTATTTGATTTATTTATTTTATTTATTTTATTTATTTTATTTATTTTATTTATTTTATTTATTTTATTTATTTTATTTATTTTATTATTTATGTACACACAGTAAAATACATAGAGATACAACATAATTATAATATGAGTACAAAGGTAATAATATTTGTTGTTATAGGTGCCATAGTTAGTACTCACTCTGTGATCAAGTAAACAAACAGTAAACAATATTTATTTGTTCAACACTTAAAGCCTATTACAATTATTGTACCTTAAATTAGTCTTTATAATTTAGTAAGATACAATACATGTGCAATTGGGCTTAAACTAGGAGGACTCCTGTGTTATAAGTACCAGTTACTTCCATCACCACCGTGATCACCTATCACGTTTCAAAAGACACGGACGGATGGTTGGACGGATAGCGGAACCTTTGTAATAGGGTCCCGTTGGGTATGGAACCCTGAAAACTGGTAGGCACATTCATAACGCTTTTATTTTTCAATCTCAATAAAAGTCGTGCTGTCAGCCGAAATAATCTCATAAAATACATCAGCCTAACGAAACGGTATACATATTTCTATAAAATATTAATCCTTTGAATCGCTCACTTTAATAAAATAGAGTAAAATATAATAATAGAAAACGCTAGTTGGATAGTTTGCTCCAACGGATTTTAAAAGCGATTGTGAGGCGAGCGGTTTTATCTCAAACGGCGATCGCGTACGAAGTTTAGACGGACCGGAATTGTAGGGAAAGACAAAGGGTGCCGAAAGTATAGAATAGAATAGAATAGAATACTCTTTATTATCATCATCTGCCTAGCCTTTTCCCAACTATGTTGGGGTCGGCTTCCAGTCTAACCGGATGCAGCTGAATACCAGTATTTTACATGGAGCGACTGCCTATCAGACCTCCACAACCCAGTAACTGGATAATACGATACCTCTTGGCAAGACTGGTTGTCAGACTTTCGGGCTTCTGACGACCCGTAACGACTGCCAAAGATCCACAAATGACAGCCGGGACCAACGGTTTAACGTGCTTTCCGAGGCACGGGGGAGTCTCGATATGTAAAGATGGTCACCCATCCACGGACCAACCCCGGCAAGCGTAGCTTAACCTGATGAATCGACCTGTGCGGCTGTTATTACTCTTTATTATGTACACATGTATAGCGGCAAACGGTATATTAAATAGACGTGGTGGTGTTCAACGTGGTTCCTAGGGCGATCTTACCTAGCAACTGTTTAGTTCAAAGACAGGTCAGAGAAAGACATTTGCAGGGTAATATTTAGGTACCCATAGAAATTATTCTAGAATATCAGTCTACGACTATCCTAACACAGGGCAAAGGGCTTCTCGTACAACGAAGGAATGAGCCCTGGGCGCGTATTATGAAGTATTAATGCCACCATTTTTCCAGTGTGAGAGAGAGACGGAGCTAGACAAGACCGCTAGCACCATCCCGTTTTCGCAGTGTAATAATGATGGCATTAATACTTCATAATACTACCCCTGCACCCTAATTGCGTAACACACGATCAATCACAATCTGTTTCATTTTGACAGTTCAACAACATTCAGTGCGTTATTTACGCTGTTGAGTAGACAAATTTCTGGAACATAATGAAGCAATGGATTAGTAATATCCTTCAAAATGATTCAGATTGTGATTGATCATGTGTTACGCAAATTAGGGTGCTGATCCGTGGAGTTTCTTGCCCGTTCTTCTCCATAGGTACCTACTACGCTTTGGAATGGGCAACTAGCTTCATATTTCTGACTACCCGACTCCTTGATAATTCAAAAGTGCCTGTAAATGGTTTGATTGAAATAAATGCTTCGAGTTTGAGTTTGAGTTTGATCATATAAAAATAAGTATTGAAGAGACCATATTTAAATAGCTAATTTGAGTATAGATGTATTATCTTAAAAATTACGAAGAATCACAATGGGAAAAGTTTAAATGAAAGCTGGCATTAATTCACGATTTGGCACGGATATGGCTACTCCAAAGTTCTCTCATTCATATGAAGCTATGCTGCCAGCCTATTAACTATTTAAAATAGTTCATTGGTAAGATATTTTGTATCTCTAATTAACTATTACTTGACTGTGCTACGTAAACGTCATTAAGACGTAATTAAGTTTTTATGCCTCCTACCAATTTACAACCAACCACCAACTATGTGACATTAAAAAACATTTAAAACTTATTTACAACTATCAATATATGAGAACTAAAAAACAAAAAATCCATCCAAAGAAAAGCAACAACATCTTAAACGAACCACAAACTATTTTCAACTTTAAAAACATGGGAAATAAAAACCAAAATCCAAGAAAAGCAACAATGTCTTTAGCAAACCACGCAAAGCAAATAACTTCCTCCAGACAATTCCCACTAGCAGTAACATTACCTCAAAACTCTATCAAACGCGCAAGACTACCATAAGTTACAATAAGGCCATAACTAAACACTGCAGACGTAACCCGAAAACCGCATTCACATAACTTTGGTCTCAAATTGTCACAGTGTTCCAAACGCTCTGGGAAAAGTCCAAAACTTGTGGCAAAGTTGAGTTTTCTAGCTCGTTTGTGCCAATTGTAGAGCGGTGTGGCTGTGGCCGGGAAATTACGTTTGTTGAGATACGATCCAAACGTGAGCCTATTAGGGTATCGAAGGAATCATTTGGAGAATCCAGTTGGATTTATTATTTAGAGACTTTTTTGCTTGGTTATTGAGGAAAGTTTTTCGTCGTAGTGTGATATAGTTCTAATACTTTGTGAGCAATAATTAACATACAATGTACTCTTAAAAATACGATAAAAGTTAGCAATGGTTCCAAATCATTCAAAACTCACAAGCAACTTATATTAGCATTTTCAAATGAAAAATACATATAACATGAATGAAATCTCATTTAATTGAATTATTTATATGATAGGCTTAATTGAAATAAAAAATTAGTGTACTATTTATTATAATGTTATCCATATATCGGGCATATCAATAATGAGTTTTATAGGTAAGTACTACAAAACTTTATTGTATCATAAGATACGTCACTTAATTAATGAGGCAACTTTTTAAAGACCCAAAATGATAACAGTAAAAAAAATCTATACCAAACATTAATACCGTTCCAAATCCGGGCACGTATTTCTCGCCTCAACTTACTGATGCAAAATGTTTCCCTTAATATCCGGGTAACGACAGAAGTATAATCCTTACTAATATTATAAATGCGAAAGTAACACTGACTGTCTGTCTGTCGCGCTTTCACGCCAAAACTACTAAATTTGGCACACAGATAGCTTGAGAAAGGACATTGGCTACTTTTTATCGACATACAACGCGGGCGAAGCCGCGGGCGGAAGCTAGTTAACAGAGTATGAAAGTTCATTATCATTAATAATAACTGTAAATAGGTGATGAGAACAGCCACAGTCAACGCCACCTGTCATGTTAAGAAAGAAAAGGAAAATGGTCAAGAGAAATCTGAGCTGACATGATATGAGACACAAACACATGTTATAGAAGATTCGATTATCTGCCTTCCGCACAAAGGTTACAATTCCACGTAAGGTTGTTTTTGACAGTATTACTTCCAAGGATGGATTTGGTTTTGTTCTCGATGATTATGAAACTTGGGTAAACTGGGATTCTTATTGGATAGATCTCAAACTATCAGCGCCTCTGATTTGTTCACCTTGTGATCCGTATATGATTGTTTCTTGACACAAGCCTGCAACTCCTGAAAGAGAGACCAGAGAAGCGGCAATGGAGCTAGACGAGTCCCGTGTATGGTATTGTGACTACTTTTGTTATTTAGTAATGTGGGTATGCGCATTATATGAATAAACCAGTCAGCTATCCATCTCCGTGTTTAATTGACGTCCCATTTGGCGATGAGAAATTCGAATTCCAATTGCGTGTTAAATCGTTATTCGTTGTCGTCGACATTGTAGAGAAACGATTCAACTGTCTTAGATAAAACAGCGGTAATAAAACAAAAATAACAGTGGAGAAGTAAGAAATACATAACATCACGCCTTAATCACCGAAGGGTTAGGCGGAAGTGTACATAGTACACCCAAAGTTCGTCAGTTGTGTATAGGTCCCATGTAATAGTGGGCGAGCCTATTGCCATCAACCGGGAGAAGTAAGGAACCCATGATTTTCACTTGCTTCCATAACAAGCAGGAGACAGAGAAGACCTAGACCAAACAGGAGTACAGCTGTGAACAGTAACCTAACAGAAATCATTTTCGTATCTAATTCTAATACATTACTCTCATACTCATAATATCCTTTCTATCCCAAAAATAACGGCTCCGTATAAATTTTACACGAACCATGTAATTCATAATTCCCGCTGCGTACATCCCAATTGATATAGGATGATATTTACTTTACCGACAGCAGTTTGTGTTCCAAAAGCCAGGCTTTTATTTTCTATTGTTGGAACGCAGTCAGCATTCAAATTTTATTCCGGATTTTTTTATGTTTTTGAGAATCTGCTGTGAAATAATTGTTGGAGAAAAATGTATTGCCAAAAGTTTTACTTGCAACTTGCATTTGTTAAGAAAATATTTGTGATGCTTGGTGGATTTGTAAAGAATAAATAAGTCAGTGAAATGTCCGTGAGTTCCGGGTTGTGCGCGGCGACTGTCGACAAGCTTTCCAAACCTGTGGGAATGCAGATTTCCGTAACGATGTTAACAATGTGCAGGTTGACGTCTCTGCCCTCCTCATTATTCATTTGTTTACTGTATTTCCCTTCTGTACACCGTAGAAAGTAGTGAAAAAAGTTTCTCGCGGTTATTTGTAAATGCGCTGTGAATTTTAGCAGTCTTCTCATTCATAATGTTTCAATGAAAAGACGTCTAGATTTCGCCGCTCCTCAAGTTTCGTTAACTTCATCATCCATTTCAATTAAAATTTACTCCTGCTTAACAAAAACTACTAGGTGCAAGCGAAAGGGGTGTCGGAACTCAAAACTTTTTAAACCCTGTTTAAAATTTTAAACAACTTAAATATCAGCCTCATCTAGTTGGCAAAAGTTTGCAGCAAAGCTTCAGTTTTGATATTTAAATTGAAACAAAATTGTTGTAACTTACAGGTAACAACTAATACAGGCTTTTTCATTAGGGGCATTTTAAAACAAAAGACTGAAGATGTGTTTGTAATAACTCTGTTTTTTAATCTCGTAGACTAATTAGACAGGTGCAAATGTCAAACTCCAAATTGAAAAAACCAACAACATCACTTGAAATGTCAAATAAGTCTACGAGATTAAAAAACAGACTTTAGGTACACTACATTCACTTTAGCCTTCCTAAAATGATAATGAAGTTGCCTTTACAATAGGACCGGATAGATCAAGGTCCAAAGAGGATGGGATTGAATTCAGTAAATGTAGGAATGAAAAAGACAGTGTTAGACCTAAAACACTACGAAATAAAAAACTCTGTATAACTAATGACACTGCCTGTTAATAGAAAGAACAAACATTTCAATAGTTAATTAATGACGAGCTTAGTAAGTATACTAAGACTGCGCCTACCCTGATGCGGGTCGACAAGCCAATCTACGCTGTGACCTAATTTCAACTTTAGGCTTAAATGATGACACAACTTCTGCCCTTAGGCTAATGTCACTGGGTGCACCTAAGGGACACTAGGGTTCAGTATAATCTTAATGAGAAGCGAGATGATGTAGGCGTTGAGGTATTTAAAATTCTATGTTAGCAAGCTTATCGCAATTATCTATATCTATACTAATATTATAAAGAGGAAAGATTTGATTGTTTGTTTGTTTGTTTGTTTGCATTGAATAGGCTCCGAAACTTCTGAACCGATTTGGCTGAAAATTGGTGGGGAGGTAGCTTAGAACCAGGAGACGGACATAAGATACTTTTTATCCCGTTCCCGGTAGGGTAGGTAGGTCGGGTAAGGTAAGTAGGTAGGTAGGTAGGGTAGGGTAGATAGGTAGTCAGGTATGTAGGTAGGTATGAAGGTAGGTATGTGGGTAGGTATGTAGGTAGGTATGTAGGTAGGTATGTAGGTAGGTATGTAGGTAGGTAGGTAGGGTAGGTATGTAGGGTAAGTAGGTAGGGTAGGTAGGTAGGTAGGTAGGGTAGGTAGGTAGGGTAGGTAGGTAGGGTAGGTAGGTAGGTAGGGTAGGTAGGTAGGGTAGGTAGGTAGGTGCGCCGTAGATAAGTACTTAGTGCTACCCGTGTGAAGCCGGGGCGGGCAGCTAGTATGTATATATAAATAGTCCTCCAGACCGTATTTCGGCCACAGCGGCCAATCCCAACAAAGACTAGCCTTCGGCGCGGGAGATAGAGTGCTTAAGTATGTGCATAGACACAGGTGCACTCTCTCGTGCCTTACTCTCATAGTCCGATGGGACGGCAATCCGACACGACCGGGGAGAGATCAGGCGCAGGACCAACGGCTCGCAATTACCGACTAGGTGTAGGTTTTTCCAAAAAGGAATATGTGTTAGGCAGAGGTGTACCTATAGTAAAACCCATATTTCACCAGTTATATTTATGTCCAATGTAATAGGGGGCGAACCTATTGCCTTCAACTGAGCACAAATCCAGATTCCGGGCTGTTACTGAAAAAATCCTGATGGAAAACCAAATAACATTTTGCCCGATCTGGGAATCGAGCCCAGGACCTCATGCTTAGCAGTAGCGCTTGCAAGCATTAGACCAAGGAGACAGGCAGAACAATCGTATTTATAGCGAAATGACTTTAGTGAACATGGTCTTGTACCCTGTTTTTCTTGAAATATTAATTAGGATGATTTTGCAATGTTTATTGAGTACCACATATTACTTTACGACTTCCTGTTATAAACAATTACAACATAACATCACGTCTGTATTCGCCGCAGGGTTGGGCAGAGGCGTACCTATAGTACACCCACATTTCGCCAGTTATGTTCGAGTCCGATGATCAGACCAAATAAAAAACCAAGACGGAGCGCTGAGAACAATACAGTGAAGCATGCTAAAACTACACCAAAGCTCTGTGCATACACGGTCACACACACATTTACAACTATTTACAATCAAACTACATCACTCTAAGTGCACACATGTTTACGAAACCGGCCTGACGTCACTGTTGACAGCGCAGTCTTGGTTTTTTATTTGGTTTGAGGTCCGATGTAATAGGGGTTTATAAACAATTGACTGCATTTATTACCACTCTTTCGCTGAAGCGCTAAAAAAGCGCGTAACTTAAAAAAAAGCGGCTAACTCACGCTTTATTAGTTGTCAACTAGCCAGAGAGAGCGATGGTGCGAGTAATCCAATTTGAAAGTTGTGCCCACCGAACCGGGCTACGTCATAATTAACTACTGGCAGGGGACAATGTCATGAATAACTAAACTCTGTCATGAAACAACTGGCCATGTCGCATGTATGCGTTGTAATCTGTGGCAGAATATAAGAAAAATATAGTTTAAATGAGGTTGTCTGCAGCTGATGGAAGGATAACAGTGCGAGAGTTAAATGAGGAAATTCATATATGCTTGGGGTTAAGGATAACACAATTGATACCATGTGTACGTCGATGCACATTGTAATGAACTTTAATTTGAAGAAAAAGTTATTGTGCATACCTTACGTCTGAAATTATTTTCACAGATGAAAAATACCGCTCATCCTTTAAGTGTCTCAACCTTTATCAGTTATCAAGTAATCTTTCTGCCAAAAAACAACAAAAGTATTGAGTAGTTAAACCGTCAACGCGTGGGAAGGATAGACTCGCTTTCGCATTTCGCTAAAACGTCTACACTAAATTATTACGTGCCATTTTCCTATGACCTGTCTTATGATAACAATGGCACCACATGGAAGCTTTATAGTACCACAGTGTAACAAACACTCTATACAAAGTGTTTGCTAAACTGCGATAATAATGTTTGAAAGTTGAGCTGTGTCGTTGGCACTTCAGTGAGCACCTATTCATTCTAATATGCTTGCCTATAATCGTACCTATTACTATTTAGCACACTACTGTTATAACAGTGTTCTCATTCCAATACCGCTTCGAGCTATATGAGCTATATGTATAGCTCAAAGCGGTTCACCGTCAAAGTTAAACTATCAATGATAGATGCATTATTGCTCATAAATGAAGATTTGTATTGCAGAATGGAATGCTCCCAAATGACTAATTAGCATAGTAGTAGAATGGAGTTATTATCTATGTAGGTTAGACCCCGAATACGCGAAAATTCTGCTCTAATAAATGTACGAGAGAAACTCTGTTTTACATAGTGTTATAATTTCATAGTGAGTTTACTGCAGTCTAAAATTAATATGGAGTATGATACAAAATGTTTGTAGGAATTGTCTCGCGAGGAATAAAGGATACGAGCTCTGGAATGTTTACATTTTATTTTGTATTTCATGTACTTTAATGTTTTCATTGTGTTTCTGGGAATTGAAGAGAAACATACATTGTATTGGTTGCCTATTGTCTCTGGAAAGTCAAAAGAGTTTACCTACTTCTTTCCGAGAAGTGTTTCCGCAATGTTGCCGCGTTGTTCAAAATTCTTAATAAAAACAATTTGGCAATTTCTAATTTAAGTTCACGTTTTCGTGAACTTTTTCATTCTTATTCATAAAAAACGTGATCAAGGTAAACCAGAAAAAACGTCAGATTAACCATACATTTTTCGCGGTGTAAGTTAGAAGTAACTTGACTCCGCTGTAAAAGTAACTTTGTTTTCATTTTAATTAACAATTGAATTGGGCGGATCGACGGCAAAAAAAAGATTAAAAGATGCAATGTCCATCTGATCTATTTCTTTGACCACGATAACCACGGTCTTTTCATAACAGAGATCTCTGAAATTAGATTCCAATTTTTCATTCAGTGCAAACAAGAGCCACTGCACCAACATCCTATAAACGCCACAACCATGTGAGGTTGCAACAATTTTTAAGACCAAACACGAAAGCCAATTTCAAAAGGGAACTTCATACATATTTTTCCTTTCAAATCCGCTTTAATATCCTTTTGATACAGTAGCCTATTTAGCTGGCTCTCCTTGGAAATAATGTGAGCCCCTACAGGGAAGTAGTTACGTTTATATAAGAAGTTCCATCGTTTGTTACACCTAGTTACTCGAGAGTCATCCTGGGACAATTTTTAGTTTCC
This sequence comes from Lithophane leautieri, assembly GCA_949152455.1. NCBI lineage: Eukaryota > Metazoa > Arthropoda > Insecta > Lepidoptera > Noctuidae > Lithophane > Lithophane leautieri. Next base: position 11,736,707 of record OX424470.1, read on the forward strand.
TAGTCTAGAAGGAAAAAGTTTTTATCTTCCGCTATATGGAAATGTCTGCTTTCAGTAATTTTGTTATCCGGTTAATATCTTATTTATTTTCTTGCGTTCCTTTGTTGTTTTTCTGTAGGAAATGAACTTCAAAAACGTTGGATAACGTTTTCGTGGTGTTTGTAGAACTGCGAAACAAAAAATTTTAGTCAGATTTTTTTTTTCTTTATTTTATCTTGCTCTTCTTTCTTAAATACCTCAGTTCAAAATACTAATAAACCTACCTAAAAAGGTAGCTTTCTTATTAATCGGAGGTTAGAGGTTTCTTATTATTTTCTTATGTGTTTATAGACCACCAGCTGCAAACTTGTCATCATTTTTAATAATTATGGAAGATATACTAGGTAAGCTTTTTAAAGATAATAAATTCGTTTTTGTTTCTGGTGACCTAAATATTGATCTATTAGTTAATTCACCGGATAAATGTAAGCTAACATCTTTGTTTAAATCATTCAATTTAAAATGTGTTTTTAATGAAGCGACTAGAATAACAGCATCCTCAGCTTCATGCATTGACAATGTATTTACAAATTGTGAAATAAAAGACTCATCTTTAATTAGTGGCGTCAGGTCTGATCATACTGGTCAACTAGTATCATTTGACTTAGATAAAAAGTTATACCTAGAAAAAAACATTACATTAAGACCACTCACTAAAAATAAATTGAAAAGGTTTAATAATAATCTCCTTAGCAATCTTTCAACTGCTTGTTTTGATTCACAAGACCCCAATGTAAACTACGGTACATTATTTTCTACTGTATGCAAACATTTCAATGAAGCGTGTCCTGTGAAAAATGTAACATTAAATTCTAAACCAAAATTTAGTGAATGGGCCACTACTGGCATTAGAAAAAGCAGAGATATTTTATATAATTTGTACAACGAGAAATCATTAACTTCTGATCAAGTCATTCATAATTATGTCAGAAACTATTCTAAGATATTCAAAAGAGTGTCCGCTCAAGCTAAATCTAAATTAATAAGTAACAAAATTAGTTCTTCCAATAATAAAATAAAAGCTGTGTGGCAGATAATTAACAAAGAAACTGGAAACATAAAACAGCGAGATCAGAGTGAATTGTCTTTAAAAATTGATAATGAAACCATTTCAGATAAGTTTAAGGTTGCTGAGACACTAGAAAACTTCTTTACCAACATCCCAATTGAGGTTACGAAATCGCTCCCATCATCACCTATATTAGCTGAATCTCTTTTAAAAGAAAACTTCAGTAAGGACATTCCAAGTTTCGAATTCAAGCCTATTTCTATTGTCACTATTAAAAAAGCATTTAAAAGTCTTAACATAAAAAACACTGAAGACTTATGGGGGATTTCCGTTAAGGTTCTTGGAGATATTATTGACTCAATTGCGCCTTTCTTAACAGGCATATTTAATCAATGTTTAGATAGAGGTACGTTTCCAGATTTAATGAAACATAGTAAAGTAGTACCAATCTTCAAATCGGGTAGTAAGAGTGATCCCTCTAATTATAGACCAATAGCTGTGCTACCAGCATTAAGCAAAATATATGAAAAAATCATGCTAGACCAAATGTTGGCACATTTTAATTCAAATGGGATTTTACATAGTCATCAGTTTGGTTTCACGAAAGGTAGGTCGACGACTGACGCAGGAGTTAAACTCATCAGTCACATTTTGGAATCCTGGGAGAAGTCCCAGGATGCAATTAGCATTTTCTGTGACCTCTCAAAAGCGTTTGACTGCGTTGACCACAATACACTGATCTGTAAATTACACCACTACGGAATTCGTGGCCAAGCTGCTGATCTTGTTCTTTCCTATCTATCAAACAGGCAGCAAAAAGTAAAAGTTAATGGGGCGACGTCCTCGGGGTCTCTGGTTAAGATGGGCGTGCCGCAAGGTTCGATTCTTGGCCCTTTCCTATTTCTAGTCTATATTAATGACCTTCCTTACATGATGGCTAACTTATCGGATATAATTCTATTCGCCGATGACACTTCTCTTATTTTTAAAATAGATAGGAAAGATACGGATGTCTTACATGTCAACGATAGTTTGGCAGTTCTTTCGAAATGGTTCGCAGCCAGTAATCTTCTACTTAATGCGAATAAAACTAAATGTCTTAAGTTCTCATTACCTAATGTTCCTCAAGTAGGATTAAATTTAAAACTTGACGACAAGAAATTAGATGCTATTACGGAAACTGTATTTCTAGGAATTACTCTAGATTCGAAATTGCAATGGGGACCCCACATTAGAGCTCTTTCAGGCAGATTAAGTTCAGCTGCATATGCAGTAAGAAAAATAAGGCAGTTGTCTGATATAGCCACAGCTAGGTTAGTATACTTTGCTTATTTCCACAGTATTATGTCCTATGGCATTCTGCTGTGGGGATCGGCAGCTGACGTAGATTCGATTTTCATTTTGCAAAAGTGGGCAGTTCGCGCGATCTATAAAATGAGTCCTCGTGAGTCCCTTAGAAATAAATTCAAAGAAATTGATATACTCACTCTGCCTTCTCTTTATATCTTAGAAAGTATTTTGTATGTTCGCAAAAATTTAGGACTCTTCAAAAAAAGAAGCGACTTCCATAATATAAACACACGTAGTAAACATGAAATTGTGATACCCAAATTTAGATTAGCTAAAACTAGTAAGTCGTTTCTTATAAACAGTATCCGCTTTTATAATAAGTTGCCAAAGTCTGTTACAGAACTTAGCGATGGTAAGTTCAAAACCCACATCAAACGTGTCCTTATCAAAAAAGCATATTATAAGATTAAAGACTACGTTGAAGATAGGGAAGTTTGGCAATAATTCCTTCTGCACATGTGGCTTCCCTGGTACGTCATTAACGGCATAATTTTGTAAGAGTCTATTAACTGCTCCCAAATTACCATGTTTATTTTTTACATTCATTCCTGACAGACATAATCATATTATAATATTATTTGACACCTAGTACTTTATATACCTACCATATTTAATTTCAACTCTATAATAGTGGCTTTTGCGGACATGTTAATTATCCAGATTTGTGTCAGTTGTAATAGCAATCATGTCATTTGGTTTAATTAGGTTTTTATTTTTAGTTTCTTATTTATCTTATATAGATTCTCCTCTAATAGACCTTGTGAATGTGAGAACGTTGTAGGCTTAGTGGACTGTAGACCTTTTATTTTTTTTATTTTTTTATGGAACAATTTCAGTTTCTTTTAACTATCTACATGAAACTCCTTGAAAGGCAGGCCTACACTGTCCTCCCATAACTATTAACACTGTAATTCGAAAATATTGTAAAAGCCAATTATCTTTTAAAAGAGTAACCATGGAGTTTCTTGCCGGCTCTTCTCCATAGGAAACGACCTATTGGAACCGTGCACCTAGCTTCTGACGTTTCATAAGTGCCCATGTAGGCTTATGTGAAATAAAATATTTTGATTTTGATTTTGATTAGAAACGTACATATAATTGTCTCCCTGCATTTCATCTTTCTAAATTAACAGACATCGCTCTGCAAACTAACTATTTTAGCAGGAGCATTAGCTGCATCACTCTTGTGGGAACCAAAATTCACTTGCACAATAATTACAATCACGATCTATCCCGATCAGTCGCCGCTAAGCGCGCTGATTATCGTCCAATCGTTGGTAAGCGCGCTGATTATCGTTCAATCGTTGGTAAGCGTGCTGATTATCGTTCAATCGGTGGCTTTACTCATTCTGTCGAAGCTCACATTCATCAGCGGATATTTACATAATGTTTCTATTTCCATTTACTGTACTATGGAACTCTAGTTGCACCACTCTAATCCACGTTAACCGATAAGACTGGGATTAAAGTTCACGATTTATGGGACATGTTGCCTGGTAGCAATTAAACATGAAAATCGCTACGTTAGGAAAATTGATTATTTTAGCTAGGAATGGGTACCAAGTTTATATAAGTTTTTGCAGCTTTTATGAGGTCAGATGTGGAAGCAATTATTGCTTTTGACAATACTCATGATTTACGATACACACTTATTTATTTATTTATTTGCTATGGATGACTTACAGCTAAAATTAACGGAAAAAGAAAACTGTATGTGAGACTGACAGCCAATTAAAAGTCTTCACTTCTAAAAACAGAATAAAAAGAAAGAAAGTGTGTGAACAACACAACACAGCTACCAGTAAAAAGAAAAAATAACAGTATAACATTCAAGCTAAAGTTCATATTCAATAAGAATAAAAACCTGAACATACAAAATCTTAATTAAAAAAGTCAAGGCTCATGCACTTTCTGGCCGAGAACACACCTGTTATAAATGGATCAAAATCATGATGTTTACACAAGCTATTAAAGTTGCTACTTGCACGCACTATAAATGAATTTTTCCTGTAATTCGTAGAGGTAAATGGAACACGCAACGGTGCGTTCCATCGAAACTGGAAACTGCTGTCCCGTTATCAACAATCAACCTCCAACTAATTATTTAATTGTTGTGATAGACCAAAGCTGTGATAGCGTTGCAATAGCTGTAATTATAATTATTCCATGTGCCTATCAATCATAATTTTTCCGTATTGCCAAACTGCCAAGCATCTGTGAAAGCAGTATGTAAAGACATTATATGTATGTAAGAGCTCCTTTTCTTCAGAATCCTATTAGCATTCCTTTAAAACGTTCCAATCTTGCGGAATCCATAAGAAAATTGCATCGCAGTAATATGTTAGAATACGTTCGGCAATTTAAAATAATGTTTTTCACTATACGTATCGCGTATGCAGACGCGAACGGGAATCTCTTATAAATATTTGATACAGCTGAGCCAGATATTTGCCTTTGCCAAGCAACAGTAGCTGTAGGCAATAACGTCGAAATTTCAGAGCCTACCTTCGGGCTAATAGAATTTTCATTTCAATAGCAAATCGTTGAAGAGGGGACGGTCAGGTATAAATGGTAGACAAAAGAAGCAATGTCGAAGAAAGGTAAAGCGATAAGATTGTTTCCTCACTTGTTTTACTGCTCACGTCTTTGTAAAAGGTAAGGTTTTCGATAGGCATATGGGCACTGATATTGTCAGTCTCTTTTATGATAATGTAGCGATAAAAAGTCACTTAACAGTATCAAACTACATCGATTATTAGAGAAGTGTTCATTAACATTTAATTTGGAAACTGATCTGTTTGAAAACATTCGTGCTTACTTTATTGCTTAGTTAAGCTCACAGAGTTTGCAAACAGGAACGAAACACGACGCAATTATTAAAAATTCAACCTTTTGCATGTATTTTTTAGGTGTATGTATGTATGTAATTAATATTTAAACTTGTCACCAAGTTCTGAAAACAGGGTACCCCTTGGTTAATAATGAATTCTGGACATGTGTCCCATGCGAATGCTTTAGGCTCTAGCGCCCCTTCGTGAGACAAACATTACATTATGACGGGAACAACGAAATCAAGGACCTTGTTGGTGCAAAGGTAATGAGTGTGGTCTTACAATTCCAAGGGTATGTGTTCAAATAGAGATAGGGGTAAGGGGTTCTTGGGTTCTTCTTGGGAGATTAGAGGCTAAAATTGTGTCTTATGTATGTTTAACCTAGGGTGTTTGAAAAGAAAACCAAACATCTTCCTTTTTTTTTCGTGGGTGGGAAATCATCAAATTACTTCTCCCGCTCTGGAAGGAGCGGGAGGGCGTGTCATACTTTTACTGACTAAAACCCACCCGTGTTCCTTCAATTGCCTGTTGCCAAGGGTCCCGGTATCCCTTTCGGACTTTCCCACAACCCCTGACAAGTAGCGGAACCTGCCAAAAACATTAATAACTCCTGAAATAAAACTTTTACCAATAGTAAAAGTTTTATAAGAAAATAATGGCACTGGAAGTAACTAAATTCCCACAAGTACCTTCAGCGAATGTTTACTATACACACATTATTCACCGCCTCTACCAATTGATATTGACCAAACAATCGATCTGCTTAGCCTTATCCTGACTATGTTGGGGTCGGCTTCCAGTCTAACCGGATTCAGCTGAATACCAGTATTTTACATGGAACTGCCTATTTGACCTCCACAACCCAGTAACTGGGTAATAAAATACCCCTTGGTAAGACTTTGTCTGACTTTCGAGCTTCTGACGACCCGTAAAGACTGTCAAAGATCCACGAATGACAGCCGGGACGTTCGGCTTTTTTTCTTTAAAGACTATTTCTATGTTTCCGAGCCACGGAGGAGTCTCGATATGTAAATATGAACCCACGGACCAACCCCGGCAAGCGTAGCTTAACCTGATGGATTGACCCGTGCGGCTGTTATTACTTAGCCACGACCAAACAAACAAAGCTAAATTAAATAAACGAAAACAAAATAATACATTATCAACTGTAACGGAAAAAGGAAAAGCACCTTCCCGTAATCACAGCAAAATATAATTCTCCGAAGACATACTCATTAAATTTTATGGCAAATGTAAATAATTTTGTATGTTCTACTAAAGATAATATTCAAAATATGCAAACATTTTCGACTCAGTTGAAGGCTGGAACTCCACGAGGATGTTAATAATTAATTTGCTTTTGCAAAGAGTATACAAGTGTAAGAGAATTTGAGGGTTTGGTGCCTAGCTGTTGAAAATTTAAACCGGAATACACGGTCGGTCGAGAAGCATTCTCCAGTGGTTATGGCATGTTTGTTAAAGAGCGGCCTATGCTGTGACACAGAAAGACGCCAGTGCGGTAGGTTTAATAAATTTTTCAAACCTTCTTTTACCTTAGGATGACTTCCTTACTTATCCTCCGAGTTCAGTTAGCGTAGATTCCTGAATTTATATTGTAGATCTAGTAGAGGTTGGAAAAACTATCATTATCTTTCTGCCCTTGTCCCATGTTACTTGAGATTGGCGCAACTCGTTTTCTTTTTCCACTCTCTGTCAACCGTCACGGTATCATTCACTCCCTTCTCTTTCATAACATTCCTCATCCAATCCATTCATCTTTTCTTTGGCCTTCATCTTCCGCTCCATCCATCAACATTTATATTCATCACTCTTTTAGTCACATGCGTTTGCTCCCTCCTCACATACCAGGCTAAACGATTACCTTTAAACTTTTCTGTGACTGGCGCCACTTTAGACTTCCCATTATATACTCATTTCTTACTTTATACATTTTCGTCACTCCATACATCCATCTCAACATTCGCATTTCCGCTATATGCATTATTTTTCCATTCGGCTTGTTAACGGCCCAGAATTCCGATAGAGGGAGGAAAAACTATACACCTCATTTTTATTGCCAACTATAAAGTAGAAGGGTGCATTAAGGGATTTTGGCGTAGAGCCTAGTTTGCCAATCTCAACATAGTACCCACTGAGTCTCTATCCGGGAATCCATTTCAAATGCTACGTTAAAAATAAAATAATCTGTGTCTTTCTGCTTGGTCTGAGACTAAGAGAGCAAAATATCTTAAGTGCTACAATTTCTGTTAGTTTACGGTTATCAAAACATCTTCGGATATAACTATGTATATCGTATGTTTGGTTTGTATCTGTCCTATTTTCCTCTATAGAAGTGACACTCCAAACAGATTCAGTACAATGAGCGCTGATAACACTTGACAAGACGCTTGCCCATTGCCATCGTGCAATAAAGTGATAGCCTCTGTACACAATGGCCCACGTTAGCTACATGTCAACGTCATCTCTACAGTATACCAAAGATACATCAGATAGGCACCTACAAGAGGAGGAAAACAGCGGTACTGAAAATTGTATAAAGAAACAATAAATCCACTGAATATACTTTCCTTCTTCATCTTTTGTCTTGACAAGAAAACTCCTCAAACCTCAACGTTGGCTGGAGCTATCTAACTTAACATATCACGCCTGTAATCCCCGAAGGGTTAGGCAGAGGTGTATACCAACTTTTCGCCAGTTATGTTCTTTATCATTGAAATTCTGGAGCTATTTGTTTTTCTAAAAGCTGTTTCTAGTAGATCTCCAACAGACACTTTTAAATAATCAAAACTTATGTTCAAGAATCCTATTAAACTGTTATTTATTTAAACTTTTTGCACTCAAAAACAGGTACAAAGGCTGAATTCTCTACCAGTCAACCAATGGTAGTGAAGAGATATATGGCAGGTGCAGGTGGTGTTATTGTACTGCGATTAAGTATGAATTTGATAGCATATCGATAAAATACAAACCTACTGCAGAAAATCGTTCCACCAACTTCTGCCGTTACCAACTTGCATTACTACAATCTTAACCAGAAGTTAAACTGCGTCTAAACTCGGAATCCGAGTGAGATTAACCTTAATTATATTACTCCTATCGATTACGACGTTTAGATAAAGTCTACGTACCTACTCTAGACGGTCTGGCTTCCATATTTATAGGAGGCTCAAAATGCAGTGAGCCGATGAATGAATTGATACCTGAAAGTAAAGAATTTTGTTACAATACTTCCGAGCGATACCGGCTTTGATATTTCCTAGGGATCGTAACAGGTGGCGATCTTTAAGTATATCATCGATATTTTTGATTCGATATCATATACCTTCTCCATATGATGTGATTCCAACGCACGATTGATCGCAATTGCCGACGCTTTGAGACTTTATTAGAAGTGTTATTTGAACCAGATAAGCACACGTTTCATATTTTTTTCTTGGAACCTACATTTAGAAACGATCAAGATAACATATTATTGGAGGTAGAAACTTCTACAGAAATATTTACTAAAGAAATTATGAAAACGGTTCCACCCGCGTAAGTCTCGATCCCGTGGGAATATCGGGGTTAAAAGTATCCTATGTGTTAATCCAGGTTATAAACTATCTTCATCCAAATCTATTCAGCCGTTTTTGCGTGACTGAGTAACAAACATCCAAACACACAAACACAAACTTTCACATTTATAGCATTAGTAGGATTAGTAGGATAGTAGGATCCGTGTTCTTCAGAATATGAGATTTTGCCTACGTTTTGAAAAGACGTCAAGGAGAGATATTACTAACCGTTTAACTGAAAATAATGGTAATACAAAACACGTATGAACGGACGCCCAACGCCTCATATGTCCCTGCCTTTTATGGAAGGGAAAATCAGGCCGTAACATTTTATATCCCACTAGCTGCGCCCCGCGGTTTCACCCACGTAAGTCTCGATCCCGTGGGAATATCGGGATAAAAAGTATCCTATGTGTTAATCCAGGTTATAATCTGTCTGTTTGCCAAATTTCATCCAAATCCATTTAGCCAATTTTGTGTGATTGAGTAACAAACATCCAAACACACAAACACATAAACACACTAACACACAAACTTTCACATTTATAATATTAGTAGGATTAGTAGGATTCGTTTGACCAACTCCAGTTGGCTACTATACAGTTTAATTTTTGATTAGACTGTTACATGTTCCAGCTCGCAGAATTGGCAAAGTTTGAAAACACCCCAAACTGGTAAAAATGCAGACAGTTCATCTCTACTTCTTCCACTTTACTCCTGTAAGCAGTGATAGCCTAGTGATATGACGGTCGGACTGCCAAGTCATAGGTCTCGAGTTCAAACCCAAGCTGACTTTTCGGATTCAGGAGCGTACTGTATAATTATCACTTATTTAAAATACGGTTAAGGAAAACATTACGAGACAACTGGCATGCTCGAGAGATATTTCTTGACGGCATGTGAAGCCAAGTCAGAGGCATATGGGCGGCATAAAAACTCTGACACCAGGTTAGTCACAAACCACACGGAAAAGAAGACTTTACTCCTGTCTTAAAACGGAGCTTACCTCAACATTCCCAAGGAAGGTAGAGTTTTTTCTACGGCAAATCAGTTTAGACAATAGATTTTTATAGTTATAACTTCAAATTATTGTTGGCAAGGCTAAGGGTGAAATGGGTATATGAACAGTACAAGTAAGTTTTTTTTAAGGAGTATTAGGTACAGTCGATCAAGCTATTTGGTATACAGGCAAAATATATTAATTAACCGCTACACTGCCAAAATTCGTTTTGATTGTATGTAATTTAACTTTTAGAGCTTATGGCTTAGGAGAGTGACGTAAAAGGATTGTTGACTATTGAAAACACTCACAAAATTGTTTAAAGTAGTTGAAAGTTATCTGCCTGTATATCAAATAGCTTGATCGGCTGTACATACTTACAAAATCGCGTTATGAAAATGATAACCGTTCTCTACCTGTCTGTCTGTCTTTTCGTATTTAATTAGGGTTAATAATTTGGCGTACCAAAATGATGGTTTTGTTTAGTACCTTTGGGCGTGACAACAAAGAATAAAATAGGATATTTGTCTAAAAGAAACGCTGGAAGAGACGTATTTATTACAAGGAAAAAACCAAAACTAAATTTTGTCATAAATTCAACCGTGAATAATGTCCTGAAACGGTGATAAAAAGCTCTCTTGTCACTTTAAGTATGAAATATACACATTAACGTAAATACCGAAGGCAATTTGGAACTTTACAGTTTACGTAAACAGGTACCTACACTGTCAAGAATAGTCGACCTTGGTATATATTTACCACTATTGACAAAAACTCCCAATAAATTGGAACACCTCTAAGGTTTGATAAATGATAAATGATAAATGATTTTATTTCTGTAAGTAGGTTTGTACAAATACTTTTACACGTCAATCACATTTTTAAAACTAGATAAACTATCTTAGTGTCACAGATAAAAAATAGGCAGGTGAGGTCTGCCGACGGAAGTAAAAACTTTAAATTATGAATTAATAACAGTGGTCACCCTTATAGCTACAGATGTACTGTTAACATAGGCATGTCGGTGACGCGATACCCAAAAGATTCCTTTTGCGATTCTGGTAGAAAAAATCGAGGAAGTTTTCATGGAAATTATTCTATAACTAGAGTCGCGTCGCATTGTCGAGTCGCGCCTGTCTGCGGGAGCTTTAAGGCTCGTACCTACTGGCGCGATATCGCGGGTGCGACAGGCAGCGCTACCCTGGTCGCGCCCGCGATATCGCGCCTGTTTGTGGGAGCCTCTAAAGAAGTTTTCAATTCAAAAGCCTTGTCGTTTTATGACGTGCAAATGATATTTAACTTTAAGGTGGTGAAGCAATTACAAGGACGACTATACTATACATACTTTATCTTCATTCTAGCGCTTTTCCAAGCTTGATAAAGTCTGATTTCGTTAGTGTTAGTCTGGGTCCGACTTGATTATAAAAGGCTTCGCGTTTATAGGGAAGGACATCTATGTACTATCAAATATCATTGATTATCAGTGATCGGAGTAGGTAGATTGAACTGGGGCCATTGATCCGAAACGTATATATTAATATGGACATTCCTCAGGAATTGGTGGATTATTAAAAAAAAACCGGAACTTATGTAGGAATTGTATTCTGCCAGAGTGGAAGGAGTCATTTGATGATTTGCCATCCTCAAAAAAAAAGGTAGGGATTGTAATAAAATGAGCAATATTATATTCTTCATATTTTTTTTAACGGCACACAGTCACGATTTGACAAAACCCAACGACCAATCAGAACATAGGATCATGGGTGGTACAATAACCGGTTATCAGAACAATGCGTACGCCCGCCGACGACATGCCAGGTAGCTCACTCGTTTACTTCGTATCAACCTGTTCCTTCGTATGCCCTTTACGTTTCAGAGTCGTGGTGCATCCTTAGAACAGTCTCACGACCCCAGCAGGCATTGGCCCTCTATGGGGCCCGTCATTTATTCTACCCTTAATGTAAATTACCATGACCACTATGAAAATATTTAAATTTAAGTGCAACAATTTATAAAAAGTTCTAGCCATAAAAGGCTAAAAATAAAAAATAAATATTAAAGCTTCGATCGGAATTCGATTGTTTTTATTATTCAACAGATAAATAATGAATTAATTTAGTTTTAATACCTTCCTTTAAATTTTGAATTGAGTAGTAATAATATCACTACTAACATTAACAATATTTAATTGAATCCGGAAATACCGGAATTACTTTCCGGAAAAATGGCTTATCGATGTTATTCTTTCTGTGTGCATTTATGATACAAGTACCAAAAATCAATCTACCTACTCCGATCACTGTTGATTATACAGGCTGATCTTTTGAATTCTAGAAGGTTCTTGTACAATTTTTGCTATTGTCTGTTCTAAAAGTATCTGATGAAAGTGTTGGCAAACCCTGTTCAAGTGAAATTCTTACGCAATCACTCACTAAAGAGAATTAGTAACATATTCATCTGTATTTAGGACTTTATATCTCATCAATAATTCCAACTTTTGTTGTTTGAATAACATGATAAAATTATTATCGAAAAATCCTGCCAACGAATATTAATTAATACTCGTATGACGCAAAAAAGTCGCTTCTTTACAAAAAAAAAATGGATAGTGACAGCTAGCCGTCAAATTCTTGGACACACTATAGTAGCGACATCTGACGTGAGTAAGTGGCAGTTTTTATCCCAATTGGCATCGTCAGGTACGTTTACTGATCCATTTATTTACATTTTCATCGGAACAATCCATACGTTTGAAGCTGTACCTATATGAACTGAGTACATAAACGACTTGCTAGCGACGTTTACATGTGGACCCCTTGTATACTAAGGAACACACTGAATAATCCTGGGTGTACAATCGATAACAGCGATGCATGGTAAACGCATCTGTGGATATAGAGGTTTATACTAGTAAACGGTAAAGGAGGCTCGGCTCTGTGTTTACCGCCCTCCTTGCTTAGATTAATAGCAATGAGTATTTCCTTCCTTGTCCGTAGAGGCGAATATTGAGCGGGGTGTCAACTTAGAGGTTTGCTAGCTAAGACTAGCTAGACCTCGTATATGTATATTCAAAAAAAAATACAGGATGAAAAATAGAAGTTGGCCCTGGAGGGAAAGTATTGATGTGATCAAGTTTTACTTACTCAAAGAACTTTGAAAAAATATCTATCACTACTTACATCATTTTAAAAAACAAAGTGGTCCCGCTGCGTCTGTCCGTCTGACCGCGATAAAGTCAAAAACTACCGAACGGATTTTCATACAGTTTTCGCCAACGGACGGAGTGATTCATGAGGAAAGTTTAGTGTAAATTGGCTGAAATATGACGATGATTACTGAAGATGTCGGAAAGGTCAGACTGGGAGCTTAACTGGCGTGCGCCGCATAAACCAATAGAGCTATAATGAAAACAATGTATTACGGAGTTAATACATTATTTACCTGGATTATCATATAGGTTACTTTTAATCCAGGTGGTACGTTCTCGTGGGATATTTTCCGACATCCATCCACGCGAAGCCGCAGGCTTAAGCTAGTTACAGATAAATAAAGTGTCATAACAACGATTCTAGTCCAGTATTTGCCTACCTTCCTGTGCGCACAGATAACGAGCTAATACCTACCCTCCATACACATTTATTTTTATTTCCGACATTCAGGAACTATGGTAAACTTTTCTATAAACAAAATTATATGGAATACGTTTGGGCGATTACGATTATACATTCAGAGAATTTCGTTGTTTATCAAAATTAACACACTAATTTAATTTGTCGTGTTACCTCTCAGACCAACAAAAAAAGAAAGACGGAGCATTACGTACATCAAACGTGTAGCCACAAAACTATGCTCCTACAAGTAAACACACAGGCTCACGCACACACCTACACAAAAACTATGCTCATCGCTCCTAGTACGTCACGAGTCGTCGCCTAGTAAACTTCAAAAAAAAAAATAGAATTATGCCTTCTTGTGTAGTGAAAACCTGTAAAAACAATAGCAAATCACATAAAAAGTCTCACGGAATCACTTTTCACATGGAAGTACTTCAAATAACATCGTTTCTTAATTTAGTTAACTATGAATTTTAGGTTACTTGGAACAAAAACCTGAACGAATGAACGAACGAAAACAGTGACATTTAAAGTGCGAGGGTTGCCATAATATGATTTGAAATTTCCCCGTTCGATATTTTTTAGTTCGAGTAATTATATGCCTGTTTTTTTATGTATTTAATATTTTAGATTTCCAAGTAATATTGAAAATAAAAGTAATTGGATAGTAGCTATAAGAAATAGTCGGAATGGTCCAGAATGGCTACCACCGTGGTACCAGCGTGGTTTGTTCCGATCATTTTGATAATAATGACCTTTATTCAACTAATCGTGGACTTCGCCGTGTGATCAAAAGCGGATATCCTAAAAAGGTATATAAAATTTTAAAAACAAAAATGAGATTTTATCAAAACAGTAATTAAACACGAGACTGTATTTTTTATTTTATTTTAGTTAGTTTCTCAGCTTAGTCTAGCTAATTTAAATACTACTGTCCCAAATTTTATTTTTTAGATATTATTTCCATCGTCCTACGTAATTGCTGAAAACTCAGTTTCACAAAGTTCTAGCTGTACGTTTGTTCAAGTATGTCCTAATTCTTCCTAAGGTTTTAATCAAAAGCTGCCATTACTCGTGTAATTTTTTTTGTAGGACTTACCAGACTTGCCTCATGTAGCCATTGACGATAGGGCTGTATGTAAATGCACTTTGTACTTAATTGTTATTTTATTATATTTTGCGATGTAAAAAAAAATGGTTTTGTTTCGGAATCCTTCCTAACAAGTGAGGTACAATACCATACTAAATAATATCTTACTCGTACAATATTATCCTACCCAAAATATTATTCCCTAAATTATAGGGAAAAACTTTAACAAATGACAACCCTTTTTACACACACATAGATAAAAAGGTGGCTTCATTTTCGATGTTCGTAATGCTCCGTCTTTCCTTTTTTGTTGGTCTGAGTGTTACCTACCATATACCTATAACTAACTTAAATATATAACTATAACTAACTTTATAACTATACAGGGTGATTGGAAGCTAGGTGCAAAGTCTTAAGGGGGTGATAGTTGACACCATTTTGAGCATTTTAAGCAATACTTGTCTTAGACGAAGTACGTTGCCTTAAACTTTTTTTTTAAATGAATACCCCAATATCTGACTCGTGACTAGTAATTGCTAAGAGTGCCCCAGTTAAATTTGATAAAAAAATACTAGACACCTTTGAAGTCGTAGAATACTTATAAAGTTTGAACAATTTGCGTGGTTTTTGTCATTTTATTTTAATTTTATAAAATAGCCTCAATCGTTTAATGTTTTTAAAAACATGCTCAAAATGCTCCAAAGGGTGTCAACTGTAACCCCTTTATGGCTTTGCATCCAGCTTCCAATCACCCTGTATACACCTAAAAAAAAAATTGTTGTGATTCGAATATACGTACAATTTACGTTGGTACTGAATTTGATAAACAATTAATTTCCCTGACTTTACCTTTAACAAATTCTGAACAAAGGAACCTCATATTAAGCTGATTGGACACTTGAACCTGGAATTGAAACTTGATAGAGAGAGAAGCCGAAACTTTTAGATGTCGTCAAAGAGTTCTTCATGTATTTCGAGGCGGGTAAGAACACAACCCGATGTTTTTAACAGACTTCAAAAATAATAATTTGTTTTTATTTCAAGAATTAACTCATTACTAGCTTTAATTTGATACCAATATTGTAGTAATTTTTTTTTTTTAAACCTTCCCCTCCCTTTTTTTGTATTTGCAGATGAAACTTATTAAAAAAATATAACCTATGTCACTCCCACAATTAAGACGAACCTAACGACACTTCATATGTTAAAATCCATTAAGCCGTTTAGGCTACAGAGCGTGCCAAAGAAATAGACATACATACATACAAACAAACAAACAACCAAACATACATACATACATACTCTCGAAAAACTTGCGCAGTGGTCTCATATAAATTTTATTAGCTTGGGTAGTTTTTGCAAGAGATTCAATAAGTATTCAAATCAGGTAGGTACCACATCTAAAAATTATAAAGTAGCAAAAAACTAAAATACAAATCCAAAGACACCGAATTCCGAAATTAAAATTATTTTGATCATGATTTCAGAAATTACAGTAGAGTAGGTGACTTGGCGTGGGATAACCGGTATTTGATTCTACATAATTATAATTTTCATCCATTATTAAGTCAATCAACTGCCAACAATTGAAGGGTCAGTAATTAATAAAAGGAATTTGTTAAAATGTATATAACAGGCATTGTTGCTTCAAATTATCATCACTATTAAAAAAAACCGGCCAAGTGCATGTCGAACCACGCACAATGAAGGGTTTCGTAGTTAGGATGAATTTATCCAACCAACTGAACATTATAGTTGAAAAACTTGTTGAGAACATGTTTTTGCAACTGCAGATTTAAGTTGGTCGATTATTACTCGGCCGGCAACTTGTGAAGCCTACTTAGCTGTGATAGTTTTCCTTTTAATTTCGTTTTATATACTACTGCCGTGAATTTTTTCACATATCTAAGACCAACCGTTTAGCTGGCAGGGGGCCTGCTATCATCCCCACCTTACGAGTAGGGGAAGTAAAGTAAAAAAAAATTTTTTTTACGATTTTATTTTTCCCACTTTGTCAGCGTAATTTATATGTATACTCATATCAAATTACAGCACTAAGAGTCTCTGAGATAAGCCGCAGACAGACGGATAGACAGAAGGACATGGCGAAACTAGGGTACCTTGTTGACTACGGAACCCTAAAAATGTTAAATGATTTAATAATGATCTCGGTAAACTAATAAAAAATGTTCGCATAAATACAGCAATAGAACTAATATATGTGTCTTTCCAGACCATAAACTAACCACCATATTAATAACACTTTGTAGGGTTCCGTACCCAAAGGGTGCCAAACGGAACCCTACTACTAAGCCTCCGCTGTCCGTCCGTCCGTCTGTCTGTCAGTGGGCTGTATCTCATGAACCGTAATAGGTAGACAGTAGATTGTGTATTTCTATTGCCGCTATAATAACAAATAATAAAATAAAGTTAATGATTAAACAGGGGTAACAACATCCCCATACAATCCCCAAACACGTTTCTTGTAAGGGGTCCCCATACAAGAAACGTGTTCTTGCTCGATTTTAAATACGGTACAGAACCCTTCGTGTGCGAGTTCGACTCGCACTTAGCCGGTTTTTCTTCAGCGAAGAACGATAAACAGATCTTTATATTTTCTGTTTCACGGCCATATCAGTATGGGAATAATTTATTGGGACACAAATCAATAGGAATAACTTCAGAAACACGATATTCTTAGCGTCTTACACACACGCACGTTTTTATCGAATATTTTAAATATAAGAAACCTTTGGAGGACCCTTGAGTCCTTGTACGAAAGCTATCTTTTGGAAAGGGCAACTAGAATCAACTCTATTTCTTTGTTTTTCATTGACTTTCAAAAGTGCCTTTTATGTGCCTATTTGAAATAAATTATTTGACTTTGACTTTGACTTTGTAAAAATAGACCATTTTCTATCTACATGACAAGCGGACGGGCAACGCTCTTCTGTTTGTTAATTGAAATTAATACCTACTGCTGCCCAAATTGGTCGAAAGTGGACAAAGAAATGTCGCGTTTTATCTTTGGGTCCATAATTAAAATACATCGCTTTATACCTTCCATTTTATCAGTCATAGGGCAGCCCCTGATCACAATCGTCGTGGTTGTATGAAACTCAGCTTTTGACTTTAAGATTATTTACGCTTCTTAACTCCATCTGGAAAGCAATTAACTAGGCTAGCTCTTGAACTTCCTACAGATGGAGCTGGTGTGCCAATTTACCAACAACCGTCATGGCTTGCAGGTACCAGGTCGACCATGTAGATTGGTTTGAAATTGGATCGAATGTAAGCAATTCTGACCTTTCGAAGTAGGTGTCATGGAAATTCTGGCATATGGATTCTTTTAAACGCTCGTTGAGTTTTTGTATAGGCGATGATGAACCACGCTTGCCTTTTATAAACAACGATTTTCTTTATCTGGTATCATCATCATCATCATCATCATATCATCATCATCTATATCATATATTATGTAATACTAGCTGCGCCCCGCGGTTTCACCCGCGTTAGTCTCGATCCCGTGGGAATATCGGGATAAAAAGTATCATTTGTGTTAATCCAGGTTATAAACTATCTATTTGCCAAATTCCATCCAAATCCATTCAGCCGTTTTTGCGTGATTGAGTAACAAACATCCAAACACACAAACGCACAAACACACAAACTTTCACATTTATACTTATATAATATAATATATAATAATATTATATTATATTTATAATAATATTATTATAAATGCGCAAGTGAGTTTGTTTGTTTGTCACGCTTTCACATACATACTTTTTATCCCGGTAGTACGGTCTCATGAGAAGCGAAGCCGCGGGCAAAAGCTAGTCCGGTATATAGATACATACTTATTGCCTATTTAATAGTATCCCTAATTATCTTAATGATCTACTTGGATAAACAATATGTAGATGTCTAATTATGCTTGCGTAACTGACTAAGCCATTGTTTCATTGGCTTTAGGTCATTCCAGATTACTAAGAGGTCACGATTAATTAATATATTTGTTCAGATATCTGTAATAAATACTGCTCCATAATCTTTTGTGTCTAGCCAGAATCTTAGCTGTGTTTACCCCTGTTAGTCGTTTCTCTTCTACATTCGCATAATCCTCTTGTTTACCTCTGCCATGTAATAAATGAACATAAAACTACGTCTACTTAGATGATTAATTAATGTTTTTTCTATATTTCCAACGTTTCGAGCGCTTTTAAGTTAGTCCTTCACAACCCCGAGCGCTTTAAAGAGCTGGAAACGATGGCAAGTATAAATGCAAACGAAAAGAGTGGGACTTAAAAAAATACCGTTGAAAACACTAAAAGCAATTTCATTCATGATATCAACACGAGGACTTCGGCAAGTGTATGAAGACCAGCTGTTAGTGCACTTGTTTTAATAAAGGATTACGGTAGTCCATTCTCGTTCGATGTTTCCATATTGCAGCTATAAAATATTAACGACTTTTCGCACTAGTGAGTACACACTTCAGTAAAAGCCTTGTTTCCGCGTACCGAGTAGCTTGCGGCCAATTGTTGTAGCTACCTCTATATAGCTGCCTGCCTGAGCTTGCGATAAGAGATTGAATTTTAGTTTCAATTTCGCTGAATTTTCTGTATAAAGGCAATAGTGTAAAGAAAGTTGGTGGAAGGAGTAACAATAAAAATACGCCAAGCATTCTTATACTCACCACGAATTGAATTGGAACGACATAGTTAGGGTGCGACTCTTGGTGAAGACTGCAATAGAAGTGCTTTCTTTGAAAGCAGACGACAGAAATAGTGACTATGAAACGCGTACCTATTCAGAACCTCTCTGCATCGAACTATGCAGGGAGGTCCAAATAGCGACGTCGTCACCAAAAAATTGATTCCTCATGCCCAGGGGTATCCGAAAATACCCTATGTATGTTCCGCGATGTTTGACATTAGTTGAGTAATAATTATTAAAAAAAATCCTTATCTAGAGAATGTAAGGGGACCGCTTTAAAAAAAAACTTGAATCTTACACGGCTTCTTCACATTCGTTTTTGGCAGTTTTCATTGTTAGGATTTTTTTTTTGCAGACATAAAATAATCATCTTCCTATCATTATAAGGAGAAGATTAATTAATCAAAATACAGAATTTACGTTCGAGTGATGCCAGAAAGCCAACATTCCGTCTAGATTTTTAAATAATTTAGGAACCAAATCGTATTTTTTTATATTTTATTTGATGTTGAAACAACTCTGCTTTTTTAATATTTTTTATGATATCACTATTTGGGCCACCTTGTATAACACAAGGTATACTGCAGATTCCAACACGTTTCCTAGATTCAAATTCAATGGTATATCTGTCTATTGTGTTTCGTATCTACAATTACTGTATTATATGTATATAGCACATGTTCCTTTTAGATATTATCTGCAGGTACACAATAGATCCCTCCCTTCGTAACGGGTCCTATAGAGTATCAAGCACTGGTAGATACTCGTATCTATTTGTATCAAGATGGGGACGTGTCGTGTGATGAAAAGCAATATTTACGAATATAATATGTGGGTATTGACAGAGATATTTTTATTGAATTGAAGGTGCCTCCATCGGGAAAAACATCATACTAGCGCTTGAAAGAATGGATGAAAATTTTTCTTAATATTCCAAGCAGAGCTAGATCTACCTTCATAAAACTACAGGAATATTTCTCTGAGACAAAAAATTTAATAAATGTCCAGCATTAATGAAATACCATCATTTACCAAGACAACAGCCCGCGAAATTTTTTATCAACATAGTTACTTTTCATTTCGTAAAACAAAGAACTTTGCAGGTAGTGATACCTATAGGTACCTACATACAATAATAACAACAATAGGTAGACTAAAATCCTGTTAATATAGAGCAGACTGTTTGTAAAGTCCCTCTTCGCTATTTAATTTTCATTTTAATCTGCCAACGGATAAACAAAGTGAACAATATTGTTCTGTTTCAAACGCTTATCATTCTGTGCAAGCATTTAGAGTTGGACTTTGGAAAGTTGTGTCTGAATAGTGCTTATTATGATTGTAAAATGTTTGGGGCTTAGTTGAGGCTGACATTCTTTGTGAGTTTAAAGGGCAGGCGTATGAATGAAAATGTAGGTAGTTCGAATAAATATTTTTAGTCTTCTTCATTGGTTGTTTCTGTTAAATAATATGACTGTGGGTGGGTGTTGAATTTTAGATATGATGGTATTTGTCCTTTTCTTCGTCCA
Organism: Lithophane leautieri; assembly: GCA_949152455.1. Lineage (NCBI taxonomy): Eukaryota > Metazoa > Arthropoda > Insecta > Lepidoptera > Noctuidae > Lithophane > Lithophane leautieri. The sequence goes on from OX424470.1 coordinate 11,757,460, forward strand.
AAGAAAAACTATACTGTAGTTAGCTAGCTTTGAGTGTTTCAATCAATACTACCTAGACAAGACTGATGTAGATACATATATGTGACCGATGAACTGAGATGACGTCGATTACAATAAATTGATTCCGAGAAGTCTTATATGTCGATCGCACGGTAAACTCTGTTTGCGCGATGCAGGATTTGTGTGACTCCCATGAACACAATGTTTTGCGTGTATTACTTGTTTGTGCACTACCCGTCGTTTACTTCTTGCTTGTCAAAAAAACCACACCAATAATAAAAGTCGTTTCCTAGCAATTTAACAACAATTATTTTTGTGCAATGTTATTTAATTTGATGTACAGAATGCGAAAGGCTATGTGATGGGTTTTTTTATGTGTGGAGACTGCAGCCCCAGGTCTCTCATCTCTCAATCTGTTGTTTACCTATGCTTAAAATCAAGAAATAAAAGTCCAATTGTGACCCGAAGCGTTACTTACATAGAATTACGATGTTGAGCTAAAAGCGTTATTGTATTAAAACTTTTGTCCGCCAATCTCTAACTTTGTACCGAAATAATCCAATTTCTAAGCTTTCCTTATTCCATACGGTGTAGGCAGCTCATATTTTTCACTTTTAATATAATATTCGCAACATCGAAGGAACATTAAGTATTTTGGTTGCTTTGAAGATTATTGTGTTATATTCTCATTTATTTACTAAGCTTTAATGTTTTCTTACTTCTAAATTATGCCGTGATTAAAAGGTTAGCCACTAATCAAGATCCAAAGTAGCTCTACTGACCCTTGAGTATCGGCGTTTATGTGTGGGCTTTTTGAATAAGCTAATGTAGTGAATTGATGGTCAGGAAGCCAAGATGTGATAATTACAGAACGTTCTTAAACGGCATAAAAAAAATCGATAGAGTTCTTCTCTTTTTTTTTCCTTTATTTACTTGTACATACCTTATATGTATATATTTTAGTGTTAGATTGTATATTGTATTTCAGTTTTGTTAAAATAAAACTGAATAAAATTGTTAATCGTCAACGAGGTTCGCGACAGGTCAATCAATACCTCGTTGAGAGGTGAAACACGTGTCGATTTCTTACAGTTTTTTATGACTTTTGAGGAATATTTAAGCGAAATAGGTTACTAAATACATCTACGTCTATTGTACTGAATAAAATATAACCCTAGGCACCTAAGTCTTCTTGTTTTGTATTGCCATTTTTTTTAACAAAAACTCTCATCGAGAAAATAATAGGTCATGGTCACAGTTAAACACATCATAACTATCTATAAACATCTACATTAAACGCCGAATATAATCTAAGGGAAAGAGTCACAACGTATGCAACATAAAATCTAAAACGCCAATAAAAAATAACAAGAAAGTTTTGCTTATTCACGTCTAGTGCCTACCTATTTATAACGGGTTTATCGTAGAGAATTTTTATAGCTCAATTAGGTACATTGCCAAACATGTTTGTAAATTATTTGACCATAAATTCACGGGATAAAGATACGAGCACAATGATTTGCCTTCACTGGATAAAGGTACGAGCACAATGATTTGCGCATAATAATAAGTATAAGTAATAAGGAAAACTTTGTTTGCGCGATGCAGAATTTGTGTGACGTCAGGTCTTTGATGCGTAGTTCGCATGTGGCAATGAAGATGCTGCCACAAACAACATCTATGAAATAAGAATAGATCATTTGTTCGATATTAACTCAGTGCCCAAAACAACTACATAATTAAATGTGATGCCATTTCTGACTGTGTCATATGGATAGATTCGAAAAGAGACACACTTAGCTGAAATTCCTTTAATGCATAAGTAGTTATCTATCTTGAATACATTCATTCATACACTGACAGATACAACGCACGGCCTATACCACTAGGTCTAGAAGCATGTTCGCACAAAAGTTCCGCATGCATTATTACGAAAATTAGCAATACGGAAGGATTTTGAACAGTTGAAGCTTGAAGAATTACACGGGAATCTTCAACTACTAATATACTAACTATCCTAAAAATGCGAAAGTGAGTTTGTTTGTTATACTTTCACGCTAAAACGGCTGAACGATTTGGATGAAATTTGGCACATCATGGGTACACCATTACCTGGGTTAGGACATAGGATATTTTTTATCCCAAAATTCAAGATCGAGACTTATGGGGGTGAAAGCGGGGTGCATATAGTCTTCTATAAATAACAATAAGAAAACGATAAAGAGATCAGACAACGATCACTAAATAGGAACGTAAAAAATAATTTGAGTTGCATCCGTTTCAACGAGATGCTAACTCCATACAATATCATTACGACGCAATAAGCAACATTCCAGCTTCCAGCCTTCTGCGATTGAGATAATGGGCAACAGCGTGCACTTGACTGCTAATAACATCATACTGCCATCGGCATTCCGGATGCCAAACGCTGCAATATGGTAGGTACGAGCTAATGTGTCGGGCAGTCGGGCTAATGTAGGTAGGTACAGTCGAACAAGCTAAAGTGCTACAAGGATGTTAGGGCGCCTGAATCACATTAAAAGGCTGGGCGCGGTTGGTAAACATTTTTGAAATTGTCACTACAATCGTTTTGAAAAAACAAGATAGTGGCGTTAGTTCCGATTTTGGCCACGCGCCAAAGGATCCTTGTAAGTAGGTACCGTTGTATTTTGTATGCAGGCAAACATATTCAGCTTTCTTCTACACATCAATTTTTTTTTTCCTACAGGTGACCAATGATTTGGTACTTACACAGGAAAAATGTGTAATCTTTCCACTATATACTCATACCTAACCTAAGTCAATATATTCTTTTTAATTTTCTATTCTTAAAACACACAAGAAAGATGAATACGATTTGATTTCTAACCACATCCACTTAACTGTGTAAGGACCTAGCTGCAGGATATACTATAACTGCCTGTTTACCAATCACTTTGTTCGTCTGTACGAGGTCTCTCTCTACTTATAGCGTTACAACAAACAGCGCCATTCCACACAAATGAGGCAGGATTGGCAGAGTTTCAACGCTATCGTTTCTGCCTTTTGCAGTTTCTGCCCCTCAATTCAGTTACGCTAATGTTATAAGAACTATGTAAAGTAGGGTTCCTTCTATTTTGGTTTGGAAAAAACATCTAAAAAATTGTGGCTTTCAGATTTTTGATGTTTGTGTATGTCTAACACAAACATCAATCGGACAGCCACAATTTTTTGTATGCTTGGGTCTCAGACCAAATAAAAACCAAAACAGAGCGCTGTCAACAGTGACGTGAGGCCGGTTTCGTAAGCATGTGTGTGCACTTAGTGTGGTGTAGTTTGATTGTAGTGTCATTGTAAATAGTTGTAAATGTAGGTGTGTGAGCGTGTATGCACAGAGGTTTGGTGTAGTTTTAGCATGCTTTACTGTATTGTTCGCAGGGCTCCGTCTTGGCTTTTTATTTGTTCTGAGGCTGGGATAGACACACTATGACCCAAAGCATAGCAATCTTTTAGCTCCTACTCACCAGAGCAGCCTACGTCTGTTCAAGTGTCCAATTATAATGCGCCAAATCCTCGTTCAATTCCCATATCTTTCAATTAAAGAAATTTTTCCTTGTAAGAACATCTTTCGTTCAAGTTATTTCAGTCTCCTTCAACGTTTCTTCCATTTAATTCTACAAGTACTTAACCGATATACTTTCCAGTTCTTATCTCCGGGATTTTTTCGTCGGATTTCCGACTCGATGTAGCTGGCCATTTCTCATTAACTTTTCTAAATAATTAAACTTAAACAGTTTCACGAATTCACTGTACGCTACGTAGAACGTGCAACTGTGTTGTTTTTGTACCGGTTGAAAGAGAATGCAAGAAACTCTAATGACCATTGGAAAAACACGAAAAAGTTCGTTGTAATTTTGCAAACCTTTGAAATAACAACTCAACAACTTTGAATTTCTCAATAGCAGCCCGGAGTCTGGATTTGTGCCCGGTGCATGGCATAAAGCTCGCCTCGTATCACATGGGACTTAAACATACCTAACTGTCACTGGTATGTCAGAGGCACTGTGAGATGAATTTATGAAAGTGTGGTTAACTGTTTTCATGTTCTTATTTTGTATAATTTAATATGTATTACAATTGTCTCTTATATTTTTAGTTACTGTAATTGATTGTAGCACAACCGTTGCAAATATGAAATTAAAAAATTAAATTAAAATTAAAACTGGCGAAATGTGGATGGACTATAGGTAAACCGCTGCCTAACCCTTTGGGGATTATAAGCGTGATATTATTTTATGAAATAAGACATAACTTACTTTAACTTTAATTTTATTTTGTCTCTCATTTCATTGAAATTATTTTTCAATTCGCGTTTCAGCATTCTCCTCACAGCCAAGCCAATAAGGTTACCGACATTCGTATACCTACATATGTTTTGTTCCCAAACCCATTAAAGTCTGTTTTTCAATCTCGTAGACTAATTTGATAGGTGCAAATGTCAAACTCCAAATTGAAAAAATAAACAATATTCAATTGATACGTCAAATTAGTCTACGAGATTAAAAAACACACTCTAGTAACAAAAGAAAATATCCAATCACGCAAACTCCCCAGTTTTCCCGAAACAATTGGCTATTAATTGAGTTAAAAGTTAAAATGGATTAGTTACCGATCTTAATTGTCTAAAGACTAAACGTATCGTGGTCCGACGATATTATGTGAAATGGACCGGCTAACGATACGAGTCGATATCGGGGAACTAAGTACATCCTTACGTAAGTAATAGAATTATATCGGCACACTAGCTTTATACGCGAATTTGAGCTCGGATAGTTTTATCTACTCACATTTAACGTTGCTTGAGTTTTTCTACCAATCTGTCAGAAGCACCAGAACATATCCAAGTGTTATTGGATTGGACAGGAACAACACAGAAAGAAATGTACAAAATTTCGAGGAGACCTTTCCAAAACTCTGTCTTTGGTCTTTGATGATCGACTGTTGTGGTCACGGTGGGCATGCCCAGTATGCACACAACCCTAATTGAGGTCGATAGGCTGATGGACAGTCACGAGCAATAACATAGAAACGCCCTTAAAATTCAAATTCATGTAGCAACATTAAATCGCAATTATAAGTATGCTTACTAAAAGATAGGGAAGAAGTAGGTATACACTTTCAATGTCATTTTAATGTATCCATGACAATTTCTTTATCACATTTACAATTGTATACAGTCATGTTATTGAAATTGCCATGGATACTTAAAAATTACTTTGGAAGTGTCAACTCTTACTGATTTTGTTTCGTTTATATTACTGTGAAACTAATTTATACTTACCTAGTTTTGAGTTTTTTAACACAGTTTGACGGTTAGATAATTTGGAAAAAATTGTCGTACACATATTTTTTGAATGGTTGTTAGTAAAGATATTTTAGAAAATGTGACAATGTTTCTATATTATTGCTCGTGACTGTACAGGACACACTGGGCAAAAGTGATCTATGGACAATCAATCAATCAATCAATCTACCTAGCCTTTTCCCAACTATGTTGGAGTCGGGGTTGGATAAAGTTATGTAATGATTAGCGACTGTTTAGCCGTATGTGCATTTTTGACGTTTGAGCGTCCCCGGACCGCGCCCGTATCCAAAAAACACCGAAGCTTATTAAAATGTCCTTGAAGCCAACGGTTCTAAATAAACCCCCGAATGTAGTAGGTAACCTATCTACGTCTTTTTACATAAAATATCATTGCATGCATGTACCTATCTATTGGTTTGGCAGGAACACAGGGGGCCAAGTCTACTAATTTACAAACGTGTCAGTGGTCTCACAATGATGAGTTTTTGACAGATTTTGTATGGCAAATCTGTCAAAAACATTGTAAATACATTGTAGGTAGGTAATATCATAACTACTTACCTACATATTAATTGTAACCTAAATGCTTTACGCTTGTAAAAGTAAGAGTGCCACTTTTACAGGAACCCCAACAAAACCAATAAGTTTTTAGGAAATATGTAAAAGATTAGCGTCGCTATCTGCCGCCGTTCTTGGGTGCCGTCCAAATAGATAAAGTTTTCTTCTTGACATAGGGCAAATATGACCGTGATAATGCTTTCTAACCAAAATAGATATCCTTGAAACTTGAAATCAACACATTAGACTAAAATAAAGCCAGAGATTTTGGGAACTTTTTTACTGACTTATGTACGTAGGTAGCTCAGACCAACAAAATAGAAAGACGGAGCATTACGTACATCAAAAGTGAAGCCACCATTTTATCTATGTGTGTGTAAAAAGGGTTGTCATTTGTTAAAGTTTTTCCCTATAATTTGGGGAATAATATTTTGGGTAGGATAATATTGTACGAGTAAGATATTGTTGAGTATGGTATTGTACCTCAATTGTTAGGAAGGATTCCGAAACAAAACCATTTTTTTTTTACATTGCAAAATAAAATAACAATTAACTACAAAGTGCATTTACATACAGTCCTATCGTCAATGGCTACATGAGGCAAGTCTGGTAACTCCTACAAAAAAAATACACGAGTAATGGCAGCTTTTGATAAAAACAAACGTACAGCCAGAACTTTGCGAAACTGAGTTTTCAGCAATCACGTAGGACGATGGAAATAACATTTAAAAAATAAAATTTGGTACAGTAGTATTTAAATTTGCTAGATTAAGCTGAAAAACTAACTAAAATAAAATAAAAAATACTGTCTCGTGTTTAATTACTGTTTTGGTAAAATCTCATTTTTGTTTTTCAAATTTTATATCCGCTTTTGATCACACGGCGAAGTCCACGATTAGTTGAATAAAGGTCATTATTATCAAAATGATAGGAACAAACCACGCTGGTTTTCGATGGCAGCCATTCTGGTTCATTCCGACTATTTCTTATAGCTACTATCCATTTACTTTTATTTTCAATATTACTTGGAAATCTAAAATATTAAATACATAAAAAAAACAGACATATAATTACTCGAACTAAAAAATATCGAACGGGAAAATTTCAAATCATATTATGGCAACCCTCGCACTTTAAATGTCACTGTTTTCGTTCGTTCATTCGTTCAGGTTTTTGTTCCAAGTAACCTAAAATTCATAGTTAACTAAATTAAGAAACGATGTTATTTGAAGTACTTCCATGTGAAAAGTGATTCCGTGAGACTTTTTATGTGATTTGCTATTGTTTTTACAAGTTTTCACTACACAAGAAGGCATAATTCTATTTTTTTTGTTGAAGTTTACTAGACGACGACTCGTGACGTACTAGGAGCGATGAGCATAGTTTTTGTGTAGGTGTGTGCGTGAGCCTGTGTGTTTACTTGCAGGAGCATAGTTTTGTGGCTACACGTTTGATATAGGTAATGCTACGTCTTTCTTTTTTTGTTGGTCTGAGGTAGGTAGCTACTTCTTGGCCCCGTTGATAACCAAGTTAAGCCTCGTGCAAACTGGCGCGATAGCGCGGTCGCGTCAGGCACCGAAACACTTGTCGCGGCTGTTTGTGTCTGTTGCCTGTACAGTCCGGACGTCGAGAGTATGCGTTCTTGACACCTGTCAGTTGGACAATTTCTAGTACCTACTATTATGGCGAAAGCGTCAGGGTAGCCTGCGAAATTCAAATTTTCTTACGTTTTTTGCAATTTACAGGTCAGTATTAGGTTGCATGTTGATCTAAATATGATTCGCGGCCGTATCAAATATTTATTTATAGACTTATAATCATAAAAATCATCAATACAACTAGGTATCTAAGTTCATGCTATCCTATTGAATGACTATTTCATGAAATCATGACATTTGAGGATTATTCTAAGTTATGGAGTTGTTTTGCTGATTCTAATTATTATAATTCTGTAAAGCCATATTTGTTATGGTCGCGAATCACATTTAATAAACTTATAAACTGACACTGGTCGGCAAATTGCAAAAAACGTAAGTAAATTTAAATTTCGCGGGCTACTTTAGCGCATCCCTCTGCGGATCAAATTCGCAAAACACCTTATTCGTTAGTATGACACTGACAAGTGTCAAGAACGCATTCTCTCGACGGCCGGACTGTAAATAGGCTTTGTACCTACGTTTTTCTATCGCCTGACTTATGAAGGAGTGAAAGCCAAAGCAACTTGTTTCTACCTCAGACCAAATAAAAAACCAAGACAGAGCGCTGTCAACAGTGACGTGAGGCCGGTTTCGTAAACATGTGTGCACTTAATGTGGTGTAGTTTGATTGTAAATAGTTTTAAATGTGTGTGTGTGAGCGTGTATACACAGAGATTTGGTGTAATTTTAGCATGCTTGACTGTATTGTTCGCAGCGATCCGTCTTGGTTTTTTATTTGGTCTGAGGTTTCTACCTTCTCATGAATACCTATGAATAATATTTTATACAACGGGGTCAACTCTAAAATATTATACTTATTGCTTTTTCATACAATGAACCCTGAAAATATTATACTCCTTTTTGGGCAGTCGTGTAAAAATACTTTCATTCAAAGTAGGTACCTATACTTACTTACCTATAAAATCTGCACGCGTAGCATGACCTAGAATCCTAGATTATAGGTATGCATACCTACGAACTTATCTATTTACAAGTTAGACCATGACAGGGTTTAATCTGTCTGATTCGAGCAAATTCTCAAACTTTACCTTTTACTGTGAGAAGTTTTGTTCAGTTGAGTGGTAAGTACTTATGTTCGTTCGTCTTTGACCTGTTGTGAACAATAGTTTACGCTTCGCAAGGTTGGATATAGTTTTCCCAGTCATGCTCATGACACGTGAAGTTGGTAATTCAATTAAACAAGAGCAGTCGCTCCATATAAAATACTGGTATTCAGCTGCATCGTTAAACTGGAAGCCGACACCAATATAGTTGGGAAAAAGCTAAGTAGATGATGAAGAGATTAAAGCTTTCGTACTTCTTCGCTATTTTAATTGCTTGATTCTTTAGGTGTTCCTTTTCAAAATTATACTTACTCGTGGAATTACCATAGGCTTCTCCCCTGCGCCTGTCTAAACTAGGTACCTACAGTAGGATTCAAACTTAATGGCGGCTTGGATGTGCGCTACACACTGCGCAGTACCCCACCCCTCACCCCCACTGACCCATGAATTCGTTACTACGCAGTGACTCGCCTCATGTTCTGACCCGCCAAATTGTTTGAACCGGGGTGTACACACGGCTACACATCAAGCTATACATTTCCAGTTTATGCTGATCTCGCATTGTATAGGATTTCCTTACAATGCGAGGTCAGCTTATACTGGAAATGTATAGCTTGATGTGTAGCCGTGTGTACCTATCTCGATGTTTTTTATCACAAATTTTTGCCTTATAACTGATTCTTTTAACTCATTTGTATCTATCTGGGGGCAGTGCCCCCGCCAAGTCGAGCATTTCGTCTTTTCCTAACTAGCTAAATCATAAACATGAATGTGTCTCATGACATCTAAGTTAACAGTTACTTGAGTCTGGCAAACGAAAGTTGATCCTGAAAACACGCTCGAAATTTAATTTCATTTCAAAAATAAAATATCAAGTGTCAAAACGTGTTATCGCACTTTGTGATAAACAGTCTTGTTTTTTAAATTTCGCGCGTGTTTTGAGGATCAACTTTCGTTTGCCAGACTCTAGTATAACTGTTAACTACAACGTATTCATTTATGAGGACCTCAAATCACAAATCACAACCATTAAACGCAGTTCACAACTGGGAACGAAGCGAAACCAAACTAAATTCGTTTAGCTTTCCTCCGCGTCCTTTCATATGTCCGTTCTGTCTAGTGAAGATGTGAACCGAACTATGAAATGAAATGGAAGAAAGCCTGAAAATATAGTAGGTAGCTAATCTTGTGTCAGAGTTTTAAAGCCGCCCATGGGCCTCTGATTTGGCTTCACATGCCGTCGAGAAATATCTCTCAGGCATGCCGTTCACTCATGATGTTTTCCTTCACCGTTTTTTAAACAAGTGATAATTATACAATAGGGTAGGTAAATGAAAAGAAAGGAAATACGTTTACCTATTCATATTTTTTTCAGCATGGGAACTACGTACATTTATTACCTACTTATAGCTACCTACCTCTTAAGTACGAAGGACATAATTGAATTACATTTTGAGCTCCTGAACACATTAATCACTTTTACGAATGGATAGTAGGTAAGTGGTTCCAACACTGACCTCCCGAAACTCCCTGTTTGATCCCTTTAATGAGTTTCCACCAGGCTAGACAGAGCAGAACTAAATAACTTTCTGCCTTACTTAATTAAGTATGTAGGATTATTTTGTTATGAACCGGCTGCCTAAAATAATATTGAATATTACATTTTAGAAGAAATTGTTATGCCATATTTTTGGGCAAAGAAACATTTAGTTTATCCAATAGGTATGTCCTTCATATTTTATAGAATCATCAACAAAGTGATTACAGTATTTAAGTTTTGAAGTTTTCTCAGATGTTAAAAGTCGCGCCAGTATGTACCTAAGAGCCTTTAATTTTCCAAAAAATTGTCGGCGGCTATGCCAGTGTCAGTCACGCATCAATATAGGTCATTGGTGGTTAAAGTAAGCTGCCGGTCGATTCTGTAACCATCTCACCGTGAAAACTTAGGTGAAGTGAACGTGGAGTGAAATATCACTGCCTTAGCATAAATAGGTGTCGATGACAATGACAGCTCACTTCATCTAAGTTTACACGGTGAGATGGTTACGGAATCGCAATGCTGAAAGGTAAGTACATACGGAAGTTTCTCTTTGATCATTCAAAGCGGCCATTAGGCCCATATTTTAGTACCTATTTCGTTCTTCCACTTCTAAGCTCAGTATTTCTTAGTAAAAGCTTGTGTTATTTCAGAATAAATATTATTGACTAAATAATTGGTACGTTCCGAAATATTTTCACTCCAACCCCAATTTTTTTTTCTGAGGGCCACTTTTCATTAATAAAAAACCGGCCTAGTGCGAGTCGGACTCGCGCACCAACGACTACATACCATTATCTACCTCAGACCAACAAAAAAAGAAAGACGGATCATTACCTATATCAAACGTGTAGCCACAAAACTATGCTCCTGCAAGTAAACACACAGGCTCACGCACACACCTACACAAAAACTATGCTCATCACTCCTAGTACGTCACGAGTCGTCGTCTAGTAAACTTCAATAAAAAAAATAGAATTATGCCTTCTTGTGTAGTGAAAACTTGTAAAAACAATAGCAAATCACATAAAAAGTCTCACGGAATCACTTTTCACATGGAAGTTCTTCAAATAACATCGTTTCTTAATTTAGTTAACTATGAATTTTTAGGTTATTTGGAACAAAAACCTGAACGAATGAACGAACGAAAACAGTGACATTTAAAGTGCGAGGGTTGCCATAATATGATTTGAAATTTTCCCGTTCGATATTTTTTAGTTCGAGTAATTATATGACTGTTTTTTTTTATGTATTTAATATTTTAGATTTCCAAGTAATATTGAAAATAAAAGTAAATGGATAGTAGCTATAAGAAATAGTCGGAATGATCCAGAATGGCTGCCATCGAAAACCAGCGTGGTTTGTTCCGATCATTTTTATAATAATGACCTTTATTCAACTAATCGTGGACTTCGCCGTGTGATCAAAAGCGGATATACTAAAAAGGTATATAAAATTTGAAAAACAAAAATGAGATTTTATCAAAACAGTAATTAAACACGAGACTGTATTTTTATTTTTTATTTTAGTTAGTTTCTCAGCTTAGTCTAGCTAATTTAAATACTACTGTATCAAATTTTATTTTTTAGATGTTATTTCCATCGTACGTAATTGCTAAAAACTCAGTTTCACAAAGTTCTGGCTGTATGTTTGTTCAAGTATGTCCTAATTCTTCATTTATCTTCCTAAGGTTTTAATCAAAGCTGCCATTACTCGTGTAATTTTTTTTATAGGACTTACCAGACTTGCCTCATGTAGCCATTGGCGATAGGGCTGTATGTAAATGCACATTGTACTTAATTATTATTTTATTTTGCGATGTAAAAAAAATGGTTTTGTTTCGGAATCCTTCCTAACAATGGAGGTACAATACCATACTCAACAATATCTTACTCGTACAATATTATCCTACCCAAAATATTATTCCCCAAATTATAGGGAAAAACTTTAACAAATGACAACCCTTTTTACACACACATAGATAAAAAGGTGGCTTCACTTTTGATGTACGTAATGCTCCGTCTTTCTTATTTTATTGGTCTGAGTTATCTACAAAAAAATATTTCAAGAACAAACTTAACGTTGTAGTTGAAAAACTTGTTCTCCCATACAGTATGTATCAGAGAACATGTTTTTGCCACTGTAAATTTAAGTTGGTCTATTATTACTCGGTAACTTGTGGAGCCTACGTAGCGGTGATAGTTTTCCTTTTAATTTCGTTATAAATACTACTGCCGTGAATTTTTTCACATATCCAAAACCTACCATTTAGCTGGCAGGGGCACTTGACTCTAACAAAAATTTGCACTTTAACGGATCCATTAATCCAAAAATGGTTTACACAATATTTTTAAATGACCTTTCCAACGATACCCCATACCATGGGGTCGACGAGAAAAAAACACCATCCCCACTTTACGTGTAGGGGAAGTACCCTAAAAAATATATGTTTTTTTACCACTTTGTCGGCGTGATTTATATGTATACCCATGCCAAATTACAGCTTTCTAGTACCAACAGTCTCTGGGCTAAGCTGCGGACAGACGGACGGACAGACAGACAGACAGCGGAGCCTTAGTAATAGGGTCCCGTTTGGGTACGGAACCCAAAAAACGTTCACATTCAAGATTCCAGTCGCAATCTGTCAAACTTGTAATTTTTTTGTTAAATTGATGTTTTTTTTTGACAGATTGCGAATGAGATGCGTATGTGAACATTCTTAGAAGTAGGGGAACTGCAGGTCATTTCAGTGACAGTTTTGTGTGTACAAGCTAAATAAAACACCAAAAACGATGGTTGCCATAAATTTTATAACACATTCATAACGACATAAAAACAGTGGATTTGATCTCAATTATTCTTTAATACTCATACAACCTGTATGCAGACTATCTCAGCTACGGCACAATAAACACAGGATAATCTTTCGTATCACACAATTTCACATCACTAATACATTGCATTAACCAATCCTTGTGAACATGCCTTACATCTGAAGGTAATTTCTTTGTTAGTTTCTTTATTTTCTCAAAACCTATCTCATTATTGGAATGTAGAACAAAGTCTACATTCATTGATTTAATTGACTTTACAACATGACCTCCGTAAGCGATCCAGTGTCTCTCAAAATGCTTTCTTTCTTCCTCTGAGAAACTTATAAAATCTGGGTAAAAACCAAGACGTTTGTCTTTGAAAACATTCGGTAAAGGAGTCTGTGGTATGAACAGAAACTCTTTACTATCTACCTCATCAACACTCATATTACTTTCTTCCTTGACATCAACATCTGTCGACATAGATTCATAATTATTTTCTATTGAAGATGAGCGATTCAGTTTAACTTTCGGCTTTTCTTCCTTTTTGATGAAAAAGCTATCTATGGTTTTTTTGGGACTAAATTTGGTAAGTTTGGATGTGATTGCTTTGGTTTTGGACGGACTTGCTTTCATTTTCTTTGCAGGTGGCTCATCTGTTGCTGTAGCTGCCAGTTTATTTAGGAGCGACACATCCGTTTTCTCTTTCGAAGTCTTGTACAGATGTTTTAACTCTTCTAGATTTGTCGCAGTCTCCCAATCTTTGTCTGTCCTAATTCTAGTTACTCTTGGGAATCTCACTGATATACCATCCGCTGTATGTAAATTGGCCTTTGTTAATTCCGTACCTGAAAACAAATTGATGCATAATAAATATTGTTACAGTTATAATGTGAGGCTAAATCATGTTATAATTGAATTCGCGGTTTCATTGCTTTTGCGTCCAACTGCATTAAATATTACACGGAATATTGGAGTTCATTTGCATTTTAATTGAATTTCTATATAAATAAAATAGTATTCAATGTTATGCAACATTTTTATGGAGAAAGGTGAAGGTCTATTGATGATCATGTTTTCTCACATGAGGATTTTAGACCAATCCAGTATATTTTCAATGTCAGGTTGTATGTTGATCTAAATATTATTAGCGGCCGTAACAAATATGGGTTTAAAGAATTATAAACATTAGAATCAGCAATACAACTCTCTAAGTTCATGAAAGTGCCAAATGTCATGATTTCATGAAATAGTCATTCAATGCACGTTATATGCGCATATTTGTTACGGCCGCTAATAATATTTAGATCAACATACAACCTGACACTGACCTGGAAATTGCAAAAAACGTAAGAAAATTTGAATTTCGCGGGCTACCTTATCACATCCCCCTTAAGATATTAATATTATTAAACCATACCAGTAATTTCCCAAACAGGTTGTTTCTTAGGATCCGAAGCAACAAAATCAGGCACCATGCCTTTATTGCAGTCCAACCAAGATGGGACTTTATTGCTGTCCTGTGATATTTTAACCATGAGTGGTGCTAGTTCCTTCTGTAGCCTTTCCAAAGTGCTGTCGTCATGTCCTGTGTGTACTTTGGTAACGGTGACCCATCGGTTCCGGCGGACGTCATGGCAACCCATCAGGAATACGGACATCATACCTCCTTTTTTTCCTGTACCTGTAAATTAAATTAATAAATACTATTAGGGACAACATCATTGAAAACCACTTTAAAAAGAAAATTATATAAATGCATGATTTGTCTTTCTGCATGTTGTTACAGCAGGCCAGTAATCAAGCCATAAAGTTTTAGGTAATCTATTGCAGAGAATAATCACAATTTATTTAGCAATTAAGAGTGATGTCTCAATATGCTACTATGATGACAATAGGGACTGGAGGATTGGTTGGATACGGGATTGTGAGCTCATATTCTGGATAGAATAACTCCTTAGTCATGTTTTACAATGTAATTCATATCCTGATATATCCTTACATATTTTAAAACAAATATCACCCGCCATTTTATTTTGTCATTGCTTTCAGACATAAGACCTCTAAACCGATTAAACTGTTTATCTTTTTTTTACATTTTCCTGTTTTATTTGTGTATCTATGCAGATATTATTATACTAGTCGCATGATAAACACTGCTTGCGCGATGCAGGCTTTTGCGTGCCGTTAGTGTGACGCGTTGACATGTGGCGTGGAGATCGGTCACATATTTGTTAAAAAGTATTGTTTAAATACCTACCGAACCAAGCTCCTAGAACAACAAGATCCGCTGTGTCAGCCATTGCTCCATCAAACAGATAATCTTTCTTCACCTTTAGCCAATGCCTTTTGCCTGGCTCATAGGTAGACTCCAAGTCTTTCAGTACCAGGCCTTCTAGACCAAGTTCTAGTACCTGTAATGTGAAACAGAATGTTTTAAATATATGGAAATAAATATCACCGCATTCACCGCATGCAGTAACTTCTCATACATACGGGTCGAGTAGGTATTGAAATTTTGTATGGGACAGTTGATACTTTTTGGCGATTACGATGTTGGTCCCATGGAGAAAGTTGTTCAGTTTCATGGTCTGTACCACACCCTTAAATTTGACCACACCTTTCTGATACACCCTGTAGCTTGCTTTTCAGTTGATAAGAGTATGATCTATTATCAACTCAAAACTAATTATGGTGATAAAGTTAAATCATTTGACTTTGATCACCAATTGACTTCCTTATCAGGATAGACAAGTCAATTGGTGCTCGCAGTTGATGAAAATACAATTAAAACATACCTCAGCAATCATTTTCGCTAAATCAGACGGCTTTTCAATCAATTTCTGTTCAGAAAACATTACATGATTTGTTACTTCTACCATATTGTCATACAATATCTGTCTCCTTTTCCTTATCGGGAGATCTATGAGGACTTTGCCATTGTAGTATAAACAGTCAAATATGTACAGACACACTTGTGCATCTTTGAATTCGGACTGCTTATGCTTCCCTAATGTACCAAATGGCAATGGCTTCCCAGTTGTCACATCTACCATTAAAACTTCAGCATCCAAAATCATATCTGTACCTTTTGGAAAAGCTTGCGGTAAATAATCCTTAAAATGACTGACTTTATGTGCCATTACCGGTTTTAAAGCTCTAGAAAAATATTTGAACTCATTCCCTTTTTTATGCACTTGTACTCTTTCGCCGTCATATTTTATTTCTGAGAACATTCCGTTAGGACATTTCTTCATTGCCATTTCCACTGATTTGCAAGCTTCAGCCAACATCGGTAGTACTGGAGTCATTAGAGAAAGTTTTGCTTCAAAACCTTTTTGGATCGCATCTTTATGTTTTACGGTACTGTTTTCAGACATCATTCTGTCTAACACCATGTCAAGGTCTCTTGATGTTTGGAAGACACTGTAAGCATCCGGATGGACCCCTTCTAATATGTGTTTCGGTCCAGCATTTATTCGTAAATCTCCCTTTATTAACCTGATGAGCATTTTCAAGTCTTCAGCCGTACATTTTTTAACAATCTTTTTGAAATGATATATTTGTTCTTCTTCTTTTGTTAATTTTGAAAGGTCTTCTAAGAAGTCTTCTACTTTTTGTATTGTTAGAGTGCTGCCTGCGGCAGGTTGAACTGCTCTTGACTTTGGGAAGAAATGTTTTATTGTATCGGCAACATCACCCTGTTCTAAATGTGTTAACATGTCATCATGGTCTATATTGAATATTCTTGAAAATAATTTGACCAATTGTTTACTTTTTAAATTGTAAACTCTTTTGCATACTTGTGGTAGTAATAGCTTGCACCATAATGTTAAGTTACCTTTGAAGGAGCTGTCATCAGTGCCTTTTGTAAAAAAGTTATTGACTACTGCCGTTTTTTCAGTATAAGCGTCTACTTTAGAGATTTTCTTGCATAATTTGAAAAACGTCACAAACTTATCATCGTCTGTTTCCACTTCCTGCTTTTTAGGACTCTCAGCAATCACATTACTTACAGTTTTTGAGGGAATAGGTTTTGCAGACACTGCTGAAATGTTTTTTATAACCTTAGCTGTATATTTACCACTATTTTTGTCAGCATACAGTTTCTCCATTTCGTTCAGCTTTTTCAATATCAATTCTTGATCTTCCTTGCTTATGCAGCCCCAATTACCGAGGTCATCTATCGAATCTACGCGTTTGGTCGCAGGTCGTTGTTTCAGTAAGGCATTCATGAAGCAGTCCACATGATGCCATGATTTCATCGACTGGCCGTCTCCGTATGGACTTGCAACAAGCTTAGCAATACGTAATTCTCCACTGGGACAGTTAGTTTTACATCCTTTGCACGAAGCTCGGCCACCTTTAGCTCGATCTACGTAAAATGGGGTGGATTCGGCCATGGCTAAAATTACACTTGATTTTTAGACATTAAATTTGACAAAGTAATCTTCGTGCTCGTTTATACGTTTGTAATGAAACATATGTAGGATTTATGGTACAGATTACGCTTTATTTACTTTAAAAACAAAACAATTATTGGTACGGAAACCAAAACAACGCGTAAAAGAAATTATGTCAAAAACTAAATGTCAAACTGACAGACAGACCAAAATTGACAGTTCTAGAGGTGTGGTACACTTCACTTTCTGAATCGAGATTTTTTTACATAATAATTTAATAAATCACCATAAAGCTACTTCTTGAAAATTTTCATTTTTAAAACGAAAACTAAACAACTATAGATATATTCTAACATATTTACAGTTTTATTATCGTATTAACAATAGTTTTTTTAATTCACTGTTACGTTGTCACAGTTCTGTGTGAAATAATAATATAATAGAAAAGAAAGGTCAGTCTGCCCACTATTGACGTTTCGTTTTACGCATGCGTTGATTTAACCAAGTCTTTGCTGTACTGTATGACGCCCCGACGCGGTGTCGACGAGCGACGATGAGACGATTCAAAATACTTAATGCAAATTCGCCGTTGTTATTGCTTTGCTTGTTTAAAGTAACACTTTAACATTATAATTGTGGACTATTTAAAAACTTTATCTACTTCAAAATTAATTTAGAAAGTAGATAGGTATTATACTGTCTATCTTACCCTATATGTATTGGATAATATAGGTACTTTGGTACTTCTAGTGTTTTGATTTGAATTTCTCTTTCTTTACAGCATCATCATGTCACCAAGAATTCAGCAGCGACGGTACAAAGCACGGCACGCTGACATCTCCTCACTACCCGTCGCCGTACCCTCCGAACACTCATTGCCACTACGAATTTTTCGGGAGGGGCAAGGAGCGAGTTAGATTAATTTTTCAAGACTTCTACTTATATAAATCTGCGGATGGATCTATTGAGTAAGTTTAAACATGATTAGTTAGCGACAATTCAAAATAATGTACGCAGCTGTGCATTTACCGATCATCGATGTTTGATGAAGACTTTACGATGAGGTACTCACGATTTTTCTATTCACTCTGGCTAATATTCTGGAACAGGTTTCGTGATAAACTTATATCACTGATTCGGTTTAGAAAAAAATTTGGGCCTACCCTTTGCCACAAGTTCATACTCAGATAGAGTGAAAATATTTTTTACTAATTTCTCCAAAGATAATCATACGTAAATACTAAGTAATGATTTTTATGTATTTACAGCTGTACAAACGTGGATTCGTTGCAAGCATTCGTCAACGTGGATGGGCGGTTAGAAAAAGTGGAGACGTTCTGTGGAATCGACCTCCCCAAGCCTATTATGTCGAATGGACCGAAACTAATGCTGGAATTCCGTGGAACGCAATCATCGAGGTACTCGAGGGGATTCAAAATATCATATTCATTTGTAGAAAGTAAGTATGCATTTATTTGATCATATTACACTTCTGTTCTTTTTAATTTGAACAGTTATCAAATAATTGATTTTTACTAAAACTAATTGAATACCTAGGTGAAATTGCTCAGTAAGAACGGTTAGGTAAATAAAGTTGGCTTGCTGTTATTCTCATTTCTGGTAGGTACCTAAAACGAAAAGCAACCGCTTTGAAACTTAGCTATTTGCCTAAATCAGGAATTCAGGACAGGAGCCCAAATCAAAACCAAAGAATTTTAAAAAATCCTCTAAAAAGACGTCGATCTCGAAATCTTTTTTCTGATCTAATTATTTCTAAATCATTTTTCAGATTTCGGAATAAACACAGGGAGGCAGTTGAAGGAGTTTCCATGCGCATTCGTGTATAATAGTAGTGAAGCGCGTAATGGAACATTTGCATCTCCAAACTCGCCGGGACCATATCCAAGGGATACGGAGTGTACATACTTCTTCCACGGCGGCGAGACTGAGAAAGTGCATCTGCATTTCACGAACTTTGACGTCGAAGGAGTTTTGCCGTAAGTATTCAATAATTTAGATTATAGTAACATATTTCACAAAAAAAAAAACTTGAATGATGCTTCAGAAGAAGCACTAGCAAAAAAAAAAACTGCCTTAAAGCAAACATTCGACACTTTCATAGTATTGGAAGATTTGATTGATTTTTATTTTTATAAATACCTAATACCTTGGTAAGTTTAAGTACCTACTTATTATTTTGCACCAATGACAACCCCTTTTTTTATGTCCACGCAATCACTGTCCATTCTAAGGTTGCCTGGAAGAGATCGCAGAAAGCGATAAGGCCGCCCATTGTATGTTTTGTAGTGTTAAATATATTTCGCTATGTATTTTCTGGTGTACAATAAAGTATATATAATAAATATAAATAAATAAATAATACCTAATTTTAAAAAAAAACTTTCTTCGACTAATAAGTAATAATAGTATAATATCAACAGCTTCAGGTCGGTACACTTCTGCCTAACCTTTCGGGGAATACAGGTGTGTTATGTTATCAACAGCTTCAGCTCTGTATCAATTTTTGTATCATAGCCATATTCCATAGAGCCTTAATAAATAACACTAATACATTTTTAAATACCTGTTCCAGATGCGAAGCAGTATCGGCGAGTGATTATGTCGAATTTTCAAACTATATGACTGAAGACAATAGATTCGGTAGATATTGTGGACAAATGAAAGAGTTCCACGTAGAGTCTGAGCGGAATTTCTTCAAAGTTACATTTAGGTCAAACGACCGCTTAGATGGTACAGGTTTTAAAGCAATCTATCAGTTTTTAGAAGCTACTGATGAATATCGAGCTCCACCGGTACAAGATAAGGCTTCACATTCTATATGTAAGTATTTTGTAACAGGTACGAATCTACACCTTGATTGCGTAGCACACGGAAATCGTAATCACAATCTGTGTCATTTTGACAGTTCAATAACATTCATTGCGTTTACGTTGTTGAGCAGACAAATTTTTAGAACTTATGACGCAATTCAAATTATGATTGATGGTGTGTTAGGTACGCAATTAGGGTGCTGATCGACGATGAATAATATAGAAACTGAAATTAGATACTAACAAAATTACAAATGTTTAACCGTGATGATTTATTAATAGAACTTGCAATGTGCCGATAAAGTGATGAGCGATCTAATAGGTACACTAATAAATATAATTGAATTTGTGCAATTTTTTCCATTAAGGGATGATGGCTCAGGCACCTCAAAGAACAGATGTTAAAAATCTCGGCTGCGTTAAGTTACGGGTTCGATTCCCATCTAAATAAAATTTAGGTACACGTACAGTGAACCACAAGTCAGTGGTAACAATTTGACTTTTAGCTGGCTTAGCGTAGCGTAGTGCGAAGTTAGTTTCCATAGAATACGAGGCCAGCTTACACGGGGTTTGTTACCTGACTGTACCCACTGATATTTTAAACGTTTTATTTTCTCATTCCAGGTATATTTGAACATTTTCTAATGCTGATCATCCTCGCAATACCGCAGCTGCATCATCAACTATATCATTAAAATAAAGTGATATTAGATTAAATATTATTATAAATTAGTCTATAATCCTGTATATTTTGTATAATAGTCTGTGCCATACACCTGTAATTACGTAGATATGCAATATTTTCTATAAAGTCGCATTTTATGTTTTCCTCTATTACCTACCAACTAAAGCAATACCATGCGAGACACAATAAAGATTTATTCATAAAGGCACGTCGTAAAACGAAATAAATTATTTGAATTTAATGCGTATTTCGTTTTATTTGTAATGGGCTTTTTCGCTATTTCAGACATCTCTCCTGCTAGCCAAAGGACAGTTCTGGGGTTGCAAAGCAGATCGCGAACCGCTTTTACAAGCGTAACGAAGCAAAGAAGAAAATTTAATCTAGCTTTCAAAACATGGCAACATTTTCGCAGAGCTAGGTTATTCCGTATATCCACCCCAAAAACCGGTAGATACTCGGGAACGTCTGTCCGAGCGAGATAAACAGAATAACCCGCTTTTATATAGATCAAATCTAATACATCTCCTGGGCACTACCAGCTAAGACACCAACGACAACATTTAGAAATGACTGAAGGGTCGTCTCGTCCATTAGATATAGAAAGTTGGAGGTAGATCTATTACGTTTAACCATTTGCTTGTGACGGCGAATGGGTACCTACTTCATCATAAAACATTAAAGTTGAAAAACCTAACATGGTTGAAGACAAACAACAACAGACAAATTAAAAATTAACTAAGTAAACGGATTATCTAATAATTAAAAAAAAACAGACGAATATATTTACCTGTACTGTTTATGATGCCTTTTACGGTGGCATATAGTATGTAATGAACACGGATATTAATAAAACTGTCAAGTTCTATCAATAGTAACAAATAAACAAGATTTTATTGAGTATATAAATCAGTGTCAACTTTAAGTCAGACAGCTTAATAAATATGTTAAATCACAGATTTGAATTAACTACGTCCAAATCTCAGTAACATCATAAATTGCTGCCCAAGTAGGCGTTTAGTTACATGACAGGTTGCAATAACGATTAAATGAGCGATTCATTTCTCTTACTGTTAATGCGGCTGTAATGCCTGGGTTGCAGTCTTCATTAACAAAGCAAGGACTAAAAATACTTCCTTGGACTAAATAAGTAAGAACACGAAAAAAAAATGGAACGAAAGTAAGCAAGGTATCGGTCACCCCACAACAATTAGGTACCCTTGTTTTCAGAACAGAATATACGTTCACAGCAATGACTACTTGACCGCATGGATGCGGATTTGTAATCCTGAAACCTGTCTTCAAATACGTTTTTCAGTTATCATTACGCAAACAGGCGGGACGCGACTTTAACAAAACAATTTCTGAGAAAACTTCACGGTAGCACAACGACTAGTCTGCACGAGCCTTTAGCCCAAAAAGATGAATAACTTTTAGTAGGTTAAACATGGTGAATTTGGGCTAAATATATGTAGGTAGGTATAACGAGACAAAATCGTTCAAAAGCTTCTTTGGCAAAGTACGAGTACCTACTGGGTTTGATTAGAATAGTTGTTTGAGACAAGTAGGTAGGTAAGTATTTATGTTCTGCCTTGTGCCCTGCTTATCGCTACCTATTCAGAAGCTGGTCAACTATTTTATTGTGTAGGAGTATTGCTAGAGTCTGGCAAACGAAAGTTGATCCTGATTCAGGATCAACTTTCGTTTTCCAGACTCTAGAAAATAAAATTTCAAGTATCAAAACGTATTATCGCACTTTGTACAAGGATAAACAGTTTTGTTTTTTTAAATTTCGCGCGTGTTTTCAGGATCAACTTTCGTTGGCCAGACTCTAGAACTACTTGGTACACACGGCTACACATCAAGCTATACATTTCCAGTATAAGCCGACCGCGCATTGTACGGGAATCGTATACAATGCGACATCAGCATAAACTGGAAAGGTATAGCTTGATGTAGCCGTATGTACCATGAAAACAAAACAATATGACTGTTTATATGCCTTGAAATAAATACTAGGTACTTTGCTTTTCTTTACCTTTAACATCAACTGCTAAAAGCGCATCATTACCGTAATAAACATCAGAATTCTACATAGTGAGTAAATATTAAGTTACATAAGAAATATCTGCACTACGCCGTAACTTATGGACACAGCTGCAGGTGTACTTAAGTACAATATTAACAAATTGGCTTTACAATGTTTATGGCATCCCACAATGATATTCATTACACGGATTATCAAACATTATTAGTGAATGTTGCGCCAGTCCTCCATGTTACGAAGAATTTCAATTAGCCAGATATTGTGGCACATTATTCTCGAAGACATTTTCTTCTTGCCTGCACCCCGCAGATTGCATAATCAGTGAAATGATTATCTAAGTGATGCGACGAGCGCCTAAGTACGATTATTAGATACTTACCTTAGGTATATGTAAAAGAAAGTAGGTAGGTATCATACCTTTATGTACTTCCTTTTGGGTAAGTAGGTAAACAAATAATGTAGCGACATCGACCAGCAGTCTGAAAAGTAGACTCGATTTTGTATGCATTAGCTTAGTAGTAGGCACAAACTTAGGACTGTCTAGCTTACAAGTGAATCTTGAATAGTAACAGGGTTTTTTTAAGCTAGGAGCAGTTTTACCGATATTAGGTGATTTTAAAATTCATGATTGTATTAAAAACAACATAAATATATTATTACTAGTACTGCCGAATAATAAGTTCCAGAACATAATAATTGAATATTATAAAAACTCAGTCGAGCTTGATTTAAAAACAAAGTCATTGCACCTCTACTTTCGCCTCGGTTCATTGCTTGTCGCAGAGTTGTAGTCCGCGCGTTGACAGGTGTGGCGGCGCCACCGTCGCGTCGTTTAGTTCGCTATTCACGCGCGATCCCCACTCCGTTTTACGTCAATTCGAGTTCGTTCGCCGCTCTCTTCGGTACCGGTCGGTAGGCTATACGTGGTGATTTCCTAAGTCCGCGAAACTTTTTTCCGAAGTAAAGGGATGTGACAGAAAACAGCGTTATTTTGATATTTTGTGTGATAAATTGTGTGTAAACGTTGTTTTTAATTGTGACTAAAAGTGTTAGGTCGGAGTGGTACTGTGAGTGTGATTGTGGTCACAGGTGTCGCATTCCAGGGGGGACGCCGACGCAGCCTCTGTACCCGATACAGTAGGCAGGTGAACCGCTAGACAGTCCTATTTTATTTGTAAGTAATCTACCTCTTTTTAGTGCCATAAAAGCCCTATAATTAATTAATGTTACCTGCGCCATTAGATGGTCCATTCACAGCATGAGACCTCATTAATTTAATAAATATTGTCTGTTTCTATACCTCTAGCTACTTACTAGTTAATTATGTAAACGCATCTAAGTACCTAGGTACTCACCTGGCTACTTGTATTTCTTGAGTTACATACAGGTAGTAAGTAGGTAACTGACAGTAAAAACTTAAAACCTACCAACTCCGAACACAACAATGTGCAAACTAAGTAGGTAGGTAGGTAGGTAAGTATATAAAGAATTACAGAATTTCGCTTATGTAGACATTATGGAGGTACACATAAATACCTAATACATAATCATATTGTTGCTCCTATAATTGACATAGCAAAATATTGAACATTTAATGGATATGGACGCAGATACCTAAGTAATACATGCGTTATTCTTATCTAAGTACAGTCAACCGCACATCAGTCGTAAAACCTTCTACTACTACGAAAATCGCCCTTATTGCTACGACATAAAGTCGGTGTCAATGTCAAATTGACAAATTGTTAGCAAGTGGGTTGTTGAGTGTACTCCTGTATGACCCCGCGCGGTACACCTGCGTACCAAAAACCATTGTAGTTAGTTAGAATGTCCTTGAAGAATTCGCCATGAAACTGACGAAATTATTGCTAATTACATAGGTCCTCCTTGCCTATCGAAGTCTGCAGATGGTCACTTTAGGCACCAGTTCTCAGGTGCCCATTGTGGACTAGATAGGGTATGAGCTATGAAGTACATATTATGCTCGGTAACGGGACAGACGCGTAGCCAGTTTTTCTTACGCCGACGGTGTCACTGCTGCCCATCCGGCCTAGTATTCATCTGATTGATGGCATTATATAAAAAAATATACTCTCTTTAAAATGACCTCACAGACATAGTACCTACCTATCATACCCACGGAAAGATCCTATTATCACCAGCCTGTCAATCCGCACCAGTAAAGTTAGTTGCTACATGGTAGGTAGGTACCTACTGTCTGCTTAACTCCTAGGAAGGTAATTCTGGCTCCCATTTACCTAAAGTCTGTTTTTTCCCCTATACTAATTTGACATTTCAAGTGTTTGTTGTTTGTTTCTCCAACTGGGAGTTTGACATTTCCACCTGTTAAATTAGTGGAGATAAAAAATACAGATAATAGGTCCTCTGCTGTCCTCCTAATGACAACTCTTTGCTTAGTTTATTGAAACAATTTTGCCAAATCGATTTCAAATTTCGAATGAATAGGTTAGTGATCGTATTTTATTTATTACTAGCTGATGCCCGCGGCTTCTCCCGCGTGGATGTCGGTTATTATATTATACTAAAACCTTCCTCGAGAACCACTCTATCCATTAGTGAAAACAGCATGAAAATCGGTGTAGTAGTTTTTGAGTTTATCGCGAACAGACAGACAGACAGAAAGACGCGGCGGAGGACTTGGTTTTACATTATGCAAGGATTTCTATTTCGTGTTTGATAAACCGTCGCGTCGCGACGTTTACGTAAATTAACACCTATTGCGCTATTGGATTTTAAACTCTCGGCGGTGAGCCGAGTGTTGATAATTCAACAGCGCGCTTTTATTTAGGGACTATAAGGTCACTTAGGCCCACTTGCGCGTTAAAAGCTAAGTCCGAGTTATTAGGCTAACCCATGAACGCGCAAGTGGGCCTTAGGGTATTGAAGATGGGCAAAATGATCCTCTTGAAATAAGTCTTCACTACTCGAGTCGCCTTTTGCCTTTTATACCTATGAGAACATAACAAAAAGTAAGACGAATTTTTTATTCTCCAGATATAAGACGCACATCCTTGCATATTATAAAACAAAGTCCTCCGCCGCGTCTGTCTGTCGTCCTGTACGCGATAAACTCAAAAACTACTGCACCGATTTTCATGCTGTTTTCACCAATGGATAGAGTGGTTCTCGAGTAAGGTTTAAGTATATAATAATCGTCATCCACGCGGGCATCAGCTAGTTATAAATAATGTAGACAAAAAAATAATACAACTTCGCCAAAAGCAATTCAAACTCAAACTCAATTTTTTGCGTGTTTCTGTTATACAGGCTTTACTGTAATTAACATAACATAACATCACGCCTGTATTTCCCGATGAGGCAGAGGTGTAAGTACCCACCTACCTATATAAAGTACACCCAC
This sequence comes from Lithophane leautieri, assembly GCA_949152455.1. Classification (NCBI taxonomy): domain Eukaryota; kingdom Metazoa; phylum Arthropoda; class Insecta; order Lepidoptera; family Noctuidae; genus Lithophane; species Lithophane leautieri. Next base: position 11,783,818 of record OX424470.1, read on the forward strand.
ATTTCGCCAGTTATGTTTAAGACCCATGTATTAGGGGGCGAACCTATTACCATCAGCCGGGCAAAAATCCAGACAAATGACTGCTACTAAGAAATTCCAGATGGAAAAACCCAATAACACTTTGCCGGAATCGAATTAAGGACCTCATGCTCAGCAGTAGCGCTTGCGATCACAAGACCAACTTTACTGTGAACTAAAATCTAAATAACGTAAACAACAGTTCAATAACGTGCTTATTTTATAAAGGTCCTGTTTGCATTGATTGTTGTGCAATGATAGCAGGTAGGTATACTCGTATATATTACGGTCTTCGTAAAGGTTAGAATAAATAAACAAAGACAGCTCAATTTAATTTACACGTGGAGGAAATTTATTATTTTTGCCGATATGCGATTGTAAAAATACCATGTTTTGAAACCTATTTCATCGACGTCTGTTAATAATGTATGAGTCACTGACCTTATTTTCGGCAATTTAAAAAAAGATAATATTTTATGCAAATCCGTGTAATGTTAGCAAAGTATTTTTATTAAACGTTCATGGCGACACACGACAGCGGTTCGTGAAAATGTATCCTTACTATCCTTACTAATATTATAAATGCGAAAGTAACTCTGTCTGTCTGTCGCGCTTTCACGCAAAAACTACTGAACCGATTTAAATGAAATTTGGTACACAGATAGTCTAGAGCCTGAGAAAGGACATAGGCTACTTGTTATCGACATACCACTCGGGCGAAGCCGCGGGCGGAAGATATTATAAATGCGAAAGTAACTCTGTCTGTCTGTCGCGCTTTCACGCAAAATCTACTGAACCGATTTAAATGAAATTTGGTACACAGATAGTCTAGAGCCTGAGAAAGGACATAGGCTACTTGTTATCGACATACCACTCGGGCGAAGCCGCGGGCGGTAGATATTATAAATGCGAAAGTAACTCTGTCTGTCTGTCGCGCTTTCACGCCAAAACTACTGAACCGTTTTAAATTAAATTTGGAACAGGGGTAGACCATGACCTGGAAAAGGACATAGGATACTTTTTATCCCGATATTCCCACGGGATCGAAACTTACGCGGGTGGAACCGCAAGGCGCAGCTAGTAATCTATATTTTAAGTACTATAGTTAACAATAGCCTCAGACTTACACAGTCCCCAATTACAGGATAACCAACAATCTCAGAAATAAGTGATAACTTATAATAAAACTAAAGAATTAAGGAATTAGGGCAAAACATTACTTAAAGTTAAGATTAATAACAAAGGAAAACCAAATTACAATACGAACAATATTGCAATTTTACCACTTACTAATGACTAAGACTTAAACAATAATAAATTCGGAAAAACAATGAGATCTTAAAGGAAAGTATAGGTTCTAAAATATACAACTTTATCTAACACAAATTAACAGATTGCATTTTTCGGGACTTCAGTAATTTGGCTCTAAAGACTTTTATGGAATCACTAGCTGATGCCCGCGACTTCGCCCGCGTGGATGTCGGTTATTATATACTAAAACCTTACTCGGGAACCACTCTATCCATTGGTGAAAACAGCATCAAAATCGTTGTAGTAGTTTTTGAGTTTATCGCGTACAGGACGACAGACAGACGCGGCGGAGGACTTTGTTTTATAATATGTAAAGATGGTATAGGTCGATAGACGGACAATACCAAAAAATACTTACATAATTAGATAGGTAGGTACAGTACCTATACTACCTATCATAGTGTCATTCTGTAAAGTTAATTCCGAACCTGGGTTCTAAATTAACTTTTTTTTTTTTCGGTCAGCCTTACACAATTTCAACTCATTTGTTTTTACCGTCAATCAACGCCGTTGAAATTTCAAAGCACCACTCTAAATTCGAATTGATTTAAAACACTGGCCACTTGGATATTGTAACGTAACGAAAAGCTTCAGAAATACCCGATAGGTTACCTACACAGCATTCCCATTTTCTAGAGAAAGTCGCCGCCTAGCACCATCATAAATTCTTTCGAGATTTATGTGAGCTGAAGACTCAAGACATGAAGATATTTGTAAACGATTGGTCTGAAAACTAGTTACGTCTGCGCTGTGCCTGTTTGAACGCAATTTTACAGTTGGATTTTAGGGGCGTTTGAGTTAATCTCACTGTATTATTGAAGGCGTCTGTGATAGCTTTAATCGCAAAGAAATATCTTACATTACACACTCCTAGCCCGCAAAGGTTTTAACACAATATTATGTAACATCTCTAACATTTCTCGGGACCCTCGGGTCCTGGACTGTGGACATTTGGAAGGCGTACAAGGGGCCGAAGTCAACTCGCAGAAGTCTGTTAGACGCTGTTAATGAAATGAGGCACTAAGCGACGCGTCGATTACCCTAGGCCCTAGACTCTCTATGCAGCCAAGGACCCCCGGTTGGTGTAGGATCTACACCACCTAGGTCCTTGGTTGCAATCAATGTGAAGAAATTTTCCATGCAGGGTATGGAAACAAAGACATTTGACTATGGGTTTGGGTGGTTATTATAGACTTGGCTATCTCTAGAACTATGGAACTTAAGGACTATGGCTATCTGCCTGATCAATGAAAGGTAATATTATTATATTCCATATGTGTGTCCAATCTTCTACCTAAACTAATTCTGAAGACGTTTATTCCTTCATCAAAAGCCTAAATGATTACCTACTGTCTCCATGCAACATTGGACTTAAAGGTTGTCAAATCAGTTGTACAGATACCTAATCGATATCAATCGATTAAGCATTTCATCCTTATTTAATCCATACTCTGTTTGACCTTCCTGGTGATGTTCTTCAGAAAGGTCAGGTGCGTAGTACTCGTAACTAGTAATGGCAATTAATGCGATTTTTCATGAATTTCATTAGCAAGTGAATTATTGAGTCTTAGCATGATAATTGCTATTGCTATGCTAATAGCTAATATGATGATAATTGATAATAATGAAGTATGACAATTTTATTAAAAGTGCGAATTAAAATGGTGAACGCTCATTTTAATTCGCACTTTTAATGAAAATGAAAATGTACGAAGCGATAATTCACTTAGCACTTCACGAAATTTCGCAACTAAATTTCATTAGCTAAATGCTAAATGATTTTTCACAAGCTAACAATGAATGCGAATGCTAATTAATCCATCACTACTCGTAACCGGCGTGCGTGAATGACCAGATGAATGAACGTAAACGAAGCAAAAGGAGTATGTAAGGATCGTAGTAGGTGGCGTTCTGTAGTTTCTGCCCACCCCCATGGGAAGAAGGCGTGATTTTATGTATGTGTATTGTGTTAATCCATATAGTAGGTATTAATAATGCTCGGCTACAATATTTGCGCCAGTTTCAGATGAATAAAGTTGTTAGGATCGAGAACGATGCAGGTATTAATAATGTTCCTAATTATTATTAAAATATACCTAACTAGTGTCTACACATTTGGCGAGAATTTATAGCCTAAAATTTGCACACGTTCTAATCTAGAATTCTAGAATAAATAAATGTCAGAACCTTATCTTTAAACATTGGTATTTATTGACAAGTACCTCGGTATGACTTATTTTAACTAACCACTAACCAATGACCCTTCTATTCCATTCACCCTGTCTTTGCGTGATTTATTAAGGAACTGATATAACTGCATTATAGTTTACCTCACTGTAATATGATTTTACTTACCATAGTAAAACCTCATTGTCATAAACAAATCGAAAATGTTCATTGCTGAACATTGTTCTTTCACTAGACCTACATAAGGCTATGGTACACAGAGGTAACCGACATAGCCCGAAGAATTGCCAGACTTAAGTGGCAGTGGCCAGGGCTTAGTGCTCGCAGAACATATGGCCGATGGCGCAGAAAGGTTGTGGAGGGGCGATCGCGTATCGGAAGACGTAGCGTTGGAAGGCACAAGGTGAACCGATGACCTGGGGAAGGCAGCAGGAATTCGCTGGTTGCGAGAAGCACAGAACCGGTCGAAGTGGCGGTGCTTGGGGGAGGCCTACGTCCAGCAGTGGACGTCTTTCGGCTGAAATGATGACGATGATGAGGACACAGACAGAGTCGATATTGTCTATTTGAGTGAGAATAAAGCTCTGAGAAACTATAGATGGTGAGCAACATAACATTTTCATAGTTAAAGTTGTCAAAATATTGTGGTACTGTTAACTACGTACTGAAAAATCTGTGGAATTTATTCTATTCTTATTTCCAAACATAGACAAAACTTAACTTTCTTATTTGAATCATGAACACTAATAAACCCTGTACAAACTTTAATGACCGCCGCCCCTTTTTTTTTTTTTTTTTTGAAGGTGGGAAATCATCCAATGACTTCTCCCGCTCTGGGCGGAGCGGAAGGGCGTGTCAGACTTTTACTGACTAAAACCCACCCGTGTTCCTTCATTTGCCTGTTGCCAAGGTCCCGGTATCCCTTTCGGACTTTCCCGCAACCCTGGCAGGCATCGGTCCTATTGGACCCCGTCATTTTTGCTGACATCTCTTTGAGGCGCGCGTGGAACACGACGCGCCATCGACCCGGGCCTGGTCCTTATCGGACGGCGAGCTGCCCGTTGCTCGCCGTCCGCAAGCCCGCGCCTATGGTGGCCGGAAATCCGCCTGGGATTCCCGACGCCCAGGGCGTCTCCAACGGCGGCGGTTAGGGGCGTGAGGGCGCCAACTTTGCCTTTCCCTCACGCGTTCCGCCTCCTCCTTCGCGAGCATTACTGCTTCGCAGAAGGAGGTGACGGCTTCCCATGCCCTCTCGCTCCGTACCATGGCCTGAACCAGGGCCGGACGCGAGAGGTCACCGCCGCCAATCGCCTCCGCGAGGACACGGCGGTGCTCCGCCCAAGCAGGGCACACCTCAACCGTATGCTCCACCGTGTCCTCCGGGCGATCCACACAGTGGTGACACCCGGGCGTTTCCTCCCGCCTAATCCTACACAGGTACCTCCCGAAGCTGCCATGTCCGGTGAGGACCTGTGTCAGGCGGAAGGTGAGGACGCCGTGGCGCCTCTCTATCCACTCCTCAAAGAGGGGACTTATCGCCGCTATTGTGGCGTGCCCATGACCGCCGCCCCTGGAAGCAATGTTGGTATATTGCAATGATAGTTATTAGGTAATAACAGCCGCACGGGTCGATCCATCAGGTTAAGCTACGCTTGCCGGGGTTGGTCCGTGGATGGGTAAACATCTTTACATACGGTGACTCCTCCGTCCTCCGAAAAACGTTGGTTTGTTGGTCGCGGCTGTCTTTCGTGGATCTTTGGCAGTCGTTACGGGTAGTCAGAAGCCCGAAAGTCTGACAAACAGTCATACCAAGGGGTATCGTTATACCCAGTTACTGGGTTGTGGAGGTCAGATAGGCAGTCGCTTCATGTAAAATACTGGTATTCAGCTGCATCCGGTTAGACTGGAAGCCGACTCCAACATAGTTGGGAAAAGGCTAGGCCGAATATAATAATACTTAGTTATTATTGTTTAAATGTTTATTGTTTTGAAACGTTATAATAAACAGAACAGCTACTCCGATTGTTGAAAGAACAATCAATCTTGGTCATATGAATATTTTCATGTGGCATTGAAAGAGTAAACAAAATCATAAGCCTAACAGTGATGCGAGGTTAAGTTTTCAGGTGAACCTTTACCAAAAAATGTCGTCTGGCAAATTCTGAAGCGCCTCGAGACTATAATTTACTTAACTATTTAAAGTCGAGCACTTTCTTAAAGCAGTTAGTCTCGAGAACCAAAAACAAACAAGATCACTCTGGTGAGGCATCATCACGAGTTTATGCGAGTTAGAATTCTTTACATGTACCTACTTACCGTATTTTCGAAAGCTTTCAGAACCTGACTTCTAGCTACCAAGAGAGAAAAACGAACAAAAAACAGGCGGGACTATTGTTAAATGAGGAACTAATACCTATATAAACGTTCAATTTATAGTTGTCGATCAATTGATATTCGATTATTTGGCATTCGATTTAGCATAGTAGGTACACCGTCAAGGACTTTCTAATTAACTACTTTGGGCCCGCGCACGGCCAGTCTCATTAATAATACCTAATTCACGTACACAAACACACTGTGTCGTCATATCTAAACAAATCTGTCATCGCTTCTGTACTACTGATCTCACGTTTCAAAACAAAAATGGCCAATTAATAGATAAGATCATAATTAACATAGTCAATATCACGCTATTGTCTTATGTTAAAAGTGTTGCTAACAATGCCTATCTGTTTAAAGTCTATTGTGAAATGATATAAGAATTGTACACGATTTTATCATGTAGTATTGTTGTGGTTTTTGTCACATCTGGCTGACTGAATTTGAAGGTAAAGTACAGTAAGTAAAGACTTCAACGCGCAAGGTTTACATGATATATTTTATCATTGCCTATGATCTTTCACAACGGCGAAACATGTAAGGTTCACCCTGACTATGATATCTGTGTGATTACAAGAATCTTACCGTGACTAATTAAGTGAAAAATAGTCTGGACAGTTCGGCATTGTTGGCAAAATGAAGTGACAACGACTTGAAGCGACAAGTGATGCAGCCTCAAAGCAGTAAGTTGAATTCATTATAGAACTAGATTTCTTACTTAAATATAACTTTAATAAAAAAATTAAATAAAATAAACTTTCCGGAATAAATTCTCTAAACGATGTTGGAAACCTCATCAAAATCTGTGGCGTGGCTTAGAAGAACAATGCGGACATACAGACAAACACGAAAATCGACTTTAATTTATAATAATTTAATTACGGTACGTACCTGTAATTACTTTAAAATAAAAAAAAGAGAGACCCATTGTAATTAAAGTTTGCTTCATTATCATGTAAACCTGGCAATCTGGCAACTGTGTACATTTCCCTCCGAGATCAGCATAAATTGGAAATGTATAGCTTGATGTGAAGCCGTGTGTACGTGACAGAGACCCTTTAGATGGTTGCTGCGCCGTTCTGCAACTTCTGAGCCTTTAACATGGCTACCGTTTTATCAACTAACTGACCGGTAATATTTCACATCTTTTCCAAAGATAAAATGGAAATATGGCGTCCGTAGTCCTATGCTCTCGATTCTTATTGCTTGACCTCGACACCTGCCCTAAGATAAGAGATTCAGACTTTGCAAGCTTTTGTGATAATTTTCTTGAATAAACTTATATCTTGGTGTCGGAAACCGTTAGATTTATCTATTAAAGATACAACTTGTTTTAGAATTGGCTTTTATTGAATGTTGCTATTGGAAGTGCGGTTAAACAACGGTTTCAAGTGATCGGCAAAACCTTTTATCTGTCCTAAGGCTAGTCTACTTCAAGACATGGCCCCGTTTCCTAGGTAGCTACACTGCTACAGCAATCTTGAGGAGATACAAACGGGATCGGAAGATTAGGTTACGCCACCTTTCAAGTTGAGCGAATTACAGTCACTTTGAATGACGAATTGAGGCTCAATATATCAGGTGCGTCAAATACATTCTGAATAAGTTTCCGTCAGTATCGGGAATTAAAATGATATCATTCTCTCAGCTCTCAGCTCGTATTAATTTGATCCGTGATTTAATTCCGCAAGATTTACCACAAAAGGTTTCGTAGGATTTTAAGTGCGGCACTTAAATCAAACAAAAACTCCAAAAATGGGCCCTGATTGGTTTACCCGAAAGTCTTCCGCACTTGTGTTGTCTTTTCCAACTGTACTTCATAAATGCATATTATGGCATCGCGCCCGCAGCATTTCCTGTAAAAAATATGCTCAGTAAACAGGTCCACTGTTCTAAGAAAAGTTGAATTTAATATTCTCACGAGAATTCCGTGGCTAAATACGGGCAATTGTGCAAACACAAAACATTCCTGTTGCCTGATAAATATTTAATTCAAATGGTACCTGTTAAGGTACTTAATGTACTATCAATATGCAAGAGTGTTCTATTTCAGAGCGTGATACAAGTCCGGTTGGTGCAATTTATTTCTTTGTTCCAATACTTAATAGCTTAAAAATTATTTGACTCTCACGGACTGAATCCATTAAATGAATCTATCACAGAGGTTCATTGGCATCGTACAGGTACACAAGTGTTTGAACAGCTTTGTGATGCTATTTGCATAACAGCGCAACTCAGTACACTTTTTAGCCTTTCGAAGTAACTTCGCTCAGAAGAAAACGTATAAAATAAATCATCATCACTACAGCTGAAGACGTCCACTGTTGGATATAGGCTCGAAGTGTCATAATATATGTTTTTGTATTATAATTTACTGAAAATTCACTAAAAACATTGAGCTTTTATGACTACCTTCTTTTTGTCAAAATTATTTCCCCGTGCATGTATATTTTTAGGGTTCTGGGATAGTATTATGAAGTATTAATGCCATCATTATTCCACTGAGAAAACGGGATGGTGCTAGCGGCCTTGTCTAGCTCCGTCTCGCTCTCACACTGGAAAAATGGTGGCATTAATACTTCATAATACAACACCTGTAGTCAACAAGGAACACTTATAGTTTCGCCATGTCCGTCTGTCTGTCCGTCCGTCTGTTGTATATTGATAATGCATCTCTTTAATAAAAGGGTAATTAAATTAATAGCTAAGTACCCTATAAAATGACCTATGACTATCCCACGCACCATCTCACAGGGGATGAGCTATTCCCAAAAAATCGAGTTATGATTTGATCTATAAACTGTGTGATTACGTATCCTGTCTGCTAAAGATTACGGCTATCCTCGCAAACTCACAATTAACCGGCGGAAGCACCCAACAAGGACTATAGCAATAAATGTTGAAACTAATTGCGTACGTATAATAATTACGCAAGAGGTGGGATACGAAAGAATAAGTAATTATATACTTAGAGGAATTCCCATCGAATCTGCAGGTCCATAGGACGGTGGATCAGTTATGGGACTCAGGAATAGAGATGTTAATTGGGATTTTAATAATAAAAATTAACCAATAAAATAAGTGGCACTAAATAGCTTTGTATACAATCCCAACACATTTCACATGAAATAAATGCAAATTACTATTAGATAATTTTAATTTCTAGTGTGGTTTGGTTAGTGACTAACTTGGTGTCAGAGTTTTAAAGCCGCCCAAGGGCCTCTGACTTGGTTTTACATGCCGTCGAGAAATATCCGTCTGGCATGCCGGTTTCCTCACGAAAGAAGAAGAGAGAAGATTTCTAGTAGTGGTGCCTGAAATTGGGACCCTAAAAAATATGAAATGCATACGCAAAAAAAATAGTACACTACTTATGTACGGCTGTATTATAACAAGCAATTACAAATACATTGCTGTATATACTGCTATTGCGAACACGACGTGTCTATAGGTACAAAAAGTAAGTTTTTACATTTTTAATTTTTTTTATAAAAACACTAACAATTTAAAAATTAGTAGCCCATGATCTGGATCAGGGTCCAAGCTGCCGGTGGTCAGAGCTCTAGAGAGAGGAACCTCCTTACTATGCGTGCCGTGTCCAGGAGTACTGCTTCCTGAATCAATCCTTTGACCGAGCCGCGCAATGAGATCCTCCTGAGGTGTTGGTCGAGGCTCTCCGCTATTAGGCCATTGACCGTAATGATTATCGGTACAATGATTGCAGAGTCCACGTCCCACTTGTCAAAAGTAAGTTCTTCATTAGATACCTACTTTTTTGCTTTATCTGTTTGTATCGATTGAGCAGCTGCGTGTATCGCATTGTATCCAATTTTTTATGTTCCCAAACTATCTTTGTTAAACTGTCACTACTTCATTTGCCCTACAGCGTACAATTCTCCTCCTATTGTACACATACACTAATCAACTTTTTTCAAGTAAGTAATTAGATACTAGCGGGTGATGCTATCTTGCGAAAATATAGAAGTAATCATTTTAGCGATACCTTTATATTAAAAGGCTATTGGCCCGAACAAGAAATCCGCCACTTATTTTTTTGTTGAAACATGTGTTTGCCGCTCACGGAATATATTGGAGCTAAAAGTCAATATTGTGAACACCATGTCTAAATCGTTTTTTGTTGAAAGCTTGATTTTTGTACCTTCCGAGTCGTTAATGTGGGGAACTAAGTTATGCGTGGCCAATGAATTTTATACCGGTCTCTGAGGCGAAGAAATCTTGGTATGATTGCGGTTTTTTGGTAAGTAACCTTGATATTTCTGTGTAATAGTGTCACTCAATGAAGCTGTGTGGTAACAAACTATGAAAGTGTCTATCCACAAAGGGCTTCCAATTCCAAAATCACTGACAAAATTCCATCAGAAATGATAGGCCTCCATTAAGAAAGCCGTTTATAAGCACTAAGTATAATAATGAAGATGACAGTTCTTGAAGTCATCCCAAAACCCATACCTACCAATATTACTCTTCACAATACTTTGTAGCTAATACACTACATTCTCTTTGCTTGCTTATAGTGAGAATGATGATCATTACTGTGAATTGCAATGCCGTCCTCACATAGTTTTCAGTTTCTATTCGTGATGTTAATAAAATAATTCTCAAATTACCTTTACGCCAAGAAAATATGACAGCCTAATTTTCAACGGCAAATCATACTGACATATCATTATTATGACAAATTGTTCCAATCAATCGGAACACATTATTACATGATCAATTAGATTCAAGTATCTCAAGTCTTCTAATGCATTGTTCTGTCAAGTTAAGGTCGATACAGACTTAGTCGTCGTCGCCCTTGCACTATATTCGTCGCTTCGCAACCGAACTCTCGATATAATAACAATGCTAGTGATTATGAATTCGTTGCTAACATTTACGCATTAGATACGCGTAGTTCGATGAATGGTTCGTATTACTTCGTGTTGAGTCGGAGCTTTTCGCTCACGGTCAAGTCTACTTAGGATGGAAGACATTGTATGATAAATGAAACTTTGATGGATTGTGTGAAAGATGATATGTCTGTGGAAGGAGTGAAAACTGAGATTGAGGTGATAGAAAAGTGAAGGCAACAAAAGACTTACTGCATAAGCATAGTATAAGCATAATTTGCCTATAATGTTCCCACTGCTGGCACACAGGCCAGGGGCCGTATTATGACGTGTTAATGCCACCATTTTCCAGTGTGAGTGAGAAACGGAGTTATACAAGGCCGGTAGCACCATCATTTTTTCGCAGTGGAATAATGATGGCATTAATACTTCATAATAAGGCCCCTGTTTCTGTGAAAGGGAGTGGGCCATAATCCACCACGCGGGTCCAGTGCGGATTGGTAGATGTCACATTTTTTCGAATTACAATGTCAACCCCAAAAGCAAGGGGTATATGTATGTAACTATCTAAGAGCAGGAGTTTGATGGTGTGAAATAGCAACAGTATTCGAGATTGTTCTACGAAACACCAATAATAACAAAGAAGATACTGAAAATAATACCTTCATCTAACTCCATAATTTCCAAGCTAGTGATTGCAATTACTATTCCACGATGACTTAAAGCTGATCTCACATGATCACGTCATACGGAAATTACGAGGTCTAGTAATAGCTTTTAACGATATTATCGAAGGATATGGACTCCACAAATCTCCATTTAAGTATATCGCTTATCGTGGATTGAATCCAAACCCAAGAAATACATGCAACTTTTTTGCAATACATGCAAACTAAAATAAGTAGTTACTTAAGTAAGTAGATAATAATAACTACATAGCACCGTAACACGTCAAGTCAGCAAGAAATATTAAAAATAAACATGCGCGCAGGCACACATCAATCGAATGTCATGACGATGGCTATAATATGACGTAAGATAAATGCTTCTAACATTCTAAAGAATCGAATTCCTTTTTCGAATATCTTTGAAATGGCAACGGCACTCAGTGTAGCCGGCTACTACGTGGCTTTTTTTATAAGATGGGTATTTTTATTGCGCATAGGCAGGACCCATGAGGTCTTCTTGTCTCTGTTAAAGCGGTACTTTCCTACCGGGGCATTTCAATTGGTACTTTAGACGTTGAAGTAAAAGCAAATATCAATAAAGAGAACTTAACTTCTAGAGAAGGAATTTTTATTACACTACTGTCGTAAAAATCTGATTTTTTTTAGAAAAAGGTCGTATAAGGTAAGTTTAAGAAAATAATAAATAATATATGTCTTTTCTCAATCCCAGAAAATATTAGCTCAAAGTAACACTAGGAAACAAGACTCCAATAATAGCCAAACAACGCAAATTATCCGCAGAAACCACGTCAGTCTCAAATACCTCCGTATTCACAAATTATTATCTCCAATTCAAACATCATGGCATGTCGCAATCGCATTGTTTTATCTGAGCTTGAAGCACACTAATCTAACCTGTTGAGGAATGTAAGGCCGTGTCTAACAGCCTTTTCTAAGACACGTAGGACCTCATTTATCTGATGTGACAGGTATGAGAATACAGCATGACTGTGTGCATGTTTGGACACGCAAATTACGGGACACAGGGTGACAAATTGGGTAATTAGTCCGTAACCACAATCTTTGGTAGCTGCTTGTTTTGTTGCGAAATTCTTGCATCTGTGGCTTTAATCCATAGGGTTTGTGGAATTGTAATCCTTATTATTGTGTCTTACAATTGGAATAAGGAGCTTAAGAGATTATTATTGCAGTGTATTTTATCAGTAGGATCAGCTTCCAGAATGTTACGTTCTACTGCAAATGCTAAAGGTAACATAATGAAGTGTGCTGTTTCCGCGTTTTATTCCTGATTTATAAACTGGAGTGAAAATTAAAATATAATTATTTTATCTTCGTCGTCGTTGAGTCGTTCAGAGTTTCGGAAGCCTATAAGTCTCAATTTGATGTAAATTGCAATAAACCATCCTTGCGTGTATAGTTAAATAACTTCGATGACATAATTGAATATTTCATTCGCCAATACTTCTAATCGATCCATTAAGAAATTATCCGTAGAGAAATACCGTTTAACTGAATAATGGCTATGCAACAGGACACGACTTCTGATATCAACTGCAACAATAAATCTAATACTTAGAACACGGCGTGTGTTGGGAGCGGCTTACCTTTGGCTGACGAGGTCGAATAATGTTAATACCTCTACAAGAAGCACTGTATCACCGTTATTTATGTCTACACTTGCATCTAGCGTGCATTTGGCATTTTACTGTTTGCCAGGGTTAAGAACTCTGACTGAGAAACTAAGCATGGGTGTATGGCTGGTTTTAGAAAGCTTTTAAGAGGTAAAAGTGAATTATGCATCTGCATTGGCTGTTTCTCTTGCGCGTTATAATACTTGATTGGCGTTCGTTACAGAGAATGTTTGTGATGGGCATGGTATATCTACATTTAGCTAAGAGACAGTGAGAGGTGATAATGTATGTTTCTTTTTTATGATAGTGATTAAAGGGCAAAGCTCACGGGCAATGACTGACAAACATCTTGTCAGTAGCTTCTTTATGCTAACGTGACTGCTTACTAGGACAATCGCACTGAGTAGTAGATGTGAGATTCTAGTTTACCGTAGAGCATTGCTGTCATTTGATGCTATCAGTGTTCTTTTTGCTTTTGCAGCTGCCGCGTCGCTTGATCCAACAAGGTCACATTTAACTAGTAAACTGGTAAAGACGTGTAGATGGTTCTCTGTATCGAATTAGTCACACATTTTTTTGCAATGGACCATCAATGATCGTGACAACATGCACACATGTAATTCTAAACGTGTTAGCATTGGTCTTGGCAATTTCCATCAAAGCGTACCGTTATGTCAACATGAGCGAGAAATCTGTCAGTTCTGTTACAATACAGCTCTCGTGTCTCCAAGCTAAATATTTTACGTAAGTTTAAGCTAATACAGAGACAATGGCTGCCTTAGTTTAGCTGATAAATTATTTCTAACTTATAGGGTCATAATGGTCGTAATCGAGCAGCCGACTTTGTAGGTGGCGGTTGATATCGTTATGTCAACTAACTAGTGTTATGAAATGCACTATACGCTGTGTTTTCTTAACTTTCTCATACTGTAGTTACCAGTTAAATAAGCTTTCGCAGTTCTCTGATGCATAATTCATTAGAGTCAGGTGCTTTGCAGGAATATATTTGCTTGATTTCGTTTTTCTTTTAGTTCAGACTTTAAATCTAATTAACCTGAAATAGGGGAAGGTTTTGCACACCCCGATGTGTCCACATAGCTATCTTCAATGGGGGCAAGAATGTTGACAATGCTGACAACTATCCGATTAAAAGTTTTGGTAACCTTCAGATTTAAGATAGTCAATTGATTTAGGCGTGACTTTGCGGAAATTCATTATAAAATACATAAGACGTAAGTAAATAAATATTTAGTAACCTATTTCGCTTAACTATTCTCCAAGAGTCATAAAAAACCTTGTTAGAAATCAACACGTGTTTCACCTCTCAACGAGGCATCCTCAAGATGACGATTGACCAGTCGTAAACCAGAACACGACGTGTTGCCACACCGAGTGCTTGACGCAGAGTACCTTCAGATTTCAAAAGTCGGATGTAAACTAATGTTTCGCCTTGAAACCGACCCACCACCATTTCAGATGATAATGTTTATTGCAGTTTTGCAGTGTAAAAAGTTTGCATAAAATTAAACCTCAGACGTTGAATGAATGAGCAATAAAAACAAATCTATTCTGAGAAAGAGCAGTAATGTACTCTCTTCATTAGTTTTATGTACGATAGTTTAATCACTAAGATTATCTATATACATATAATAAAATAGTAACGAAGAATTTTACTCGGCTTGTCTGTTTGTCTGATGTATGTTTCGGATTGGCGCAAAAACGGCTGAACGAATCTGGTTGTTTGGCACATAGATAGCTTATAACCTGGATTAACACATGGGGTACTTTCAAACGCGGTAGTTTATTGGGATATTTTCCGACATCCACGCGGGCGAAGCTGCGGGTAAAAGTTAGTTATGAGATTTATTTTCCCCGTCATCTGGGTCTATTAATGTGTTGCCGATAGAAATCTTGATTATGACGAGTCTCTTGGATAACATATTCTTACAAAGCATGATTTTATTGATTGCGTAGGTTTCATACAATTGTTTCTTGCGTTATGAAGCTCATTTATTTTGAAATGTTTTCTTTAGAATTATATTATGCGATCTAATGTTTGTAATCCTTTCAGTTTTTATTGCGGAAATACTAAAATATCTGTTATGTGAAGAGAACTCTCTAAAATAGCTGTTACTTACAAAGGATTACACAACTATAACAATGAAATTGACAAAATATTTTTCAGATTATTTCAGTTATGTGTTTATGACATCATCAAATTCACACACAACATCACCCGACTGGTAGAAAATGCATGACATTATGTCTGCTCCTGTAAATTTTTGTGTGCTGAAAGTATTAATTAAATCAATTAAATTAGGTTAGGTCTAGACTTTGTTTTAGTGTAGAAATAAAACACCATTTTCAATTTATTTAAAATCAACCTTGTTTTTTTTTGAACTATTATGAATTTATTATTTAAATATTGTGACCTCACGATCCTCCCCTTTATT
Source organism: Lithophane leautieri (assembly GCA_949152455.1). Lineage (NCBI taxonomy): Eukaryota > Metazoa > Arthropoda > Insecta > Lepidoptera > Noctuidae > Lithophane > Lithophane leautieri. The sequence goes on from OX424470.1 coordinate 11,799,336, forward strand.
AGATCATTTGTATTATTAGTATCATGATCAATATTAATTTATTTAAGTACTAAACGATCTGCTAATAACATTAACGGCTGACAGGCAGTAGGAATGTACTCTAGATAGTAGTCGGCCTCAACACGGTGCGAGGACACCAACCGGTGACGACCACACTTTTACTGAGTAAATGAATAATTAAATATTAAATAATAATTGGTTTTATAATAATAAGACACTTTGTGGCGGTATCTACATCGCCACATGCGAACTTTACTTACTTTTAACCAATTTAGGGGTATGAGGAACAGGGTTTAAAGTTCACTCATCCGCCATAGAAAAGGGAGGATCCTCCGATCAGGCGGTTATTGCGTCTGACGGGCAATTGCCCAACGATTGATGTCGAGTTCTTGTATTTATACGGTAAACTTTAATTGCGCGATGCAGGATTTATGTGACGTCAGGATTTTTGTGTGACGTCATGTCTTTGATACGTAGTTCGCATGTGGCGATGTACATACCGCCACAAGTTTGAAGAAAAGAAGTCGGTAGTCGGAAGGGGTACGAAAATAGGAGGATAAATGGAACGTCATGTCCAGCAGTGGGCTCTAAATAATAGATTGCAATCAGGATTGATTATAGTCGTTTTTCGCCGGATTAAGTAATAATACTTTGAGAAGGAGGGTGATAAGATTGGTTTTCAGACTTTTGGGTTTCTGACAATCCCAAAAGTCTTGACAACCAGTCTCATCAAGGGTATCCAGGAGTGTTACCCAGTAACTGGATTGTGGAGGTCAGATAGGCAGTCGCTCCATGTAAAATACTGATATTCAGCTCCATCCGGTTAGACTGGAAGCCGACCGTTGGGGTCGACTTCCAATCCAACCGGATAGTTAGGAAAAGGCTGGGCAGATTTGATTTTGACTTAAGAAGGAGGGTGATTCCCGTGAGGTATTTAGTGTGCGTGTAGCTTTAGTTTGCAGTAAGGATTTAACTGAATCAGGCAAAAGTAAGTAACGTTAAGTTACTAGTTAGTAAGCAAATTAAAATAAGTATGTATCTACTTATAGTAAGTTTCTAACTACGTACGTGCCAGTCTAATTAAGTAGATCCTGTTTGTAAGAACCTAAGAACACGCATCCTTGGCCACAGATTGTGGTTCATTTCGCCGCATTTTACGTATGAAGCTACAAGTACGCGGCGGGCCCGTGTTGTCGGGCCAATTCAGTGAGTGTAACGTAGTCAGAAGATGTAAGAGTTACGCGATAGAAAGAGAGGCAAGTTCTAGGTTAATATAACGGTAGGCAATTGAATTGAATTGTACTTTATTGTGTCGTAGCAAGAGTCGATTTTTATTTAAACGACTTTGGGGAGTGAACCATCTGTATTAATCTGTGCCGTTGCCAAGCTACCACAGATGGTTTAAAAATACGATGTGTTAGAAAAACAAACCGCTACCTGTTTTTTGGATATTACAGGTAAAGATGAATCTTTGAAACTCATTTCTTGCACACGATTCAATCCTGACCTTTAAAGTTAACCTATCACAAAATAATTGCTATGTGGTTTTTCTACTAAAGAAATAATATTATTTCTTCGTGACTATTCTGACCTTGTCCCCGTCACATATGTAGCGTGCAAGTGTTTTATAAATTGTAAGACATTATTGAATTGACACCTATAAATAAAGACAAATAAGCTGGTACCTTATCTATAAGGTTATTTTTTTGCCATCGAGAATAGTTATGTCCTGCTAGTCACGTTGAGATTGCCATTGTTAAGTAAGGTACTAGAATTGTTTGAAAATAAAAAATGGTTTAGAACGATAAACTAACTAGCTGTTGCCCGTGACGTCACATAGCCTTACCAGCGGACGATCAAGAGTTCAAGACTAATCAAGACGCTTCCAACGATACCTCATTTGTCAAATTGTGATGAGTAGTTTAGAAGATATGAGGGAACACATGAACATACATACATACCGCTCAAAATCATACTCTCCTTTTTGCTTTGCCGTAGTCGGGTAAAAACAAAGGCAACTGTTTGGCTTATTCTACTGTACAGCTTGGCAAATTAAAAAAAAATTGACCGACTTCAAAAAAAAAACAAAACAAAAAAGGACTACTGTACTAAAAACCAAAAGACAAAAGTACTTCTTTAATAATAAGAGAAAAATAAAAAAATAACTTTAATTTTGGAAGTCGGTGTGTCTTTGCTTTTAATTTGATTTTAGATTTGTGTCAGTTGTAATAGCAATCATGTCATTTGGTTTAAATAGTTTTTTATTTTTAGTTTCTTATTTATCTTATATAGATTCTCCTCTAATAGACCTTGTGAATGTGAGAACGTTGTAGGCTTAGTGGACTGTAGACCTTTTATTTTTTTTTATTTTTTTATGGAACAATTTCAGTTTATTTTAACTACCTACATGAAACTCCTTGAAAGGCAGGCCTACACTGTCCTCCCATAACTATAAACACTGTAATTCGAAAATATTGTAAAAGCCAATTATCTTTTAAAAGAGTAACCATGGAGTTTCTTGCCGGCTCTTCTCCATAGGAAACGACCAATTGGAACCGTGCACCTAGCTTCTGACGTTTCATAAGTGCCCATGTAGGCTTATGTGAAATAAAATATTTTGATTTGATTTGATTTGAATTTTAGTTTTTGGCCACCGACTTCCGAAATTAAAGTTATTTTTTTATTTTTCTCTTATTATTAAAGAAGTACTTTTGTCTTTTGGTTTTTAGTACAGTAGTCCTTTTTTGTTTTGTTTTTTTTGAAGTCGGTCAATTTTTTTTTTTAAGTTTTATTATTTTTCCATTTTTTGTGTAATTTGATTTTTGTAATCATGGGTAGACCAACTAAAGGAGCCGCCCGCATGAAGAAAAACAGAATTAAAGAGACTAATACTGCTGAAAAAGAACGCCTATCTAAGAATCGCAAACGGAGTGCTATGTCCGGTTCCCAAGAATCACCGTTAGCTTGTCATGCTAGGTTATCTCAGATGAGAAATTACATGCATTCTCATTTGTCAGGAGTCCCCAAATGATAAGATCTGCCGACTCAATCTTATTCAAAAACGATTAAGTGGCGAGTCGTCTGAACAGCGCAAGTATCGTTTAGATGTTATACGAAACCGGCTGGCTAATGAGACTCCCGTGCCTTCTCAAGAATATAAGGGTGAACACTATACATTTGCTTACACTGTATAGTTCCCCTCATCATCATATTATAAGGTGACCATAATCAGATCTGTAATGTCACTTACAACCTATATGGTTGCAAAGTTCTTATCAATATAAATGAATTAAGTCCAAACACAAGGTAATTACTGTGAACCGTTGAGGAGTTCCGTTAATCGTCCTTCGTCTTCATCATCAGACCCTTAACGACAGTCACAACCCATCCAAGTGTAAAGTTCTTATCAATACAAATTAATCAAGCCCAAACACAAGATATCTGCTGTAAACCACTGAGGAGTTCCCTCGACTGTCTTTCGTCTTCATCATCAGACCCCTAACGACAGTCACAACCCATCAAAGTGTAAAGTTTTTATCAATACAAATTAATCAAGCCCAAACACGAGGTATCTGCTGTAAACCATTGAGGAGTTCCCTTGACTGTCTTTCGGCTCCATCATCAGATCGACTCCAGGCCTTCATAAAATTGTAGTGCTGTAAAATACCTAATGAATAAATTAAGGAATGCACTAGTTGCCCTTACGATTTTTGAAAGTTCCCCTCGATTTCTCTAGGATCCCATCATCAGATCCTGACTTGGTGACAATGGGACCACCTCAGAAGTATAAGCTTTTGAACAAAAAAAGAATTTTTTAAATCGGTTCACAAACGGCGGAGTAATCGGTGAAAATACATAAAAAAAAAAAAAACAATCATCCCGAACATAGTACCTCCTCCTTTTTTGAAGTCGGTAAAAAGAGTATGATGCGGTGACAGATGAAACTAAATATTTTACTTTAAGTAATGCAAACCTATAATGTTGGCACTACTTTGCCGACAAGTGCTAGTAGGTTTTGAGTCAGTACAAGCAGCGTTTTTCACTATTGGTCTAAATTCTTTGACGCATTTCCCATTTGAAGTGACATAAATGCGGTAGAGGCGCCCTCATTTTTTCCAAACTCTTTTTTGCCAAGCTGTACACACGGCTACACATCAAGTTACACATTTCCAGTATAAGCTGACCTCGCATTGTACGGAAATCCTATATAATGCGAGATCACCATAAACTGGAAATATATAGCTTGATGTGTAGCCGTGTGTACATACGCTATGATATGGGCAACAAAATTTGTTCTATTGCTAAAAGAAGAAATACTTAATTGAAGTTCGTATATTTTCAATTAAACAAGAAACCAATTATTTGAGTAATTATTTAATTTCACGTGGCGCTATTGTGCACTACGTTTTAAAAAGATATTTTTTGCCATGAAATAGCCTAGCTTTTAGAATGCTTTAATATCGGCTTTGAATCATTACTGGTAGAGCAAGTACGAAAAAAATTTAGTCCCCGCAGACATTAAACCTTACTGAGCGTTTATTTTCTACTGACCAATAAAAAACTTGAACTGTCAATTTGGATCGTGATGCAACGGATGGTACCTATCACTGCTGCTTCAGCAACATTTACCATCCCTGTTCTTAGCTCATGAATCTAACTATGGCTATCTCGTTCTCACAACTAAGCGTCACATGCCTTTTGATTGGACCATCAACCTGTTTGTATAGGTGTTCCATCGTGAGATGGAATTGACTCACGGCACGGGTATCCTGTGGACATTTTTTCCAGCACTATAAATAAAAGTGTTCGAGGCAATAGAAAAATAAGGGCCATATAAACGACACGGTCTTTTGAACGTAACTTGTTGGAAAGCTTTGTTAAAATCTTTGTGTGGGAATTCAGTGGTCATAATGACATTTTTGTCTTAATTAATGCCTTGAGCTCATAGTGAGTTGCGCCCCCTTTGTTCCCATCAAAAGGCAGCTCGTTATTCAACTTTCAAAGGCATGCGATGTCCATTGCTAGTGGTTTATTACTTTTGCGTGTGATTAATTAGGTTTTATGATTTGTCATGAATGTAATTCTTGTCTTGATCACTATGTTTAGAAATAATAGTTACTTGTTGGAATCAGGACGCGTCATCTACATTTTTTTTCCCTTTTCTTGGCTCATAAAAAGCTCGGAAACAAGAATGTAACTAATTTCATAATGGCTACATTAGTCAGATTACATGGTATTCGACATGTACCGTTTGTTAAAATAAATCGCACCGATTCGCCGAAGATACACCTGTTCCGTTTCTCAATTCGGTCTCCAAGAATGTAATTAGTCGTTGCCCAACTGTTCTGCTCGATAAATCTTTGTTTTGGGATTCCAGTCTTTTTGTTTTTATCATTGAACGTCTTTATTACGTGTCATTAGAGTTCACAAAGCAACAGGAATCTTTCAATTAACAATGACGACAAATGACGTTTGTGGCTCAGCGGGCTGGGAACGATGGCTTGTCGAGAGACCGGGACATGACTTCGGTCATCTTGTGTCTATAGAATTAAGAAACTTCACCAGATAAATTCGAAAGATAATATTTTTATTATACTGTATACAATAAAATGTTATCTTCTACGTTACTTATGTGTTGTTTTTACTAGCCATCGCATTTCGCAAGTTAGGTAGCACTGATACATATCTGTTCGTAAATATAAAAGCTTGCGTTGATTAACCGGATAGCCTATGTACTTACATGAGTCGATGATTTCATAAGTTTTAAACTTTAAGATGATTCATGTCGCATCCGCGAACAATTTAGTCATGTTTTTTGGCGACTGTATTTATTCTGTACTGATAATGATGCCTTTGAACTTTAAAACCCGCTGTATTTTTTGTACCGTGAGACTCAGTGAGACGAAATCGAATTTCCTCCGGTGCGACTAACCGCACAGGCTCTATCCTGCGGCTTCTTTGAATGTGCCCGAGCACCGTGTCGTTACTCCCCTCTCTTCACCTCACCAACCTGACCACCGCACCGCCGAATCCTCGGAACCACGGTCAATCGTCTTTTGTTTGTTAAACGCGATACAAAACCAACACGTACACGGAATAAACCACCGTCATATTCTTTTTATGTTCTCTCAACCGGCGTAGCCTCTTGGCCACAAAACAAATAAAAGGTGCTCCAGATCGATATTTATGTATGAGCACCGATTACTACCTCCATGTTGCAATTGTGAATTGCAACTTGAAAGTGTGATGTAAGCGTTTTATAGGTAAAACATGACGAATAGATTATAATGGCTTATTATGTCCAGGCCTAAATGGGATCTTATTTTATCAATGTTTACTGTCAATGGTGAAGTAACAAGTTTATGGGCGAAATATTTCTTTGTCAAATTGTCTGTGAGAAACTTAAATGACCACTAGCTTTAGCAATAGCACCAGAGACCGATCTTTTTTGTGAAATAACACATTTACCGGTGGACATTAACGGGTTTGGTCGATAGGCGTTGGAGCGAATAATCGATCTAAAATGAAATAACAGCAATTGAATGCACTTAACAATACTTATCTAATTTTGGAGTCTCGGGCCAATCGTTCATTGCCGCAATGAGAGCTCATTAGAAATTGGGCACTTTTAAACTGGTTTTAATATCGATAACGATCTAAATGATTTTGTCAGGTAGGTGTTTTTGAACTTCTCAATAATATGATCAAAATTATCTTGAAATTGTCCTTTAATTACGTGTCTAAGTGATTGATTAATTGATTAAACAGATACGAAAATCAAATACGTGTGTTGGTCTGATATGTCTCCATCTAGAATATGATAATCGAGCTCATTATTTTGTGACTTCTGACAAGTTGTGTCTTAACTTTGACCAGTTACGAAAGGCTTACTTAAATCTATTCAATTCGATAGTTTCAATTAGAATTTCAGTATTGAGTTATGTACCTGTAATATTGACTAACTATTCTTCGATAAAAAGTTTGAATTACTACACTTTAGATGCTTCAGCTGATTTCTTAAACTCATCTCTTTTCATCTAAAGTTCATTCGCCGAGCTTTACTTGTTGGAAATTGGAGGGACAAAAAACTAAAACGACTGTATTTAAGTAAATAAGCAAGAACCCGGTTGTGTTACTGCCTTATTTTAGAGCCTCCATTAGTTTTGGCGTGCTCAAAATGGCAGTTAATAAGCTGGGATCGGTAACGAGTTGCAGAGACATGCAGGAAACATGACGTCATTTTAAATGTTTTACCTGTTTCCATGCACCAAGCCTTTATGAATGTGTTATTTCATACTTAAACATAATTGCTTAGATCCCTATCATTATTATGCGCACGGCGGGATGGCTCCCGGCGAGGGAACTAATCTTCCCTGTACTTTTGGTCGTATATAAAAACTTGGGTCTTTCAAATCGTGGGAAGTTCCGATGACTTTGTTTTCGATTATCTCCATTATGTTTGGAATGACTCTATTTGAAGAAAGTGTAAACTTGTTTTATTCTTCAGCTACTGTTTCATCTTCTTTTCATGCAATTTGTTTACCATTAAGTTGCCCAGTTGTTGTTGCTTTAGCTTTAAAGAAAACGTGACCATTTACTGAAGTTTCTTTTTTGTCTTCTAAGTCAATATTGCCGAAAAAAATGTCTGAAGCTTTAATCTTTTTTCGGTAATATTCAAATATGCTGTATCATCTTCAATGGACTGTAGTTGCCCTCTTCAATTTACTAATGGAACATCCAATGTGGTTTTTAACCGACTTCAAAAAGGATGAGGTTCTCAATTAGTCTGTATGTTTTTTTTGTATATTTGTTACGCGATTACTCCGCCAATTATGAATCGATTTTGATGATTCTTTTTTTGTTTGGTAGGTCATGCTTCAGAGGTGGTCCCATATAAATTGTATTAACTTTGCTTGCATAGTTTTTGAGTTAACTTCAATATTACGTATTTTTCCCACTTAGTATAATATGTAGACGATGTTTTAAGTGACTCCGTCACTGTTATTTACATAACAGGTAGTGGTACTCGAAGTTGTGTCGGGTAGGTACCACAACTAAAAAGTGAAAAATAAAAACTTGCCCTCTTCAATTTACTAATGGAACATCCAAGGTGGTTTTGATGCTACATGATCAAGTTACACATTCAACATTTGGTTCTATATTTTCTTACTAAGTATATTAAATCCGATATAAATGTACTTTTTTCTCAAACATGCTTGGAAATTCGAGCACTATTTTGACAACCTTCTTCGAGATAAATCGAAATTGCTGTATTGGTCAAAAACAAGTGACGATGCGGCCAGCAAAGTTACTATGAAAATCCAAATCTGGCGTGTTAAGCGGCCAAATAAATTACTATGAAAACTCATATCTGTCGTGTTATTTAAAAATAGAACGAACTTTTTACTTCAACACAATAATGGCAACCAAAGAAATAACAAAGATTTTTATTAAAATTTCGATTTGGCTTGCAAATAGAACTGTATAAAGTAAAGAAGAAACAAATGAACATATTGGCGCATGAAAAATTAGAGTTCATCATGGATTCTGGAAATTTTATTTATTTTCTCAGTTTGAATTTCCGCGCATTATTTGAGAAAAGTACTATACAAGGCTTGGCCGCAATCAGGAATTGATGGACTCTCGTATGTGTGCCTCGGCTTCGCCTTGGCCCACATTTTCACGATCGTCCATCAATCCCCTTATTGCTGGCCGCGACAATAATGTACTATTTCTTTACCCCACCTCACACAAGGTACACGTAAACCAACAGACACTTGATACATGCGTCATACCTCCGGATGTGGTACCCTTACATCTGTAGAACCAGTTTGAGACAACGAACTTTTTGTTCCACTATCTCGTCCATTTGTTTGTCGACTCTTGGCCATTAGCCGACTGTTTGATGTTAGATGTGATAGAGGAATGGGTGCGGCTTTATAATCATACGTGGCCTTGCGATTTCGAGGAAGGTTTGAGGTAAAAACTTGGATTCGCAACACTAGTGCACTAATGAGTTGTTTGATATTTCGTTTTGGGATTCAAATAGTGAATGGGATATTTTTTTTTTGTTGGAAATTGTGTTTTAGTTCATTAGTGTTCTTTAAATGCCTAAGTTTAAAGCGTCTGGTGTTAGTATTTGGTTTGAAGATCAGAGGCCCTAGTGTGAGTTTCTTTTAACTATCTCGACTTTACACATCGACCGCGTTCGGCGCTCCGATTGGTCTTTAACTGGCCTTCACTGGTGAAGGGCCAATCGGAGCGTCGAACGCGGTCGATGCGTAAAGTCGAGATTGTTAAAAGAAACTCACACTACACACACACACTCACTTCTCTGAGAGAATTTTGTGTCTAGGTAAAACAATCTTCCTTTATCAATCAATCTCACTGAACAGCGTCAACCCTCAACCCTTCCCTGCAAAACACAACAGTACAAGACAACTCTATTTCACAATCCAACGGATAGGTGATTAAGTAGACCGCATCAGTACTAAACATCTCCGCATCGTATTCACTACGATGAGAACAGAACGATACTATAAAGTTATATGCATTTAAAGCATAGTTCACATGTTCCATATTCCCGTTCTCCCACGCAAGCTCCCATTAAAGTACTACACGCGATCATCAATCTAAGGCCGGAACAATAGGCTTAGGAAGACTTTAGCGTCGCGAATTTTTCGAACCGAATCGCAGACTTGTGTGAAATGACGTTTAGAACCGCTGATATGTGTATGACTTTCGATTTTTGTTTGTGAAAGCTTCGTGCAGTATTGGTAATAGGGGTTTTGTTTAGACAACGAGTCATATTGACTGTTTTAGCTATTGTTCTGTTTTTATGGTATGTTATTTGACACGTCAATTTTTTTTTCACGGTTTATTAACGGTGAAGGCCTTTTTTGATTATTTGGCATTTTTTTTAATAATTCTGTCTTAGACTTCAGAGAGGTCTAAATAGAATAGAAGTATTAATAATGAAGTAGCTATCTTTATTTTTCTGGTAAAACGAGTTTGGCTACGACTCTTTTTATGGTTTTATAATCGAGTAGGTGCCAAGAAGTTTTGTTTTTATTCTTCTTTTTGTATAATCTGCAGATTGCAATTCTCTAAACGTAAGTATGCAAAATTTAAGATTTGACAGAGGTTGTATGGAAACCTGTTGGCTGATGTCATTCGCCAAAAATAACTTGACTGCAGGTCATTTAAAAGCCAAACCTAAGGAATTCTGAATCCAAGTTTTTGTGCGTGTCTGCTACTAATATGGTGATCCTAGGGCAGGAGATCACCCGTTATACCATTTTCGTGTGTTTATTGAAGGTTTATTCTACAAGGTTAACTGTAATGGGAAAATGCTTTAAACGGTGTCCATAAAAAAAAGATGATTTTTGAGCTTTTAAATCATGAATGAAATTAGCATAGAGCGATGCTCCAGAATACATAGTGCTTACGCCAATAAGATGTTTCGCCCCAACATTTAAATAGACTGCCTTTGTTTAGTTCTCCCACGAATAGCAATAACGGAACATCACTAAATGGTAGTTAGGTACGTCACTACTCCTCACTACGTGCGAAAATCCGTTGCGTTATTTGTTCATGAGAGAGTAAATTGAAATTTATGCCAAGCTGACAGTTCAATGAGACATAGTTTATTCGAAACAATGTCATTGGCAGAAGCTGTACTTGATTGGTTTATCGACGGTTTTTGTTTGCTCAGGCCGTAACAGTAGTTATTTGTTATTTCTTTCGTGTGCTGATATGGTGATGGGGCCATAAATGTGCCTTTGATTAGCAACTTAAGTAGATGGCGAAAACTTATTTTTTCTTATGCCTTATTTGGCCAATAGTTTTAATTATCATTTAATTAATCGTTTAACATAATATAATTTAACATGTATTGAGGCGTAGACAAAAATAATATGTCGTATTTTGTTTAATTCATTGAATCTATTGCCCTTGACATTTCGCATAATTTTTATTACTTATTTGCACAAGAATTCACAGAAATCGTCAGCCATTTTGCAAAGTAAATTAATCACCGATAAAATCTTTTAAAAGCTAAGCTTTCCTATTCTCAAACAATAAAATGGAGAATAAATGTATTGTAGAGTGTGAGAGTATTTTATGCAAAATGGCGAAGTCAAAACCAATTAAAGTTAATATTAATAAGTGATTTCGTATCTTGTGTAATAAAGTGCGTCGTAAAGGTTGCATAAAAAACGTTTCTTCGACCTTTATATTTCTTAAATTCTTATCCAATAACCATTATTTGTCTCTTTTCATAATTCAAGTGGCATTTACTCATGGTTGAGTAATTCGGTTAGCTTTCTTTATTAAACTTTGGTACCTGTGGCCTACCTTTCAATAGTTCCAACCCACGCATTTTACTACTAAGATGCGTCAAATCAATTAATGAAAGTTTTTTTATGGAGTTCAATCGTCTGAATAGACAAAAATCTATTCTGATTGAATAAATAATATAATAATTTTCTTTGAACATCGATTGATCATTTTCAGTCAAACCAATCAGCTATAACTAGGTACCTACTGCTTCTTGCTTATCTCAAGACTTTCCTCTAACAACTTTAATTGCGCAAGTAGAATTCCGTAGCAGTAAACAACAGAAATGAGGACTTACTGCCGGTTGTTAACCCTTACTTACGAGCGTCAAAATAACTTATTTTCCGTCCGACTCACAGATTGCCTACCTATCAACTGATAAGCTATCATTTTCCTTCATTACGAGGTCTGTATTCAAAAAACCGTAACAAGTACACACCGCAAAACAGTTTAGTATACCAGGCCAGAAATTACCTTTTTCAAAGTACAAAGTTGTAGTTGGGTTGGCTTGGCTGTCTATCTGTACCTTAATCTCTTTTCTCGACTGTACAGATTCGTAGTACACACATAAAGTAGATCGTCGAGCATGCTTCTAATAAAGATATTATTATACATAAATTACGTTCAATGTTACGTTCAGGTAATTAATGGTTTGGTCAGAACTCATGAGTTTCGATCGTTCAATCAACATTTTGTGTCGATTTTCGATCAGTCGTTTCGTAATCCCGATCGGTGGGACAAATATCCTATCGACTTCTTTCCTGCGGATTTTGGCTTTATTATTTTGGTTTCCTATTGACTTTCCGTAAGGATTGAGTGTAAACCGGTTCAATCAGTTTTCGTTCACGGTATGGTTAATGTAGGTAGGTATGTACCTAAGTACAGTTCAATTAAAATTTAATGGCGGCTCGGAAGTTAGCTACTCGCTGCGCAGTACCCCACCCCTCATCCCCGGTAAAACATGAAATTGTTACTGCAGCGAGCGAGTCACCTTATGTTCCGAGCCGCCATTAAGTTTGAATCGAACTGTACTTACTTTTTGACTATGAGGCGTTCCGTTCCGATCAAGCTTATCTTTAACTGTCCATCTCATCCCCATAGAAGATTTACAGGTTGCTGGAAGCCCTGAACTTTTTTTTTTGTTTTGCGTATGGTAAATCATCAAATGACTTCTCCTGCTCCGGGCGGAGCGGGAGGGCGGGTCAGACTTTTACTGACTAAAAGCCACCCGTGTTCCTTCGGTTGGCTGTAGCCAAGGGTCCCGGTATCCCTTTCGGACTTTCCCGCAACCCTGGCAGGCATCGGTCCTAGCGGACCCCGCTAATTGTACTGACATTTCTTTGAGGCGCGCGTGGAACACAACGCGCCTGTGCCGTTGACCCGGGCCTGGTGGAAGCTCTGAACTGAATACTAGATTGGCAATAAACTTGATAAAAACCTGGAAATGATCAAATTCATTTGCAAAACTCGCAGATGGTCGATCTTTATCAGTCAGTCTTTGCAGAGTTTATTAATCAACTCCCAAATTGATACCAGGTCAGTAAATATCGCGTAGGGCGGTAAAGGTCATGAGCTGTCAATGTTTAATTAATAACTTATTCGTGTGCTCGCCAAATAATAAAGTTAATTAACTTTAGAATAAAATATATAATCACGAACTAATGAAGGTGGTGGTGATTCAACTGTGAAGCATTTCTTAAAATAGTTACGTATTTTATTAAAACACTCAAAGAGAAAACACATTCATCATATCCATAAATTACAAAAAGTTCTCGACGTTCACAAAACGACAAATGAAGCAGCAAAAACAAAAACTTTTGCAAAATGATTCTTTAGATAATCGAACGCAGTTGAAAAGCCTATAACATACTAGCTAGCGCCCCCAGCTTCCCCCGCGTGGTATGTCGATAGCCAATATTCTTTCTCAGGTTCTAGACTATGTGTGTACCAAATTTCATTTAAATCGGTTCATTAGTTTTGGCGTGAAAGCGCGGCAAACAGACAGACAGACAGAAAGACCGACAGACAGAGTTACTTTCGCATTTATAATATTAGTAAGGATAAGGATAGAACATTACTTTGAATAATTTTACAACACATCTGAAACGAAAAACAGCATCAGCGTCAAATCATTTAATTTTCTCACTATCTTGCATATCTGTCCAAAAAAAGGTAGCAAAAGGCAACCAGTCACTCAGTCAAGATAACGCACGCCACTATTGCTCTATTCTCGTGCCAATAGATGAGGTGACGCCACCAATCTGATTCCCTCACGGCATGCTACTTTATCGCTTCCGCCTGCACCGGCGCGGGCGCCGAGAACGCAAGTAATAGCAGGCCTTATCTGAGACAAAAGGACCGACGCTATACCATGTTTTGGTCCGTTTACCCTATTTATAGTATGTTGTTTTTGAATGGTCCTTAGTTCCGATAACAATATCTCCATATTTATTTAACGCCTATGTCTGCTGTTTTCGCTGTCTCGAAAAGATAATCTCTAATGTCGCTTGGAAATTTATATAAAAGTATTGTTCCTGTAATTTTTCCATGTAAATTGTTTGCTTTAGATGTTTCTTTAATATGAATTTTCTTTTGTTTCAGGTGAGTATTTCATTCATCTAACTCTCAGATATCATTATCACTTATTGAAAGCCATTTGGTATCGGTAAGCTATCTTATTTATTAACTTGTTGAATCTATATCTACTTAGTCCCAGTGTTTTCTCAGCATATCAGTGCCAGCGTTCGTAAAGGAAACTGGTCCTCCGCTTCTTAGGACCATTATTGATGATTTAGAGATATGTAGTTGCTTGGTTTTGTTGCTTTCCATAAAATCAAGAAACCGTCGTCGCCTCCTTAAGAGTAGAAATCCTTCGACAGTAAAATCCTTTCCTCTCATCGTCCGCTTCTCGACAAAATACTGATTTAGTCTTACACCTCACTTATGAATAATTCCCAATTCCAACCGTTAAAATGTTCCTAAATCTCTTTTTCGTGATATCTTCACCGCTATTCCATGGTCATACAGTTCCCAGACTGTTCACACGGGTTCTATTCACAGCTATTACACTATTACCAGCTATTATGCAGTGAAACCAAGTCAGTCACATCATCGAAGCTCGAACAATGTCAAGTGTTCGCTTACAAGCATTTTCCCGTTGCATTCATTGCCATAACGTTCAGCGATTCACCTATTTCGTCTAATGTTTTTATGCATCGCGATTTGTGCATAAATTTGTACATTATTGCTACTTATGTATTCGTAACGTGATTTTTAAATCGTTTCAGATTATATTACATTAGAATTGCTGATCGTGGCTTTGATATGGTTGTTCTTTTAAGTTTTACCATTTATGTATAAATTCCTAAAGTGATTTTTTTTTCTGTGGAAACTAAAGGCGTGTCGTTCAATTACAAAAATTGCTAAGGTTAGAAGTATTTCCTTATAAAGGCGTAGATTTAATTAGTAACTTCGCTGACCAGGTAAATAATATACATGTTGAATCTTCTTCACCCTAATTATCCTTAATTCCTTACTAATATTATAAATGCGAAAGTGAGTTTGTTTGTTTGTTTGTTACACTTTCACGCGAAAACGTATTTAGATGAAATTAGGCACATGAGTAGACCATGACCTGGAATAGGACATAGGATACTTTTTATCCCGATATTCCCACGGGATCGAGACTTAAGTACGCTGGTGAAACCGCGGGGCGCAGCTAGTTTTATGTAATTATAATTATTGTAATTATGTTTGAACGTTTTACGGAAGTCTATTCTTTGATAAAACCAGAAATTTGTGTCAATTTTGGGAATGATGGGTCATACTTTAATAACGATCACAAAATCTTTGAAACAATCGACTCCAACTGGTGTCCAAGTATCACCAAAACATTTGCCGCTTATCCCAGCACTTTCTCACCATCAAATGTATACAAAATGACCTACACAATTTTGCATCGCACATTTGTCACACAACATAATCTCGTGCATCTGGCAGTCGGCGCACGCGCACGTTGACATGCATGCCACGCACGAATCGGATAGCATCGCGAACATTGGTCCCTCGTGTTTACAAGGATTATGTTTATCAATATATCTTATTTAGTTTTGCCGAGTTTTGTTGAGGTGCTGATTGTTCTATCGATTATTCAGCACTAACTTTATCAGCGTTTAATTAAAGAATAGAAATGGAATCTCGCCTCTGTTGAGGTCATACATTAAACTTCTGTGTCTGTAATTTAAAAAAAACTCTAGATCATACCAGCTGGTCTATACCATTGTGAAGCCCTTTCTCGTCTTTGGTTATCATGATTTAAACTTGATCCAATTTCGCTTTTCAAACCAATTCTTTTGACCGAGTAACGTATAGATTAACTTGATAACTTTGTCAAATTCACGTCAGTCAAATTTTCAATCTTAATTCTTAGTTAAGAACAAATTGCGAATCAGTAGGTCTGTACGGTAATTTTTTTATGTTCTTCCCAATCTTACAACTTATTCTGACCAAGTGGTCGGGAAAAGTTTTTCTTATGAAGCTTTCCCCTTAGAAAAACACCGAGAGAATAATACTTTTTACCATTTTTATACACACCAATACTTAAATCTCTTACGAAACCAGATGATATGGTTATCTGAATATATGTGACCGAGATAGACACACGTGAAATATGCTATTTCGTAAACAAGGCAAACTATAATATCGGCAATTAAAGACATAGTTAAATTCTTTAATAACAAAGACACATTTAAATATTCATGAAGGTTTGTTAACTTCAAATCAAGGTTTATCGTCTTAAATTACGATCGTTAAATCGGTCAAATTACATATAAAATTATTAGAATCTTCCGCATTCCTACACAAAGCAGCAATTAGGGTTTTACCGTCGTGATCAACTTTCGAATTTTTCGGAGAGGTTCCAAATTCCGTTCCACTGCCATTTTTGGTCCTTATTCTCTTAAATGACGTATTTCAAAAGCAGTTTAGATGAAATCGTATGGCGTTCGTTCGTACGTCACGGTGCCTGACGGTTGCTCGGGTCACTGCCCCTGAACTCGTCTGCATTTCCTCTATTTACTGGTTTACTGGTACTAACCTCATGTTCTGGCTTATTTAGGGCGTGAATTGAATGAATATGTATTGTTTAAGTAAACGCGTAACAATGAGTAGGCTCTTTGAAGTGAAGAATATGTACTTATGCAGACGATTAATTTCGCTACAGACTGAGGTATAAAACTGCTTTGTTTTGTCACCAACACTAGAAAATAGCCCAATGCTTGCCTGCTATTGACGACAATAATAATAATTGTAATTGCAGCCTAGTAAGAAGACGTAAGAATGATAGAAAATGAAATGGTTATGTAAAAAATGTACAGTAGTTCACTCGCCTGGCAGAGGTATTATCTCAAGAGAGAGTGGTTGCGTTTCACAGCAAATTTTGTCCTATTATTTAAACAAATCATTTGAAACGTAACATGTGAAATGTCATCATGAACTATACTTAGAGCACATTATCATCTCATTAACTTGTTCTGACGTCTACAATCGTGTGCGAAATAACCCATCTGCTTGTAGTGAAACCTGCGCGCGCCGCCGACCTTTGACACAAAATCCAAGATGGCTGCCGAGCTGTCAAACTAAATACTCTTACTTTCCTTAACTGCTAACGAATCATATTTTACCGTTTCGTAGCACCTTTTGAAGATTCATTGTGGCTTTGATTCACAGATACAATTGTGAAATCATTTCAAAAGAATTAACACTTTTTGTTGGCCGAAAATGACTGACTACCGGTGGCTGTATTGATTGTGTAATTCACACTTGAAACGCCTTCCTTTTTTACGGCATTGTCCATGAAAGAGATGAAATTACGCAAATTAACTATCCAAATGTAACTTTCGGTTACATTATACCGAATAAGCATTTCTAATTCGCAAATAATAGTGAATCAGTTTCGGATGATGTCGGTTAAGCTATGGCGCGTTATTTGAGTCCATAAACGTTAAGTAGTCGTGCAAATCTTGTATCGTATTCATGGTTGAACTATTTAGACTTTGAAATTTTGCCGTTATGTTTTTATTGGTCTAACATGACAATTGAGGAAATTAGAATGAAAAGTTACGTGATTTTATTGTGTTAGTTGCATGCACTACATTATGGATCATTTATCATGGGCAACCTCGATTCGCCGAGCGCAGTCAAGCCATAGAAATTGTACGTTACGGTTTCCTTATGTGTTCCTTCGTCTCATATGATTGATATCTGAAGTTTTCTGTTGAGTTTTTTACCGATTCATGTTGTCCGTTTAAGTTATGACTTAAGTGAGGTGTTTCTTATGAATCAGTGAAGAACTTGTTTGTTGTTTTTATGGGTTTGTTTTATTCATTAGTTGTCGTTCACCGAACATTCTTGTTCAGTATTTTTAGACTCGACTCATGAATTTTAATTTAACGATTTTTAGGTAGCAGATAATGATTTGTTATCAAATTAAATTAAAAAAGCCAGTGGAGTAAGAATAGCTCCAAGAATTCTAGCTTTTAAAATAAATGCAATAAAGATAATGGGGTCCAGACGTTCATGAGTCTAATGAGGCTGATTTTATGTTTTTGGAAAGGGAGAAGTGATGTCTTCAAAACTATAGTGGTTTCTTCATCTGTGGCGGAGCTAGGTGTGTTTTGCCCACGAACCTATGTTTTAAATTTTTCATATCAAATTCCGTCCGGTTTCTTGTCCTTCGATATTAAATTTCGATCGCTTGGACCAGCGATAGGGATTAATGAGACATTTTATAATTACCATAAATAACCGATAATCTCTAACATGCTCAAAACTTAGTAAATGAAAGAAAAACGTAGAATGGCATCCCACGCGGGTCGTAAGACTAATGAAGTATTGGTGTTTGTAAACAATAGACCAGAAGCTTGTCACTATTCATTCATGTTTGAACTTCGAATGCAATGGTGGTTCCAGTCGTATCAACCAGCATTACGATACATTGTCTGTGCACTGAACTGGCAAAATTTATGCAAAATTTACGCACATCGCATAAAATATCCAATAGTCGCATGTGCTAGCGTCCGTCTGATCTCTAGCGACGCGTCTCTTGGATACGCAACGCAATGTTTCTCAACCAGGGACAACGTGATACGAATACCTGATGCATTGCCCAGGCCAAAGGGTAAGCAGAAGAACTGTCAATACAAGTGACTAGACACTGAGGCTGCCAGCCAATCCGGCAACTTTATTTCAGTGGATTGACCAATCGCAGCTTCCTAACGTTGTATATGTTTGTCTCATTATATTTTGTGTTCAGTCAAGCATGCTATTTGCTTAGTGCGCTTCGTAGCTTAGTAACCCGACCACTTGTTATCGAAAATTGTGAAGATATACTGTTACTTTTACCATAATCGTGTGAGTTAAGAGTCCTCGTATAATTTTACACGACACTACCGGAAGAAAACACTTTCAGTGTCTGTTAGGCCGTTAAAGAAGTGGGACTCACTTTCTATATTGCATTAGCGGTAGTCTTGCCTGATAAACTTCGTAAGCTGTTTATCATATACAAGCATCGTCTATACTTACATAGGTAGGTACGTAATAATAAGATGCGTGTATTGGACAATCGGCGTTCCACTTGAAATGAAGGTACATAGAACTATTGACTTTGACATTTAGGAACGATTCTTAAAGGTCTGCAATCTCTGTGCTATTATAGAAGTTCTCAGAACGCTGTTAGACAAAGTTCACAAACAATCGATGACTGATCATAAACTTGGTAGAATTAATGGTGCTTAGTCACCATTTCTGAATCTACCTAAAAGTTACCAAAATTGGCAAGACGACGCGACGTTTCATTTATTATTTGAAACACCATTAACCATGTTTGGTGTTTACGACTTTACTGAGAAAAAGTAGGCGGACAGTTAACTATACAGACGGAAGTATGACAGTAAGAATGACAATTACTAATTTATATAAATTGAAGAAATGTCAGATGAACTTATGAAAATAAATGTACGTGAACTGCAACATCTAGGACAGAGGAAAGTGCGAATAAAGACTTGGGAGCCAAGGAGTCAAAACCCTCTAACGAGAAAACAGTAAAAAGAATGAAAAATTTCTTTATTCTGCACCAACAAGATACAAAGAAGGTTGCAAAGAAGAAGCAGAAAAAGAAACTTTTTCACAAAACCAAGCAATAAGACAATTGAAGACCAGGGGGCTTAAAACGTCCACTTTGGCAGAATCATAATAGGAAAATATTATGAATCATCGTAAAATGTCATAAACTGACAATTCATATTAGGATCTGCGTGCGATTCATATTACGAAATAATTCATCTGTTTGACAGTTTTCTATGGAGATTCGTAAAATGGTCCACACATTACGAATTGCTTTTGTGTCAAATTAGAGGAATTGCTGATGCTGGAAATTCAGGAATTGAATTGCTTTTAGGAATTGCTAATGTGGCCGTTTTAGAGGCCCCCTGGTCATCACCTCCAAATTCTCCGTAAAACAGAATAGGTGGTCCAAAATTACTTCTACCTATACCTATTAACACCCTTCATAAGCCATTATACTACATATATGCCCATAACAAAATGATTCGACACCATAAAGCTAGCCTAATAAACGCCGTTCGTTATCACTTCGTGCTGTATAAACAACTTTAAACAAGTACCCTACGTTCACATACACGACACTTGACCGGCAAACCCTGTAGCCTTTAGTGACTGTAGTCTATACTATTGTGAGCTATCTGGAAGTAGGACTCGCTTTCTACTTTATGTTCATGCATTTTCGCTAGTAGATAATAATATCTGAATTTTCTAAGGGAGATCTATATCTGTAGTTAGAGAGAAGATTGCATATATGTTTATTATTGGTAACTTATATGCAAATGATATAGTATTTTATTTGTGGGAGACTGGTGCCTAAACTAATCCGAAGCGAAAGACACAAGATCTCCACTTACTTATAACTAACTTATATGACAATGCTGCAGAGGTAGCGCCAAAATCATTATTCGAAAACGATTCATTATTTAAGAACAAGGTAGTTGGCTTTTAATTACTTACTAATAGTAGAGTAGAAGAACCTCATGCGTTCCTATGTTCGAATAGTTCATCTTGCTTGAAGAGTTCTGAAGATAATTAAACCTATTTACAAACATTCAGGTTCAGACAACCTATAGGATGTCGTAGAGAAGTTGTTAAGAAACGAACGAATTTTGTAGGAAACTATAAATTAACTATTGAAATAGCTCCGCTTATACCAGTTACATGTTAAAGCGTAATTATTAAATCTATTGAACTACTAAAATACTATCTATTATTATCATCACGATTTAGCATTCCCGACTTCTGAATTCATTACGAAACTAATAACCATATTGATATTGTGAAACTGTGTTGATTTACTTGGCGTGCTTCATTTGTTTCAAAACGAACTATCTGCAGATACCCTGATACCTAGTTGTTACGCATTAGGTATGTTCTAAAACAAGCCGTAAAATCAATAGAATAATGGTTGCTGTCGTTTCCCAAACGATACATTATTAATATTTCTTGTATGTACCTTATCTTGCTTGATAATGTAACAAAACCAACTTAATACGAGTATAATAGGAAGCTGGTTGATAGTTGATAGATAAACATTTAGTCAAAATAGTTTAAATTGTGTTATAAATTTTATCGTTCAGTAAGTACCTATTGTTGTAAAATGTATAGCAAATAAATGTTCCTGTAATAGTAGGGCTTTTTCACATTAACTTTAGTTGAGCAAACTCAAACCATTTATTTCAATTAAACTATTTACAGGCACTTTTGAATCGTCAAGGAGTCAGTCAGTCAGAAATATGAAGCTAGTTGCCCATTCCAACGCGTTAATCAGTACCTATGGAGAAGAACAGGAAAGAAAGTCCATGGACACTCTTTGCGCTGAAGAGGAAAGTGTCCCATGTTTAGGCGATGTAAATACAAATTCAATGGCCATTGCGCATTCATATGGAGCTACCGCCATTAAAAAGTGTGTCCAATTAGTTGAAACCGACTAATGTTTAACATCGGATGCTATTAGAGATGTGGCAGGTCGTTAAAAATGTGTAGATGTCCACATCAAGCAATTTTCCAATAGACGTTTTAATAGCCCCGAGTAATCTGTAAAAACTAAGACCACATTTTATACTGCTAATGAAGCGAGGGGATTCACTACCACATCTAACGATCGAGCTACTTCCAATTTTAGCTCACTAATCACTTGCACTAATCAAAGTGTAAACATGCTGTAATATATTATCTCAGTTTGACAAGAACAAGGCTGTAAAGGTCTTGATTTTCTATGTGCGGAAAGCTAGCCCGCGGCGAACTTGCGGGGCTATAATTAAAAGGACCGAAGTATATACTACACCGTATCGAGAGAGCTTAAAGTTATGGGACTCACATATACTAGAACATCGGTTTATTACAGTTTCGAAATTCTATCGATGTAAAATTTTAAAGGATTGTTGAATAGTAAAATCATTAACATTTCAGAGAAAATCAGTATAGGGTAAGCTAGCAATGAGCTTACAGGCAGGTATTATCATTTTTCCTGAAAAGAAAATATTTTGACTGGCCGTGAGGTACAGGAGTAAAATTGCAATGAGCTGAAGTATATAGTTTTTTTCCTGAGATGAAAATGATTTCATTGCTGTGAGGTAGAGGAGCTGTTGATCGTGACATGAAACTGCTTTGTTTTTTGTAAACGTTGAATATTCATTATTCCAAAGTAACCTTCGTAACCCATTATCCAAATACCCAAATGAGAAGCTTCTAATATTTGTTTGATTTTCATTGTCAAGTCAGCATGCAAATTCGACAAAACATAATATCATAATCATAAACACTTGGTCGACACGAATTTTGTTTATAATCAAGTGTCATTCAGTGAAGATGATCTTGACACTTAACTTGCGTCATCAACGTTTAGTTCTGTTGCAATAAACTAACAGATGCTTCTTCAAATGTTAATACGATATTGTTGTTTTATGATTTGGTCAATAATATTCAAAAACGTCACGAATATTTTCTTTAGTATCAAATAACCCATCATTCGTTTGGTTCGTAAGTAACATATATGCATCTAGCATTTTGCTTTAAGCCTCAAGGGACTTGTCAGGTTTAAAAAAATTAAAGAAAGCTTTTCAATATACGAGTCTTATGTTACTTACATAAGACTCGTATATTGAAAAGCTTTGTCTAAGTTTAGGTGTAAAAATTCTAAGTAAAACTCACTTTAACTTGCTTGTTAAGCATCACGTTGGGTGTAAAACAAGTGACTCGCTCAAGGCAAATTCTTGGGAAGATTACTACAATGTTTAAATTGTACTCTAGGGGTGTGTAAGACTATATTTATAAGATAAATGGTACAGACAGTGGAAAATACTGAACTAATGAAGTTCCAATAGAACAAATGCCAGATCAGCTATAGGCTGGCAAACTACTCGGACTTCAATGTTGCTAATCCAAAGCTCGATACATACATGGAGTAAAATATCCAGCACGCGTAGCATGGCCACCGTAGTTGTCGACGGAAGAATAGACAAATTGACAGATGTGATTGTGTATCTGTCATATTGTCTATCCTTCCGTCGCCAAAATCCATTTCTATTGTGGTCATGCTACGCGTGCAGAAGAAGAAAACGATAGACTGCAGTCTCATTTAGCCCTTATCATCACATCAAAGAATATGGTTACAATCGGATTGATACCTACTACTTAGCAGTCACTAGCTGTAACTTTTTGATGGTTGATTAGGTATTTATTTGAGGAACTTTTCAATATCGCGGTCGCGGCTATCTGTGTTTTTGAATTTATGTCCAGAGGCGTTAAGGATCATCCTTATTATCTGTCTTTCGACAGTTGTAATATCGTAATCAAATACATATTTGTTACAAATTTCCGGTGATCAAAATACAAAAAGTCACGCAATGGAATCATTAGGTGCGCAATCGCATCGTTAGAGGATTTGTAAAACTATTGCAACTGCACTTGCTTCACGGTATATCATCCTTAAAAAGAAACTAGAAGCTTAGGCAATCTAGTCGATATATCTGTCATTTGACAGCTGCTCAGAAATATGTGAGAAGATAGTTACTGTGTATTGAGTTCTGAGGCAATGAAGATAAGTGATTGGTCCAAAGTTGGCGTGGAACCGATATAGGCTTTAATAAAAACGAAACGAGCCCCACATGAATACATATATGTATATATAGTACCAATGATATTAGAAGCGAAAATGATGATATCGGTCTCATTTTCCAGGGCATAAAGGGGCCTTTGTAACGCGTTTTCGCCCAAGATAATATTTATAGCCACCGCGAAACCTGATACAATAAATAACTTTAGTTTCCGCTCACTAATTTGTTGACAACCTTAAATTCTAGCAACCCTAAATTGGTGCAAGAAGCGTG
Source organism: Lithophane leautieri (assembly GCA_949152455.1). NCBI lineage: Eukaryota > Metazoa > Arthropoda > Insecta > Lepidoptera > Noctuidae > Lithophane > Lithophane leautieri. The sequence continues at coordinate 11,823,125 of OX424470.1, forward strand.
TGATTTACAACGAGACACGCCGCAGGCGACAGAGTTCCTAAGAAGATCTACAGATTGTACCCCACTGTAATACACAATACATTTAGCTCTACGTCTATTTACCTAATACAGCATGAGAACCGTGCTAAAGTTGAAATTTCAAGCAGTAATTGGCAATTGTCTAGTTCATTCACTTCATTCCAATTCAATTTCGTGATATTTATAGCATTTAAATGACCATACAACGGTCAAAAGTCACTCGCTCGGATACCAATATTGTGTATCTCGTTATTTCGAAACGTTTACACAATTTGCTTATTATTTGGTAGTTAGACTCTTTTGCCTTTACCGATAATATTCTGTACATAATCTGTTTCGAAGTAGAACGTCCTAAGTGACTCTAGCACTCTTAAAGATTTCACAAGTTTCTTTGCATGCGGTTCTGACCGCAAAGTATTTGTAATTGAAGTCTTTAAATAATTATTTCAGTAATATGTACGTATTTATGTCAGAGGTAATAGTTAAAAGGTCAATATTAACTTTAGTAATTATTATAATTACCTACATTTTTGAAAGATTTTGTAATTTGGATACTCTAGACTCCATTATACCGTAAACTAAGTTTTAAGGCTCTAAGCTATAGAATATATACTAACATTTTCTGACCTTAACGTTTGCATTAACCTTACATGATCACACTTCCGACTCGGATGATTCCGAGTATAAACGAAGATAGCCGAAGTACTCGTAACATTTCTCAGCTCTTGCCAAGCAACGGAATACCTATGTATTAGCTACTTAAGTACTATTCCCGTGTGCGTTGTGAAAGTTTACCTAAGGTAAATAAATGGGTTACCATGGTGCTTGCAGGCCGACCACTTGTCACTTACTTGCACATGGCCCGTTACTGTTTAACGTGACTTCACACAATTCCTAGAATACTGGCACCTTAAACCTTCTTTGAAATGTAAAACCATTGTTCGGAGCAAAAAGGTTTGAAGTCTTCGTACTAATTATCTACTGGTTGAGGTACTCGTAGTGCTGCTTTGACTTCATAATTACAAGATATTGCAAATTTTATCCATAGAAGTAAAGCTGTGAATGTTTCTCTCAGTGTCTAATGCTATTCTGCTTATGTAGAATCAAATTCTTGCATATCCAAAGACCTACTGGGTGCCCAGTTTAGCTTGACACTTCTAGCGGCTCTGCTTTCAAAGGTAAATTATAACAGTTTATAGAATTTTCTATCTTGCCACCTGCCATGTTATTCTTGACACCGGAACGTATCAACTTTCATATTATTTGACAGCTCATATCTTCAGTTTAGATCAGACTTAACTTCTCTATATCAACAATGTCTTTCCAGTCCACTTCAGCTTACGATGAGATTAAAATCAATGATACAGCTAGGTAAATACATTGGAAGAAATGCTTTTCCGTCTAGAATATTAATGGCAACATTAAATGGCATTATAGGGACAAGCCTTGCTGCTTTACTTTGTAACAAAGTTGTTTAGATTACAAAACAGTTTGAGAAAACTGTTCCTAAGTAGATAAGTAGTGTTGAACTTTCAGGAGAATTTTAGGGAGTTATAATATTGGCAAAGGCCTCCCCATTGTCAATATACCTTAATAACACCCTGAACTTCCGTTTGTTTCAATGGGTAGAAAAGTAATATGAAACTATTGCTTCGTTGCCTCGTATCACACCTTGTAAGGTTTCAGTGTGTGTTCTTTGCTCCCTTCGCAACGACAGCTGTGGTTATATATTTAGAGTTTTTGACAAAATTCGCATACTTATTTGTTGTATACTGTCTATTTCTATTGCAAGTATTTTTATTATTTAAAATCGGAACTAACTTTTCACCTCAGAAATCAATAGTTTATTCTATTCAAATGCTTTGGAGCTCCAACTAGTGGTATTTCTGCGATACCAGGATAAACTCCCGCAGACAGGCGCGAGGCGGCTGGTGGAACAATTTCTATGAAAACTTCACGTAAATTGTTCTACCGTTGCGTTGTCGCGTCGCGCCTGCGTGAGTCTTGAGTCTCAATCCTTGTTAACAGGTATTAAACGATGTCACAATTTATGCATTTTACGTGCAAAACTCCCACATTGACCCTCACAAGTGCAGGCAATTCACTGAATATGTAAATTTGAATGTCCATAGCACCTTTTGTTAGCTAACGAGGTGTTCAATCGGTTCTTAATGCGAGATAAAATGGCATATGAGTGTAAATAGTCGGCTTTGTTTTACATATTGATATTAGGTATATGGAAAACCTGACCAACAGTGCTTGCATCGTTTTGGAAAAGGCAGGCCTTTGCCGCAGACTTCAGCGAAAAGCATCAAAGCATGTTGCTTCTCTTCCTCTTACTTTGTAAGCCAAAAACTACACACTTTACGGGGCTTCATTTGCTGGAACAAAACCCGATAGTAGGACGGTCTGAACACTTCTCGCAATTCACAAATTAATTATGATGACAGTTTCAATCCTTCTACAAAATCTTCTTCAGTGTTATGTACAGATACTCGTACAACGAGACTACAAAAGGTGGATATTATAGATTACTACAGCTTGAATTGCTTTTTGAATAACATATATACTATAAACACTTATTGGCAATATCCTTTAACCAAAAACCAGTATAACTCGACTAGTCACGGACGAGGCTTTAGATCCCGTTAGGAGAGTAAATCACATTAATGCTTTCCTACGCCTTGTACCCGTCATAGTGTGGCAGAGTTACATGTGGATAATTACGTGTATAATCCATTTCCGATGGTTTACTAGCGCATTCCTCTTAAAATAGGTTTCAACTGGCAATGGGTATTCTGCAAATATTTGCACTGGAAGGGAACCTGTTGATTTGAGAATGGGTCTTTTAAATTGGTCGTGGTTTTAAAGAGGATTACCACAAGCTTAAAAGTATTACCACCTTAGCATTGATTTCCAAAGTAAATAAACCAAATAAGTCCACAAAATAAATCTCTCACCTTTAACGGTATCTTAAAACACGACAACTTAGGAATAGCCACAGCATAATCAGATAAAAGCGTACAAAATTCCTTTTGTAGGGGCTATAAAGAATCCTAATCTCCAAATGAAATACGCAACTAAATCAAAACGTATCAGTTCGAAGACAATGTCTCAGCAGGTGGACATAGCTGACGACAACAGAGGTAGTACACAGTATTCTGTGAGCATCGTTCGTTCTATCACATAAATTATCCGCGTGCTCCCATACAGTGCGGGTTGCGCTTGCGCTGGGTATAGAAGGCATGAGCTTGGAGAGATTAGCGAGTTTAATTTGAATTTTGGCGTGTACAGAGAACAGACACGATGCTGCGTTTGTTTGATAAAGAAAGAAGAGGTGCTGACATCAATAGTAATAGTAATGTTTATTCACATAAAAATGTACATTTTTTTTACAAGTAGAGTGCTTAATGTAAACTTAGAGTACACAAAAGTATTAGCAATCAATACACTATTTGATTTAATAATTTCAAGATAGTTTTGCATTAACGCCTTCTGCATATACAGAAATAAAGAAGAGCTAAGCTCAATAAATGTATACAGGTCGAGCAACTTACGCTAAACAGTACCAATTTTTTTTTATCTACCTTTCTGTCACTAAAGGCTCGTAGTCTGCCGTCTTGTTTATAGCCACTCATGAATGACTATTACATTCATGTTTTTATTTCTTTTCAATGAAATAATTGGCTTCGTTAATATGTATAACGCGTCGTTAAAGGCGAGAACAGCGCTCATTCCAACACTACGCCATTAAAAACCATTTAATATTCCATACAGGCAACTGAGATAAATAACCTATCTTCGATAAAATCGCAATCGATTTGCAATTAATTCCCTTCACACGTATAAAAAATATATTGGGTACTAATAACAGTAATTCTATCCTAGTTAATTACATTTTTTCGCCACCCACTTGTGTCTTGGGCCATAAATATTGTAACTAATGCACGCCCATTCGCTGTCAAGCGGTACCGGCGGTATATCGGAAGAGGTGTGCAGATACGAACTGGTTGACGTATGCTACGTTATTAATTATAACCAGCCTGGTGAAGTATTTTCATATATGCATGGGAATTTAATCGTAAGGTATGTTAGGAAAAGCTCATCGGTTAACGAGATGTGTGAATTAGCTGTTGGTTAACTTTAGTTTGTAGGTAATTTCCTATACAGTGAACAGGCTATGGCTAGATGTTTTACACCTGACGCTGCAAACTATCGAGTATTTCTCTTTACTTTTTGCTTCGGCTCTTATTATCCTTCACGTCTCTCTATTTCCGACAGTCTGTTCGTAATTTCGAATGAAACATTGCATGTCGTTTAGTCTCTGTGCACTATTACAGCTATCCACCTTGTTGTAGGTCGAACAAGTTTGATCGATAGTTTTGTATCAACACAATCGACCGGACTGTTATTCCGTTTTGTCTACACAGTTGCATATTGACACAGTAAACACTCGCCGATCATCGATTCACGAGCCCTTATTCTAATGAGTGCAAGTCACTCTATTTAATCACCAAGTTGCAATAGTAGTTCACTCGTAATTTGTAGTAGTGTGGCATATTTAGACCGCGCTGTCTCATTGTTGGGCTAAGCTCTTTTAGGCTTCGAGCTTGAGGCTTCCGCCAGTCTCGATTAATCTGGTTTTATCATTGAAGTCGTTGAAAGCCTAGTGTATATTTCCAACTGCTCGGTCTATTTCATTCTCGTTACTAATACCAAGTATCACAATACCTAGTAATCTAATATCTTTGACTCTATTGCGTACACTTACTAATATTCCTATTAATCTTACAAAACTACGCAAAATTCTCGTTCAGGGAATAGGTTCACTATGATTGCCCAATTTGAACTGGTGACCTTTCGATCGTAAATACACACCCTATCTCTGGGCTATGTGTCTATCGGTTAAATGTAAATATCTTAAAGGAATTTTAAGCGATCTGACTTGATATGCACGACAGATTTGTAAAATGGCACGGAAAATGGTCCCAAATATGAAGCACTTATCCGCCTATTTGTAAGCGAAACAATGGCGAAAAGACGTAAAGATAATGTTGGATACAAAGTTGAATACAAAAGGGGAGCTTGTCGTGGTGTATATACTAGATAAGCTTACGTATGTATTCTGAAAGCTATTATATTGTATTCAGATGGAAAATAAAAGGACACTGACACACGCTCTCGCAAAAGTCTCAAAAGGTTGTCGAGACAAGATAGTAATTTTCTTAGCTACGAAATTGAAAAATGCGCCCCACCCTTAAATGCCCAACGCTTAAGTACAGTACAGTAATCACGTTTAGGAAGAAGAGTGGGGCGTGTCTTCGTGGATGGCACTTTCTATAACTGAAGATGAGCGTTTTCAATCAAAGCTCACCCGAGGTGTGCATGATATATCTTCGGAAAACAAAAGAAAGATAAATTACTAACCTGCCTGACTGTACTTATTGGTTATTGGACTTGTAAAGTTAAAGTTAGCATCATAGGTTAACGAACTCATTATACTAATGCAAAGATGTATGGCACATTGCCAATATGCACTAAAGCTTCGGTTCTCTATTTGGTAAGCTATTCAAGGAATTATGAGAGTTCCTAGGCGTTTGGCTTCTGTCTTTTGATAGGTTGATCAGTACGCGTAGCATGACCACCGTAGAGACGGGTTTTGGCGGCAGAAGAATAGACTTGTGATTGTTTATCTGTCATTTTATCTATTCTGCCGTCGACAAAACCCGTTTCTTGATTGCCCGTTTCTTGTTCCGTTCCCAGATTGTTAAAATTATTGGGATTTCGTTGGCATGTGAATTCGGTGTTAGCGGAAACCTTAATAACATAAACAAACATCAAGAACTTTAAGTTCATTAGTAAATATAATATTTCCCTCGCTTTACTTTATGTCTTGCTTGAGTAATCTTAAATCTTAAATATCTGTTTAGGAGCTATTGGACATTTACATATATTTAGCTGTAGGTATAGCTGGTTGCAGTTCGGACCTATCCATTCCTAGTTTGATAAGCTTTACCTGCCAATATAATTCATTGTTAAAATACAAAGGCACTAAGGCATTAAGTCCGCCTTTGTACCTCTGTTTTGAGTGCGAAAAGTTTAAATAAATAAATAAATAAATCACTATACAGCGTGTAACAAAAACCCTGTCCGATCTGTGAGGGTGTTCTTAAGAAGAGAGTATATATATGTGGTTTTCAGAAGAAAAAAAATACTTCGCCGCAATTGTACATGGGGCGCGGGCGGCCGTCGTTTAGCGGGTGTCTACAAGTCATAAGAGTCATACATAACTTATGACCTCTGGATAAAATGCTTCTGTATAGTATTTATAATGAAATTGAGGTAATTTTGGTATTAAAATAAGTGAATTTCAAATAATTTTATTTTTTATTTTTTTTATTGTTAATTTTATTGCCATATCTATGCGCCCCCCTTCCGGATCGGACAGGGTTTTTGTTACATGCTGTCTAAAATATGACATAGAATTGAAGCTTGAATTGAAGCGCTGAAAACCAGCGCTGGGGCTCTGTCCTGCATAGGGTCGCAGCATAATGCTGAGCGATAGCCGTTTTGCGTGAATGTGACGCATGTTTCCCCCAACCTTTTGTATTTTTTTTTTTTGTGTTTATTTTCTTTTTTTTTGCGTCATGTTTACCACAAATAAACGTATTTTCTTTCTTTCTAAGCCGTAAAATCATAAAATATTTCTTGCTATGTATATTTGATCAGGTTTTAAAATTACTGCAAATGTGACCATTTGCAGTAATTTTAAAACCTGATCAAATATATAGCGTAGCGTAATATGGCGTCGCCGAGTTGTTAAGAACGCTATTATGTATGCGCTGTCACGCACTTCCCTTACAAAATTTACAAGAATCAAAAGCGGTAACTACAGAAGATGCGGCTTTAATAAAACATTCTAATAAGACAATAAATAATATGAACAGATTTTTCAAATTTAATGCTTATGCTTGAGACTAAAAACCGTTTGATTTAAATTCAAACTCTGCAACTCACTTTAACTAAAGGAAACAATTTGTCCCTTAAGATCTGTAAAGGTTTTAAACGCAATTAAATATACCACTAATTATTTCTTGAAAGCTGTTAGAATCTATGAGGATCGATAGAAATTGAACCTAATGTAAGTTAAAATGAAGTCGTTATTTCTATATCTAAGTAAAAAATCAAACTATTATAGGGCAAACTGTAAATACGACCTAATTTTCTATAAGTATACCTGTAATAACTAATTAGTACTTTACAAATGTTATAGTGTTCCTTCATTGGCTTAAGGTCTAAAGTTGCGTGAATTCACAATATAAATAACACATAATGAAATCGTGATAGCATGTTGTACTTATAGGACTTTAATAGGTTGTACAAAATGTATGTATTTTAACAGCAAAATACCGTGTTCATTACCATTTTTATGACCGATCACGTTACATAAAGTACTGTTATTCTGAATAATGTGGCTCTTCAGTATGGAATGCGTGTTGGTTGTTCTAAACTCGTTGTAATTGATAATAAGGGACCGCGCGTAGGGTTTGAATACAAACCATTATTTATGTATGGTAATGTTTTACTGTTTGGAACAACAAGTGCCGTTGAAGATTGAATATATTTCGTACCTTAATGCTGAACTCAAAAGAGATCTTCAATTCTCCATAGACCACTATGCGATAAATGCACGGTAAACTGCTAGAAAACCTTCACCAGTCACCACGCTTGGCAAAAGGATTCGCGAGCTAATCACGTGGAGTACTTACTAGTATTTGTGTGCCGGTCTTGTCCACCTGGCATCATTATTACTTAATCGTCTTAAAGGATAAGAAAGGATTATGAAAAACATAAAAATCGACCAATAAGTATATCTGTAAAATTCTCGATATTTTTTAACCTATATACATCCATATCAGAATAATCACGATATCTAGATCGAATTCAGCAGTAAACCTACTTTACTTACCCAATCTCATTTTAACTGTGTTCTGTATCTGAAATGGCGAATTCAATAAGCTATAAACACTAAAGGTTCCATTAAGCCGGCGGTCTATAACTCACACTAGGTTCCTTTGAGAGATAGAACGATCATCAAACTATTAAACTTTTACGATAGAATAATGTAATTCATTGTGACCGAAGCATGACTGAAAACACATTAGGTACTGTATTATCATTAACTAACTAAAGGTGATAGTGAAGGAATATCAATGCCTTAATCTTTTCCTGAATCAAAAATGGACCTTGGATTCGGAAGAATGTTGTTAATCTGATAATTCAGGCTTGAATGAAAAGAAATCTAAGTTTAGCTTTGCAAAGCACTTCAGAAACGGTTGATGAAGAAGCACAAACAATGTTCTTATTATCATATATCTCTTCTTATGTCTCATCTTATCATGACAGTCATGGTTTTAACATAGAACAACAATCATATACTATATATTTAGGTTCATTATTCATCATTGTCAGTTCGTATTACTGTTCCACTGCCTAACCTTTCACGTACTGTGACGGTATGTTATATTTCCTTGCTATTTTCTTGTACAAATTCGACTCACTCCAGCCATATATTATGTTTAGCTACAGAACATTGTTCACGTCGGCTATACTTCAAACTCGATCGGTACGTGTGTAACAAATATTACTGCGTTCTCAAAATTACTCGCTCGTGACAACGTGTTTCTTGTAATGTGTCGTGGAGTCAATATTTAATGTATGAAGATTTATGTACAGTAGGTACGGTATCGGGCCATAAATGAGAGATATGTAGGACAATATGTACAAAGGGACAGATGGAAAAGCCGAGATGACTCAAAGACTGCTGCTCATCTTTCAAACCATCGCTTTGTAGTTGAACTGTTTATGGGTTTGCGTACCACTTGATCGATGCACCAGACTAATAATACTTCGAGTAATAAAGCTGGCTCAGAAAAAATATAAATTGATCCTGGAACATCCGTCTTCTTTACCGACTTCTGTCGCCAGATATGAAGCACAGTGTTGACGACATGACTTTAACAGTGGAATATGTCAAGTCAAAAATGTAGACCCTTCTTTTACCTGACTTGATCTGAATGGTATTCACCTTGGCCCCAATGCCATCTCACGTTAGCATCAATAGAGTCACTCTGTTAAATCGATTCCGAAATAAAAACGTTTAGTTAAACGTGATGAATGATTCAAGCATCCGGCTGGAACCGCTAGATCGATCTGCTGAGTGAAGGTGGAATGTGGCTTAGACTGGATACGGAAGGCATTGGACATGGCACTGTAGTGTAGCTTAGCTTAGAGAAGGTTGAGCCCAGGAGCAGTCACAATAACTAATATGCATGGTACACAACCTTGACATTCAATTAGAACTAGGATGCAGTACAAAACAGAAAAGAGATAACCAAAGAATCGTTGAATGGATTGTGTGAACGATGAAAGGCATGCTGATGGGGATGCTGTGCCGAGCCGAAACAAGTTGGGATAAGGGCATAATAAGTATACGGAAGAAAGACTACATCGGTGCAAAAACAGACGAGCTCCGAGGTCTACCGATATTGCATTACATCCATATATTTTTACCCTTTTACGATTTCCTCTTACTTCTCACGCTTGCAAATTAACACATAGACGAAGAGTCGCCTATAAAGTGTTTAATAGCAGTTATACGACATGACTTTCAATGGACTTCGTGAAGTACCAAAGTTTGCGAAAAAGGGACTTCAATTAAGAATGTAATTAACCTGCAATTGGTGGCTATGTAACTGTAAGTGTGTACAGTCAAGAACCGAGAAAAGGATTGTGAAATCCCTCGACAGACATTTATAAGTAGGGCTGGGGTGTATGTAATCAACTTTGTACTTACAAATGTAATTTTTTATTTTATACCGTATCAGACTTGACCGAAAGACCATTATTAAAATCCAAAGGAAAACCCTAATGAGTTTTCTGTAGTGAAGAACACAGTTTATTGAAGATTTGACTTTAAACCCGGTAGAAGCTCTTTAAACTAAGCTCAGTTAAACAACACACATCAAATAATATATTACTGCAATAAAGGATGTAATCGCGGATACACATAACCCTACGATAACCTATTAAATCGCGATTGTAGACATAATTAATTACACTGACATAAAACAGTTACATAAAATCAAAAACGCAACAGCATTTCAATAAACGTAGTTACCATAACGGTTCGTTCATTCCGTAATAGGTCTAAACGTATGCATTAAGTCACGGAGATATACGCCTCGTAAGTCTCGTTTCGCTTTCAGAATCACGAGTTTTGCTCTCGAAACGACGTTTTAGATACATAATGTATGGTCTACTAACACGCTTGGGTTGTGAATTAGAGTGTAAATATGTAAACAAACACTTCTTGCTTGGGATATGGAAAAATGTATTGGTTTTTGTACATAAAGACGTGGTTTTGGGTAACTATTCGGGACTAGTCAATTTATTTCCAATAGATATGTCTTAAATATTTGTTTTCAATACGACATATGGTTCATGAATACACACTTCGTCCGAAGGTTCGTGAGTTTACTGAGGTCCAACAAATTATGCGCATGTAAAACGTATTTGGTGACTCATAATAGTCCATGGTATGCAGTTAAGGAGTATCTGTTAAGAAATAAGAGATGAACTAAGTTGATATTTGAATGATGGAAATGTATGGTTGGCATTCGGTTTTTTTTTTTAAAGAGGCTATGCTTATTTTGGCACATATTCTTCCAAATGAAAGTGAAACGTCATATCCTAAACAAATGACACGCTTAAATGGAAAGTAAGCTCATTTACAGCTACACCTGAAGGCCAATTCTCGTCGCAATCTGTCAAACTTGTCAAACATTTTGGTAAATTGATTGTATTTTTGACAGATAGAGAATGAGGTGCGAATGCGAACGTTCTTAAAAGTTACGGGAATTGGCATTGGCCTCTGAAGTAAAAATAGAAACAATCAGAATGCAATGTACCATACATCTTGTTTGTACCTTTCATGTTATCAATAAAATAAATCACAATGTACCCGAGCTATGCAAAGACACCGCAGAACTTTTTATTATACCAGCTGTAAAGGCTATAACCATACAATACACGGTGATGCGCTAATCTGTTTGACACAGCCCCGAGCGTTGTCTCGGATTTGTCGACTAAACTCGACAATAAATTAAAACGACTTCAAACTTAATACCATTAATCGAATATAGTTTTTAAATCAGTACTTCCAAAGTTTAATTTGGTATGCTTCGCGGGTAATAGATGCGTCGTCGATATGCTCATGCGGTGTTCCGTTAGCCGCTCACCTGCGCCCGCGCTTCTCTAGTTATGCTAATGGCTGAACGCGGCTCGCTCTCAGACTCTCAGTACTAAGCACTGAGAAACATGGAAATAAGTCCACTGGAAGATTTAGTAGTCGTATTCCCTTGTATGTAGATTTGTACTCGCAATATTTTCCTATGAAAACGGTGCTTGCACGCCCAATAGCAGTCCAACGTCATTACGTAGTCATACGTATTCAAATGAGACAATCGTTTAGATAAGCATTTTCGCTGAAAACACTATATTACGTTCATAGTGCTGATAATAATTTCCAATCGATTCCTGTATAACATCGAATTTACTTTAAACATATCCTAGAAAGACAAAACGAGTTGATAACTAGATATCCGGTGTATTTGGTGATGTTCCTTATCTAGTATGCACCATTTATATCAGGGTATGGAGATATTCTGTTCGGTGAACGAGACCGTGGGTGGACGCGAAACTGTAAAGGAAATCGATTTCGCTGTACGTGTTTGAATCGATTTCTCGACACCGGGGTTAAGTGTGCGAGTATCGAGTAAGATGTTCCCTAGTTTCATTTACGGGCAAGCGAGACCACTTCATCGGAATACGAATACTGAGTCACGGTATGTGCATGCCTAATTGTGCATGCTAAGTGTTATGTTATAACTTTACTAGTTGCCACTATTAAACTGCCTATGTTATGATGTGCACGTCATAAATGTTTCATGCTAAAAGGTTCTTGAAAGGTTTTAGTTTTGCTTGATAGCACATTTTGTAATTAAAAGTATTTTACGCACGAATCAGGGTTTTAAATTAGACGTTTTATTTATAGATCGTGTTTAACAAGTAGATTTCGAACAAGTATTGAAAGAAACAAAAGTTTCTTTATGACAGCTTTAAATTAACAATGCCTTTCGTCACTTTCGTCTTACACAATTAACACTATACGACATCAAATTGCTCTTCAGAACAGTTAAAGTTCGACAGTACAGTTCATTAAAGTTTCACAAAGCATGCTATTGTGTGAGATGGGCCGACAGAAGCTCTTGGCGCAAGCGTGAGACATCTTAATGGATCAACTCTGCACGTATCGCTTTGTCGTCGATATCGAGTACATCTCGCATCGAGTCGTGAAATCGATCATTGCCACACAATCGATTGATGACGTAAGTTTTTACACTCTAGTTTCGCTAGCGTCATTATTGAATTAGCGTGTTACAACAAGTACTGTTAGTTGGTTGGTATTGAAGCGAACGCTCATGAAGCTAATGAATTTCGATCAGTGATCAGTATTAGCGATGGTTATAAATTTCGTAAGTGAGCTATTTGTGGGCCCGCCCTGAGAGCAAGTAATCTAGCAACTAGTTAAATACTAAAATACCCATTCAATAGAATATAACGAAGTTATTCCAAAACTTCCATGTAACCAAAAATACCGTTTGGTAAGTTTCAAGTTGTGCATTAGCTTGACTTTTCCGCACAAGAACTTTTTTCAATCTCCGAATCTTCTTTTTTTTTTTGTCATCTTAACAGTTATTCGTTGAGCTCTTTGTGAAATGGCTTGCATAAGCATTCTCAAAAGCTTATCGATTTTGTTCGCTTGCAAATCGAATAAAATATCATAATAGAAAAGCATGACCAAATTGTGTTTATGCTTTTTGTAGGGACCAATCCCGTCATAGCTGTTACCAAAGACTACAGTTGTCTAGCTGTCACCGTTAGTCCCAGTTTCAGTCACCCACCTGTCAGTTTAGACTTTTTCATCGGTAATTCTATTAGCGGTGTTATCACGTTCGTGAGTAGACCGCTTGTTCCGCTATTCCACGACTCGGGCCAATTCGTGAATTTTCACGGCACGTGCATGTATTTGATAATGAAGAATCGGAAATAATGGAAGCACTCGGCGAGTCGACATGTTTTTGAGAGGAATAGATAGATAGAATACTCTATAGAGGAATATAACCTCATTGCGGAAGCAGTGGGCAGTTATAGACTTACTGACATGGAGGAATATGGTTAATATAATGTAGTGTCTTAACATTGTCATCGCTAATCCTGTTAGACTGCAGACGTACCAATTCCAACGGCTTCCCAAGCTTAGAATTCATACATAAATCAAGTCGTCATTCTGAGTGGCACAAATCCACGATAACTTGTTTGTTTTTTCTACAAAAACTTTATGTATCTTTCTTTTTAACTTACTTCCCTCACCGTTTTCAGCATTCATTACTAAGACTAGTATTGATATCTATCTACTGGATGTCAAGCAAGCCTTTTTGCTGTTGTAACTGGAAGCTATTAGTGATAGCTTAGTTTTTACCACAGTTTAATTATCTATTACGACGGTTTATATGTAGTGGGCGTATACCGTTTTTATATGAATCTAGTGGTTGCGATAGATTGCCAGGAATTCTTGCAAATAGGTTTCTAAGAAAACATCACTTAGTTTCTCTTGGTATGTTGATTTACAAATCGTATTTGAACATGTAATACTTTGTAACGGTGACAGGTTGGAAATGTCTGCGTTAGATAGTTTTGATAGAAGAGTAATGAAAATCTCCGTAAAGTTGGTTTTGGCGTCAGACTGCATCTGTCTGGCATTAATGCTGAAATGAAACTTTTTGGCGCAGCCGTGAGGCACACACTATTTGCACTATTTTATTTTGTGTTTCACGTACTGTGTGCAAATAAACGGTACGAGTATTCTTTATTTCTTTATACCTAACATGTATTTGCTCAAGTGACTCATTTTCTTCGATCGTCAAAAGCTGAATCAAGAGCCCACACAGCAAAATTTCATAGTAGTTGTCAAACTGATTGTTGAATTTCTCGTTCATTGTTCATCACTGTAAGTCAAAGACAATATAAACTCCGCAAGATCTCAACAAACAAACAATTCTGACCTAATTACTGCTCACAGCACAATACTGACTGATAGAATCATCTTAACATCTAATCATTTACCTTCCTAGTTCACGAGTACCCCCAGCAGCCCTTCGGCAATGTCCGTCAGGTAGTCGTCAATCATCGTGACTCGTTCGGGACGTCGTGTCGTGATCGCGGCCCACCCAACCCGCGCGCGCGCATAACTGTTACACCGTTGGGTACAAGCTGTACAAGTACTAGATAGATGAGGGCAGAAGGCTCATCCTCATGCCTCACAAGTTGATTTGGATCATACATCTCATGAATAAAATTAATTCTTGCTGATGTGATTATCAGTTATCACTCTCAAACACAGCTCCAATACTCTCTTTTCCGCATCAAGTGATTTTAGCTGCCATCAGAGTTTTCTTGTAGCTAGTCTAGTAGAAGACTCAACTGAACAAGAATTTATTTTTCTACTCAGTGCTAAAAGCTGACTTTTCTGATTTGTGCATTTGGACTTGGCATGAGCTTAGTGCCTGTACCAAATCAGCGGTATATAACAAATGGTCTTTAGTTGTAAAACATTGCATTTGCTGGTAGCGAGGTCGCTCGGGCAACAATATTACTTACTTCTTACACATTTTTCTTGTTATGTTGCATTGAGAGGAGTTGCTCTTCTGAGCTCATATTTTTGATTTAACAAACCTTGCCCGCCATGAATAATCCTCATCTCCGCTATATAGTTTTAATTATCGTGGAACTAATTACATATGAATATGTATTAATTTTATATTGCAGGAGGAACGAGATTGTAGTTCATAATAGTGGTGTTCTGTTACAGACTGTAGGTCTCAATTGATGTTACGTTCTTCACTGTTATTATTTCCATTTACTCTTTTCGATTTGCAAACGTATGTCTTACTGGAATCATTTTCGCTCAGCTTATAACCAAGGAAGCTCATAAAAACATGTAAGTACAGCCACGTGATGGTTATGGGACTGGACATTGGACAAGTGACCTACATAAGGGACCTGTTTTCTTCGTTGACGCTCATACTTGCGTGGGAGTTGCTGTACTACAGACGTTCGTGTGCAAGTGTCAACTGAAGTTTTTAAAGCTATGTGTTCTGTACGCTTGTTTGTTCTAGCGGCACATTGACAAAGTCTACGTTAGCACTGATGGTGGTCTACATTCTCCCTTCTCTTTTATTTCGAGTTTGATTTTTTATCATACTACTGCTCTATCTATTGACCTCTCGATTTGCTTGCTCTATTCAGAACTCTGGTCACTTTTGCCAAATGTGTTTGGGTCTGCTTCCACGCTACTGCTATAATTGGTTGTAATTAGTTTACAAGACCACTAAGTCAAGTCTCTCTTCGAATGGTGACTCCCACGGCCAAGCTTTGCAGATTGAAACATTCTAATTCAATTGTCCGATGAAAATAATATGCCTTTGCTAGCTTAATCTTCATCTTCTAAACACACTTCCAACTTCAATCGTTAATCAAAAGCAAGTCATACTATTTTGTATTTACCTTCCTCGTACAGACGGACATATTTACACTAGTTCATAATAGACCGGTCGTGCAACTCCGTCCGATTTATTTGCAGTGTGAGTGAAAAGACAACTGACGGATTTGTTGCTAATAAATACATTAGTTTATTACGCTAACTTTGTTTCTGAGTTTTGAATTATAGAGTTGGAATACGAGTAGGTCGGTGGACGTTGAAATATTTTTCATGTTTGAGCTCCAAACATATTTTTACGTAGAGTTACGGGTCGATCTATCTTTGTTGACAGTTACATGTCGGAATCGTGAACCGTGTAGGTACATGTGTTGTGTAATTAGAGATAATTACTTTTGTAAGGTTTATGTATTTTCTCAAGGCATTTTGCGTCATCTTTTTAATGCAGATGATATAAATGCATTTGCGCACTAGGTGCCTTATTTTATCATTAATTCTTACTTTGACGTTGTACATACGTGTGTTTACTAAAATTACGTATTGCCGGAAGTACTTACATGAAAATTAACAAGACTATTTACTGGTGCTATATCACGATTCATTGCAATATTGGAATGGTCTAAATTAGACCATTCCAATATTCTATTGGTGTAATGGTCATTGCAAATGACCTTACATACTGGTTCAACAACGTTATCATAACTATTTTGAAATCAACCAGAACGTTTTATAATTATAAAACTTAATGATGTAGGAACAATTAAAGTCCAGCACATACAATAAACGTTATAACAGTAAATTCACAGACCACACATAGCATTAATTTATCGTAGATCGTTAATAACTTATAGAATAATTGCTTGAATGCTAATTACAATTACATTCATCATTGAACCTTCATATGTTTCATGTGGACCATTCGTCAATAGTTCAATACCTATTTGAGTTTACCTTTTACTAAGTGTGGTCTTCCACTTCGGTCTCATCGTCGATATTTTATGGTCAGATACATAGACTTTTGGTTGTTATTTGTAATCAAATCTAAGGTACTGAAGCACCAATTTTCCTGCTAAATGTGGCATGCAGTTTTTATTAAAACGAATATACCAATAGTACATTTTCAGCGGTCAACCCAAAGGGCTGTTTTAATTTGTGAACTGTAACTAAACTGTAATTTAAAAAATTCACCTCATACGCTCAGCCCAAATATCTTGGTGAGGCCGGTTTCTTCGTAAACATGTGTGCACTTAGTGAGGTGTAGTTTGATTTTAAATGGTTGTAAATGTGTGCGTGTGAGCATTTATGCACAGAGCGGAGGTGTAGTTTTGGCAAGTTTAATTGTATTGTTCGCAGCGCTTGGTTTTTTATTTTGTCTGAGCTCATACATTATAGTTGGTTGAAAATAATTCTGACTTTATTGATTGCACCCGCGATTGCAGTAGCAATTTCTAGGCAATCGATTTCTTCCTTTTCATCCTTCCTGTCATTATTATCATTCTCCTGCTCTTATCCCAATTTATTTGGACTCGACGCGGCGCTACCTGTCTTTTTCTTCTATACTTCTCTATTAGTCGCCATCTCGATAGTTACTCCCTTTCTAGCCATATCATGTTTCACACAGTCCATTCTTTGGTTTGTGTGACCTAGGTACTCTCATATCATAAGCACCGAGCGTGCGCACCATATAATGTGGGTAATTACTTAACCATATAATAATTACAAATACATGACCTAGCTAACAAGTAGTGTATAAAAAAGAAACAAAACCAAAACAGCTGGCAGGAATGTAGCCTATTCATTGTGAGCATCATCACTATTCATAAATACTCCGACGCTGTCCACCTGTTTACAAATAATAAATAGTAATCATACGCATTGTGATTTGTATTTTTATATATAAATGGCTATATTGTATGGCTACTTCTATAGAGTTCATTCCCCTTCTTAGTAAAATGTGTTGTTGTTACTCAAACATATTCTAGTCAGGTTTTCGCGATGGATTTACATCTTAAGTGTATGTATCGATGACTAATACAGCGGTTTTTGACACTTGAAGCGGTATTTTATGATTTCTTAGTAAGTGTTTTAAGATGTGTTTGTTAAACATGGGTTCTACGACTTTGTTTCGCTTTATTTGCCTTGAACCTGTCTTCTGAATTGTTGAGTTTGATCATGGTATTTTTATATCGGCAACTCAAATGGCAGTGGGCGGGCACATTGCTCGCAGAACAGACGGCCGATGGGGCTGAAAGGTTCTGTAGCGGAAAGGGTCTGACCGCGTACCCGAATATGTGGCGTTGGGAGGCCATGTGAAGGCCGCAGGAATCCGCTGGATACAGAAAGCACAGAACCGGTGGAAATGGCGGTGCTTGGGTGACGCTTATGTCCAACAGTGGACGTCTTTCGGCTGAAATGATGATGATAATTATTCTTATATCGACGATCGACAAGCCTATTACAATGAGTATGATCATTATATCAGGGCTCTTCGATCGCTATCAAAGATGACACTAGGATACTGCTTGGTTTATCTTACGCCATGCTGCTATCTTCCTTCAGAACGTTAACCCTAAAATCTGAACCAAAACAATAGCATCAAAACCCCTTTCCAAATCGCAAACTGACATCTCCCAAACAAAAAAACAATGAAGTATTTAATCGTCAATAATACCCATCATCGGACACCGTATCGCAATCGATTCGAAATGCAAAAAAAGTAACAACATTCGTACCGAGTTGAACGAAGCGCGCTTCGGCTTCATTCGCCATCTCGCTGTGCCATTGACCCACTACAGGTTTTTGTACGTATAACGGACCGACACACTTCATCTTTATTGATTGTAAAACTAATCATTTAAAACTACGTATATGCACATTATTTTATTTTTCATACCATTGCGTAATGAAGATTTTTACGCTTGTTCACTATCGTTAAACGTTTGTCAATCGTCAATTGTTAGATGACTTTTGTTGCGGACAACGAACTTCAATTCCGATATAATGATGGCTCCTCCACCAATAACAGTTGTTTTCTTCTTTGGTAACATGTGATGCGTGAACAAGAGATTTGGATTGTCATAATATTTTAAAGTGTTTTCGATATTTAACGCGTTATACTAAGTTGCTACTTTTCTATGCGTTCCTAGTAACTTGGATATTTTTTAAGGTTTCTTCGTAAATACCCTGATGCTTTGCTTAATATCCTTTTCCATATTGATTTAGCCTGTCGTTATCGGTTAACAAGTTTCTTCTGCGTAGAGAATATGACACCATCGGCATAGGTGCTTTCAATATATATAGACTTGACAAAACATCGAGATTTCTTAGTTGTATGTAATATTTATATATATTATATTTTAATAATTTTTATTTTTATATATTTTAATATTACCTATACACATATGTTCCGGAATAAATTCTCTAAACGATGGTGAAAACCTCATCAAAATCTGTTGCGTGGTTTAGAAGAACAACGCGGACATACAGACAAACACGATAAGCGACTTTAATTAAAATTTATATAGAAGCCACTTGATAAATACCAAGTTGCGTAAGAGATGTCCCTGCTAATTATTGCCTAATTTGCATAATCATTTACATATAAAGTTTCTAATAGCACGAATACCGTCATTTAGGACAGAGAAGTCGCAATGATCACCATATTTGTCCTATTATAGCACATCAAATTGAATGAGATTATCGTCTTAATAATGAAGATGGCATAAATAACTTTATGATTATTGTTATTGAATCCAAATAAGTTTTTATTACGCGTTGGTGTGAGTGGCAACCGTTTCTAAATCTGTCATTCGATAAATCAGTTGTTTCCTTTTGATGATTGCTATCTTCCTCTCATGGTGGAAACTGTTAGTTCGTACATATCAGTAGTAGGTACTACTTGTACTATCAATTTGTATTTCCGATGTGGATATACACACGGCTACACATCAAGCTATACATTTCCAGTTTAAGCTGACCTCGCATTGTACGGAAATCCTTTAGAATGCGAGATCAGCATAAACTGGAAATGTATAGCTTAATGAGTAGCCGTGTGTTCAGTAGACCACACGTTTGTGGTAATACTTTGAAATAGAGCCGTTCTAGCGTAGTACGGAATTTCCATATAATAAGAGGCCACAATATACTGGTTTTGTTATCACTGATGTGTGGCATACTGTACTATTCACCTCGTTCAAATATTTGTAGGAATGATAAATTCGAAATTAATTACTGTTTTCCGTTGGTGGCAAAATATCTAGACAGACGTTTAACTGCTTGGCTGTAATGCAATCTGATGTTACGTTAATTTGTTGGATTGGAAGGCAAATAGCACAAAATCAGAAGCATAACCTGGTATTTTTCTGTAGTTATTTATGTATCCAAAATTCATCATCTGCCTAGCCTTTTCCCAACTATGTTGGGGTCGGCTTCCAGTCTAACCGGATGCAGCTGAATACCAGTATTTTACATGGAGCGAATGCCTATCTGACCTCCACAAGCCAGTAACTGGGTAATACGATACCCCTTGGTAAGACTGGTTGTCAGACTTTCGGGCTTCTGACGACCCGTAACGACTGTCAAAGATCCACAAATGACAGCCGGGACCAACGTTTTAACGTGCTTTCCGAGGCACGGAGGAGTCTCGGTATGTAAAGATGGTCACCCATCCACGGACCAACCCCGGCAAGCGTAGCTTAACCTGATGTATCGACCCGTGCGGCTGTTATTACGTAGCCACGTAGCCACGTAGCCACGCCAAAATTCGTTTTGATAAAATACAACGACAATTCGGAATATTTTCTCAAGTAGAGCTAGGCAAAGAATAATAACCATTACGTACTACTTCTACTAGATAAATAGCCCAGTGCTTAAGGCCTCGCCTCTCATGCTGGTTGTGGGTTCAAATCCGACCAAGTATCAATGTGATTTTTTTAATACTTTTTTGTACTTTCTGAGTTTATTTTGGACATTATCACGTAAGTACAGAAGACGCACTCCGCATTTTAGGTATGAAGCTACAAGTACGCGGCGGGCTTGTCTTGTCGGGCTAATTCAGCGAGCGTAACGTAGTCAAACAGAAGATGAAATATGCGATAGAAAGAAAGGCAACTTCTAGGTAAATATAACTGGAGATAATTTATTAGCGCTGTGCGACCTGAATTGCACTTTATTGTGTCGTTACAAGAGTCGCTTTTTCTTTTAAATGATTTTGCGGAGTGAACCATCTGTATTCGTCTGTGACATTACTGACATCGGTGAAGGAAAACATCGTGGAGTAACCTGGACTTGAATAAATTAAGTCTGACATCGCCAACGATGCGTTGGCGATTGATGATGAGCAAACGCGGTGATCAATGCTCATATCTTCTCAGTATGAGAAGAAACCTTTGCCCTGTCGTGGGACAATAATAAGCTGGTATTATTATTAATTATTACTAGAGAAAAGTAGAGGTGTGCGGAGCTGTATTAAAACATTTCTGCCAACCATCCTACCGTGAATTCCTTAGTGCAAAATACGATAAGTCTCACATTACGTTTACCTCCGAAATCCAGGTAAACGTTTCAGGTTTCGTTAGTTCTAACAGTGAAGTATTAATATTCCAATATCATGTTACTTATTCAAATGAAGCGGTTCTTGTTCTATGCTATGCATGTTGCCGCATGCTTTGTGTTGATGGGTTGTAAATACTTAATTAATAATTTATTTATTTCTCTCTTGTTTTGAGGGTGAGCTACAATTATTATTTATTTATTGTATTTTCTGTACTTTATGTTTTCTGGTTTAACTTTTTCTACATTATAAAATGGCGCTAAAAAGGCTTTCACGATTCTAGCACTCATATTTTAGTGTAACTATTTCGTAAAAAAAAACTTGTTTTTCTCTTCATAATATTGCTTAATGTAAAATGTTAAGTCAAATATTGTTTTATTCACCACGTCTTCACGTTGTCTTTGTTTCCTAAGTAATTCTCACTTTTGTCGCAATCTGTGTACAAAGTGTACCCCAGCCAGCCAGTTGCGTAGTCGGGTAACCTGACCACGACAATCGTGTCTATCACTTGTTAAAGCGCCTTATAAACCACCCAATGACATTTTAAAACACACTTTATTCACAAAAGATAACGTCTATATTTCAGTATTCGATAACCTTCGATATTTAATTTGTGTGCAAACGAAATTGCCTGCTATTGCCAAGTGGGAAGGACTACTTTATGTTGTAGATGACCAGTATTGATAATAGAACTCTGTGAGAAAGAGACGCTCTAAAAACCGCGGATTTACTTACAGTGTGCAATTTTATAGAAAAGATCGTAGGTTTGTAATAACAGTCTATTTTGTGAGGTCACTGTATGAAAATTAAAACCATAAGGAATGGGCATTGTTATCGATCATCGGGAAATACAGGATAGGATTTTCTCTTGTGAAATAAACTTTTTGCTAGGTATTGTTGATCGATAGCATCTGCCCCGGCTAATGATTACACATAAAAAACTAGCTGTCCAAGTTCTTGTATGTATTAAGAGGTTAATCCACGTAGGTGTTAATTACCTTTATTCAGCTCAGTAGGAGCCTATTCACGGTAGGCCCCCGCAAGCATAAAGTATCTTAACAAAGCCTCCCACAGCACTGGCCACTATAGATCAGCCTTTGAACATAGAGAGAAAACAGACCAATTGAAAAATTGCTGCTTGCATATTATAAACAAATGACAAAAGTTGCTTCACAAAATAAATAACTTCGCTATGAGTGTTACACAAACAGAAAGGTCCACAGTTCTAATTACAACCAAAACAATATCTTTTGTTCGAAGACAAATTGGCATCCATTTACAAATACACATCTCGCATGGCCATTGGGCACAACTATCGGAGGCATTTAGAATTCATTGCATCATTTTTTCAATCCATATGTAATTACAAGTCAGATAAGATGTATGCTCTACATGGCAAAGTGTTATTTAAATGGAACTGGTCATCATTGCGGAGTCATTAACACGTTCATCTTGGCAGATAAATGTGTTTCATATTTGAAATACATATCATTAGTTCAGTTTTACATAACACCGTCCAGTGACCTCTTAAGAACACTTTGTAAGTTGCAGTTTAAAATATTAATGAATCTACTTGATTCATAACATAATATCACTCCTGTAATCTCCGAAGGGATCGGCAGAGGCGTAAGTAGGTACCTATAGTACACCCTATCGGCAGTTATGTATATGTAAGCCCCATGTAATAGGGGGCGAGCCTATTGACATTTACCGGGGCCGAATCCAGACTCCATACAAACCCAAATACCCAATAACACTTTGCCTGACCTGGGAATCGAATCCTCATGCTCACTTCCATTTGATACCACTCTCGTATAGTAGGTACCATCTTACCATATTAATGACCATGTCTATCTTTAGATAAATTGAGAATTAGCTTGGTGATGAGGTGAGGAACACCCTAAATGCAAAGTCTTGGCATTTAGATGCATTTATGGTTACTCCTAGAGTATGCAAAAAGGTTATGATTTAAATGAAAATAATATTAAGAAACGAATACTCGTTCGACCTTAGAAAATGTTAATAAAACCTACAAATAAGCGGTCATCAAAGGCCATGAGTTTCCTAGCCCTCACCACAGGACCAATTACATAATATCTTCAAGAAGATTAAAATTTGAACGAAAATAATAGTCAGAAATGAAAATGAATATTACTTTGCACATCTTTTTATACCGTTTCGGCGCCATATAAGTGTTGCCAGTCTTACTCATATCACTTCATGATACCTGCCAATGTTTCTAGTTTGTCTGCTTTGGTAACAAATTTTTAAATAGATACCTAACATATTAGTATTACCATGGACCCCAAAACTTGCACGATTGTCCATTTACACCACACCACTAATCGTAATATCATCAAATAATTATGAATTGAATACGAAATTAAATTAAAATTAATATGACAGACATTTACCTACCTAGCCTATGTAGGAATGTCTGCGTGGTGTTTGCCTAATTAGTGAATTACCTACCCGCCGGCTTGACGTTTAGTTGAATGACACGGGTTCCATCGATCGTATCATCACTAATTAATTCGTGCTTGACTAACTTTTTGGCATGGAATTCGCATCAAGAGGTTAGTCAGGCTTCTTTAATCGATTCACCAGTTTAACGGGAATCGAGTACGTACGACGCGATGTAGCATTTTTACCTTGAGACGTTGAATTAAATGTAGTATTTAAGTTCGGAATGAATTTGGGACTGTTGGAATTACAACCCTGACCTGAGCATTATGAACAAAAACAAATTTTGCAGGCCCTATATCATTTGAATGGACCTGAAATGAAAATCCATGATAATTTTCCGGTAATTCCGTCGTTTGTTGACAAGTGAAAAGCAAAGGAGGATGGGCAAAAATGTATGGGACGTGTCCCCTGAGACCAATAATAACCTGTCATAATGTCGTTGAGAAGCTCTTTTTATAACTGTCACAATATGTCTGACGGCCAGTCTTAATTCATTGTGGGCAAAAAGGTACAGCTGAAAGAAAAACATGAAAATCTACTAATACTCTACTAACAACTTGACTTGCATTTAAACCTCCAACACTTAGTAGATACTACAGTTATGGAAACTACTACGTCACGATCTAGCGTCACGTCAAACATTCATCAACGCTAACTCTAATTTCTTCCTGGAGTAAGTTTGATTAAGCTTAGGTACGGAATTAAGAAAACGTGCTCTCATATTTATGACTTGAGCATGAGAGTGACTTGAGCACAAGCATAATCGTTGCAAGATAATTCTGTAAAGAATGTAAACAATCTAGGTGCCAGAGGTAGTGAACAGTTATTAATGAAACATTTGAATTATTAAGGCGAAGGACTCGTATACTTAATTAAAATAAAATAAAAATATCAAGTTACTCAAGATTCCAAGTAATTTTAAAGTTAAAATTAATGTCTTCAAAGTTATGTTTAATTTCAACATAGCGGTCGGGTACTTTATAGTTCTTTAAGTAAGCTTTAAATTGCAGAATTCTATTCAATTCCTTAACAAGTAATAATGAAGAAATATGCAATTCCCAACAATTGTGATTTTACGACTAAAACAACCGTTAACTAAGGTCTCCAAAAAGATCATAAAACCCGTACTGTATAATTTTAGTAAAGTTGTTCCCTAAATCCGTCGCAGTATAATTGTTGACAATGGTTTGGAGTCACGTAATTGCTATTACGAGCACACGAGAAACATTATGTGGTAACGCTGCAATATGCAATTATAGGCACACGTTTAAAGCGCGAGTAAATTGAAAATATCTTGTAGAAGAACTGTGTTGAAATGTTTTCCTGAAATTTTTGGGAGGAATTCGTGTCATGCTTCTAGGATAGGAAAAAAAACTCATGTGCTTCTGCAAATAGGAAAGAAACTCATGTTTGCACATGAAGGATCTATCGACGACCCTTTCAAAGTGATTCCAAAACTCGGTACTCCGAAATAAAGGGTCCACGGAAAAGGTCCCAAATGGTATAGACTCTATACCATTTCGGTCATAATTAAACTGCTTCTAAAACAATTTTGGGTTCCATTTCAACGCGGCAGAGATGACGATGGTAAAAATAGGCAAAGCGATCGCCCATGGTCGAGATTACTGACAGATTTGAGAAAAAAAAAATACCGTACTGTAGATGTCTAGACAGTATTAGCTCCTTCATATCAAGGGCAAGTAGTAAATCCCTAACGACGCCAAAGTTACGGGTCAGCTTGTGCACTATCGCGATCGTCATTCCAATATATTTATAGCTGGAAGCCCTGCAGCTCAAGAATAACTATTATTGTCCAGTTTTATGATTATCAATTTAGAAATTTGAATAATCATAGCGGTAACCATGCTTAGTTCTATAAAGGCTTTAAGGTAGCTCACTCGTAAGTCTGTAAATTAGCTGCAGTTAAATGTATCACTCGTCGTATCAGAAGCTAGCAAAGATTTATGACGAAGTTAAGCTTTTCATTAGCCTTCCTACCATTTATTGCCCAAAAAGAAGAAAGTTTACGTATTGCAAGACTGCCAAGTTCATTGCGGACTTCGTTCAGGCGAAGATTCTTTATGCAAAGAGAAGTAGTCTTTAAATCAACCGGTAGATATATTGCAGCTGATATAATAATACTCGTACTCCGTATTTGAATGTACCTTTCGATGCAAATTCTACCTCTATTGCAATAATTTAAGACTGAAAATTGCACTGGATTACCCCAACTACCCTTTGAAAATGTAAAAACGAACTCACGTGTCGACGCTGAAGACGTGATCGGCAAATGAAAGAGACATCCTTATATTCAGAATTATATTTCTTGGTAACGGCCAGCAGTTTCTCAACGGCAAAGAAAAAGCAGTAAAAGTGTTTTGAGATGGCGGTGATTACGTTAAATCTATTGCCGCCATTACTCAGAATAAATAGAATTTTTATATTGCCAAGATGGGTTATGAAAGGATGGCAAAAACTGGTCCATGTATGGAATGAAAGGAAGATTGATTTATATTGCTGAAAGTCTTTTAATGCTTGGATTATTCTTACTAATTTTATCTACTTTTATGGGTAGCTCCTCAGTAAGTAGGAATTTTATGGTTAATTCCTTGTTATTGCCGCTGTAAAGCATTTCATGGGCGGTGTTTTATAATGAAAGCTTTTCCATGTCAATAGTTTTCGGTGAAAGACATACATTATACAAAGGAGATGTATTTTCCTGCTGTGCTATGACAATGGGTGGCACATTCTTGGAACGATGCATATCAGAATTCATTTCAATCATCGCATCCGTGTTGTAAAGATTCTCAACCACTCTCGCCTTTGCATCTACATATTCATGAAATAATCATACACTAATTATTAAGCCCTGCAGTAAGACATAGAGCTTATTCTTAACATAAATTTATTTATTGTCCTCAGATTCAAAGATGGCGGAGCGATTATGAGGTCGAACGGCGAACGACTTTTAGGTGAGTCCAGAATGTAAATGTATTATGCAAAGAAACATGTTTATGCCATAAGCACATAATGGGCCTATTCTGGCGGTTAATCGACAATCTATATGGATATATGCCCTCCCGGCAAAGTGAAGGGTGTGGCATGAGGAATTGGACTGCGACCCACGCTTCTTTGGTGACAAAATAAAGTCATTCAATTCATTTTGACAAGACAGTGAACTGTTCCGATGATTTAGGGTCGCCCCACTTTCTGTGTGAAGGCAACAGGTTACCACGATTACTTCACAGCTCACGACGTGATATGTGGCGTGTATGCGATCCTAACTCACGTCAATCGTGAATTTGCGAGTTGTTCTCGTCGTAAATTCTTCTCGTCGATACTATTCTACAATGTAGACCGAGACTCGGTGAGATTGAGTAACTAGCTCCGTTAAAACGCTCTGAACTTTAATATAACAGGTTGCTCATGTATAATCGAAAGTAATAATCGTTAAACTTCCAGTATCTCAGATTTTACACAGATAAGACAACTTATTTCAGTTGCTACCGTGCTGTGAGCTATATTTTGAGTAATGCTGTGAGTTCAGTAACATTTCAATTCTCTGTAGTAATATGCTTTCTTAGTGGCTAGTTTGGAGAGGTATTGTGTTGTGAAGTGGAATGAATAAACGTATTGTTGAAGCGGTTTTCAATTTACGAATTTGAATTCCCAGCAAGGTATTGAATATTTTAATAAATTTCGTGCTTTGCTCGAATGTCCAGTCGTACAAACAGTTCCGATTTGAAACTCAGCTATTGTCAGAATATACATGGTTTGTATTGGTGGGTGAGTACCCACTACCCATTTGACATTTACATAATCATTCAACTTACAATTCCTAGCGAGTGAAACAAGTTTCTACAACACCTAAAATTATTAATTTACAACCATTTACTTCATTAATGACGCTATGATAGTTCAAAAGATCATTTACATAGTTATTTACTTAGGTATTTCATTTTTTTCGACCAGGCTTTGTAGTCTTGACATAGATAAATATCGCTATACGATCGAATTCGCAAAGTCCTAATGGCGTCTATTCATTTCTATTATTTCTAAATGTTTGTGGGTATATCTCTTCTTGAAACGTCTCCCCCACACCCACAGAACCCTTGTTTACTCTACAAATTCTATTCCCATTTTCTTTCAACCACATATTTTGTGCACGGTGTTACAAATTCTGCCTGTAGGCTAGCTAACAATACACCATGTTCAACGTGTACTGTGTGTACGGTATAAATTGGTTACGCCAGTTAACTTACGTCCACTGAATAAGTAAGCGTCAATGTTGGAATTACGGAATACTCAAATGACGCCGATTTTAGTGTAATCTTAGTCATGGCGGAAGAATTTGTTTTATAGTGTATTGTAGGTGTATTGTTTCGTTTGGTTGCAGTTTTACAAAGTGTGAGAATGTTATATGCTTGTAATTTAAGCGTGTCAAGTTCATTATTACACATCGCTAGTTGTACGTAGTCTTTACATTGCTTGTTACCTATACGTTCTCATTTCTATCTATCTTTAAATTACCATAAAAACCAACGCTACCTCGACTTGCTATAGCTTCCCTAAGTCAAGTCAATGTGATTATGATTTCCAGCATCATATCAAACCTAACTCAAATCCGGACAACATCCCGAGTCGTGGCAACCGTCCCAAATTGCCAAATAGGTCTGATTATTCTTCAGAACATAATATAGGAACACAATAAAACATTATAATGCATGCCGAAGCAAACGAAACATTAACTTTACTGCCCACAACACAAATGCCCTAAAACATCACGATATTCACGATCACGATAGCATACAATTAAACGTTCCCATCACAATGCCATTAATGAACGGGTTCCGTTACTTTGAACAAATTCCCAAAGAAAACTACAAGTCTCAGTTCAAAGTTCACGGAACTTTACAACATACGGACATAAATGTTCATGATATGGGTTTGCTTAATTTAATGTAATCAACATCATTGTAAAACGTGAGGGGAATGAACCATTGAAAGTTTGTGAGCCATCAGTATTGAGATAGCGTAATATAGAGTCATTGTCGGCGTGAATTTCGTTGTTATGACGTAAGCAGTCTAGACTAATCCAGATTTTAAAATTCATGATGAAGCACTGCGTAAATGGTATACACGGCTACACATCAAGCTATACATTTCCAGTTTGTGCTGATCTCGCATTGTATAGGATCTCCATACAATGCGAGGTCAGCTTATACGGGAAATGTATAGCTTGATGTGTAACCGTGTGTACTTAGACTCTGGTATAGTTGAACATAATCGCAGAGAAAATAAATTTTAGTTCGTATGAGCGTGGACGATCGAGGAGCTCGTGGCTAAGTAATAACAGCCGCATGGGTCGATTCATCAGGTTAAGCTACGCTTACCGGGGTTGGTCCGTGGATGGGTGACCATCTTTACATATTGAAACTCCTCCATGCCTCCGAAAGCACGTTAAACCGTTGGTCCCGGCTGTCATTTGTGGATCTTTGACAGTCGTTACGGGTCGTCAGAAGCCCGAAAGTCTGACAACCAGTCTTGCCAAGGGGTATCGTATTACCCACTGGGTTGTGGAGGTCAGATAGGCAGTCGCTCCATGTAAAATACTGGTATTCAGCTGCATCCGATTGGACTGGAAGCCGACCCCAACATAGTTGGGAAAAAGCTAGGCAGATGATGAAGCGTGGACGATGGTGCCCTTCCTTTTGATGGCCTGTAATAGTTGCCCTGAAAATTCCACATACGATTGAACAATTCTTATTCTCTAGACAATAACAACAACACCGAACTTCTACTACCGCTACATTATCTCCAGCTCTTAATTTCGCTCGCCTTCTAAATCGGCTCATTGAATACCAAATGGCAGTAGACCACACGTACTTCTGCACGCTACTCCGAAATCACATTAAGTAAATCTTTCACAGGAACACGGACCTTTAAAGCTAATAAGGTCTTTACAATGGCGGTACGGGCTTTTCAAACTCTCGACTTTCGAAATATATGGATCGAATTTACGCGCGTTAAAGATAAATTCAAAGGTAATGAGGTTGCAATATTAGTGACCTATATAGCTTTATGTGTGTGCGCAATGATTGCCATTTAGATCGTTTCAAGGAAATAAATTGAATCTAATATAAATGAATAATCTATATCTAAACGGTTACTGCACACATTTTAGTACATAAACTGAAGCTGGTATTTTGCAAAATTATAACTGCCCGCGCGGGCAATCTAATGAAACATTTTGTGTACCTCCACCAGTTGTATATGTATAAAAAGTCAGAAAAAGTCATCAACGTCTACTTTCCTCATTTATCTGAACTTCCACATCAATATTAAATACGGATGCACTCATTATGCGCTTCTAAATAAACTCTAACCGTTAACGCCGACATTACGTATCCGTGTGTTTCTACTTCAAGTTCTCGCCATAACGGTACAGGGCTGGCGCCCTCGTTTCGAAGTGATAATGCTTCTGAAACAGATACCTGATTGGCCCAAGGAGCAAAGAGACTTATAATTGGAAAGATAAATTGTACCGCGAAAATTGATCGTGCTAACCAATAAAATAACTATTCTCGTACCTGTAACACTATCAATTGCGATTCATAATTAAATTCCAAAGAATGCATTGAAGGTGTTCGAAAAATTGCTTTAGAGAAAATAAACAGGGCACGTAAAAAATGGTTTGGTGAAAATAATAAAGAACATTAACAGTAGAATATACTTCTACAGTAGCATAGCATGTAGTTGTAGAACAATTTCTTAACTCTTATAAAGCCAATTCATTTTGCTGTTGTACTTTGTTGCGTATAGCAAATATCAATTATCGATTGTGTCAGAAGCGTTAAAGATTGTCTGGTTAGCAAGGTCAGTGTTTAAATTAAGAAACGAGTGCACTGAAACTAGACTATAATTAGTTTACTAGTACAAATGGTACTTTTTCATCCAACACTTTTAATCCAGCGTAAAATGCATTGTTCGTTTAAACTTACAATGATGAAGATTTATTAACTAAGCTTCATAATGCGGTTTGTCTTAGAATTCTCATTCCCAGGGTTCATTACAATATTCTAATGTAATGTATGTACCGTGTACATATGCGCTATATTGTATGTCAGCGAATGTGTTCGTTTTGTAATTCACAAACGTATCTTTCGTCTCGTTTAAATCTTTGGTTCTGTTGTAACGGTTCCTTTATCCTCTTATCCATCTGTGTTTGTTTCCCAGACATTCGTAAGATTGCCCTTATTTGCCTTCCTATTAAGATTCTAATGAATATGTATCTGTAACTTGCCATTTTCCCTTGTGAGGTGCGCCATTTTCCAGCAGTATCGATATAAAGTTTATTGGTACCGTTTTAAAGATACAATCGCATCATTGATTATAATGACGTCACTTTGAAATAAACAGTTATGAGAAGGTGGTGCATCGTCCTAATTGTAGACAAACAATTCGTATAGGTTAGGGAAAATATTTTTGTCGATTTCTAAATTAGCATGAAAATGTTTTGTTTCTCAACAAATGCCTTTAACATTACCGTTTATGTTTGTCAAAATTTGAAATTCTAAACAGGCTTCTTCAGGCTTTGTTGTGTTACGTCGGTTAAAAATGGTGAATCATTATCATCATGAACTAATGGCGTTATTATACGGTGATTGTAAATTGTCAGTGTGCGGTCCGTCAATGCTTGTCAACCCACTTTCTTGTCTGTATTTGAACAAGTTTCATATTAGTTGTTAGTGGCTACTTCGTCAAACCCTGGATAGTATTTTCTTGAATTAAGCAATTCTTTAATATTTACAAATTGCTATAAAAACAGTCGAATGTTACTACCGTTACCACGATGATCTTCGACCGTTATAGTTTTGCGGGCTTGTCTACCTGTTTTTAATTGAGTGAGCTTGATAGCTTTTCGAAATCAGCTTTAACAGTTATGTATTAAAATTCAATGGCTATATCTGCTTAGTTTGACCATATATAATAAAAAACTGTTGGTATACAAATAACTGCATAGGCCATAAATGTTTTGCTTTTTGGCATACAATTTTTTTTTTTTAATACGCTCTTGCCATACTGAAACTGAAGTACAGAATGACATAATGAAGTAATGAAGTACCTGCCTCAACAAATATATTGCTTGCGAGTGCTAACTTCACTATCAATCGAAGCTTGTCAACTTGTCGCATCGAGAAAGATAACAAATCCGAATGGAGTGTCTCATACATTTATTTTGTCATAATATTTACCAAAATAATTAATCTTAACTTCCACTTTCTCCATACTGTCACAACTGCGACTCCCACTTCCGAAAATTAATGATATTCCTTCAAAATGCGAAGTATCTCTTCGCAAATAAAAGTTATCGCTGTCGTTTATTTTATTTGTAGGCAGATAATTATAAGCTAGCTTCTCAATTGACGTGAAAATCGAGATTAATGGTAGCAATTAAAGTGGGTGTCATTACGCAAGTCCTGGACCATACTGTGCATAAAATTTGCGTCTTCAATGCTGATAATTGCATAATCTATGAAGCGATTGGACATGTATTTAATAAACTTTCACTGGACTGGTTAATTTAAAATGAATTCTGATTCTGAATGTAAACTGTAAAGCCGAGATGCTGTAACGATGTTAATTTATAGTTGGAAGACGCGAAATGGTTGCTCGCTTACATCAAATCTACGAATGGATCGTAATCACTCATGTAATGATTTTCATGTAAGTTCTAACAGATGCTGATTGGTATGATAATTCGATTTCCGATTAGGTAAGGAGTAGCAGATATCACAGTCTGTAGACTTTCTAGTTATTACAATTATAAACAACGATTACGATCTCTAGCTACCACTGTAATATCCCATTTGTCTCCTACGATTTACAGAGCGAGAAGCAGCTAATAATTTATTTTTCTTCTTATATTCGCAATCAATGGGCTTTTATGTTATACTATGTCTAACTCTAATATAGCTTGTATATAAAATACTAGCTTCCGCCCGTGGCTTCGCCCGCGTGGTACGTCGATAAAAAGTAGCCTATGTCCTTTCTCAGGCTCTTGACTATCTGTGTACCAAATTTCATTTAAATCGGTTCAGTAGTTTTGGCGTGAAAGCGCGACAGACAGACAGACAGACAGACCGACAGAGAGACAGAGTTAGTTTTGAATTTATAATATTAGTAAGGATGATTAGATCCATTCATGATGAATGAAACTCAAAAGCATATAAGAGTCTCTGATGTCCCTTTTATGTCGCATATACCTAATGTTTGCTAAACTGCAGTTTCAAGAATATGAATCACAACCTTTAAATGTAGGTTCCTCAAATTATAATAATTGATGTCTGCGAACTGGTTGTGCTCTGTCCCAAATTTGGCACAACCTGTTCTGTCCGCGGCACAAACTTCACCGCTACTTGCGCCAGCGCCGTTTTTGGTACCTTACACGGTTACACGTGTTTCATCTTCTCTACCTTTTGAATTATGAATAGGTTTTTCTTTCGTAAACTTAATTATGATGGAAATATTGAGACGTGGTTTGCATTTATGTTGTTTACCATTCTTCTTGGTGTTTAAAAAGTTATTAAAAGGCGTTAATTGTTTTTATATTGAGTCGTTATACTTGTAGAGTATCTGTTATTCTTTGTTGATTGGTGTTGCGGCATGGAGTGAATCAACGGGCGTGAAACTGTAAATTTGTATGAAATTGTTAAGAAAATTGTCTGTGTTGTTAATTATCAATATGAATACTTGTTCTGTGAACAAATCTTTATCATCACTGATACGTCTTCTTCCAGATTATATCTCTATGTCTGCCAGTTTCATTACAATTTTCTCATAGATGAATCAGTCACTATTCCAGCAGCATCATCTCTAACCGATTGCTACTCGACAAAGTAAATATCTCTATCAGCTCGATGCGCTGCATAGATTGCGGTGCAATCGCCAATCGCCGATATACCGACCCTAAATTCCGATCGTGGCGATTCTCGATAAGCGATACGTAAACGTTCTCGATTGTCTGGTACCGTTCGAGGGGGACTATCGTTAAATTATCGCTCACGTTTCGCTACTGACGGCGCCCTAGTATTACGGTATTGCCAGGATAGTCATAGCTTTAGTTTCAACGGCAACCGACAGTGACACGGGCGCGAACGTTGTGGATTGTGACGTCATTGACTCATACACCGTGTTCATGTATGATTATGACCTTGTGTATCACGAGGCGGTGGGTGTTAACATGGCAATATGACACTTTTGTTTTAATTTGTCTAATATGCTTAAACTACGACCAAATGATATCCCATTGATATTAATCTCCATTAAAAAAAAAAACGCACCATCACAGATGTTTTTTAAACGTCTTTTTTTTTTCATTTACAAAAACAAGGGACTCTGATGCTGCGATGCTATTGGTTGATGAGATTTCTATAGCGGCCGAGAGCTGCAAGCAAAAATAGTCCTTACGGTGTATAGATTTTTGTTTCTTTGATAGTACCTACGCTCACATCACTACATTTATTTTATTTTTATTAATTTGTACCAAATTATTTTGAGTTGAGAGTTATATTGAGCGCAACATTGTTTTATATTGGAAGAATATATACCTACTGTTTATTCCGCTTAACTGTTGATGGGCCTTTAAAAGGCCTATAACAATTAAAATTCTATTGTGTCTCGTTAGTGACAGTTGGAGGTATACACATATTTGGCTTATTTTGAATGTGTAATATGACCTCTGAATTGCCACTCTTGACACTCAATATGTTGATTGGGTGGTGCATAAGAAGTGTTGGCTATCTCATAATAAAACCTCATTCGCATTCAGTTAGAAGGGGTCCAATTTCACTCTGGGATCGCATAGGTCGGTTTTACTTTCTACCAATCCTCTGTACATCTATTTACTTTCGTTTCCAAGCACAAATATCAGTAGTCAAAAAAGGAGATCATTTGTAAAACGGCTTTCGCTGGCAACTTCAATTGCGTTGATTTATATACAGGTTAACTTTCAATGTGTGGTAAACTGCACTTTGTTGGTCAATTAAGGGTATATTTCGATTCATGCTGTATACGTATGCTTATCCATTTCCCCATTTATCATTAAACAGGTTTTCATTCAACTGTTAATCGAAAGATTGGCTATCGTTCCTTCTGCTTGCTTGCGCCTCATTTAGATTTTATGTAATCAAAACATTATTAATTTTATTTATAAACAACTGGATTTTTCAGAGCAGACATTTGCCTGTTTCACCGTACTGCGATTACAAATCTACCCACCAAGTGCAATAATGGCGTTATCCCCCTAAGATCTTTGATGGTACGGCTAAAGGGGGAAGCCCTTTTGATAACGGTCAAATGGAACATTAGAATTTACATGGAATTCAGCAGTGGTGGCCCAGCAGTGGTAACGGCCTCGACTTACGAGTAACCATATTGTTCGCTTCAGTTTGTGTACTTAAATAATGTTATCACCACTGCTCTCAAAACTATGAACGAAAACATCGTGAGGAAAGCGGCATGTCCTAGAACCAAAAATCCGAAGACATGTGTCATCTACCAACCCGCACTGGGCCCGCGTGATAGATTACAGCCCACTCTATCCCGAAGGGAGGAGGCTTGTGTCCTAGCCAGCAGTGGGAACATTATAGGCTGATTATGCTATTCATAGAAAGTCTCCCGAACAGATTGCTACCAATATTTTTTGTATTCTGTGATCTTCACGCAAAAGTCTGTAACTTTTGCGTAACAGTATCGGCTTCAGCATATCAGCTACTTTCATTTACTAGGAAGAGAACACAGCCTTATCCATCTCGATTTTAATTGATGACCTATAATATCAAAGTTTTAAATCGTTAACTGTATTTAAGTAACACTTTGAAGTCTCGAAGTAAATTACGGGGAATTCAATTGAGATTATTAAACAGAATGAAGTCATTAAATTTACTTTATGTCCGAATTATGTAAACTAATGTAAGGTATCGAATGCATACGTTGTGTAACAGTGGCGGTTACACGTTTTGGTTAATAAATCGTCACTGCTAATGGGTTTCCGATGTTACGCGTCGGTGTAATGCGCGGCCTCCTTATTACTCGAATAACAATGTTTGTCGACTTTTCAGTTGTGGGCGGATACGCTAAAATTGGCTGGAATTATTATGTTACTGTAAAAGGTTGAATGGTGGTAAAATAATGCTGTTCGGTGTTTATCTTCAAAGTCAGATTCGAAAGATCAATGTTTTTAAGAGTTTTGCGCACAACCTTCACGGAATAGAACAATATAATTAATATTCCGTGATAACATTACAAGTAGCTAGTCAAGCACCTACGTATAGATAGATTTTAATACAGTTTTATGATATTTTGGGTGTTCTAGCTAGAGGATTAAGATTATTTTATTGTTTTGGTTTTACATGCAATATTTTGTAAAAAAAAAATAATTGAATGGTTTTACATTTTCCTCCAGCAGGTTTCCTCCGTCTGTATAATTCCACTCTTTTATGTTATCCTTTATTACCGGGTAAATCTCAGTGTTTACTAGAATTTCTAAGATTCACCTTTTTCCCGGTTTCACAGCAACATTTACACCGTTACATTTATAGACGTCACGATGGTTCCGTACCAAAGGAATTTTATTATGTGGGCGAGGGCAATTTGTTCGACGGTCTGCCAGATTGAAAATTGTTTGAATTAATCATTGTGATTACCGGAGACGTGGTCAGGTGGTCCACAACACAAGCTGTGTTGGTACTGGTATTTTGTGTAAGCGAGGAGGGTATTCAATACTTCGGCATATACATATAAATAGGCATTAGTACAGGTTAAAAATGTATGATTATATCAGATTAGGCTGCTTGATCTTTTAAATTGTTTTAGCCAAAACAAAAACGTTGCGCACCCCTGACTTTAGTGTTCAGAAAAGTGGGCGCTACAGTTTTAATGCAGAAATTCTCAGCTTTCTGAAATGTCAATTTAGTACTTGCCATGTTCATTATTATAGGAGTTTGTGTGAGCGTCAAATACAAGCATGTACGCATACAACCACAACCAGTGTGGGCCATAATCCACCATGCGGGCCAAGTGCGAGTTGGTGGATGTCACATGTCTTCGAATGTTTGGTTCTAGGACATACCGGGTTCCTCACGATATTTTCCATCGCCGTTTTGACTTTGAGAGCAGTGATGATGAAAATTAAATGCACAAAGTAAAGTGCCTGGCTGGGTTTGAACTAACGACCTACCACTCGGTAAGTCGAGGCTGATACCACTGGGTCAGCACTGCACATACTTAATTACTTACACACTTACACCACATTTACAGTGATAGTTCCTTACTTTTTTTTTTCTTTTTTTTCTTTTGGTAGGCTTACAGACAAATATCATTATAATATCATTAATATAAAATTAAGTTGTTAATTACAAGCCCCCACAGATGAATACAAAATGATTACTCCCTCATAGTCTAAGTTACTTTATAAGCAAATAAATAAAATAAATTATTAGCATTTTTCTCCCTCAATTCTAATATATATATTGTATATTAATTCTATTCGCCAAAAGCTAATCAGGACAACACACCGTTCAAGTGCAGGCAGATGCCTCTTGTACAAAAAATGGCTTTGCTAAGAGCTTCCTTAGAGTGCTTACATTGGTGCAGAAAAGGTCAATGACCTGTTCACAAGAAATTTCGTTAAAGCTGCGACTGCCTCTATGAAAGTATGCATTACGTCTATAATTAGTGTTTACGAAAGGTACTTGTAGAAGTGGACGCTGTCGCAGCCCCATCTGATTAGTGCGTATCGATAATTTTGAAACAAGTTCTGGACAGTCAATTGAACCATTTGCGATATTACAAGTAACATATATCATTAATATGACGTCTTAACTTAACTTATACACACAATGTACATTGTACTTACGTCGCAGGGAAATAAGGAAACCAGGGATTTCACGAAATCCCTAGAGATACCACGAAATCCCTAGAGATACTACGAAATCACGGTAGATGTCGAATATTCTTGTTTATTACGCCTTCTTACTAAAAATGTCTAGTGATATGACAAAATGCTAATGCAAATTAATGTCAGCGATATGTCATTTCACTAAACAAGTTCTAAAGAAACCTCATTTTCCTGCGACACATACATTGTCAACATTCAAAGTTACTAACATTGTCTGACCCACTTCTAACAACGTATTTATACATCTCTATAATTACATAGGTCTATCGAAACGCCATTACAAAATTAACAATTCAATTGTGTCTCAACTTCAATAGTCCAATTCTAATAAAAAGTTATTGCACTAGATATTGTGTGGAGTTAAAAAGTCGATTAAATTCCATTTCAAATCGAGTTGGAATCTATCGATTACAATCGATTGGTTACGATGCAGTTTTTGAGTTGCGATTCGACGCTAGACAATACTAATCATTTATTTGGATTACATTATGTAAACAAAAACGGAACCGACAGCATTGTTTTTTTGTTCGCAAATTGAATCAATTACGTGTTGGTTACTTCACTGTGACATCTGTGGAAAACCAAATGTATTATTTATTTTTATTCTTCCTCTGTTATTATTATGTCATTATTTTCACTATGAACAATCCAAAAAGTTGAACTTCATTTGTTTTATTTTATAATTCGAATGTTCGCCCGCTAAGGTTTAAGCCAAACCAATGTAAAATTGTAAAAAAAAAACGGTAGATTTTCTCGTACAAAAGTAAACTCTCCTAAAAGATTAGAAAAGTAAGTATCCTTATTTGAGAGGAGATGTTTTTAAATGGCAATTTATTGACCTTAAAATAGTCTGCATTCTGTCCAGGTACTTGGTACCTGTAGGTGTACTTTAAGTCGTCATTTTAAAATATTATATTTGGTTTTAAGTCAAATTTTATAGACTAGCCATTTTGTTGCCCAGGCTTCAGTTTTTACCTAAGACTTCTTCAAAATTGTATGGTTAGGACATCCATGGTTGCCGTAACCATGGTTGCGTTAAGGACGGGAAGCGCCAGGTGAATTTCGGGGGCTACTGGTGGTTTCGCCTTAAGTGAAAATTTCCTGTTCTTTCAAGAACCAAGTTTCTAATAATATAACTGATTATTAAACACCATTTCGAACCAATTTCGCAAATCCAGGCCCGTGGTTATTAATAACTCACTCAATTTATATTCTAAGCTTAATTTTGCATAAGGCAGACGAGTTTGTCACGAATGCACCATCAAATCAAAGGCTTGATTCGTAAAATGTAAGTGGGTCACCGACCATCTTTGCTCTCAGGCCTATGTGCCTACGTGTTTGTTTATACACTACTTATAGACGATTATGTATGCTGGTGCCGGTGCCGGTGGTTTTTAATGCGAAACTATAATTCCATGCTCTGAGTTTATGCAAGTAGGTAATTTTGTGTGTGAATAATTTAGCACGATAGTTACAAAAGTTAGTTAGTTAATTATCTACTTTTCTTATGGCTATTTGAACTTTATTTACAGCGAAATTGTATATATACATAATTTACAAACTCTTAACAAAAATAATTTCAAGGGTCCAATGCTAAAAATATTACATGAACAGCTGAGCTTTTTCAAGCCTTAAGAGCTTTATGAAAGAAAAATTGTCAACATAATTACTTCTTCGTGAAGATCACGCATAAAGAATACACCACTATCTAACAGCTGTTCAAATAAAAAACAAAAGGAACAAACCTAACCGTACTTACGCATCGAAGAATGTATACATTCCTAGCTACACTTTGAACCGGCATCGGCATTGGAATGGTATTGGAGCCACGAGGAACAAACCGTTCTAACGTACACACGGCTACACATCAAGCTATACATTCCTGTATAAGCTGACCTCGCATTGTACGGAAATCTTACACAATGCGAGATCAGCATAAACTGGAATTTAGCTTGATGTATAGCCGTGTGTACTATGCGGTCGACATGTACATGTAAATGCACGCCTTATCCCTACCGCGATATCGTAACTTTGAACGCGGAATAAGGACAGAAGACAGAAGGCCTACCTTTAAAATAAACGGGAGTTTAAGCCTCAGTTTTTAACTCGAGAGTAATTGCAGTCAGAACTTAACTTTCCATTTTAAAACTGACCTTAAACGTGAACCTACCTCTATCCAATAAAAAAAATCGTGAAATACGGGCAACGCTGTAAAAAGTTACGTGCGGCCATTTTTATTTCGGTTAAAAAGGCTCATATTCATATTACAATTAAATTGCCCACACACAGACCTTACCACAAAAACTTAGACACTTGTTCAACGCGTGTCTTAATGTCAGTTTTATGTCAAACTCCATACAGAAATGTCGTGTTTAAAGGGTGTTTAGGCTAAACAACTGATAAACACGGTTTTGTGGTAATAAAGTTTGTGTCTAGTGTGATTACTATCAAGACTACCAGTAAAAATCGGGCTCTAAAATCAAGCATGTCTGTGCTGTCCCACCATTTGGTGGACGATGCGTTTTCCTTTAGCTGCGATTGTGTCTTACTGGTTTGCATTTATTTTGGTCTGAATTGATCTGCAATCAACCTCCGAACTTTCCACTGTAGAAATATCAGCTTCGTTACTAAGCTTGTTTTCGATTCGGGACCAACTTTCGTGTCCAATTTGTAGTTACACACCATTGCATGCACGGCTTTCAGAAGACATTGATGTGCTTGCAATACTGTTTAGTGCCCCTTCTTACTTCCGATAGATCGTTCTTGATAATTTTGTAACTTTTGTAATTGCCGACATATAGATACAAATCATGAGTTGCTTATTACGAGTTTAGTGGACATTCTGTATCAATTCTTCCTTATCCCAACGACATCGAGTTCAACTTAGCATATCGTGCAGGAAAATCGCAGTACGGGGTTAATCAAATATCTAATGAATCAATTTGCGATCTGAAATGTTCCTATCCTTTTATGTGGTTGGGAGATAACAGCATAGTTAGAACATTTGTTTGTACTTAACTGTATTCAATGATAAAATTAGATGTGTGATAAGCGTAATTGATTCTTTTGGTATAGAAAGTTGAATTGCAATTTGAATGGCGCTATCGTAATAGGCTGTTTTTTGTGGTGTACTAACTAGAATAAATTGGAACGCTAAAAGGTATTGTTAACACCTAGTCGGATGAGAATAACAAGATTGCAATGCTTTGATAATTTATGCAAACTAATTATCGTGATCTGATAACTTTTGAGCGAAGAAAAGACTAAACTATAGACTAACCTAAAACATTTTGGGGTTGAATTGGGAACATCTTTTAGCATACTTATTGTTATATTTTATGGTGTATCTTTTCATACACGAAATATTTTAAGGGGTCATTGTACTCATAATTATAACCAACTTTCAGTACGGGACCAACACAGAAATCGCGAAAAAAAATCAGCTGTTCCCTACATTTATGTTCGCATAGCTCGTCAAAATGTAGGGAACAGCTGTTTTTTTTTTATATGAAAAGTTACACCTTATATTATATAATACTAGCTTTCGCCCGCGTGGAAGTCGGAATTTATTCCACGGGATCTTAAACCGGGATAAATCATATCCTACGTCCTAGCCCAGGTCATGGTCTGTCCGTGTGCCAAACTTAATCAAAATCCGTTTAGCCGCTAAGGGTAAAAAGATTACTGACAGACAGACAGAGACTCTTTCGGATGGATTTACAGATTTTACAGTAAGATATCTATACAGTGTGTAACAAAAACCCTGTCCAATCCGTGAGGGTGTTGTTAAGAATCATACTGAGACTTTACTTATGTGGTAACTTTATGGAAAAAAAGTGAAAAAAAAATCGCCGCATTTCTTTTCAATGGGGTATTTTACCGGTCTAAGTCATAATTTGTGACCTCTGTATTAAATTTGCTAATTTGTAATGAAATTGGGATAATTTTGGTACTAAAAACGTGAATTTTAAATTGCAATAACTTTTTTATCATTTTTTATTTTTTCTGGTAATGTTTATTGCAGTACCTATGTGCCCCTTTCGTATCGGACAGGGTTTTTGTTACATGTTGTATAGCAGAGTTTATCTTTCCGAAGGGAACTTAGAAGCGGGGTTCAGCGAAAAAATAGCATCGATTTATAATGTAAATAATTTGAATCAATCTCTGTGATACTTTGTAAGTTGTATTTTCTGTGGACCACGGACCGGTACAGGAGATTGCAAAGTTCGAATGACAAGAGCTAATGTTACTTTTAAGAGTATATAGGTAACTGTCAAATCTCTAACAGTACTCTATCAGTATCATCACAACGGTAATGTTTTCCCATTGTTTGTCTTATTTGTTTTAGTATATTCGTGTAGATATGTGTATTTATTTGTTCTTATATTTATATATATTTAGGTATTTAGGTTTATATTTATATACATATTTTTTTTTTATATAGTTTAACGTATTTAAATAATCTTTATTCCACAATTTTCCCTATTGCACCTACCACTGTTTGTCTCTGCATCACCCAAAGGTTGACTGGTAGAAAATGCCTATGGCATTAAGTCCGCCTCTGTACATTTATGTGCTTAAAGTATTAAATAAATACTCTATTTTCCACACAATTTACACCGACAACCGTGAACACAAGAAGAAAATATCGTTTCAAAGGACAAGACTTCCTACGTATAAATAAACTATTGTGTGCACCCACTGTCATATTCCTGGGAATCGGAAATATTTTGTACCAACTTTTGCCCGCGGCTTCTCCCGCGTGAAGGTGGGAAATTATCCCACAAAAACGTACAACCGAGATAAAAATTACAATGTCCTAACCCAGGTCATAGTCTATCCATGTGCCAAATTTCATCCAAAACCGTTCAGCCGTTTTAGCGTGAAAGCGTGACAAAGAAATGAATAAACATAAAAACTCACTTTCGCATTTATAATATTAGTTAGCATTATATTATACTAGCTGGGCCCCGCGGTTTCACCCGCATAAGTCTTGATCCCGTAGGAATATTGGTAACAAGTATCCTATGTCCTACCTCTACCCATGTGTCAAATTTCATCCGAAACCGTGCAGCCGTTTTAGCGTGAAAGCGTAACGAACAAACACACTTTCGCAGTTAGGATTAGGATGGCCGCGAAGAAATAGAAGTCCCCTGTGTATTTATGGCATGATTCATTTGATGTAATCGACATCCATAGCAGGTACACTGGTAAGCTTGTACTAGAGGATTTATTACGAGAATGATATTGTTAGATAAGATTTAGTGCGAATCTAGATTAAGTTTGATGTATTGGAAGAGGTGAGCTTTTGGTTTGATTAAGCTTCAGTATGGATTTATTACATACAGTATGGATTTACTTCAGTATGATTTTTAATGTTAATGCGGTACAAAAACCCTGTCCGATCCGAAAGGGGCGCATGGTTTTTGTTACATGCTGTATGTAACAAAATCCATGCGCCCCTTTCGGATCGGACAGTGTTTTTGTGCCGCAATAACATTACCAACAAGCAATGAACATTTTTTTTTGTGGAAGTAAAAAAATGTTTTTTGTATTTTAAATTCCTATTTTTAGTACCAATATAATTTTCATTATAAATTAGCAAATTTTCTGCAGAGGTTATTATGTTATAACTTGTAGACACCTGTTAGACGACGGCGCACAGTGGTGCAGGTAGTACGGGCATGCGGAAAATATTATTTTTAAATGAAAAGACGTTGCGTTTCTTCATAATACTTTATTAAAATGATATAATAAATGTACCAATATACAAAGAGAAAGATATAATAAACGTTTTTTTATTTTTATTAACTTGTAAATATTCATCATATTTTTTCACATGAATTAAATTATAAATATTATGCAATATATACGGTCTTTAAGCATTTCTATATAAATAAATATTAATAAACTAAATAATGAATAGCGAAGACATAGTTTTAGACATGGGTGCTATCCACTAATAAAGATTTGGCATCATCATGAAGAGGATAGTATTTTTTATTCGGTACTGCACGTAAACTGTTGATAAGGGGATCTGAGGTAGCTAACAGCATATTCATTACATCTTCATTACATGATAGACGAAAACATTTTCTGGAATGACCTATAATTGCGGTAATCTTTATTTCGCGCTTCTTGAGCTTCCTCAGATAACATCCCAATAGGTAGTATCCGATGATTCTTCTTGTACGAGTACCTTAGAGTCAGCTTTCTTAATTCTTCAAGGTCATTCTAATTAACTACAATGGTTTTCGGCCCGCGCGCTGTCATACAGGTTAATCATTTCTTCAGGAACGCTTTCACACAATCTTTTGACTTTATATCGCTTTGTTCGATCGCAACATTCATCAAATGATTTCTCTCGTCATCC
This sequence comes from Lithophane leautieri, assembly GCA_949152455.1. Classification (NCBI taxonomy): domain Eukaryota; kingdom Metazoa; phylum Arthropoda; class Insecta; order Lepidoptera; family Noctuidae; genus Lithophane; species Lithophane leautieri. Next base: position 11,867,112 of record OX424470.1, read on the forward strand.
TCTATGAAAGCGTTTTGATGGCCCTGGAACATTACTATCACAATTCACCATATCAGCTTGCACCGAAGATGTCTCAACGGTAAAAATACTTTTCAGCCACTGTTAATTTTTTGCCAAAAAAGCATTTTTATTTCTCGCTGCAGTTTGCCACTTTTTCGTTAATACAGGTAGAAAATTACGACTCAACTTTTCATAAACTTGCTTCCAAACACTTTTTGGTGCCGTATTATGAAGTATTAATGCCATGATTTTTCCAGTGTGAGAGAGAGACGGAGCTAGACAAGGCCGCTAGCACCATTCCGTTTTCGCAGTGGAATAATGATGACATTAGTACTTCATAATACTACCCCTGTAAGCTGTGGATACATAAGTTTTAAATTTTCGAGGGATTTATGTATCTCACGATTACTTGATATTATGATTTCCACTAAATCGGCATAGGCAATAGTAAAGCTATCCATCACTATAATAACACTGTTATAGTAAGAGAAAATAATTGTAAGTGAACTTAAAACTACCGTTCAATGCTATTTATACTAACACGACATGATAAAGTGTCAATTATCCTCATTAGAAACACTTTTTAATATAATGCACTTTTTTTAATTACAGAGCGTCATTAGTTAATGACCTGGTATTTTCAAGATCGCAGGTTATCGCAGCCAAAACTGATGTATTCTTAATCTATAGGGTCTAATTAATCTCCGAAAGTATATTATTTCGCATCGGTCGATAACGGAGATTAGTTGTGATCTCATGATTAAAAACAAAAGGTTCCAAATGACCTTCTTCATTAAAAATGTAATAGCAAGTAATTACTCATTATATCATAACATATGTTTACGTATTTTATGAATACACACAATAAACTTATGACTAAACTAAAAACAAAAGTTGATTATTATAGTAATTAGGTTCTATTCATACTTGAAATAACAATATTTTTTGCACGAAATTTGTTAATTCTCGATCACCCTACTTTGGCATCATGTAATTAAATACTGTATAGTTATTTACCCGTATTAATTTTAGGACTTGTTTCTACTAACATTCTTGTATGTGTGTACCAAATTGTAGACATTTTAAACAAAGTCGAAACAAAGGACTTTTTTCCGCCCTTGAACCAATGTGCGGCGGCCTGCGCCCCATGTAATAATAACCCGGTAAAATTCCCGATTGAAAAAAAATGCGGCGATTTTTTTTTCTTTTCCCAAAAAACAACCACATAAATAGACTCTCAGTATGATTTATAACAACATCCTCACGGATTGGACAGGGTTTTTGTTACACACTATATATGCACAAGATAACGTAAAGACCTCTTGAACACAAGTACCAACTCAACACCATAAAAGCCACCATAATTAGCTCAAATAAGAACATAATAAAGATCAGCCACGCAACTTCTTACCATAACAGTACGTCAAGAGCAACTTGCAATAAAACGATACTTTTCCCTTTAACGTCCGCGTCTGGTCCAGTATAGCCTTTATAGTAAACTTATAGTCAACTTGTAGTGAACTAAACGCCGCCTACGTAGTTAGTAATGGCGTTCTATAAATTGCACTTCGTTATGCTAAGTCGATAGGCAGGTGGTCTGCCTGCTTACCTGGGAACTGTGATGAATGTATGCGTGTTAGGCTGGACTGGGAGTCAATGAATGATGGGAGAAGAACCGTTTTGATCAGGGATAATCATAGAAAATATTCTGCCTGTAGCATAGCATCTGGAAGGACCTCTAGGTTGTAATTGAACAAGAACTTTGCAGCTGTAGGTAAATCCATGGTAGATATGGATGGACAAGTATTTTCGTAAACATGGCTACGAATCGTGCAACAGTATTCATTCCCCATTATTCGGATACTTCAAACAACATTTTGAAATGCCGTTTTTTGTAAAGTTATGTTCAATTATTTCTAAACATTTGTTTTCTCTTGCAGGTTAGACGACAGGAACTGTTAACCGTTTTGTGTATTCCAAGCTACGCCCATGCATTCGATTAAAGCATTATAGTCTTAACTTGCATATTTATCGCACGATTTATGTCCTAAGTACCTACCCATACAGTTATTCGTAAGACGCTTAGTAATTACTTCAAAACAGCTAATATTTAGTCAAACGTGAAACTGCAACTAAATCGACGATTAACGTTCGTAACAAGGCAATATATTTTTCAACTTTAAAATTAATCGGTTCCATATTTTCAAGCCAAGCAATCCTTAAGAAACTGGGTAAATCTCTCCCGGAACAATTAGAAGAGAAGATATAAATCCTCGCTGAGAAACGGGTAACTTACAGAATGGTCTCTTAAAATTGTCAACTAACATTTTTCACTTAGAGTCGTATTTATCGATGTTACCCAAGCAATCAGTATGTTTTATAGGCCTGTGTATCTCATGACAGTGGTTCGGCCCGCATCGGTAAACGCACAATGGCTAGGGCTTAGTAATATAGATAATTTATTATATATTTCCTAGTTTATTTACGGTTTCTAATTAATTCTCATGGGTATGTGGAATTGTGATTGTTGTTTTCACACGTTTTGTGATGCTCTTATAGAGATTTGAATTATAGAGTTTGTTGAACCGAGTCCAATTGTTTTTCTTGGTCAGTGATGCAGGAAGTTGGAGTTGTAAATAATAGAGGAATGTAACATTGAATCTGGATTTATAGACAAGCATGAAGTTAACACAACTACCATAAAATGAATAATCTTCGAGAATTTGATACCGTAAAGCAATTTTGGAGAAGGAACTTGCTATTCAGGATATTTTTTAAATAATGCACATTGCCCATGAACTATGCTAAGATCGCCAACCTTTTTAGGGTTCCGTACCCAAAGGGTAGAACGGGACCGTATTACTAAGGCTCCATTGTCTGTCTGTCCGTCCGTCTGTCACCAGGCCGTATCTCATGAACCGTGATAGTTAGACAGTTGAAAGTTCTGTATTTCTGTTGTTTTTTATAAGTAGCAGGGGTTTAAAACTTAGTTATTGAATCCCGTTCGAAACCTGGAATATTAGAGTTTCATGGTTAGAATTTATGATATTCTCAAGAGATCTGCTAAACTTTCTGAGCACACCCTTATAAGGTCTTGGCGACACCGTCCAAGAATATTACACAACAGGCGGATCACAGCTGTCATTTTTACATAAGCGCAGTTTAATTGAATATTCATTTCCGCAAGTCGCTTCCAGTCTTCGTATTATGATTTATAACGCCCAAGTTACCATGTTTGGCTATCGTTCTCGATATTAAACCAACTGATTTAGTACCATTGTACTACTCTTGGCTTATTACCATAGCCTCTTCTTGGACAATGCCATGGAACTGTGATGTGTATGCATTTCTTTTGCTAAGATGTATCTTTGGTACGCTCTGGCCATCCCTGACCATTGGAAAAGCGATTATCAACTCTTACTGCATTGATGAAGGTTGGTTTTTGTTTGATAGAATGATATCAATCGAAACTTGATTTACTGAAGTATTTAATACGACAAAAATGATTACTAGTAAAAGCATTAAAGCCGTTAAACCGTTAAATGTAGGTAAAATATGCGAGATTTCATTTGCCAGTAATAAATCTAATTTAATACTCTCGATGTTACTTGGAATGCTTATTCAAATACTTGGATAATGCATTGAGAGTTAAGATTTATGAATTGATATGATAAGTAGTCTCATCTATCAAGTATAATATTGACCAGGCACTAAAATTAATTCCAATATTCGAACCTCTATCAAGGCGCGCTTTAACATCGTCCTCTTCCTTCACACTATCTTCTGTAGTTTTGATACTTTCTATGTTGATTGGTCTGATATCTTCACTCGTCTAATCTGCAGTATCAGCTTCTTTACCTTTGAAGTACGAGTACCTACAATTCTACCTTAACACTTCTTCGTATGGCGTCTTATTCTTCCTTGTCAATAGTTAAATGAAGGATAGATTGGACAACTTCTCCAATTTACTTATTTATCTTACTACTCAATTATTGTAGCCCTCAGAATGTACGTATAATGTTCAAGTCATAAACAAAAGAGTTTTTATGTTGCACGATAGCTGGTCATCAATAATTTCGAAAGTGTATTACTCGAATAAACTATAAGTTCATCTCATTGAAGCGTTTATTATTTTCTTAATAGGTTTCGAAAGGCAAAGTTACGAAATAAGCTGTAAGCAAATTTTTTGTGGAATTTCATAATAATAGATTTGACCGAGCAGTCTTGGTTGAGGCTTTTTAGTTTTTTTTATGAAATTGCACTGGAGTCGTTACAAGTTTAGCTGATTTTACTGTTTGCGGTTTGCAGTCCCGTTTGAACGTTATTTGGTCTACGAAGTTTATGTTTTTTGAGGTTAGTTTCCGTTTTACGAGTACTGTAATAATGAGGCAGGTCATAGTTGCAACAGCGGTCGTTGATACTTTATTGTTCATACATATTTACATTTCATTGTTTCACCTAGTGGGTTGTCTTGTACTTTTCTCTCTTTTCCATTCACTCTCTCATTTTCTATTATATTCTTAACTAGCTTCCGTCCGTGGCTACGCCCGCGCGGATTGTCGATAAAAAGTGTCCTTGCCCAGGGTGCCATCTATCTCTTTGCCAAATTTTGTCGAATTCCGTTCAGTGATTTAGGCGTGAAAAGGTAACATACAGACAGACAGAGTTACTTTCGAATTTATAATATTAGTATGGATACAGATCCTTCGTGGGATCTCGATGCGATTCAATCCCTGTTAACTCTTATGTGGGATCAAATTGCAGCTTGTAAAGTGTGCCGTTAATGGGGCTCCCAACCATCAAGATTTAATTTAGGGATTTACGATAGTCGTTTAATATTATTTAGTAGCAGACAGGAGGACACAGATGTTTATTCTCTTAAAATAATCCCTAGCTACCATTAACGACACCTTCAAGAAGATAGCGGGTGGCCCATTCCTTGCCATGTTTACGAGACCAATTACATATTACATCGTTAACTTAAATGGGATCACTAAAAGGCGAGTTTATAAATAGTTATAAAACTTAAGAACCAGATATTGCCTCCTGGTAAATAATTGTATGTGACCAGTTATCGCAATACTATTAATTAAGACATCGTAAAATCTGTTGGACCGGATTGCTTATTTCATTATTTCCCATTTGAATTCGAATACCAATTTACAAGTTACAAGAAGAGGCCTGCAATAAAATTTGCAGACAGGTGCCTATTAAGGGGTTGTTCTTAATAATTATTAGGTACTAAGATAAAATCTTTCCAGATCACGGTCATTTTCGCATTGCAAATTTTTAATGAACATGCTCTATTCGTCTGTTACGCAACGTATGGCCTACCCAACCTCAAATTATATCTCGCTCGCACTATACGGCCTGAGCGAGAGCGAGACGGAGTGGGCTGCTAGCGGCTCTCAAGCCTGGAATAGTTTAGGGAATTGCTTTTTACGGTAAAAATAATGGTAATTCAAAAAAATAAAAAACATAAGACCTGCTTTATAGTTAGTTCAGTTATTATGCAAAGTTTCATGATCAAATTTGAAGTTTTTTTTTAATTCCAGCTGTTTATAGTTCGGTTTAGAGGTAACTTTGGATTTTTTTATCGAGAAAGTTTTTTGGAATCATGTTTTCGTAGAAACTAGCATTATTCCTCAAATTTAACATATATTTATTTCAAAATTAATGCTGCAGTATTTTCGGCATAATGGAGGCTCATTCTAAGCAATTTGAGGTTGGGTAGGCAAAGTTAAGTTAAGAGGCAGTAGTTTGCGCAAACATAAAATAAATCATTGACATAGGTACCATTGGTTATAATGGGTGTACTGAAAAGCAAGACATCAGCCATAAACTTAACAAGGCACTTAGTTCCAGGTTAACATAATACAATAGTTGCTTGTTAGGAACGTTAAATAGTCATGCCGCATGCCGTTTCGTTCACTGCAGTGCAAACATTCGCTATTTTTTTTCGCATTCTTGAAATTCTATCGGAGCAACAGCCCTATACGGTGCAGTTAGCGCAGCGGGTGGCTGTCTGAACTGTAAGGTTTCTTTCACAATTGTAAAATGGATCTCTTGTATCGATTAGATACTCGATACCGTAAACCCACGTTTCGGGTGCTAATTATAGCTATCGGTGTATAGGCTTGGGGCGAAACGAGGGCTATGAAAACTGCAATAGATAACCGATTGTTACGACCAATTGTCGCTTTATGTTTGCGTTCAGCAGACTGCTACTGTTGCAAATATTGTTTGAGAATGTTGTTCTAGCTTTCAAAATGATTGAGCCTATATTTCGGAATAATGAAACGAGAGATAATCTCGCGAAATTCAAGCAGCAACTGTAAATACACTTTGACTCATAAGGAGTTATTGTTTATTCAGAATTAAAATTAAGTAAATATACAATAACTTATGAGTAAATAAATTCTTACTAATTTTATAAATGCGAAAGTAACTCTTTCTGTCTGTCTGTCGCTCTTTCACACCAAAACTACAGAACCGATTTAAATGAAATTTGGTACACAGATAGTCTAGAGCCTGAGAAAGTACAAAGGCTACTTTTTATCGATATACCACGCGGGCGGAAGCTAGTAAATAATAATTTAAAAAAAACAGTAAAATTAAGTGATTAACTAAAACTATTAACAAACTAAAATATGACGTCGCATAATTCATCCGGATTGCTGTCGACTGGTAATGCAAAGTACCCTAACCCAAGAGACCGCTGGCATTGCCACGTTGTATGGCAAAGCCTTTAAGGAGTTCGTTAGAAAGCTATGAGTAGTTTTAACAATGATAATGCGATCAAAAAAATATTGTCCGTAGCTTTTGTTGGAGATGTTACTCCGAAAAGTTTAAATAAAACATGTTCCTAGAACTAATTTAAATTCAATTTATCGGTACATCTTTCTCTTGTTAGACAGCTAAGGCTGGCAACACACTGGCTGTTTGGACTTCAGAGGGAAGTGTACACGGACGACTGGGGCTGTTAATGATCCACACATCAATCTCTCCGGCAGTCCCAGACAGCTGAATCCGAAAGCTGTCGACTGTTTGAAACTTTGCAGTTGTATAATGCATTCTGAAGAAGAAGCATTATTGCTTGGTTTTCTTTCCTGTCTGGGAAGATTTAAAAGGAAAAGTTCAAACGCGGTTCTAGATTTGGCAATTTGAACAGATGAGTCTACTAATTTAAAATTCTCCAGTGTGTAACCCTAGCTTTACTGTTACTGTTAGCCTGGATCATCCCACAGCTGGGCAAAGATTTTTTATTTAAATAAAAATACAAATCTAGCTTTATTGTCTTTTTATTTAAATTAAAGACGCCTCAATTCAAAGCAGTTTAAAGTTAACTATTCATTCGAATCCGAAGTAATTTAGCAATCTAATTTACTCTATTGTTCTTAAGTTGAATAATTTCACTTGACCTCTTTTCTTAGTTGCTTGATTGCTTAAATATCATAAAGTTTTCTTTGTGTTTTGTTTTTATATTAAGCAAATTATGTTATTACAGTCATTAAATGTATGTAACTAAAGATTCATTTCACCTTGATATGCCATTTGTAGACGCAAGTGCGTCATTTTGGCAATATCAATACACGCTACGAATACATTGACCTTGTTTTATAGAGATTTCAAGTATGTTTCACTTAATATAATTATAGGGTTTCGCGGTATCGAAATCTATTGAAAGATCTATTTGGGGGTTTAAATAATTAGTTCTCATCCTCTATATTAATCGCACAGCATCTTAATAATTACAACGTTTGCGAAAAATCAAATTGATTTATTTTGTTGTAAGTTGTAACCACATATTCATAGATATTCTAATTAAAATCAATGATTTATGCAAATAGTTAATGACATGGTAATTTCACACTTGGTCAAATTCAACACCTGACAAATTATTTGATTTGATCTCACAAACAAACCACACGTTGCATGGCACGAACTATGAAAGCGTAAAGGCGAAAGCAGAATCATTATCGAACTATTAATTAGTTCGAGTGACATCCAACACTAATATCAAATTTCTTCATACAGAGTCAATCTACCGAGAAATTGTGATGACTGACGTAAAAAGTACTCACATGGTGTATGGGCACCGCTCAAAGATGCGATTCATAGGCGTATGAATGGCAGCACCATTACGTGGGCAGTAACACTTCCTTGTCCGTGGGTCTGTGACTTTTCAATCGTACATTCTATGCATCATTATGGATGCCATCTCATCTTTAGTGTGTAGGTACTGAATCTAGGTTTTAATACCAGAGGTAAAATAAAAACAAACTCATTGTGTTACTTCGGTTCCTGTTAATAATAACTTACAAACACAGTTTCGTATGCACTCTGACCCCAATGCAGCGTAACCGCGTAACAGCGAAATTGTAGCAAAAAAATCGAGTTTCCGAATTTCACCAGCAAGTAATTGTTACGAATCGAATTATCCGCCAGATTTCGGTCGGCTTTGCTCGCGAGTGTGGTTGTGTTTGCGCGTGACTTTCGCAATCGGTGACATTATCGTGTCGTGCCTGGCCAAAAGTTAAACGCCCAACTGACCTCACGGTTTTGGCTACCCGACAAACTAGATAGTTTTTTGTGGAAAAGAAACCGAGTTGGCTAATGCAACCAGACCGATTTCTGTACATAATGTTGCAGACTTTATCCTTGAACATTTTCAACTTATAACAAAGTAGCTGAATTTATACCACTTTAAAATACAGTACACCATTGTTTATTTTAATCTCTTAAATTCACTTTCCCTTAATGGCGATCAGCTAAAAGCGTTAGCGCCGCTTAGGTCTGTAATGTTCAACATTTTCGAAATTATATTGCATTCAATCAGATTTGCTAACTAAAGCAAACTCTAATGGGACAAGAAAAGGCTCACATAAATAAAATGAGCGATAGAAAACACGAAACTGTTTAGGTCCTATTTCAACAGTATAGAAATGAAGGATAGAATGTATACTATTTTCATGATCAGTGCAACATTCTTCACTAACAATAAATTCTTGTTACTAAAGCCAATTCCGCCCATCTATTTGTTCCTCCATAATAATTTACACGCTATACAACCAATGGAAATGATATCATATCGTAGATAATATAATAAAATGTTCGGAACAACTGCCAGTGTCTAATCGTCACAGCCCAATATGGAAAAGACCAGGCTGTCCATTACTTACGATTTCATTCGAAAAAGATCTTAATCTTTGGCCATTATCGTCTGTGCATGTACGTGAAAGGCTATCCGATCTATGTTGGCTTTATTTGGCTAGTAAAATCGAAATTAACTAGGTGGACTGAGGTTTTGAGATGTTTGGGATAGTTTAAATGTTTTTATGTTTGTCAAATAACGAGTATAACGACAGTTTTTGGTTTTTTACAAGTATTGAGACAAGATAAGGGGCCACTAGGTCTAATTTTTCTCTTTGGAAATTACTTTGGCTATGTTTTCGGCTTCTTTTGTTATTTTGTCTTCATCTTTCTCATCCTAAGCCTTACTCATATAATTGGTAGTCTTAGCGACACTTAAAATAACCGGTAGTGTAGTACCCTCATTAGCTGCTACCAGTTCCTTCATCCATGATATGTCAACTTTCAAGTTTTTTGTTTCATCTACCTCTATAATTACATAAACGCTTTTAATTTCGTCTACCATATACGGTGCTCGATTACTCAGCTATCCTATCATTGCGATCCCAATTTATTTAACAGCAGCGCCACTCTACTGGTTAGTCTCCTGAGTCAGACAATCAACGGACTTCTTAGCTCGGTTCTTGATAATAAGTAAATGCCGGTCGTGACGTTGGCCATACCTGTTTCCATTTATGCACGAACATTGACGTGTTATAAAAAACGTACAGATGTCAATTCATTTTTTGGACCGAAGTTACGTAGTTATACTTGTGTAATGTTGGCAAGTGTTGTAAGTTTTGGGCCATAAACCCTTAAAATGATTGCATTGTAAGGGTTTATGTCCCAAAACGATTAACGTATTGACGTTCTAATACCAATAGTATCTCATTTCTGGGAGAAAGTCTGATAATTGTTTATTGCTCTTCTGTTTCTGGGAGCTTTTTGCTAACCAGCCAAAGTTCACGCTACGATATCTCAGCGCAAATTGAAGTAGCGCATAGTTTCATAGACTTTCATGTAACTGCGATGGTATTCCCTTCGATGTAAAGGCAAGCTTAATCGAACGGCCATCATGGCCCGACAATCGAAGAGAAAGCAATTACCGTGCTTTCACAGACGACATCCTAAATCAAGTCCCGACCTTACAATGGAAACTCGTTGGGCGTGCATCCGAAGTATTCCGAAGTGCAGAAAGCACCGCTCGTCTCGTGACGGTGGTGTTCCGATAACGGCATCCTCGGGACCTTGACTGGCCGAAGCTTGAACTTTTATAGACCTGGCGATCATTTGCCACGGTTTTAACCTGGCTACGGGATTCGATTTTCTGAGAATTTGTATTTAATGAGAGATACTTGTTCGTCTACCTCGGTTAACTCTGGAAGTCACTAAATTATTATTTATGTTAAATTGAGGAATCTGGGGATAAGCAAAAACACTCAATCTTTGTAGTATTGCCATTTTCTAAGTAAACGCCGACGTAATTGGTAGTTGAATTCACTCAATTTTTGATATTTTATCAAGGTTATTATTTGCTTCCCGGGGTTACGCCATAGTTCAACAGTTTCTAATTACAATAACTCTCAGTACTTATTTCCTTAATTGATCAATATAATTTTTCTCATCTTATTTAATTACTGCTCCCGCTTCAGCGTATGATATTGCAAAGTTAATTGGTTTTACCATTAAATATTTTATGGCACTTGAAGGTGTAAGAAAAGCCGTTACAACATGCAATTAAAAAGGGAAAATAGTGGTGTCCCTACTTGTTGTGAAAAGACATTTGTCTTCAAGTTTCAAATGTCATTGCGAAGCTTCGAACGTGGGAGATTCACATTTTACCAGCAAATCACGTTCCATGTTTAACGTGATTTCTATTGTAAAACGACTATTTCTTGTTTTATTTATTGCAGCTTGAAGCTAGCACTTATTCTGACGCCTGATTTTAATCGCTGCTTATGGTGCTAACTGGACTGTTACATTAGTCCTATCCATATAGAATATTATTATAACTAGCTGTTTGTTACCCAACATACAATCATCTTCACTTTCTTTGATCTTTAAAGGACCGGCAGAGATATATTTTACACCTACTTGTCGCATGTTGGGGTTGATTGTGGGCTTTACATCCACTGGGCGCCGTCAGCTTTAGTGGTCAATATTTGACTAACTAAAGTGACATACGATCATCTTTGCTTTAACTGTAAAAACTGCGTCTCATTTTCTTTGTCTCTTTGTTGATACCCAATATTTTAGTTAAAGGTCACTTGACACATTTATGACTTTTTGGAGTTTTAATGTTGGATCTACTTGTGACTGTGTTTGTGAATATAATATAATAATATTCTCATATAATGTGTCCCTTACTTTTCCAGTAGACGTCTTGTATGCACCATTAAAAGTGGCCTTTCTACCAATATGTCGTGCACTGATTCCACTAAAATTTGCTCTCTAGACTGATCGACGCGTGTCTACATTATTCACTGACTGAGAGATTAAACTAACTTCGAGTCACGGTAGCTTTTGCAGTCCACTCAGTGCCCACCTTTATTCCAGTTTCCTACGATAAAGTAATCTAGTCATGTTAGGTGGTGCCAATTAGCTTCGTTCAGTTTACAAACTTGATTGATGGTAATTAATATTCATAAAGAGAGTTTCGAAAGTTTGTTTATGAATATGTAGTGCTCAATCAACGATAGGTTAGCGGCGATTCTTTTCATCATCATTATGATTGGATGTGATTTACCATATTTGAATATTCTTTATCTTTAGCTTAATAATCTATTCCTATAATACTCTTTTTAACCGACTTTTTCAAAAAGAAGGAGGTTCTCAATTCGTCTGTGTGTTTTCTTTTTGTGTTATTGTTACGCGAATACTCCGCCAATTATGAATTTGAAATAATTGATGATTGCAAAAAAACGAAAATTGAAAACCAAAGCTTCCGACTCCAACAACCCGACTTATCGACACCCGACTTATTTTTCACTTTTCAGTGTTTTTTTTAAAAGTCGGTTGTTTTTTTAATTAACAACACATATCGAGAATTCACTGGAAGAATTAATCGTGATTGTTCGATTCCGAAATCAGGTTACCTAAGATTTTATGCTCTGCTAATTATTCGACACATGGTTCACTTCTTCCCAAAGTTCCTAATTTTTTATTCACATTTAGTTTTAGAATCAGCATTGCTTAAGACTTTATTCTTACACCAATTTAATAATCAATGAAGGGCGGTGCTCCAACTCCAAGTGAGTGGACATGCGTGTAAAAAGTGAGCGTTGCCGGTTGATCGAGTTTATACCGATATGTATTCGTATTCGGAGATTTTTTGTCTTTATCAACTGGCTATGTCGGTCTTTACGCAATTCAAACTGGCTACTGTTACGTGCTTTTAACGATGTATGACATAGGGGGTTTGCGGCTCGTCAATTAAGTTGAATTGTAGAAAAAATGTGAACTGCGTGTTTATGTTTTTGCCTTGAAGTCTAAACCGTCATTAATTTAGTTTATTGAGTAGGTTGATGGTAAGATTAAAGTTTGAGTATGGCAAATTTTGAGCAGTGGTGGCCCAGTGATTACGGCCGTGATTGACGAGTTGTAGTTCGTCAAGTCGAACCTAGACAGGCGCTTTACCACCACCACTACTCTCAAAACGGTGAAGGAAAACATCGACAAATATTTGAAAAACGATTTTTGATAAAACATTCGATGTAAGGATATCTTTCATTCTAAATGATTAAGATCAGCGAAGAGCTTTCCCACAACCGTTTGCAAAATTGTAATTATAGAAAGTTTTATTTGTGCCAAGTGCCAAGTCGTGGAGAAAACTTTGACCATGTTACGGACGGAGTTACAAGACAAGAACGCAGACGCATAGTCTTATATTTTTTTCATGTTGACTTCTCTTGCCAGCCGTATGTCTCAGTATTGTCTGTGCTTGTTAAAAAACTGCTAGCCATGTAAGACCAACTAAAGGACAAGAGAATGGCTCGATAAAATTCCATTTGAAGGAAATGTCAATTGGCCACTTGCTGTATTCAGTTTGCCGACATTACTTTTTTATTGTTCTACTATTTTATTTGCTCATGTATGATTTGCCGGCATTTCAAAGCTGTGGGCACCGGATTAGGAAATTGTAAAAGCATTGGATGAAGGGCCATTTTTTATTGATTCTTCGTGGTAGCTTATTGCCTTATTTGATTTTGTTGTACGATAGTTTTCATTTGTGTTTCATCATTTGCAGTATTATTCTATAAAAACGCATTGTCGCGCTCATCTTAGTATTTGCAGTGACAACAAAGTATTCACAACGACGGTGATTATAATTTTCTAGTTTCTCTGATAGACGAAATATCATAACTTGTTTCGTAATAAAAACATGATAAACTTAATTCATTGTCAAGCCTTAGACTCCGTGCATCGTAAACGTATCTCTAAATGAGTTAAAACCATCTGTGCTTTGACATGCGACGTGAACATTTTATGAGTAGCTAGGTGCAGTTTTACTATCGACAGCCCAAATTGAATCGTGCTCTTGTAATCGAGACCTACTAAGTGTTGCTCGTAAAACTGCTGATACATCGACTTGGGCTGGTGTTTTAAAAAAAAGAAAGTTTCGGAAGTTTTGGAAGTTTTGAAAGTTTTGATTTGGGAGTTTTGGAAAGGCGAAAATGCTAAAGCGCCAAAATGGTACCATTTTGGCGCTTTAGCATTTTCGCCTTTCCACTGACGATATACAGCTTGTCTTTTAATTCATTGGCAATCTTTCACGGGATGAAAGTACTAAGCAACTTTTACTATGAAGTCGAATCGGAAGTATAGGAAGAAGGTATTATCTGCAATTTCGAACAAAATGCAATCTTATGATAAAAGCTCTTTGAATAAGCTAGACAAATATCTTTCTTCATAATTATTTATATGTACAACACAACTAACTATTTACATTAGGTACTAAATTAAACGACTGATGTAAACTATTCCGCTTAAATATTCCTTAAAAGTCATCTGTAAGAAATTGACACGCCGTGTTCGGGTCCGCGACTGGTCAATCGTCATCCTGAGGATGCTCATTGAGAGGTGAATTCGTCGTCGTGTCGATTTCTTACAGGATTTTTTATGACTCTTGAGGAACAGTTAAGCGGAATGGATACTCGTCTATTGTATTTTATTTGGTAAGTAAGTAGGCAGTTTAAGGTCTGTTACATACAATGTTGTTTGTCGTACTTAATATAATATACAACGTGTAACAGAATAAGCGCAAGACCTGAAAGTAGTTTGCTCAGAATCGGCTTCTGAATCGATTTCCGTCATTATCTATATATGTTAATTTTTCATGAAAAAATATTTTATAAAACTGAAATTAGAACCACTGGGTCATACATAAGCCAACAAGGTAATAAGATATTTTATTTAAGGAAATTTAAGCCTTATCTCAAAGGAATAAAGCCTATGAAATGCATAACCAAATTTGTAAAACGCTCATAGCTATCCTATGTGTAGTGCGCGTTAAATAAAATAGTTAATTTAAGGTTTGATTTAATTAAATTAAATTACAGATCTTATTTTAGTCTTATAATTTAATATTCTAATTGGGGTGTATGAGCTCTTGCGTTTATTCCGTTACACGTTGTATAATATGTACCAACGAAAACAACAATAATGGGTAGTAAGCGACCGACAGACATTTTGCGATTATTACAAAACCCGTCACAAGTTCTAAGCACGTCCTTTATAAGTAAAAACTTCCTATTACAGCCTTCATTTACTTAAAACATCATCTTTGTTTATCTACACAAGAAGCTAGAACCGGCTTTCTTCCATAGTTTGCATGTTAATTGACTTTCATAACGGCATGCTTACGACCTTCTGCATTCCGAATTGTTTTGTCTACCCAAAAGTGCTATATTTTAAGTAGGTCATTTAGCAATATCACAATGGTTTGGAGACAATGATGAGAATATCAACGATAATTGCGACTATCCTATACGTAATAACGGTATTTTGTGTTTATGTAAAATTCTGGATGGCGCATTTTGAAAGTTTTTACTGATCGTTTTCAATCGATATTGGTGTCGTTATTGTTTTGCTTTCACGATGTAAGCAAAGCTGTCTGTGGCATATAGTGTTTCAGTAGCCAGATAACAGCACTTTTTATTTATTGTTTGTTTCCAATTAAATGTTTATTTCTGATTCGTAGGTAAACACGTTATTTTGCGTTTTCCTTGAAGTAAAATTTTATTTTATAGGAACATATTTTTGGATACCTACATTTTAGTTTATGAAACACTTTATCGCAATCATCTCTACTTTATAGACGCTTCGTAACTTATTCTTAGTCCAAGCTCTTGATGCATTAATATTGGTAGTGCTATCTAAGAAAACGTCAAATTACATCCTTTTTTTTTTTATGATTGGCATCTCGTAGGTTTTACCACAAAGGGTACTATCTACTTAACCGGACTGTCCTGCGAAGATGCTCTAAGCTATGATACTAACTCAAAGCGCCTCCAGCCAGGGGCATTTAAAAACTAATCTAAAACTAATTATAAACTAAACGACGGCTCGCTAAGGGCACCCCCTGTGGGGTACGGACCTCGGCTTAGGGCGTCGCTGGAGGGAGGGCAGCTAGTGGGGACAGGCTGGATCGGGGAGTTTAAATTAACTATTAGTACTACTGGCGGCTCAGCGTCCGCCTGTGCGGGCGCTTCACCGTCGACAGACAAGGGTCGGGGAGGAGTAGGATGAGTCGTCATCCTGTTAGATCGGGGTCGCGGTCGAGGAGGTCCTCGACGTCGAGGTCGGAATGAAGGACGGCGTCTGGTTTTAAGAACCGTACTGGTGGCCCTATTGCTCTCCTGGAGGAGAGTTATGGGGTCGTCGGGGTCGGTGAGAGCATGCCTCGGACGGCGGGTATGACTGATGCGAGAGGGGGTATAATTGGCCGCCTCGACAACCAGTGGGTTGCGATGTTTGGCGGCGGAGTCAAAGAAACGCTTAGAGAGGCGTTTTAAGAATTGAGCTATCGTGGGGATTTTAAGGTCGAGATGGAGGATCTCGTTACGGACATAGTAGGGGGAATCGGTAGCTCTACGGAGGAATCGGTTCTGGATGGTTTGCAACCTATGAATATGGCGGGGTCTAGTGTGGGCAAAGACGGCACCGGCATATGTCATGATGGGACGGATACACGCAGTGTAGATACGCAATTTGCACCTAAGTGACAATTTGCTACGTGCATTTAGGACGGAGTGAAGCCTACCTAGAGCGAAAGCGGCTCGCGAGCGAACCTGCTTTATGTGCTCTTGAAAAGTGAGGTGGTCATCGAGGACTACACCGAGATATTTGGCTCGCTTCTCCCAAGGGATCGGCTTGCCGAACATGGTGATGGGCTCGGGGAGGGTGGGTTTCTTACGCGGTTTGGAAAAGAGAACCGCCTGGCTCTTATCGGGATTGACCTCGATTCGCCACTTCCTGAACCATTCGCCGAGCTTGTCGACTGAGGTTTGGAGAGTGTCGCGAATCGTAACGGGACTACGGGCCTTAAAGTAGATGGCCGTATCGTCTGCGAACAGAGCCAACTGTGCCTTTCTACTTTTGGGAAATTACATCCAGACGTTATCTTCACAATATACGTAAATCAAATTACTAGTTCCTTTACTGAATTGAGACGTAAGATATATCACGTTATTTATTTGAAGTTATAGATAAACTTTTGACCAGTATTGAGATCTCAGCGGACTTACTAAATACATCGTTAGCACTGACTACCAATGTGGCACAAATAAATCTTGTTTTGTGATCAGAATTCCTATTATATTCAATGCTTATTTATTCAACCTGTTTATGTCTGTTTGAATGATTTCATTCGGTGTTACTCCCAACGGCCCACGCGCAGCGAAAGCCGAAAAAGAAACTGCTATTCTTTTATTTTTCGTTCCGTGTTATTCGTCCCCTACACAACACCAATCGATGTACACATAAATCGATTTGGTATACAGTTACATCGATTACGAAAGATTGGATCGAGTTGCGATTCTGAAGTATTCGGGTGGTCCAATTTTCAGTAAGTGAGTAACTAGGTGTGTTTAGCGTGATAAATTGCTATTGTTTTGGGTAACACGTACTTTTTATGAATAGTTGATTTGAGAGCGAAGACTCCACGCTTGTAAATTGAAATCGTAAATGGCTTGGCTAAGATTGTTAGAATGTATGCATCTGCACGATTATTCTGTATTATCGTGAGATGTGTGAGACTCGTTTTATGTTATGAAGAACTACACTTAAACTGCTATCGTTTATGTGATGTAGATCCAAAAGTTCGTGTGCATCCGAACGACTTGCCTCTTTATTAATAAACGTTGCTTAACGGTAAGTAATGATTAGCGACTATTTAACCATACATTTTTGACGTTTAAACGTCTCTTAGCTTTAATGATCGTTTATGAATAAACCCTGCCTTAATGAGTGTATTTCCAAAATCATTATTGATATCGCTATTCAATCAGAATTTGGGAGTGAAGGTTTTTTTATAAGCAAATGCACACTGCAGTTTGATGCTTCGTGTGCTACCCAAATCCAACATATTCCAATAACTTCGTTATAACATCCTTAAAGTTTAGATAGTAAGGGAAAAAAAACCTTAACGATAACCCTATACAGTTCTTGTTTCTCGTAAATATATTAATGATTGATCAGGTTTGATGCCTAGTCAAACCAGCCGCGAGCAACTTTATAGAGACGTGGCGTAACACACGGAAACTGGACTGTTAAAGATGATTGATATCTTTAATCGATCATCGATGATCCAAGAAAATCATAAAATCGTCACTTTGGTCCATAAATTCGTAATTGATAAGTGCATTTTTGGCGCTAAAAGAATGATTTCCAATCAAATTGAAAATAAAAACTTCAATTAACTAAAGAAATAAAATGCTGATTATGTTGTTGTAAAATCCTTAGTACCTACTTTTATTTACGGTAAGCTTGCGGTGTGTGTCATGCAGGTATGTTACTAAATTGTACCAATCAAGAAATTCCTTTCCACAAATTCTGGACTATGTAAATAAGGGTTTGCTACTAGTCCATAAACTTTATTAATATACCCAATTTGAAGCATTTGGGCATTACCCAATTTGAAGTAAAAGGGAAAGGGGGACTTGTATTACTCTCAACTAATATGAGCCAATCGAATTAAGTTATGATCCTACTCCTAGACTAGCTGTCACCTGGTATGACTTAAGTGGTACTTAATTACATTTATTACACATGGCACAGCTTTCGTGTGAAAACAGTTAACGTTGCTATTGATCGGATTAAAATTGAAGATAAGACAAACGATATTCATAATGTAGAATATATCTAAGAACAGTCACGCGACTTCGATAAAAATGAAACAGGAGATCGACATTCCTATTCTGCGACAATATTATTGTAATAAACAGTCCAAGCTTTTATTCTTGTCAACCCAATCGATAAAGGAAAAGCGATAGGATTTGTTTAAAAAATATTTTGTGACTCGATGCTTGAAATATTTACAGGATTACTCGTTTTGCTTACCATCATTACAGCTGCTTCAACCAACAAAATTAGTTTACCACTTACGGTCATCCCTGACTCAACTTTCTAGAGACAACTTTTCGCTCACTTGCCAGATTTTACTGCTTTACCATCAATTACTGAGTCTTTACGACCGTCGCGTCGTCCTAAACGTTTCAACCCTATTCCTATTAAGTTCATGACGTAACTGTCTTACCACCAAAATTATTGTCCAATAAGTGAGTCACGTGGACCGGTTCCCACACCCACTGGGCGCCTACGCAGCGCACCGAAACGTTGACATCACTTATTCAAGGGTTGTTTTGTTACACTTGTTCGTCATTGGTTTCTTTAAGTTCATTAATGTTAGTTGGATTCATGCTGATTAATGGTTTTAATCATATCTCTGTTTCCTTCCCCTTCTTTATGTTAACCTCAATCACCATATTTTCCAAAGGTTTTTTTACAATAGCTTTAGGCAAGCGCAATTCCTTTACAACCACTAAATGGACTTTTATAATATCAGTCAGCAGCAGACTACATTTTATTACAGGAAAATCTAGATGCAGAAACCCTTTTTAAACGTCAGAATCAAATTCGATATATTAAAGTCGTTCTCTACCAAAGAACAATGAGGCGATCCTTTATTCTGCATTCTGTTTCCATGTAATCAATTAATGACAACCTATGGTTACATTCCATGGTCTGTCTCGACATGTTCCCTATACTATGGTTAATGTGATTTTGCGTATACTATAATTTTATTCTTGGTTTATTTATTTTTTCATTATAAAGAAACAATTGGCTCATGGGTCTGTCATCTACGTATGAGTCTTATTGTTATTTCTTATTAACTTAAGATTTATCTTAGTCATAATCTGCCTAGCCTTTTCCGAACTATGTTGGGATCGGCTTCCAGTCTAACCGGATGCAGCTGAATACCAGTATTTTACATGGAGTGACTACCTATCTGACCTTTACAACACAGTTACTGGGTAACACGATACCCCTTGGTAAGACTGGTTGTCAGACTTTTTCGGGCTTCTGACGACCCGTAAGAACTGTCAAAGATCTACAAATGACAGCCGGGACCAACGACTTAACGGCTTTCCGAGGCATGGAAGGGTCTTGTTATGTAAAGATGGTCACCCATCCACGGACCAACCGCGGCAAGCGTAGCTTAACTTGATTGATCGACCCGTGCGGCTGTTATTTCTTAGCCACACGATTATGATTACAATTAGTATTTTATCTTTAAATATATGCTCTATTTAGACGAGATGATTTACTTCTGGTTATAATTATTGATTTTGAATACGTCTGCGATAATCATCTCTATTATCTCTGAGTTTGCATTGTTTGCGACGCCCAATTCTTTACACGTAGGTATTTTTACGGTTGATGAAATGAAACCTTAAGCTATTTTCTACTATTCAGCCCAACATCAATCGAAGAATTGAATTACATAAAAGGATCGTTATTCAAATATACAAACCGCGATCAATAGTTTTCAATTTCACTGTCCATCTTTGTTTAGCCCGACAGATCGACCACAACAATATGCTATCTAAACAAATATTTAATTGGTATTGCTAATTGCTGACTCGGTTCTATTGTTTCCTTGGCGATTCTTTCTCACAATTGCCATTGTGGTTAGACAATGTTGGGAGCTGACCTTAAGGATCATGCTGCAACGACTTTTTGTTACTGTAGGAAGCGATGGCTTCTTAGAACGGTGCCTTTCGATTTAGGTTTGATTATCGGGAACATTGTCGTAACTTATTAGTGAGAATCTGCAAGTGCCGTGTTTGATTTTGTGATTGTCTCTTGTTGCTTCGGTTGTTCATGTGATTTCATCATCTGCCTAGCCTTTTCCAAAGCATGTTGGGGTCGGCTTCCAGTCTAACCGGATGCAGCTGAATACCAGTATTTTACATAGAGCGACTGCCTATCTGACCTCCACAACCCAGTAACTGGGTAATATGATACCCCTTGGCAAGACTGGTTGTCAGACTTTCGGGCTTCTGACGACCCGTAACGACTGTCAAAGATACACATATGACAGCCGGGACCAACGGTTGAACGTGCTTTTCGAGGCACGGAGGAGTCTCGAT
The DNA here is from genome assembly GCA_949152455.1 of Lithophane leautieri. Classification (NCBI taxonomy): domain Eukaryota; kingdom Metazoa; phylum Arthropoda; class Insecta; order Lepidoptera; family Noctuidae; genus Lithophane; species Lithophane leautieri. The sequence goes on from OX424470.1 coordinate 11,887,895, forward strand.
ATGTAAAGGTAGTCACCCATCCACGGACCAACCCCGGCAAGCGTAGCTTTACCTGATGAATCGACCCGTGCGGCTGTTATTACTTAGCCACGAGCTTCTCATGTTAATTTGATTTGCTCAAGATTATACGAGTTCTAAGGTTGAGGAACGAAAAATGATGCAACAGCGAACTCTTCCTCTTTATAGCTACAACTATCTTCATCAGCAATAAAATCTTTTAATGTGTTAAAACTATCACTGACCCAACTAGTCACTTTTTCTCACCTTGTTATACTTTTAATGGTCATTTTATCGTTCCATCTATAACACAATTAATTTCTTGTTTCAGATGTACGAGAAGGAAGCATAATTTGAGTAATGCGAACACTTCGGTGTCATAATTTCTGCGTAAGTACAATTTTATGTAACATCCATTATATGTGGTTGTCGATTCGTTTTCAATTCGACACGCGTAGTTAACGGGCTTGAAACTGGTGGTTAGTGCTTGATCTATGTTGATGGTAGCAAAAAGATAAGCTGGTTTAGAACTTGAAATTGTATGAAAAATGTTTGTGCGTTCCTACATTTTTCATGAGAATCAGTTTTTGTCTAATCAGTGAGTGTACGACTCAATTAGATGTGGTTCGTTATGTGATTGATGTGTCATTTATATATAAGTGCTTCTAAAATGGTGTATGAAAATCCACTTAGGGTTTAGTTAGAACATTCTATTCCACCAACATGCAATGACATTACTCGAAGGCCTCTTTTTAATTCTAAGTTGTTTTCTGTGAAATTGTGAGGTGTCAGATAGTTTAATGTATAAATCTAATATTCTCACGCATCGACAAACTGAAGAATCTGTTAGGTTGGAACAAGATTAGTCGTGTCGAAGTAAGTTAATTGCTTCACTTATTGTAACTTTAGACTTTTTATTAATTCTTATCATGATATTTGAAACACAAACATCAGAGATGAAGGTGATTTGATATAATATCTTACGTCAATTTATTTCTGAAATCAAGTTATATTCCATTCAGGTTATAATAACTTATTACCATGAAATTCAATGAAGTCAGATCTATAAAGATTATTCGGGATTGTGTATTAAGATGTGAAGGTACGACATTGATTTTGACTTTTATGATTATATTTATTAATTTTATAGATACTATCGCCTTTACGGGTCTCGTAGCTACAAGGCGGCTTTTCTCATAATTGTATTTTTATTTAAATTTTGTATAAAATTAGGCAGTACAAAGAATCTAATTTATACCGGTGTCGTACAGTACGTATTTAACGAAGTTAAAATCCAAATTAAGTAAATATGCGTCGACGTAATTAAGGCAGCTGATTGCTTTATATTTATGGCCTATAAATATTCTTAAATAAACTCCCTTAATTACCGCTATCCGCTCATATTTAATGGCTCCTGTTAACCTAATATTATCTCCACATAAATAATTAGTTTTGGTCGCTAATATCCAGTAAGTTATTGTTTAGTTGGCCCATACCTTCTAATATAATGTCACGATATCGTGACGATCTCGTAATCGTATAGATAAATTGTTCAATGATATACTGCTGTGATATTTCAAACCGTAGCTACGAACTATCTATGCACGTAGGGTAAGTAATGTCATAATTGGTATAATTTATGTTGTAATAAATTCATTTATATGTTAGGATATCTAATCAGGTGTGGTATAAAAACTGACGCATGCAGAGGAGCGGTGTCAAAGATTATACAGCGCAGCACGCGAGCACGAAGTAAATATACTGGGCATATACAGCGCAGCGCAGCGCTTTTTGAATACAAAAATCCAACGCCTTGCTCCAGATCTGATGATTTGTCTATTCTTTTATAACTGATTAGATATCCTAACATAGGCTTGGAACTGAATTTATTACAACATAAATTATACCAATTATAACATTAATATCTCTTGTTGATTGTGCCTTACCGACACATCCTAATCAGATACTGATAGGTAGCCTTACTGCGCCATACAATGCCATTACGTAGGATCTTATTGATTAGTTAAGAAAAAGCAGTCTTAGCATTGGCTAACGCACTATCAAATACCTTATCGGCCTCTGCTTCTTTGAAATAAGATATAAATGCAAACAATTATGCGCGATTAGAATTTTTTTAAGCAATCTAAAATGCAACAAAAGTACTGTTAAGCAAGAATTGTTTGCAAAACTTGTTTAATTACAAATTCCGCTCCAGTTTAAGATTAATCTTTAGCTATAAAACTGCTGGTTTTATTGATCAGTTGGTTTGTGCAAGTGAAAACATTATCAGGGCACTTAAACAACTTGTCTTTAACGACGATATGTTTTAATTTATGAAGTTTTGTCTGTTTTGGTAATTCGCTGTTATTACTTGCAATTTCGCTTCCAGTTCTTGTGAGGATACCTATACAGATTCTTATGCAGTAAAAGAATCACACATTTTCGGTCGTTTTGATAATTCTTTCCTTGCACTACTCCAGTTTTTCAAAGTCGTCAATCCGATCTTTGTCTATGCGGTGATTTAAATATGTGAACTGCTTATTTTATCTTAATTTGTTTAGACCGTTGGCACTTCATTCAGCAGCAGTACCCTATCATTTTCTTAGCATAGTTTTGTAGTCAAAAAGTCTCTTTCCTTTAGGTAGCATTTGCATTTACTACATAGAATTTTAATACGGCGTTATCAAAATTATTGTTTCCTACTGCCTAGATATCCTCAATAGTGAACCTTCATATTGCGATTGCTTATCCAGTGTTACAAGTCTAAAAACGATACAGAAACAACATTAAAATATCGACTATATTACTGAACTTCGCGAAAATAATATCAGCACTTTATTCAACAATTTTATTACAACTTTATCGTAATTTGATTCAAATGCAATCGCATAGTGAAATCGATTCATTAGAGCGACGCCCACCTACGTCGATCGAAAATCGCTTATTGTGTTGTAATAACGTAATTATGGTAACAATTTGTTAAGTAAACTATATTTTGCATCAATTTAGATAATACTGCTTAGCGCTCTTAGCGTGACCATGACTGGAGAATTTATTATCATTTGGCAAATAGCTCGCGATTAAACTTTATAATTTTATATCATTTAGTTTAATAGAGATTTGTTATTATTTCTCGACTTACATTTTGTGTATACAATGTATTGTCATTATCATCTGCCTAGCCTTTTCCCAAACATGTTGGGGTCGGCATCCAGTCTAACCGGATGCAGCTGAATACCAGTATTTTACATGGAGCGACTGCCTATCTAACCTCCACAACTCAGTAACTGGGTAATACGATACCCCTTGGCAAGACTAGTTGTCAGACTGACACAACAACAATACAATGTATTATATGGATTATAATAATTATCAGAAATAAATTTAAATGAATTAATAATAATAATTTTACTATTCCCTACCACTTGTGAAACTATAGCTTAATTTACCTTTGTATGAATTGTTAATATCTTAATTTAATAAACAACAAACAGCGTGTATTAGATTCGTGTGGCCATATTTAGGGAGGTACAAAACTTCTATGCCTAGTCTTCCCAAATGTATGAGACAGCTGATTATTTTTTCGCGAATACGATGTTAGTCCCATGGAGAGAGTTCAATTTTATATTCATCTACGTCTTTTATATTCATATCACGCTGTATGTTTTGCAAGAATATTACCTTTTGGAAGTATATTTCCACGTGTATTTATTATCAATAGCTAAACATTTCAGCTCGGCTAAGTCCTCTTGAGTAAAGCAATCTACTGTCATAATATTATGACTGCAGACCGGATGTTAGCGATTATCTAGCAATCAAGCTACTTGATGATGCTTCTCGAGACTCTTGATGAGAATCGGTATGACTTGACAAACGTATATTAGAAGGACCACAATGTCGATTTAAGACCAGGACGGGGATGTCTGGAAAAAAACATTTTGACAATTTTAAGGTGCTGTTTGAAACTATAAAGCGTTAAAAAAAGTATACCTGTAAGTATATATAAACAGATTTTGAACTAAAGCTTTGGTTTTAAACCCATAATTTTCACCGATGTTTTGGCTCAATCAATCAAATCTGTAGGTATAATGACCGATCGTCATTAATGACAGCAACCACTTTCTTTTAAACCCAAGCCTAAGCTGGATCTTAACTTAATTACGGCTTTAATATAAAACAAATAACATAATTTATCACATTCACTTCCATCACAATGATGAAGCAAATAAAATAATCCATGACCTACAGTTCGCTTCGGATCTGGTAATTCAAATGATTGATCAACAGACAGATAAACTATGACCTTTCATATTAAGCTTTGGGAAGGCTCAATTAAAAAAATGGATTGATAGGTGGTTTCCCTAATGAATTATTCGCAATTGATTTCGAAACTGACCGTTTCTGTTACGAGGCGTTGCTTTATGTGTTGTACTTACAATAGCTATGTTTGTTTTAGTGTCGCAATGTATTTAATTAAAAGTTTATACGATTCCAACTTTAGATGAGGTGTTAACATTTATTTTGTAAAGACTGGACAAATAATATGCAATGGTGTAATCTTTACTGTTGGACCATAAATACTTGACAGCTTAATTTTTATTACGATTAATTGCATGAAATGAAAACCGTTCTATATTCGTCAGTTACGATTACATGCCTGCTTTAAAAAAATAATTATTTATATTTTGTTCCCTGTCCTTTCGATTTTATATAGAGCTTCCAATTCCAGTTTCCAATATCTACGGACGGTAATAAACATAAACTCCTCATTTTATATTATTTCATTATAATACATTTTTATGATTATATTTTTAAACTAGCTTTTGCCCGCGGCTTCGCCCGCGTGGATGTCGGAAAAATCCCACGGGAACTTACTACCGCCTGGGATTGAAATCACCCTATGTGTTAATCCAGTTATCTAATTGTGTAACTTATTTTCGTAACCTATTAAGACTAATCTTTCATTTTGACAGTTCAACAACATTCATAGCGTTATTTACGTTGTGGAGCAGATTTTTTTTCAAACTTATGGAGCAATTGATTAGAAATTTGTTTCAAACTGATTCAGATTGTGGATCGTGTATTACGCAATTAGGGTGCAGGTTATAAACTATCTGTGTGCCTTTTATCCATATCCGTTGGGCCGTTTTTGCGCCAATCCGGAACAAACATCCAAATAAACAGACAAACGGACAAAAATACTTAAAAATATATTTTCGGCATCAGACTCATTCCCACACCTCGTACTAATAACTTATTTTCAAAGTATTTAATGTACAGTTTTGACTTAAATACTATTTTATTATGTATCCCATTTTCCGCAACACAGGCAATATTTCGGTTTTTTTATTGATGAAAAACATATCTGCGGGCTGCTACAACATAATGATAATATTTATGTAGTCAGTGGTTTAAATATTATTGTATCATTACATAATGAAGGTATTATTCAAGTTAAGTCAGTTGTTAACTTACAAAACCCTGAAACACGTACTTTACATTTTTTTTTGTTTTAAGTATTAATACCTAGCGTACCGAGTTTTGAGTTAATCCGACAGCGCGTAAAAATTTTCACTTACTTACTTTGCCACCCCGTTATTCGTCTATGTGAAGGATTGCTTAAAAAACTAAAAGTGACAATCTTTATTATGTACTGTGGCAAGTATTGCCAAGTTTCAAGTTTAATAACTAAAGGAATAAGGGCGACTTTCCAAAAACCCTTTCTTAGTGGATTCCTACGTCCTAATAACTATGTGTGCCAAATTTCAGCCCAATCCGTTTAGTAGTTTGAGCTGTGACGTAGACTACCCATTTTCACCCCGTTAGGGGTAGATTTGAAAAACCCTGATACACATTACTCTTCAATTTTCGTTTTAAGTATAAATACTGAGTTTCGAGTTAATCGGACAGCACGTTAAAATTCTTCTATACAAACTTTGACACCCCCCAATCCTCGTTTAGGAGGTAGTTTATAAAAACTAAAAATGACAAACTTTATAATTTACTTAGATAAGTATTCGTGTCAAAATTTCAAGTCTATTAACTCAAGGAGTAAGATTTTTCATACAAACGAAATCCCCCCTTTTCATCCCTTTACTTTAAAGCTCGAATTTTCCAAAAACCCTTTCTTAATGCACGCCTAGGTTCTAATAACTTACTGTGTGCCAAATTTCAGCCCAATCCTTTTAGTGGTTTGAGCTGTGACGTAGACTACCCATTTTCACCCCGTTAATGGTAGATTTTTGAAAAACCTGAATACCCCTCATTCTTTATTTTTGGTTTTAAGTATAAATATTGAGTTTCGAGTTAATCGGAAAGTACGTTGAAATTCTTCTATACAAACTTTGACACCCCCCAATCTTCGTTTAGGGGGTAGTTTATAAAAACTAAAAACTAAAAATGACAAACTTTACTTAGATAAGTATTCGTGCCAAGTTTCAAGTCTATTAACTCAAGGAATAAGATTTTTAATATTAACGAAATCCCCCGGTTTCACCCCCTTAGCGGTGGAATTTCGAAAAATCGTTCCTTAGTGGAACCATACTCTTCATGAAGAACACACCCTCCAAATTTCATGTCTCTAGGACCAGCGGTTTAGGCTGTGCGTTGATATCACAGTCACCCTTGCCTTGTACATAGATTTATCATTAAAATAAAACAAACTGACTTTGCAATGTCAATTCTAATGACTCGACTTTGTATATAGGTATGTTTTGTTTCAAGTTCTAATTCATATTACTGAATTATTACTGAGGCATAGTATGTAAGACTATTATGTGTGTTCGATGTACTGAAAATAAATCTTATAGTATTCGAAGTAAGAAGTCCGGGGAAATATGACTTGATTGAATACCTGTCGGTCTTCCTGGTTTTCCTTAAGGGTCTTCTCTATCTATAAAGGTTCATCATTAACCAAGTCGGACAGATTTATATGAAACAAACTTTTGACAGCGGCTTCGCCCGTGTAGATGTCTAAAATTAACCCATGGGAACCTACTACCGGGATAAAAAGTATCCTATGTGTTAATCCAGGTTATAAACTATCTGTTTGCCAAATTTCATCCAAATCCGTTCAGCCGTTTTTACGTGATTGAGGAACAAACATCCAAACACACAAACACACAAACACACAAACTTTCACATTTATAATATTAGTAGGATTAAGTTGTCAAGTATTTTTATTACCATTAATTGTATGAAATGAAAACCGTCCTAGATTAGTTAATTTAAATCGTCCTATATTATTTAATTTTATGCCATGCTCTGAAAAAATATTAATATTTAGTTCACTATCCTACCATTTTTATAAAAAATATTTCTCCATATAGCTCCCAAACGTAAGGCAGGTAGAATATAGCCAGACATCGTTAAACAAAGAGAAGTAGAGTTTCCAAATTCAGTTTCCAATATCTACGGATGGTAATAAACTTAAACTTCTCATTTTATATAATTTTATGGTTAGTTATAAACAAAGGAAGCGCGCGCACCTGTCTTCCGTAGGCGGTGCGTTTGCGCAGACCAGTTGTTTGATTGTCAGCTTAAAAAATAAAAGGGTTGCCGTAAAATAATATTACGAGGATAAAGCCGATTAAGTGCTGGGATGAAGTCGTTATAAGTCCTGTAGATAATTTTATCAGCATTTTTATATAGTTGTTAACTGTTTTTTTTTTTGTTTTTGAAACCTTCACAAATCATTTTTTTAAAAGCTTGTTCGCACTTATTTCGGCTCAAGTTGCAAAATTCGAAACAGCTATGAAATAAAAATGGTTCTAAATTTTGTTGCGCAAGATGTATCGCGATCTTAAATTCTGAATCCTAGTGCAAGTGCGCACAAGTTTGTAGTCTGTTTTCATTTCATAATTGTTTCCTCGTTATATTTCCATAAGCTCTGATCTTTAACTTACCTCCCACTCGTTCATAATCAAATTCCTGGTATAATGAAGCTGTTTGCCCGTACCTTTTCAGCGGACTGTATTTGGTAAGCGTTGCTTGTTGTAACCTCATGTATTCTTTATCAGTCAATAGAGGGTTGGAGGTGGGCAATTCTTTATAATATATTTGATCGAAGGTGGTGGTGGTCATATTCATAAGGATGAGATGTTTTTGTTTAACATGAAAGCGTGAAATTCAAATTTTCTTACGTATTTTGCTATTTGCAGGTCAGTGTTGTATATTGATCTAAATATGAAATATTTATTTAAATCATCAATACAATTCTCAGAGTTCATATGAATGACTATTTCATGAAATCATGACATTTGAGGATTAAACTACCTAACTTAAGAAGTTGTATTCTTATATTTAATGTTTATAATACTGTGCAACCATATTTGCTACGAATCTTAATTTTAATCAACATACAACTTAACACTAATTTGCAAATTGCAAAAAACGTAAGAAATTTTTAAACGCGGGCTACCTTGACGCATCCCCCTAAAGGAAATTTAATTTAATTCTTTGGGGGCTGTAATGCCAAGTTTCAGGAGCTATGAACACCTTTGTGATGTTTATTACATGGGAAATACGGACAAAGCCTTTTTCAGACTATCCCATTATATCCATCCCACCTTACAACATTAGCTTTTGATATCAAATCGAATCAGTTTAATAACTTTAATATACCTTCTGAAGCTAAATCATTTCCGAACAGATTACGATATAGGTGCACGGTGCACATTATTGCCTTTAATTTCATAGTAGGTACTTCAAATAAGCGAGTACCGCTCGCACCCAACGCGGCCTTTGCGTTTCGTCACAGCCACATTCCTTAGCCTCGGATCTAGTGTAGGGCTGACGAGTAATCTAGGAAAATGTCCATTTCAATGTTGAAATGCCTTGAAAAGCTAAACAATGTGGGTGAATAATGGCTATAAATCAAAGGACATCAAGAAGTTGGGCGTTAACATGGAGAAAACGAAAACGTGCAGTAATTCGAATTGAAAATATCTTTAGTAGGTATCTTACAACATTGTGTTCACGAATCCTATAGTGCCTCAACTCCATTAGATGATTAACAGGGAACATCTAAAGACTGGCAACTTACTCGTCAGTCTCAAGCAAGTCTCGTTGTCATGTGCCCTCTACATGAACCTCTCTACATGACAACTATATCGAGGGTTCGCGGGCTATTTGTATTAAGCGACATTTTTGGAACTTTACAGGAGAGCATTTCAAAGTTTCATTTTTAGGAAAAAAAATCATTATAAAAAAAGTATTAATATTATTACAAAAAAGTGTTCTATGTTGTTTTCCTTTATAAAAACCGCACAATTTAGTCTAGTTTTCATTTTTGTAATGCTATTATTACCAGAAATATATGTCGCTTCATACAAAATTACCTCAAATCACTTTTATTTAGAAACAGGCTAAATGATTCAAGCGCCATAAACTGTATATTATAGGTTCAGGAAAAAGGATTGAAGCAACACTCGGTGTTGTTTTAGTGTAAGGTTAAATGTAATAGCTACCATCGCGATAGTAATATAGAATCAGGCTATAAGCTTATGCAGCTGAAGTATCATAATAGTAGTTTGAGACCAAAATGATTTATGTAGCACTTCACATTAAGTATTTATAATAAATTCCAGGTATAAATTCCACGTGCAGGCTAAATGTTTCAAACGACATCAAGCATGGATTTCAGATGCAGGCAAAATGATTCAAACGCCCTATGTTACGAAGTTTATGTCAGGACAAACAGCTTAAGTCAAAATCACAAAATATTTGGTCTGTGTGAAGTCCATCTTTACTAAAATTTTATAAAATTTGTGTCGCACCAGTCAAGTCAGATTCAAACTTGACCTAACTTTACTGATGTTTCAAGCGCCAAAATAGTGCTCAGAATTGTTCGAAACCCGGCTCATCCGACGCAGAAAAATTCGCTGATTCCGAATATGTATATAACTCAATATCGTCCAAAATGTCGCTTCAAACAAATAGCCTTTCACCCCTCGATATTGTATTGGTAGTTAGCAGACGGCTGTGACAGCTGTCACCGCTGAGAAAAGATTGCATCGGTTAGCAATTATCTCCTTTCCTTACGCTACTGGCGACTTTCTGCGTGTTTACGGTTTGTCTTCCAAGTTTTTTATTCTCTAACTGCCTCTTACGACACTAACGGGAAGTGACAGGGAGGTCAAGTTCTAGCAAGACACACAATTATACAATATATTATTAGACCTACACGTGGGGCAGCCCTAATCTAGCGTCGAGTTGTCTCAGCATGCCGACAAACATGTTGATTTATGTGCCGTGTTATTCTAGTTTTGGGAACTTCCAATTAAAGCAAGACGAATTAGTACAAAAGATTTAAGGTGCGCTTCGACTGTAAATAAAACGTGTGGTTGTTATGGTCGATGGAGTATGCGGAATGATTGATATATCACTTTATAAAAGCCTGTTTGGACGAACTATTAAGTAATTGGAGATAAGACTCTAACTTTTAGACCTAATTATTATTTAATGCTCTGTAACATCTGGATATGAGTTTGAAGAAAAATGAAAAGGTGGATATAGAATGGGACTGTGTACCTATTTAAATTAGACTTTTCATTCATCACTTCTTTCGGGAGCGTCACGAATGATTAGTTATTCTGTGTGTTGCATGTTACATTTCGTGTCCAGTTAATTGAAACTCATAGTTCAAAAACGAGTTACCCTATCTACCTACGCATTTCTGGACCTTTCTTATCGGGAAACCTGCTGTCCAAGCTATAAAGTACCAACGTAAGTTAATTTCACACCCACGACCTGCAGGTCGTTTAATTAGGAAGTGAGTCATTCACTATGCTTTGACGTATGAACTTTGCACATTTACTGACAGCTGGTCAAATTAACCCACTGACCCACGCTATTGCAGAAAACTAACATTGGAAGGTGCGACTAGAATCAATTCAATATTTTTTTTTGTAAATGTTGCCGTTCATAAGTGCCTTTTATGTGCCTAATTGAAATAAATTATTTGACTTTCACTTTGAAAGAAACTTCAAGCAATAACTCCTTTTATTTTTTCAAAACTATTTTTAAGAAAACGAGACTATTATCCATTAGCTCAAGTTCAACAAAAAAATTATAACAATGAGAAGTTACGGTCGGTTTTTGCGTACAAAAAGTAGTGTATCGAAGTCGGTTCGCTCTGTTTCATGTGAATTTCATCCGAAATGGGGCGAACACGAAAATTTAAGTGATTTGTAGGGTTGACTCTTTAGTTGCGGGAAAGTCCGAAAGGGATACCGGGACCTTGGCAACAGGTTACTGCGGGAGAAGTCATTTGATGACATTCAACATTAAAAAAAAAAAAAGGTTTGACTCTTTAGAAATGGCCGAAATTAGGTCACATATTTTGGCATAATCGGTTTTTTGGTCGCATTTTCAGTAGCGAAAGGAGGGTGCTACTACAATACGTACTTGTGTTAGGGATAATTTGGATCAAAAGGAAGTGAACGAGTGTGACAGCTGATAAGGACGAAGGGAAATTTTATTTTGCAGACCCCAAATTGAATTACATGGATCTAGGGCAGGCAAAAGAAGAATGGTACTACGCATCTTCTCGATAATCCAAAGCTGACACCCATGAAAAGAGATTGAGGCCCACAAAGTGAAGGTGGCCAGACGTCAAGACGTCAACTGTGGTTCTTAGTAATGATACTAAGAACCACACTTGACGTCTGAATGTGACATAAATAAGGTTTCTATCAGAATCAGACTACATAGGAAATAGGAATAACTAGATTAGGTTTCGTGGTCGTGAAAGGTAATCTCGCCTACCGTTAAACGTAATTATGTTATGACGTTAATATTTAATGTTTTGTTCATTTCCTTTGCAAACAGAACGCAACGGGGTTAAATTGGTCAATTATATTATTATGTGAACTATATAATATTAAAAATAAATAATATAAATCCTGTTACCGGGACCGCCCCGGATAAATATTTTTAGGTTCTGAGTTTTAAATTAGCCTTTTGTCAGTTTCCTGGTAAATACCTAGTTTATTTTCATTTTCATGCCAGTAAAATTATTTTGATTGTTTCACATCTTGAAGAACAATGTAGGAAACCTTTAATATTTTTAAAGCCTAAGTTCGGCAAAAATAATTAATTAGCATATATTAACCCGCGTGGTGAAATTTTTATACTCAACTGCTGCCCTACGAGTATGTACTACCTTATTACCTTTGTTTCACAGGTGAAAGGACATTATTAGTACAATTATCCTTTACAAAACCTATATCTCTCATTTTACAACAGTTCATGAACCTTGCTGCGTTAATTGCCGCTAAATTGCTAATTAACTGACCTAAAGATTAGCATAATGAACTTAACTAATTCTATTATTGTTCTACAGTCATGTTTAATTGGAGAATACGAATACATATATTAATATTGCGAATATATATATATTGGTAAAATAGTGTTTGACAGCCCTTGTTTTAGTGGTTGACCTCTTGACCAAAATACAGATGTTTTTGTGTATCGAGGAATGAGACTACAATGTTGTTCTTGTCGATGTCAATCGTTATCATGAGGAACTGGAAAAAAGGAAAGTATGTTTTTTTTTTTTATAAATCAAAATCAAAATATTTTATTTCACATAAGCCTACATGGGCACTTATGAAACGTCAGAAGCTAGGTGCACGGTTCCAATTGGTCGTTTCCTATGGAGAAGAGCCGGCAAGAAACTCCATAGTTACTCTTTTAAAAGATAATTGGCTTTTACAATATTTTCGAATTACAGTGTTAATAGTTATGGGAGGACAGTGTAGGCCTTTCAAAAAGTTTCAGGTAAAGTTCATAAAAAAAATTAAAAATAAATGTCTACAGTTCACTAAGATTTATATTTATATTCACGTTGTATAATTTTATGAGGATTGATTTGACAGTTGCTAAATTCTAATTCAAATATTGAATACTTATTTATAAGATCCATTATGTATATGTATATGAATAAATTATATAATAAATTAGAGCCATATTGTGACTTAGTTTTGGAGAGCATTTCTTCAGCCATCTTCTGGTTGCGTGTGACTCTGGATTTTTGACTTATCTGTCTGTGATGTCTTGTTTACACCTTTTTAGTCGATGTGACTTTTTTGGCCGTAGTTGGTATTTTTTAAAACAAGCTCAGTGTTATGCAATATCAGAGGTAAAATCACTGTGGAAGAACAGTAGAGGTTCCTAGTAGTGTGGTAGTCTCTCTTAATTTTAATGCGTTGTTCAAAGTTGTCTACTGTTAGACGCCAACCTTGTTAAATGAAAATTAAGCACGAAGACTTTTTATGGGTGTTGTACAAAATTATTCTTCCGAGCTGACTTTTATTGAGATGTAAAGTGGGACGAGACGAGAATGTGCCTACAGGGTTGTTATAACATCCTTATGATTAAAACAAGCGGCCAAGTGCGAGTCGGACTCGCGCACGAAGGGTTCCGTTCCATTATCTATAAAAACGGCAAAACAATCACGTTTGTTGTATGGGAGCCCCCTTAAATATTTATTTTATTCTGTTTTTTAGTATTTGTTGTTTTAGCGGCAACAGAAATACATCATCTGTGAAAATTTCAACTGACTAACTATCACGGTTCATGAGATACAGCCTGGTGACAGACGGACAGACAGACAGACAGCGGAGTCTTAGTAATAGGGTCCATTTTAACCCTTTGGGTACGGAACCCTAAAAATCCCTACGGATACAAACTATTTTTTTTATGGACAAAATCATTTTAATTTTCCTAAAGGAATGAGAAATATGCGAATTCCGTATGTTAGTTTAGCTAAATTCTATTCGTCAAACCTTAGGTATGGATTATGCATAACCAAGTGGAATCTAGTCCTAACCCTATTTAGCGAATACTTGACGCTTATAGAATTACATTAAAGTTTCGGGTCGACCCTTTCTAAATATCTTACAAATTCAATAAACAAATACCAAGAACACTTTTTGATTTATTGTTTTAGTAAGTTTCAATTAAATTAAATTATTAATCAACGAATATGACTGTAGGCGGCTCTAGATATGGAATTGCTTGCAGCAGTAACGTGAGTTTAAATGAATTAACGATGGCCGATTGTAAAATGAAAACAAATCCAATTATTTGATTGCTCTACTTATTTCGATTGTTGATTGTGGCCGGCTAATAAAACAATCGAGTGACGAGTGCTCAGAAATAGCTGCGATTTGCTTAACAAAACAATGGGAAACGAATCATCGATTGTCGAATAATAAGCTGATTTATGTCAGTTTGAGTTAATTCGATTATAGTAACAACTTTTAAATTGTTTGTTTGGAATTGTGATTGTAAATTGTTTGGTTTGATTTGCTTGTGAATAATCTTCGGTGAAATATTTGTAGGTAACGGGTAAGTAGATATTATTTCTATATTAATAAACAGCAGCACTTTTAAACACAATTTGGTAATGTAAGTAGCTATTATTATTAATAAAATGTCTACCCTGTTCCCGATACCGGTGGGCTACTATTTCTTATATTTTTAAATGTTTTTATATATTTCTTCATTCTAATATTTCAAAATATAATTTATATGTAAGAAAAATGAAATAAAAAAATGTCTACAATGTGGAGGATTTGATCTTCAAGACAATGAAAGATTTAATCTGCTGCCTGTGGCAAAGGCATGAGGAAATCATTTAAAAAAAAATACGCTTTATTTTTTTAAACTTTCATTCAACCGATTACCTGCAGCTCCGTCCAAACTTTAAAGTTTATAATTATCTCCTTATTTATGTATCGTTCCATCAGCATTACTTACATTATTAGCAGTACACAATGTAATACTAATTGTAATCTTAAAGCTTGATCTATCGTCTATGAAATTTTACACTAATCTGTTCACTCGTTTACGACTTACGAGTAGTTAATGGTAGTCGAGCATGCTTTAGTTACGCTTAATTCTCTGGATACCGAGTATTTTACAGATTAGTCGATTTAGACCATCGATTTAGAATAGCATATCGAATAAACTGAAAGTCGTTATATTTATTTCGTGAACTGTACCTACCTGCTGTTACTGGGCCTTATTATGAGGAAGAGTTTAAAGAACTTCAATTTAGAAATTAATGTTTAGAATGCGAGTAAAATATCTTTAGGCCACAGATATAACATGTAAAAAAAACTGTCCGATCCGTGAGGTTATTGTTAAATATCGTACTTAGAGTCTATTTATTGGGAAATTTTCAGGAAAATAGGAAAAAAAAATTGCCACTTTTTTATCAATGGGGAATTTTACCTAGTTGTCACATGGGGCGCAGACGGCCGTCGTTATTTGGCGGGTGCCTATAAAAAAATGCGTAATTTTAATGGTTTTGGGGTAATTGTGGCACTTATTAAAAATATTTTTTTTTAATACCAATAACTTTTTTATTTTCAATAACATTTTTTTTTTTAAATAAGTTTTGATAATTTTATTGCTGTACCTATGTACCCCTTTCGGATCGGACAGAGTTTTTTTTACATAGATTTTATACCTAATACCTATCTATAACATGAAGTACAAAACAGTGAGGTAAAGTAATTCCACAAATTATCTCGGAACGATCACATAATTTTGCCAACCATGAACCATCTTCCTTAGTCACGCATGTTACGTAATAAACACAACATTATGGAAAATAATTATAATTCGCATATAGCAAGCGTGAGATAAAGCCATGGTCTACAGGTATGCATTGCGTGCGAGTGCGAGGTCATACAATCGCCGCTTTCTCATAGACCTGAACGAAAAGAGCATGAATTATCATTTCAGGTGAGCTTGTAACTAACAGGTACCTACATAGCAAATGTGGCTAAGAGAAGGGGAAGATAAAAGAAACGAACGGATTGTGTGAAAGAAGATGCGGAAGAAAGTGGGTGAAAACTGAGATCACAGCTGATAGAGATATATGGTGGAATATCGACCTTAAATAAATTGGAATAAGAACTAAGAAACTTGTTATGAATAGGACCAGAATCAGCCTATAACGATCGCATTTCTGGAACACAGGCCTCATCTCTGTGAAGCCCTCTCACAGAGATGAGGCCTGTGTCCCAGCAATGTCCTAGTAGTTATGGCCCAGTGGCCATAATCCACTACGAGGGCCCAGTGCGGGTTGGTGAAGAAGACCAGAATATCCTAACTAATATTATAAATCTGAAAGTGAGTATGTTTGTTTGTTACGATTTCACGCTAAAACGGCCGAACGGATTTGGATGTGGTACAGGGGTAGACCATGACCCAGAACAGGACATAGGATACTTTTTATCCCGATATTCGCGATCGAGACTTACGCGGTGGAAACCGCGGGGCGCAGCTAGTTAGGTAATAATAATAACTTTGAAGATTTTGCACCTCTAGCGTCCAGCTTACCTAAAAGAAGACACCCTATGGTCTGTATTGCCATGTTAGGTGTCTGTTATAAAAATCAGTTGTTTTCAGCTTCTACTCAGCCTATCGCAGTCCACTGCTGGACATTGGCCTCTCCCAGGCTGCGCCACAACACCCTGTCTTCCGCCTTCCGAATCCAGTCTGTTCCAGGGTTGACGATCCATCTAGCTGAGGGGCGTCCCATTCTACGTTTGCCGACTACGTTTAGTCATAACGTTTTCAGCTTATGTTCCTGCTAAAGAGGCGACTTCACTACATATTATAAAACAAAGTCCTCCGCCGCGTCTGTCTGTTCGTGATATACTCACAAACTCCTGCACCGATTTTCATGCTGTTTTCACCAATGGATACGGTGGTTCTCGAGGAAGGTTTTAGTGTATAATAACCGTCATCTACGCGGGCGAAGCCGCGGGCATCAGCTTGTCTAATATTAAAGTAGGTTATCATTTACCACCAAATTGAAGGTAGATATCCGACAGCATAAAGTACGTTTCGGAAGCCGCCTATTATACAAATGCACGTTTCCAATTCCAACGACTGAAGGTACACACGGCTACACATCAAGCTATACATTTGCAGTATAAGCTGACCTCGCATTGTACGGAAATCCTATACAATGCGAGATCAGCATAAACTGGAAATGTATAGCTTGATGTGTAGCCGTGTGTACAACTATTACAACAATCTTAAGTTAAATAATTACGGTGATTTTCTCTTATGACGTAAGCAGAACATGCAAATATCTTCCTGCCGCTTCTACATAACTGTTTAGACAAGAAAGTGTTTAAAATTTACCGTTACACATGATGTTTCTTTGTGGCTTTAGAATTTTAGGCCCATACTACAAAATCTTACTCAAATCAAATCAAATCGTTTATTGCAATCCATAATGTACAAATTATAGGTGGTAAATAAAAAATAATAGAAACAATTATGGAACCTGTCGGGCACAGCAAATTTTTAAATAGGTAGAGAGTGGAAGAGCGCTTTACAAACCTTTGTATTTATATTTCCATTCATTCACTTATTCTATTAATATTTTCTAAATAAGTCCATCCATTCATTAATTTAAGTCTATTTAATAATGCTTACTTCTTTACTCTCTTAAAAATTGTTTATTATTATTAATGTAGTATAATTATTAAGTATTATGGTATAATTTATTTTTATTATTTTACTTATTAAAATGTATCAGGTGCTACAATACTCATGACCCAAGCATTACTTAAAACTAGTTTCAACTAATCAAAAGCTTTAAACGAGTTTTAAGTAATCCTTGAGGTTTGAGGGAAGTTCCGTAAATGGACGTTAGTAATTTTAGCACATTTATTGAAATTTTTGGATTCGTCTACAATTTACTCCCGGAAGGATTGGGCAGAAGTGTGGGTACCTATAGTACATCCGCGAATATTTGCAGTGAACCACTTTTAACCCTTATGCCCTTAGTAATAATGTTGTTTTTCGCAACACATCCACATTTCGGCAGTTACACACGGTTCACACTATCACGTCCTGGAAGGAATATTCCTAGTCACTCAGCATGTATGTTCACGTGTAATAGGGGGCGAGCTTTTTACAATCAACCTAGCACAAATCCAGACTGAGCTCTGGGCTGCTTCTAACGGCCAGTTTCTTACGTAAAAGTAACAGCTAAAGTAACGTCAAAAAGTTAAAGACACGGTTAAAGTTTCTTTTTGACGTTACTTTGGCTGTTACTTTTGATGAAGAAACTGGCCGTTAGACATTCCAGAGTACTTTTCCATGTTCATCTGATTAGCACATTGATATTCGTTTAAATAATTCAGTTTAGAGACTACTTAATTAGCGATGGTTATTTCGTTTTAAGATAAAATCTTATTTAACCTTTACTTCAAAGTTAAATATTCTATTTAAACTAAGTTTCGATTGTACTGGAATAAATAGCCATTAAAATACCGTTCTCACGTTTCAGGCTGTATAAACGCCCAGTCTTTGCAGATACTATTGACAATAAAAGAAAGATTAGATCAAAGATTTAGTTTTGACTGATTTTAAGGTTAGGATAGGACAGCATTCCCTACTGTACTACCAGTTCAATGTATTTAAAATTATAATTGAGACGATTGTTTATTCAGTTGACAAACAGGACTGTTTTCAATGAAGTAGGTAACTTATTTTTGACAATAGAAATACTTCCTGAAACTGACTTTACCGGGAGAAGACATAGGGCGAATTTCACCAAAGAAACTAAACGCGATCAGCACATCTAAACCACGTTCAAGACCTGTCACTGTTATTATTGTTATGGAATATTGGCACTGACAGCTGTGCCTGTGCAGTCCTTAAGTACCTACTTAGAAAAACGTGGTAAAACTTACGAAAAAACAAACACTGAAACAAGTAACATCGAAAAAAAGTAACAGTCGCAGTTGACACTGTTCCATTTCCTACACTTAACGTGCTAATAGTGTGGCCCAACCCGTTTATCGATATTGAGGTCAGATGTATTAGCACTTATTATCAACATACTCGTACACGCCCACCCAACTTCCTATAGAAAGCTTAAACAAATACATGAAAGGGAAGCCTCTAATGAAGCTATTGACAATTAATGATACGTTTATGACCCTCATATTATTATAAGTTATAATTAGTGCTTTACGAGTTCTATAAATAAAAATGAACAAGATTTATTGATAAAAGTGATCCAGTTTTGTGTTGAGGATTATATTATAAAGTAATACAAAAGTTTAAAAACTGCAAAGATTCGCCTTTCTTTGTTCAGATAAT
Source organism: Lithophane leautieri (assembly GCA_949152455.1). Lineage (NCBI taxonomy): Eukaryota > Metazoa > Arthropoda > Insecta > Lepidoptera > Noctuidae > Lithophane > Lithophane leautieri. Next base: position 11,907,035 of record OX424470.1, read on the forward strand.
GTTTAAGGGTTTTACGCACGTTCGTGAAAAACAGAAAACATTTTGAAACTTTCCGCTACTTACTAAACAAAGTAATGACCGACGCAGTTGCAAGACCCACGCACCACATTAAGATCTTCAGATTAATCTCAAACATACAGAATGACATGGACATATCGTTACATGGGTGCTTCATTTTATTCAACATGTAGTGATTACTCTCTTTATGAACCATGAACCAAATGAAAACAGCGCATTAAAGTATATTAGCTGTTTATCGCCGCGTTAGGGAGCTGGAAATTAACTGGAAACTGGTTAATGTTTCCGTGGCCGACGGCCCAGCAATTTGTCACTACTCCTGCACTATTGCAATCATTAATCCCCAACACATTATTGCAGCCGTTACAACCAGGAACGTACTTCTTGTTGACACTGATTGGAGTTCCTTTCACGCGCACAGCGGAAAGAACATGACTTCGCGAAGATCAAAGCTGCTACTTTGCAAACAAACAGACGGGCTTTTGAAAAGGGAGCGACGGTTAGATTGCATCACGTAAGTTATTAGACGCTATGATGAGGGGATATCGACTCTCTTACATAGCTCGACATGTACGCAGTAATACCTGTTCTTAACGGACATAAATCGTAAAGCAAACACGGAAAACAATTAACAGAAAATAACGAACAATTTCACTCGACACGAGTTTAAAGATACCGATCTTACAATCAGCTGTCAATTTATAAAAAAGTGTTGGCCTCAATTGCATTTTATCGATACTATTACGCAAATAAGGTGCATGGTCAACTGGCCACAGGAGAGGTAATTAAAGATTGCGATTGCATTAAATGATTATGATAATGAAGTTCAATCGTTCCATTCGCTTTCATAATATTTGCTATTCCTGCATTTGGATATTTGCAGAGTTAATTAAAATCGGGTGGTTAATATTACACGCTTCAGAAAGTTTGTTCTAATTTAACACACATAAGTTCTATTCGGTTACGTCATAATTGCTTCGCAAATTCGAATATACCGTGGTACAAGTGTTGATAACAATGTGTTAGCAAAATTATGTGTTGAAAATGGGATCATTTATTGTTCTGTGCTATAATAAAAAGCTGTTACGTTATAGTTATGCCATCCGCTGTGTAATTAACATTTCTCGTTAACATGTGCAGTTGTTTTAGTGCTTTATTAAGCCCAGTATGTGCATTACAGTCGTTATTTAAATGCTAACAATGACTTAATTAAGGTTTTATACGTATCATGAATGCTCGGTCGGCATCCATTGGCTGACTAACTACAAACGACAATCAATAAACTGTGCTGTGAAATAAATCTTATAGTTTGTCTTTCTTGATGTTCGATCGATAACATCGTTAGAGTTATTTAAAACACTTGCACAGTTGCATCGCGTAGGTGAACGCCTCGCAACAGTGTGCAGTGGGACAATAAATCGTCTGTAGCAACAACGAGACAAGATTATCGATAATTTTGACATGCAACACTAGCCCACTGATGTATAGAATCTTGTAATTTTTTATAAATACCAGAAATATTTTAGTTTTACGAAATAAAAAGAAATTAGAAACTTTTTAATATTTATGTTCGCGAAACACCTGGCCACCTAGAATTCTATACTAAAGACTCATAAATAAATTCTTATGTGATATTTTATAACTGGATAGTAACACTATATTTTACTGGTTCGATGCCGGGCTGTGTAGGAACTGGTTCTAGCAAATTATACATGTCTCTTTGTATCCGGTGCCTCTTCTTCGGTATAATTTATAGCATCTGCTTTCTAAACCCTACGGTTAGCTTCATAGACGCTTACATGTTTTAATTCATTGCTGGCAAGCTGAATGTTTCTTTATAAATTTTAAAGAGCTACATTGTGATTTTATTTGTTAGATGCCATCGTAAATTGGATGGTATAAAAGGCGTTTGCTGCGGACTTGGAAGTTTATTACAATATTCTAGGAACATATGTTGGACAACATGTTCTTTAATAGATTTTTATTCATTTTTATGTTGGTTGTACTTACAAAGATAGATAAGAACACTGTATTTCACAACAATTACGTTAGCTTCACATGAGTAATTCTAAAATCTCAGTGCTGTGGAAACAGAGTAAAATAACAAGAAGCAGTTCAATAAATCATTCAAGTAATCGCTTAAAATATAAGACACTCAAAGACGATAACAGAAACTATAAATCAGGCACTAACCACTTCATTCCAAGATGGCGGGAGTGATATAATTGCATAGTACGCAACTTTGAAAAAAGAATACGCAGAGTCGTCAAAAAACTAATTCTTAGTAAAGCCGCAGGCTACTGTCAAGCTACTATTTTAGCAGTAAAAAGTAGTCACACAACCATTTTATCGCTAGTTTTATCTCATACCGAAAAGCATATTTTTTTACACTGTAATAATATTTTATAGCGAAGTTATTTCATGTCTAGTGTGAGTCTGCACTAAAGTACGTGTGAGATTGTGCGTGTGATGAGTACTAAGGCGTGAAAAGTTTGAACAATGTCAGTGGCCTCATATCTTTTTAGGTAGCAAAGCACAACTTTTGGATGAAAGGTCGTTTCGAATCCGTAAGAAAGAATCTTAGTAAAGAAAATTTTGTGATTCTGTCCCTAAAAAGAAGATTCTGTTAAATAAATGTAGCATCGTAGGTATAACTTTCTCAAGAGCCAAGAGTTAGTGAAAAGCCAGGTTTACAAATGGGATATTGTAGTGAGTTTGCCATTCCATACTTATAAAGGACATTTGTAAGTCCTTAATTTCAAATATCAAGTCAATACAGTAATTTCATTTATTGGTGTAGCATTAACATTAGCATTAATTTTAGAACCAATTTACATAATGCATTACGCTAAAAACGATATTAGCATAACATCTATATCACTGTTATAGAACGGTATAAAAGCTTTAAGATTAAAGTATAAAGTTACGTAAATAAAAGTGTTTTAATAGCTTTATGACTTCGCAAATCAATTTGACGTGTAAACTGTTTGACGCATAAATTTTTCTATAATAGATTGACTTTGACAGGTTACGTCAGTTAATTATATGTGCATATTTAATTAACAGAATTTTAATTACAACGTTTTTTGATATAACTGGCTTGCTTAAAATTCTGTTTTCTTTTTATGGTTTGATTTTAATTGATTGTTTATATTAGTAGTATTAGTCACTCATAATATTTATTGGAGTTTCCGCTTTTCACTAGACCTTTTAGTTGACTAATTGAGCGAAATATCAATTCACTCATTAGAAATTAATTTGTATCATATCAATCGATTGGACTGTCCTATTTTAAAACAAAGTACCCGACATGATTAATAGTGGGAGAAAAATATGTAGAAAATCTTTCATTGTAAATTCGAATTCAAAAGGTAAGTAACCCAGTTTTTCATTCACAGATTTAACAGCCATAGCGAACCAAAACATTTGTAAGCAACAAAATAGGCTATTAAACGTCCTATTAAATCTACAAAAGTGAGCCATAAACATCTATTCAATCCTATTATAAACTTTCTAACAAACATTTTCCCATAAATCTATCAGAAAAAAAGAAGTCTCAAGTCTATAAAACGTAAAAATATAGCACCTTTAATTATTATTGGTGCAGTAAAGACTCGCTGTCTAACGTGCAAACCTTGCATTCTTTGCAACAAAATTACACGACGGTTCAGTACCTAATGGCGTATCCGTACCAAAGGCTACCTGTTTCTTAGCATAATGACTGGCCTAACTGGAGCTTTGTGTTAAGGAATGTTTAGGAATTCTCTGTACTGTGCACTTGGCGCGAATGGCTTCTTGTAACATTTTAAGTTGTGATCGAATCGTAATTGATTAGTTTCGTTGTGTTATTTTGTTTCGAGTAACTTTAAACCTTTTTGTTATAAATAAAAAAGCCTTGCTGTTGCTGAGAGTTGTTTATTGGCTATAAACTTCAACAAATTCGCAATTTTGTTTTTGCAAAGCGTTGTTCAAGACACTCATTTTATAAATTTTACAAACTTTGAACATGAAACCTCAGCTCAACGCAAATAATGCCAAATATGATTTCTGAAAGAGAATGCCATAATAGTTATTGATATGCAGATTGGGTATCCTTTAAACAATAATAACTGCTCCATCATTTACCGTAGTCTTAAAGAAATGAGATGCCACCACATCCAATTTCATAGGCACCGTCAATTTCCTTACTCCAGCAATTTCTATAAGCGAAACAAAATACTTCGCCTTGATCTATGTATACGTAGGTATTATAAACACAGCTTACACCTCAGCGCAAATCCCGTTTCTATCTTCACGTAATAACACTAATCCTGGCGACTAGAAAATACTCGAGCCACACCCAACTATACATTGGCCACGAATTAAACTCTTAATTGCATGTACATTGCCGCTTTACATTCGCTCTCTGATATGTAGTTAGAGGCAAAATGTTAATGGATTGTTACCTTAAGAGGAAACTTTACAGTCGTGGTTCGCTTGTATCCTGGGAAAACGGAGCAGCCGTATCAGAATCCGTTTGACAGAACAATTGGGTTCAGTTAATATTCATGGGATCTGTCAATTATTTTCTCAACGGTTCAGCTTATCGCTATCTATATTAGAGGTTATTGAATGTTAATTTTGGAATTATTCAGTTTTGAATGTGACGAAACGTAAACTTCCAACGTTAAAACATGGAATGTGCCCGAATAATGAACATTTATTATTTCAAATGGCTCTAGAATTCTTCTCTAGCTGAATCAGCTCCCAACTAACTCCATTTAATAAAGCCTTGATTTTGCGAGTGTCTGTTTTTATTTAAAACAATTAACGTCTGAACTCATAACTTTATTGACCAGGCTTTCGCAGTATGTTGCCAACAATTTACAGGGAGATGTGACTGCCATTTACTTGACACGTCTTTGAACGCCTTTTACGACACCAACGAGATAAATAGGATAGGTGAGCTGTTTTTAACCGACGCAAAAAGGCGTTAGTTTTCTTTATTAACACCGCAAAATCTTAATACTCATAAAGCAGTGTGATCGCCTCTACGTTAATTTACAACGCACTTATTCAGCATAACGCGTTGATTGCTTGCTGTTGAAACTGTCAGTAAACTTGCTAAACATTAAAACGCGACAGCGATAAATTTCTCATATTTTATGTCCACTTGCTTCCTATTTCATAAATCTGCGGATTACTACGGTCGGATAAAAGAAGCTTATTACCTATTTATGATGTTCGGTCATTACTTCCCCTTTGACATTTGGCGTCGTTTAGGATATTGTAGCAAACTTAACAATACCATCCATTATGAAAAAGACCATTCTAAAGTGAACCTTTGGACTTGGTAATAGGGTTTTATCAGCTTCATGTAATCAGTAAGCGTATATTTGGAAGTCTGCAGAGACGCGTCGCCTGACTGATGGTTATCCGATATCCATAAGATGGTATGCTAAATCGCCGTTGATGGTCAGATGTGTTATTCAGTGTACAGGATGAGTATATTATTACATGACTTTACTGTTACCTTGATGACATGATTGTTAGTCGCTAGTCGTGATTTCTCAATAACAATGCATAATGTAAGTCCTGTTGCTTGATAATTTTATTAAAAGGAATAAAATGTATAAGCGTATTCATTAGTCATAAAGATATTTTGTTTTCTCATCGGTATGTCAGTAGATTATTCATTGATGGTGTGACTGAACACCAAGGCCAGCGTAAAATATTTATTTTTTATTTACTGTACTCTACAATCGGCACATTATTCAAAAATTTGCATTGACCACCTTGCATTTCTTGCCAAATACATTCAAGCAGGTGCAGTTTAAGCCCGCATGTTGCACGCCTATTCAAATGAAAAACTTAGCAAGAAAAGTAAAGTCAGTACTGGATTTATTCTAAGAGGTTTCGGTGGCGATGTCGCGGTGATAACATCTAGATCGGATCTCCTTGCGTGCCGATCCGATCTTCAAGCTCCTGCTTTAATGAGGCCTGGTGATTCAGTCTCGTGGGAGTGGTTAGAAAATTGTCCGTTTTTATTATACATACGACGTCACATATGTAATAGTATGCTTATTATGCACATACATCAGCATCACTTTATCTTTGTTCAGAATTGTGTTTCCTGGATGGTCGTTTTCTGATGTGTCCGGTGTCTTTTGAATAACGGAATGGTAGTAAGTCAACTGTTGTTTAGAAGGCTGGTTAGTCCTCAAAACATATTTTGGCCGTAAAAACATAACAAGGTAAAACTGAGTGATGCTTGATTATTTATTGTAACGGTCTACTGAGATCGGATGGTTAGCAGTGGACGGTGGATATTCGTTAGGAATATAACAATGTCAAGTCTAGAATTGCTGGTATAAATTGGATCTCACAGGGAAGTATAAAAAAAATATGAATTCGAATTAATCCGTGAAATTAGTTTTATTGTGGTTTGTAAATATTTGCTTAACCATTATGATCAATTATTTTAGTGCTAAATCTTTCAGACAGCCTTGAAAAGATATGGACAATTCTAATCGTTACATTATTTGCTTGTATTTCAATTCTTCTCATGAAATTGATTTGATGTTTTTCATTATTATAAGTTGTTTTTATTAACAACAGATAGTTGTCTCCACAGATACTTCATCGTACCTCGTTCATTAACCTATTCCTACACACCTAATAAGATGTCTTTTCTATTTTCCCGTTAACTAAACATTTCACTTTTTTAAACAATACCTCCATGACTACTACTGTTACACAACTGTGATAATAATGAGAGTATAATCCAATAAAATTTGGAGCAATACTTGCATATTGCATTCAGAAATTAATTTACATTAGATAGTATCCAAAACTTTATAACATCGTTTTAATCAGCGTTTCCTTTGTGTTTTTATCATGTCCGGCTTTGCAATAATTGTAATATCTATCTTGTTATGTTACTTACATCTGCATCTTATTATCTAACCGCATAATGAAATAATATTCAAATGAGGAATTAAACATGCAAGATCTTGTTTCTCTTAATCTCTGTGTGAATTCAATTTTGTAACAATATGTGATGTTACTAAAATAGTTTGTTTATTGGTGATAATGATAAATTAAGAATTAATTCAGTTGTTTAAATGACTCGTGTTATATTTTTTGTTTGTTGCAACTTGCAAGCCTGTGTGAATTTGTCATTATTTTGTTTTTTTTTAATGTCAGGAAATCTAGTGATTTCTGTCTTAGATTTGTGGACGCAAATCGTTCAGCTGTTCTTAGTTCTGATGAACGATTACTCATAATTTACTTCAGAGAAATTAACCTTAATAAAGTTCATTTTAATAGCCTATAAAATAACTTTAATGCTTATTCCTTTGTGGCTTCTGGTCTTGGTTATACTTTACTAACCATTGCTGATTTAATTGCTACTTTAATAGATCTCTTTTGTACGAACAGCGCAGTGGGCGTTGAAGTGGGCTAAAGTGGGTGTACGAGAGCCATAACAATAACATTCTCAGTTATTATTCGCAGTAGAGCCAGATATAACAGTGACTAGCTTGTTAGCACAGCAACTGTCTTCCTTAGCCCAACCATATCCTAATCTAACATTAAAATAATAAATTATGAATAACCAGTAACGATCCCTGCACTAATTACTTAACATGCAGGCTATAGTTGGCCTTTGCACTTTGCAATATTTTGTTCATTAGCAAGACGGTCATTAAGTCTGCGTGCAATTGATCATACGTTACATCTCTATTTCACAAATCGGGTATAATTTTACTGCTCTGTATAGGGTTATCATTCGTTAAAATTGGCCTGGCATGTCAGAATTTATGGTCAGAAATCTAATTTGTACCAGACCAATTTTAGCATTTCATTTTCGGTGAAATTCGCATTTCCAATAATGTCGATGATCCAAGGCAAAATTTTGAAAAAAAATTTTTTTTTTCTAATACAATGTAATTTTAATATTAGAGAAATTTAATTTAACTATGAATTTATGTTTTATTTGAATATTTCACTTGTAAAAAAAAAAAAAACTTTATTTTAGACCTAAGCAGTCCATACATAGTTGGTGGTTAGTAAAAAACTGTGCTTACATGCTATGTTATTGTTGTTAATACTTAATTCTATTTAACATAAACTTATAGCTAATTCTACCCAGTGTCTTTGGATGGGGCAGTCCACTCTGCTAACAATCATTTTCAGGATGCTGTTCTGAGTGCTACGCAAACGTTGCAGTAGGGAAGCCGCTTTCTTACGCATGATGGCGTGAGAGCCATCCGTACGTGCTTCAGCAAACATTCCCGACGCACTTCAACGTCGCGGCAACCGCATCAGCATCCTGAAGGCATTGTTGTATTGACCTATATAAATATTTTTATCAATAGAGCAGTAGTTTTGTTTTGCTTTCATTCGTGATAAATAAGCGCCTAGCTAGATTAAGAAATGTTTATCTTCATCGCTAACCCTAGGAAACTCATACATCAGAATCCGCTGACATGAAGACGCTGCAGCGCTGTTAATTTACATCAGTCACGAGCACTAAGCTGCGACCCAATGAACTTTAGATGAAGATGTTGCGTAAGCCTATGCAAATCATGAGGATGCACCAAACACAGGCTTTATGTAAACACTTTCACGAACTAATAGAGGTTCTATACGTAATGCTAAGGTAATATAAGGGAATGGATCGTGAGGATTTTGATTTGTTACTTTATCTTCTCCATCTTTGTTGTCGTTGTAAAGGGTTTTATTATGTAATAAAATTCACACTTTATGCTTTTCATACGATCAATCTCCGCGCCTTTTCTGGTTAAGGACCGTTTAAGCTCTGTAACTTTCGTGTTCTTTTTTTCTGCGAGTGCTGTCTTTCATGCGTTTAAATTTGATAAGAAGCCGAAATTATTAGGATTCAAGAAAACACTATTATGTACATACCTATATTAGGGTGTCCCTTAAATTTCAAGTTCGATTTTTTTTTACGCATACCTTCTAATAAGTTTCGTAATAATCCAATATAGTCTAGAAAAAAATATTAGCCCGCTTTATGAACGATAACCCGTGCCGACTTGTGATTTTAAGTTGTTCATACAAATTGCGCGGGTACTGCACTGCGAACTGTAACTACGTGTTTTATTTATCACATCATACGTAATTTTTTAGATTATTAATACGCTGTTGTGTATTGCACATAGTTGTCGGTTGAAGAACAGAGAGATAAACAAAAAAAAAACCATATCGGCCTAACTAGCATCACATAAATGGTGTAAAATTAAGTATCATCTATTCGAAAAGTTTTTGCTGTCTGGCTTTACAATATTTGCGAAATCAAGTTGACTGTCAGCGAAAATGCTAATATTGTGATTAGGAAGTGCATAATATTTTGGAACAAAGCTAAAATTCCCATAATGGCATTTCCTAACTGCGCGAAGAAACGTCTTGATTTATATCATGTTTGGAGAGAACTGCATAGGTTTTATAAGAAAACTCAGGACACTTAAGAAAAAACGCGGGCAATGAACAAATTTGTAGACAAAGACGATTAGACGAAGAAGAAAGAAAACTAAGATAGAGAGAATTATTGGCTGTCACATCACACATAACTTAGAACATCCACAAGATTCAGACGAAGAACAGATTCTGAAATCTGAAGTCAGCTTGCCAGAGATTTCCTGCCCTGACACAAGTTCGAAAAAGGTAGAAACTTGTCACAGCTTTAGATCGATGCCAGCTAAGCATAAGAGACTCCATTAACATTCTTCATGCGGTGGTAGAACCGCTTGGTCTGAGCAGAGAAGATTTCCCCAATAGCAAATCCTCGATCCAGCAAATTCGTACTCAGATGAGAAAATCCACAGCAGAAGCAAGCAAAATAACTTCAGAACGACCTACCTGACGTAGTCCCAGTCCGTTGGGATGAATACCAGGCTGAATAAGCCAAGTTCAAAAGAAAGACGCTTGCCAATTATCGCTTCATTTGCCGACAGAGAACAGCTTCTTGTAGTACCAAAACTATAGAGTTCTTCTGGTAAATATCAAGCAAAAGCCGTCTCAACTGCCCTCTTTGACTAGAACCTTAGGTCCAAATAATGTGATGCGACACAACAGCTTCAAATACTGGCCATTTCAATGGAGCTTGCGTTCCTTTGGAGCAGAATTTATAAAGAGAATTGTTACTTACCTACTTTTTGCTTGTCGTCATCGTGTTTATGAGTTGGTGATTGTTGTTTTTTTTATGTTTAAATGAAGATAAATGTTTCTCTTATTTCATTTTGTCTTTTACTCACTTCATTAATTAAATTTTTATTAATTTTATAGGACTAACCAAATAAGAGACAAAACACGATTTTTGATAAACTTTGTGGCTTGGTCGGCACGGGTTGCAATCATGCTAGAGAGGTAAAATTTCATATTTAAGTATGGTTTTGCATTTATAAAAGATACAGGGGGTATGCATTTCAAAATTAGAAAAAAAAAAAATTTTTTGTCATATTAGGGACCCTAACCTGTATCTACAACAAACTCAAATTATGAAAAATATTATAATATTATTATTTTAATATTATTCAATTATGTTGTATCTCTATGTATTTTAATGTGTGTACCGTCACGGACTTTAATTTATCAGCCATTTGGCACTGTTCGTATTTTAGCCGTGTAATGCAAATCGGGCTTAGTCGGTTGTACTCGTACACACGGAAAGTCATGTCTTCATATTATAGAAGAAGAAAATTATAGTTAATATCTTTACCGGTTGGCTAACTTGAGAGCCAGAACTACAAACTTGATAGCAGAGTGACTACCCAAAGTCAACCAATTGCAGGTCTAGCAACCGTAACCTAGCGACGATTGTCTTAGCGTAGCCATAGTAACGTTAGCGTACGGAGAAATGTTAATTAGTCATTTCGACAAATTCGAAAATAACGTCTCTGACATCGACATTTCAACTGTCACTGTCTTCGGATAGGTTTTCAGAATTATCGAGTTAATGAGCTCTGATTCAAAGGAGGTCAGTATCAAATAGATTGGATAATTGGATAGATTGTATTTATTTATCATTGAGAATTTATTAGTCAACCTCTATGGACAAGACTATTTCCGATTACTAGTAATTTGTCATCTTGTTTACGAGCATGCGATTTAAGTTCGTGTTTAATCGTGTAAATCTCGCGAATGTATGAAACTACAAAATTGAAAAGTTTGAAAGTGACTCATCAATTAAAGTCCGTGACTGTACATAAATAATAAAATAAATAAATAAACATTTTTGTAAGTGAATTCACTTCTCATTATTATTCTGTTAATACAGTTCCATGATCTGTTTAGCTTAACTCCTAACTTTCCATGTCTCTAAGACAATTCACTCTGAAACAACAGTGAAATCACGTTTAGCCGTAAACGGCCCTTTTACTGCATATACGTGTAGGAATTTATGTTGTTTGTCGTATGTGGAGATAGTATCAGCGATAGGAGATAGGAGCAACAAGTTCAAATAATCCGACCCGTGGCAGACCCTGTATTTATTGGTGTATTTTCTCATTGTGTGGGCTCTGTACGCTACTTTTACTCACCGTTGTATGGTCGTTTTTCCTTATAGGTACACAGATTCTTTCTTTTTGTTGAAAGGTCTCTGCTATCGTGCCATTTTTGTAGTTTTATTAGTTCTATTGTCATTAGCATCCACCATGAGTTATATTATAATGTATCGCTTCTAGCTTTAGCTGGTGTGTGTTTAACTGGCTATAGGTACATATACTTAATTAGCAAAACATATTTCTACATTTTTATTAGGAAACGACATTCAAGTCTTGGCTGCTGTCGAAATCTCGCGGGAGTTACCTAATAAAAGGGAACTTAAATCGTATCAGTTTATAATCGACCTTTTTCCCACGAAGTAAAGCACGATTTCCAACGCAAGGCGCGAGCGTGTTCTACACCTGTCTCGCAAAGGATCAAGAAACTTTAATCTAGCTCATTACTGCTCAGTTCAAAAACGGAGTATGTTCCCATAAAAGCGGGTCTACTTAAAGCGTTGTTCTTGTTGTTTAATTAGATCATTGAGATAAAAGTAAATGCCACGTTACACGAGACTCGTTTCTGAGTTCAACACTTCAGCTTCCAATATCACGACTTTATTATCATTATTATTTAAGTTCGATTTTAGTTATACAAATGTTTTTTTAATTTTTTACTTGAAATATTGACGTTTAGGTTTATACATGGTACAGGTATCAATACAAGTTTATTAAACCTGTTTTTTGAAGCGGTTTTATTATGTTATCGATGAAGTTATTTCGAAACTAGTTTTGTCTTTTAAGAGCTTATTTATTTCGATTTAACGATTGCGATTCAGTCACTCGATAGCATTGCGATTCTGGTAAATGGAAAAGTTTTACAATTACTTATCCCATCTGTGATCACAGTTAAAAATTCAAGATTATCTCCATCAGGGCGATTGCGAGAAGCACCTGAGTTTCAATAATATATTTTAGCTATCAGTAATCTTTTATACCATCCCTGTGACTATCTAAAGCTTTTCAAACGCCATGCGTTTTAAAGATAATACCTGTAACACTATAGGGGTTCGTGTGGGCGAAATCCGATATCCTCTCAGTCAGGGCCGGGCTCTTAGGAAGCGTAGGCACTTGTAATACATCTGTCATTTCCTTCAATCTAACCTTAGCTCGATGAAGGTTTATGTATAACTGTAGATCGAAATAGGCTGATCTGAAAATGGATCTCAAACATCTTCAATTATTTTGTATTAAATAAAAGCTCCTGTTTTTTCATGGATACAGATGTGAGATTTATTACTTTAGAATTAAATAATATGTACATAAATAACAACGTAAAGTACCCAATTAATTAATTTAAGAAAAACAGTCTAAAATATATAATATCTATTAACAAAGCACGTTTAATTGTTGTCACGGATTTTTGCTACAATTTAATTTACTACTCTCATAAATATGTAAATCCTTTATACCATGAAATCCACCTTTAACTCTCCACTATGCACCTTCACTGCTGTATTACGTCACAAAGCAATATATTCGCACTCACGCCGCTTATTGTGAACGTTAATAGATTCACCCGCGTGTGGGCCATTACAATAAAGCATCGATCATTTGGCTGCGCTGGCGCACAATCGCCGCCGTTAGCAAAGTAAATCGAGGGGTGGATGCGGAAACAGATGGAATGATCCGTGATATTGCAGATGTAACGGTCCGGTTAATGGAAGAGCCTTTAGTTTTAAAGGAGTAAAGGGAATAAATGGTTTAGGAGTTTGATAGTGAGGCTTTAGGACCTTGTAAATAAACTTGTATATTATATAGGAGTGCTCGCTGACGCTCATAGGAAAAGCTGCTGAGATGTAACCTACCGTTAGGAGTTTAGGGGTATGAGGAACAGGGTGTAAAGTTCACTCATCCACCATAGAAAAGGGAGGATCCTCCGACCAGACGGATGTTGTGTCTGGCGGGCAACTGCCCATTGATTGATATTGGATTTTTGTATATATGTTCACTGCACGGTAAACTCTAATTGCGCGATGCAGGATTTATGTGACGTCAGGATTTTTGTGTGACGTCAGGTCTTTGATGCGTAGTTCGAATGTGGCGATGTAGGTATCGCCACAGGAGGGTGTATTGTCCAGATTATAATGTGATGCCCTTCATTCCTAAATGATTAAGTTTGATTTTGTGTCAAGTTGAAGGTCGTCATCAGTACCTTTTATCTGTGGGAAAATGTCGTATTGGCATTTTCTCCTTTATTGATTGTGTAGTGTATATAATAGTTATGTAAACACTATCTCATGCACGTCAGCAGTGAAGTCGCTGTCACTAATGTCAACTGTCAGTTCACCACGAATGGCGGGAAACGGTTGAAAGTGGAGCGTGCCTGCACAGAGGAGGCTTGGTGTGGTGATGAGCCAGTGTAGTGATGTATTCAACTTAATTACGGAATCAGCAGAATTCTACAGATTGATTTCTTATTTTTAACCTCTTTACTCTTTCATTACATTCGACAGGCCTCAATTAAGTATCTTTAGCAATCTCACCGATAGGTTAGCTACTAAATGAACAGAAATAATAAAAAATGGCTAGTAATTTATTGAAAGTATAAAGCAAGTCGACAAACGATCCATCATCGGGTGCCAAAATGTTTATAATGATAGAATTTATTGACCGTTATCCCTGATGTTGGATTTTTTATTCTTTTATCTTTGGAACTAGTTTTATTAAGTGTCTGTCTAGTAATTAGTAACTTGGAAAACTCTAGTTTATTTTTAAATGTATTTTGGAGTTTGAATGCGTTTGTTTCTGTTCCTTTTCGCTTAAACTTCGACGTTATTCTGTAAACATCTTGCTGAGTGCGTTTCCAAGTAATTCTCGTCTTCTTTAGCCGTTCTAACTGTATATTGCTCAACTCATTCCAAACTACCCTACAATAAATTGGAAACATTATCTATAGTTATGCTCCAAAGGAACCTATCAACATTCATCGGTGTTAGTCTGCCCCTGAACGTGCGCAAGAGTGCACCGCAATCCGTTAAGACAATGGCGATGGGTTACTGTTGTTTTACAATACAAATTCCTAACACAAATTACATGTGTGCAGATTTCCGTAGCCGCCTCCCAGACGTTTTTCATTGTTCCGTGTGCAAATTGCCGATAGATTCTTGAACGATTTCAGTTAGAGCTTTGATATATTTTATGCGTTTGACGTTTTCAATTTTCGCGTCAGCTTGGTTAATATTTGTTCGGCCTGTGGGTAAGAAATACACTGTGTTTCCTGCTGTGGGTATTAGAAACATGTCGCATACCTGTTTATCTAACTAATGACATACACTCGAACAGTTAAGCAAAGAGTTTTCGTAGTCATGAAGTTCGATAGTTCTGCCCAAGCTGGCACTGTCGGTAAGTATAGACCTTATCATCATGAGATAAATAATTATTACTAATTTTATTCTCTAACTCGGAATTATCAAAACTTATTGACTAGATAGCACTCGAATTTTCTTTATCTATCCTGTAATTATGTTTAAGTATCCTTTTAAATAGTTCTCTCCTTATCTAATTATATTTTATAATCACCATGTTCTTTATCGGTTATGAGTTGTTTATGATCATTAATATTGCTTGATTAATAGTTTGAACCCTGTGTGGTATAAGCTACGTTTAGACTCTCATCAAGCTTTTTAAGAGGGAGTAATTAGCGAGTTGGTAATAAAACTACGGTATAATTATGATAGTTATATTTATAATTCAATTTATCGATCCTGTCAACATCGTAAACTATGCATCGTTAGCAATTGTTTTATTTGATGTGATTAAGGAAATATATAAGCCTGTATTCAACGGAGTGAGATAGAATAGCCTCTAAAATCAATAGAACTTAGAATTTCAATTAATAAAACTACGGACAATTTCCTAGGAAACGATTAAAGCAGTTAAATCCATAATAAATGTGACGAGAATCACCAGTTTCAAAACTTAGGAATGTGACATAATTTTATGACATCCAGTTTCAATAAACACCATATCATAGCATCAGTTGAAGAACAGTCATTACATTAATCAATATTTTGTAATACTCCTAAATTACCGTAACAACCAAGACCAGTTTCCGAAACATTAATGTTCGTGACACGAATCTAAGACGATGCTAATCGGATTATGAGAGACGTCAACGTGCCCTACTGTTCGTAATTCATCGTAATGCCGTTAACGGATTATACGGTCCGTAATCAAGGCTAACCGTAATCGCATATCTCGATAAAGGTGTTGATTTATTTTTATAGGGCTTCCATCCAAATGAAATGTTCATTGACCTGTTTATTGGAGTTACAGACGATTTGTTCGGATTTCTGTTCTGGTTTGAACATTCTGATTTTTGTATCACCTTAGCCTCATGATCTTCGTTTAGTTTTGTTATTTCGAATTATATACCAATTTGTTTGGTTTTAACATCACCAAAGGGTTTATTTATACTATCGAGTCTAGTATCTGCATTCACATCATCGTACTAAAAATACCGCTAGTCCAAGTTCATGCTGATGTTATGTACTTATCTACGCTCACTAACATGGACGATCCATCAAACGATACTTCTCCAGTTTGTTACTTACACGAGCCTCTTGATCAGAGTTATTTAATAAAACGATTACTTATTCCATATAATAATTATGTGTCTCACATAAAAACTATAACTATGCTTACTTTATCAATATGTCCTTATTCTTCATTCTTGCCAACAAATCCTCTGATACTGTAATCATCTGTTTCAAATCTAAACAATTACTTTAAAACCTTATCAGGATTCCTCGTACATCTCTAGCGTGTTCTACAAATAGTAATCCGTAGTCCCGTCAAACTTTATGTCCCTTCGCCAGGAGGCCTGCTCGAGACATCCCTTTAGCATGCAAATACGACGCGTGACAAATTAAAGCTACGTGCTAGCAACGTTGGCTTCGATCCGATGTCTAACCTAGCAATAATGCTAATTGTGAAATGATTTATGAGAACAAAGAAAGAATGTGCAAGTGCAATTGTACATCTCTTCATATTATCGAAGAGAATAATAATGAGCGGACAGGTGGCGTCCAGAAATTCCCTAAGATTTTTTGTTTTTTCTGTAATCGCAATTGTTTTGCTTACATTTCACTTTTTGACATGACGAAGTTGTTAAAGTTTAGTTTCATGCAGAACACAAATTCGATTCCAATCTAGGTTACAATTTACTACTGCAACCATTAGAGCTTCCCTTTTCTTTCGAACAATTCTTCTTTATAAAAGATTAGCAGTTACAAAAGTTCATCCGTTAGCCGTATCATTGCATTATCTTATTTATTGTCGTCTCCGCCCACAAACTTAGATGTTGCGTTAGACTTTTAACGATTTCTCATGACTTACCCTGTCTTCTGAATAGCCTGTTAATACTGGGTCTACTTTTTGCACTGACTTGCAACCGGTCAGGACAGCTTCGCTTGTTTTATTGCACCTATAAACCACTATAAATAATTTCACTTAGAACAAGCGCGCATTACAGACAACGCCTTGAGACTTTTTGCATACAATCAAATAGCTTCATTTAATACAAATTAAAAGTTTTCGCTTCTTTGTTTGCGTTCAACCGCGTGGGATTATGAGCAGGTGATGCATTCATTTGCAGATCTGCATAGAGCAAGCCCGTCGCATCTGTTTTAAAAATAAACACTGCAAGATTGTGTTAATAAGAATTTATTTATGTGGGAACATTAACCGGTAAGCTGGTATTGTAGCAATTTCATAATTTGTCTCGAAGAAAGATGTCTTCCGCTAGGAATATGCTGTCTCTCATGTTATTCTATTTGTAGTGCTTGAAGTTGTATGCACATTACATGCGTTAGCATTTCTCCAAGTCATGACATCAGTAATAATAAGCGTGCATTGGAATTAAAATTATATCTATTCATATATTACACTATCCCAACGTTTGTTCTGAACTGCTGCACACATTTTAAAAGCCTTCACACGTTCTAGTGTCTACGGTGACTATTAACTTGTTACTTTGTTACATTGACTTACAATATGCGCTTGACCTTAATCGTAATGAGAATTTACAGTGCTTACAAGCAAAGGAGTATTGTCCTTTGTTATGTTTTCTGAATCTTGTGATGTAGGATTTAGGAAGTATGGTTACGAAACTTTGGACATAATAATAGGATAGTTTATGCGTGCCCTAATTTCGATTAAATGTAGCCTGAAGTTAAATTATGAAATGTCGTGCAAATGTCTCTACATTGTGTGCAAGTACTAGAAATTGAAAATACGCATTAATGCGTAAAACCAGAATCTCACAATACTGCGGATGAAGTAGATGCATATTACGACATTAAAGCGCTAATGAACGCTTTATGTACCTGTTTCTTGATGAAAACAATACCCTAAATACATATAGCAATAAAAAAACAAAGTTCGTAAAAGATAGTTCTTTGTTTTTTACAATTTAAACATGATTCACATTGCTGCAAAAGCAAGCAACATGGGTCCTTACATTTACAGAATATCACCTACAAACTATCTGCCTATAAATTCCATTATAATGTAGACCCGAAGGCTTTGAGGTCTTAAGTTTCGAAACGATATATTGACCGGGGTATCAATACAAATAATTTATACAACACCATTTATTTTTCTGCTTTAGCTTGTAGGATTTCAATGATTGTAAATTGCATTAAGATATATATGGATTTGTAAAGTGTTCCCAAGGCTGTGCCTGTTTGCTTAATCGTGAGAATTGCTGGTGTGATAACTATGTACTTTGTAATCCGATTAATGTGGTCTACTTCTGTGCCAGCAAGTCCAACATTGGGATTTGTTGGTAGCCTGCCATGTTTACTTGTAAAATATGGTTGGAACAGAGACAGTTGTAACTACCTACCTAAATGTAGACTAGTTTAATTATAAACTGACATTAACCTCTTCATCATTGCACCCTTCTACTTCCAAAGTTAGCAGATCAAGAGATTGCTCTCTGAACATAAAGTATTGGTGTTTAATTGATAATATCAAAAACATCTACGAATTATGTAGCAAGAATGATACTGTAATTTTCACAAATAGCAAGACAATTTTAGATTATAACACGTAGTGCTTAAAGGGCTTCTTCTGTTAAATTGACTACTGTGATATCTGCATCTCTGCTCTCCACAATTTATCTTTGGCAGATTCTTCACAAGCTTTACTGTTATTGCATTGGTGCGATAAGTAGCAGCCCTTAATGCATTTCTGATATTTGTAGTGGCTTCGAAACTAAGTCTTGTGAATATCTTGTTTATTATAATTTAAATCCCTTGATCGCAATATTCGCATTACCATCAATAAGGTCAGAACTATTTGTGTTAATCCTAGCTGTTATTACAAATGTGAGAATGAGTTTGTTGCACTTATGGCTCGGCTGTTAAACTGAGTCGATCTATTTTGAATTTTGCATCAATATACTCCATGTTATGAACATAAACATTCAATAAATTTCATCTTAAGTAATTCAAATAGTATCCTGAGTATTACAAGAAACCTAATCCTCGTGGGCAAATCCGAAGACAAAAGTTTCATAATCATCATTAACTTGGCTTATTGCAGTATAAAGCTAGTTTATTAGAATTTAAATCCATCGATTACAAGTTTTCCCATTACCATCAATAAGATCATAGATATAAGCGTTAATTTGTAATAAACTTGATGCGTTTTTATCGCAATCTGGCTTGTCAGTTTAGTGTCGGCTATGTTCTCCCTTGGGAATTGAGTTATAGATAAACTTTGATTCGTATTACGCTTCATTGCATATTTATATCTTGTTTATAATTTTTTTGTTATTCTATTACGCTTCTATTGTAACTGTAAGTACGTCATTATGTAGACAGATTTTATTTCATTTGTCTATGGCCGAGTGAGTGAAAACACGTGTAGTTATTGTTCGACGACATCACATGTGGATAGAAGTGTTGTCGGATTTTGAGGTATTGGTTTCTTCCTTATTTTTCAAAGATATTTATTATAGTTTGAGCTAACCTAGTGATATCGCTGAGGTTCGATGTCTTTATACAAAAGTTGTATCCATTATTACGACAAATTGTCGAGGAAATCTGTCTAAAATGACTGTTGTGTAAATTAAAGCGCAAGTGATTCACGTAGGTATTTCCTTGAATATACCCATCGCAGTAAGAATGGAAATGCAGCTTTAAATGATATTGTATTAAGATTAACATTTTAATGTTTAACTGTAAAGCCCATTGTTTTGAAGCTCGTGGGCGATGCACGATGAGGCGACATGCTGACTCGGCATATTTTGTTGTTGTAATCCATAATCACCTCTTTTCCATAATATCTTTGAAATAACATGCGGTTTATTTTGAGCTTTTCATACAAACTTTAATTCAGTGATATTATCAGAGCCTGGCCTTTTTTTATCGGCGAAAAAAGTGTATTCGGAATAAGTATCTGTTAAGTAATATATTGACGTAAGGAAAATTACATGTGGAGCAGTGGTGGCCCAGTGGTAACGACCGCGACTTACGAGTTGTAGGTCGTAGGATCGAATCCAGACAGGCGCTTTACTTAGTGTAAATTATTTCATCATCACTGCTCTCAAAACGGTGAAGGAAAACATCGTGAGGAAACCGGCATGTCCTAGAACCAAAAATTCGAAGACATGTGACATCTCCCAACCCGCACTGGGCCCGCGCGATGGATAACGGCCCTCTTCCTCTCATTAAGTGTAGGCCTGTGTCCCAGCAGTGGGAATGTTATAGGTTGATAATGAGACACAGCTTCTGGATAAAATTATGGAGGCCAATTTCTTTGAAAAATTTAAGGTTGTTTTTATAGTATAGTTATTCTTTCTTGTTACAGTGAGATGGCGCGGTGGAGTGCGCTCCAGCATGGACGATCAACGGCTTGGCTTGTTTTCTTCTGCCTACTGCAAGTGGCGAGGGCAACGCCCGGTAAGTACCTTCCTTTAATAAAACCTTTACCACAGTGTACTCGTAACTACATAAAGTGGTTCATCGACCATACATTTGACAGAACCTGAGAAATTCCCAAACTGCAGTCAGATACATAAGAAAAGTACAGAAGCTTCACTCCGTCAAATCAAATGACTCCTGTCGAAAATTTGCTAATTTTTAATGGATTTGGAGTAATTTTGGTACTAAAAATGTGAATTTGAAATAGCAATAACTTTTTTATTTTCAGTAATAATAAGATTTATTATTGCTTTTTGGTAATATCATTGCAGTACCTATGCACTCCTTTCGGATCGGATATTCACCTCGAACTTGCCTCTCTTTCTATCGCGAAACTCTTATATCTTCTGACTACGTTACGCTCACTGGATTGGCCCGACAAGACCGACCCGCCGCGTACTTGTACCTTCATACCTAAAATACGGAGTGCACTTGCACCACTCCAATTAATAAATTTTAAAACATTGTTCTACTTCTGTCAATCGTTTGAAGATGACAGAGACAGAATGATCTTTTAAATACATTTAGCAGTAAATGCATTTAGTGATTGGTGGTGTAAGTGCGCCTTAAAGGTAGTTAGACTGTGGCTTTAACATTTAACAGTAAATAGAACAAAAATAATATCTCGTCAAAGTGTTTATGAATACTGAACATAGGCTTATGTTAGGTTTAGTCCACATTCAACCCCTGTCCACGTTCAACCCCTAAATGTTGTCCACGTTCAACCCCTGGGGGTTGAATCTGGATTTCAATACATTGGTCATCTTTTCTTTGTCCATATTCGACCCGTTGTTGCGAGGTAACTAATAATTATATAGACCATTAAAACAAACGATGCTTGAGTTAATGGCAAACGCTAGTCGACGCTGGCGAATGGATGATCTAAGATGTTGTTACCCTAGTGTAGGGTTAGTAGATTTTTACGACGCCGGCAATATGTGTGGTGATGCATGGTGTCCATAAATGCTATTTTCCTACAAGTAACACTGCAAAACAAGTTAAAAAATATATGCTGTGAAAAGCAGACTTGTTTAAATTGCATCCTGACTAATGTTATAAATGCAAAAAATAGTTTGTTTTGTTTGATGACACATGGGTAGACCATGACCTGGATTGGGACATTTACATTTTACCCCGATATTCTCACGGAATCGAGACTTATGCGGGTGAAACCGCGGCGCAGCTAGTAAGGAGCTATAAATCCCTAGAGAGGCCACACAGTCAAGATTTTTGAGATTTCCGACGCGATTTAAAACATTTATGTATAATAATAAACACTGACTGGCTAACAAGATCAAATCATTGTGTTTGTTAACAATTGTATTGTATTGTGTTTACAAATAATTCCCGTTGAATGGGCCGAGTAATTAAATAACGTCATTGCTTCATTCATTCATCGAAACGTGTTCAGTGAAGCTTCGAAAAATCGCGTCTATAGAATTTCATTGAATCTGAAAACTAATAATCGTTTGGCAGGATAAGTATTGTGTTTTTATATCCTTTTGGGATGTTCAAGGATATTTTTTAGATATCAAAGCAGGCTCATTAGAAGTATCGAAGAAAAACATACGTATTTAGGCATAGGCATAGCATAATCAGCCTACAATGTTCCCACTACTGGGACACAGGCCTCCTCACGGTAAGAGGGAGTGGGCTATAATCCACTGCGCAGGCCCAGTGCGGGTCGGTGTATGTCATATGTCTTCGAATGTTTGGTTCTAGGACATGCCGGTTTCCTCACGCTGTTTTCCTTCACCGTTTTGAGAGCACTGGTGATGAAATTATTTACATAAAATAAAACGCTGGTCAGGAACCAACAACTTCGAACCAACAACTCGCCGGCCGTTACCACTGGGCTACCACTGCTCTGGGCCAGCACTGCATGGGCTTGATATCCTATACTATTAAATGAGCAGTACTTGTTTATATATTTGTAATCACGTTCTCGAAAACGGCCTAACGATTTCGATGAAAATTGCAATATAGGTTTACGGGGGCGAAAAATCGATCTAACTAAAGTCTGTTTTTTAATCTCGTAGACTAATTTGACGAGCGCAAATGTCAAATTTCATATTGAAAAACAAACAACAATCAATTGAAATGACAAATCAGTCTACGAGATTAAAAAACAGAATATATGTCTCTTATCTGGGAAAATTCGTTTTTTATAATTTCACCCGAGCAGAGCTCGGTCGACCAAAGTTAAGAACAAGATGGCTACCTTAGAATAATGACGTGTCAGCATGGAATTAGTATGTACACACGGCTACAAATCAAGCTATACATTTACAGTTTATGCTGATCTCGCATTCTAGAGGATTTTCGTACAATGCGAGGTCAGCTTATACTGGAAGTGTATAGCTTGATGTGTTGCCGTGTGTACTATACATGGAATTAGTATGAACTATCCCAAACTATTAAATGAGCATTCTCTATTTTCACCAGAGCACAGCTCGGTCGTCCAGGTACTAAGGTATAAACAAAGTTACCCAAGTACAGTCAACAAAACCATGCTTCCAAGAAAATGGCACTACAACTATTCCCGTAACATAACAGCAGCACGTTCTACCTAATTGATTTACAACAAACGTAGTATTAATTGCCTAAAAGCCTGAACGAACGATTTACAAGAATCGTACGTACTTCGAACACGGTACGAACAGTATTTTCTAACTGGAACAAATACGTATAAGGATAGTCCCGGTTTCCTATAGGGGGAGTAAAATATAAATGTGCTTATTAAGATTCACGTGAAGGTACTAATTAACACCGTCTTTTATGGTTATTATTTAAATAATTGCAAGGAATGCCCAATGTTATAACGGGAAAGTTAATTGATTGGTTCTCAGTACTAAACATAATCAGCCTATAATGTTCCCACTGCTGGGACACAGGCCTGTTCTCTTCGAGAGGGAGTGGGCTGTAATCTACCATGCGGCCCCAGTGCGGGTTGATAGATGCCATGAGAAGCCATGAGTCGCCGCGGTGCGACTTTCGGAGACGAGGGCGACCCGGGAACATTCGAGCGCCACCGCCCCCCGCTGCAAGAAGACGCACCGCAAGACTTACCAACCAAAGTCGTAGCCCTGGCCTTAAGTAGTTCTCTTAGAATGAGTGAAACTGCGTCTTAGTTATATAATATTGAAAATCTGTTAATTAATTAAATAGGTAACTACAGTTGTGCTATAGCAGCATAGTTAAGTCAGGATTATCGTGGCCATTTATTATTAAACTTACTAACTTTACGACCAATCTTAAACTATCCCTTACAGTTAGTTATTTATAATTTTCGTTGGGTATAATATATATGGCTACATTCTATAGGCTCGTATCCAGTATCTAAAAAAGAACTTTATGGAGAATACTGAAGAGATGGATCGATAACACGAATGTCCTAAAAAGTTTGATAGCTTTTGGCAATATATGGATAAGGAAGAGGTATTTACTGGAAATTTCAGGACTCGTTAATGGTCAAAAATTATTAATTGCACTATTTAACCGACAAATTTCTTCCCTATCAGAGTGTACAGAAACGCAATGTTTCAACTGGGTCAAGATATCAAACTAACACTCTCGAATATTTAGGTCGTCAACTCCTGCTTTGAAAACCTACCTCAGACACAGGCCAAGAATTTTGTTTTGCTGGCTTTCATTAAAGGGTCTTCACAGCAATGGTGGCCCAGTGGAAACGACTGCAACGCCGCTCGCTCTCACATAGAGGAGGCTTGTATCCCAGCAGAGGGAACATTAAATGCAGATTATATATTATTGTTTGTTTGTCTCTCAGGGTTCAAGATTTTTACAAGTATAAGCTGGCAATTTTTCAAAAAAAAAAACGAATGACGAGAATGATGAATTAATCTGTGTTCAAATCTACATGCAACCTTAGAAAAAGCGGGTTATTTAAAAATATTTCAAAAATATATTTGTAATTATGCTCTGAAATAGACTATCAAGACATTTGGCACGTCTATCCATTCCGATATCTGTGGCAGGCGCACCTCGATATACAGTAAACATTATCTCTAAACAATTTAATGGGAAAAGGAAAGGCTACGTTTGCAAAACCTTAATTAATTGTTCAAAGGCCTAACGAAGCTAAGGTCTCGTGCACCTGTCGATTCTCTTATTTATTAGGTACTGTTAGTTTCATGTGAGAGTATTTGCTTATTCTATCTCGGGAACTGCGAGCTTTGTAGTCTACCTTATCTTAATGCATTGTGTTTCGTTTCCACGGTGATAAATGTGGGATTAATGGCCAAGAGATTTGTTAAACGATGTGCTGGGAATGTAGGAAAATGTGTTTGAAAAATTATTCTATGCTAATTGAAGTAATTTATTTGTCAAAGTAAGTGTTAGGGTATACTTGCATCTGGAACGACACGATGCTCAAATGTAGAACTTAGTCTGCTGTCGTAATTAGCGAAGTGTTAATGATTTAATGAATGCTCTTTTGTTTTTACAGGTCCATGTGAAGTGGAAACGGGCCAGTCTAGCATTATAGTTGATATAGAAGAGAGCAGAGGAGATCGTAAGTAACAAACTACATATATTTTATACAGTACTAGCTGATGCCCGCGACTTCGCCCGCGTGGATGTCGGTTATTATATACTAAAACCTTACTCGAAAACCACTCTATCCATTGGTGAAAACAGCATGAAAATCGGTGCAGTAGTTTTTGAGTTTATCGCGTACAGGACGACCGACAGACGCGGCGGAGGACTTGGTTTTATAATATGTAAGGATGTTAACTAACTCAGGGCGTTCCCGATAACCTGCAATATTAGAGCGTCTATACATGCAAAAATATTTTATTTTATTTTTGTATAGTACAATATTCACAAAAAATATTAAATTGACACGGAAAAGAAACACTCTGTATACGCACACATGTCACACTTGTCTTTCTACGTTGAAATACAAGTGTGCGTGTAAAAAGTGTTTCTTTTAAGTATCAATTTAATCGTTTTGTGAACATTTCACTACTTATATTTTTACTGGTCATATTTTTTTTAGCATGTATGAACGCGTTGACGGGGACGCCCTTTGATACTGTATGTTCAACACAATTTTTATTACTGTCAACCTGCGTGGTGTTGGTGTACCTATGTACCTATGTAGTTAGTAGTCATAGTCATAGTCATAAAAGCCATGAATGCTGAAGAGATAAGGTAAAGACGGTTCATTAACTCTGTCTGTCACCTATTCGTGTAGTTGCCACATCCTGAACTTCTTCACTTTTACTTTACATCATCCATAGGGACCATAATCCCGTGATTTACCCGGTTAAAACTGGCTCTGTATTCCTAATCAAATCTTTATCCTTCTGTTGGATCGCCTGTTTATAAATAAATAATATTCTTATGTAAATTTCAGAGGTGAACCAAAGCACGGTGCCAGCACAGATGCCAATAGTCGGGGAGCCAGGTGAAGACGTGTTGCTATCCACGGTGTTTCCTAAGGGCCCCACGTTGTTCCAGCTCGATGGGAAGCGGTTGCAGCTCCTACAGCCTCTCGATAGAGATGAGGATAACTTGTCGCATATGGTGTTTCAGGTATTGTGTAACAAAGTATAGATTTTTTTTTCTCTCATAAAATCATCTTTATCAATATGTCATGCATGACAATAGTGGTCAGTGCTCTTTCCCTAATATCTCTCCGTAGGAGCCCAACAAACAATAAACATGTGTGGTTTTTCGTTATTGGAGCAGCATGTTGAAGATCAGAATAAATATTGACTCAGGACGATAACGGACTCTATTTCAGTTTTAGAATTAATTAATGCTGTAAAATGTAGCTGGGTCAATGACCGCAATTGCCATGCTAAAACGCGACAACTATAGTAGCCCTATAGCCATAATTACGTTTATAAGCTTCTGATGCATAAGCATAATTATGCAGATCATATAGCACTGTATAAGAAGCAGATAATAAGTTGCACGTAATCTTGTTAGATAACTCAATAAAAAGTGTGGACAGACTATTGAATAGCTTAAATTAATGCGCCTGCGACTGTAGGTCAGCGATTAAATAACTGTTACACAACAAATATAAAGTATTTCTTATACAGTTCCCACGAATCAAAAAAATTATTGTCAATTCATCCGAATATACTCTATAAGGCATTATTTATCATTGTTAAATAAATTATCTATCATAATCATCTTATGATAGTTTGTCATATAATTTATAAAGATCTCTAGACATTTCATAGGTAGTCACTTAACATCTTTTAACAATCAATTTCCAACCTTACACTTTCAAATTAAAGTTTAGAATTGATTGTCTTTGCGGTTCAAATATGGACCGATATATTTCGCCTTAACCGAAGTCTATTAATACGTATATCGCCTAAGGCTTATATGGTAGTTATTAATCTGTGTTAGAAGTAATTTGATTGTAATTAATGGGTGTGTTTGCAGCTGGTTTGTCAGGTGAAAGCGACGAAGAAGCGGCGAACGATACCGGTCATAGTCAGAGTCTCCGATATCAACGACAATGCGCCGGTTTTCCAAGGGACGCCGTATCAATCTACTGTTTCTGAGGTAAGATGGTAACATCACGATGTTCATCATTACACATAACATCACGCCTGTATTGCCTGAAGGATAAGGCAGAGGTGAATAGTACACACACATTGTGCCAGTTTGGTTTTAGTCACATACCAAGATAATCTTTTATAAAAAGTTGCAGTGTATGTATACATATACTTAATCGTAGGTGCCAGTGATGGATAATTGTGGATATTTTGTAGTACAGACTTTTACGGAAAGTATCCAGTGAAATGCCCCTTTGCTGTCAATGATTGTGTTTTAGAATACACTCACAGCTTCCGAATTGTCTTGCAATCAAATTAGGTGCAGTATAGTATCAAAAAAAAAAAAATGAAAAAAATACCAAACAAATGAATCCTCGCAAAGGCAGTAGAACACTGCAACTGATAGGCCAGCAACCTTGCTTTGGACTCAGACTTGTTGTGACACTTGCTTGTTGAGATCTAAAATCAAACTTCATGTTCCAAAGCGTTCTTCTTCTTCTTTTAAAACAGCTCCAGCATATTCCTATCTCTTTTTAATGCTTTCCTTGTATTATTTCAGCTGGTACCAATCGGTACCACAATATTCGATGGTATCAAAGCACTAGACCTCGATGCAGGCGTCAACGGTCTATCAGAATACTTCATAATACCAGGAGATAATGCAACGTTAGAGAAAGCTAATGCAGTAGACGGCTATGGGAGCTTCGCAATACCACTACCCCATCAGGGGCAGGTCACAGTCAACAGAAGTTTGGATTACGAACGCACGCAGAAGTATCTAGTCACTATCCTTGCTTCTGTAAGTATTTGGATTCCTAACAATTTTTTACTGATACTTACCAGGAGATGATAATTGTTAGAGGCAATCGAGTGTTTGCTTATACGGCGGTATATCTGTATCATCTGGATTACTACCTTTGATTCTCATCGATAAGGGACATAAAATGGAAGGCGTCAGTCATTACACTGATTACAAGTATTTCCAAACAAATTGGTACATATACTGCGTTCGCAATTTATTTGCCAAACATGTAAACAAACACGAGTTTTAGGAAAAACAACTGTAACGCCTACACATAAGGTTCAGGTTGCGCTTCAACTTCTAATATAACAATATTTTTTATTACTTATTCAACAGTAATTGTCAGTCTAAAATCAACTTTATTTACACTAACATAAAGTTGATGTTTGTTTAAGTGATAATAACATCAATTGGCAACAAGGATTTAAAGAGACCTTAGTCCCTATGTATAATTTTAGTTCCTCATTTGTTTTTAACTAAAAAGAAATCTCGCCTGTGGCTGTGTATTTATAAAACAAATTAATAAAGATATGAAGTTCCATGGAATAAAACTTATACACAATAATTTCAGGACCGTGCACGCGACACAAAGAGACGTCTATCAAGTACCACAACGTTGACAGTGCATGTACAAGACGATGATGATCAGGATCCATCCTTCATATACAAGGGTTGCACGCTTCATGAGGGAGCTTGCTTTAATCCGGAGTATACTAGTTTTGTAAGTATGATTTTGTAGTGGTATTTATCAAAACCAGCCAAGAAAGCCAGTAAAAACGGCACGCAAAATATTCTGTTTGTGGGTGCATGAAACGGTTCAGGGTTTGGGGGCTTATTTAATATTAAGTTATAACATTTAAAACTTGCTTTCCTTGGAACTTTGACCTTCAATATCTCCGTAACCAGAAGGTTCCCAGGTAAGGCCCAGAGCAAAAAAAAAATTTGCACAATGACGGGAATAACAAGTGGTGTCTTTGTACACCCGTTATTTATGATGATAGCTTTTAGATGAGGATGGATGAAGAGTCCATCCCCCCTGGATGAGGGCTTTTAGAGCCGAACTGTATTAGTGAGTCAGTGTCCACTTAAAATGAAGACCAAAATCAGATAATTTATTTGGCTGTAGTTATGACTTTTGGATCCTTTAATTGTTCTACAACTGGGCAAAGTTGTCTCCAGTGTTGATAACTTGGGTCACCCACTGCGCAGTGATTTAAATGCAACGTGTGATTTAAGTGAATTCGCAATACATTACATTATACAAGTCTGTGGCGTTTACAGACTTGTGTAGACAGTTTGGACGGCATACAAACGAGCACTGTGTTTGCGCTAAACACCGACAGCCGATGGATCAGCGCTAGCGCCAGCCCGAGGGTTACATGTAATGCTTGTGCGTCCTTACACGATAAATCACACATCAAATTACACGTGTCTGTACACGCCTAAATACATTGAGGACAGGTTTTTCCTTGCAAAATAGGAAAGAAAACAAGTAAGTACGGTCAAACGGACGTCAATTGAACTATGAAATCCAACTTAACTACGTCGAATTAAGGCGTTGTCAACGACAAATTTTTACCACAGTCGTCATCGCTTGAGCTACACTTTTTTACTAAATCCCATTTTCCAACCCCCAGGTAAACAGCGGTGTCCTAGCAGGCATCCTAACAATCGAACCAGAAAAGATCCAGGCAGTAGACATGGACACATTAGACGCCCGGATCAAGTATACTATCGACAGTGGGGAGCCTGACTCCTGGGCCACGTACTTCGCGATAGATCCTAATACTGGAGGAGTTAGGCAGCTTGTGCCGGTCGATACTTCCATTGCTAAGAAGTTTCAGTTGGTTATAAAGGTGAGGGCAACAGATGTTTGAAGGAAACAAAAAATAATCGCAGTCACAGTATCAATAAGTAACATTATTATATCTTCATAGAAAACGGCCAAAACGTTGCGCTTCGAAATCTCAGTGTTTCGAAACAGTATCGAGTGCGCGGCCGTTACACACGGACGTGGAAGGTTTATCTACCGAGCGGCCGTAGGTAATTATTTCAAGGTCACTGCCGAGATATAATACTGTTACTTTATGATACTGTGTCGCAGTGGATAGGCTTAGAATAATAATAGATAAGATGTATTCTTACTGAACATATTAACCACTAACATACTACCCATGATGTAAAGAAAGGAGGAAAAGGAAGAGACAAAAAATTACTGCTGTAAAACAAATATAATGTTGGTATTTGATTGCACAATTTAGTCATCAGACAATTTAGTTTGCTGTTTAGTAATTTAGTGTGTGTGAATTTTCAGTCTAATAAAAATCATTATTCCTATTGTATCGAATGCATTGCTTCATTAACTTATTATTAGCACCACGCGATTTTTTGTAGATGTTGTTGACAATCGCGCTTGCAAGGGCGAACATTAGTTATGGTTTGATAATAATAATACGCTACTTTTCAACGTAGTGACGTTGGAAGGTAGCATATTATTCTCAATTACGCCGTGTCCAAACGCAGTGCCTTTTGGACACCGTAAAACTACCATTGATAGTCGACGATTTAAACTGCAAAAGCGCAAAGCCGTATAAGGTTTTATTTAATTTTTCATTACAGGCGGAAGAAGTATCAGAAGCGCGTCGATTCACAACAGCGAAGCTAACGATAACCATACGTCCAGTAGACGCAAGCCCGCCCGTCGTAGCGGCGTCGTCTGATGAAGGAATGGTGGAAGAAAACTCCGCTAAAGGCACCAAAGTACTGGATGAAGATGGGCAACCTCTTAGATTGACTGTTTCGGATCCGGACTTGGTAAGTTATGAATATAATTTGGTAAAATCAGTCCCATATTATTTGTCATTAGCTTCTGCCCGCGACTTTGTCCGCGTGAAATTTCTTGTACCCCGACCCATCCCGTCGCATCGCATCGCCTGCCTGCGCTATTACTTTGTTTTCGGTTAGCGTTCTTTCTTACCTTTTTGCTTGGCTCCTAAGAGTAATAGATAGCTTTCCTCAAGAATTGCGC
Organism: Lithophane leautieri; assembly: GCA_949152455.1. Lineage (NCBI taxonomy): Eukaryota > Metazoa > Arthropoda > Insecta > Lepidoptera > Noctuidae > Lithophane > Lithophane leautieri. The sequence continues at coordinate 11,937,898 of OX424470.1, forward strand.
TATAAACTGCAAAAATAATTTTTCAAATCCGGCTGGTACAAAAAATCTTGAGAACAAAAAAAACTTTTCAGCTTTATTATAGTATTGGTATACTTAGTATAGATTTTCAGCGCCTGTATGTCTTTGCTGTAAGGGCGATTTTCGTGCACGTGTTACCTTTTCTGACCACCACCAGCTGTTGCACATAACATGTCCACTTTTTTAATAGATTAAGATTGTATGACTCCATCAGTACGAGATTAATTTAAAATACCTTAAAGATCTACCGCTGCAAGAAATAATAATTGAGTAGATATCGAGTTTTGATTCAGGCTTGCTGAAACAGTTCTTAGCACGCTAGGAGCATGTAAAAAAACTGGAATCCGAGAGCTATTGGCAGATTAAGATCTATCTATCTGACTCAATGTATTGTGTCTTTCAGGGCCCCGGAGATCCAGTACCAAAATACACGTTTGAACTGACAACGAACTTCTTCGACATAAACAAAAATGGCTACCTGGTTGTTAGCGACGAGAAACTCGACCGAGACCCACCGAACCCAGGCAAATTTAGATTCCAGGTAAGAACTGATTGATGTAGCAACTGATATATTTTTGAATATGGGTACCTATCAAACGTCTTATGGTCAGAAGTCGGTCCATAAGGATACTACTTGCATCTGGCTCGCTGTTAAACTGTGACCTGATGCCTTTTTTTTATTTTTTTTGGGGTTGGTAAATCATCCAATGACTTCTCCCGCTCTGGGCGGAGCGGAAGGGCGTGGCAGACTTTTACTGACTAAAACCCACTCGTGTTCCTTCATTTGCCTGTTGCCAAGGTCCCGGTATCTCTTTCGGACTTTCCCGCAACCCTGGCAGGGTGACCTGATGCCTAAGGGAGTGATCGCACTGATCGACGCGGAATTGGAATCTTGTATCACCACACCGGCGCGGTGTCGAAGCGCGTCGTCCGAACCGAAACGAAGCGAATGACGTTTTTGTCGCTTTTATTGCATCGACGTAAAGCTCTTTCTGACCAGCTAAAGCCGATTCCGCGTCAATAAGTGCTATCTACTTTTCCAATAACTCTCAACAACCGTGTAATATTTGATTCTGCTATACAATAGTAGACCTTAGCATATTCAGCCTATAATGTTCCCACAGGGACACAGACCCCCATCTCCGTGCGAGAGAGTGGGCGGTAATCCACCACGTGGGTCCAGTGAGGGTTGTGGATGTCACAAATCTTCGAAATGTTGCTTCTAGTATATGCTTCAATTACGATGTTTTCCTTCCCCGTTTCGCCAATAGACCAAAACACCTATAATTGAAGTCCAAAGTACATTTTCTTCAACTTTCTTCGCTCATTTCAGGTGGTTGCCCGCGAAGCGAACGGCGGTGCAGCATCAGCGCCATACTCTTTGGCAGTTCAGTTGCTAGATCAGAACGATAACGCTCCAGTCATACCCAAGACTCAACCGATCATTGTACCAGCTAGCTTGGAACCTGCTGAAGTGCATACGGTAAGTTTATAGACAGTCGTTTAATAATAAAAAAAAAGTTTTAGTGAATAAAAAAAAACGCTCCAGTCATACCCAAGACTCAACCGATCATTGTACCAGCTAGCTTGGAACCTGCTGAAGTGCATACGGTAAGTTTATAGACAGTCGTTTAGGAATAAAATAAAAAAAAGTTGAAGTGAATAAAAAAAAAATGTCTCCAAACTGTCTCTAAACAGAATTGCAGACTGTGGTGAATCTTTTGTTTGTTACCTGCCTAGTTGGTCTAGTGGTCGCTAGCGCTAATGCTGAATATGAGGTCTTAGATTCTATTCCTGGGTCGGGCAAAGTTTTATTGAATTGGAGAATATTTTTCACCGATCTACTAAATAAAAACTTTAAATTCGTTGACAGACAATGCACGGCCTAATCGGCTGGGTCTAAAAGAATTAAATTATGGATAATAACTTCGATATAAGGGAGGAGCTCGTGGCTACGTAATAACAGCCGCACGGGTCGATCCCTCAGGTTAAGCTACGCTTGCCGGGGTTGGTCCGTGGTTGGGTGACCATCTTTACATATCGAGACTCCTCCGTGCCTCGGAAAGCACGTTAAGCCGTTGGTCCCGGCTGTCATTTGTGGATCTTTGACAGTCGTTACGGGTCGTCAGAAGCCCGAAAGTCTGACAACCAGTCTTACCAAGGGGTATCGTATTACCCGGTTACTGGGTTGTGGAGGTCAGATAGGCAGTCGCTTCATGTAAAATACTGGTATTCAGCTGCATCCGGTTAGACTGGAAGCCGACCCTAACGTAGTTGGGAAAAGGCTAGGCAGATGAGATGATGACCTTCGATATAAAGAGGGAGGGGTATCGTATTACCCAGTTACTGGGTTGTGGAGGTCAGATAGGCAGTCGCTCCATGTAAAATACTGGTATTCAGCTGCATCCGGTTAGACTGGAAGCCGACCCCAACCTAGTTAGGAAAAGGCTATGCAGATGATGATGACCTTCGATATAAAGGGAATTCTTGTCGAAAATTTCATTCAAGTACGGAAGGATTTTTTAACATTAATATCCCAAAAGGGAATGAGGGACGAAACTTTGTATGGGACTTCGTAATTTTTGCCGATGGGAAATGCCATCGGCTTGTATCTTATAAACTGCTAGCTTCAAGTAGGTAAGTCTATCGAATAATATATTAATAAAATCTTTACGCCCACAGGTAGAGGCAATAGACATCGATGAGGGTGAGAACGCACGCATAACGTACAGCATATATCACGTATCTAACAATGGGGGCAACAAGTTCACTATACACCCTGACACCGGAGTTATATGTAAGTTGCACACGTACAACCTATATTATTAAATGAGCTATATTTGTATTTGGGGGCTTGTGGCTAAGAAATAACAGCCGCACGGGTCGATCAATCAGGTTAAGCTACGCTTGCCGCGGTTGTTCCGTGGATGGGTGACCATCTTTACATACCAAGTCCCCTCCAAGCCTCGGAAAGCACGCTAAGCCGTTGGTCCCGGCGGTCATTTGTAGATCTTTGATAGTTGTTACGGGTCGTCAGAAGCCGAACAGTCTTACAACAAGTCTCACCAAGGGGTATCGTGTTACCCAATAACTGGGTTGTGGAGGTCAGATAGGCAGTCGCTCCATGTAAAATACTGGTATTCAGCTGCATCTGCTTAGACTGGAAGCCGACCCCAACATAGTTGGGGAAAGGCTACGCAGGTGATGATGATTTGTATATTAATGTAAGGCGTATCTATTCATACACGAAATATTTCAAGAGAAACATTTTATAAGTGGTAACGAAGCCATAGCAACAAAAATTTGACGTGAACTCGCTCCGAAACGAGATGTGTCTGTATAAGTATAGTATTTGTTTCGTTTAGGCTCGAGGTAATGTGACGATAAAATTTACCAGAGCTTTCTTTTATTGATAAGCATCTATATAAATTTTATTGAAAATTACTCGTTACTATACGACCTTTTTGCATTTAAATTATATCACAATGTTAGCATGATCTCACAACCGAATAATTTATTCTATTGTCATTATGAAATACCTTATTTGCCACTTTTATTATGCTTTATCTATACTAGCTGCATCTTGTGTTTATGAAATGTATGTATCTAGTTAAGGTCCAATACAACCTCAGATTGCTTAGCATGATCCTCGGTTAATTCGAAAATACTGTAGCATACATTTTGAAATAAATATATGTTAAAGTTAAGGATTGAAGCTAGGTGCTATGTTTGACGAAAACACGATTATAAAAAGCAATTGCCTAAACTTTTCGAGCCTTGGAGCTGCCAGCACCCATCTCCGTCCCGCTCTTACTCAGTCCGGCAGTAGTATGGTGCGAGCGAGATATAAAGTGAATTTAAGCTGTGCTAGTATAGGCTCTTAATAATTAAAATCACCGTTTGTTTTGCAACTATACCGGTCACCAGGTTAAACATTTTATTTTTATTTTTTATAATTACTTATATTATTTCGTAGAACTTACGTACGTACGGTCAGTCACTGACAGTACCTTCTCCAATCAAGAATCACAATCTCAAATCATCTTTCTCTTTCTTTCACAGCAAGCACAGGCCGTTTACAAGCGGGCGAACAATATAGCGTCACAATTCGGGCCACAGACGCTAAAGGCCTCAGTTCTCAAGGCATCGTCGAACTGTCAGTAGCACCGGGGCCTAATACCAGGCCTCCACAGTTCTCATCCCGGGATTACTATGCGCCTGTCTCTGAAGGCGCTGCTATCAATTCTACTGTTACTACTGTTACTGTAAGTTACATTTTGAACTTTATATGAAAGTAATAAGACTCAATTTATAAATAATTGAGGAACTGTTATTTACCCGAGAAGGTAGAAACCTCTCTGAAAATGCTTCTTTTAAGAAACAGCTAATGTTCAATATGATAACTGTAAAGTTAATAAGCCCATAGTGCCATAGCTGTAAACTATAAAACCTAAAAAGGCTGTCTCCTCTCTTTTCATTAATTGACTTTTAATTTCCAGGCCAAAGACCCAGAGAACGAGCCAGTGACCTACTCCATAGCATCGGGCAACGACCTCCGACAATTCGCGATTGGTTCCAACACTGGTATCATAACAGTCATTCGGAGTTTGGACAGAGAAGTTCTAACGAGATATCAGCTGGTAAGTCATTACTTGGATCATTTAATGACTGAACAATGGCATTTTCAAAGAAAGCTATTGTGAACTCTTCTAACCAAAGATATTTAAATAGTATCTTAATTGGACTCGGTACTGGCTGAAAGTATATTTATAATGCATGTGCTCAGAGTGTTTTCAAAGCAGCCAAATTGTGCGGAAAGTGACACTTTTTCGCACTAGTGCTTTTTATTTTTCAGTTTCTTTTTTAACTTTTAACTCCATCGTCAGCCCGACGTTGTTTTTGTTTTAAATCATACGTGAGAATGAATTTCGGTCCTGACTTTGGAACGAAGTTCCCTAGCAATAAAACGAATACTTCATTAAACGAGTTATTAATTACCTACTCTAGATTTATATTTTGATCAATATATAAATTTTTCAATATACATATTTTTTATTTCCTCGCACAATGCATAGTAAAACGTTATTATGCACGTGCGTAAGATTATATAGAACAGTTGCCCATAACTATGGGGCAATCAATGCTCACAAGTTGCTAAAAATATGATTTCTAATGGGTTTCTAGTCCTATTCAGTATTAAACAGTTTCTGATTTACAGTTTCAAAAATAACAGAAACTATACAGTTTCTGATTTACAGTTTCAAAAATAACATAAAGTAACAATGCTCTTAAAATTATTCCAGATGGTAAGAGCCGAAGATCCAGGGAGACTGTCGAGCACAGCGACTGTGAACATAAAAGTTACTGACATCAACGACAACAACCCCAAGTTCGACGAGGATTCCTACATGTTCCATGTTAAAGAAGGTAAAAAACTCTATTATATTACCAGCCTATAACGGCCCCTCTCGGGCCTAAGGCCTCATATAGAGAAGGTACGAGCATTGGTCACCACGCTTGCTCAAGACAGTTTGGGTAGGGTTGGAATTGTATACGTCGCAAGGTGATTTGATAATTTGTATTTTCGCGTAAACCCTAGATATATTGCGAAAAGAAAATGGTGAAAAAAATTATGCGAGCATCTTAGAAGAAGTGCTCGCCGGCCGCTGCCGCGGCACCGCTCGCTTCGCTCGCTCGGCTCGCGCGCGGCGAGGCACCGTTCTAACCTAACCTATTTCAACCAGTTTTCCGCCAGTTTTTTTTTCAGTATTTTCTATTTACTTGAGATTTTGCAATATCCCTACGCTTTTCGCGAAAATACAAATTATCAAATAACCCTGTGAAATATAAGGCACAAAAAAATTTTTTTTTCAATAATAATTATCATCCTTCCCGCGTGTTTCAAGAATTTAGCGTCATACCCAATACCTTTGAAATTACTCATCTCAATTTGTTCACGGATGGACACAATAAAATTAAATGCATTTAAGACCATAAGCTTACATACCAATTTAACTTCTTCCAGGCGCTTCAAACGAGTTCGTGGGCTACGTGCACGCAACAGACATAGACGAAGGAGTAAACGCGATGGTCAGCTACAGCATACCGACGCACCTGCCCTTCAGCATAGACAACGGAACCGGCATGATCATTACCAACACACAGCTGGACTATGAGCATACTAAGGTAATATACATAGAAAAATACATCAAATCCAACTAAATCTACTAATTAAATAGATGCTTACACTTGTAAGTCGTGGCTAAGTAATAACAGCCGCACGTGTTAATTCAAAAGTTTAATCTATGCTTGCCGGGGTTGGTCTGTGGATGGGTGACCATCTTTACATACCGAGACTTCTCTGTGCTTCGGACAGCACGTTAAGCCATTGGGCTCGGCTGTCAGTCGTGGATCTTTGACAGCCGTTACGGGTCCTCCGAAGCCCGAAAGTCTGACAACCAGTCTTATCAAGGGGGTATCGTACTATCCAGTTACTGGGTTGTGGAGGCCAGATAGGCATTCGCTCCATGTAAAATACTGTTATTCAGCCGCATCCGGTTTCCACAATTTACGATAATATCGATGAATATACATATAGACGAACATAGAACCTCATCCTTTTTTGAAGTCGGTTAAAAATATGTACAAGCTTTATGAGTGCACCATATCAAATGGATTATTTGCGGTTTCCTTTAGTACTCCATATAGTTGTTGCATGCCACAATATGATCTTAGGTGGAGTATATATTATATTTAATTATTTATCATACATAACATACATCTATACATATAAAAGTATATACAGGGTGTAAGCAGACATCTCCCGAAAACTGAAGGCACATGCACACTTACCCCTACGAATGGCCATAGTGCAAACCAAATTGCTTGATTTTGAAGTATGTTCAACTTGTGACGGTTTTTGTATGGATTCGAAAAAAAAAAAATGATTTTTCAGAAATCCCATGATAATGGCTATGCTACAGGCAATTGAGAAAGCAATAATAGCCTTAAATTAACTAAATCCAGGAAAAAAAATACAATTTTCATTCAGAAAACATGATTTTCAAAAAGTGTCAAATTATGGAATCGCGTTTTGTTTTCGGTGACAATATGTCAAGATGCTTGGTCTGAACATCTAGCTTCAGTTTTCGGGAGATGTCTGCTTACACCCTGTATAATTTTGGGCCGGGCATAGCGAAGTAGGAGAGAGAAAGAGGACAGCTTGCTATGGCATATCACCGAAGAAAATGGCTCATTCTTCGATATTTTACCTTGCTTATAGGTTTATTATCTGACCATTGTAATTTATTTCCAGGACTACGCCTTCGTAGTAACAGCAATGGACGGCGCGATAGACAAGCGGCTCGGTACAGCCTCAGTCACGGTACAAGTGACGGACATACCCGACGAAGTGCCTGTCTTCACCAAACTAGTCTACTCGGTGCATGTGCCCGAAAATGCGGCTAATTACCCTGTTGTTAAGGTTCAGGTTAGTATGGCAGCATTGTCAATTTTATGCTGGTCGCGTAAGACGTGAAACACCAATAGTATGGAAACGAATAAAAGCAGTAGCAAAACAAACATAAATATGCTTGTCTTCTTCCTATCGGCTTGACCATGAACAGACAGACCTCATCGTGGGCTCGTAAATTGCGTTTAAAATATTATACTAATCTAGCTGCGCTCCGCGGTTTCAAGTATAAATCTCGATCCCGTTAGAATATCGGGATAAAACATCTATGTCCTAACCCAGGTCATGGTCTACCCATGTGCCAAATTTTTCATCCAAATTTGTTCAGCCGTTTTAGCGTGGAAGCGTAACAAACAAAAAAACTTACTTTCACTTTTATTAGTTCGCATTAGTTAGGATGGACACGTTTCAGAAAAGGATCAGTGGTCTTTTAATAGATCACGGAACCTATTCTGATATCGACCGTGATGAAAATGGTTACATTTTTCCACGTTAATACACTGTAGTAGACAAGAGTAATCCAATGTCAATAAAAATCTCATTTCTATTGTCTAACTATTGTCTAGGTCCAACAGTAGACTGCGATAGGCTGATTTGATTGAACTAAAATACAAAATGATTTCTTCGGAAAATAAAAACTAACCAAATATGAGCAATATTGTCAAAATTTTATTGGTTGAATACGAGGCTTTTGGTTACTTTTGTAATGTGTGTATTTTATGTCTTTTTTATTCAATAAATCTGCCTAACCCTTTCCCAACTATGTTGAAGTCGGCTTCCAGTCTAACCGAATGCAGTCTTTTTGTTGAATGTGCAGAATAAACAATTTTTCTTTCTTTTCTTTCTTTCAATTATTTAATTTATTCCAGGCCGAAGACCCAGACACAATACCAGAAATAACCTACACAATTCTAATAGGTGACACTGAGCTATTTTCAATAGATCGTAAGTCGGGTATGATACGAACTTTGAAGGCATTGGACCGAGAATTGACGGCGAGACACCAGATCACTGTGGGGACTGAGGAGAATATGCAAGAGGAACTCGGCGCTAGTACTACTGTAGAAGTTTTTGTTGATGTGAGTATACTGGTATTATTTATAAAAAGAAAAACGGTACGGTTAGTTGTGGTACCTACCCCACACAAATTCGAATACCACTACCTGCTATGTAAAAAACAAATCAAATATAATGTCAAATATAATGTCGTCTACATAGGTAGACGATATTATATTTGACTCCGTCACTGTTTACTCCGTTAAGTATTTTTCCCACTAGGTCTATACCTAGTGGGAAAAATACGTAATTATTGAAACTAACTCAAGAACTACGCTGATGTGCTAGCGATAAGTGCCGTAAGTATGTTCTGCATACGGACATACTTACGGCACTTATCGCTAGCACGGCAGAACGCAAGCAAAGTTAATAAAATTTATATGGGACCACATAGGGAGTATATATACACTTTCGAACATAAAAAAAATATATACAGACGAACATAGAACCTCCTCATTTTTTAAGAAGTCAGTTAAAAAGAAAAGAAAATACGTTTATTTGTGGCAAATATGACGCTAAGAAAGGACAAATATACGAAAATAACAAGTGGGGGAAAATAAGCGTCACATTCACGCAAAACGGCCATCGCTCAGCATAATGCTGCGACCCTATGCGAGACAGAGCCCCAGCGCTGGATTATCTATAACAACATAACATCACGCCTGTTGTCCTAGTAGGGAAAGGCAGAGGTGTATCTTAAGGATGCCCACATACCACTATATACCTATATTTTTGTGGTGTGTGTCTCAATTATTTTAATTTAATATTATGAGGTGCTTATATACCATCGAGCTGAATAACTTTTATTACAGGACCAACACTAAAATCGCAAAAAACAAATCTGCTGAGGCCTTAAGAGTCACGCGTTGCGTCGCGTTCAGCGCTCCGATTGGCCCTTCTCCAGTGAAGGCCAGTGAAGGGCCAATCGGAGTGCCGAACGCGGTCGATGCGTAAAGTCGAGGTAGTTTAAAGAAACTCACACTAGGGCCTCTGTTGCATACTAAAGTTTTAATACCGTTCTAAACTGTAGGTATGGGAATGCTGTTTTTTTTTTTCTTAAACACATAAACACAATACTGCCGTGCTAGCGATAAGTGCCGTAAGTATGTTCTACATACGAACATACTTACGGCACTTATCGCTAGCACGGCAGAATAACATCAAGCATTTTTTAAAACAAACACAACAACGGCAACAACTAATATTAAACAGTGCAATACGTTATTAATTTTAAATGTTTTATACCACTATTATATTTATCACTTTCTACCATTTCCAGGATAAAAACGATAACTCTCCAATATTCACATCCGTCGTTCGCCCCGTAACTATCGAGGACTCATCTTCAATAGGCAGTCTCGTACAAACAGTGGTCGCGATGGACTCGGACGCCACGCTGCCCAACAACAGGGTGCGCTACAAGCTGGTGGGCAGGGGGAAGGCTTCGATATACTTCCATGTTGAACCTGATACTGGCGCTGTTAGGGTTCGGGATGATCTGAGGAAGGAGACTGATAGTGAATACACTGTGAGTAACGTTTATTTATGTAATAGTTTATGCACAGACAAGAAGAAAGGTACAGAATAATACGGACAAAGGTGAAGCTTTTATTTTTTAAATTTTTGGTCTTGAAGTTAGTTAATTGATTCAGACGTGACTTTGCGGAAATCCATTATAAAATACAATAGACGTAAGATATATTTAGTAACCTATTCCTCAAGTCATAAAAAAACCCCTGTAAGGAATCGACACGTGTTTCACCTCTCAACGACGCATCCTTAAGATGACGATGATGATTTACCAGTCGCGAACCAGAACACGACGTGTTGCTACGCGTGGCTTATTCAGAGGTGACACGTGTCGTTTTCTTACAGGATTTTTTATGACTCTTGAGGAATAGTTAAGCGGAATAGGTTGATGTTTTAATAGATAATGGTACGGTTTTTTGGTTCTCGCTTAGGTGAACAGAAATCCAGTGCACAAATATGGGGCTTGTTAGGTTCCACGAGACAACCCTCAAAATGCTGTTACTGGAGTGTCTCAAAGTATAATAATTAAATGTATTTTCCAGGTGGACGTTCAAGCTTACGACCAAGGCGAGCCTATGATGTCTTCAGTTTCTAGTCTTACTGTATACGTCAGTCACTCTGCTACTGTGCCGCCAGATGTAAGTACCTACTCAACTCTTTTGAGCTAAAAGTAGATTATAAATCAGAAACAGTAGTTTAGTCATTGGTTGAAGACAGCAAAAAATAACCCTTATATATATGTACATAAGGGTTATTTTGTGCGGTCTGTTGTTAGACTTAAAAATCATTTCAATGCCAAAGTATAACAAGTTACAAAATTTGTTTTCAAGAAAAAAAAAACACGTTTTAGCTACGTTAAGACAAAAGGAGAAATCACCTTCAATCAATTTACCGTCCAATAAACTGCTTATTTTTCAAATATTATGTCTGTCTCGCTCTCTCTCTGACACTGTCTTGATCCCCCCTTTTCTATCTCTTTCAGGTGGGTCTCGGCTTCGCAGACACGCTATACACGGAACACGTAGCGGAGAACTCTCCAAACGGCACGCTAGTCAGAATCCTCCCTCTGCTGAACAAACGCGAACACTCCCCCGACACGCCGCTCAAGTGTCGGCTCACCGAGTCGTCACAGCAAGGTAAGGTGAAAGGTTAGTGGCAAATAAAGATATCACGTGTTTTTGTGTAACTTCTCTTTTTGCTACTCTGTGTACTTCTATATTTTTATGTTTTTGTGTGTATTTTGGCGTCAGGGTAGCCCGCGAAATTCAAATCTTACGTTTTTTGCAATTTGCATGTCAGTATCAGGTTGTATGTTGATCTAAATATGATTCGCGGCCGTATCAAGTATTTATTTATAGAGTTATAATCAATACAACTTTGAATTTCGCGGGCTACCTTATCGCATCCCCCATAACTAAGGTGATAATATTTTCCTCATTTCTAAAGTAATTGCTAACATTGTACTTTTAATGAAAAAGTAATGTTGAGGAATTCTTTTTAGGGCTCCGTACCCGAAAGGAGCCAAACGGAACCCTATTACTAAGCCTCCGCTGTCTGTCTGCCTGTGGGCTGTAATCTCATGAACCGTACTATGTAGGCAGTTGAAATTTTCACAGATTGTGTATTTTTATTGCCGCTATTACAACAAAATATAATAAAAATAAAATAAAGTTAAAAATTAAAGTGGGTCCCCGTACAAGAAACCTCTTTTTTTCGACGTGTTTACTAAGTATTGTACGGTGGTACGGAACCCTTCGTGTGCTAGTACGACTCGCACTAGACCGGTTTTTTTTCAAAATGTTCCTAAGGGCTTATATAAAACCCTAAGGATAGAATTCTGTTCTGAAAAAGTATGGACAGTAACAATTCAAGGTATGTTTCAAAAATGCCCGATACGTATCCACTCGAACGAAGCCCATTTTATTTTTTGACAAATCTTCCATTATCTACATCTTTCACAGGAGTATTCTACGTGAAACTAACAGACGAACGAGACTGTGCAATCTACCTCAACACGAGTTCCTTAGACTACGAAACTCTTGGAGAATACTCTTTAGAAGTCCAACTAGAATCGATCCAGGGGCTGATAAACCCAGAGAGCAGTAAAGCAACTGTCAAAGTGCATGTAACCGATGCGAATGACAACGACCCAGTGTTTGCGTTCCCAGAACAAAGCAGTATTTCGGTCGCGAAGGGAAAGTACTTCGCGATCGTGACCAAAGATATGTTGTTGGGTACCAATGTTTTGCAAGTTAAGGTGAGTTTTTAAGCTTTCCGTTGTTTGAGCATTTATACAAATCTCTTGAAGACTTTTCGATGTCGCCTTTGGAAGTCAGAACACCCAAATGTCATATGCCTGGAATGCACTATGGCAGCTTGCAACACAAGACTGTTCAGTCACAAGCTTAAATTACAGTGTCAGACTAAATAAAAAACCAAGACATAGCGCTGCAAACAATACAATGAAGCATGCCTAAACTACAGCTCCGCTCTGTGAATGCATGCTCACGCGCGTGTGAGCGTGTAGTTTACAATCAAACTACACCTCACTAAGTGTACACATGTTTACGCAACGTCACTGTTAACAGCGCACTGTCTTGCTTTTTTTATTTGTTCTGAAGTTACGTAAATAAGACAGGATTCAAGAGTTTTTTATCATAAACTCATGATTTAAAAAAATGGTATTGTGAACATACATATACAGGGCGTCTCACGGATATGCCACATGGAAGGAAAGTACCTTGAATATTGTAGATGGAACATTTTTACTGAAAGAAGACATTATTTGAATTTAAAAACAATTTAAACTGCATTATTTAAATAATTACATGGTTGAACCGGGAATCGAACTAGTTACATGAGACAAATAATCAACCTGTAGCTTTATCATACCGATCGAAAGGCTTCATCATAAGGATTATTTTTTGCTAAATAACATCGTGTCACATATAAAAGGAAGACCATGAATTAAAAAAAATTATGTGAAATTTTGTTCAGAAAAATGAAAAGCTGACATTGCCGTAAGGACATACAACTGACAGTATCATAAGTATCTATTACTAATAAGTTTACCCACTTGAGAAGTTTTTTTTTCGGGGTTATTAAAAAAAATTGTTGACAAGAACCAGTATGAAAGTATTTACGAGCTACAAGCAGAACTTGGACGTATTATTCTAAATATCCACCACAAAAAAATAAAAAAATCGACCGGGAGCAAAATAATCAATACCATAATCATGGTCTTCTTTTTATTTGTGACACCATGTTATTTAGCAAAAAATAATCCTTATGATGAGGCCTTTCGATCGGTATGATAAAGCTACAGGTTGATTATTTTTCTCATGTAACGGGTTTGATACCCAGTTCAATCATGTAATTATTTAAATATCTATGAAAGCAGTTTAAATTGTTTTTTAAATTCAAATAATGTCTTCTTTCAGTAAAATGTTCCATCTACAATATTCAAGGTACTTTCCCTTCATGTGGCATATCCGTGGGACGCCCTGTATAGTGTTTTCGTTACCAAAACCACCATTATCAAATAGGTCTTTTCTTAAAGTTGCAATCTGTATTTGCCGAGAACATCGCTTTAGAATTGTGAGGAAGTTTTAAGTTATTTATGCTTGACTAGTGACTAAGCTAAATTTTACTTTTCAAAATCCAACAAATTATTAATAAACGTGTAAATTATTATCCCTGTGATACAACGTAAATTACTCTACGCACTATGCGGTAAAATTGTACTAGCGCAGTTATTCATCTAATGATGAAACTAATTAACAATACATACATGGATAATTACTTGCATCATTACCGGTACCTGTTCATTCCATTAATATTACGAACCATTTACTAACCATTCTTTCATTTAATTCTAGGCAAAAGACAAAGACAGTGGGGATTTCGGTAAGCTAGAGTACCACAAGAACTCCTGGACGAAGGCTGCCGATGAGTACTTCAGTCTGGACGCTGATACCGGAGTGATTAGCAATATAAAGACGTTTGAGAACGTGCCTAAAGAAGTACTGCCGTTCAAATTTAGTGTAACTGCAAGAGACAACCCTAATTCTGCGCAGGATTATAATATTGCGAGGGCTTCTGTTATTGTGAGTACTTGCACATTTTATATCCCTTCTTTATAAGTTTGTTTCATGAGCATGTTTCGAGGAGCTCGTGGCTACGTAATGACAGCCACACGGGTCGATCCATCAGGTTAAGCTACGCTTGCCGGGGTTGGTCCGTGGATGGGTGACCATCTTTACATACCGAGACTCCTCCGTGCCTCGGAAAGCACGTTAAGCCGTTGGTCCCGGCTGTCATTTGTGGATCTTTGACAGTCGTTACGGGTCGTCAGAAGTCCGAAAGTCTGACAACTAGTCTTACCAAGGGGTATCGTATTACCCAGTTACTGGGTTGTGGAGGTCAGATAGGCAGTCACTCCATGTAAAATACTGGTATTCAGCTGCATCCGGTTAGACTGGAAGCCGACCCCGACACAGTTGGGAAAAGGCTAGGCAGATGATGATAAGTTTGTTTCATGAATCTAATGTATTCCCCAAAGGTGGAATTGATACGAGGAGGCTATCTATGTCCACATTTCCTTTTATATGTTATGTATAGTATACATAATTATTATATATTAAAGTCGCTTTTCGTGTCCGTCTGTATGTCTCCGTTGTTCTTCTAAACCATGCAACAGATTTTGTTGAGGTTTTTATCGATTAGAGAATTTATTCCGGAAGGTTTATGTGTTTATAATAAGTTAATATTATAGTTACATATAACTAAGAAATCTCAATGTTGTGTCAAGTCGTAAAAACCGTGCGAAGCAGGAGCGGGTCGCTAGTTCCATTATACAGGGTGTAAGCAGACATCTCCCGAAAACTGAAGCTGGATGTTCAGACCAAGCATCTTGATAAATTGTCACGGAAAAAAACGAAAAAAAAAAATCGATTCAATAATTTGACCCTTTTTGAAAATCATGTTTTCTGAATGAAAATTGTATTTTTTTTTCCTGGATTTAGTTCATTTAATGCTATTATTGCTTTCTCAATTGCCTGTAGCATTGCCATTATCATGGGATTTCAGAAAAATCAACTTTTCGATTTTTCGAATCCATACAAAATACAGTCACAAGTTGAACACATACTTCAGAATCAAGCAATTTGGTTTGCACTATAGCCATTGGTAGGGGTTAGTGTGCATGTGCCTTCAGTTTTCGGGAGATGTCTGCTTACACCCTGTATATCACATAGTCCATTGTCCAGTTATATATGCTACACCTTATGTTTTTCTTTCATTTTCGTGTGGTTAGTGACTAACCCGGTGTCCGAGTTTTAAAACCGCCCACGGGCCTCTGACTTGGCTTCGTATGCCGTCGAGAAATATCACTCAGGCATTTCAGGGTGTCCTCTTTTTTGAAACAAGTGGTATATGAGTGTAAATAAATAAATAAAATTTAATTTAAATTAAGCATAATTATGGAGATTATTATCTTATTATTCTTATACTTCTATTTTCAGATAAACCTCCTCCAAAAAGAAAACCAACTAGTCATCGAAGTGTCAGACCTTAACGCGGACGTTATGCGTCGACGATCGCGAAGCTTACTCACTGCCATTGAAGAGAAAACCGGACTTTATGCTGGTTTGGAGAAACTGACTTCACGACATTACCTCGGAGAGAATGGAACACTTGAGAGTGATACAAAGGGCACTGATGTGTGGTTGTATCTCATTGATCCGAATACGGGAGAGATTCTGAGTAGGGATTCGAAGCCAGTTAAAAAGTAAGTTGTGTTTTTTTTTTCTTATTGATTAAATTGATGTGATATTTTGGGCCAGAACTAAAATAATAATATTTTCATTTTTTTTGACTTTCTGTTCACTTAATTGATTTGAGTATTGAGTCGTCTATATAACAAAATATCAGTAAAAATCTTTTTAAAAACAAGCTTTTTAATGAACTAGGAAGTACTAAATAAAACTTACGTAAACATAGAACTTTAATATTTTCTTAAAACCTTGAGGCTTATCTTCAAGTTTAGTGTAAGGAGGACATTTATGCCTCAAGCTTTTAAGAAAATATTAAGTTCTATGTTCTTTTTAAAAAGATTTTTACTTATATTTTATTTTCTACTTTTCAGCATTAGGTTTTGTTTAAATATTTATTTATATCAAAAAAAAAATCAATCATTTATATACAGTACATATTTTTCATCATGTCCAATAGTTTTAGACAGAATACTCTGTCACCGATCACGATATCTAAAATCAATCGTTCAAAGTAACTACATCCTGAAATCAGAAAGATTGCTATGACACAGTTGTTTTTTTTTTGACATTTTTGAAAATGTAGACATGACGCGGAAATGTCTGAAATTAGGATTCAGAATAACCAAATTATCGATTTTATACGGTTTTGTTCGTAAAACGATCAGGAAAAAAAATTACTTATGGGTTTTTGTACCACGCAATTGACAGCACTGCGGGAATCACTTCTACGTTCTTCCGCTCCGCACAGAGCGGGAGAAGTCATTGGATGATTTTCAACCCTCAAAAAAAAAAAAGGTCTCGTAAAAAAGCTGGTATACGTGTGTGTCAACCCTCAAAAAAAAAAAGGTCTCGTAAAAAAGCGCGTATATGTGTGTGTGCCGTTTCGAACGTTTTCTTTGTAGTTTCCATACTGTCCATATTTATATAAGCTTAGCTGTAGGCAGCTACTTTTGTTCTACCCTCTTCATCAAATAAAAACCTAATTCTTTTTTTATTTAAATATAATTTGCTCGAATGTTCGAATGACTCCACAGTCGCCTTTCGCATGTAGCCTTTCAGTACGTAGTAGCCAATGAAGTAACCTTACGTGCACTATTCCAGAGCAATAGACAGCGGCATGCACGAGTCCGTGTCGGCGCGGCTCCAGTCGGCGGCGGGCGCCCCGCGCGCGCCGCTGTCGGCGCCGGCGCCGGCGCGCCGCCCGCAGCTGGCGGGCGCGCCGCTGGCCACGGCGCTGCCGGCCGCTTTGATCGCTTTAGCGGCCGTTGTGTTAATAGCTGCCATCGCTGCAACGATCTATATCTGCGCTTCATGGAACAGGTGAGATTTTTCTGTCATATAGCATTATTTTATGGCCTTACTAGGCTGAGGGACTTTTGTGTGATTCGAAATTACTACCTTACAGAGAGTATTTTCGGAGCAACAAAGAACTTCACACACCTTGTACCTTTTAAAAATTATGAGTCAATAATACCTCTAATTGCTTAACATGATCCGCCATTTATTATTATCGAAAATACTGCAGCATTCGTTTTGAAATAAATATAATATGTTAAAGATGAGGACGAATGGTAGTACTACTTATGTTTGACGAAAAAAAACTTCATAACAATTGTAATAGCAATCATGTCATTTAGTTTAAATAGGTTTTTTTATTACTTTTTGATTATCTGTCTTTAATATAGATTCTTTTCTATTTTGTGAATGTGAGAACGTTGTAAGCTTATTGGACTGTTGATAAGTTGAACATCTTCTATTTTGTTTAGTACCTGGTAGTTGTTGAAAGGCCTACATTGTCCTCCCATGCCTACTAACACTAATTTGAAAATGTTGTAAAAGCCAATTATTTTTAAAAGAGTAACCGTGGAGTTTCTTGCCGCCTCTTCTCCATAGGAAACGACCAATTGGAACCGTGGACCAGCTTCTGACGTTTCATAAATGCCCATATAGGTTTATGTGAAATAAAATATTTTGATTCTGATACGATTTTCTCTATAGAAAAAAATCCAGATACCTCCAAACAGAAAAATAAAGCGCTGGTATTAAAAAAAATCTTCAAATTCTATCATGAAACTTTGCACAATAACTGAACTAACTATTATTTTCGCCGTAAAAAGAAATTACCTAAACTATTGGCGCCTTGGAGCCTTTTTTTATGGGGTTGGTAAATCACCAAATGACTTCTCCCGCTCTGGGCGGAGCGGAAGGGCGTGTCAGACTTTTACTGACTAAAACCCACCCGTGTTCCTTCAGTTGCCTGTTGCCAAGGTCCCGGTATCCCTTTTGGACTTTCCCGCAACCCTGGCAGGACGCCTTGGAGCCTTGCACCCCCACTCAGTCTCTCTCACTCACTCCGCGAGCAGTACGGTGCGAGCGAGATCAAAAGTGAATTTGGGCTGAAGTAGTATGGGTTCTTAAGTACATATCTTGTAGCATGACTTTAAAATTCATAGACATTGTTGAATATATTATTAGTTAACATTACTCTATAAACTATGTTCACAGATACAAGAAACACAAAGAACAAGCCATACAGCAGTACGGGACGCTAAGTATGAGCATGCCAACTCCTCGGCCGGCCTCGGGCTACGAATCAAGTGAGGACGAACCAGCGCCCCGGTACGAAACACAGGTAAATAGACGAGTATGTACGACCTTTTGTCATTCATTCGCATGGTATTTATTAGTGCTGGCTTCGCATGCGAGATGAAAAATGTTGCAAGTAAGTTTTTCTGAGTTTTATGTAACATGAGTGATTTTAAAATTAGTAAAAATCAGTACGTCTTTATCAAAAGTACCATTTTGGCGCTTTAGCATTTTCGCCTTTCCACTGACGAGTAGATTTTTTTCCTGCACAATGGTCCATTTTAAGGACTGAGTGTGGAAACCAAACCTATAACATAGAATCATTAGACTGGACGAGAAAAATGTACTTACTAAAATATTTTTAGATCAATTCTATAAAACCAAGCGAGATCGAGACAGGCCTATTAATCAATTAAAAATTACTAAAAAAATACCAAAGCTTTGTCCAATAAATTACCTATTTAAATTTATAACTTGTAGCTCTGATTCTAGCATGTTTAATGTCTTGTAATAAAAAATTTATTAAAAGTAGAAAATAATATTCTGATTCACTTTGCATGCTATAACTTCGCAAAAAAATTCGCTCACAATTCAATGACATCGACGTAGGTTCTGGTTAAAAATGTAATTAATATTCATATTTATTTCAGGTCTTGAACATGGCAGTGGATGACACAGATTTACAGCTAGACTTCAGTCCAAACAACCACGCGTTTAATATACACAGCGTGCAATATCTATCTAAAGATAATGGTAAGTTTAACTTTTTATGTTATTAAATCAAAGAATCTACCTAATTTATTGTAAACAAGCATACACGACAATTCGTGAACCTAAGACCGTTTGTCCACCGCACCGTGAACGGGACGTCAACGAGAAACGAGATTACGCGGCCATAGTAAATGTACTGTTCGGGAAGTGTATCCAGTATCTTACAAATTACCATTTACTATGGCCACGTAATCTCGTTTCTCGTTGACGTCCCGTTCGCGGTGCGGTGGACAAACAGTGTAATAAGACCCTTTGTACACGGCACGGTTTTTTACGGCACGGTACCAGCTTCCATAGTTGATCCATACTACACTGAGGACCGTGCCTACACACGAAGAATAAACCGTAGTATTTCACGGCAAGAAAAATGTGTGTGCACAAAGGACCTAAGGACAATAGGTACTCAAAAACAATTAGGTTATAACTACATTATTTACCGAACTTTACGATAAAACACCTCTATGAAGTCTTGGGGCACATGACAGTCATACAAGACATTGAATATTTGTCTTGCACAACAACTGTTATTGGTTGCATTAAGAAGCGATGGAAATGATTTAGCTTATCACAACGACATCTATTCTGCCCCCGATAGAAAAAAAGACGCATCTAACAAAAAGTAAAAACGGAGAAAAAAATGTTTTAATGAATAAAACGGGAAATCGTTTGCTGTCTTCGAGTAAATTAAAATATTTACATACTAAAATTTGAAAATAATGCCCACTACGCTGGGCTTTAACTTGTTTTAATAATAATATGAATTTATTAATTATTATAATAAAAATAATGAAAAACCGTTTCAACTTAGCATAAAAAATGAAGAAAAATATTACATACTTAATTGAATAGATGTAAATGGCTAGATGCGTCCTTTAGATTTCAAACACTTGTTGGTATACTCTTTTTCTAAGTATTTAGTTTAGCTATCTAGTATATGATTTTAACAGAAATGGGCGCATATAGGTATTTCCGCCTTTTTTCTTAAGAATTAGAAAGTATTTAGATAACCCTTGGCTTAGATAAAATGTTTATAAAATTATTTAATACCTCCAACCTACTCGGGCGCAACTGACATAGAAACTGGTCAGACGCCGTACTAAACATACCCTGCCCGAACCCCGCGCAGTCTCCGCTCGATTCACAATTCTAAGAAAAAAGGACGTTTCTGCACACATGCGCCTTTTTTTATTAAGTATCGTATTGTATTTTTTATTCAACGTAACGTACTAAGACGCAGTGGTCAGATGTAGTATTTTTTACTTAATTTGAAAGCAGTTTTTTAGTAACTTCCTCTCAGAAATAGGGACAAATATGCGCCTTTTATATAACTGAACTAAAAAAAAAACTATAAAGTATAAAGACATTATCTAGATAAATGCGACTTTTTAATTAACTTTCACATAAATTCGTCTTTTCATCTTCAATCGGGTGTAAAAAAATGAACAGAAGCGCCCTATTTTGTTGTGCTAAAACCACACTGGAGGGAGTTAGAAAAATTTTAAAAATACAGGCAGATGCGCCTTTTTTTTTCTGATTCCGGCAATGTATATAACTCAAATCTGGAAAAACTGATAGATGCGTCTTTTTTTCTATCGGGGGCAGTATTGTCCCTGCACAATGTAAAACATTTTTTTTTATTATCAATACAAAAAAATACATATTAATATAAAATACTTAACAATTATTTCCAGGCGAACGCAGCCCAACCCTCTCAGAAACAGCAACCACAGCCCGCGCCTCAAGCGTCAACGAAAACGGCGGCACACTCAACAACATGCACAACAGCCAACTATTCGAGCCAATAGCCAACAACTCGACACTCGTACGCAACACTCAGACGCTCAACCGTCGAGTGCCGAACGCTCATCCACTCAACAACGCAATAGGAACGTTACCGCGCGTCAACAACAATGGAGTTGCTGGCGGGTTGTTGGCTACGACGCTGGGAAGGAAAATAAACGGAGGAAACAATCATAAAAAGAAAGCTACGCAGCCTATTATGGCGTATGATGAGATACCTGGATTGCAGAGGTTCGTTTTGATTATTGTATTTTCATGCTTAAATATCTACAGCGCGGGTAGCATGACCACCGTAGAAACTCGTCGACGGAAGAATAGACAAAAGGACAGATTGTGATTGTTTATCTGTCATTTTGTCTATTCTTCCGTCGACATAACCCGTTTCTACTTTGGTCATAATACGCGTGCACCTCGAGAGCCCCACAATATCTACAAGATCGAGTAATGTGACATTATGAGAGAAGCCTTTTTTGAGGAGTGCACTTAGGGAACAGATTAGTTTAACAGTTTACCTACGAAAACCCTCCATTAGACCGATCTATCTACTAGATTAGCTAAAACTGTCTTCTGCTGTAGGTACTGACATCGTTGAGTCCCGAGTGGCTATACTGCAGCTCGGGATACATTCAGATCAAATAGAACGTTCTGATAAAGTATCAGCCTTTTGACATTTCTGTAGATAAATCCTTAACCCAGCACGTACATTTACGTCATGAAAACTGCTTATCGTAATAATAGCATTTTCTATTCCAGGGCATCAGACAACGATAATGTAACGTTCGGTAAGAGAAACTTCTCCGGTTATGATTACGACCAATCACCAGTGGAGACCACTACAGAGTTATAAAACCATAACTATAACATAAATAGTGAATAACATTACTTTGTAAAGTGTTAACAAAAGACTTATAAAGTGACTTAAACCCTGAAGCGAATGAATGGAAGTGGATTCCGTCCGTAAATCATGAATTAATTTTAAAAACATATTTTTATAACATTTGTGTTCAACGAATATAATAATTCTCTTCGTGTAAGAATACGACTGAACTTTCGAATAATTAAAGTTTAAAAATGTGAATAACGAATTTTTAGATAATTATATTTTTGTACTTAATGGTAACGTGATTTCTTAGCCAAGGCTAGTCCCGTTTTTATGAACAAATGTGCATAATAATGATGTAAATATGGCATTACATGGTGATGTATATTTTTAAGGTACCTGAATTGTAAATACAGGTACAAAGACTTCTTTACTATTTTTGTAAATCTCAATTTTTACGCATCTCTGGCAAAGTGCCATCCATCTATCAACTTTTTTTATATTTTATACGTAATTAGAAATCGTTTATATTGGCGCCAATGTTTGTTCTGAAACTTTTGTAAACAAACGAACCTTGACTGCCTTGTGAGATCAAACGTTGGACCCAATGTATTAGCGATAAAGTGAATTTTTCTTACGATTAGACGTAGTTAACTGAAATTTTATTCTAGATTTCTTGAGAATAAAACTTTTTATCTTTCTTCTTTTTACATATTCTTTACGAATTTTGTGCCAGTTACTGTTAAAATGTATTATAAGGTTTTTACTACGTCTTTACTTGCGTGCGGAAAGCCGCAAAAACTTTCACCTATGATTTTTATAAGAAGGAAACATTTTTTATACCATCATAACAATACGTGGGCGTAGAATTATAAAAAATAAAGTATACTTAATTAGCATAATAAATAAAAATGCTCAGTTTTTTTTATAGAATTTTTATTTTTGAATCTGGCTTCAAAATGTGATTTGTGCCAAACCGATACTAACGTTTTTTTTTATTTATTACGTATTCGAGAGTAAAATGTTACCTAATGTAATTTCATTGTATATCTTGTAAAATAATAAAATGTTTATTTTGATTGTGAAGAATAAATTGTATCATAATTTTGTGGTAAAATTGTTAATATAATTTTTGGAATAAATTAATTTTTATTATCAACTTTTGTTTTGGCTTCCCAGATCAATATACTCAAATGTTTGCTAGTGTGCTATCAAATTGGTATTTTATTGTGAAGAAGTTCAATATTTATCGGCCTTCTTTTTTATTACTGGTTTCTTTGTGGTGGAGAAAACAAAAATTATAAAAAAAATATAAGAAACTACATACCTACCAGCGTTAATTTCTATAAACACTACAGAATTGAACTGACACCAAAAGTTCTGGAGTACAATCAACATTATTTCGCGAAACTTACTAGAGCTCAACACACATGAATCCACTTATCCTTACAATATACTATATTATCTCCTAAGTTACAACGCAGTAAAATAGTGTACCGTAATTGCGACGTAAAAGGCATTTAAAGGGATACAGGTAAGACCCACAAACCCCTTTAAACCATTCTGAATGGTCGTGTTAAATTGAATTTTAATGATCAAACCGAAACCTTTTTGCTGAATCTTCTATGATGTATTAAGTTTAACCGATCTAAACCCGTCGAAACTTAAAGTAATTTCAGTAATAATTGTGAATGGTACTCGAATTTTCTTCAAACAGTTATCCTACTAATATTATAAATGTGAAAGTTTGTGTGTTTGTGTGTTTGGATGTTTGTTCCTCAATCACGCAAAAACGGCTGAACGGATTTGGATGAAATTTGGCAAACAGATAGTTTATAACCTGGATTAACACATAGAATACTTTTTATCCCGGTAGTAGGTTCTCATGGGTTAATTTTAGACATCTACACGGGCGAAGCCGCTGTCAAAAGTTTGTTTCATATAAATCTGTCCGACTTGGTTAATGATGAACCTTTATAGATAGAGAAGACCCTTAAGGAAAACCAGGAAGACCGACTATTCAATCAAGTCATATTTCCCCGGACTTCTTACTTCGAATACTATAAGATTTATTTTCAGTACATCGAACACACATAATAGTCTTACATACTATGCCTCAGTAATAATTCAGTAATATGAATTAGAACTTGAAACAAAACATACCTATATACAAAGTCGAGTCATTAGAATTGACATTGCAAAGTCAGTTTGTTTTATTTTAATGATAAATCTATGTACAAGGCAAGGGTGACTGTGATATCAACGCACAGCCTAAACCGCTGGTCCTAGAGACATGAAATTTGGAGGGTGTGTTCTTCATGAAGAGTATGGTTCCACTAAGGAACGATTTTTCGAAATTCCACCGCTAAGGGGGTGAAACCGGGGGATTTCGTTAATATTAAAAATCTTATTCCTTGAGTTAATAGACTTGAAACTTGGCACGAATACTTATGTAAGTAAATTATAAAGTTTGTCATTTTTAGTTTTTAGTTTTTATAAACTACCCCCTAAACGAAGAATTTTAACGTACTTTCCGATTAACTCGAAACTCAATATTTATACTTAAAACCAAAAATAAAGAATGAGGGGTATTCAGGTTTTTCAAAAATCTACCATTAACGGGGTGAAAATGGGTAGTCTACGTCACAGCTCAAACCACTAAAAGGATTGGGCTGAAATTTGGCACACAGTAAGTTATTAGAACCTAGGCGTGCATTAAGAAAGGGTTTTTGGAAAATTCGAGCTTTAAAGTAAGGGGATGAAAAGGGGGGATTTCGTTTGTATGAAAAATCTTACTCCTTGAGTTAATAGACTTGAAATTTTGACACGAATACTTATCTAAGTAAATTATAAAGTTTGTCATTTTTAGTTTTTATAAACTACCTCCTAAACGAGGATTGGGGGGTGTCAAAGTTTGTATAGAAGAATTTTAACGTGCTGTCCGATTAACTCGAAACTCAGTATTTATACTTAAAACGAAAAATGAAGAGTAATGTGTATCAGGGTTTTTCAAATCTACCCCTAACGGGATGAAAATGGGTAGTCTACGTCACAGCTCAAACTACTAAACGGATTGGGCTGAAATTTGGCACACATAGTTATTAGGACGTAGGAATCCACTAAGAAAGGGTTTTTGGAAAGTCGCCCTTATTCCTTTAGTTATTAAACTTGAAACTTGGCAATACTTGCCACAGTACATAATAAAGATTGTCACTTTTAGTTTTTTAAGCAATCCTTCACATAGACGAATAACGGGGTGGCAAAGTAAGTAAGTGAAAATGTTTACGCGCTGTCGGATTAACTCAAAACTCGGTACGCTAGGTATTAATACTTAAAACAAAAAAATGTAAAGTACGTGTTTCAGGGTTTTGTAAGTTAACAACTGACTTAACTTGAATAATACCTTCATTATGTAATGATACAATAATATTTAAACCACTGACTACATAAATATTATCATTATGTTGTAGCAGCCCGCAGATATGTTTTTCATCAATAAAAAAACCGAAATATTGCCTGTGTTGCGGAAAATGGGATACATAATAAAATAGTATTTAAGTCAAAACTGTACATTAAATACTTTGAAAATAAGTTATTAGTACGAGGTGTGGGAATGAGTCTGATGTCGAAAATATATTTTTAAGTATTTTTGTCCGTTTGTCTGTTTATTTGGATGTTTGTTCCGGATTGGCGCAAAAACGGCCCAACGGATATGGATAAAAGGCACACAGATAGTTTATAACCTGCACCCTAATTGCGTAATACACGATCCACAATCTGAATCAGTTTGAAACAAATTTCTAATCAATTGCTCCATAAGTTTGAAAAAAAATCTGCTCCACAACGTAAATAACGCTATGAATGTTGTTGAACTGTCAAAATGAAAGATTAGTCTTAATAGGTTACGAAAATAAGTTACACAATTAGATAACTGGATTAACACATAGGGTGATTTCAATCCCAGGCGGTAGTAAGTTCCCGTGGGATTTTTCCGACACCCACGCGGGCGAAGCCGCGGGCAAAAGCTAGTATATATATATTATATAAAACACAATTGTTTACGCGAACAAGCGATAATCTAACGAATAAGAAAATATACCTAGTTGGTTTGCGAGACAATGGATGGAGTACAAACTTTATGGAAAATTAGGTAAAAACGACAGTTTGTATTAGGGAAGGGTGCACAATACCTTGTTTGATACGAATTGAAGCCTGAAGCGGGATTTTCACTTGTTTCTTAAAGTTTTGACACACAAGTTGCACGAGCGACGCGGTTCGAACACACACCAAACTCCATTTTTTTTTTGTCTCGTTTAAATGTTGCGACGAGATTGCGCGGGATGGCGCCACTTGGTGTAGCTGTCTTGCTCCCGCGCGAACGAAAGGTAATGTGCGGGAATAGGATAGGGGATGGGAACTTGCAGTTGCAAACAAACTTTATCTATGAATTAATTCGTATGCCAACATACCGAAAATTAAAGGAAATGACAATATTATAAAACTATAATTCTAGTCGAATCAGCGCAACCATTCCCCCGGGCTTGAAGGGATGCCTTCAAAATTTATCGATTAAGGACAAAGATGAATTAAAGCTAACTAAATTGTATGAATTCAAATTAAAGCTACATAGTTACTAATTCTATACCCTAACCTAAATAAGGAATTCGTGGGCTACTGATTAGGTAACGGGCATAGCCGCACGACTGGACGCAAGTACGATCCAGTTGCTGTTTTCACCCGAGCTATGCGTGTTACTCCCGTGGAATCAGGGAAAACTTCCTCCACGATACCTAAAGGCCAATGGAGTGGAGGTGAATTCTCAGTTAAAAGAATTACGACTGTACCGAAACTTCAACTTTGCAGAACCCTGAATAATTTTGCTAGAACCACCTATTCCCTTTACTACCGAACAAGTTGGTCTAGTATTTACATTTAAACCTAAACGTTGACAACAATCGATAGTAATAAAGTTACTTTGAGAAGCACTATCTAATAAGGCACGCACACTATGCTCGCAACCATGGCTGTCTCTGATAATAACAAGCGCAGTTGCGATTAATACGGTGGTAGCCGTGTTATCTGATAACGCGCAAAGGGATGCGTCGACCGTGCGAACGGGAAGCGGAGGCGCAGTAGTCGCGTCACTATGTCCCGCAGAAGGCGGGGGGGCCTCGGCCGCGGCAACCAGCGCGCGCGGCGCATTCGAGCCATTCACAACAGATTCACTACGAAAACACAACATAGTATGGTGTTCAGAATTACACCTACATAAAGAATTAGACTTACATTCAGAAACACGATGACCACTACTTAAACAATTAATGCACAAATGATTTGCTTTTACAAAATTAAAACGATCATTTGAGTTATAATTTTGAAAAACTGAACATTTATAAATCTGATCGTGTTGACTATTGCATAAAAGACATGAAGTTGACTCTGAACTAGATGTGGCATTCACATAAGCACACGTAGTTGACGACTTAGACGATTTAGAAGTTGTATCTACTCGTATTTTTCTAGGATTCATTTTTGTAGCTTCATAATTTACTGACGATGTACGCTGCAATATTTTAATGTGATCACGTACAAACGAGACTAGATCTTCGAAAGAAGGTATTCTACAGCTACGTCTATTGGACTCAAACGAGCGTGCGGTATCGGAATCTAACTTCTTAAACGCAATATACAAGAAAACAAAATCCGAAAGGTCATCGACCTTTAAATGTTTCAAAGCGGCGACAGATGAAGCGAACTTATCTAAGAAAGCTTCTAGATTGTTAGGGTTTGCGGACGAGATGGGTCTAAAATCAAATAATTGGTCTAAATATGAAGTGGCCGAAAGCCGTTTGTCTTCATATTTAGTTATAAGCAAATCAAATATCAACGAATAATTTTCTGAACAAGGAGTAATTCCGGCGCATACTGAACGTGCCTTACCAGTCAGTTTACCAATTAAATAATACAATTTCTCAGAATCCGTGAGTGATACGTTATTGTGAACGGCATTCTGAAAGCTAGCGAAAAACAAAGGCCAATTTTTTATGTCACCGTTAAACTCGGGAATCTCAATAGGAGGTAGTCTAGGAGACCTATGTTGGTTTGATGACTTGTAGTCAGTGTCAGTACGCGGTTTCGATTCTAATTTATTGGCGGCTCGTTTCACGCAACCTAATAGGTCTTCAAAAGACGAGAGCGACTGGTAATTAACGACGTAATCTGGATTTAATTTTAATTCAATAGTTGCTATTTTATCCAGCACACTTTCGAAATCCTCACGTAATGAGTCTACGGTTTCAATCTCACATAAAAATGTTTCCATGTTAGACGATTTTAAATCGATATCCTGAGAGCGATTACAAATACTTTGCATACGGGAAAATATCCTATCTCTCTTAGCGTATAACAATTTCAAAGTTGCAGATGACTCTGTAGGCGCCATTTTAGTGAAATGTTATTCAAAATCAAAATCAAAATAATTTATTTCACATAAGCCTACATGGGCACTTATGAAACGTTAGAAGCTAGGTGCACGGTTCCAATTGGTCGTTTCCTATGGAGAAGAGCCGGCAAGAAACTCCATGGTTACTCTTTTAAAAGATAATTGGCTTTTACAATATTTTCGAATTACAGTGTTAATAGTTATGGGAGGGCAGTGAAGGC
Source organism: Lithophane leautieri (assembly GCA_949152455.1). Lineage (NCBI taxonomy): Eukaryota > Metazoa > Arthropoda > Insecta > Lepidoptera > Noctuidae > Lithophane > Lithophane leautieri. The sequence continues at coordinate 11,966,387 of OX424470.1, forward strand.
CTTTCAAAAAAATTCAGATAAAGTTCATAAAAAAAAAAAAAAAAAAAAAAAAAAAAAAAGTCTACAGTTCACTACGCCTACGACGTTCTCACATTCACAAGATAGAAAGGAATCTATATACGATAAATAAGATACTACAGATAAAAACCTATTTAAACCAAATGACATGATTACCATTACAACTGTAACAAATCTGAATAATTAACATGTCCACAAAAGCCACTACCATAGAGTTGAAATTAAATAGTAGGTATATAATGTCAAATAATACTATGATTATTATTATGTCTGTCTGCGATGAATGTAAAAAAATAAAAAATAAACATGGTAATTTGGGAGCAGTTAATAGACTCTTACAAAATTATGCCGTTAATGAGGTACCAGGGAAGCCACATGTGCAGAAGGAATTATTGCCAAACTTCCTTGTCTTCAACGTAGTCTTTAATCTTATAATATGCTTTTTTGATAAGGACACGTTTGATGTGGGTTTTGAACTTACCATCGCTAAGTTCTATAACCGGCTTTGACAACTTACTGTAAAAGCGGATACTGTTTATAAGAAACGACTTACTAGTTTTAGCTAATCTAAATTTGGGTATCACAATTTCATGTTTACTACGTGTATTTATATTATCGAAGTCGCTTCTTTTTTTGAAAAGCCCTAAGTTTTTGCGAACATACAAAATACTTTCTAAGATATAGAGAGAAGGCAGAGTGAGTATATCAATTTCTTTGAATTTATTTCTAAGAGACTCACGAGGACTCATTTTAAAGATCGCGCGAACTACCCTCTTTTGCAAAATGAAAATTGAATCTACGTCAGCTGCCGATCCCCACAGCAGAACGCCATAAGACATAATACTGTGGAAATAAGCAAAGTATACTAACCTAGCTGTGGCTATATCAGACAACTGCCTTATTTTTCTTACTGCATATGCAGCTGAACTTAATCTGCCTGAAAGAGCTCTAATGTGGGCGCCCCATTGTAATTTCGAGTCTAGAGTAATTCCTAGAAATACAGTTTCCGTAATAGCATCTAATTTCTTGTCATCAAGTTTTAAATTTAGTCCTACTTGAGGAACGTTAGGTAATGAGAACTTAAGACATTTAGTTTTGTTCGCATTAAGTAAAAGATTATTAGCTGCGAACCATTTCGAAAGAACTGCCAGACTATCGTTGACATGTAAGACATCCGTATCTTTCCTATCTATTTTAAAAATAAGAGAAGTGTCATCGGCGAATAGAATTATATCCGATAAGTTAGCCATCATGTAAGGAAGGTCATTAATGTAAACTAGAAATAGGAAAGGGCCAAGAATCGAACCTTGCGGCACGCCAATCTTAACCAGAGACCCCGAGGACGTCGCCCCATTAACATTTACTTTTTGCTGCCTGTTTGAAAGATAGGAAAGAACAAGATCAGCAGCTTGTCCACGTATTCCGTAGTGGTGTAATTTACAGATTAGTGTATTGTGGTCAACGCAGTCAAACGCTTTTGAGAGGTCACAGAAAATGCCAATTGCATCCTGGGACTTTTCCCAGGATTCTAAAATGTGACTGATGAGTTTTACTCCTGCGTCAGTCGTCGACCTACCTTTCGTGAAACCAAACTGATGACTATGTAAAATCCCATTTGAATTAAAATGTGCCAACATTTGGTCTAGCATGATTTTTTCATATATTTTGCTTAATGCTGGTAGCACAGATATTGGTCTATAGTTAGAGGGATCACTCTTACTACCCGATTTGAAAATTGGTACTACTTTACTATGTTTCATTAAATCAGGAAACGTACCTGTATCTAAACATTGATTAAATATGCCTGTTAGGAGAGGAGCAATTGTGTCAATAATATCTCCAAGAACCTTAACGGAAATCCCCCATAAGTCTTCAGTGTTTTTTATGTTAAGACTTTTAAATGCTTTTTTAATTGTGACAATAGATATTGACGAGGAACCTACAATAATTACGAAATTAATTTGTTAACAAGCAACGATTCAACCTATCTGGTTGTTATGCGGCGGAGAACAGATTACCTCAAATGTAGGTAGGTATTCAACAAGTACCCACTTCTACTTATTATTGCGTAGGTTACGTCTGTTTCCCTTACGAAAGAATCTACAAATATATTTTATGAATGTAAGTACCTAATTATACGCGGGTCGATCGAAATAATGTAATAATTAAATACTTACTATGCGGGGTTTTACGAATGAAGAAACGATATCGAAAGTAAAATATAAGTACCTACTAACTTATTTACTTGACGCGGGTTGAACTACAAGATATAATTACAAGTAAATAAGTTTAGACAATGCGGGTTATTCGAACGAGAATGATATTTTCCAATTACTATCTAACTATGTTGGAAATTAGAAGCGAATGAAACGACAATTTATGTACCTACCGTTATGGCGACCGACGCGCACTTATGCGGCTAGGTACTTACGAACTATTTGGAATTTGACAAATACACATTGCACTGATTCGAACTACAATTACAAAATATATCAATCCGGCCGAAGGACCATTAAATGTTTACGCGAACAAGCGATAATCTAACGAATAAGAAAATATACCTAGTTGGTTTGCGAGACAATGGATGGAGTACAAACTTTATGGAAAATTAGGTAAAAACGACAGTTTGTATTAGGGAAGGGTGCACAATACCTTGTTTGATACGAATTGAAGCCTGAAGCGGGATTTTCACTTGTTTCTTAAAGTTTTGACACACAAGTTGCACGAGCGACGCGGTTCGAACACACACCAAACTCCATCTTTTTTTTTTGTCTCGTTCAAATGTTGCGACGATATTGCGCGGGATGGCGCCACTTAGTGTAGCTGTCTTGTTCCCGCGCGAACGAAAGGTAATGTGCGGGAATAGGATAGGGGATGGGAACTTCCAGTTGCAAACCAACTTTATCTATAAATTAATTCGTATGCCAACATACCGAAAATTAAAGGAAATGACAATATTATAAAACTATAATTCTAGTCGAATCAGCGCAACCAACAATTTAAAGGAACGCTAATAGCTTTGCAACAATTAACCCAACCTAACCTAACAGTGATCAACTGGGGGTCTACCACCACAGCTTACAGCAGTATTATTTTAATATTACTACAGTGTAGAAAAGAGATGAAGCTCTACAGGACGTATAGCTCCATCTCTTTCCCATACTGAAGTAAGATTAAAATAATACCGCTGTAAGCAGTGGTGGTAGGCCCCCTGCAGGCGTAGCATGAGCACAGTTTTGTCGACGGAAGAGTAGACAAAAATGACGTTTCGTGAAGACAGTACGACGGCAGCTAAGTAAAAAGAGTCAACTGCACTTTTAACGAAATTCACTGTTTTACATAATTCGACTTAGAATTCTTTGTTTTGTCATAGGATTTTTTTCTGTTTGATTATCAATTTTTACTGATTGAGTCACGTCAACTACAACAATTTTTCTCAAAGTGTCGATGTACCGTATTTTGGATCAAACAATTTGACAGTAATATTGGCCTTAACCATTTCCTTGGTACTTATGCCCCATTAACTAAATTATGTAAAATAGGAGAAGATAACTTTTTTCTTCTATTAATTATCACGGTTTTGCGTTCAAAACGCTCCCTTGTAAAATCATGATTTTGTAGATAACCGTTTATACTTTGTGGCCGTCGAGTAGAAAGTTTTCTACCGGCGATTCCAAAATCAAATTGTCTTTACTACCTTAGACAAAATTTCAGTTGTCAGTGTGATTTTGACAGTAAGGATAGAAAACATTCTTCCGAAATAATCTACATATTAATTCTTCAAGGACTTTCTAATTAACTACAATAGTTTTTGGTCCGCGCGCGGCCCGTCCGCGGTCATACAGGATCAAGACCTAGACAAAGATCGATATAAATGAAAAACAAAATGACAGATTGTAGAAGGAATTCTACGGTGCGATGTCAAAAATGAAGAAACGAAATGTCACTTTTTATAGAAAAAGCTATGTCTATTCTTCGTAGAAATAGAAAGCGTCATGCTACATCTGCTGATCTGGGATAAAGAAGGTAGGTACCTATATGAAACTCCTCAACTTACTGTTTTACAAGTAATTCTGTAATGTACTTATAGGGTGTAAAAAGACCCAACACATAGCTGTCAACTGCGCATTCTGTACATCTAAATAATAGGTCTTTACCTATGAAATTGCCGTTTTGTATGAAAAAATTTAAACGAATTTTTTTCATGAATTTAATTATTTGTATTAATCGAAGTAATCACCCATGCAATCAATGCATCTTTGCCATCGCAGTGGCAGTTTATTGATGCCCTTCTTAAAGAAATCAGCTGGACGGGAGGCAACAAATTCTTCAAAGGCATTTTGTACTGCCTCTCGGGTATTGAATTTTTTTCCCGCCAAGAAGTTATCCAAATTCTGGAAAAAGTAGTAGTCTGTAGGCGCAAGGTCTGGTGAGTAGGGCGGATGACGGAGAGCTTCCAACCCCAGTTCTTGCAACTTGGAGACCGTCTGCTGTGCAGTATGAGGTCGCGCGTTGTCGTGCAGGAGCAGCGGAGACGAGCGATTGACCAATGCTGGTTGGAGATGCGCCAGCTTCTCCATTATTGTGTTCAGTTCTTCACAGTACACATCTGCAGTAATGCTCACCCCGTTTGGTAAGAAGCTGTGATGAATCACACCGGCGCTAGACCACCAAACAGTGACCATCAGTTTTCTAGGGGTAAGTTTTTGTTTAGGGCATTGTTTAGGTGCTGAACCAGGATCCAACCAACTTGCTGAGCGCTTGCGGTTATCAAACAGAATCCATTTTTCATCGCAGGTAACAATGCGGTTCAAAATTCCTTCATTTGTGTGTCTGTTGAGCAGTGCAAGGCACGTCTCGACGCGTACTTCGCGCTGGCGATCATTGAGTTCGTGGGGCACCCATTTGTCAAGCTTTTTTACCTTGCCAATTTGACGCAAATGGACCAATATTGTTTTGACGCTAACGTCGAAAGCTGCTGCTAATTCAGCCGTAGATTGTGTATCATCAGCTTCCACAATCGCCTTTAATTCGTCATTGTCGACCAAAGTCTTCGGACGACCGCGAGGTTCATTTTTCAGGTCGAAATTTCCAGAACGGAAGCGAGCAAACCAATAACAGGTGGTGCGTTGGTTTGTAGTGTTAGCTCCGTAAACGTCGTTGATGTTGCGTGCCGCTTGTGCCGCGTTGCTGCCACGACGGTACTCATATTCCATAATTACTCGAATTTTTAACGTATCCATGATGACGAAAAAGGTTGAAATGCGATGAAAATGTAACACTAATCAATAAAGAAATGACTACTTTTGGAAAAAAAAATCCATGTTTTTAAAATAAAATTAATTTGAAATTAGAATTCTTAGCCAAACAAAAATTATTTTGATTTGAAATGGCCAGTACTGCAGAACGGCAATTTCATAGGTAAAGACCTAATATATATAACTCAAAGGTGACTGACTGACTGACTGACTGACATAGTGATCTATCAACGTACAGCCCAAACCACTGGACGGATCGGGCTGAAATTTGGTATGCAGGTAGATGTTATGACAGGCATCCGCTAAGAAAGGATTTTGATTAATTCTACCCCCAAGGGGATAAAATAGAGGATGAAAGTTTGTATGAAACTTTGTCAATTTTAAACCGATTGGAAAGGACATAGGCTACTTTTTATCGATATACCATGCGGGCGAAGCCGCGGGCGAAAGCTAGTCAAATATAAAGTAACATTGCAAAAAATTATTTCTGGGAAACGACTTTTATTTTTGATGTAAAATAATCGCTGTTTACGATAGTGCGCAACGTAACGCACGCAAATTATTGTGTTTATGGGTGCATGACACGGTTCAGGGTTTCTGAGCTTAATTAAGACAAAAAATTTAAAACGTGCTTTCTTTAAAAAACGTCAGAAAAAGTTGGAACTTTGACCTTCAATATCTCCGTAACCAGAAGGTTCCCAGGTATGGCCCAGAATAAAAAATAATAATCACAACGACGGGAATAAAAGTGAATTTCGGTGTCTTTTTACATCCGTTATATAAGTGCCAAGGTCGTTTCGTCATTACGAAATTGAACCCTCTCTGCAGCTCTAAATTTTTACTTAGCTATATGAAAACCTTACCTTACCCTACCAACTTTATGAACACACGGCTACACATCAAGTTATAGGTACATTTCCAGTTAAAGCTGACCTCGCATTGTATAGAATTTCCGTACAATGCGAGGTCAGCTTATACTGGAATTGTATAGCTTGATGTGTAATCCTGTGTACCTCATTGACAATCCAAGAGCGTCATGTTTGATGGATCATGAAACGCGGAGATGTCGAGAGGCACTTGTTTCATTTCTTCAAGGTGAAGGATTACCGACTTCATGGAAAAAATGTGGATTCTCAACTCATTAAATACCTACATAAGTTGCATTATCATATTTAATTCTTATGGTTACTTATAAGGGCTCGATTTTATAACACAGCAAGTAGGTACCGATTTGATCTACTAGATAACTAGATGTAAAGTGGAATTATGGATCCAGAGTTCGATTTCCAAAAATTATGGATTATCAAAGTCAGGACCCGATATAGTGCCTATAGCTGTTGATCCGAGGAGTTGATTGATTAGCAATAGAATAGAATAGAATATATTTATTTGCTTTAAAACATGGTACATTTAAGGTCTTATTTACATAGTTGTGATCTTACATGTTTCGCCATGGACTGGCATACAAATATCTAAACATGTTAATCACATGTATTTTTATACAACACATTTTATTTTCAAATTATAATTTATAACATGTCTATTAACATTGGTTAATAGAGTTTCATACCTACTTGAACACTTAAACAATAATAATTATATATTTATAAGTACTTAATAAAACATATCTTATATCAGCACTTTTCGAACGAAAAAATTACATAAGTCAGTCCCCTAAAACGCCCACCCTTCACCGATTAATTTGACAGGGCTAAACTAAAATTTTTCTTCTGTACTTTTCTTAATGAAATAGAAAGAAAAAGATGCACTGAACTTAAATTTAGTTTAGTTTGTGAACAACAGAATCGGCACCTTAGACTAATAAACTTCTATTAATAATGACGGATTGTTTAAATTTTACCTAAAACAACATTTCTTTTGCAATAAAACTTAAAAATCCACCACTAAATGGTGAATAAGTAATTATATAAAGAAACACATTATACCCAATTTCGCCTTCAACCCTTGACTGGTCCAAATATTTCCCGAGCACATCGGTCCGTGCCAAGCAATCTTGCTTGCGTACATTTTTAAATTTAATATCTCTTTGTAGCGTGGTCCCCTGAGAATATAACGTCGTATGGAATTACAGAAACGTCGAATGATATAAAATTCTATATTGCCTTACCTAATGGCTTATTCCGTTCCCGACCCATACATTTGAAATGTTTTGCTCTTCTCGGTAGTGGCAGTGAGGGTTTTGAGAAATTTGATCTTTCTTTTATGTTATTTTTACTAATATGCCTGTGAATTTGTCCAGAGACTAGAGTTTACCTTTGATTTAACATTTAGGTAGATGAATCGAACCTTCTTTTTGATTCTTGTCAAGCGCTGAATACACGTCAGAGAAAAAGGGAGAGTTGAAGAACTTGCGTGTCTTTTACTGGGGTACCTAGTTGATGAAGTTGTGTGTACCTTATCTGAGTCTTCATCATCACCATCATTTCATGCGAAAGACGTCCACTACTGGACATAGTCCTCCCCCAAACACCGACACTTCGACCGGTTCTGTGCTTCTTGCATCCAGTGGATTCCCGCGGCCTTCACCAGGTCATCGGTCCACCTTGTGGGGGGTCTTCCAACGCTACGTCTTCCGGTACGCTGTCGCCACTCCAGAACCTTTCGGCCCATCGGCCATCTGTTCTGCGAGTAACGTGCCCTGCCCACTGCCACTTAAGTTTGGCGATACTACGGGCTATCTGAGTCATAACCAGAGGTCGGAGTAGGTAGATTGATTTAAGGTCGTTGACGTCAAACGTAGAGGATAATATGGATATGCCTCCAAAATACCGGAACTTCATATTTATTGTGATATTTGTTCCGGAATTTTGAAAGGACAGTGTAGGCCTTTCTACAAGTACCAAGTAAGTAGATAGAGGTCACCTGGTCGGAGGATCCTTCTTTTACTAAGGATGAGTGAACTTTACACCCTGTTCCTCATACCTCTAAAGTATCAGCTTGTAGAAAGCCTGAAGGTGGATCCGGTAAGGTAGTCCGCGAAATTGAAAATTTTCTAACGTTTTTTGTCAATTTCAGGTTATATCTTGATCAGAATATCATTCCGGACCGTATCAAATATGTATTTACATAATTATAATTATTAGAATCATTAATACATATCACTAAGTTAGATTTGTTCTCGAATGTCATGATTTCATGAAAAAGTCATTCAATGAAACAAATCTGCTTAGAGGTCGTCATTTTGTATGGCATGTCCATATTATAATATCTTGACGTAAGTATATAAAATCAATCTACCTACTCCGACCTCTGGTCATAACTGTAACAAAATAACCATCCTATACTAATAGAATGGTTTTTTTGAAATATCTGGAATACCCGCTTTAACTCCCAGACGGACATCGCTCTCAAATTAATGTTTGTGAAAATAGTTCCAGTTTGATGTTTCTCAGTAACTACTGGCGTGGGAGACGCTGTTCTTCCTTATATATTGTAAAGGCTTGAAATAAGGGGGCAACAGCGTGCATTCTTGCAACATTGAAACATGCTTTAGATAGTACCTACCTATATACTTATTTGGAGTATTTCCGATTCGTTTTTGAGTTGACTGACGATTTCACGAAATATGCATATAATTAAGTCAAAAAGTTTACATCCATCATCGTAATTAACTTTGGGTAACCTGGAAGTCTTTAAACAGACTCCAGACCCAGGCTGGCCGAAGCAAGGAAAATCTATGCAGGTGGAGATTCATAGACGACTCCGCCTTGGAATGTAAATGTGATACTGTTCGTAAATCACGAGTATTATGGGGCACTTAATGTCATGTCCTGTCAGCTGCACGTTACAGGAACAGATGGAAGGTAGTGATAGCGCCAAACACGTGGCCGAATTCTGGGCCGAGTCTATTTAGATTGCCATCAACGCGCTAAGAAGAAGAAGATTAACACTAGGCGATTAGTTGTTAAAATGGACCATACATTCTTTTCCAGCCCGTTTCTATCGAATACACTGGATTGCTCACAGACCTGATTCCGCAAGCAAGCTGAAAACAACTAAGTAAGTACCTAACAAGATTTTTAGGGAAAGTTCTGATATCTTAGATGGTTTGGAGTTGAGAGGATGAATGAAAGGCAACAAACAAAAGGTATTTATAAGGCAGATATGAGTGGAAACGCGGGGGGCACGTCCTAGAAGGACTTATTGGTTCAGAAAAATCAGGTGCCTACCTAGTACTCACAACAGTCACAACCAGCGTATGTGTGAGACCAGGGTGGCGAGCACGGCCTACGATGACATGGCTCGAGTCACATGTTATAAATGACTAAACTGTGATAAAATGCGTGACTCGAGCCATGCCACAAGGCCGAGCTCGCCGCGCTGATGTATGTAAGGGTCGTAGCAGGTGGCGTTCTATAGGAGTCTCTGCCTACACCCATTGGAAGAAGGCGTAAGTTTATGTATGTTTGTTCTGTTACCTTTGCCGTTCAAATGGCTTAGTCGATAAATATCCAATTCGTAAAATGCTTAGCATTCTACAAATGCCTTATTCGAGAAATGGCTGATTCGTAAAGGGACTAATTCTTAAAATGGCCAATTCGCAGAAGGACTAATTCTTAAAATGCCCAATTCACAAAAGGACTAATCGTCTAGCTACTTCATTGGTAATAAAATTAATAATTATGTTAGTTGAAGCAAAAAGTTACAGTATTTCTAACTAAATAATGCATGCTGCATGCAGCAGAATAACACGATGTGACCACAGTGCAACCTAGCCATAAGGCTTTAACAGTCTGTTAATGCCTTTTGACCTGACCATCGTTACCTGTATACTTAATGCGCCGTATGACTTAAGGGACTATGGTAAATCATGTCTTAATTCAATTATGTAGGCTAAACGTCTCATCTCATATTATCGTCTGTTAATTTTATGATGGTTGTTATGCTTCAGTTCTTCAGCTATAATTTATTTAAAAAAAAGGTCTTGTAAATTTTGACGTACAAAAGTGTCACAAAGGTGCCTATTTTATTTTACTTAAATAAATGATTTGACTTTGATATTAGCGATGCCAATTTTAGAGTCATAAATCATTTTTAACAGATCCCTCGCTCTCACTTACGACCCATATGGATAGTGCTAGTTTTGTGCGTGATTGTGTTATTGACATTGACACAAAGATTCATGACTCTACGTTTGTAATGGCCCTAGTATAATAGGCATGGACATATATATTACTGCGTAATAATAGGATTACTGGTGGCCGTCAACATGGCTTGTAAACCTTTGTCATTGTTTTATAAGCAACTAAATAAATAATGCCCCGCATAAATAACAAAATCATTTTCTATTATTCAAATTGTTAAGTGTAGGTATATAGGTAATCTGAATAACAATTTAAATACTTAATAATAAAAATGTGTTTTACAGAAGTACACCCACACTACAAAACAACAATAGTTTGATTTACGAGTACGGAGTAGGTAAGTATATATAGAGATAATAGGACATTATTTGTGTATTTAAGAAGTAGGTAACCTTGAGGTTTTATGGATGCATACGAGTTTTTTTTTAATTCCCATAACTCTATGTATACATAACTCTATGTATAGGTATTAGGTATGTTTTTTTTAATTTTTCTTACAGTAATAATTCGACCAAGTCACGTTTATTTACGTAAAACACTCCCTTACATGAAAAAGTAAAAAATAAAAATAATAAATTGGTTATGCCTATATCTGCCCATAAAAAAAAAATTACTACCTCGCATTTCCTTAGCTTTAAAAATAATATAACTTTAAGAAAAAAAATTGACCGACTTCAAAAAAAACAAAACAAAAAGGACTACTGTACTAAAACCAAACGACAAAAGTACTTCTTTAATAATAAGAGAAAAATAAAAAAATAACTTTAATTTCGGAAGTCGGTGTTTTTGCTTTTAATTTTAGTTTTTGGCCACCGACTTCCGAAATTAAAGTAATTTTTTTATTTTTTGTGTAATTTGATTTTTGTAATCACCATGGGTAGACCAACTAAAGGAGCCACCCGCATGAAGAAAAACAGAATTAAAGAGACTAATACTGCTGAAAAAGAACGCCTATCTAAGAATCGCAAACGGAGTGCTATGTCCGGTTCCCAAGAATCACCGTTAGCTCTTCATGCTATGTTATCTCAGATGAGAAATTATATGCATTCTCATTTGTCGCAGGAGTCGCCAAATGATAAGATCTGCCGACTCAATCTTATTCATAAACGATTAAGTGGCGAGTCGTCTGAACAGCGCAAGTATCGTTTAGATGTTATACGAAACCGGCTGGCTAATGAGACTCCCGTGCCTTCTCAAGAATATATGGGTGAACACTATACATTTGCTTACACTGTATAGTTCCCCTCATCATCATATTATAAGGCGACCATAATCAGATCTGTAATGTCACTTACAACCTATGTGGTTGCAAAGTTCTTATCAATATAAATGAATTAAGTCCAAACACAAGGTAATTACTGTGAACCGTTGAGGAGTTCCGTTAATCGTCCTTCGTCTTCATCATCAGACCCTTAACGACAGTCACAACCCATCCAAGTGTAAGGTTCTTATCAATACAAATTAATCAAGCCCAAACACAAGATATCTGCTGTAAACCACTGAGGAGTTCCCTCGAATGTCTTTCGTCTTCATCATCAGACCCCTAACGACAGTCACAACCCATCAAAGTGTAAAGTTTTTATCAATACAAATTAATCAAGCCCAAACACGAGGTATTTGCTGTAAGCCATTGAGGAGTTCCCTTGACTGTCTTTCGGCTCCATCATCAGATCGACGCCAGACCTTCATAAAATTGTAGTGCTGTAAAATACTTAATGAATAAATTAAGGAATGCACTAGTTGCCCTTACGATTTTTGAAAGTTCCCCTCGATTTCTCTAGGATCCCATCATCAGATCCTGACTTGGTGACAATGGGACCATCTGAGAAGTACAAGCTTTTGAACAAAAAACAATTTTTTTAAATCGGTTCACAAACGGCGGAGTAATCGGTGAACATACATAAAAAAATAAAAAACAATCTTCCGAACATAGTACCTCCTCCTTTTTTGAAGTCGGTAAAAATATGAATGATTAGTTTGATAGAAAATGATTTACTCGTACAGATCAATGAAACTTAGATACACGCATCGAGAGTTTCATGTTACGATATCTTAATAAAAAATCAAATTGAAAAATATTTTTTAAGCCATTTGATTCTTTGACATGGTCTCAATAATACCCTATAATTATGGGATTTTAAAAAACCACGTTGTATATTATGCTGTTTAATCATGAAAATAAAGTAAAAGTCGACCAGAAGAGACCTCACTTTTTTAAGCATAGGTACGTTTTTCTTGCCGTGAAAAACTATGGTTTATTCACCGTGTGTACGCACGGCCATCAGTGTAGTGTGGATCACTATGGAAGCTTGTTGACAAACACCATTTAGTCAAATACAAAATAAGTTTTTATTACTTTTATTTTTTTAGAACTATAGGACGCTCATATTCACCTTATCTTAATGACACGAACTCCTGACCCAAAAGCATCTCATGTGCGCCCACACAGAAACTACAAAAGCTACCGGACATACCTTTGGAATCTCAGTCAGCGACTAAAAGGTTCGCGAGCTTTCATTATAAACCCTTTTAAAACTAAAAGCCCTTTCGTATATTCCTGTTTACTTATTTATAGCAGGTATAAGATGGAAAGGTATATCAATTGTGTTCATTGAATCCTACTTTATTTTCTTTAACATGCTTGGAAATTCGAGCATTATTTTGACAACCTTCTTCGAGATAAATCGAAAATGTTGTACTGGTCGAATACATGCGAGCGCACGCCAGCAATGTTTGTATGAAAATCCATTTCTGTTAAGTGTACTGGCCGAATGAATTACTATGAAAACTCATATCTATCATGTTATTAGAAAATGTAACGAACTTTTTACTTCAACACATAAAAACCATAAAAATGCGACCTGCTATTTTACGACTAAACAGTACCTACACATATTTTTTTATTGATGCAAATGTTTAATTAATTTATCGAATTTGTTCAACTGTAATCTTACATGATTTTTATTTGTTTGAAACCTTTTCAATAGATAGTGAATAATGAATGTTTGTTCAGCGAAGATAATAAATACTAAAGCGATTGTACTAAGTACAGACAGTTCAGTTGCAATGTTGGTGTACATTGGTTTTTTTATTTTGACTTTTGTTGGAGGTGTTTTCAACGTTCATATACCACCATCATGTGATTCAGGTAGTCTTTATTTATTTTATACTATGATGGTTCTTTCGGTAGTTCGGTTTTTACGACTTGACAAAACATCGAGATTTCTAAGTTATAGGTAACTTTAATACTAACGTATTATACACATAAACCTTCCGGAATAAATTCTCTAAACGACGGTGAAAACCTCATCAAAATCTATTGTGTGGTTCAGAAGAAAAACGCGGACATACAGACAAACACGGAAAGCAACTTTAATTAATAATAATGTAAAATTTAATAGAAGTATGGATTTAATAATCAATCAATCAATCTTTATTCTTGAACACAGGTATTACAATAAAGGTCTTATGTGTAAGAGATTTAATTTCCACGTTATTAGATCGATGCCCAAAAAATTAACATTATACACGAAATAATTCACGATGCATAAGGACCTGTGCCAACAAGTGGGTGCCGATCTGCGATGATTGCAAACCCTTCACGGGATGCGTCTGCGACGGTGACCTCGTGAGACTCAATGATGATGGCAGTGGACCCTGTGTTCCTGAACATAAATGCCGTAATTGGACATCATTTCAAAGAACTCCACCCGAATTTAAAGAACGCATCAGGAGTGCGATTTAGTTACAAAGTCTACTCCGTTTTAGCTGTGTTTCTAGGGTTTATATACAAAGCACTTAAAAGAAATAAAAAAATAGGTTAGTTGGATGCGCAATTACACGGTAGTCGCGTTCGTTTGTATGTATAGTCACGCATAGTCACGCGATCAGTCAAGTCGCGTTTTGTGCGTCATAATTCATGTAAACCAATGCGTCTTAATGTGTGTATTAATACGAAACACTAACAGATGGTACAATTAAATAATATAATAATTATGTTTACCAGACTTGTTTGTTAAAATAACAATACATCACACAAGTGTTTTAAAAAGTTACACAGCTGGTTTTATTGACGGTTAATAAAAAATATTTATTTGTCTAATAAACAATAGTAGGTACTTAGCTTCGTAATATACATGAGGCTTAACACACTGTTTAACAATCTCGTGCGTCAACATTATTTGTTTTTAAAAACGTGCATGACAATTGAATCCTTACTAATTTGTTTGTTACGCTTTCACGCTAAAACGGCTGAACGGATTTAGAGATGAAATTTGGCACATGGGTAGACCATAACCTGGAATAGGACATGGGATACTTTTTATCCCCATATTCTTACGGGATCAAGACTTACGCGGGTGAAACCGCGGGGCGCAGCTAGTCGTTAATATATTTTTGTTTACATTGTTTCAACACAAATTGTTAGCAGGGCTGACTGCTCAAAACATATTGCACTCACATGAAAGAATGTCACATCAAACTCAAACTTCTAACTTTATTCTTCTGCAGATATACCCAAATTTTGTTATTTTAGTTGCATTTTATGCATGTTAATCACCTAAATTATGCACTATCTCTTTAACTAGCGTCATGTCGTGAGTTCATGATCAATTTATTAAACTTCATATATCTTTTTATATCTATCACAATCATCAATATACATGCCTTTAATTATTTAACTTTTCAGCTTTTAGAGACGATCCGAAAGATCCGAATAATCCAAAACATCACGTAAATATAGCTCATGCCGAAACTGAAGCTTTCGCAGCAGTAACTCAAGATAAGACAACTTCAGATTGCGATGGAAAACCATTAAGTCATTCCAGTTTAAAAGCTTCATCTGTTTCTAAATCATCATCTTCTTCTACATCCGTCATATATAGTGACTATGGAGGTGATTCTTCTTTCTTTCTTTTTATTTATATTTTATTCTATTTTTCTGTACCTATATGTAACATAATATTTATCATCAGTTTATGTATGTAGATCCAAGCCTAATTTGACCTAAAATTGAGTTGAGAATAGTAAACCTGTTTAAGTTCTTTGGTGATATTTTGTTTATCATTGTATTTTTCTATATTCTAGGTAAAAAATGCAGTGATCCAAATGCAGTATACAAAGATTGTCTCAGTCAATGTCCCTTGACATGTGCTAATCCAAATCCAAAGCCATGTCCCTTAATGTGCAAGAATAACGGAGGTTGTGAATGTGCCCCAGGATATGTTCTGAATGAAGCTACCGGTAGATGTGTCAGGCCAAAGGATTGTCCGGGTAATATATTTTTTTTGGATTGACTTCCTTTTCTATTAATTAAACAGGTTTTTTAAACCGATTACGTCGACCATATAAATATGCATTATTCAACTTATCACGAAAGGCTGTTTAAAACGATATTCCCAGTCTTTTAACTTCTTTTACCATATTTTTTTAATAATTTTTTACAGAACCAATATGTTGCCCAAAACATTCACATTACGTAATAAAGGAAAAACAATGTCAAAAAACTTGTGGGAATAGATTGTTACCTACTGTTTACGTAGCCAGCGCCTGCGCTCCATTCACAGGATGTGTGTGCAATTATGGCTTCGTCAGAAAGTATGATAACGCTACTGGACCTTGTATACCTGCATGCGAATGCCGTAAGAATGGACCTGTTTACGAAAAAACTTGCAAAATTGAAAATTAATCCTCAAATAATATTGGTACTTTTAATTTTCTAGCACCAATTCCGAAACATTGCGGAATTAATGAAACACCAACTAGCTGCCAAACCATCTGTCCTCCACAAACATGTGAAAGTATCTTCTCTAAATATTTTTGTCCCCGGCATGACTGCAAGCCAGGGTGTGACTGCCTCAACGGCTATCTGAGAAATAAAGATGGAGTTTGCATCCGGTCTGAGGATTGTTTTAAACCTGAACGTGAGTACCTATTTTTGTTTTTTTAATCTTCTCTTGCAACCCTCAAATATTTTTAAAGTTTTTGGGGCTACTCCTAGAGGGGGGCTCGTAGCTGAATGATAACAGCTGCATGGAGCGATCGAAGGTTAAGTAACGCTTGCTGCGGTCGGTTTGTAGATGGGTGACCATCTATTAAGTATCGAGAACCCTCCGTGCTTCGAAAAGCACATTAACCCGTTGGCCACGGCTGTCATTTGTCGATCTTTGATAGTAGTTACGGGTAGTTAGAAGACCAAAAATCTGACAACCAGTCTTGCCAAGGGGTATCGTATTGCCCAGTTACTGGGTTGTGGAGGTCAGATAGGCAGTCGCTCCATGTAAAATACTGGTATTCAGCTGCAAGTATTAATTCAATAAATAACATACTTAAAATTAAAATATCTGTTTGGCGCCCATATATACCTACTTCACAGGATTTTTATCAGATCATGTCAATCATAGAAAAATGAATTATTCAAATTATCACTGCACGCCGTTTAAAATTATATTACCAGTCTTTTAATTATCATTTTTACCATTATTGTTCTCATTATTTTTCTTTTTTTATTAATAGTTGTCAAATTTTTACAATAGGCCTCTGATGACAGCGATCTAAACAGGCAATTTTGAGCATTTTCTGAGGGTTCTAGTGTTTCTACAGATAATGTATCATCAAAATGGAAACCATAGGGGCACAGTAAATATCCTTCTTATTCAATTTATAAAATATCTTTCAACTTGGTCCAATATTGGAGGAGGAAATAAATGAGAGCCGAATCTCGAATTATGACTTTTTGTATGGAGAACGGTGTTTAAAATTATATTCCCAGTCTTTTAATTATTACTTTTACCAAAAATTTTCTCATTATTTTAGGAAAAAAATGCAAAGACAAAAATGCAGTGTACACAAGTTGCCCTAACCCATGTCCTGTATCATGTGATCATCCATTTCCAAAGGAAATTTGTAGTAGGGCGTGCATTGAATTTGGATGCGAGTGTGCCCCTGGATTTTTACTGGACGTCAATGAAATACACGGAAAATGTGTTAGACCTGATGATTGTCCGGGTACGTACTGAAACTTTTCTATTCTGATAATACAGTTTGTATAAAAAAAATTTTTGGCAAAAGCCTCCGTTCTCCATTTTCTAACTTTCGTTGCACCGCGCTTCTTCCTTCCAGTGTGACAGATTTGAATTAATATCTTATTTTTTTACAGAACCAATATGTTGCCCAAAACATTCACATTACGTTATAAAGGATAAACACTGTCAAAAAACCTGTGGAAATAGATTGTTACCTACTAGTGACGTAGCCTGCGCCCCATTCACTGGATGTGTGTGCAATTATGGCTTCGTCAGAAAGTATGATAACGCTACT
Organism: Lithophane leautieri; assembly: GCA_949152455.1. Lineage (NCBI taxonomy): Eukaryota > Metazoa > Arthropoda > Insecta > Lepidoptera > Noctuidae > Lithophane > Lithophane leautieri. Next base: position 11,984,085 of record OX424470.1, read on the forward strand.
GGACCTTGTATACCTGAATGCGAATGCCGTAAGAATGGACCTTTTTATGAAAAAGCTTGCAAGATTAAGAATGAATCCTAAAATCATATTATAAACATTTTCAACCTTTGCTTCCAATCAGCTATATTCCCCTCTTCTTTTAAAAGAGCAATTATTCATCCTATCTTCAAAGGTGGTGACGGAACTTTGCCAAACAACTATCGCCCAATAGCTGTTCTGAGTGCACTCTCTAAGGTACTTGAATGCCTCTTAAACAAGCCTACCTAGTACAGTACAGTAGTACCTTGAACACTTCAAACTGTTATCTCCCCAGCAGTTTGGCTTCCGCGGGAACAAATCCACTTGTGATGCTGTCCATTTGCTAGTAAACATAGTAACTAACTTAAATACTAACAAGAAGGTGCTCACCATATTTTTTTTAGATCTTGCGAAAGCATTTGACACGGTTCCCGTCTCCACTCTTCTAATCAAGCTTGAAAGTCTAGGTGTCAGAGGATCTTCACTTGATCTCTTCAAGAGTTATCTTACTGATCGCTCACAATTAGTCACTATAGAGAATTACAAGAGTGATGAACTACCCATTCGCTATGGCGTACCCCAGGGTAGAATTCTAGGGCCCACCATTTTTCTTGTGTTCATTAACGACCTCTGCAATCTCCGAATCCCAAATGCCACAATAGTTTCATTTGCAGACGATACTGCCATCATTTTCACCGCAAACTCATGGTTGGAACTCCAAGCTATTGCACAAGATGGATTTAATTCTGCCTTGAAGTGGCTTTCCTCTCATACTCTTACTCTCAATGCCAACAAAACTAACTTCATCACTTTTTCAATGACCAACACTTCCCAGCCAAAAACATTAATTTATATAAAAGCTCATTCTTGTCTCTCTCAAACCCACCCTAATTGTCAATGTCCTACCTTAACCTCATTAAAGCAGGATAAATATCTTGGTATAGTTCTAGACAAAAACCTTAATTTCAAATCCCATGTCAACACTCTTGCTGGTCGTACGAAAGCTAATTTACGTTTTTAAAACCCTGCGACATATGGCCAACCCGATAATCATCCGTAACGTGTACTGTGCTCTTTGTCAGTCCATCCTAATATATTGTATCTCATGCTGGGGTGGTGCTGCAAAGAACATACTTAAGCCTCTGGAGGTCGCACACAGAGCTATCCTAAAAGTGGCTACGTTCAGACCTATACTTTATCCAACTATCAAACTCTACCAATCATGTTGCGTACTTAATGTAAGGCAACAATATATTTTACATATAGTCAACCTACACGCACAGCTTTTATAAAAAAGTTTGCCCTCCACCTTGGCCCATCACTCTACAATAAAATGAACGCAAAGATTTCGATTTACGCTCTAACAAACTATAAATGCAGGGAGACTGTTCGCTCCTTCTTTCTAAACCTCAACTACGACGAAACCGAAGAATTCCTAAAGAAGTGATCACTCAAATACAAACATGCACCACTCACTACATTGATAAGCGAATCACTCATCACACTAACATAATATTCACTCACCACACCTACATTTTGAACATTTATTTTTATTATTATATCATTTCTTTTTCAAAAATTGCTATCTTTATATTTAATTTCTTTTTGTTTAACTTGACCTATTTTGTACCCTGAAATGATTGCTTTGTACACATAATACATGTGCCTTCAAAAGTCAACCACTTAAGATGGGGGATCGGAACTGTCTCTCCTAAACATAGGTTATTTTGTAACCTATCTAGGAGAGCAGTACGGCACCCACTAACTAGATTATGCCTTTATGCTTGTACTTTATGTATTTTTACCATGTAAACTAGTCCTAGCTGACCAATAAATAAATCTTTACTTACTAAATACTTAAAATTTTGTAGCACCAATTCCGAAACATTGCGGATTTAATGAAACACAAACTAGCTGCCACATAATCTGTCCTCCACAAACATGTGAAAGTATCTTCTGTAAATAAAGTATTGTCCTCCGCACGACTGCAAGCCAGGGTGTGTCTGCCTCAACGGCTATCTGAGAAATAAAGATGGAGTTTGTAGCTAAATCATAACAGCCGCATGGGGCGATCGAAGGTTTAGCAACGCTTGTTGCGGTCGGTTTGACGATGGGTGACCATCCCTTACGAATCGAGGCCCCGCCATACCTCGGAAAGCCCGTTAAGCCGTTGGTCCCGGTTGTCATTTGTAGAAATTTGACAGTAGTTACATGAGTAGTCGAACTAATGTGTTTAGAAATTGGGACCGTGTCGAAATAATAAACCGTCGAAATTCAGTATACACAGACACTCAGTTCGAAGCCCAAAAGTCTGACAACCAGTCTTACCAAGGGGTATCATATAAGCCAGTAACTGGGTTTTGCATATCAGACAGGCAGTCATTCCATCTGAAATACTGGTATTTAGCTGCATCCGGTTAGACTGGAAGCCGAACCCAACATAATCGGGAAAAGGAACACATTTAATAACATCATAGGTCATTCAGTATTCATATCAATTTCAGTATAACACGCTCGATTATAACAACATTCGTCACTCGGTGTACAGACCCCGTGACTGTTCCTATGATAACCGTAAATATAATTACATCCACCACCCTAATTGCGTAATACGAGATCAATCAGAATTGGACTCGGTTCGAAAAAAATGTCAAATGCATTACATCATAAGTTCGAAAAAAAAATCTGCTCAACACCGTAACTTACCTTACCTCATTTACTGACCTTTGAAACTTAGTACCACACTTTTAAAATTGCAATTTCTCCTAATTTGCAGAAGCCAGAGATTTGAAATAAAAAAACGTTTTATAGTGTTTCTTGGAAATTATAGTTTATTAAACATAAGTAACGTTTTTAACTTAAACCAAATAATAACCATTTTTAACTTACTGGCAAAAAACTCAAACAACATTTATAACTACAGTCTTACGCCATAGTTACATTTCTTTTGTCAATTTGGCTTTTGTATCAATATTCATAGATCAAGAAAAAAATGTGAAAACAAAAACAAAAACAACAGGACACCACAGACAGACAAATTAAAAATCCGGAGTCACACGTGCTTTTCGATTTATACCCTAGTATAAATCGAAAAGATTACGTGGTTTATACACTTGCAATTGCTTGACTTTTTTGTCGTAGTTGGGTTTTAGATTTTATTACTTAATTTTTTTTGGGTTTATAATATAATTATATATTTTTAATGTGCTAATTAAGCCCTTTCATATGATACCTAACATGGTATGATTAAAAGAAAAAAAAGAATTTTCTAGTTCATGACTTTATGTCCTCTAGAGGGCGTCATTTTAATCTAATGTGACGTCACATAGCCAGCGGATGATCAAGAAGCTTCCAACGATACCTCATCTGTCAAATTGTGATGAGTCGTTTAGAAGATATGAGGGAACAGATGAACATACATATATACATACATACCGGTCAAAATCATAACCCTCCATTTTGCTTCGCCGTAGTCCGGTATAAACAGTCAAAACTTGCAACAATTTGACAATGAGTGTTATTGTTTATAATGTTTTTTTAGCCAATCCTTAAAAGACGGTTATCGCCAATAAAGTTTGTATAAAAAATTAAATTCTTTTTGTAATCCTTTTTATTTCGTAAATATATATTATGTAATTTAATATTTATTGCAATTTTAAAAGTGTGGTACTAAGTTTTGAAGGCCAGTGTAGATTAACCACTCTATATTAAAAAATCAACTTAGAAACACTGTAGTGGTTCTAATAGTGCCACAAGGCTAACTAATTAATTAAAATAATAATATATGCTAATTTTAATAATGCTAGTCCCACTTTGCTTGCTCTCACTACTTATACTTTTTTTTTCGATCCAGTGGGTTGCGACGGTGACCTTAATGCCACACGCGTGTCTGGGTGCGCAGATCCGTGTCCACCGACCTGTGAAAACCCGAACCCTAAAGTGTGTCCTGCTATTTGCATACTAAACGGATGTGAGTGTAAGCTGGGATTCATTCGAAAATATAATAAAGGGGATTGCATTGAACCGAAAGATTGTCCGGGTGAGTGAACTTTTGTATCAGACTTTCCTAGACTGATAATGCTTACATACCGTGTGGTGGGATCCTGGTGATCTGGTATACAGGTATTCCTAGTGCGGACACCAGTCTCTCACAAACTATTGTCACATAGTTTTTTAAGCTTGTCTAAATTAATAAGATACCATTGTTTCTGAAGAGAAAATAAATCATTTGAATTTGAATTCCTGGCCATAGACTTGCTGACCCGATGTCGATAACGCATGGCAAAATATGTGAAGTTTTCTTGACTAGCGATCGACTAACGAAAGTGAAGGATTCCTACAGGATCTTGGGAAGGCCTGGGTCACCAACCACTGGTTCCTTCTTAATTATAAGCTTTGAACTAATCTAATTTCTAAGTAACCTTATGAAGCCACATGCAATTAATTATCTTCTAATGAATCTTATATTAAAAAAAAAAAAAAAAAATAACATACTTCTTTAGGTGGATCGCCAAATTGTGGAGCAAATGAAACGTACGTTGATTGCAAAAAAGATTGCCAATCAAACTACTGCCCAGTTGACGATAGCCGGGATCAGGTAGCTTCTGCCATGAAATGTAGAGGCGGTTGTGCTTGTAAAAAAGGATATTTGATGGTCAGTCGTGAAGACCCGCGCTGCGTCTCTGTTTCAGATTGTCGTAAGTAGACATTTTTATTAATTCTGATTGAAATATGATTCGTTTTCTGTAAGAACATGATTGAAAATAATTTATTTAATTAATCTTCATTCCACCACATTATATCCAATTTTATTTATTGCCGGATAACCGCCATGGGATCTGGAGGCGAAGGTCCTCGCGCACATCTGGGAGTGGCGCGAGGAGGTGAAGCGCCGGGGTGTAACTCCGCTGCCGCGAGAAATCGCGGCACAGCGGACAGAGCTCCGGCAAGATCTCATGGCAGCACGGAGAGTGCGATTGTCGCAACCCAGTGCTGGGCACGCCACAATAGCGGCGATAAGTCCCCTCTTTGAGGAGTGGCTAGAGAGGCGCCACGGCGTCCTCACCTTCCGCCTGACACAGGTCCTCACCGGACATGGCAGCTTCGGGAGGTTCCTGTGTAGGATTAGGCGAGAGGAAACGCCCGGGTGTCACCACTGTGCGGATCGCCTGGAGGACACGGTGGAGCATACGGTTGAGGTATGCCCTGCTTTGGCGGAGCACCGCCGTGTCCTCGCGGAGGCGATTGGCGGCAATGACCTCTCGCGTCCGGCCCTGGTCCAGGCCATGGTACGGAGCGAGAGGGCATGGGAAGCCGTCACCTCCTTCTGCGAAGCAGTAATGCTCGCGAAGGAGGAGGCGGAACGCGTAAGGGAAAGGCAAAGTTTGCGCCCTCACGCCCCTTACCGCCGCCGTTGGAGACGCCCTGGGCGTCGGGAATCCCAGGCGGATTCCCGGCCACCATAGGCGCGGGCTTGCGGACGGCGAGCAACGGGCAGCTCGCCGTCCGATAATGACCAGGCCCGGGTCGATGGCGCGTCGTGTTCCACGCGCGCCTCAAAGAGATGTCAGCACAATTGGCGGGGTCCGCTAGGACCGATGCCTGCCAGGGTTGCGGGAAAGTCCGAAAGGGATACCGGGACCTTGGCAACAGGCAAATGAATGAACACGGGTGGGTTTTAGTCAGTAAAAGTCTGACACGCCCTTCCGCTCCGCCCAGAGCGGGAGAAGTCATTGGATGATTTCCCACCCACAAAAAAAAAAAAAAAAGGGTCTGCCGCAACGGCTATCTGAGAAATAAAGATGGAGTTTGTAGCTAGGTTAGGTTGTCATTTGTAGATCTTTGACAGTAGTTACGGGTATATAGAAGTCCAAAAGTCTGACAACCAGTCTTACCAAGGGTTATAATGTTAACCAGTAACAGGGTTGTGTAGATCAGAAAGGCAGTCATTCCATCCGAAATACAGCTATAGCGCCTTTATTTCTCTTGAAACTTCAATTGTTATTATTTCCCTGAAGTATGGAATTCCGTCTCCATCTTCAGACCTTCGATGACAGTTATACCCTAGCAGGTCTAAAGTTCTCATTAAGGTGAATGAATTAAGCCCAAACATGATGTAGCTGCTGTAAACTGCTGAGGAGCTCTCGTGACTGTCACTGCAGGCCTTTATTATAATGTGTCATCAGAACCACATTATGTGTGCGAAATTTCAACAGAATCTGTTCACAGTTGAAAATAAGTAGGCGAAAAATAAATCTACTCCTATTTTTCTACCCCTAAGGGTGGATTTTAGTTTTTAATTTTACATGGGACCAACATCGAGCTATTCCCCCAATAAAGCAAGGGTCGTTCAAATCGGACTGCTCTGTAAAAAGACATGCGTAGTCAAACAAAAATATAAAATACACGCGTCGACTTGAGAACCTCCTCTTATTTTTTGTGTTGATTAATACTGGAATCCCTCATGTAGTCACCAAGAAAGATGTGATGATAGAAGCAGTGTAAGTGACCACCCTTTCCCTTACCCGGTGCTAAGATGTGTCGGTTCCTATAGAAATGAAAGCGATATTTGTATTCCTGCTTCAGAATGCCATAAGTAATGCTTTGAGTTGAGTTGTTGATCTGAAACTGAGATCAAGAAATAATAAAAAAAAGCATTATCTTCGGTCCACATATAAATTGTGTGTGAATTTGCTGTTTTAACGTATTTCGTTCTGTATAACAGACCAGTAACAATATTATTGTGCAAATATTGCAGCTCATAAAGGATGTAAGGGTGATATGAACGCAACATTCTCGGAGTGTCCCAGTAAATGTCCTGCCACTTGCTGCGACCCTGATCCAAAATGCAACAAAGGCTGTGCAGATCCCGGCTGCATATGCAAAAAGGGATTCATTCTGTCTGAACCTGGTGGTCCTTGTATAAGACCCTGCGACTGTCCAGGTAAGGCCATTCATCATCATCATTTCAATAGAAAGCCGTCCCTCACTAATGGATAAAGGCCTTTCCCTAGCGTTGCCAAATGGACAGTTTATGTGCTTCTCGCATTATCTTTAGTCCACTTAACTTGTGTGAGAATTAGTTGTTATTTACGTATTTAGTTCTGTATATCAGACCAGTTACAACATTTATGTGCAAATATTGCAGCTGAAGAAGGATGTAAGGGTGACATGAACGCAACATTCTCGGAGTGTCCCAGTAAATGTCCTGCCACTTGCTGCGACCCTGATCCAAAATGCAACAAAGGCTGTGCAGATCCCGGCTGCATATGCAAAAAGGGATTCATTCTGTCTGAACCTGGTGGTCCTTGTATAAGACCCTATGATTGTCCAGGTAAGGCCATTCATCATCATCATTTTAATCGAAAGCCGTCCCTCACTACTGGATAAAGGCCTCTCCCTAACGTTGCCAAATTGACGGTTTATGTGCTTCTCGCATTATCTTTGGTCCCCATAGCTTGTGTAAGAATTTGCTATTTTTTACGTATTTAGTTCTGTATAACAGACCAGTAACAACATTTTTGTGCAAATATTGCAGCTGAAAAAGGATGTAAGGGTGATATGAACGCAACATTCTCGGAGTGTCCCAGTAAATGTCCTGCCACTTGCTGCGACCCTGATCCAATATGCATTGAAGGCTGTGCAGATCCCGGCTGCGTATGCAATGAGGGATTCATTCTGTCTGAACCTGGTGGTCCTTGTATTAGACCTTGCGACTGTCCAGGTAAGGCCATTCATCCTCATCATTTTAGTCGACGGTAGTGTCCTATTGGATAAAGGTTTCTCCCATGCGTTGCCACACGGATAGGTCATGTTCTTCTTGCATTACCTCCATTCTATATAACTTGTGTGAGAATTAGTTGTTATTAACGTATTTAGTTCTGTATAACAGACCGGTATCAACATTTTTGTACAAATGTTGCAGCTGAAAAAGGATGTAAGGGTGACATGAACGCAACATTCTCGGAGTGTCCCAGTAAATGTCCTGCCACTTGCTGCGATCCTGATCCAAAATGCAACAAAGGCTGTGCAGATCCCGGCTGCATATGCAAAAAGGGATTCATTCTGTCTGAACCTGGTGGTCCTTGTATAAGACCCTGCGACTGTCCAGGTAAGGCCATTCATCCTCATCATTTTAGTCGACAGAAGTGTACTACTGGAAAGAGGCCTCTTCCAAGCGTCGCCACACGGAAAGGTCATGTTTTTCTTGCATTACCTCCATTTTATATAACTTGTGTGAGAATCAGTTGTTATTTACGTATTTAGTTCTGTATATCAGACCAGTAACAACATTTTTGTGCAAATATTGCAGCTGAAAAAGGATGTAAGGGTGACATGAACGCAACATTTTCGGATTGTCCCAGTAAATGTCCTGCCACTTGCTGCGATCCTGATCCGAAATGCAACAAAGGCTGTGCAGATCCCGGCTGCATATGCAATGTGGGATTCATTCTGTCTGAACCTGGTGGTCCTTGTATAAGACCCTGCGACTGTCCAGGTAAGGCCCTTCATCATCATCATTTCAATCGAAAGCCCTACCTCACTACTGGATAAAGGCCTCTCCCTAACGTTGACAAATTGACAGTTTATTTGCTTCTCGCATTATCTTTGGTCCCCATAGCTTGTGTGAGTATTTGCTGTTTTTTACGTATTTAGTTCTGTATAACAGACCAGTAACAACATTTTTGTGCAAATATTGCAGTTGAAAAAGGATGTAAGGGTGATATGAATGCAACATTCTCGGAGTGTCCCAGTAAATGTCCTGCCACTTGCTGCGACCCCGATCCAATATGCATTGAAGGCTGTGCAGATCCCGGCTGCGTATGCAATGAGGGATTCATTCTGTCTGAACCTGGTGGTCCTTGTATTAGACCTTGCGACTGTCCAGGTAAGGCCATTCATCTTCATAATTTTAGTCGACAGAAGTGTACTTACTACTGGATAGTGGCCTCTCCCAAGCGTCGCCACACGGATAGGCCATGTTCTTCTCGCATTACCTCCATTCTATATAATTTGTGTGAGAATTAGTTGTTATTTACGTATTTAATTCTGTATAATAGACCAGTAACAACATTTTTGTGCAAATATTGCAGCTGAAAAAGGATGTAAGGGTGACATGAACGCAACATTCTCGGAGTGTCCCAGTAAATGTCCTGCCACTTGCTGCGATCCTGATCCAAAATGCAACAAAGGCTGTGCAGATCCCGGCTGCATATGCAAAAAGGGATTTATTCTGTCTGAACCTGGTGGTCCTTGTATTAGACCCTGTGACTGTCCAGGTAAGGCAATTTATCATCATCATTTAAGTCGACGGAAGTGCACTACTGGATATAGGCCTCTCCCAAGCGTCGCCACACGGACAGGTCCATGTGCTTCTCGCATTACCTTCATTCTGTATAACTTTTGTGAGAATTAGTTGTTATTTACGTATTTAGTTCTGTATATCAGACCAGTAACAACATTTATGTGCAAATATTGCAGCTGAAGAAGGATGTAAGGGTGACATGAACGCAACATTCTCGGAGTGTCCCAGTAAATGTCCTGCCACTTGCTGCGACCCTGATCCAATATGCGAAAAAAGCTGTGCTGATCCCGGCTGCATATGCAAAAAGGGATTCATTCTGTCTGAATCCGGTGGTTCTTGTATAAGACCCTGCGACTGTCCAGGTAAAGCTATTTATCATCATCATTATAATCGAAAGACGTCCCAACTGGATATAGGCCTCTGCCAAGCATTGCAACATGGACAGGTCATGTGCTTCTCGCATTACCTCCATTCTATATAACTTGTGTGAGCATTAGTTGTTATTTACGTATTTAGTTCTGTATAATAGACCAGTAACAACATTTATGTGCAAATATTGCAGTTGAAAAAGGATGTAATGGTGATATGAACGCAACATTCTCGGAATGTCCCAGTAAATGTCCTGCCACTTGCTGCGACCCTGATCCAAAATGCAACAAAGGCTGTGCAGATCCCGGCTGCATATGCAAAAAGGGATTCATTCTGTCTGAACCTGGTGGTCCTTGTATAAGACCCTGCGACTGTCCAGGTAAGGCCATTCATCATCATCATTTCAATCGAAAGTCGTCCCTCACTACTGGATAAAGGCCTCTCCCTAACGTTGCCAAATTGACAGTTTATGTGCTTCTCGCATTATCTTTGGTCCCCATAGCTTGTGTGAAAATTTGCTGTTTTTTACGTATTTAGTTCTGTACAACAGACCAGTAACAACATTTTTGTGCAAATATTGCAGTTGAAAAAGGATGTAAGGGTGATATGAACGCAACATTCTCGGAGTGTCCCAGTAAATGTCCTGCCACTTGCTGCGACCCTGATCCAATATGCGAAAAAAGCTGTGCTGATCCCGGCTGCATATGCAAAAAGGGATTCATTCTGTCTGAATCCGGTGGTTCTTGTATAAGACCCTGCGACTGTCCAGGTAAAGCTATTCATCATCATTATAATCGAAAGACCTCCCAACTGGATATAGGCCTCTGCCAAGCATTGCAACATGGACAGGTCATGTGCTTCTCGCATTACCTCCATTCTATATAACTTGTGTGAGAATTAGTTGTTATTTACGTATTTAGTTCTGTATAATAGACCAGTAACAACATTTATGTGCAAATATTGCAGTTGAAAAAGGATGTAAGGGTGATATGAACGCAACATTCTCGGAGTGTCCCAGTAAATGTCCTGCCACTTGCTGCGACCCTGATCCAATATGCATTGAAAGCTGTGCAGATCCCGGCTGCGTATGCAATGAGGGATTCATTCTGTCTGAACCAGGTGGTCCTTGTATAAGACCCTGCGACTGTCCAGGTAAGGCCATTCATCATAATCATTTCAATCGAAAGTCTTCCCTCACTAGTAATGGCAATTAATGCGATTTTTCATTAATTTCATTAGCAAGTGAATTATTGAGTCTTAGCATGATAATTGCTATTGCTATGCTAATAGCTAATATGATGATAATTGATAATAATGAAGCATGAACATTTTATTAAAAGTGCGAATTAAAATGGTGAACGCTCATTTTAATAAAATTGGTGATTGATGTTCGATAACAAAGGTTTTTAGAGCACTGATTACAGTTAGCAATTTTATTTTCACCAGCAATATTAGAAAAATAATCCCATATAGGGTTAGACCTGTGAGACATTGTCACGTTCAAGGTCGTTGAATAGTTTATTTACACTAAAATATTTATATACAAAACTTAAAATTATTATTTACACTTATATACATTACTCACAACACGCAACACACAACTCACAACTTTTGACTACCTCCTATTATTTACAGGTAGGTATTGAGTTCAAATTATTATCTATTTAAGTACAATAATAAGCACAAGACGAAAGAATGTAATTACTGTGTAACGAATAGGTAAACTAAACTTTCACTATCACTCGCCAAAGCGTACTGAACTTTGACACAAAACGACGGGCGCCACGCGCGTTCCACACATTCACAAATTATTATTAAATAATCATGCATTCATTCAATCAATACACGACCCTAAGTACGCGCAAATCAAAGATATTAAGATAACAATTGCATAACCCATTCTTCGAAGTTCGCAGCATCTGCACTCACGAACGAGGTCACGGTCACGTGAAACCGATAGATTTAGTATTCCCGACTTCCCGTAGGTGCGACGGAGAGCGCACGCTTCCGTTGCGTCCGTCGACGCTCTGAGTCTCTAACGTAAAGTGACGTATGATAGTATGAAAATGAAAATGTACGAAGCGATAATTCACTTAGCACTTCACGAAATTTCGCAACTACATTTCATTAGATAAATGCTAAATGATTTTTCACAGGCTAACAATGAATGCGAATGCTAATTAATCCATCACTATCCCTCACTACTGGATAAAGGCCTCTCCCTAACGTTGCCAAATTGACAGTTTATGTGCTTCTCGCATTATCTTTGGTCCCCATAGCTTGTGTGAAAATTTGCTGTTTTTTACGTATTTAGTTCTGTACAACAGACCAGTAACAACATTTTTGTGCAAATATTGCAGTTGAAAAAGGATGTAAGGGTGATATGAACGCAACATTCTCGGAGTGTCCCAGTAAATGTCCTGCCACTTGCTGCGACCCTGATCCAATATGCGAAAAAAGCTGTGCTGATCCCGGCTGCATATGCAAAAAGGGATTCATTCTGTCTGAATCCGGTGGTTCTTGTATAAGACCCTGCGACTGTCCAGGTAAAGCTATTCATCATCATCATTATAATCGAAAGACGTCCCAACTGGATATAGGCCTCTGCCAAGCATTGCAACATGGACAGGTCATGTGCTTCTCGCATTACCTCCATTCTATATAACTTGTGTGAGAATTAGTTGTTATTTACGTATTTAGTTCTGAATAATAGACCAGTAACAACATTTATGTGCAAATATTGCAGTTGAAAAAGGATGCAAGGGTGATATGAACGCAACATTCTCGGAGTGTCCCAGTAAATGTCCTGCCACTTGCTGCGACCCTGATCCAATATGCATTGAAAGCTGTGCAGATCCCGGCTGCGTATGCAATGAGGGATTCATTCTGTCTGAACCTGGTGGTCCTTGTATTAGACCTTGCGACTGTCCAGGTAAGGCCATTCATCCTTATAATTTTAGTCGACAGAAGTGTACTTGGATAGAGGCCTCTCCCAAGCGTCGCCACACGGATAGGCCATGTTCTTCTCGCATTACCTCCATTCTATATAATTTGTGTGAGAATTAGTTGTTATTTACGTATTTAGTTATGTATAACAGGCAAGTTACAACATTTTTGTGCAAATATTGCAGCTGAAAAAGGATGTAAGGGTGACATGAACGCAACATTCTCGGAGTGTCCCAGTAAATGTCCTGCCACTTGCTGCGATCCTGATCCAAAATGCAACAAAGGCTGTGCAGATCCCGGCTGCATATGCAAAAAGGGATTTATTCTGTCTGAACCTGGTGGTCCTTGTATTAGACCTTGCGACTGTCCAGGTAAGGCCATTTGTCATCATCATTTAAGTCGACGGAAGTGCACTACTGGATATAGGCCTCTCCCAAGCGTCGCCACACGGACAGGTCATGTGCTTCTCGCATTACCTTCAATCTGTATAACTTGTGTGAGAATTAGTTGTTATTTACGTATTTAGTTCTGTATATCAGACCAGTAACAATATTTATGTGCAAATATTGCAGCTGAAAAAGGATGTAAAGGTGACTTGAACGCAACATTCTCGGAGTGCCCCAGTAAATGTCCTGCCACTTGCTGCGACCCTGATCCAATATGCGAAAAAGGCTGTGCAGATCCCGGCTGCATATGCAAAAAGGGATTCATTCTGTCTGAATCCGGTGGTTCTTGTGTAAGACCCTGCGACTGTCCAGGTAAAGCTATTCATCATCATCATTTCAATCGAAAGACGTCCCAACTGGATATAGGCCTCTGCCAAGCATTGCAACATGGACAGGTCATGTGCTTCTCGCATTACCTCCATTCTATATAATTTGTGTGAGAATTAGTTGTTATTTACGTATTTAGTTATGTATAACAGGCCAGTTACAACATTTTTGTGCAAATATTGCAGCTGAAAAAGGATGTAAGGGTGACATGAACGCAACATTCTCGGAGTGTCCCAGTAAATGTCCTGCCACTTGCTGCGATCCTGATCCAAAATGCAACAAAGGCTGTGCAGATCCCGGCTGCATATGCAAAAAGGGATTTATTCTGTCTGAACCTGGTGGTCCTTGTATTAGACCTTGCGACTGTCCAGGTAAGGCCATTTGTCATCATCATTTAAGTCGACGGAAGTGCACTACTGGATATAGGCCTCTCCCAAGCGTCGCCACACGGACAGGTCATGTGCTTCTCGCATTACCTTCAATCTGTATCACTTGTGTGAGAATTAGTTGTTATTTACGTATTTAGTTCTGTATATCAGACCAGTAACAATATTTATGTGCAAATATTGCAGCTGAAAAAGGATGTAAGGGTGACATGAACGCAACATTCTCGGAGTGTCCCAGTAAATGTCCTGCCACTTGCTGCGACCCTGATCCAATATGCGAAAAAGGCTGTGCAGATCCCGGCTGCATATGCAAAAAGGGATTCATTCTGTCTGAATCCGGTGGTTCTTGTGTAAGACCCTGCGACTGTCCAGGTAAAGCTATTCATCATCATCATTTCAATCGAAAGACGTCCCAACTGGATATAGGCCTCTGCCAAGCATTGCAACATGGACAGGTCATGTGCTTCTCGCATTACCTCCATTCTATATAACTTGTGTGAGAATAAGTTATTATTTACGTATTTAGTTCTGTATAACAGACCAGTAACAACATGTATGTTCAAATATTGCAGCTGAAAAAGGATGTAAGGGTGACATGAACGCAACATTCTCGGATTGTCCCAGTAAATGTCCTGCCACTTGCTGCGATCCTGATCCAAAATGTGAAGAAGGCTGTGCAGATCCCGGCTGCATATGCAAAAAGGGATTCATTCTGTCTGAACCTGGTGGTTCTTGTATTAGACCCTGCGACTGTCCAGGTAAAGCCATTCTGTTATTTGGTCTTCAAATGAGAACATATATTTTAGTTCTATTAGTTTATTTTAGAACAACTGCAAAAATTGTTACAAGGAGCGTCCGCCACTACACACACACTTATTTTGTTTTTATTCATAGACTCAGATTATAGACACTGAACATAGAATAACAACGAGTGTTGCCTGAATATTTTATTGCTACTTTCACACCTCCCCTCTATTAAATATTCAAACAAATAATAAACAAATCTATTATTATTTCTCATAAAAACATCCCTATAACGAATAAACACAAAAAAAAAATCTTTAAACAATTCCTCTCTAAACCTTTTAAATAATATTCCCCCTAATGCCTTTGTTAGGATGGCTGCAACTTGCTCACTGGTATTTCACATATTTTAATTCAACCATTTTTATTTCCTATTATTTCTTTTATAAAAGCTTGTTTAATTTTCAAATGTTTCACTCTTGAATTACCAGTTAGTATAAGGCAATGTACTCCGCCTCTGTTGAAGACAAAGCTACTAACTGCTATTTCTTCGAAAACCAAATTACAGAACTCCCAAACACTTTGAAAATACACCCTGACGTTTATTTTCTATCATTACAACCACCCCAGTCACTATCAACATAGCCTATTAAATCATTATTGCAGTCTCTATAGTACAATAAACATAAATCAAGTGTCCCTTTTATATATCTTAACACATTCAACAATAGTTTGTATAAAAGTTCAGAAGCACAGCTCTGATACCTACTTAATATGTTAACCACTGCACAAATATCTGGCCTTGTCCCCATAGCAGCATACATCAAATTCCCAACTAGCTTTCTAAATTTATTCTCTATTGATGTACTCTCTGACATTTCTCTCTTAAGAATATGGAAGTTATAGTTTTTATCAATTGGCAATTGTAATGTTTTACAATTAGACATATTATATTGTAATAATAAGTTCTCTAAGTATAGTTTTTGAGAAATACTAGTGACTCCCTTATCTATGTTTTGATTAACCTCTATCCCCAGATATTTACTTATAACACCTATTTCCTTCATTTTAAATGTTTTACATAATGCATCCCTTAATTTACACAATTCATCTTTATCACTACCAAAATACATAATGTCATCGACATGCAACAGCAAATATGTATTTTTATTTTTGGAATACAAACAGCAATCCTTATCTGATTGTTCATAAGCCAAAGACAGCATAAATAACAGAATTGAAAAGATCATTCCAGTATTTCGGAGACCTTCTTAAACCGTAAATGGATTTATTAAGTTTAACATACTCATACTCAACATATTCAGTTCCTTTAGGTAAACTTAAGTACAATTCGCATTTAAAACGGTTCCACATACATCTATTTGTTTAATCTCTAACCCAAGTTTAGTAGCTACTGTCACAAAAATACGAAATGTACTAAGTTTTGCTACTGGTGCATACACATTATCAACATATTCTTGTTCGAAACCCCTTGCCACTAACCTAGCTTTGTAACCATCATCTTTTCTTTTCAGAACCCATTTTGAGCTTATCACTTCTTTGCCTTCTGGTATCTTATCTAATTTTGTCCATGTATTTTTTTCTACTAGTTGATCAATTTCCTTCTTGATGGCTTCTTGCCAATTTTCAGCATCTGATAACATCATTGCCTCGTTGTAACTATTTAGTTCTACAGCATATAGATTGTAATCTCTCAGGTATGTTGGTTTTTTTATTATTCTTCCACTTCTACTTCTTACTTGACCTGTCTCCAAATTTTTATTAACATTTCCACCTTCCTGTTCTCTTTCTTCAACTCGATATTCTTCAGTCTCTTCGTTTTCGGTAGTTATTTCATAAAACTCTTCTTCACTCTCACTGTCATCTTTATCATTCTCCTTTGGCATATCCAGTAGAATCACATCATAATTTTTAATTTCCTGTGCATTAGTTGATTCCTGTTCTTTATTACTCTGATAAGTCTGATCTAAGAATGTAATATCTCTCTTGGTATGTACTTCCTTTTTGTCTTTATAATAAGGTCTGTATCCTTTAGAATCATCATATCCAACAAATATTGCCTTCTCTCCCTTGACGTCCCATTTCAGCCTCTTTTCTTTTGGGATGTGGGCATACACCTCCTGTCCAAATATTCCACGCAGAGTTTGCACATTGAACTTACGGTTATTAAAAGTTTCATAGGGTGACTGACCTTCTTTACTACTTTTGGTTGTCCTATTCAAAACATCATGGACCGTGCTACCTCTACTATGGTGCGCATATCCCTCTCTGCCTTGCCATTCTGCTGGGGCGTATAAGGTATAGTAGTTTGGTGTTGTATGCCCTTTTCTTCAATAAACTCTTGCATATATTTATTGACAAACTCTCCTCCATTGTCGGTACGAATCACCTTCACTTTATTTTCTGTTTGTGTTTCTGCGCAAGCGACAAACTGCTTAATACGAGAATCATTTTCTCCTTTATTCTTCAGAAAATATGTATATTATGCGATAATTTGAGTAATCATCCCTCACCAATAAGAAATATCTCGAGCCACCAACACTGAATTTCCATTGGGCCGCATAGTTCCATGTGCACTATCTCTAACGTTTTTGTGGTGTGCCGCACACTATTCAAAAAGGGTAACTTGTGTGACTTACCCTTTAAACACGACTCACACTGAAAGTCTACACTTTTGTACTCAATGTTATTATTATTTAGCACCTTTTTTACATATACAGCATTTTGATGGCACAGTCTTTCATGCCAAGTTGATAGAGTTGAAACTGCTGCAGCATGTCCTTCGTGCAACACATTCAGTACATAAGACTTGCCTTCTAGGTTTCCAATTGCACACAACTCGTTATCTTTGTAAATCATACATTGTTCAGATAACATCTTGACTTCATAACCTCTCCACGTAATACAATGTACCGAAAATAAATTAATATGCATATCTGGCACATGTAGCACATTATGTAGTGTCGATTTAGCATAACAATCCCCATCGTACGTTTGTAGTTTAACTTCACCATCCCCAAGAACACATAGACGCCGACCATCGCCCACAATGACAAATCTGTTTGACACTGAATGATAGTTCGAAAACAAAGATCGTTCATCACTCATATGGTCACTCGCACCACTGTCAATCAACCATCTTTGACAGACTGATTGTCTATTTTCACTCAAGTTCCGGTTCACGTTACTTTCACAGTTGGATGGTTCAGGTTCTCTCGTGCTATTTTTATTGTTGTAGTTTTGATTCTTAGGGCAATCATATTTTAGGTGCCCTGACTTGTTGCACTCGAAACATTTACCTTTTTCAGACTCACTTTTACACTGCTGTGCAAAATGTCCACCCTTCCCACACTTATAACATCTCTTTATAAATTGTTTCTTATTTTGATGTGCATACAAAGCTGTATTTTCCCCTTTTTGTGTTTTATCTCGTGCCTTCACTCTCTCTTCTTCTACTAGAAGTCTAGCAACCAAAGCATCATAATTTTGTTTATCACTCTCCACTGATTCCCATGCAGAGATAAAATGACTGTAACTGTCTGGTAACGACATCAGCACTTTAGTGATTAGGAACTTCTCTGATATTTCCTCCCCACCTTGTTTCAGTTGACAAGCCATTTCTTGTAGCTTTGATAAATGCGTTGATAAGTCCCCGTCTTCATATTTGTATTGAAAGAACCTTTGTTGCAGCATCAAGGTGCCCGTTGAAGATCTCGCTTCATAAATATGCTATTGAGCTTTTTCCACATTGCCTCCGCCGTCTCACATGTCAGCAAATGAACCATAGCTGCCTCACTTAGCCTGGACACAATGATAGTTTGTGCCTTTGCATCTTTTGACGTCCAAATCTTTTCATTATCGGCTTGCTTTTCCTCGCCATTTACTATCTTGAACAAGTCAGCCCCTCTCAGTATGACTGAAACCTGGAATTTCCAGACGCTCCAATTTTTCTGCCCTTCCAGCTTGATCGCTGGTGATGCTGTGGAATCCATCTTCAACGCGTGTCAATTTCCACCCTGCACGAGCCTGATGTCGTAAGATACGACCACCTCCAGACTCCGCTAGTCATTTCAATCGAAAGACGTCGACTACCGGATATAGGCCTCACCCAAGCATCGCAACATAGACAGGTCATGCGCTTCTCGCATTCTCTTCGATCCACATAACTTGTGTGAGAATTTGCTGCGTTCTACGTATTTAGTTCTGCATAACAGACAAGTAACAACATCTTTATTGAAATATTGCAGCTGAAAAAGGATGTAAGGGTGACATGAACGCAACATTCTCGGAGTGTCCCAGTAAATGTCCTGCCACTTGCTGCGACCCTGATCCAATATGCATTGAAGGCTGTGCAGATCCCGGCTGCGTATGCAATGAGGGATTCATTCTGTCTGAACCTGGTGGTCCTTGTATTAGACCTTGCGACTGTCCAGGTAAGGCCATTCATTCTCATCATTTTAGTCGACTGAAGTGTACTATTGGATAGAGGCCTCTCCCAAGCGTCGCCACACGGATAGGTCATGTTCTTCTTGCATTACCTCCATTCTATATAACTTGTGTGAGAATTAGTTGTTATTTACGTATTTAGTTCTGTATAACAGACGAGTATCAACATTTTTGTGCAAATATTGCAGCTGAAAAAGGATGTAAGGGTGACATGAACGCAACATTCTCGGAGTGTCCCAGTAAATGTCCTGCCACTTGCTGCGACCCTGATCCAATATGCGAAAAAGGCTGTGCAGATCCCGGCTGCATATGCAAAAAGGGATTCATTCTGTCTGAACCTGGTGGTTCTTGTATTAGACCCTGCGACTGTCCAGGTAAGTCCATTCATCATCATCATTTTAATCGAAAAACGTCCACTACTGGGTATAGGCCTCTCTCAAGCGTCGCCGCATGGACAGGTCATGTGCTTCTCGCATTAACTTCAGTACACATAATTTGTGTGTGAATTAGTTGTTATTTACGTATTTAGTTCTGTATAACAGACCAGTAACAAAATGATTGTGCAAATATTGCAGCTGAAAAAGGATGTAAAGGTGACATGAACGCAACATTCTCGGAGTGTCCCAGTAAATGTCCTGCCACATGCTGCGACCCTGATCCAATATGCGAAAAAGGCTGTGCAGATCCCGGCTGCATATGCAAAAAGGGATTCATTCTGTCTGAACCTGGTGGTTCTTGTATTAGACCCTGCGACTGTCCAGGTAAGTCCATTCATCATCATCATTTCAATCGAAAGACGTCCACTACTGGATATAAGCCTCTCTCAAGCGTCGCCACATGGACAGGTCATGTGCTTCTCGCATTATCTTCAGTACATATAACTTCTGGGAGAATTAGTTGCTATTTACGTATTTAGTTCTGTATAACAGACCAGTAACAAAATTATTGTGCAAATATTGCAGCTGAAAAAGGATGTAAAGGTGACATGAACGCAACATTCTCGGAGTGTCCCAGTAAATGTCCTGCCACATGCTGCGACCCTGATCCAAAATGTGAAAAAGGCTGTGCAGATCCCGGCTGCATATGCAATGAGGGATTCATTCTGTCTGAACTTGGTGGTCCTTGTATTAGACCCTGCGACTGTCCAGGTAAAGCCATTCATCATCATCAATTCAATCGAAAGACGTTCACTACTGGAAATATGCCTCTGCCAAGCATCGCCACATGGACAGGTCATGTGCTTCTCGCATTATCTTCAGTACATATAACTTCTGGGAGAATTAGTTGCTATTTACGTATTTAGTTCTGTATAACAGACCAGTAACAAAATTATTGTGCAAATATTGCAGCTGAAAAAGGATGTAAAGGTGACATGAACGCAACATTCTCGGAGTGTCCCAGTAAATGTCCTGCCACATGCTGCGACCCTGATCCAAAATGTGAAAAAGGCTGTGCAGATCCCGGCTGCATATGCAATGAGGGATTCATTCTGTCTGAACTTGGTGGTCCTTGTATTAGACCCTGCGACTGTCCAGGTAAAGCCATTCATCATCATCAATTCAATCGAAAGACGTTCACTACTGGAAATATGCCTCTGCCAAGCATCGCCACATGGACAGGTCATGTGCTTGTTGCATTATCTTCAGTACATATAACTTGTGTGAGAATTAGTTTTTATTTACGTATTTAGTTCTGTATAACAGACCAGTAACAAAATGATTGTGCAAATATTGCAGCTGAAAAAGGATGTAAGGGTGATGTGAACGCAACATTCTCGGAGTGTCCCAGTAAATGTCCTGCCACATGCTGCGACCCTGATCCAAAATGTGAAAAAGGCTGTGCAGATCCCGGCTGCATATGCAATGAGGGATTCATTCTGTCTGAACTTGGTGGTCCTTGTATTAGACCCTGCGACTGTCCAGGTAAAGCCATTCATCATCATCAATTCAATCGAAAGACGTCCACTACTGGATATAGGCCTCTCTCAAGCGTCGCCACATGGACAGGTCATGTGCTTCTCGCATTATCTTCAGTACATATAACTTCTGGGAGAATTAGTTTTTATTTACGTATTTAGTTCTGTATAACAGACCAGTAACAAAATTATTGTGCAAATATTGCAGCTGAAAAAGGATGTAAAGGTGACATGAACGCAACATTCTCGGAGTGTCCCAGTAAATGTCCTGCCACATGCTGCGACCCTGATCCAAAATGTGAAAAAGGCTGTGCAGATCCCGGCTGCATATGCAATGAGGGATTCATTCTGTCTGAACTTGGTGGTCCTTGTATTAGACCCTGCGACTGTCCAGGTAAAGCCATTCATCATCATCAATTCAATCGAAAGACGTTCACTACTGGAAATATGCCTCTGCCAAGCATCGCCACATGGACAGGTCATGTGCTTGTTGCATTATCTTCAGTACATATAACTTGTGTGAGAATTAGTTTTTATTTACGTATTTAGTTCTGTATAACAGACCAGTAACAAAATTATTGTGCAAATATTGCAGCTGAAAAAGGATGTAAAGGTGACATGAACGCAACATTCTCGGAGTGTCCCAGTAAATGTCCTGCCACATGCTGCGACCCTGATCCAAAATGTGAAAAAGGCTGTGCAGATCCCGGCTGCATATGCAATGAGGGATTCATTCTGTCTGAACTTGGTGGTCCTTGTATTAGACCCTGCGACTGTCCAGGTAAAGCCATTCATCATCATCAATTCAATCGAAAGACGTTCACTACTGGAAATATGCCTCTGCCAAGCATCGCCACATGGACAGGTCATGTGCTTGTTGCATTATCTTCAGTACATATAACTTGTGTGAGAATTAGTTTTTATTTACGTATTTAGTTCTGTATAACAGACCAGTAACAAAATGATTGTGCAAATATTGCAGCTGAAAAAGGATGTAAGGGTGATGTGAACGCAACATTCTCGGAGTGTCCCAGTAAATGTCCTGCCACATGCTGCGACCCTGATCCAAAATGTGAAAAAGGCTGTGCAGATCCCGGCTGCATATGCAATGAGGGATTCATTCTGTCTGAACTTGGTGGTCCTTGTATTAGACCCTGCGACTGTCCAGGTAAAGCCATTCATCATCATCAATTCAATCGAAAGACGTCCACTACTGGATATAGGCCTCTCTCAAGCGTCGCCACATGGACAGGTCATGTGCTTCTCGCATTATCTTCAGTACATATAACTTCTGGGAGAATTAGTTTTTATTTACGTATTTAGTTCTGTATAACAGACCAGTAACAAAATGATTGTGCAAATATTGCAGCTGAAAAAGGATGTAAGGGTGATGTGAACGCAACATTCTCGGAGTGTCCCAGTAAATGTCCTGCCACATGCTGCGACCCTGATCCAAAATGTGAAAAAGGCTGTGCAGATCCCGGCTGCATATGCAATGAGGGATTCATTCTGTCTGAACTTGGTGGTCCTTGTATTAGACCCTGCGACTGTCCAGGTAAAGCCATTCATCATCATTAATTCAATCGAAAGACGTTCACTACTGCATATATGCCTGTGCCAAGCATCGCCACATGGACAGGTCATGTGCTTGTTGCATTATCTTCAGTACATATGACTTATGTGAGAATTAGTTTTTATTTACGTATTTAGTTCTGTATAACAGACCAGCAACAAAATTATTGTGCAAATATTACAGCTGAAACAGGATGTAAGGATGATGTGAACGCAACATTCTCGGAGTGTCCCAGTAAATGTCCTGCCACTTGCTGCGACCCTGATCCAATATGCAACAAAGGCTGTGCAGATCCCGGCTGCATATGCAAAAAGGGATTCATTCTGTCTGAACCTGGTGGTTCTTGTATAAGACCCTGCGACTGTCCAGGTAAATCCATTCATCATCATCATTGCAATCGAAAGTCGTCCACTACTGGATATAGGCCTCTCTCAAGCGTCGCCACATGGACAGGTCATGTGCTTCTCACATCAACTTCAGTATACATAACTTGTGTGTGATTTAGTTGTTATTTACGTATTTAGTTCTGTATAACTGACCAGTAACAACATTTTTGTGCAAATATTGCAGCTGAAAAAGGATGTAATGGTGATATGAACGCAACATTCTCGGAGTGTCCCAGTAAATGTCCTGCCACTTGCTGCGACCCTGATCCAATATTCATTGAAGGCTGTGCAGATCCCGGCTGCGTATGCAAAAAGGGATTCATTCTGTCTGAACCTGGTGGTCCTTGTATTAGACCCTGCGACTGTCCAGGTAAGGCATTTCATCATCTTCATTTCAGTCGATAGACGATCACTAGAACTGGATATAGGCCTCTCCCAAGCGTCGCCACATGGACAGGTCATGTGCTTCTCGCATTATCTCCAATCCGTATAACTTGAGTGAGAATTTATTGATTTATACGTATTTCTTTCTGTATTAGACATGTGCCAGATGAACCTTTTAGGTACTTTATACTTACGAGTATGACATACACATATAAGGGTTGTTATCGCTTATTCTAATTAATTCATGTTATTTTTCAGAATTATGAGCATGGATGAATTAGGCTCCACTTCTCATGACCGGTCTATTTCTGCAATTTATATTCATAGGGAAAATCATTTTTATTTTACTCTGTTCTATTTTGATACTGATAAAATTGAGTCAACGCTTTTTCTGTTTTGCTGAAACGAAATTTAATTTTAGTCTTGATAAATAAAACATTTTCGAAAGAATCGGTGATATTTCTAATATTCCTAGAAATTTTCTTGTTTTCCCTCAAACTACAATAAAAGAAAGGCCTCATGAATCAAAAATACATCATTTTCACCTCAGCACCCCAAACAAGCAGGTTTTGCTGTCTACAAACAGACAAATTTCGATTTTACTGCGAGCGTGAGACAAAGTAACTTTTTAATATTTTTTTTCTTATTGCCGACATCATTTCGTAGGTCTACTCACAAAATTCGAAAGATTTTATTTTCACTTTTTTCTGTTAGTTTTACTTCGATACGAAATAAGCGAGAGATAGAGAGAAGTCGATTCGAAGTTCGATTTTAAATTCCATGTTAATAATAAAACGTTCGGATACAAATATAACATGTTGTATTTTTTACCCGATTACGGCGAAGTAAAAAGGAGGGTGATGATTTTGACCGGTATGTTTTACCTTTAGGTAATAATAGGGGTTTAAATATGAAATTGCCGTTTATAACGTACTGGCCACTTTTAATTAAAATGAAACCTGCATCATGATGTGAGATTCCAGAGTGAAACTTTTTTTACAAGATTATATTTTTTAGGTACTTACAATTATTTTTGCATTCAGCTTTTAAAGTAAAGATGGATACATGGAAAATTAGAGTTATTACTCAACTACGGCGAATAAAGGAGGGTTATGATTTTGACCGGTATGCATGTATGTATGTTCATCCGTTCCCTCATATCTTCTAAACGACTCATCGCAATTCGACAAATGAGGTATCGTTGGAAGCGTCTTGGTGACGTGACGTCATATTAAATAAAAAATGGAGCCTACTAGAGGAAAGTCACGAACTAAAAAATTTTTTTTCTTAATCTTACCATATTGTGTATCAAATGCAAGGGCTTATTATTAGCACATTTAAAAAATATATTATATAATATTATAACCACAAAAAAAAAAAGTAATAAAAACTAAACCCAACTATGACAAAAAAGTCAATCAACTAAGAAAATATAAATAAGACACCACAGAAAGACAAATTAAAAATCTCGAGTCGGAGTCCGGAGAGATTACGTAGTTTTTATATATTTTTTTAGTTTTTTTAGGGTTCCGTAGTCAACAAATAACCCTTATAGTTTCGACATGTCCGTCTGTCTGACCGTCCGTCTGTACGTCTGTCCTTCTGTCCGCGGCTTAGCTCAAAGACCGTTGGTACTAGAAAGCTGAAATTTGGTATGGATATAAATATAATTCACGCCGACAAAGCGGTAAAATAAATTTGTTAAAAATATTTTTTTTAGGGTACCTCCCCTACAATTGAATTGGGGATTTTTTTTTTCTCGTCATTCCCTTGGTGTGGCGTATTGTTGGAAAGGTCATTTGAATAATGGGAGTTTGTTAAACCATTTTTGGATTCAGGGATCCGTTTGCGGAATATTAAGCTTTAAAGTGCAAATTTTTGTTACAGTCAAGTGTCCCCCCCCCCTGCCAGCTAAATGGTTGGGTTTGGAAATGTGAAAAAATTCACGGCAGTAGTATATTTATCGAAATTAAAAGAAAAGCTATCACCACTACGAAGGCTCCACCAGTTACCGAGTAATAATCGACCAACGTTAATTTGCATGGGAGAACAAGTTTTTCAACTACAATGTTAAGTTTGTTGGATAAATTCATCCCAACTACGGAACCCTCCATTGTGCGTAGTTCGACATGTACTTGGCCGTTTTTTTTTTAATACGAGTTCCGACGTGGAACCAACCCAGCGGAAACAGCTCGCAATATCAATGCTGTATTTGGAGAGGATATGGCTAATGAACGTACCGTGCGTTTTTGGTTTATACGCATTCGTAGTGGAAACTCCGACTTGAAGAATGAACCACGAGAAAGACCAGCCATCAAGGTAAATAACGATGAATTGGCTGCGATGGTAGAAGCCTATCCATATCAAACTACCAAGGAACTAGCGGCATGGTTTGATGTTAGCATAAGCATACCCACAATAATGACCCATTTGCATCAATACGTGAAACAAAGCTTGAAAAATAGTTGCCCCATGATTTGACTGATCTGCAGAGAGAAGCGCGCGTTGAAGCTTGCCTTACCTACCTTTTTGAACCTATAAAGAAATGAAGGGGTTTTGGGGTGAATTGTGATGTGTGATGAAAAGTGGATCAGGTGATCTACCTGATTTTGATAATCATCTTTACTGTATAATTTATGTGTTTCTCTTTGTACGTTACCAAAGCTATTTGCATCTCATGTCTTTGAATCCCTCGCTGTGCTAATGATTCTAACCTAGAATCACTCGCTACGCTCGTGATTCAATTATAGAATCCTTCGCTTACTCGGGATTCAAAATCAACACTTGCAGCAAAAACCAACTTTGCTCTCTTGTTGCACAATAGTAGATTGTTGCACCGAGCGCCAAGTGAGTTATTAATGCACGACGGTTATGTTGGTGCCCGAGCGCACGCGAGGGCACTAAATTAACACGAGGGCACTAAATTAGCAAGGTGCGTAACCTACTTTTCTTTCAACTACCAATCTACCTACCGTGATAAAATATACCTACTCAAAATAAAAACTCAAGTTAACGAAAAAAAAGTTATCCCGCGACTTTTGCGGCAAAAGATTATTAACAATTTCATTTGCAGCTGTTTTTATACTTTCTGGAGTTGTATTCATATCGCTATCAAAAACTTTGATACTTCATATTTAGCAAGAAAAGTTAAAAAAAATGGAAAGACAGACAGACAGAAAGACAGACAGTTGACAGACTAACGGACTGATGGATGGGCGGACGGACGGACAGACGGACGGACGGGCAGACAGACAGACAGACAGACGGACGGACGGACAGCCTGACGGACGGACAGATGGACGGACGGATGGAAGGACTTGTATATTATTTATATATGTATATCTATATATATTATAGGTATATATATAGTGAATCTGTATGTAAGTAAATGTATCATAAGTTTATAGCTTCTTATACTGTAAAACCTGTCTCATCTATGCATTATGATATAATATAATATTATAACTAATTTTAATGTCTTTGACATATCTCGGGACCCTGGGGTCCCGGGCCTTTGGAAGGCGTACGAGGGGCCGAAGTCAACTCGCAGAGGCCCGTTAGACATCCATAATGAACTGGGGCACTAACCGACGACTATCCCTGTTCGCACTATGCAATGCAACCAAGGACAACCCCCGGTTGGTGTAGGACTATTGCAGAACATGGAAACAAAGATATTGGACTATGGGTTTGGGTGGGTTGGTGGACTGGTTATTTTGAACTATGGAAAGACTATGGCCCCTGCCTGACCAATGTTTTTAATATAAAATACATAGATAAAATGGCAGGGGGTGACTTGCACACTCAATAATGGGCCCCCCAAAAATGGTCGCTAGCACAGTGTCGTAGCGACAAGGGGGCAACATGTCCTGAGGTGCTTGAGAGGAGTGGAGAGGTATTTCACGGCTATCAGGACAATCCCGGAAGTACGGTCAAGATCCCTACCAGCATCTTACTGGAATACTTCCTTCCTCCGAGCACGTTTGCTCTTGCGAATTTCCACTCAAGCCGGCCAATAAAGGCAAGAATGAGGTGCAAGCTCTGTTCCTCGTCAGTGTTCACTCCAGCCGGCCAATAAAGGCAAGCCAGAGGTGAGGAACAAGACTTATCCCGGGAGGTAGGGTCCGTGGGGTCGCTACTGCCCAACAGCTCACCACATGCTGCCCTGCGGGTTTCTGTATCTCTCTTAGTCTGGCTCCTCACCCTAGACCTGTTTCGGCAAAGTAAAACTCTACCGACACAGACCCAGAGTTCGGAGCGCGCAAGCCCCACCACGACGTCAACGTAGAGATACAACGGTGGGGTTATTATTATTATTATTTTTCTCTTTGTTCGTCACAATCAGAGCACCTGCCACCTAATCTCTACACCACCCTTGTTTGACTGGTAGAGAATGCCTAAGGCATTAAGTCCGCCTTTGTACCTCTTTTTTGAGTGCGAAAAGTTTAAATAAATAAGGACGGACAAGCGGACGGATGAAAGGACGGACGGACAGACATACAGACAGACAGAAAGACAAACAGATGGACGGACGGACGGACGGATGCGTGCACGGACGGATGGACGCACAGACAGACGGACGGACAGACTGACGGACGGCCGGGTAAACGGACTGACGGACAGACAGACGGACGAAAGGACAGACAGACAGACGGTGAGACGAACCTTAGTAATAGGGTCCCGTTTTACCCTTCGGGTATGAAACCTAAAAACAGTGCATTAATGAAAAACAGTGCAACAATGAAATTTCATACAACTTTACTGCATTGTTTGGTTCTAAGCGAAAAGAACGTCCTTTGTGATCGGTCTTGTAGTGATTACTGATAACATTACTATGTAGTTGAAAGAAAATAACTATTTAACCTCACAAGCTCGAAAAGATTCTGTTTATCATTCAAAATCTGAGTGCAAAAGTGTATT
Organism: Lithophane leautieri; assembly: GCA_949152455.1. NCBI lineage: Eukaryota > Metazoa > Arthropoda > Insecta > Lepidoptera > Noctuidae > Lithophane > Lithophane leautieri. The sequence goes on from OX424470.1 coordinate 12,012,270, forward strand.
TTATCCGCTAACGTGGAAAAAGTTTTTAAAATTCGAACCTTTCTATTTAACAATTTTCTATACCGCCGGTCTACTGACAACGCATTAATACTTATTTCATGTCAGTGCGCCAACCTCATTTTTAGAATAATCGCACTAGCCAGCACGAAAAAAAAATCGTTCAATGCGCCGAACGCGCCTAAAGAAGTTTTCAGTTCAAAAATCTTTTTATAATTTTCTTCTATAATTATAATCAATTCGTTTTCCATCATTTTAGTTTGTTTACCAGTGAAAGAGTTAGTGCAAGCGATACATACTGCCGAATTGAGCTTTCTTCCGGAAAATTGCTTGAAAAGTGCATAAAAGGGTACCTACAATATTTGTTCAATGCATGCAGTGAAAAGTTGTGTGTTTCGCTCGGCAGCAAAGTTAAAAGTTATTCTGCGTCTCGTACCTTTGAAACCTTCGCACTTATTTGAACCATTCGCTTCGCTCATGGTTCAATCCTAGAATCCTTCGCTTGCTCAGGTCTCAATACAAGTACTCGCACCAAAAAACAACTTTGCAGCCTTGCATAAAAAATAACGATTGTTCTGCGCAAAAGTTTTGCATGGGAAGACAAATAACATCCATCTTACGCAGGTTTGTTTCGAAAAATTTCGATTATGGCGTGTGACCCATTTATGTTCCTATATTTGGTGATCTGTAATCATGAATTTCAGCACAAGATACTAGAAGGCTATCAAAAAAAATTGTTTGTCCATAGAAAAGTGCACCTACGCGGTCAAAATGAAAGGAACAGCAATTTCTTTTTTAATTACTGATGAAAATTTTTAACGCTCCCTTGGAATCTTGTACTGAATCCATGTTAATTGGTTGCGCGTCGCTGACCCTGCCACCCTGTAGAGGTATTCACCAAATTAGCTAGTAGCCTTCATTGTGGTATTCAATATTTTGTTGGTTATTCAGGATAGTGGGGTCTACATGACCAGAGATTTCACCAAATAGAGAGGTTTGGAAGGAAAAAGGGGAGATCTTTGCCCAACAGTGTGACAAAAGGACGGTTAACAAAAAAAAAAAAAACGATTATTTTGCCATAGCACTGCTAACACTACAGCTATTACAACTTTAGAACTGTCAATTTTCTATTTAAAATAATTGGTTTCTTATGAAACTTCTCTAATCTCAGGCAATGAAAGACTACATGCATAAACAAAGGCTCAAGGCAAATTCAGAATTGAATATCCTGATTGTTTAAAAAAATGTGAAGAAAAATAAAATGAAATGAAAAGCGTTTATTCGCAGAAATCATTCCTTACCACCTAAATATTACCTCTGCCAAACTGCACAGCAGTTTGTTGGCAGACGCAGCTCCTTTTTACCGACTTCAAAAAAGGAGGAGGTACTATGTTCGGAAGACTGTTTTTTTTTTTTTTTTTTTTTTTTTTTTTTTATGTTCACCGATTACTCCGCCGTTTGTGAACCGATTTAAAAAATTCTTTTTTTGTTCAAAAGCTTATACTTCTGAGGTGGTCCCATTGTCACCAAGTCAGGATCTGATGTTGGGATCCTAGAGAAATCGAGGGGAACTTTCAAAAATCGTAAGGGCAACTAGTGCATTCCTTAATTCATTCATTAAGTATTTTACAGCACTACAATTTTATGAAGGTCTGGAGTCGATCTGATGATGGAGCCGAAAGACAGTCAAGGGAACTCCTCAATGGTTTACAGCAGATACCTCGTGTTTGGGCTTGATTAATTTGTATTGATAAAAACTTTACACTTTGATGGGTTGTGACTGTCGTTAGGGGTCTGATGATGAAGACGAAAGACAGTCGAGGGAACTCCTCAGTGGTTTACAGCAGATATCTTGTGTTTGGGCTTGATTAATTTGTATTGATAAGAACCTTACACTTGGATGGGTTGTGACTGTCGTTAAGGGTCTGATGATGAAGACGAAGGACGATTAACGGAACTCCTCAACGGTTCCAAGTAATTACCTTGTGTTTGGACTTAATTCATTTATATTGATAAGAACTTTGCAACCATATAGGTTGTAAGTGACATTACAAATCTGATTATGGTCACCTTATAATATGATGATGAGGGGAACTATACAGTGTAAGCAAATGTATAGTGTTCACCCTTATATTCTTGAGAAGGCACGGGAGTCTCATTAGCCAGCCGGTTTCGTATAACATCTAAACGATACTTGCGCTGTACAGACGACTCGCCACTTAATCGTTTTTGAATAAGATTGAGTCGGCAGATCTTATCATTTGGCGACTCCTGCGACAAATGAGAATGCATGTTATTTCTTATCTGAGATAACCTAGCATGAAGAGCTAACGGTGATTCTTGGGAACCGGACACTCCGTTTGCGATTCTTAGATAGGCGTTCTTTTTCAGCAGTATTAGTCTCTTTAATTCTGTTTTTCTTCATGCGGGCGGCTCCTTTAGTTGGTCTACCCATGGTGATTACAAAAATCAAATTACACAAAAAATGGAAAAATAATAAAACTTAAAAAAAAAAATTGACCGACTTCAAAAAAAACAAAACAAAAAAGGACTACTGTACTAAAACCAAACGACAAAAGTACTTCTTTAATAATAAGAGAAAAATAAAAAAATAAAAAAATAACTTTAATTTCGGAAGTCGGTGGCCAAAAACTAAAATTAAAAGGAAAGACACCGACTTCCGAAATTAAAGTAATTTTTTTATTTTTCTCTTATTATTAAAGAAGTACTTTTGTCGTTTGGTTTTAGTACAGTAGTCCTTCTTTGTTTTGTTTTTTTTGAAGTCGGTCAATTTAAAAAAAAAAAGTTTTTTTAATAAATTTTAGACATACTCAACACTTTTTCACCTATAGGTACGCTAAACTATTATCGAATTCTCAAACAAACAAGTCTTCAAATATCCTGAATATTTAAAAATTTGTAACAGTAGCTGGAGTTAGTCAATGCCAACGGACACTTATATTTCCTCAGAACGACTGTAAAGTGTAAACTTATTGCCTTTCGTCTGATTGCTTAAAAGCATCGTGTTACCTATGTTTCATATTTTCAAAGATTCATATTCAAGTCAATTTTGGTCGATTTAATGACTTATAAATAGCTTTTTATTTAATTAAGATTCTATTATTATATCTTTTACAATATTTATCTAACTATTTATACTAGATCGACTAGACTATTTTAAATGACTAACTAACTATACAACTAAATACAAAAAAAGGATACAGGCGTCGAAGTATTCATCCGCATCGTTGTCATCCGGAAACCTGCCCAGAAGACTGGCAGCATTGAGTGGCAATGCTAATTATTTGAAATTTTAGCTGCTTTTTTAATTTTGATTATCACATGGTTCGTTGAATGGTTATTGAGCATAGAATTAAGTATGATCAACCGTTCATACACGTCCTAAAAAAGCTCCGGGCCTGTATCGATATTTTACGAATGGTCTATTTCGCACTCTGCCAGTCTATCATACAATACTGTCGCATATGGGGACGCTCTGGCAGAACCACATTTATCACACTAGAGAGGGCGCAACGGGCACTAATCAAGGTTGCCCTTAAAAAACCTTTCTGGTCCCTACAGACCTTGTCTACCGTGAGTTTGTAGTCCTCAGAGTACGGCAAATTTTAATACTCCAAGCAACTATTAAATACCACGCTAAAATAAAAATAAACTGGCTAAGTGCATGTCGAACCACGCGCAATGAAGGGTTCCGTAGTTGGGATGAATTTATTCCAAGCACAAACTTAACTGTGTAGTTGAAAAACTTTTACTCTCATACGGAATGTATGGGAAAACATGTTTTTGCAACTGCAAATGTAAGTTAGTCGATTATTACTCGGTAACTTGTAGAGCCTACTTAGCTATGATAGTTTTCCTTTTATTTTCGTCATATATACTACTAGTGTGAATTTTTTCACCTATCCAAAATCAACCATTTAGCTGGCAGGGACACTTGACTCTAACAAAAATTCGCACTTTAAAGCTTAATATTTCGCCAACGGATCCCTGAATCCAAACATGGTTTCTACAAACTCAAATATTTTTGAATGACCTTTCCAACGACATCCCGCACCATAGAGTAGGCGAGAAAAAAGAAGTTCCCAAATTAAGGGAAGGCGATGTACACAAAAATAAAAAAATTGTCATGATTTTTTTACCACTTTGTCAGCGTTATTTATATGTATACCCATACCAAATTACAGCTTTCTAATACCAACAGTCTCTGAGCTAAGCCGCGGACAGACGGACGTGGCGAAACTATATGGGTTCCTTGTTGACTACGAAAGCCTAAAAAACGGGCTGACTACAACGAAATAATAAACAAACGTGTCTTTAGAGTACTCATTCTTTCTTTCTTTTTATTCGCTTCGCTCTTGACAGAGCGGTCGTGGTCACGATGATTTTTTTCCAATCGCAGGTGTAGTCGTTGCCCGCCTCACGATCTCTCTCCATCTGGTTCTGTTACATGACAGTCTGGCGCATTCATTTACAGGGCCTCATTCATTTACAGAGTACCCATACCAAACGCCAAATCCCAACTAGTTCGACGTTGTACCTTTTATTCCCATCTAAACACTTACAATAAAGTTAGTAAAATCTGCAACCTAAGAGACTGCTCAACTACAAGTTGTAAGAAAATCCTAACTTCAGCTTTTCTAATATTAAAATACGATGATACCGACGCGAAGCCTTGATATAGAACCTACGTCACACACATACACCATCCCACACACCATCTCACCTCACCTCACCGACTCCACGGACCCTATCTCCCGGGAGAAGTCTTGTTCCTCATCTCTGGCTTGCCTTAATAGAACGGCTCGAGTGCACACTGACGAGGAACAGAGCTTCCACCTCATTTTTGCCTTTATTGGGCGACTTGAGTAGAAATTCGCAAGAGCAAACGTGCTTGGAAGGAAGTATTCTAGTAAGTGCTAGTGTAGGGATCTTGACCATCTGCCGGGCTCTGGGATAGTTCTGGGGGCGTGTCAGACTCTTACTGACTAAAACCCGCCGGTGTTCCTTCAGTTGCCTGTATATATCATTGGTCAGACAGGGGTCATAGTACTTCCATAGTTCCTGGTAACGTTTTGTTTCCATGCTGTACCAACCGGGGATTGTCCTTTGAGTGCACTGCATAGTGCGTACGGGGATAATATAATCAGTTGAAGTCTCATTCCATTTAAGGTTGTCCAAAGGGCCTCTGCGAGTTGGCTTGGGTCTCTTGTAGGCCTTCCAAAGGACCGGGATACTTACTCCCGAAATTCGAAAATGTAAAAATAAATAACAATAATTAATATTATGAATTGCATATACTACCTACAAGATAACCTTGCCTCGATACGACAGCGCCAACTCACTGTATACTAAAAAAATCTTGGAGTTCATGTAGCGGTCTGTATTCCATTTGTTTCTAGTTTAAATAACGATTAATTGAACAAACGAAATTGCTAATAAAAGGGACAGTCTGCCATTTATAATTTACTGACAGCGATGCAAATAAAACATTATCTACTCCTTGCTTCAGGAGAACAAGGTGGAATAATCCGTTAAAAGACTTAACTACTGCTGATTTGTATCGATATGTTTTGTTTGATAATGCCTAGGACAAAAAAAAAATTATAGAACTAAAACCCAACTACAAAAAAGTCAATTAAAAAGGTATAATCAAGACATCACAGAGAGATTTTTTTTAAGTTCATGACTTTAGTGTTCATGTCCTCTAGTGGAAGTCATATAGTGACGTCACATAGCCTATAACCAGTGGACGATCAAGACGCTTCCAACGATACCTCATATTTTGTCAAATTATGATTAGTAGTTTAGAAGATATGAGGGAACAGGTGAACAAACATACATACATACCGGTCAAAATCATAACCCTCGTTTTTGTTTCGCAGTAGTCGAGATAAATATCCATCACATCACTAAAAATTTATTTTACGTAGGTGCCGTTCGAGACTGCAAATAATATTAATAAACCGTTCCGTAAAGGGTAGGCGTTTTGGGGGACTGTCTTATGTAATTTTGACTTTCGAAAAGTGCTGATTCGCAGCTTAGTTTGAATAAATGACTTTTGATTTCGTTACCTTTCACGCTTCAACGCCTGAATGGATTTGAATGATAGGTGTTGGGGTAGACCTAGATTAGGACATAGGATACGTTTTCATCATGGTAGCACCTGCACCTGGGCGACGCCGCGGGCAGAAGGTAGTATTACAAGTTACTACTCTATATACTATACTAAAGATACCTTAAATATGAATTCGTAGAAATATTTCAGTAATATGCCCAGATAAAACCACCCTAAGGCTGACTGCTAGAAAATGCCTCAGGCATTAAGTCCGCCTTTGTACAGTAGATTTTTTTACTTGTGCATAAAGTTTTAGTAAATAAATAAATAAAAGTAGCTTTTACAAATTAAATAAATACAGAAAGTAGGTACATAAATTGAATTTACTTTCAAAATTAAATGTAGGACTGGAAAAAAATTCAAGGAAAATGGAATGAAAATGAGCACTAAAATTAGCCTAAGTGAGTAGCAGTCCTTAGAGTATTTCAGCATCGTTTGGGTTCCTCATCCATACTAATATTATAAATTCGAAAGTAACTCTGTCTTTGTTGCTGTCTGTGTTATCTTTTCACGCCACTAAACCACCACTAAACGGATTTCGACAACATTTGGCAAGGAGATAATTATGGCACCCTGGGGAAGGACATAGGCTAATTTTTATCAACATACCGCGTGAGCGAAGCCGCGTGCGGAAGCTAGTTTATTATATTTTTCTTTCCGACCAAGCCTTAAAGAAACATTGCATAGGAAGTTGCAAATCGCTTACCATTTGCCAAATGCACTAACACTAGTGTTTCAGTTGTGTATTATAATTACTAAGAAATTAGGTTTTATGCTCTGGTAAATAAATGATTACATTTTTAGGGTTCTGTACCCAAAGGGTAAAACGGGACCCTATTACTAAGACTCCGCTGTCTGTCTGTCTGTCCGTCTGTCACTAGGCTGTATCTCATGAACCGTGATAGTTAGACAGTTGAAATTTTCACAGATGACGTATTTCTGTTGCCGGTATCAACAAATATTAAAAAACAGAATAATATAAATATTTACCATACAACAAACGTGATTTTTTGCCGTTTTTATAGGTAATGGTACGGAACCATTCGTGCGCGAGTCCGACTGGCACTTGGCCGGTTTTTTTTATTTTGAATGAGATGTGCTATTCTTGCTTCAACTGCTTTTAGATGGCTGCCACTGATTGCTTTATTTTGTATTAGTTTACATTAACAGCTTATTACATTACTAGCTGCGCCCCGCGGTTTCACCCGCGTAAGTCTCGATCCCGTGGGAATATCGGGATAAAAAGTATCCTATGAGTTAATCCAGGTTATAAACTATCTGTTTACCAAATTTCATCCAAATCCATTCAGCTGTTTTTGCGTGATTGAGTAACAAACATCGAAACACACAAACTTTCACAATTATAATATTAGTAGGATTACGCGCTCCTTAAAGATGATTTTTCAACATTAGTAAAAACCGAATTTTCGCTGCAAGTTTTTCTATAGATCACAGATCATAAATATAGTACTACTAATACAATTAATGCCGCTAGGCCGTTATCAAACAAAGATGGCGGAGCGTCTGCCTCACCGAATCAGTTTTTTTTACTAGCCAACCTTATTTTTGTTGAACATTAAAAAATATAAAAAGGTCTTTCGTAGGTATCTAATATCTACTCAAAATACAAGACCTCGACGCTAATATAAAAGTCACACTTAGCCGGGGGTTTATAATTACAATTAAAAACAGTGCATCTTTTCCATTATTATACTCTACCTACCAAATTAAAATAAAACATCTTAGTCAATGTGGCTCGTGGCTAAGTAATAACAGCCGCACCGAGTCGATCCATCAGGTTAAGCTACGCTTGCCGGGGTTAGTCGGTGGATGGGTGACCATCTTTACATACCGAGACTCCTCCGTGCCTCGGAAAGCACGTTAAGTCATTCGTGGATCTTTGACAGCCGTTACGGGTCGTCAGAAACCCGAAAGTCTGACAACAAGTCTTACCAACGGGTACCGTATTACCACAGTTACTGGGTTGTGGAGTTCAGATAGGCAGTCGCTCCATGTAAAATACTGGTATTTAGCTGCATTCGGTTAGACTGGAAGCCGACCCCAACATAGTTGGGAAAAGGCTAGGCAGATGATGAGTCAATGAATATTGCCGTTGAACAAAATTGAATATTTTTATTTAGCAAAAACGATTTCACTGTCGACAAATCGAGCAATGTCCCGATAAAAGCACTTGTCTTTTTATATGACGCTTACAATTGCGACCTGTTTTTTACAACTAAACAGTACCTATACATTTTTTTAAATTGATTGTTGCAAATGTTGTTATTGCAAAAATGTTTAATTATTATATCGAATTTGTTCAACTGTAATCTTGCATGTTTTTTATTTGTTTGAAACCTTTTCAATAGATACTGAGTAATTAATGTTTGTACAGCAAAGATAATAAATACTAAAGCGGTTGTACTAATTACATACAGTTCAGTTGCAATGTTGGTATACATTGGTTTTTTTATTTTGACTTTTGTTGGAGGTGTTTTTAGCGGTCACAAGCCACCACCATGTGATTCAGGTAGCCTTTTGTCTTTATTTATTTTACACTATGTCGGTTCTTTCGCTCGTTCGGTTTTTACGACTTGACAAAACATCGAGATTTAGTTATAAGTATGTAACTTTTATACTAACGTATTATGCACATCAACCTTCCGCAGTGAATTCTCTAAACGATGGTGAAAACCTCATCAAAATCTGTCGCGTGGTTTAAAAGAACAACGCAGAAATAAGGCAAGACACGAAAAGCGACTTTAATTTATAATAATATGTAATAGTCAATAGATATTATATGTATAGAAATAGATTACAACCGAGCTTTCCGGTTTAGTGGTTAGTCACTAATCACCTCTTTCAGTTTTTTTTTCTAACCATATTTATTATTATTTCTTTATTTTGAGCAGAATGTTGTTTAGCCAAACGCCTTCAAAGAAAATTCGGTAGATAATTATGGATGAAGCCGTTTTGAAGGATAAGTGACAAATGATCGAGTCGATAACGTATTCGCCCGACGATCGCTTTCTATAGGACTGGGTCAGAAAGCCACAGGCAGTGCCTAAAGCTCTTAATTTTTTTTACCAATCTTATCTATACTAATATTATACAGCTGAAGAGTTTGTTTGTTTGTTTGTTTGTTTGAACGCGCTAATCTCAGGAACTACGGGTTGGAATTGAAAAATTATTTTTGTGTTGGATAGTCCATTTATCGAGGAAGGTTATGGGCTATATAACATCACGCTACGACCAATTGGAGCGGCGCATAAATGAAAAGTGGTGCAAAAAACGGGAAAAAATATTCCTTTTTGAGAGCTTCCGTTGCGTGCGCTGCGTAAACGGTTTAAGATACGCAAATATCATGTATGATGGAATTGTTCCTCTTTAAAAGTTCTAAAAAAATTCCGCGGTGGCATACGAGTATGTCTATCTTTTAAGATTGACTCACTATAAAGGAGTTTTATCAACATAATATTAATTCTTATTCAAATAAATAGTTTTGACAACAAGGGTATTTATGTAGCAGTAAAATACTTTTTAATTCATTCGAATCGGACATTTAATTTCGAAGTTATCACGAAATGCAATACGCGAACCGTTCGCGGCCGGCGGCGCCGCTCCGCGCCGCCGCCGCCGCCGCTACGTTCCCTACTCTAGAGAGGAGAGGATGGGCACACGGGTTGACCATGACCTGGAATAGGACATAGGATACGTTTTATCCCTATATTAATTTCTACGGGATCGAGACCTACGCGGGTGAAACCGCGGGGCACAGCTAGTCTTCATATAATAGGTACCTAGCTAATGCCCGCGGCTTCGCCCATTTAGAGGTCCTTCAATTATCCAAAGGTATGTACTACCTGGATAAACTGAACTGGAACTTATCGTTGTAATATAGACATATATCACAATGTCTTGTTTTCTTCTTTTATTGTTTTTGTTGTGCTATGACTTTTGTGTGCACCAAATAAACGTTTTATTTATCTATTTATTATCTATAAAAAGCATTCTATGTCCCAACATACATATAACATTTCGTTATGCAGAAAAGAGCCTTGAGAACTATGCTTCGCATTAAACAAACGGAGTCTTGTAGGGATCATTTTAAGAAACTGCACATTCTTACAGTACCAAGCCTCTACATTCTGGTCCTGCTTGGTCATTTTATTAAAAATATCAATAAGTTTGAGACAGAAGAACAGAGACAAATCAGAATAAAAACGCGAAGAAAGGATCTACCTAATTTCATTCAGCCTAAGCTTAATGTCGTTAAACATGCCTCAAGAGTGCAATCAGTACATATGTTCAATAAATTGCCTGTACAATTTAAAAACTCTATGAATCCAAACGAATTCAAGAGAAAATTAAAGTCATTGTTATTGAGGAAATGTTATTACAGCATTGAAGAGTTTCTCAAAGATAATAGTAGTTCAAACTGATATGTGATTATATTTTAATGACCTTAAGTATTATATCCAACATTCTATCATGAAATTACATATTAATGAATTTAATTGACATACATTTCTTTGAATTGAATTTATATTGATTTTTGAATTAATATTAAGTTAAATTATTATGACTGAGACTAACAATGTTGTGTGTGACCAATGTGGAATGTAATGTTTGTATTTTTCCTGAGTTAACGATGATTGTTTAATTTTTTGTGTTAGAAATATATCCAAATTCTATCATGACATTACATATTAATGAATTTTATTGACATAGATTTCTTTGAATTAAATTTATAGTGATTTTGAATTAATATTAAGTTAAATTATTATGATTAAGACTAATAATGTTGCGAGTGTGACCGATGTGGAATTTATGTTTGTTCTCTTTTTCTTGACATTACGATATTGTTTAATTATTGAGTTACATTTATTGTTAGAATCACTATTGTTAAAACCATTGTTCGACACAAATGTAAATTTGTTGAGGAATAAATAAATAAATAAACACTCCCAACCCAGGTCATGGTCTATCCGTGTGCCAAAATTTGTTCATCCAAATCCGTTCAGCCGTTAAGGCGTGAAAAGGTAACACACAGACAGACCAATGAACAGACGGAGTTAATTTCGTGTTTATAAATATTTATTAATTTATTTATTTAATAGAATTATGGATTTAATTAGAGATTTAATTTCCACGTTTGTAGCTCCGTTCTGCCCAAAAAATGAACATTATACACGAAATAATTCACGATGCATAAGGACCTGTGCCAACAAGGGGGCGAAGATCTGCGATGATTGCAAACCCTTCACGGGATGCGTCTGCGACGGTGACCTCGTGAGACTCAAAGATGATGGCAGTGGACCCTGTGTTCCTGAACATAAATGCCGTAAGTCGAAACCATTTCAGAGGAACTCCACCCGAATTTAAAGATCACATCAGCAGTGATTTAGTTATGTCTACTCCGTTTAAGCCGAGTTTCTAGGAAAGAGAAAGAAAGAAAGAAAAATGCGTTTATTGGCATTAAAGCAGAAAAAGACACCTTAAAACTATAAAACAGAAAACAGTCATTACAGTGCCAAAAGGGTCTCAGCTCAGCATAATGCCAGATGGAAACACAAAGTGTACCACCTGACGCTGATTTTCAGCTGCAACCCACGAGTGTCATACGCTAGAATATTATTATAATAAATTAAAAACTGATTTATAAGATAGAAGAAATACAATAAATAAAATACCTAATAATTGTGAATGTTTATAAATAAAATATAATATTTAAAATGGTAACATTCCGTTTAGTCGGCATGGACAATCTGTGCGCAAAGCTGTCAAAAATAAACTATTTGTCTGACTGCCGTTTTCAACGTTTTGACATCTGGTTACATAAGTTTGACGCAATAATGAAACTAATGATGGAATTCATTATGATTTAATGTATTATCAAAGAGTTTATATGCTAGGGTTTATATGCAAAGCACTTAAAAGAAATAAAAAGAAAGTTAAAGTGGATGTGCAAGTACACGATCGTCGCGCTCGTTTGTATGTATATGACATAGTCACGCGATCAGTCAAGTCGCGTTTTGTACGTTATAATTCATGTAAAACATCGCGTAATCGCGTATTCGTGCGACTTTGGCTTTACATTAGGACACAGGATAGCAACGACGGCTTGGCAACTGCAGGATGCCTGAAATTATTGTAAAAATTACATAACCCCGTTACACGAGAAAGAGTATTTTAGAAATAGTAGACAAATACATAATAACAGCTGCGATAAGAATCCGCACCTCATTTTTACTTAAAACGAACAAAATAAATAAATAAAGAAGATCCGCAAAGGTGAATTCTCTAACGTTTTTTGCAAGTTGCAGGTCAGTTTCAGGTTGTATCTTGATAAAAACATGACTGGTGACCATAAAAAGTATGCATTTACAGAATTATAATCAGTAGAAATATTAATATATCTCTCTAAGTTAGAATTGGTCTCGAATGTCATGATTTCATGAAATAGTAATTCAGTCTATGGTGCGAAAGACGCGCGAATACGCGATTATATTTCTCAACGGCATATGAAGCCATGTCCGAGGCCCCAGGGGTAGTATTATGAAGTATTAATGCCATCATTATTCCACTGTGAAAACGGGATGGTGCTAGCGGCCTTGTATAGCTCCGTCGCTCTCTCACACTGGAAAAATGGTGGCATTAATACTTCATAATACGGCACCTGGGCGGCTTTAAAACTCACTTCAAGACACCAGGTTAATTACTCACCATACGAAAAGAAGAAGACACAATCCATCTATCGTGTCTTTCATTTTCCTACTCTTATTTTTTATAAGTAACATCCTTTTCATCGTATGGATTAAAAAAATAATTACAATTTGACGTGAAGTGTTTCTGTTTGAGAAGAAATACTTAAATACTTACCTAATTAATAATTATGTGGTACTATCTTTTGCCCCGACTTGCGCCTCCATCACATCAGCGCTATTTCTTCGTTTACGTTTAACATTCTTACTGACTTTTATATTTTTGCTCGGGTCCTTAGGATCGTAACGTGATGTTATACCTCAAGAATTGAGCTATCAAATGAAATAATATTTTTTTAACCCTAGCTCACTAACCTAAATTTCGAGTAACGTTATCACTAACCATTTGCTAATTTGACGACGGATTAAAACATAATTATTTATTTAATCAACTTCATTTATGACACAAAACGACCTTAATTAGCAGTCTTAGTTTTCTCTTTATCCAATAACATAATCTATTTTGGAAAAAACCTACATTGAGCAATGATTGCTCATAAATACAATAAACTCCATGCAAATCGCTTTTTTGCAGCCCTTGCAGATGTTCATGGTCAACAGACGTTTTTTTGCAGTTGCAAGTTTTGCGACTTCTGGCAACGTCTTGACTAAAACCTTCCTGATATATAATCGTCTATAATTTACAAATCTCCGCGATGATTAACTTCACTTTTTGTTGCAAAGTTAGTCTGAAATTTTAAGACGATCATGCGATCTATCCTGACCTAGAAAACGTGCATCTGTAATGAGTGATTACGGGTCACTAATGATGCGAATCAGGAAGATATTGGAAACGGATATGGTAGCGGAGGTCGGGATCTACTCAAAACCCTAAATGCGCTAGGCACGCGTTGTCATTTTTACGAAACATTAGTGATCCAGGGTTAAATCCGACAGGTAGTTCCAGAAATTAGCACGTTCAAACAAAAGAATAAACTCTTCCGTTTTTTTTTAATATTAGTGTTGATTATGTACTCGTATCTAGCTTAGATTATAAAAGCTTTAATATTGACTGGTCTTTTCTTCAGAATCTGGTTAATACGAAATACTAACAGATGGTGCAATTAAATAATATCCAATCAAAAACATAAATGTGAAATGGGAGCCAAATTCAATATTAAGAATAAGCGTGGTTGTCGACTTAGCCGACAAAAGAATTGAGATCTAAATGGGTGCCAAGTTCTATAGATAATCCTGAAATTTATAAAGAACATACAACATTCTAAAATAAATTTAAAACAAAATTTCTTGCAGCTTTGACTGTCTATTTAGGCATATTTATATCTTTATTCTTTATGTTATGCGCAAGTTACCGTTTCTTTATTGTAAGTGCAACATAATCTTTATCCTCTAAAATATTGGCTTGCTGATAAAAACTAGCGAAGTAAATTTTTCAGCTTCAATTCATCCTAAGTGCTTTGTGTAAATAATTGGACTATTTAATGAAATTATATTTTTAAATAGCAAACATTGTTATAGCAGAAAAACAAGAAATTCTGGAATTCATTACTTTTTGTAAAGAAATAATTATTATTCGTCAACTAAAAGTGATCTATAAAATCTATTTCAAATATAAGTAGCAAGATTGTGTAAGAATGTATTTCTTTTGGTTATAATTGTCCGCAATGGTGTCAGGTCGCTGAGCCGGTGCGGTATTGTAGTTTGTGTTAATATTGGTTGTCAAAGTTCTATTAAAAAAAAACGTGTGCTATCGGGGTAACTCCGTCAGGAACGAAGTTCCTTCCCCACGTATGATTTAATTAATTAATTTTCGCAGCCACTATTTTGCATTTACATTTTAACCTCACTATCGACTTTAGCACCCTTAAATCTTTGACGACAAAAAAAAGTAACATATCGGTACAAGTACGAATTTTTTATATTATTTTTGTATTTATGGACTACTAGCTTTAGCCCGCGGCTTCACCTGAGTGGAAATTTTCCTACGGGAACGTATTGCGTCACGATCCTGCGGAAAATCTGGACACCGCGATTCAGAAAATCGCGTCATTAGCACAGCTTCATCAAATGGTAAACTCAAACTCTCCGTTCCAAACCAAGTAATACCTAATCAGTTTTGATCGAGTGGACAGATCTTAATTAATGAAATAACTACTAAGGTTTCCTGTCCACGACGCCGGAGTTGCACCGGCGCGCGGTGCCGGACCGCATGCTTGTATATACGAATGAATATCACATTTTCATTCTGAGATGATTTTAATTTTTTTCATCTTGTGGTCCGACTCTTGTGCGGCTCCGACATCATTTGTACAGGTAGTCTAAATGTCATCTCAAGATACGGACTATGCCAATATTTCAAAACCTTTAAATCCCCGTCACCCCGGACGCGACGCACTCCTGTTGCCCGCCTCGCGGAAAACTTAAACAGCCAATGATTAACAATTATTATTTATAATTGAAAGAAAGAAAGAAAATATATTTATTCAGCACAGGCTGAAAGGCACACAATATACATAATATACAGCAGATAACAAAATAAAACATAGGAACAAAATAAAAAAAGGTGTAAACGTGCGATGTAGGGGAGTGTGATTGGTTGTCTAAGTTATATACTAATAATAATATATATAATATCCCCACCGCCGTATCTCTACGTTGACGTCGTGGTGGGGCTTGCGCGCTCCGAACCCTAGGTCTGTGCCGGTAGAGTTTACTTTGCCGGAACGGGTCTAAGGTAAGGAGGCAGACCAAGAGAGATACAAAAACCCGCAGGGCAGCATGTGGCGTGCTGTTGGGCAGTAGCGACACCACGGACCCTAACTCCCGGGAGAAGTCTCGTTCCTCATCTCTGGCTTGCCTTTATTGACCGGCTAGAGTGAACACTGACGAGGAACAGAGCTCCCACCTCATTCTTGCCTTGATTGGCCGGCTTGAGTGGAGATTCGCAAGAGCAAACGTGCTCGGAGGAAGGAAGTATTCCAGTAAGATGCTGGTAGGGATCTTGACCGTACTTCCGGGATTGTCCTGATAGCCGTGGAATACCTCTCCACTCCTCTCAAGCACCTCAGGAAGTGTTGCCTCCTTGTCGCTACGTCACTATGTGCTAGCGACCGTTTTCGGGGGCCCATTATTGAGTGTGCAAGTCACCCCCTGCCATATTATCCGTGTATATATAAAACATTGATCAGGCAGGGGACATAGTCCTTCAATAGTTTTAGGTAACCAGTCCACTATAGCCACCCAAACCCATAGCCCAATATGTTTTGTTTCCATGTTCTGCAATAGTCCTACACCATCCGGGGGTTGTCCTTGGGTGTACTTTCATAGTGTATACAGGGATAATCGTCGGTTGGTGCCTCATCCCATTTAAAATTGTCTAAGGGGCCTCTGCGAGTTGGCTTCGGCCCCTCGTACGCCTTCCAAAAGACCGGGACACCACGGTCCCAAGATAGGTAAAGAAAAAAAAAAATATATATATATAATATAATAATAATATTATAAAGAGGAAAGATTTGATTGTTTGTTTGTTTGTTTGCATTGAATAGGCTCCGAAACTACTGAACCGATTTGGCTGAAAATTGGTGGGGAGGTAGCTTAGAACCAGGAGACGGACAGAGGATACCTTTTATCCCGTTCCCGGAAGGGTAGGTTGGTAGGTGCGCCGTAGATAAGTACTTAGTGCTACCCGTGTAAAGCCGGGGCGGGCAGCTAGTGTATAATAATCTGATACCTATATATAAAACGATAAAAGCGACCTTTCATAATGGAAACAATTCTCCTACAAAAGAAAATATTTTTGCTATTATAATTTCGAATGGCGCTAGGTGTTAAAAATCGATTACTTAAAAAATATTTAAAATCGTTAAAAACAACTTTTCCGACTTTTTCCTTTGTATACACACAAATACCAAGCTGAACGCCAAATTTTAACTTTCTAGGTCATCTGGAAGTGGGTTAGGTTTTTGATCTATAGATAGGTATATAGGTAAGTCAGTCAGTGATAAAAATGCCGATTTTTAGACGTTCATATCTCAACAACCGTTTGAGCTGTATTAATGAGATTTGGGGTTCTAGTTAATCTAAGGGTGACGTTAAATAGATTTTGAGTTATTGAGGGGTGAAAAGTAGTTCCAAATGGTTCGTGTAATATAACCAGAGATCGGAATAGGTAGAGTATATTTACCTAAAGTTCGAAAAAGAACAGAGACAAAGTGGAGACGCCTTACGACAAAATATTTGTTCGGGACTAATGTCCCGGGTTTCAGAACATTACTTGAGTACAACTAAAATTAATAAAGTAAAACAACTATCGAATTAATTTCCTGTTTCTGTTTAAAAAAAAAAGTATGCACGATTTCTATTGTTTAAAAAAAATTAAGGTAATCTAATAATCTAATATTCGTTTGAACGATGTAAGTAAGCGCAGAAGCTAATGTTATTTACATAACAGTTTTAATAATAATTTATGTGATGTCCCGAAATCCCGACATTAGTTCCGAAAAAATATTTTAGTCGTAAGGAAGTCTCCACTTTTTTTGTCTCTGTTCTTTGAACTTTAGGTAGATTTGCTCTACCTATTCCGATCACTGAATATAACACACGGCTGCTGCGTCGCCAGTTCTTTTCTTGAACTTGGCTTGACACGCGGCCGCGTGTCTAGATAATAATAAACGTTTACCAGACTTGTTTGTTACAACAACAATACATGACACAAGTGTTTTAAAAAGTGACACAGCTGGTTTTATTGACGGTTAATAAAAAATATTTATTTAACAATCTCGTGCGTCAACATTATTTGTTTTTAATAAAAACGGGCATAATAATTAAACCATTAATATTTTTTTTACATTATTTCAATACAAATTTTTTAGCAGGGCTGACTGCTCAAAACATATTGCACTCATACGAAAATGTATTATTAATGTCAGGGAAATACTCCCTTTAGAAGTTGATTCTTCTGCAGATATACTCAAATTGTGTTATTTTAGTTGCATTGCATGCATGTTAATCACCGAAATTATGCACTATCTCTTTAAGTAGCGTCATGTCGTGAGTTCATGACCAATTAAAATTCGTATATCTTTTTATATCTTTCACATTCATTAACATACATACCGCCAGATAATGGAAGGCATGACCCTTCCATTATTTAACTTTTCAGCTTGTAGCGACGATCAGAAAGATCCAAATAATCCAAAACATCACGTGAATATAGCTCCTGCAGAAGCTGAAGCTTTCACAGCAGTAAATCAAGATAAGACAACTTCAGATTGCGATGGAAAACCACTAAGTCATTCCAGTTTAAAAGCTTCATCTATTTATAAATCATCATTTTCTTCTACATCTGTCATAATATCTAGTGACTGTGGAGCATTCTTCTTTCTTTCCTTGTATTTGTATCTTATTTATATTTTATTCTATTATTCCATACCTATGTAACATTATAATTGTAATCATTTGTTTATAGAGTGTGTCCGGACATGGACTAGCGATGTTTTAAATACTTAAGTATAAACTACTAGCTGCGCCCCGCGGTTTCACTCGCGTAAGTTTCGATCCCGTGGGAATATCGGGATAAAAAGTATCCTATGTGTTAATCCAAGTTATAAACTATCTGTCTGCCAAATTTCATCAAAATCCATTCAGCCGTTTTTGCGTGATTGAGTAACAAACATCCAAACACACAAACTTTCACATTTATAATATTAGTAGGATTAGTAGGATATTAGTAGGATTATAAAGTACTTTTTATTTTGCTAATTATTTCCCGTTAAGGTTCCGACAATGGCCTTTTGTGCTTGCGCATACGCTATGTTCAAACAACAATAACTCATAAAGTATTAGACATACAGATGTGAATTTTATGTTGTATTGTAGCTTATCTCAAAATCTACCGATTTAGTATAAAAATAAAAAGTTGTCGAGGGTGTTTTTGTAGTAATTAACAATTGTCTGTATTGTATAATTTTTCGTTATTTCGACATTCACATTTTTTTTCAAAAGTTATCGAATTGTGAACACATTGCTTTGTAATGGAAACGGTAGAAAATATTATTGCCTTTCGAATAAGCCTATTTTTATCTCAGTATGACCAAAACTGAGAGATATGTTTTTTTTTGTATTCGTATAGAGAATATTTCAATTGCTGTCATTTGTGTATCTTTGACAGTCGTTACGGGTCGTCAGAAGCTCGATAGTCTGACAACCAGTCTTGCCAAGGGGTATCGTATTACCCAGTTACTGGGTTGTGGAGGTCAGATAGGCAGTCGCTCCATGTAAAATACTGGTATTCAGCTGCATCCGATTAGACTGGAAGCCGACGCCAACATGGTTTGGAAAAGGCTAGGCAGATGATAGAGAAAATTTCAACAAAAAAATAAAATGGCTGCCACATAGCGGGGAAGTGTATAGGGACCCAAACTTAGAGTGTAATTGTACTTTAAAATAGTTTATATTTAAGTATTTAGAATATCGTTAGTCCATGTCCGGACACACTATTTATTTATTTATTTAATACTTCAAGCACATAAATGTACAGAGGCGGACTTAATGCCATAGGCATTTTCTACCAGTCAACCTTTGGGTGATGCAGAGACAAACAGTGGTAGGTGCAATAACGAAAATTGTTGAATAAATATAATTGAAATACGTTAACCTATTAAAAAAATTAATGTATATATATATACAACGTGTAACGGAAAGGGTATATACATACCAAGGGCACGGCTTCTTTGGATGATATCAAACGATATTGGAAGGGTTTTTTAATCCTATCTCTACATGTTCGGAAGTTATGAGAATTTTTAATACATTGATACCAGAAACCGAACTTTTCAAATTAGAATAAACACATCACTAGCACTAAGTCAGCTGATCGGTGTCAACGAACTATTTGTAAGTAAAAATAAACCTCTTGCTCCTGGTATTTCTGAATAAAAGGTTCCGCATGTTTATTTTTGTTTACAAAATATTATTACTGACTTTTCCTAAAATTTGATTATGTTTGTGAACTAGCTACAAGACAATTAATTGGTCTAGGTATCTAAAACGAAATAATATTTAGATACATTACACACTTTTCGGTTGCTTACGTACTTAGTTGTCCTTTTGTAGAAGATTACTTTGTAGATAATTATTATCTACATAGTAATCTTCCACCCACCACCCACCTTACCAACGTACTTACAACACAGTAAATACCTAATTAAAAAACAAATTCCTGTTTTCCTAAGGTTATTCCTAACCTTTTATTTTGGTGGCCATAAGAATGAACGATGTTTTGCTTAAAATCGATTTTTTATTCGATTCACAAATCGAATCCCGTGCTCTTGAATCGATCTTCCAAAAATTCATTCAAAAATCGTAATCGTAAAAATGTTTAACAACGTTTAACACACCTTTATTTTGTGAGCAGTTGCCATTCAGGTACCTAGGTACGTCTAAACTTTTAATAAATAATAATTGATAAACTTTCCGGCGTAATTCAATGACTTTCATTCAGATGGTACAGATGTAGTCGGTTAAAATCACAATGACTAATACAGAATACGACGCCGAGCGATTAATTTATAAAATACAGCTATGTCATTCAAAATGAGAACTTTTATCAAACCGTCAAATGTTTCAATCTTCGCTTAGTGCTAGTAACATAAACAATGCGAACAAGTTAAAAAGTGTCGGCATATGTAATTGATCTTGTTTGACATATTAGATAAACCTACCTATTCGCTGTTTGTCAGCACAATACTTTGGGCAAATATGAACTTGAACTTATGAGCCCTTATCATAATAATTTTTGTACATACGATCCAGGAGATTCGATTCACCTTACTATTGAATCGATTTGCTTGAAGATCGCAACAGAACGAATTTTTTCGAAAAATCGTCCGCTCGTACCATTGAATTGATCACAAAAATCGAATTCTTACGTGCATCCTACGAGGAATTATTAACATTATTATTTGCCATTAGATCTTAGAATAGAAAAAGGATTTAGTAACAATTTATGTCCAACTGAACCCAAAACATCATTTCAATTCATTTCTTCACAACTTATTCTACTCCTAGTACAAATAAAATCACAGTGGGTTCCGTTCATAATTGTTAAAATAAGGTTATTTTTTTAAATAATTATGACGAAAACTATTAACAACAAGTTATTTTTATTTTTTTAATTACAAAATTATAGCACGCAGGCATATTTTTTTCTGTAGGACTAACGAAAGAATTATCGGAAGTTCACGATCTGTCGGTGCTTTTTAAGTGGTACATGGGTTTTATTGGTTTAAGCACGTTTAGTCTTTATTATTAATTCGTATGAAGTCAATAAAAAATGTCGCATAACTGCATCTAACTTTGGAAAGAAATTAATAAAAGTACTAGGACCGCATGAGTAACAGGAATTGTTATTGCCGAATTGAAAATCGTTTGCTCACAGAACCCTGATTACGACGTTACACACACAATGTAGCATCATAATGTGTGTAAACCTTGTGTTAGGGTCTAGGGTACGTGAACTAATTTCAGTCCGTGTAGTTTCAATTACTCCTGGTAAATACAACTTCGCGACCCCGGAATGCAAGGGCAACTGAAGGAACAGGGTGGTTTTTAATCAGTAAGAGTCGAAACAGTTCCTTCAGCTCCATCCAGGGCGGGAGCTGTCATTGATAATTTTCCAACGCTAAAAAAATGAATGATTTTTCAATTTTGAATTTGAATTACATAATTAGTCTGCTCTGGTGTGTTAGATTTACTTAAAAGTTTAACGGAGTTTAGTTGAAATTATTAGTTAGGATGTAAAATAATCTTGAATTCTTGTACAATATTTTTTAATAGTAGTGGACACTAATAGGACAGCTACCCTTAGGTACCAGAATAGCAGGGAATAGGAGCTTTATTTAGCATTATTGTTATTTATTGGTTTGCTCGTCAGTCGACGATGTTCCGCGTCTCCGTCTAGTGCACTCGTTTCCATCCCTGTGATACGCGCATCAGTTCAGTACGGCTACACCTAACTGACTTTTTTTGTTGTGTTTTCGAAATGTCGTTAAGTAATAGCGAATATTACGAAATGATGATGAATGACTGAATTAGACGATGTCCTCATGACAGTGCTACCAGTGTCAAGTTATGTCAATCTTGTGATGAGGAATAATTTAATTTTTCAACACGACGGTGCACCGGCACACTTTGCTCGAGCTGTGCGCCATCATTTAGATGCGCGCTTGTCTCAGTGGGTTGGGCGTGGTAGTAGAAGCGTGGCTTGGCCTCCGCGATCCCCAGACCTAACCCCGTTAGACTTTTTTTTGTGGGGGTACATTAAAAACGTAGTGTACGCAGTGCAGTGTGATACAATGGACCAAATGAAAGTGCGGATTGAGGCCGCTTTCAGGACAATAACACCAGACATGCATGGCAATGTTCAGGTGTCCATGAACAAGCGAGCGGCCTTGTGCATACAATACCAAGGTCACCACATCGGACCCCGTCTTTAAAATTGTAAGTCAATTTACTAAATTAAGCAAAGCTTTAAGATTTTACTGTTTACTCGGTACTATGTAATAATAAGTGATGAAACTAGTTAACCTACCTAAACTTTGTTTCGATTTTTTACGTAAGTTTTGTTATCTCAGTTTTAACTTGCAATTGAGTAAACTTTAAATCAATAATTACGCATTCATTTTTAAATTACATCACGGTAAAGTAGGTATGGTTTATTGCGCGCGCGCGGCGCGGTAGCGGCATGATTTTTCGTCAGTTCGCGCCGACAAAGAACACCGCCTGCGGTAGGCTACTACGGTACTAGGCGCGCAGAATTATGGCAGAGATTTATCGTGATATTAGCAAGTAACGTGGAAAGTTATTGACCTACGTAGTGCGGTGACACGTTTGTTATGATTTGAATTTAAGAAACATATGAAACCGAAAATTTGGTATCAATTCTTAGAGTATTTTATTTTGAGTTGAAACTATGTATAGTGACTCAATACCAGCTGTTATCTTTAGTGCTTAAGGATAGCAATAGGGTTTCTGTTACACGTTGTATATATAAATATAAACCTAAATACCTAAATACATATAAATATAAGAACAAATAAATACACATAACTACACGAATATACTAAAACAAATAAGAAAAACAATGGGAAAACATTACCGTTGTGATGATACTGCCAGCTTCTTGCGAATGTGCTCTCGAACTTTAACTTTAAAGGATAATCGGTTGGTTACCATCCTGATTTCCACGGGGAGCGCATTCCACAGAGAGATAGATTGAACGAAGAAGGAAGAGTGAATGAAGTCAGTACGGTGAGTGGGACAATGAAGAAGACGATTACTTGATGAACGTAGATTTCTACTGTGGTTGGCGCAAATGTACTGAAAGTGGGGAGCTAGATAACTAGGGGAAGTGGGAGAGACAAGAAACGAAAACAAGGTGGTTAGCGCCCTTTGCTCTCTGCGCTGACGTATGGGCAACCACTTTAGAAGCGATCGATGCGCAGAGACATGGTCATATTTACGCAGATTGAACACGAATCGAATGCAATTATAGAGAAGGCGGTCAAGTTTGTCGAGAAGATCTGCATTCAGGTCATAGTAGCACACATCACCATAATCAATGATAGGGAAAATTAAGGACTGCACAAGCATTGTCTTCGTACTCAATGGCAATAAGTTTTTCAAGCGGTACAGAGTCCGCAGCGTTCCAGTAACCTTCTGGCTGACCCTAGCGACTTGAGTACGCCAGTTTAGGGTACTATCGATGTGCAAGCCTAAGTCCTTCACGTCACTACTAAATGGAACGATCATACCATTGAAGAGGATTGGTGGCAAGGTTGTACTATCCAACTTAATAATACTTCGAGAACTCCCAATGATGATCGCCTGACACTTTTTAGGGTTTACTGCTACCCCAAACCTATCAGACCAGGTTTTAATGGCTATCAAGTCCCTATTTAATTTTTCTATTACGCTACACTATGTTGGTACAAGCCAAGTTTGACTCAAAATTTAGATGAGAATAATAAACCTGTATAAATTCTTTGGTGATATTTTGTTTGTTATTGTAATGTATTATATTCTAGGTAAAAAATGCAGTGATCCAAAAGCAGTATACAAAGATTGTCCCAGTCAATGTCCCTTGACATGTGCTAATCCAAATCCAAAGCCATGTCCCTTAAAGTGCAAGAATAAAGGAGGCTGTGAATGTGCCTCAGGATATGTTTTGAATGAAGCTACCGGTAGATGTGTCAGGCCAAAGCATTGTCCGGGTAAAAACTTCAACTATTTTTATAGATTGACTTTGTTTTCCATTAATTTAACAGGTTTTTTTAAACCGATTACGTCGATCAAATAAATATGCATTATTAAAGTTTTCACTACAGGCTATTAAAAACTATATTCCTATTCTTTTAACTTCTTTTACTATTTTTTTTAAATTATTTTAGGAAGAAAATGCAAAGATCCAAATGCAGTGTACAAAGGTTGCCCCGACCCATGTCCTGTATCATGTGATCATCCATTTCCAAAGCGAATATGTGGTAGGGCGTGCGTTAAATTTGGATGCGAGTGTGCCCCTGGATTTTTACTAAACGTCAATAACATCCACGGAAAATGTGTTAGACCTGATGATTGTCCGGGTACGTACTGAAACTTTTCTATTCTGATAATGCAGTTTGTATTACATTTTTTTTTGGCAAAAGCCTCTTTTCTCCCTTTTCTAACTTTCGCTGCACCGCGCTTCTTCCTTCCAGTGTGACAGATTTGAATTAATATCTTATTTTTTTACAGAACCAATATATTGCCCAAAACATTCACATTACGTTATAAAGGATAAACACTGTCAAAAAACTTGTGGAAATAGATTGTTACCTACTAGTGACGTAGCCTGCGCCCCATTCACTGGATGTGTGTGCAATTATGGCTTCGTCAGAAAGTATGATAACGCTACTGGACCTTGTATATCTGAATGCAAATGCCGTAAGAATGAACCTTTTTATGAAAAAGCTTACATAATTAAGAATTAATCCTAATATCATTTTGAGGTATTCCGTGAAGCACACCCAGACGAAGCACACCTAAAGTATTCCACTTAGCACACCCGTAGGTGGACTTCAAATAAAAATTTAAAATAATTAATTTCCTATTCCACAAAGCACATCTACGAATATCACTCGCATAGTGCGGATACGAAGAAATAAAAATGTCGATAGAAGAAAATATTTATTATTTAAAACACTAACTTAAATATCTAACATCTTTCAGTTTCATGATACCTCGAAGTGCGGGGTGAGGTGCAGTATTTAATATGAGCGCGGGGAAGGGAGTGTCCCTTCTGTACGTAGTACTATTATGTATTCTGTGCTAATAGTCAACGCGTGCGCCCGCCACTGAATTCCCGAGCCAACCCGAATTTAGCCGAGCGTTTCCGGAACTTGTTTACATGCTTAGTTCTCATTACACTATCGCATATCGCGACGTCACGGGCTGAGTTTATGCAATTGTGCGCCGGTCTTCTTGTTATTGTTATTTTTTCTGTTTTTCGTGCAATTTATTCAAACAAAATAATGGAGCCGATGGCAGGTTCAAGTAGTAGAAATTTTAACCCATCTATTAATTACGTACTTGGCCGGAAGGGGACACAAGTGTTAGTGTATAATAACAAACAATATAGTAAACACAAGATTTATAAAAACGGTAATGCCTTGTGGCGGTGTATTAAAAAAGGGTGTAATGGCTTACTCACATTAAGTAGCATGGAAGAAGTTGTTAAAATAAAGGAACATAAATGTTATGTTACATAAATAACATAAATGTTATGTAAAAGTAACATTAATATTTTTTGGACTTCGTAGCGTTTCAACCGTAAAAATGACTCTATGACATTATTCTCTGAACTTACAGGTAGTGTTTCTACTGTACTTCAGAACTATACATAAACTTTCATTATCAGGTTTTTAAATGTATGGGACGTGGGCATTATTCTTTAAGTTAGTCTTTTAAATAATAAATATTTTCTTCTAACGACATTTTTATTTCTTAGTCCCTGCACTATGCGAGTGATATTCGTAGGTGTGCTTCGTGGAATAGGAAATTAATTATTTTAAATTTTTATTTGAAGCCCACCTTCTGGTGTGCTAAGTGGAATACTTTAGGTGTGCTTCGTCTGGGTGTGCTTCACGGAATACCTCATCATTTTAATATTTTTAATTTGCTGGCGCCAATTCCAAAACATTGCGGAATTAATGAAACACCAACAGCTGCCAAATAATCTGTCGTCTCCAAACCTGTGAAAGTATCTTCTCTAAAATATTTTTGTCCCCCGCACAAATACAAGCCAGGGTGTGTCTGCCTCGACGGCTATCTGAGAAATAAAGATGGAGTTTGTAGCTAAATCATAACAGCCGCATGGGGCGATCGAAGGTTAAGCAACGCTTGCTGCGGTCGGTTTGACGATGGGTAACCATCCCTTACGAATCGAGGCCCCGCCGTACCTCGGAAAGCCCGCTAAGCCGTTGTTTCCAGTTGTCATTTGTAGAAATTTGACAGTAGTTACATGAGTAGTTGAACTAATGTGTTTAGAAATTGGGACCGTGTCGAAATAATTAACCGTCGAAATTCAGTATACACAGACACTCAGTTAGAAGTCCAATAGTCTAACAACCAGTCTTACCAAGGGGTATCATGTTAGCTAGTAACTGGGTTTTGCATATCAGATAGGCAGTCATTCCATTCAAAATACTGGTATTTAGCTGGATCCGGTTAGACTATAAGCCGACCCCAACATAATCGTGAAAAGGAACACATTTAATAACATCATAGGTCATTCAGTATTCATATCAATTTTAGTACAATACGCTCCATTATAACAACATTCGTCACTCGGTGTACAGACCCCGTGACTGTTCCTATGATAACCGTAAATATAATTACATCCACCACCCTAATTGCGTAATACGAGATCAATCAGAATTGGACTCGGTTCGAAAAAAATGTCAAATGCATTACTTCATATGTTCAAAAAAAAATCTCAACAATGTAACTTTCCTTACCTTAATCCTAGATATATATTCACTGGCCTTCGAAACTTAGTACAGATTTTAAAAATTGCAATTTCTCCTAATTTGTAGAAGCCAGAGCTTTGAAATAATAAAATGTTTTATAGTGTTTCTTGGAAATTATAGTTTATTAAACATAAGTAACGTTTTTGACTTAAACCAAATAATAATAATTTTTAACTTACTGGAAAATAACTCAAACAACATTTATAACTACAGTTTTACGCCATAGTTACATTTCTTTTGTCAACTTGGCTTTTGTATCAATATTCATCGATCAAGAAATAAATATGAAAACAAAAACAAAAACGACAGGACACCACAGACAGACAAATTAAAAATCTGGAGTCACACGTGCTAGGGTATAAATCGAAAAGATTACGTTGCTTATACACTTTCAGTTGATTGTTATTTTTGTCGTATTGGGTTTTAGTTTTTATTACTTTAATTTTTTTGGGTTTGTAATATAATTATAATTATGTTTTTGAAATGTGCTAATTAAGCCCCTTCATTTGATACCCAACATGGTATAATTAAAAAAAATGATTTTTCTAGTTCACGAGTTTAATCTAATGTGACGTCACATAGCCAGCAGACGATCAAGAAGCTTCCAACGATACTTCATTTGTCAAATTGTGATGAGTAGTTTAGAAGATATGAAGGAACAGATAAACTTTCATAAATATATACATACATACATACCGGTCAAAATCATAACCCTCCATTTTGCTTCGCCGTAGTCGGGTAAGAAGAGTCAAAACTTGCAACAATTTGAAAAGGAGTGTTTTTGTTTATAATGTTTTTTTAGCCATTCCTTAAAAGACGGTTATCGCCTATAAAGTATGTATAAAAAATTAAATTCTTTTTCTAATCCTTTTTATTTCGAAAATATCATCATCTGCCTAGCCTTTTCCCAACTATGTTGGGGTCGGCTTCCAGTCTAACCGGATGCAGCTGAATACCAGTATTTTACATGGAGCGACTGCCTATCTGACCTCCACAACCCAGTAACTGGGTAATACGATACCCCTTGGTAAGACTGGTTGTCAGACTTTCGGGCTTCTGACGACCCGTAACGACTGTCAAAGATCCACAAATGACAGCCGGGACCAACGGCTTAACGTGCTGTCCGAGGCACGGAGGAGTCTCGGTATGTAAAGATGGTCACCCATCCACGGACCAACCCCGGCAAGCGTAGCTTAACCTGATGGATCGACCCGTGCGGCTGTTATTACGTAGCCACGAGCTCCTCTCGAGCTTATTTTGAAAATATATATTGTGTAATTTAATAGTTATTGCAATTTTAAAAGTGTGGTACTAAGTTTTGAAGGCCAGTGTAGATTAACCACTCTATATTAAAAAATCAACTTAGAAACACTGTAGTGGTTCTAATACTACCACAAGGCTAACTAATTATTTAAAATAATAATATATGCTAATTTTAATAATGCTAGTCCCACTTTGCTTGCTTACACAACTTATACTTTTTTTTTCGATCCAGTGGGTTGCGACGGTGACCTTAATGCAACACGCGTGTCTGGGTGCGCAGATCCGTGTCCACCGACCTGTGGAAACCCGAACCCTAAAGTGTGTCCTGCTATTTGCATACTAAACGGATGTGAGTGTAAGCTGGGATTCATTCGAAAATATAATAAAGGGGATTGCATTGAACCGAAAGATTGTCCGGGTGAGTGAATATATACTTTTGTATCAGACTTTCCTAGACTGATAATGCTTACATACCGTGTGGTGGGATCCTGGTGATCTGGTATACAGGTATTCCTAGTGCGGACACCAGTCTCTCACAAACTATTGTCACATAGTTTTTTAAGCTTGTCTAAATTAATAAGATACCATTGTTTCTGAAGAGAAAATAAATCATTTGAATCTGAATTCCTGGCCATAGACTTGCTGACTCGATAACGATAACGCATGGCAAAATATGAGAAGTTTTCTTGACTAGCGATCGACTAACGAAAGTGAAGGATTCCTACAGGATCTTGGGAAGGCCTGGGTCACCAACCACTGGTTCCTTCTTAATTATAAGCTTTGAACTAATCTAATTTCTAAGTAACCTAATGAAGCCACATGCAATGAATTATCTTCTGATGAATCTAATATTTAAAAAAAAAAAAAAAATAACATACTTCTTTAGGTGGATCGCCAAATTGTGGAGCAAATGAAACGTACGTTGATTGCAAAAAAGATTGCCAATCAAACTACTGCCCAGTTGACGATCGCCGGGATCAGGTAGCTTCTTCCATGAAATGTAGAGGCGGTTGTGCTTGTAAAAAAGGATATTTGATGGTCAGTCGTGAAGACCCGCGCTGCGTCGCTGTTTCAGATTGTCGTAAGTAGACATTTTTATTAATTCTGATTGAAATATGATTCGTTTTCTGTAGGAACATGATTGAAAATAATTTATTTAATTAATTTTCATGCCACCACTTTATATCCAATTTGAATTATGGATTTATATTGATAGAAATCTGTTAAACTATGAAATCATTTATAATTGATTTTCCATCTGAAGATGAATGCACAAGACAAAAAATTAAACCAACTATGACCAACCAACAAAAATTGAAAATTGGTAGGTGAGAAATAAATCAACTCCAATTTTTCTACCCCTAGGTGAGAATTTCAGTTTTTAATTTTACATGGGACCAACATCGAAATCTACCCGCCCCTAATAAAATAAGAATCGTTCAAATCGGACTTCTCTGTAAGCAGATATGCGTGGTCAAACATAAAAAAAAATACACGCGTCAACTTGAGAACCTCTTCCTTATTTTCGTCTGTTAAAAATGTAGTTTGGGATGGAAATAGAAAAAAGACTGCGAGAAGAAAGTGAGATAATCCCAAACCAGTTTGGGTTCATGCCAGGTCTAGGAACAATGGACGCTACTTTTACACTCCGCCAATTGTGCGAGAAGTACAGACGTGCGCATAAGAACTTGCACTTGGTGTTCATTGATCTGGAGAAAGCGTATGATAGGGTACCTCGGGATGTGTTGTGGTGGGCCTTGAAAGAGAAAGGTTTGGCCGGAAAGTATGAAGAGTTAATTCGTGCTATGTACAGTCAATCTCGTACCTACGTCCGGTCGGCTGCTGGCAATACCGACGAGTTCAGTGTGGCTGTAGGCTTGCACCCAGGGTCGGCTATAAGTCCTCACCTCTTCCTGTTGATTATGGATGCTCTGACGTCGGCCATACAGGAAGAGGCACCCTGGTGCATGCTGTTTGCCGATAACATTGTTCTTGTCGGTGAAGATGAACCTGAGATCCAGAGCAGATTAGAGAAATGGCAACAGAAGCTGGAGCATGTTGGCTTGAAAATCAGCAAAGCCAAAACTGAGCATATGTTCTGCAATTTCGGCGGTCGCTCCAGTTCTGGAGCCATAACGCTTGATGGCGCACTTCTCCCAGTCTGCTCCGACTTTCGGTATCTCGGTTCACTCGTGCAGAGCGACGACGGAGTAGATCGGGCGGTTAAGCACAGAAATAACACTGGTTGGTTGAAATGGCGGCAAGTCACGAGAACAATCTGCGACTCCCGCATTTCCCTTAAACTTAAGGAAAAGATATATAAATCAATGGTTAGACCTGCTGTCTTGTATGGATCAGAATGTTGGGCCACAAAAGGGATGAATGAAAGGCAATTGCATGCAGCTGAGATGAGAAAGTTAAGAGGGATGTGTGGTGTTACACGAATGGATAGAATAAGAAATGAGTATATAAGAGGAAGTCTGAAAGTGATACCGGTGACTGAAAAGTTGTGCGGTAACCGGTTGTTATGGTATGGGCACGTGATGCGAAGGAATGGGGAAAATATTATGAGGAAAGTTTTGAGTATGAATGTCGATGGCTGTAAGAGTATGGGAAGACCAAAGAATGGATGGATGAACTGTTTGAAAGATGATATGGCTAGAAAGGGGGTGACTATCGAGATGACGGTTAATAGAGAAGTATGGAAGAAAGGGACATGTTGCGCCGACCCCAAATAAATTAGGATAAGGGCAGGAGAATAATGTTTGGATGGGAATCCCTCAAGTTGTCACCTAGAAAGATGTGATCATAGAGGCAGTGTATGTGCCCACCCTTTCCCTTACCCTGTGCCAAGATGTGTCTGTAAAAAAGATTTCTACAGGATTGAAAGCGATATTTGTATTCCTGCTTCAGACTGTCATAAGTTATGCTTTGAGTTGAGTTACTGATCTGAAACTGAGATCAAGAAATAGTATTCAATACCAATTATTCGGTCTGAACCAGGTGGTCCTTGTATTAGACCCTACGACTGATCAGGTAAGGCCATTCCTCATCATCATTTCTGTCGACACAAGTTCGCTATTGGATATAGGCCTTTCCCAAGCCTCGCCACATGGACATTCACAGGTCGTGTGCATTTAACTTGAGTGAGTATTAGTCACGTATTTAGTTCTGTAATAACAGACCAGTAACAACTTTGTTGTGGAAATATTGCAGCTGAAAAAGGATGTAAGGGTGATATGAACGCAACATTCTCGGATTGTCCCAGTAAATGTCCTGCCACTTGCTGCGACCCTGATCCAAAATGCAACAAAGGCTGTGCAGATCCTGGCTGCGTATGTAAAAAGGGATACATTCTGTCTAAACCTGGTGGTCCTTGTATTAGACCCTGCGACTGTCCAGGTAAGGCTATTAATCATCATTTCAATCGAAAGACGTCCACTACTGGGTATCGACGATAAGTGTTAAGTTTTGTATCGGAGATGTTTACAAAACATATGCCGAAGGAATCTGAATCAGATAAGCTAGCTTCGTACAAATTGATAAATGCAGTTTAGCTTGGTAAAATATTGTTAAATTTAATGTAAACTGAAGCGAAAGGGGTTGTTTTTCAATATACCGTCAAGTAAAAATAAATAGGAAAAAATAAAAATCAAATCAAAATTTTAAAACTTATAAATAGAAAAAACAAACCTTCGCAACAATTTATAAAATAATGATTTATTGTTTACCTTGTGAGTAGCGGCGCTCGCCCCGTCGGAAAAAGAGCCGGTTTGTACTTGAAATTTCTAGTGTCACCGAAGCACCAAGCTATTGTTATACAACAGCTTATGTATTGTTTGGCACTGGTGCATAATGCAAATAGGATTGCAACTGTTATATGTATATAATTATCACAGACATATGACAAACACGGCGCCGCTGGCGATTCAATTAAACTGTAAAACGACACTAATAATTTCAATCACGGAAGAATTAACTGGCCACTTCTTTCAATTCTTAAGCTACATTCCATTGAAGGATGTTATTTATTATTGAAAAAACACAACAGACAGGCTAAAAAACAACATCAACATTCTCTAATTCAATAAAATCTAAAAACAAAATACACACGTCCGCCATCTTTACAGCGCTTTATGATCAAACAAAATTAAATAAAACATTCAAGCCCGAATTATTGTTGGATGTTGAATGCGGATGCGTATATGTCTCTCTCGTTCATTCCTGTACAATTTGACACTTTGAGCATTAAAAATACAGATAAAAATAAATTATCATAGAAAAATCAAGTAAAGTCGCAGTCACGCTTCTAAAGCTGGATCACAGTTGGGGAACTTTTAATAGTCGGCTTTAGAAGCCGAGTACACAAGTGAGAGGGTAGAGGCCACTCCCAAGCGTTGCCACATGGACAGGCAGATCATGTGCTTCTCGCATTATCTTCAGTCCCCATATTAACTTGTGTGAGACTTTGCTGTTTTTGACGTATTTAGTTCTGTATAACAGACTAGTAATTACATTGTTGTGTAAATATTGCAGCTGAAAAAGGATGTAAGGGTGATATGAACGCAACATTCTCGGATTGTCCCAGTAAATGTCCTGCCACTTGCTGCGACCCTGATCCAAAATGCAACAAAGGCTGTGCAGATCCCGGCTGCGTATGTAAAAACGGATACATTCTGTCTAAACCTGGTGGTCCTTGTATTAGACGCTGTGACTGTCCAGGTAAGGCCATTCACCATCATCATTTTAGTCGAGAGAATTGAAACATGTCCACTTCTGGAGGCCTCTACAAAGCTTACAAAATTAAGAAAGAATCATAAAATCATTTTAATATTTTTAATTTGCTGGCGCCAATTCCAAAATATTGCGGAATTAATGAAACACCAACTAGCTCCCAAATAATCTGTCCTCCACAAACCTGTGAAAGTATCTTCTTTATATATCATTGTTCCCCGCACGAATGCAAGCCAGGGTGGAGTGTGAGCCAGGATGGAGTTTTTAGCTAAATCATAACAGCCGCATGGGACGATCGAAGGTTAAGCGACGCTTGCTGCAGTCGGTTCGACGATGGGTGACTATTCCTTACGTATCGAGGCCCTGCTGAACCTCGGAAAGCCCGTTAAGCCGTTGGTCCCGGTTGTCATTTGTAGATCTTTGACAGTAGTCACATGAGTAGTCGAACTATTATGTTTAGAAATGAGGACCGTGTCGAAATAATTAACCGTCAAACTCAGTTAGAAGCCCAAAAGTCTGACCACCAGTCTTACTTAGGGGTATCATTTTAGCCAGTAACTGGGTTTTACATATCAGATAGGCAATCATTCCATCCAAAATACTGGTAATTAGCTGCATCCGGTTAGACTGGAAGCCGACCCCAACATGGTTGGGAAAACGAACACATTTAATAACATCATAGGTCATTCAGTATTCATATCAATTTTAGTACAATACGCTCCATTATAACAACATTCGTCACTCAGTATACAGACCCCGTGACTGTTTCTATGATAACCGTAAATATAATTACATCCACCACCCTAATTACGTAATACGAGATCAGTCAGAATTGGACTCGGTTCGAAAAAAATGTCAAATGCATTACTTCATAAGTTCGAAAAAAAATCTGCTCAACAACGTAACTTACCTTACCTTAAACCTAGATATACGAATATATTCACTGGCGTTCGAAACTTAGTACCACACTTTTAAAATTGCAATTTCTCCTAATTTGTAGAAGTCAGAGATTTGAAATAAAAAAACGTTTTATGGTGTTTCTTGGAAATTGTAGTTTATTAAACATAAGTAACGTTTTTAACTTAAACCAAATAATAACCATTTTTAACTTACGGGCAAAAAACTAAAACAACATTTATCAAAAGCAACAATCATAACCCACCATTTTGCTTCGCCGTAGTCGGGTAAAAAGAGTCAAAACTTGCAACAATTTGAAGAGGAGTGTTTTTGTTTATAATGTTTTTTTAGCCATTCCTTAAAAGACGGTTATCGCCTATTTAATTATTTTTGTAATCCTTTTTGTTTCGAAAATACATATTGTGTAATTTAATAGTTATTGCAATTTTAAAAGTGTGGTACTAAGTTTTGAAGGCCAGTGTAGATTAACCACTCTGTATTAAAAAATCAACTTAGAAACACTGTAGTGGTTCTAATACTACCACAAGGCTAACTAATTATTTAAAATAATAATATATGCTAATTTTAATAATGCTAGTCCCACTTTGCTTGCTTACACAACTTATACTTTTTTTTTCGATCCAGTGGGTTGCGACGGTGACCTTAATGCAACACGCGTGTCTGGGTGCGCAGATCCGTGTCCACCGACCTGTGGAAACCCGAACCCTAAAGTGTGTCCTGCTATTTGTATTCTAAACGGATGTGAGTGTAAGCTGGGATTCATTCGAAAATATAATAAAGGGGATTGCATTGAACCGAAAGATTGTCCGGGTGAGTGAATATATACTTTTGTATCAGACTTTCCTAGACTGATAATGCTTACATACCGTGTGGTGGGATCCTGGTGATCTGGTATACAGGTATTCCTAGTGCGGACACCAGTCTCTCACAAACTATTGTCACATAGTTTTTTAAGCTTGTCTTAATTAATAAGATACCATTGTTTCTGAAGAGAAAATAAATCATTTGAATTTGAATTCCTGGCCATAGACTTGCTGACTCGATAACGATAACGCATGGTAAAATATGAGAAGTTTTCTTGAGTAGCGATCGACTAACGAAAGTGAAGGATTCCTGCAGGATCTTGGGAAGGCCTGAGTCACCAACCACTGGTTCCTTCTTAATTATAAGCTTTGAACTAATCTAATTTCTAAGTAATCTAATGAAGCCACATGCAATGAAATATTTTCTGATGAATCTAAGATTTAAAAAAAATAAAAATAATAACATACTTCTTTAGGTGGATCGCCAAATTGTGGAGCAAATGAAACGTACGTTGATTGCAAAAAAGATTGCCAATCAAACTACTGCCCAGTTGACGATAGCCGGGATCAGGTAGCTTCTTCCATGAAATGTAGAGGCGGTTGTGCTTGTAAAAAAGGATATTTGATGGTCAGTCGTGAAGACCCGCGCTGCGTCGCTGTTTCAGATTGTCGTAAGTAGACATTTTTATTAATTCTGATTGAAATATGATTCGTTTTCTGTAGGAACATGATTGAAATAATTTATTTAACTAATCTTCATTCCACCACTTTATATCCAATTTTAATTATGGATTTACATTGACAGAAATCTGTTAAACTATGAAATTATTTATATTTCCATCTGAAGATGAATGCACAAGACAAAAAATTAAACCAACGAAAAACAAAACTGAAAAGCGATTAAGAAAAAATTAACCTTTTAGTGTAATTGTTACTAAGCTCCTTACCTAATTTAAGGGATCGGCGCAAAAGAAACAAATTAATTACCTACTTATAGCGTAAAATGGTAGCTTCATGAATGTTTGTTTGGCGATAGCGATTGTATTTCTCTTGAAACTTGCATTGTTATTATTTCCCTCAAGTAAGGAATTCCGTCTCCAAGTTCAGACCCTCGATGACAGTCATACCCCAGCTAGGTCTAAAGTTCTCATCAAGGTGATTGAAATAAGCCTGAACACAATGTAGCTGCTGTAAACTGCTGAGGAGTTCTCGTGACTGTCTTCCGTTTCCATCATCAGCAGGTCTTTATTATGTAGTGTCATAAGAACTACATTATGTGTGCGCAATTTCAACAGAATCTGTTCACAGTTGAAAATTAGTAGTTGAGAAATAAATCAACTCCAATTTTTCTACCCCTAGGTGAGAATTTCAGTTTTTTATTTTACATGGGACCAACATCGAGGTCTACCCGCCCCTAATAAAATAAGAATCGTTCAAATCGGACTTCTCTGTAAACAGATATGCGTGGTCAAACATAAAAAAAAATACACGCGTCTACTTGAGAACCTCCTCCTTATTTTCGTCTGTTAAAAATGAAGTTTGGGATGGAAATAGAGAATAGACTGCGAGAGGAGAATGAGATAATCCCAAACCAGTTTGGGTTCATGCCAGGTTGAGGAACAATGGACGCCACTTTTATACTCCGCGAATTGTGCGAGAAGTGCAGACGTGCGCACAAGAACTTGCACTTGGTGTTGATCTGGAGAAAGCGTATGATAGGGTACCTCGGGATGTGTTGTGGTGGGCCTTGAAAGAGAAAGATTTGCCCGGGAAGTATGTAGAGTTAATTCGTGCTATTTACAGTCAATCTCGTACCTACGTCCGGTCGGCTGCTGGCAATACCGACGAGTTCAGTGTGGCTGTAGGCTTGCATCAAGGGTCGGCTATAAGTCCTTACCTCTTCCTGTTGATTATGGATGCTCTGACGTCGGACATACAGGAAGAGGCACACTGGTGCATGCTGTTTGCCGATGACATTGTTCTTGTAGGTGAAGATGAACCTGAGAGACAGAGCAGATTAGAGAAATGGTAACAGAAGCTGGAGAATGTTGGCTTGAAAATCAGCAAAACCAAAACTGAGCATAAGTTCTGAGATTTCGGCGGTCTCTCCAGTTCTGGACCCGTAACGCATAATGGCGCACTTCTCCCAGTCTGCTCCGACTTTCGGTATCTCGGTTCACTCGTGCAAAGCGACGGCAGAGTAGATCGGGCGGTTAAGCACAGAATTAACACTGGATGGATGAAATGGCGGCAGGTCACGGGAACAATCTGCGACTTCCGCATTCCCCTAAGGGGATTCCATTCCCTTAAGGGGAAGATATATAAAACAATGGTTAGACCTGCTGTCTTGTATGGATCAGAATGTTGGGCCACAAAAGGGATGAATGAAAGGCAATTACATGCAGCTGAGATGAGAATGTTAAGAGGGGTGTGTGGTGTTACGCGAATGGATAGAATAAGAAATGAGTATATGAGGAAGTCTGAAAGTGGCACCGGTGACTGAAAAAAAGTTGTGCGATAATCGGTTGTCATGGTATGGGCACGTGATGCGACGGAATGAGGAAAATGTTGTGAGGAAAGTTTTGAGTATGAATGTCGATGGCTATAAGAGTAGAGGAAGACCGAAGAAACGATGGATGGACTGTGTGAAAGATGATATGGCTAGAAAGGGGGTGACTATCGAGATGACGGCTAATAGAGAAGTATGGAAGAAAGGGACATGTTGCGCTGACCCCAAATAAATTGGGATAAGGGCAGGAGAATAATGATTGGATGGGAATCCCTCAAGTTGTCACCTAGAAAGATGTGATCATAGAGGCAGTGTATGTGACCACCCTTTTCTTTACCCTCTGACAAGATGGGTCTGTAAAAAAGATTTCTACAGGATTGAAAGCGATATTTGTATTCCTGCTTCAGACTGTCATAAGTTATGCTTTGAGTTGAGTTGTTGATCTGAAACTGAGATCAAGAAATATTATTCAATACCAATTATTCGGTCTGAACCAGGTGGTCCTTGTATTATACCTTACGATTGATCAGGTAAGGACATTCATCATCATCATTTCTGTCGACAGACGTTCACTATTGGATATACGAGTAGGCCTCTCCCAAGCGTCGCCACATGGACATGGACAGGTCATGTGCTTCTGGCATTATGTCCAGTCCATTTAACTTGTGTGAGAATTAGTTACGTACTTAGTTCTGTATTAACAGTCCAGTAACAACATTGTTGTGTAAATATTGCAGCTGAAAAAGGATGTAAGGGTGATATGAACGCAACGTTCTCGGATTGTCCCAGTAAATGTCCTGCCACATGCTGCGACCCGGATCCAAAATGCAACAAAGGCTGTGCAGATCCCGGCTGCATATGTAAAAAGGGTTTCATTCTGTCTGAACCTGGTGGTCCTTGTATTAGACCCTGCGACTGTCCAGGTAAGGCCATTAATCATTATTTCAATCGAAAGACGTCCACTACCGGGTATCGAGGATAAGTGTTCAGTCTTGTATCGGAGATGTTTTTGTTGTTTGTTTGTTTTTAGGTTTTTTACATAACGATACACTATTTAAAACTAATAAATAGAAAAAACAAACCTTCGTAACAATATATAAAAAAATGATTTATTATTTACCTTGTGATGAGCGGTGCGTGCTGCGGCGCACGCCCCGTCAAACAAAGAGCCAGTTTGTACTTGAAATTTCAAGTGTCACCGAAAGACAAAGCTATTGTTATACGACAGCTTATGTATTGTTGGCACTGGTGCTGCACCGTGCCTTTGCACTGGCGAAAAATTCAAGACAAAACATGTTGAAATCTCTAGTTCCTGTCAAAAATTGTATGGAACTTTGACAGAAAATAGAGATTTCAACATGTTTTGCCTTGAATGTTTCGCCAGTGCAAACGCACGGTAACGCAAACAGGATTGCAACTGTTATATGTATTTATCACAGAAACGACAAATACGGCGCCGCCGGCGATTCACTTAAACTGTAAAACTACACTAACAATTTCAATCACGGAAGAATTCACTGGCCACTTCTTTCAATTCTAAAGCTACATTCCACTGAAGAATGTTATTTATTATTAGAAAAACACAACAGTCAGGCTAAAAAACAACATCAATATTCTCTAATTCAATCAAATCTAAAAACAAAATACACACGTCCGCCATCTTAGCAGCGCTTTATGACCAAACTAAATTAAATAAAACATTCCAGCCCGAATTATTGTCGGATGTTGAATGCGTATGCGTATATATCTCTCGCGTTCATTCTTGTATAATTTATGACACTTTGAGCATTAAAAATACAGATAAAAATTAAATTATCATAGAAAAATCAAGTAAAGTCGCAGTCACGCTTCTAAAGCTGGAACACAGTTGGGGAACTTTTAATAGTCGGTTTTAGAAGCCGAGTACACAATTCAGAGGGTAGAGGCCTATCCCAAGCGTTGCTACATGGACAGGCAGATCATGTGCTTCTCACATTATCTTTCCACATATTAACTTGTGTGAGAATTTGCTGTTTCTGACGTATTTAGTTCTATATAACAGACCCGTAATTACATTGTTGTGTAAATATTGCAGCTGAAAAAGGATGTAAGGGTGATATGAACGCAACATTCTCGGATTGTCCCAGTAAATGTCCTGCTACTTGCTGCGACCCTGATCCAAAATGCGACAAAGGCTGTGCAGATCCCGGCTGCGTATGTAAAAAGGGATACATTCTGTCTAAACCTGGTGGTCCTTGTATTAGACCCTGCGACTGTCCAGGTAAGGCCATTCACCATCATCATTTTAGTCGAACTATTGTGTTTAGAAATTGGGACCGTGTCGAAATAATTAACCATCGAAATTCAGTATACACAGACACTCAGTTAGAAGTCCAAAAGTCTAACAACCAGTCTTACCAAGGGGTATCATGTTAGCCAGTAACTGGTTTTTGCATATCAGGTAGGCAGTCTTTCCATCCAAAATACTGGTATTTAGCTGCATCCGGTTAGACTGGAAGCCGACCCCAACATAATCGGGAAAACGAACACATTTAATAACATCATAGGTCATTCAGTATTCATATCAATTTCAGTATAATAACAACATTCGTCACTCAATATACAGACCCCGCGACTGTTCCTATGATAACCGTGAATACAATTACATCCAGCACCCTAATTGCGTAATACACGATCAATCAGAATTGGAAAAAAAAATCTGCCCAAAAACGTAACTTACGAACTTTCCTTACCTTAACTTAGATATTGTATAAAGATAAACCACTCTATACTTACATATTAAAAAATCAAGTTAGAAACACTGTAGTGTATCTAACCGTGGGTTTGCACTCGCGAAACATTCGAGACAAAACATGTTGAAATCTCTGTTTTCTGTCAATGTTCCATACAATTTTTGACAGGAACTAGAAATTTAAACATGTTTTGTCTCGAATGTTTCGCCAGTGCAAACGCACGGTAATAGTGCCACAAGGATAATTATTTAATAAAAATAATATATTTGCAAATTAATTTAATGCTAGCCCCACTTTGCTTGCTTACAACTTATACTTTTTTTTTCGATCCAGTCGGTTGCGATGGTGACCTTAATGCAACACGCGTGTCTGGGTGCACAGATCCGTGTCCACCGACCTGTGAAAATCCGGACCCTAAATTGTGTCCCGATATTTGCATATTAAACGGATGTGAGTGTAAGTCGGGATTCATTAGGAAATGTGATGACGGGGATTGCATTGATCCAAAAGATTGTCCGGGTGAGTAAATAATAAATTCTACTGTATCAGACTTTCCCAAACTGATTATGTTTACATACCGTGTGGTGGGATCCTAGTGTTCTGGAATACAAGTATTCCTAGTGCGGACACAAGTCTCTCGCAAACTATTGTCAAATAGTTTTTTAAGCTTGTAAGATGCTATTGTTTCTGAAAAGAAAACAAATCAATCTTAGAATTCCTGACCATAGACTTGCTGAACCGATGACGATAACGCATGCCGAAGTATGAGAAGTTTTCTTGAGTAGCGATCGACTAACGAAAGTGAGGGATCCCTACAGGATCTTGGGAAGGCCTGGGTCACCAACCACTGGTTCCTTCTTAATTATAAGCTTTGAACTAATCTAATTTCTAAGTAACCTTATGAAGCCACATGCAATAAATTATCTTCTGATGAATCTAATAAATTCTTTAAAAAATATTAATAACATACTTCTTTAGGTGGATCGCCAAATTGTGGAGCAAATGAAACGTACGTTGATTGTAAAAAAGATTGCCAATCAAACTACTGCCCAGTTGACGATAGCCCGGATCAGGTAGCTTCTTCCATGAAATGTAGAGGCGGTTGTGCTTGTAAAAAAGGATATTTGATGGTCAGTCGTGAAGACCCGCGCTGCGTCTCTGTTTCAGATTGTCGTAAGTAGATATTTTTATTAATTCTGATTGAAATATGATTCGTTTTCTGTAGGAACATGATTGAAAATAATTGATTTAATTAATCTTCATTCCACCACTTTATATCCAATTTTAATTATGGATTTACATTGATAGAAATCTGTTTAACTATGAAATCATTTATACTTGATTTTCCATCTGAAGATGAATGCACAAGACAAAAAATTAAACCAACGACAAACAAAACTGAAAAGCGACAAATAAAAAATAATCCTTTTAGTATAATTGTTACTAAGCTCCTTACCTAATTTAATGAATCGGCGCCGAAAAAACAAATTCATTACCTACATATAGCGTAAAATGGTAGCTTGATGAATGTTTGTTTGGCGATAGCGATTGTATTTCTCTTGAAACTTGCATTGTTATTATATCCCTCAAGTAAGGAATTCCGTCTCCAAGTTCAGACCCTCGATGACAGTCATACCCCAGCTAGGTCTAAAGTTCTCATCAAGGTGATTGAAATAAGCCTGAACACAATGTGGCTGCTGTAACTGCTGAGGAGTTCTCGTGACTGTCTTCCGTTTCCATCATCAGCAGGTCTTTATTATGTTAACTCATAAGAACTACATTATGTGTGCACAATTTCAACAGAATCTTTTCACAGTTGAAAATTAGTAGGTGAGAAATAAATCGACTCCAATCTTTCTACCCCTACGTGAGAATTTCAGTTTTTAATTTTAAATGGGACTAACATCGAGGTCTACCCGCCCCTAATAAAATAAGAATCGTTCAAATCGGACTTCTCTGTAAACAGATAAGCGTGGACAAACATAAAAAAAAAATACACGCGTCAACTTGAGAACCTCCTCCTTATTTTCGTCTGTTAAAAATGAAGTTAGGGATGGAAATAGAGAAAAGACTGCGAGAAGAGAGTGATATAATCCCAAACTGGTTTGGGTTTATGCCAGGTCGAGGGACAATGGACGCCACTTTTACACTCCGCCAATTGTGCGAGAAGTGCAGACAGAGAAAACGTATGATAGGGTACCTCGGGATGTGTTCTGGTGGGCCTAGAAAGAGAAAGGTTTGCCCGGGAAGTATGTAGAGTTAATTCGTGCTATGTACAGTCAATCTCGTACCTACGTCCGGTCGGCTGCTGGCAATACCGACGAGTTCAGTGTGGCTGTAGGATTTCACCAAGGGTCGGCTGTAAGTCCTCACCTCTTCCTGTTGATTATGGACGCTCTGACGTCGGCCATACAGGAAGAGGCAGCCTGGTGCATGCTGTTTGCCGATAACATTGTTCTTGTAGGTGAAGATGAACCTGATATCCAGAGCAGATTAGAGAAATGGCAACAGAAGCTGGAGCATGTTGGCTTGAAAATCAGCAGAACCAAAACTGAGCATATGTTCTGTGATTTCGGCAGTCTCTCCAGTTCTGGAGCCATAACGCTTGATGGCGCACTTCTCCCAGTCTGCTCCGACTTTCGGTATCTCGTTTCACTCGTGCAAAGCGACGGCGGAGTAGATGGGGCGGTTCAGCACGGAATTAACACTGGATGGATGAAATGGCGGCAGGTCACGGGAACAATCTGCGACTCCCGGATTCCCCTTAATTTTAAGGGGAACATATATAAAACAACGGTTATACCTGATGTCTCGTATGGATCAGAATGTTGGGCCACAAAAGGGATGAATGAAAGGCAATTGCATGCAGCTGAGATGAGAATGTTAAGAGGGGTGTGTGGTGTTACCCGAATGGATAGAATAAGAAATGAGCATATAAGAGGAAGTCTAAAAGTGGCACCGGTGACTGAAAAGTTGTGCGGTAATCGGTTGTCATGGTATGGGCAAGTGATGCGAAGGAATGTGGAAAATGTTATTAGGAAAGTTTTGGGTATGAATGTCGATTGCTGTAAGAGTAGTGGAAGACCAAAGAAACGATGGATGAATTGTATGAAAGATGATATGGCTAGAAAGGGGGTGACTATCGAGATGACGGCTAATAGGGAAGTATGGAAGAAAGGGACATGTTGCGCCGACCCCAAATAAATAAGGATAAAGGCAGGAGAATAATGATTGGATGGGAATCCCTCAAGTTGTCACCTAGAAAGATGTGATCATAGAGGCAGTGTATGTGACCACCCTTTCCCTTACCCTGTGCCAAGACGTGTCTGTAAAAAATATTTCTACAGGATTGAAAGCAATATTTGTATTCCTGCTTCAGACTGTCATAAGTTATGCTTTGAGTTGAGTTGTTGATCTGAAACTGAGATCAAGAAATATTATTCAATACCAATTATTCGGTCTGAACCAGGTGGTCCTTGTATTAGACCCTGCGACTGATCAGGTAAGGCCATTCATAATCATCATTTCAGTCGACAGACGTTCACTACACACACATTCACCGTATGGACATGGAAAGGTCATGTGCTTCTGGCATTATGTCCAGTCCATTTAACTTGTGTGAGAATTAGATATGTACTTAGTTCTGTATTAACAGTCCAGTAATAACATTGCTGTGTAAATATTACAGCTGAAAAAGGATGTAAGGGTGATATGAACGCAACATTCTCGGAATGTCCCAGTAAATGTCCTGCCACATGCTGCGACCCGGATCCAAAATGCGACAAAGGCTGTGCAGATCCCGGCTGCATATGTAAAAAGGGATTCATTCTGTCTGAACCTGGTGGTCCTTGTATTAGACCCTGCGACTGTCCAGGTAAGGCCATTAATCATTATTTCAATCGAAATACGTCCACTACTGGGTATCGAGGATAAGTGTTAAGTCTTGTATCGGAGATGTTTTTGTTGATTGTTAGTTTTATGTTTTTTACATAACGATACACTATTTAAAACTAATAAA
Source organism: Lithophane leautieri (assembly GCA_949152455.1). Lineage (NCBI taxonomy): Eukaryota > Metazoa > Arthropoda > Insecta > Lepidoptera > Noctuidae > Lithophane > Lithophane leautieri. The sequence continues at coordinate 12,056,168 of OX424470.1, forward strand.
TAGAAAATACAAACCTTCGTAACAATTTATAAAAAAATGATTTATCATTTACCTTGTGATGAGCGGCGCGCGCTGCGGCGCACGCCCCGTCAAACAAAGAGCCGGTTTGTACTTAAAAAAAAAGCTATTGTTATACGACAGCTTACGTATTGTTGGCACTGGTGCTTAACGCAAACAGGATTGCAACTGTTATATGTATTTATCACAGAAACATGACAAATACGGCGCCACCGGCGATTCACTTAAACTGTAAAACTACACTAACAATTTCAATCACGGAAGAATTCACTGGCCACTTCTTTCAATTCTAAAGCTACATTCCACTTAAGGATGTTATTTATTATTAGAAAAACACAACAGTCAGGCTAAAAAACAACATCAATATTCTCTAATTCAATCAAATCTAAAAACAAAATACACACGTCCGCCATCTTAGCAGCGCTTTATGACCAAACTAAACTAAATAAAACATTCCTGCCCGAATTATTGTCGGATATTAAATGCGTATGCGTATGTGTGTCTCTCTTCATTCCTGTACAATTTATGACACTTTGAGCATTAAAAATACAGGTAAAAAATAAATTATCATAGAAAAATCAAGTAAAGTTGCAGTCACGCTTCTAAAGCTGGAACACAGTTAGAGAACTTTTAATAGTCGGCTTTAGAAGCCGAGTACATAATTCAGAGGGTAAAGGCCTCTCCCAAGCGTTGCTACATGGACAGGCAGATCATGTGCTTCTCGCAGTATCTTCAGTCTACATATTAACTTGTGTGAGAATTTGCTGTTTCTGAGGTAATTAGTTCTATATAGCAGACCAGTAATTACATTGTTGTGTAAATATTGTAGCTGAAAAAGGATGTAAGGGTGATATGAACGCAACATTCTCGGATTGTCCCAGTAAATGTCCTGCCACTTGCTGCGACCCTGATCCAAAATGCAACAAAGGCTGTGCAGATCCCGGCTGCGTATGTAAAAAGGGATTCATTCTGTCTAAACCTGATGGTCCTTGTATTAGACCCTGCGACTGTCCAGGTAAGGCCATTCACCATCATCATTTTAGTCGAACTATTGTGTTTAGAAATTGGGACCGTGTCGAAATAATTAACCATTGAAATTCAGTATACACAGACACTCAGTTAGAAGTCCAATAGTCTGACAACCAGTCTTACCAAGGGGTATCATGTTAGCCAGTAACTGGGTTTTGCATATCAGATAGGCAGTCATTCCATCCAAAATACTGGTATTTAGCTGCATCCGGTTAGACTGGAAGCCGACCCCAACATAATAGTGAAAAGGAACACATTTAATAACATCATAGGTCAATCAGTATTCATATCAATTTTAGTACAATACGCTCCATTATAACAACATTCGTCACTCGGTATACCGACCCCGTGACTGTTCCTATGATAACCGTCAATATAATTACATCCACCACTCTAATTGAGTAATACGCGATCAATCAGAATTGGACTCGGTTCGAAAAAAATGTCAAATGCATTACTTCATACGTTCAAAAAAAAAATCTGCTCAACAGCGTAACTTACCTTATCTTAAACCTAAATATATATTCACTGGCCTTCGAAACTTAGTACCACACTTTTAAAATTGCAATTTCTCCTATTTTGTAGAAGCCTGTTTTTAAATAAAAAAACGTTTTAAGGCCTTTCTTGAAAATTATAGTTTATTAAACATAAGTAATGTTTTTAACTTAAACCAAATAATAACCATTTTTAACTTACTGGCAAAAAACTCAAACAACATTTATAACTACAGTTTTACGCCGTAGTTAAATTTTTTTTGTAAACTTGGCTTTTGTATCAATATTCATCGATCAGGAAAAAAATGTGAAAACAAAAACAACAGGATACCACAGACAGACAAATTAAAAATCTGGAGTCACACGTGCTAGGGTATAAGTCGAAAGATTACTTTGTTTATACACTTTCAGTTGATTGACTCTTTGTAGTAGTTGGGTTTTAGTTTTTATTACTTTAATTTTTTTGGGTTTATAATATAATATTATATTTCTGAAATGTGCTAATTAAGCCCTTTCATTTGACACCCAACATGGTATGATTAAAAAAAAAATAGATTGTCTAGTTCATGACTTTATGTCCTCAAGAGGGCGCCATTTTTAATCTAATGTGACGTCACATAGCCAGCGGACGATCAAGCTTCCAATGATACCTCATTTGTCAAATTGTGAGGAGTCGTTTAGAAGATATGAGGGAACAGATGAACATACATATATACATAAATACATACATACATACATACCGTTCAAAATCATAACCCTCCATTTTGCTTCGCCGTAGTCGGGTATAAAGAGTCAAAACTTGCAACAATTTGAAAAGGAGTGTTTTTGTTTATAATGTTTTTTTAGCCATTCCTCAAAAGACGGTTATCGCCTATAAAGTTTGTATAAAAAATTAAATTCTTTTTGTAATCCTTTTTATTTCGAAAATATGTATTGTGTAATTTAATAGTTATTGATATTTTAAAAGTGTGGTACTAAGTTTTGAAGGCCAGTGCAGATTAACCACTCTATATTAAAAAATCAACTTAGAAACACTGTAGTGGTTCTAATAGTACCACAAGGTTTACTAATTAATTAAAATAATAATATATGCTAATTTTAATAATGCTAGTCCCACTTTGCTTGCTTACACAACTTATACTTTTTTTTCGATCCAGTGGGTTGCGACGGTGACCTTAATGCCACACGCGTGTCTGGGTGCGCAGATCCGTGTCCACCGACCTGTGAAAACCCGAACCCTAAAGTGTGTCCTGCTATTTGCATACTAAACGGATGTGAGTGTAAGCCGGGATTCATTCGGAAATATAATAAAGGGGATTGCATTGAACCGAAAGATTGTCCGGGTGAGTGAATATATACTTTTGTATCAGATTTTCCTAGACTGATAATGCTTACATACCGTGTGGTGGGATCCTGGTGATCTGGTATACAGGTATTCCTAGTGCGGACACCAGTCTCTCACAAACTATTGTCACATAGTTTTTTAAGCTTGTCTTAATTAATAAGATACCATTGTTTCTGAAGAGAAAAGAAGTCATTTGAATTTGAATTCCTGGCCATAGACTTGCTGACTCGATGACGATCACGCATGGTAAAATATGAGAAGTTTTCTTGACTAGCGATCGACTAACGAATGTGTGGGATTCCTACAGGATCTTTGGAAGGCCTGGGTCACCAACCACTGGTTCCTTCTTAATTATAAGCTTTGAACTAATCTAATTTCTAAGTAACCTTATGAAGCCACATGCAATTAATTATCTTCTGATGAATCTAAAATTTTAAAAAATATATATTAATTACATACTTATTTAGGTGGATCGCCAAATTGTGGAGCAAATGAAACGTACGTTGATTGCAAAAAAGATTGCCAATCAAACTACTGCCCAGTTGACGATCGCCGGGATCAGGTAGCTTCTTCCATGAAATGTAGAGGCGGTTGTGCTTGTAAAAAAGGATATTTGATGGTCAGTCGAGAAGACCCGCGCTGCGTCTCTGTTTCAGATTGTCGTAAGTAGACATTTTTAGTAATTCTGACATTTTTATTAAATATGATTCGTTTTCTGTAGGAACATGATAGAAAATAATTTTATTTAACAAATTTTCATTGCACGACTTTTAACTATATCCAATTTTAATTTAGGATTTGGATTTCCAAACTGAAGTTTTAGGGGTATGAGGAACAGGGTGGGAAGTTCACTCATCCACCATAGAAAAGGGAGGGCCCTCCGACCAGACGGGTTTTGTGTCTGGCGGGCAACTGCCCAACGATTGATATCGGGTTCTTGAATATAATATATACAAGAACCCGACATCATATGTGCATTGCATAGTAAACATTAATTGCGCAATTCAGGATTTATGTGACGTCAGGCTTTTTGTGTGACGTCAAAGTCTTTTTTTATGCGCAGTTCGCATGTGGCGATGTAGATACCGTTACAAAGTTGAATGCACTAGACAAAAAATTTAACAGACGAAAAACGAATCTGAAAAGCTAAAAATAAATAATAAACCTTTTAATGTAATTGTTACTAAGCTCCTTACCTAATATAATGAGTCGGCGTCAAAGAAACAAATTAACTACCCTACATAAAGCGTAAAATAGTAGCTTGATGAATGTTTGTTATACGATAGTAATTTTATTTCTCTTGAAACTTGCATTGTTATTATTTTCCTCAAGTAAGAGATTCCGTCTCCATCTTCAGACCCTCGATGACAGTCATAACCCAGCTAAATTTCTCATCAAGGTGAATGAAATAAGCCTAAACATGATGTGGCTGCTGTAAACCTCTGAGGAGGTCTCGCGACTGTCTTCCGTTACCATCATCAGATCCACTCCAGGTTTTATTATGTTGTGTCATCAGAACTACATTCATTATCAGCCCATAAAGTTCCCACTGTTGGGACACAGGCCTCCTCTCGATGAGAGGGAGTGGGCGGTTATCCACCACACGGGCCCAGTGCGTGTTGGTAGATGTTACATGTCTTCGAATTTTTGGTTCAAGGACATGCCGGTTTCCTCATGATGTTTTTCTTCACCGTTTTGAGAGCAGAAGTACATTATGTGTGCGCAATTTCAACAGAATCTGTTCACAGTTGAAAATTAGTAGGTGAAAAATAAATCAACCCCAATTTTTCTACCCCTTGGGGGGGGGGGGTTTTGTTTTTAATTTAATGAGACCAACGTCGAAGTATACCATCCTCAATGAAACAAGAATCGTTCTAATCCGACTGCTCTATCGCGTGACTTGAAACGCTTCGAGTTGAGAACCTTCTCTTATTTTTTCGTAGGTTAAAAATGAAGTTTGAGATCGACATCCTTCAAGTTGTCACCTAAAAAGATGTGGTCATAGAGGCAGTGCATGTGACCACCCTTACCTTTATCTTGTGCCAAGATGTGTCTGTAAAAAGGGTTTCTACAGAAATGAAAGCGATATTTGTATTCCTGCTTCAGAATGACATACGTTATGATTTGAGTTGAGTTGTTGATCAGAAACTGATATCAAGAAATGATATTCAATACAATCTATATAGTCTGAACCTGGTAGTCCTTGTAATTAAACCTTGCGACTGTCCAGGTAAGGCCATTCATCATCATCATTTCAATCGATAGACGTTCACTACTGGATATAAGCCTCTCTTAAGCCTCGCCACATGGACAGGTCATGCAGTTCTCGTATTATCTCCAGTCCATTGAACTTGTGTGAGAATTAGTTATGTATTTAGTTCTGTAATAACAGACCAGTAACATTATTATTGTGTAAATATTGCAGCTGAAAAAGGATGTAAGGGTGATATGAACGCAACATTCTCGGAATGTCCCAGTAAATGTCCTGCCACTTGCTGCGACCCTGATCCAATATGCAACAAAGGCTGTGCAGATCCCGGCTGCGTATGTAAAAAGGGATTCATTCTGTCTAAACCTGGTGGTCCTTGTATTAGACGCTGTGACTGTCCAGGTAAGGCCATTCACATCATCATTTTAGTCGAACTGTTGTGTTTAGAAATTGGGACCGTGTCGAAATAATTAACCGTTGAAATTCAGTATACACAGACACTCAGTTAGAAGCCCAAAAGTCTGACAACCAGTCTTACCAAGGGGTATCATTTAAGCCAGTAATTGAGTTTTGCATATCAGATAGGCAGTCATTCCATCCAAAATACTGGTGTTTAGCTGCATCCAGTTAGACTGGAAGCCGACCCCAACATAATCGGGAAAAGGAACACATTTAATAACATCATAGGTCATTCAGTATTCATATCAATTTCAGTTTAACACGCTCCATTATAACAACAATCGTCACTCAGTATACAGACCCCGTGACTGTTCCTATGATAACCGTCAATATAATTACATCCACCACCCTAATTGCGTAATACGCGATCAATCAGAATTGGACTCGGTTCGAAAAAAATGTCAAATGCATTACTTCATAAGCTCGAAAAAAAATCTGCTCAACAGCGTAACTTACCTTATCTTAAACCTAGATATATTATATTCACTGGCCTTCGAAACTTAGTACCACACTTTTAAAATTGCAATTTCTCCTAATTTGTAGAAACCAGTGATTTGAAATAAAAAAACGCTTTATAGTGTTTCTTGGAAATTATGGTTTATTAAACATATGTAACGTTTTTAAGTTAAACCAAATAATAACCATTTTGAACATACTGGCAAAAAACTCAAACAACATTTATAACTACAGTTTTACGCCGTAGTTACAATTTTTTTGTAAACTTGGCTTTTGTATCAATATTCATCGATCAGGAAAAAAAATTGAAAACAAAAACAACAGGATACCACAGACAGACAAATAAAAAATCCGGAGTCACACGTGCTAGGGAATAAATCGAAAAGATTACGTTGCTTATACACTTTCAGTTGATTGACTTTTTGTCATAGTTGGGTTTTAGTTTTTATTACTTTAATTTTTTTGGGTTTATAATATAATTATATATTTTTTAATGCATAATTGCTAATTAAGTGCTAATTAAGCCCTTTCATTTGATACCCAACATGGAATGATAAAAAAAAAAGATTTTTCTAGTTCATGACTTTATGTCCTCAAGAGGGCGACATTTTTAATCTAATGTGACGTCACATAGCTAGCGGACGATCAAGAAGCTTCCAACGATACCTCATTTGTCAAATTGTGATGAGTCGTTTAGAAGATATGAGGGAACAGATGAACATACATACATATATACAGAAATACATACATACATACATATCGGTCAAAATCATAACCCTCCATTTTGCTTCGCCGTAGTCGGGTATAAAGAGTCAAAACTTGCAACAATTTGACAATGAGTGTTATTGTTTATAATGTTTTTTTAGCCATTGCTTAAAAGACGGTTATCGCCTACAAAGTTTGTATAAAAAATTAAATTTATTTTTGAAATCCTTTTTATTTCGAAAATAGATATTGTGTAATTTAATAGTTATTGCAATTTTAAAAGTGTGGTACTAAGTTTTGAAGGCCAGTGTAGATTAACCACTCTATATTAAAAAATCAACTTAGAAACACTGTAGTGGTTCTAATAGTGCTACAAGGCTAACTAATTAATTAAAATAATAATATATGCTAATTTTAATAATGCTAGTCCCACTTTGCTTGCTTATACAACTTATACTTTTTTTTTCGATCCAGTGGGTTGCGACGGTGACCTTAATGCGACACGCGTGTCTGGGTGCACAGATCCGTGTCCACCGACCTGTGAAAACCCGAACCCTAAAGTGTGTCCTGCTATTTGCATACTAAACGGATGTGAGTGTAAGCCGGGATTCATTAGGAAATGTGATGACGGGGATTGCATTGATCCAAAAGATTGTCCGGGTGAGTAAATAATATATTCTTTTGTATCAGACTTTCCTAAACTGATTATGTTTACATACCGTGTGGTGGGATCCTGGTGTTCTAGAATACAAGTATTCCTAGTGCGGACACCAGCCTCTCGCAAACTATTGTCACATAGTTTTTTAAGCTTGTAAGAAGCTATTGTTTCTGAAAAGAAAACAAATCATTCTTAGAATTCCTGACCATAGACTTGCTGACACGATGACGATAACGCATGGTAAAATATGAGAAGTTTTCTTGAGTAGATCTTTGGAAGGCCTGGGTCACCAACCACTGGTTCCTTCTTAATTATAAGCTTTGAACTAATCTAATTTCTAAGTAACCTTATGAAGCCACTTGCAATTAATTATCTTCTGATGAATACAATAAATTCTTTAAAAAATATTAATAACATACTTCTTTAGGTGGATCGCCAAATTGTGGAGCAAATGAAACGTACGTTGATTGCAAAAAAGATTGCCAATCAAACTACTGCCCAGTTGACGATAGCCGGGATCAGGTAGCTTCTTCCATGAAATGTAGAGGCGGTTGTGCTTGTAAAAAAGGATATTTGATGGTCAGTCGTGAAGACCCGCGCTGCGTCTCTGTTTCAGATTGTCGTAAGTAAACATTTTTATTAATTCTGATTGAAATATGATTCGTTTTCTGTAGGAACATGATAGAAATTAATTTTGTTTTACAAATTTTCATTGCACGACTTCTAACTTTATCCAATTTTAATTTTGGATTTGGATTTTCAAACTGAACTTTTAGGGGTATGAGGAACAGGGTGTAAGGTTCACTCATCCACCATAGAAAAGGGAGGGCCCTCCGACCAGACGGGTGTTGTGTCTGGCGGGCAACTGCCCAACGATTGATGTCGGGTTCTTGTCCATTGCATAGTAAACTTATGTGACGTCAGGCTTTTTGTGTGACGTCAAAGTCTTTTTTTTTATGCGTCGTTCGCATGTGGCGATGTAGTTACCGCCACAAAGTTGAATGCACTAGACAAAAAATTTAACAAACGAAAAACGAATCTGAAAAGCGAAAAATAAAAAATAAACCTTTTAATGTAATTGTTACTAAGCTCCTTACCTAATTTAATGAGTCGGCGTCAAAGGAACAAATTAAGTACCTACATAAAGCGTAAAATGGTAGCTTGATGAATGTTTGTTTTGCGATAGTAATTTTATTTCGCTTGAAACTTGCATTATTATTATTTTCCTCAAATAAGGAATTCCTTCTCCATTTTCAGACCCTCGATGACAGTCATAATCCAGCAAAATTTCTCATCAAGGTGAATAAACGTTATAGATAAAGGGAAAAAAATATATATAAAGGAAGGGCTCATAGGGCGTCAAAAATTTCTTCCGCATCGCTGTCAGTGGGAAAAGTGCCCAAAAGGCTGCCACGCAAGCAAGCATTGCCACGTTGGATGGCAATGCTGATTCTTTGACCTAGAAATTGGCCAGCCCTCTAGTCACGTGAAGAGTCGACCAACCGCTTGGCGATGTCCCGAAATACTCCATGAGCACTCGGGCCCCACGGCCCTAGTGTTTCAACCCCAAACGGCTCAAAAATATAGCTACCAATAAGGTTGTTATATTTGCGCCGTTTGAGGTTTTCTGCATTTACAGCAGCCGCCCCAGCACAGCCCGCCGTGCTAGGAAGATGGGATGGCTCGAGGATGTCGACACAGGTTGCATCCCACACCAAATGCCTACCCAACTTCCTAGGCATTATGGTCATTCCTACTGGTCTCTTCCCATCGTCGCGTGCCAAGCCATTGGGTTCTAAAACAGCTGGCACCCCGGCGGTGACAAGAGCACGGCGGATGATGTCCTTAATGCTTGCGTGCCGTGCCAACCGACCAGCGCTCTTACTGCAGGAAAAGCCATGGTGTCCGAGGCGGTCGACTGCTTCACCGCATTGACAGCGATGTGGGGCTCCACAAGGAGCGCCCAAACGCAGACTTGTAGCGAGCCGGAAAGTGGTGTCACCCAGCATAGTGCCTATGTTGGGTGACGGCAGCGCCTGAAGCCAGAGGCCCGACTCCCATTCTCCCACAGCCAGTAGGCGGGCACGCTCAGCAGTATTGGTGGACGTATTAATGAGGTTATTCCGTACCAACCTGCAGAGCGGCTCATCCCACTGTCTCTGGGAGAACGGGTTCTCGAGCTGCTCTGTATCCGGACAAGCCACTTTCCAGGCGTTCATCGCATCAGTCAAACACGGCACTTCAAAGTCAACCTGAGAAGCGGTTAAGATTCTTGTAGTTAACTTTTCGGTGCTGTGGACTGAGGAGCTTACACTGGAAATTTTGCGGACGCCGAGCCCACCGAAACGAATGGGTAGTGTGGCTTGCAGCCACGCACGGTCGTCCAATGCCACATTTATGATTGATGTTAGAGTACTCCGAATGATTTGATAAATTTTGTCTAAAAGGTGTGGCTTCTTCCATAAAGGTGAACACACGGTGAGCGGAGAAAATACATAAAATTTGGACCGAAACAGCAGTATTTGATGAGGGTGAATGCCGAATGTAGGTTAATTTAAGAAAGTCTATCCGAAATGTCATTGAAATGTTTAATTTTTTCATCAAAAAACGGTGAGAAACTGTCTTCTAAAATTGGGGAACCTAGGAGGTGCAGTGAACTGTTTTCCAAAACTGATATCTGGGGCTATTGAATTGAATTTCTGAATAGTCAATTGTCTGTCAGTATTATCACAAGGGTAAATTTCGCATTTTGAGTAGTTGAGGTCGAGGTCGATGGATTGGAACTGCTGTTTAAGGAATTGGAGATCTTTTAGGACAGTATCTACGTCATCTCCTAAAGTCCCATCATCTAAATACCACACATTAAATTTTGAATTTAGTTGTTGTATTATGGGGTGAATAGCTAAACTTAAAATGACTGGCCCGAAGGGATCACCTTGTTGGCATCCGACTGCAGATTCCAAAACGTTGTCTCTATAGAGTAATTTTGATGGGTGCCTATAGCACGCCACAAAACGCCAAAAATATCCGGTAACACCTTTTTTACTTTGGCCAACAGGGTGTCCCTGTTAACAGAGTTGAAGGCGTTATCAATAACGTTTATTGATTGATTATTTAGAATCAAGGTGAATGAAATAAGCCCAAACACGATGTGGCTGCTGTTAACCTCTGAGGAGGTCACGCAACTGTCTTCCGTTACCATCATCAGATCCACTCCAGGTTTTATTATGTTGTGTCATCAGAACTACATTCATAATCAGCCTATAAAGTGCCCACTGTTGGGACACAGGGCTCCTCTCAATGAGAGGGAGTAAACCGTTATCCACCACGCGGGCCCAGTGCCGGTTGGTAGATGTTACATGTCTTCGAATTTTTGGTTCTAGGACATGCCGGTTTGCTCATGATGTTTTTCTTCACCGTTTTGTGAGCAGAAGTACATTATGTGTGCGCAATTTCAACAGAATCTGTTCACAGTTGAAAATTTGTAGGTGAAAAATAAATCAACCCCAATTTTTCAACCCCTTGGGGGGGGGTTTTGTTTTTAATTTAATGAGACCAACGTCGAAGTATACCATCCTCAATGAAACAAGAATCGTTCTAATCCGACTGCTCTGTCGCGTGACTTGAAACGCTTCGAGTTGAGAACCTTCTCTTATTTTTTCGTAGGTTAAAAATGAAGTTTGAGATCGACATCCTTCAAGTTGTCACCTAAAAAGATGTGGTCATAGAGGCAGTGCATGTGACCACCCTTACCTTTATCTTGTGCCAAGATGTGTCTGTAAAAAGGGTTTCTACAGAAATGAAAGCGATATTTGTATTCCTGCTTCAGAATGACATACGTTATGATTTGAGTTGAGTTGTTGATCAGAAACTGATATCAAGAAATGATATTCAATACAATCTATATAGTCTGAACCTGGTAGTCCTTGTAATTAAACCTTGCGACTGTCCAGGTAAGACCATTCATCATCATCATTTCAATCGATAGACGTCCACTACTGGATATAAGCCTCTCTTAAGCCTCGCCACATGGACAGGTCATGCAGTTCTCGTATTATCTCCAGTCCATTGAACTTGTGTGAGAATTAGTTACGTATTTAGTTCTGTAATAACAGACCAGTAACATTATTATTGTGTAAATATTGCAGCTGAAAAAGGATGTAAGGGTGATATGAACGCAACATTCTCGGAATGTCCCAGTAAATGTCCTGCCACTTGCTGCGACCCGGATCCAAAATGCGACAAAAGCTGTGCAGATCCCGGCTGCATATGTAAAAAAGGATTCATTCTGTCTAAACCTGGTGGTCCTTGTATTAGACCCTGCGACTGTCCAGGTAAGGCCATTAATCATCATTTCAATCGAAAGACGTCCACTACTGGGTATCGACGATAAGTGTTAAGTTTTGTATCGGAGATGTTTACAAAACTTATGCCGTAGGAATCTTAATCAGATAAGCTAGCTACGTACAAATAGATAAATGCAGTTTAGCTTGGTAAAATATTGTTAAATTTAATGTAAACTGAGGAGAAAGGGGTTGTTTTTTAATTCAATTTCAATTCAATATACCGTCAAATAAAAATAAATAGGAAAAAATAAAATCAAAATGTTTTTATGGTTTTTTACATAACGATACACTTTTTAAAACTAATAAATAGAAAAAACAAACCTTCGCAACAATTAAAAAAAAAATGATTTATTATTTACCGTGTGAGTAAGGGCGCGCGCCGCGGCGCTCGCCCCGTCGAACAAGGAGCCGGTTTGTACTTGAAATTTCAAGTGTCACCGAATCCCAAAGCTATTGTTATACGATAGCTTATGTATTGTTTGGCACTGGTGCATAACGCAAACAGGATAGCAACTATTATATGTATTTATTACAGACACACGACAAACACGGCGCCGCTGGCGATTCACTTAAACTGTAAAACTACACTAACAATTTCAATCACGGAAGAATTCACTGGCCACTTCTTTCAATTTTAAAGCTACATTCCACTGAAGGATGTTATTTATTATTGGAAAAACACAACAGACAGGCTAAAAAACAACATCAACATTCTCTAATTCAATAAAATCTAAAAACAAATTACACACGTCCGCCATCTTTGCAGCGCTATATGACCAAACTAAATTAAATAAAACATTCCAGGCCGAATTATTGTCGTATGTTGAATGCAGATGCGTATATGTCTCTCTCGTTCATTCCTGTACAATTTATGAAACTTTGAGCATTAAAAATACAGATAAAAATAAATTATCATAGAAAAATCAAGTAAAGTCGCAGTCACACTTCTAAAGCTGTAACACAGTTGGGGAACTTTTAATAGTCGGCTTTAGAAGCCGAGTACACAATTCAGAGGGTAGAGGCCTCTCCCAAGCGTTGCCACATGGACAGGCAGATCATGTGCTTCTCGCATTATCTTCAGTCCACATATTGACTTGTGTGAAAATTTGCTGTTTTTGACGTACTTAGTTCTGTATAACAGACCAGTAATTACATTGTTGTGTAAATATTGCAGCTGTAAAAGGATGTAAGGGTGATATGAACGCAACATTCTCGGATTGTCCAAGTAAATGTCCTGCTACTTGCTGCGACCCCGATCCAAAATGCAACAAAGGCTGTGCAGATCCCGGCTGCGTATGTAAAAAGGGATTCATTCTGTCTAAACCTGGTGGTCCTTGTATTAGACGCTGCGACTGTCCCGGTAAGGCCTTTCACCATCATCATTTAAGTCGACAAAATTGAAAGACGTCCATCATTTTAATATTTTTAATTTGCTGGCGCCAATTCCAAAACATTGCGGAATTAATGAAACACCAACTAGCTGCCAAATAATCTGTCCTTCCACAAACCTGTGAAAGTATCTTCTCTAAATATCATTGTCCCCCCGCACGAATGCAAGCCAGGGTGTGTCTGCCTCAACGGCTATCTGAGAAATAAAGATGGAGTTTGAAGCTAAATCATAACAGCCGCATGGGACGATCGAAGGTTAAGCAACGCTTGCTGCGATCGGTTCGACGATGGGTGACCATTCCTTACGTATCGTGGCCCCGCCGTACCTCGGAAAGCACGTTAAGCCGTTGATCCCCGTTGTCATTTGTAGATCTTTGACAGAAGTTACAAGAGAAGTCGAACTGTTGTGTTTAGAAATTGGGACCATGTCGAAATTCAGTATACACAGACACTCAGTTAGAAGCCCAAAAGTCTGACAATCAGTCTTACCAAGGGTTATCATGTTAGCCAGTAACTGGGTTTTGCATATATTCGTCACTCAGTATACAGACCCCGTGACTGTTCCTATGATAACCGTAAATATAATTACATCCATGACCCTAATTGCGTAATACAAGATCAATCAGAATTGGACTCGGTTCGAAAAAAATGTCAAATGCATTATACTTCATAAGTTCGAAAACAAATCTGCTCAACACCGTAGTTTACCTTACCTTATTCACTGACCTTCAAAACTTAGTACCACACTTTTAAAATTGCAATTTCTCCTAAGTTGCAGAAGCCAGAGATTTGAAATAAAAAAAACTACTTTAATAATACTAGTCCTACTTTGCTTGCTTACACTACTTATACTTTTTTTTTCGATCCAGTGGGTTGCGACGGTGACCTTAACGCAACACGCGTGTCTGGGTGCGCAGATCCGTGTCCACCGACCTGTGAAAACCCGAACCCTAAAGTGTGTTCTGCTATTTGCATACTAAACGGATGTGAGTGTAAGCTGGGATTCATTCGAAAATATAATAAAGGGGATTGCATTGAACCGAAAGATTGTCCGGGTGAGTGAATATATACTTTTGTATCAGACTTTCCTAGACTGATAATGCTTACATACCGTGTGGTGGGATCTTGGTGATCTGGTATACAGGTATTCCTAGTGCGGACACCAGTCTCTCACAAACTATTGTCACATAGTTTTTTAAGCTTGTCTTAATTAATAAGATACCATTGTTTCTGAAGAGAAAAGAAGTCATTTGAATTTGAATTCCTGGCCATAGACTTGCTGACTCGATGACGATCACGCATGGTAAAATATGAGAAGTTTTCTTGACTAGCGATCGACTAACGAATGTGTGGGATTCCTACAGGATCTTTGGAAGGCCTGGGTCACCAACCACTGGTTCCTTCTTAATTATAAGCTTTGAACTAATCTAATTTCTAAGTAACCTTATGAAGCCACATGCAATTAATTATCTTCTGATGAATCTAAAATTTAAAAAAATATATATTAATTACATACTTATTTAGGTGGATCGCCAAATTGTGGAGCAAATGAAACGTACGTTGATTGCAAAAAAGATTGCCAATCCAACTACTGCCCAGTTGACGATAGCCGGGATCAGGTAGCTTCTTCCATGAAATGTAGAGGCGGTTGTGCTTGTAAAAAAGGATATTTGATGGTCAGTCGTGAAGACCCGCGCTGCGTCGCTGTTTCAGATTGTCGTAAGTAGACATTTTTATTAATTCTGATTGAAACATGATTCGTTTTCTGTAGGAACATGATTGAAATTAATTTATTTAACTAATCTTCATTCCACCACTTTACATCCTATTTGAATTATGGATTTACATTGATAGAAATCTGTTAAACTATAAAACTATGATTTTCCATCTAAAGATGAATGCACAAGACAAAAAATTAAACCAACGAAAAACAAAACTGAAAAGCAAAAATAAAAAATATAAACCTTTTAGTATAATTTTTACTAAGCTCCTTACCTAATTTAATGAATCGGCGCCGAAGAAACAAATTCATTACCTACATATAGCGTAAAATGGTAGCTTGATGAATATTTGTTTGATGGTAGCGATTGTATTTCTCTTGAAACTTGCATTGTTATTATTTCCCTCAAGTAAGGAATTCCGTCTCCAAGTTCAGACCCTCGATGACAGTCATACCCCAGCTAGGTCTAAAGTTCTCATCAAGGTGATTGAAATAAGCCTGAACACAATGTAGCTGCTGTAAACTGCTGAGGAGCTCTCGTGACAGTCTTCCGTTTCCATCATCAGCAGGTCTTTATTATGTTGTGTCATAAGAACTACATTATGTGTGCGCAATTTCAACAGAATCTTTTCACAGTTGAAAATTAGTAGTTGAGAAATAAATCGACTCCAATTTTTCTACCCCTACGTGAGAATTTCAGTTTTTAATTTTACGTGGGACCAACATCGAGGTCTGCCCGCCCCTAATAAAATAAGAATCGTTCAAATTGGACTTCTCTGTAAACAGATATGCGTGGTCAAACATAAAAAAAAATACACGCGTCAACTTGAGAACCTCCTCCTTATTTTCGTCTGTTAAAAATGAAGTTAGGGATGGAAATAGAGAAAAGACTGCGAGAAGAGAGTGATATAATCCCAAACCGGTTTGGGTTTATGCCAGGTCGAGGGACAATGGACGCCACTTTTACACTCCGCCAATTGTGCGAAAAGTGCAGACGTGCGCACAAGAACTTGCACTTGGTGTTCATTGATCTGGAGAAAACGTATGATAGGGTACCTCGGGATGTGTTCTGGTGGGCCTAGAAAGAGAAAGGTTTGCCCGGGAAGTATGAAGAGTTAATTCGTGCTATGTACAGTCAATCTCGTACCTACGTCCGGTCGGCTGCTGGCAATACCGACGAGTTCAGTGTGGCTGTAGGCTTGCACCTAGGGTCGGCTATAAGTCCTTACCTCTTCCTGTTGATTATGGACGCTCTGATTTCGGCCATTCAGGCAGAGGCATTGTTCTTGTCGGTGAAGATGAACCTGAGATCCAGAGCAGATTAGAGAAATGGCAACAGAAGCTGGAGAATGTTGGCTTGAAAATCAGCAAAACCAAAACTGAGCATATGTTCTGTGATTTCGGCGGTCTCTCCAGTTCTGGAGCCATAACGCTTGATGACGCACTTCTCCCAGTCTGCTCAGACTTTCAGCATCTCGTTTCACTCGTGCAATGCGACGGCGGAGTAGATGGGGCGGTTAAGCTCAGAATTAACACTGGATGGATGAAATGGCGGCAGGTCACGGGAACAATCTGCGACTCCCGGATTCCCCTTAAACTTAAGGGGAACATAATTATATAAAATAATGGTTAGACCTGATGTCTTTTATGGATCAGAATGTTGGGCCACAAAAGGGATGAATGAAAGGCAATTGCATGCAGCTGAGATGAGAATGTTAAGAGGGGTGTGTGGTGTTACCCGAATGGATAGAATAAGAAATGAGTATATAAGAGGAAGTGTAAAAGTGGCACCGGTGACTGAAAAGTTGTGCGGTAATCGGTTGTCATGGTATGGGCACGTGATGCGAAGGAATGTGGAAAATGTTATGAGGAAAGTTTTGGGTATGAATGTCGATGGTTGTAAGAGTAGGGGAAGACCAAAGAAACGATGGATGAATTGTATGAAAGATGATATGGCTAGAAAGGGGGTAACTATCGAGATGACGGCTAATAGAGAAGTATGGAAGAAAGGGACATGTTGCGCCGACCCCAAATAAATAAGGATAAGGGCAGGAGAATAATGATTGGATGGGAATCCCTCAAGTTGTCACCTAGAAAGATGTGATCATAGAGGCAGTGTATGTGCCCACCCTTTCCCTTACCCTGTGCCAAGAGGTGTCTGTAAAAAAGATTTCTACAGGATTGAAAGCGATATTTGTATTCCTGCTTCAGACTGTCATAAGTTATGCTTTGAGTTGAGTTGTTGATCTGAAACTGAGATCAAGAAATATTATTCAATACCAATTATTCGGTCTGAACCAGGTGGTCCTTGTATTAGACCCTGCGACTGATCAGGTAAGGCCATTCATAATCATCATTTCAGTCGACAGACGTTCACTACACACACATTTACCGTATGGACATGGACAGGTCATGTGCTTCTGGCATTATGTCCAGTCCATTTAACTTGTGTGAGAATTAGTTATGTATTTAGTTCTGTAATAACAAACCAGTACCAACATTGTTGTGTAAATATTGCAGCTGAAAAAGGATGTAAGGGTGATATGAACGCAACATTCTCGGAGTGTCCCAGTAAATGTCCTGCCACTTGCTGCGACCCTGATCCAAAATGCGACAAAGGCTGTGCAGATCCCGGCTGCATATGTAAAAAGGGATTCATTCTGTCTAAACCTGGTGGTACTTGTATTAGACCCTGCGACTGTCCAGGTAAGACCATTATTCATTATTTCAATCGAAAGACGTCCACTACTGGGTATTGACGATAAGAGTTAAGTTTTGTATCGGAGATGTTTACAAAACATGCCTTAGGAATCTAATTCAGATAAGCTAACTTCGTACAAATAGATAAATGCAGTTTAGCTAGGTAAAATATAGTTAAATTTAATGTTAACTGAAGCGTAAGGGGTTGTTTTTTCATTCAATTTCAATTCAATATACCGTCAAATAAAAATAAATAAAAATAAATAGGAAAAAATAAAAAATACAATTTTATTTTAATGTTTTTTACATAACGATACACTATTTACCTCTATGCTACCGCGCGGTACACCTGCGTACCAAAAACCATTGTAGTTAATTAGAATTTGTAACCGAAGCACAAAGCTATTGTTATACGATAGCTTACGTATTGTTTGGCACTGGTGCATAACGCAAACAGGATTGCAACTGTTATATGTATTTATCATAGACACATGACAAACACGGCGCCGCTGGCGATTCACTTAAACTGTTAAACTACACTAACAATTTCAATCACGGATGAATTCACTGGCCACTTCTTTCAATTCTAAAGCTACGTTCCACTAAAGGATGTTATTTATTATTGGAAAAACACAACAGACAGGCTAAAAATCAACATCAACATTCTCTAATTCAATAAAATCTAAAAACAAAATACACACGTCCGCCGTCTTTGCAGCGCTTTATGACCAAACTAAATTAAATAAAACATTCTAGCCCGAATTATTGTCGGATGTTGAATGCGTATGCGTATGTCTCTCTCGTTCATTCCAGTACAATTTAAGACACTTTGAACATTAAAAATACAGATAAAAAATAAATTACATAGAAAAATCAAGTAAAGTCGCAGTCACCCTATGTTAAATTTTCTACATTTGTATCTGTATTTTTATGGTGTACATAATAAAGAGTATTCTATTCTATTCTATTCTATTCACGCTTCTAAAGCTGGAACACAGTTGGGGAACTTTTAACAGTCGGCTTTAGAAGCCGAGTACACAGTTCAGAGGGTAGAGGCCTCTCCCAAGCATTGCCACATGGACAGGCAGATAATGTGCTTTTCACATTATCTTCAGTTCACAAATTAACTTGTGTGAAAATTTGCTGTTTTTAACGTATTTAGTTCTGTATAACAGACCAGTAATAACATTGTTGTGTTAATATTGCAGCTGAAAAAGGATGTAAGGGTGATATGAACGCAACATTCTCGGAGTGTCCCAGTAAATGTCCTGCCACTTGCTGCGACCCTGATCCAAAATGCAACAAAAGCTGTGCAGATCCCGGCTGCATATGTAAAAAGGGATTCATTCTGTCTAAACCTGGTGGTCCTTGTATTAGACCCTGCGACTGTCCAGGTAAGGCCATTCACCATCATCATTTCAGTCGGCAGACGTCCACTGCTGAATATAGGCCCCTATCAAGCGTCGCTACATGGATTGGTCATTTTCTTTTCGCATTATCTTTAGTCTACTTAAATTGTGTGAGAATTTGCTAATTTTAGGGTTCCGTATCCAAAGGGCAAAATGGGACCCCTATACTAAGTCTCCACTGTCTGTCTGTTCGACCGTCTGTCACCAGGCTGTTTCTCATGAACCGTGATAGTTAGACAGTTGAAATTATCACTGATGATGTATTTCTGTTGCCGCTGTAACAAAAAGTTCTAAAAAACAGAATAAAATAAATATTTAAGGGGGCTTCCATACAACAAACGTGATTTTTTTGCTCGTTTTTGCTCGATATTGATAACGACAACAACTAGACGCTTGATATGTTTACAGAATATTTACTTATATATTGAATTTAAAACGAAATAAGTTAGTTTAAATAAAACAAATATTTAAGGGGGCTTCCATAAAACAGACATGATTTTTTTGCCGTTTTTATAGATATAGGTACGGAACACTTCATGCGCGAGTATGACTCACACTTGGCCGGTTTTGTTTCGTATTAACATCTGTGTAACTGACCAGTAACAACACTGTTGTGTAAATATTGCAGCTGAAAAAGGATGTAAGGGTGATATGAACGCAACATTCTCGGATTGTCCCAGTAAATGTCCTGCTACTTGCTGCGACCCTGATCCAAAATGCAACAAAGGCTGTGCAGATCCCGGTTGCATATGCAAAAAGGGATTCATTCTGTCTAAACCTGGTGGTCCTTGTATTAGACCCTGCGACTGTCCAGGTAAGGCCCATGCATCATCATCATTTCAGTTGATAGACGTCCACTACTGGATATGGGCCCCTACCAAGTGTCGTCACATGGATCGGTCATGTATTTCTGGCATTGTCTCCAGTCCATTTAACTTGTTTGAGAATTAGTTAAGTATTTAGTTCTGTAATAACAGACCAGTAACAACATTGTTGTGGAAATATTGCAGCTGAAAAAGGATGTAAGGGTGATATGAACGCAACATTCTCGGAGTGTCCCAGTAAATGTCCTGCTACTTGCTGCGACCCTGATCCAAAATGCAACAAAGGCTGTGCAGATCCCGGTTGCATATGCAAAAAGGGATTCATTCTGTCTAAACCTGGTGGTCCTTGTATTAGACCCTGCGACTGTCCAGGTAAGGCCCATGCATCATCATCATTTCAGTCGATAGACGTCCACTACTGGATATGGGCCCCTACCAAGTGTCGTCACATGGATCGGTCATGTATTTCTGGCATTGTCTCCAGTCCATTTAACTTGTTTGAGAATTAGTTAAGTATTTAGTTCTGTAATAACAGACCAGTAACAACATTGTTGTGGAAATATTGCAGCTGAAAAAGGATGTAAGGGTGATATGAACGCAACATTCTCGGAGTGTCCCAGTAAATGTCCTGCTACTTGCTGCGACCCTGATCCAAAATGCAACAAAGGCTGTGCAGATCCCGGTTGCATATGCAAAAAGGGATTCATTCTGTCTAAACCTGGTGGTCCTTGTATTAGACCCTGCGACTGTCCAGGTAAGGCCCATGCATCATCATCATTTCAGTCGATAGACGTCCACTACTGGATATGGGCCCCTACCAAGTGTCGTCACATGGATCGGTCATGTATTTCTGGCATTGTCTCCAGTCCATTTAACTTGTTTGAGAATTAGTTAAGTATTTAGTTCTGTAATAACAGACCAGTAACAACATTGTTGTGGAAATATTGCAGCTGAAAAAGGATGTAAGGGTGATATGAACGCAACATTCTCGGAATGTCCCAGTAAATGTCCTGCCACTTGCTGCGACCCTGATCCAATATGCATTGAAGGCTGTGCAGATCCCGGCTGCAAATGCAAAAAGGGATACATTCTGTCTGAACCTGGTGGTTCTTGTATTAAACCCTGCGACTGTCCAGGTAAGGCCATTCATTATCAACATTTCAATCGAAAGACGTCCACTACTGGTTATAGGCCCCTCCCAAGTGTCGCTACAAGGATTAGTCATGTGCTTCTTGCATTATCTTTAGTCCCCATTACTTGTGTGAGAATTTGCTGTTTTTATGTACATATGTACTTCTGTGTAACTGACCAGAAACAACATTTTTGTGCAAATATTGCAGCTGAAAAAGGATGTAAGGGTGATATGAACGCAACATTCTCGGAGTGTCCCAGTAAATGTCCTGCTACTTGCTGCGACCCTGATCCAATATTCATTGAAGGCTGTGCAGATCCCGGCTGCGTATGCAATGAGGGATTCATTCTGTATGAACCTGGTGGTCCTTGTATTAGACCCTGCGACTGTCCAGGTAAGGCCATTCATCATCATCATTTTAGTCGACAGAAGCCCACTACTGGATATATAGGCCTCTCCCAAGCGTCGCCACATGGACAGGTCATTCTCGCATTATCTTCAGTACATATTACTTGTGTGAGAATTTGCTGTTTTTTTACCCGGACTGCCAAGGAAGGGTTATGTTTTTCACGCGTATCTTGTATGTAAGTATGTTTGTTTGTAAAGGAGAACGTTCTGCATCCTTATCCTTTCACCCCAACAACCAACGGCGAAGGATAATTATTTCGTGTTTTAAATTACAAGTCTATGCCCATGAAGACAAAGTTTAATGACGGGCAACTCGCAGGAAGCAGTTATTTAAATACTCGTGGAAAACGAAGATTTTGAGTTTATATTTAGTAAGAAACAATCCTTTCAATAGGTACCTACTTAGAACTACATGCTAGTAAATGCCTGTCACTAATGTTATTTCTTTTGCCCGTATGTTGCTAGTGAAGCTAAGAGATTATATAAAACATTTAAGTACTTACGTACTTACCTATTTTGTTGTGTGCGTATGGATTGAGGAGCCATGTCTCATATTTAAACGCGGGTACTGCCAATATTTAGTAGTAAATTGTCCGATTTTGTAGCCGCAATCCTGGAATTTGTAGTAAAACCCTTAAAAAGTTACTGGGTATTTAAGGTGGCTCCTCAATTCAGACGTCTGGAATGTTTATTTTATTAATATCTTTTGAAATACTCAATGTGTAAGATGTTGGAGTACGCCAATATTTAGTTGAAATTTCTACTAAATATTGATGCTATTGTTATTCGAATTGATGAACTACTTTAGTAGCTACGTACATAATTTATTTCGACCGTCTGGATTGAGGAGCCACCTTAGAACTCGAAAACTAGGTAGGATTTAGTAGTACGTTTGGGTAATCTATACAAAAAAAAATGGGTTTTGTACGGCTGAATTTGAGATAGCTACAATACTTTGATTTTTCAAAAATCTAAATAAAATATATGTACGTAGCTACTAAAGTAGTTGATCAAATCGGATAGCGATAGCATCAATATTTAGTAGAAATTTCTACTAAATATTGGCGTACTCCAACATCTTACACATTCAGTATTTCAAAAGATATTAATAAAATAAACATTCCAGACGTCTGAATTGAGGAGCCACCTTAAATGCCCTGTAACTTTTTAAGGGTTTTACTACAAATTCCAGGATCACGGCTACAAAATCGGTCAATTTACTACTAAATATTGGCAGTACCCGCGTTTAAATATGAGACATGGCTCCTCAATCCATACGCACACATCTTGTTTGGTGTTAAATAAAGTAAAAGTAGCATTTTACTTATTTGGCAAATCTTCTAGTTTTTATATTAAAATAGGTAGGTAGGTAATTATGTACTTACATATTTAACTTCAATGCAAACGACTTTGTGTTTGTTTAGATGTCATTTATTTATACTTTGGTAGAAATTCATATTACCTAGATGGCATAGCATTTTGTAGACACCGCGCTAGAGTGTAAGGTTGAATTTCAAATAAAAACACACATTTTGCTCGTTACCGATTTTAATATTGATCATCATCTCTTTATTGGTAATTAAAATATTATCTAAAAAATGTGCAGGCGAGACGACGTTATTTTCATGTCTTGCGAAGCTCAAGTACCAAATAATAGTATAACATAACTCATCACGCCTGTAGTCCCAAAGGGTTAGGCAGAGGTGTACCTATAGTATGTCCACCTCTGCCTAACCCTAGTACATAGTACACCCATATATCACGAGTTATGTTTAAGGCCAATGTAATAGGGGACGAGCCTATTGCCATCAACCGAGCACAAATCCAACCTCCGGGCTGCTACTGAGAAATTACTGATGGAAAAACCCATTAACACTTTGCCCGACCCGGGAATCAAACCAAGGACCTCATGCTACGCAGTCACTTAGCTTATAAGTGGCATTATTATAGGTACTAGTTTAAAATAAAAGAAAATTTGTGGTGCAACATGTTGCGATATTTGCAGACGAATGGCAGCATCGCTAAGAATATTTGTCTTCTCTGTCCTATCAAATTAATGCCACAATTGGCACATTCCTGTATGAGTGGTTCTTGATGAAGATGGTGCAGAATTATATCTGGCAGCATGATCTGCTCTTTTCCAGCAAGAATCTGATCATCTTCCTACAACATGGAACCACAGGCAGAGCCACAATTAATACAATATCCACTTTCCATTTCGTATGCAAAGTCCGTTGCAAAATCCGTTATCAATTCCGTGTCGTTTGAGGAGATCACAAAGTCCGTTTATCATAGCCAGGTAACACGTTGTTGAAAGTAATCAGAGTCCGTAAAAAATAGCAAGGTCGTCGAATGTATTCTAAAAATAAAAGCTAATTGAAATCACTACACAATGCGATCACGAAGAAATGCAACAATATCTTGACAGTTGAGTTGATTGATATGACATGGATTAGGGATGCCCAAATACTTGTTCCGTATCGATATATTTAATCAAAATCGATACCGTTCAATAGGTACACAGCGTGTTAAAAGGGGATTACAAAAATATGTATAAATTATATGTTTAAAATTAATTAAGAATAATAAACTGGTTTAAAAAGTTTTTCTTAGTATAAAAATGGCAGCCTTCCTTGGCAGTCCGGGTAAAAAGGTTTATTTAAATGTCTAATCTTATTTCAAATGAAGTTTATATATAAGATACTAATTATGTTAAAAAAAGTAATTAATACAGCAAGACGAGGAGTAGCTATTATGTTATCTACCTACCATAGTACATTTTTTGTCCAGTGGAAACGTGTTACTTACTTTTTATCTGGACAAAAAGCTTCAGAATAAGAAAATTCAGTTCCATCTACGGGGAGTCGAGAAGGATTTACTGTCGCTTGCATTTCAAAGATATTGCAATAGAATAACCGCGACGGTTGGACACTGAACCTTATCACCATATTTTTCATTTGAATTTTGTCAGGATGCAGGGAAATCTTGAGCTCAAATAGGTTTGAACAAAAAGATTAAACATTTTTAGGATTCTTTTATTTTATGAAGAATGTATGCGTGAAAAATATATGTCGTCGAAGTAAATAGTCACTTCCATAATTCTTTTTAGGGTTCCGTAGTCAACCAGGAACCCTTATAGTTTCGCCATGACCGTCTGTCTGTCCGCGTGTTAGCTTAGAGACTCTTAGTACTAGAAAGCTGTAATTTGGCACGGGTGTACATAATAATCACGCCGCACGCCGACAAAGTGGTACAATAAAAACATGAAATACATTTTTTTAGGGTACCCTGCACATAAATATGTTGTTTTTATTTTCTCGTCTATCCTATGGTGTTGGGTGTCGTTGGAAATATTGTGAGTGTGTGAAAACCATTTTTGAATGTATGGATCCGTTTGCGAAATATTAAACGTTTGCAAATTTTTGTTATAGTTAAGTCCAGCTAAATCGTTGGTTTTGGATATGTGAAAAAATTCACGGCAGTAGTATATATAAGGAAATTAAAAGGAAAACTATCACAGCTAAGGAGACTCTACAAGTTAACGAGTAATAATCGACCAACTTTTTGCAGTTGCAATAACATGTTCACGCATGACACGCAATTGGCCAGTTTTTATTTTTAGTTTAGTCTTAAGCTAGACTAATTTTTGTTTTGTGGAATGCTGACAAATCGTCTTTTTACTATCGTAATTTAAATGGTTTTGATAAAATTAATTTGAATTAAACTGCTTAGAAAAATTGGTTATTGTCTTCAAACAATATCGCCACGTCCAGGGGATAAATGAGAAATACGTTTATTCCAACTACTGTTTGGACAATTCAAAATCCCAACAAGTAGGTAACCTTTGTTTATTGAATCACTTTGTTCAGATGCCTTTGAGCGAATAAAACGTAACTGAAAAGTGGAAATAAATCCCGGCTTTTTGGAAGGAAAGTCGATGGCTTAGGTGTAAAACTAAGTGAAACAGGTTCCTTCGATTTAAGTAAATGTAATAGAAAATATTTCGAAAGATGGATTACGCTTTATCGCCATCTTTCTTTTAGAGATGACGATTTTTTAACCGTAAAACACTATTGAGGGGATGTTACTTGGATAGCATTGTTGTACACATATCGTATTTGTTTCATCATCATCAGCTTATAGCAGTCCACTGCTGGACATAGGCCTCTCCAATTCGCTCGATCCTCTGCCACTCTCATCCGGCTGCTACCAGCCACCCTGCGAAGATCTTTGCTCCACCTAGCCAGAGAGCGTCCTACCTTACGTTTATCGATACGCGATCTCCGCTTATGAACACGTGTCGTCTACGCTATGTCGTCAACTTGGTTCTCTGATGGATCACCTCGTTCCGGATTCGATCCCTCGATCCTTCGATCGGTTTTTGTTTAACGAGTCACAATCGAAGTTCAGTTAAATGTGCCAATTGAAAATTTACAAAATCTTTTATTGTAATGAGCACTGTATCGAGCAGCATTCATATTATTCCACGATAAGATAATTGTAGAAACGTTATACAAAACGGCCTCACAATGATTTTTCATTATTTGTATTCATTATTTATTTAAATGTTTTCTTTTAGATACCTGCATATTTGCTCTTAATGTGTAAATGTTTGTTTTGAGTTTTATTGTTGTACCAATTATAAGCCTTAAACGTGTTTTATGCCAAAGCAAAATTGTTCTGAACACATTATGGTATTATGGTAATATGATCGTACTTTTTTTATTATCTGGCGGACGGACAAAATAGTTTTTCTTTTTTTTTACACAGTCAACATCCTTATTCTGTTCGTCTGTATTTTGTTTAATTGCTCTTCTTTCGAAGTGTTTTGTACTACATATATTGTTACGTATCGTATTTTGTTTTTAACCGACTTCAGAAAAAGGAGGAGGTTATCATTACCCCTATTGTTTGTAGGTATTGTTCTTTTTTGATGGAACAAAACACACTTTACATATGTGCGTTGTTCAGCAAAAAATGTTGTTTCGAGGTACTGGTAAACGCTATAATATCTACCTATAAGTTGCGATTAAATTTTCAGGACCTAGGTCTAGGGAAAATGATGTTACTTTTTTTGGTTGCTGATATTGATTTATGTTTTATTTTTTAAATTAGGACTCTTCCTCTAGCTGAGAATATACAACACAACAACAAACAAACCACAATTGAATAAACAAACTGAACAATTATTGTTTTTAATTATCGAAGGATCACACAATTGAACAATGTAGTGTCACTGTCGTAACCTGTCATAACAATATTGTCGATTTCATATTTCTATACCGTTTAATCACAACAATTATGACTTAGGTCACCACTCGCTGCCAAAAAATACAGAATTTGTACGTTTGAGTAAAAAAATCCCCGCGTATGCGTCACAAACTTCATAGTATCATCATCTGAGTCATATCCCAGTCGAGTTTAGTATTTTTATATCCTCATACACTTTGTTTTGTCGAGTTCTAGATTTAAGTGGCATTTTATTTAGAGGAATAGTGTTGATCAATGTTGTTCGTGTATTTTTCTGCTTATGTATTTTGTTTAGTTCATAGTGTTGTTACAAAATATGTGGAAGAGAAAGGTAAACCATTTTTGATTTTTTGATGAAGACAAATTGAGTGACGCAGTCTTCGAAGGTGAAGTGATCCATTATTTACATTAATTAGATATTGTAGTGTTAGAAGTTATTGTGACGGGGTCATCACAACAAAATATTGTCATTCATCAACATCAGTGAAATCATAAATAAGTTATTAATACCAAGATCTAACCCTTTAACAGTCATAAACATTTAGCAATCGGACAATAATGCCAAATAGTCCTAGATTTTTTAGATAATTATTATTTGTACAAAACGAAATTTCTTTATTTTTTATTTTTTTAAATATTTGGTCAGTGATTGATAAGTCTTCAAATAGCCTTTGTAAAACAATAGACTACCTACTTAGAACGCAATTTTAGAAATATAAATAAAAAACATTTATTTTGGTTGAAACATATAATTATATACATTATATAAACCTGCCAAACTGCGTGACAGTTTATCGGCAGGACTGGAATGGACTTCGTCTTTCCAAAAAAAAGAGAAAAATAGTTTTTAATCTGAATTTACTTCCGTTTATTGCTATTATTTACATTTGTCGTTCATCTGGCCTGCCAAGCAATATCACTTAATTGAATTTCATTAATTAAGCTGCTAAAAATTTACAGTATAATATTTCTGAAATGAAATCGTTTATTCTGTAAATAGGTTATTGGAATCACCTTTACACGTCATATTAAAAAATATCAAAAATAAGCTAGATGAGGTCGGTGTTTTCTATCTGGCTACTCTGAGAAGAAAGGCCGAAACAAACTCAGAGATCGCGGTCTCCTTTAAAGTCCAGACATAATCTTGGTCAGGCCATTTGAGGATCATGTAGAATAGTGTCTGAAATGGTCTTTTGAGGAAAGAACCATACAGATTTGAGTGGACCTGTCGAGTCAGTGCAAGCATTTGTCAGTAATACTGGTGCTCATGTTTCCTTAGTTATAGTAAACAACCAATAAACACGAGTTAATTACTTTTATATTTGATATAAGTAAAAGCTTTTGCCCGCGGTTTCGCCCGTATGGAGTTTTTTCGTCGGAATTTATCTCACGGGAACGTACTAACGAATAAAAAGTATATATTATATCCTAACCCAGATCATGGTTTGTTTACCACTGTACAAAATTTCATTGAATCCCGATTTGCCGGTAAGGTACCAAAAGGTGAATGAGTGAGACAGACAGACATTATACTTTCGAATTTTTTATAATAAATGTTAATTAAATAAATCCTAATATCGACTGGTCACAGCTTGAATTTGGCAATGTGCCAGATGAACGAGGACGCTTAATTTTACTATCATGCGATGTGCACCTCTTTATTACTTTATTTAGAAAATCAACTTTGACTGGGTATTATTTTGTAAAATGAACTTTCGCCTGATATAAAACCCTGAAACACTGCACTTTTCATTCTAGTTAAATGAAAAAACCTATTACTGAAAGTGACATGTATTTAAAAAAAAATTGTTCTACTTCATTCAGTATTATCCGTTGGCTGTGACATGGACATGACAAAAATTCTGTTGAGTTTACATAACGATCGTAGTAACTTATTGATCTTAAAAAGCTGGTTAAAACCAAACAGCTGTCGTCAATTCAAAAGGACATAAGAATCTCGCTTAAAAACGAATAGTACTTATGTAGGACTATGCTTTGAATTTCGATTTCGGTGTCAAAAGGCCATAGTATAAACAAATGACTGCCAGTAATATACTTGGAATTGAGCACTACGCACTCATTTCATTCTAAATTTAAACACAAATTATTCAAGTAAAGCCACAATGCCCATCAAATTCAAAATCGTATCAGTACCAACTGAAATCTGGCTTTCTATTATTTTGGTCGTTATCAGGGGCTTTATAGGCCTCCAAATGCCTTAATGACAGCCTCTGTAGATGATAGTCGGGTACAGAGGGCTTAGCGGCGTTTTCAAGTAAGGCTTTGGTATATAACCATCTTTGGAATTGAACTAATGTTGTTTGGAATCCAGATCATTATTTTGAAAGTATAAAAGAATATTGATCCTGGATTTAGACGTTCTTTTGTTTCATATGAGACTAAAGCCCCATTCACACGGGGCAAGTTTCTGGAATGTTCAAGAGCAATTATCGCATGCTGTATAGAACGTTCTACTATTGCCATTCAAGAATCGCATGCATGTGTTTACAAGCGTGCGATTTACATAAAATGACATACAATAATTGAACGCAAGTTTTGCCATTCAATAATTAAACGTGGTATCTGTTACATCTAGGCAATTATCGCAAGACGATTTTGGCATGCAAGTTTTGCCTCGTCTAAAGACAGAGTTGTACGTCCTTGTACAATTAAATGACGCCTTTATTCAAGAATTGCCCATATTTGCGTTGCGAAATATTTCATTCATTTTTACTGAACGTCTTCTCAAGATTTTTTTTATTTGCTTCTTTCGTTTGGGTTTCCACGTACTTCTTGGCATCCGATTGAGCGGAAACTTAGCATACCTATGTAACTTGGATGACATTGCAATAATTTTTACCATGGAACTGGTCTGA
Source organism: Lithophane leautieri (assembly GCA_949152455.1). Lineage (NCBI taxonomy): Eukaryota > Metazoa > Arthropoda > Insecta > Lepidoptera > Noctuidae > Lithophane > Lithophane leautieri. The sequence goes on from OX424470.1 coordinate 12,085,595, forward strand.
CCATGCAGCCAGAAGTTGACCAAACGAACTCCTCAACTTAATACACCCCATCGTGTTTGTTCTCTTTCGATTTCTCTCAAAAATTTCTATAGCCCAAGGTTGAGTCCAGGGTCTTGATTGAGCTAGAAGGTAGCAATACGAATTCCTCAACTATGCACGATAGCTCTGTTGTGACTGGGCTCGTTGCCACAGGCAATAAACTTGCACCGTGTAAATGGGGCTTAACTTTTATTCAAGTTAACTCCTTAGAGAGAGCCACTTACAATTCCACTTGAAAGTGAAATCATTAAAAACTTTTTTCAATTACCTAAATAATTTTTTTATTTGAGTGTTCAATTGTGTTTCAATATTTAATACTTTTACTTTTTTATTATTGAAATTGAAACTAAGCTTCTGAAATCTTAAAGTAAACAAAGAAATATAACCTATACGTATACATATAACATTCATGTACACAAGTTTTCAACAATTATTTCTATGGCCACATTAAACAACACGAGATTACTCGAAACCATTATTTTATAGCCAAGCTGAAATGTGGTTACAACGAAGTTGCAGTACCGTGCAGACAAATATGTCCACCACAAAACTGTGAGATCGCTTACACTGACTACGCTTGCACTGCAGAATCAAAAATATGTGAACCTGGCTGCAATTGTCTTCCTGGCCATCTCAGGAATGGCAGCGGAATATGCATACCAAATGAAGAGTGTCCTTGTAAGCGTTTTTACTTCAGCATGACCACTATCTATTGCTTTGTTATGACAGAAAATATAATCACCAACGCAGCTAAAATCTTTGCTTGGAATAGAAAATCCTGTGAATATTATCACAACTGGATTTCAAATACACGACTACGCTTTTACTTGTATTAACTGCATATTTCCATAAACTGCACAATTTCCATGTTTTAAACTGCTATTTAACATTGCCATAACAATTCCGGATTCCGAAACTGCACATCATTTTTAGATCCATCAATTCCCGTGTGTGGGATAAACGAAATAGCCAGAGACTGCAGACGGATCTGTCCGCCACAAACTTGCTTGAGCAAGTACGCGTTATTCCGTTGCATTGAAGATTTACCCTGTGAGCCAGGGTGCGATTGTGTCCTCAATTATTTGAGGGATGATAAAGGAATATGTATACCGAGCGAACAGTGTCCTGCGCGTAAGATATATTTCACGTTGACTGTCTCTGCTTTCTGACTTTTTTCTTGCTCTCTTTTTTTCCTTCTTCTTTAGTAATATTAAGTTGACAAGTCTAAAAGCATGCCGCAAACTATGGACCTTAGCTATCATTTTTTGGTATCAATATCTTGCTACAGAAAGTTATGTTGTTTCTTCGATTATTATTCCTATTCGTAAACAACTCTAACGTAAATGTAATCCTTAATACGAGGAATTTGTATGTAAAATATGGCACTTCAGAAAATTATTTCAACTTCCGATTGAACAACATAATTACCAGCAATTATTATAATTTTTTTGGTTTTTTATCCAGTATTTTGTATGTGTTTCCATTTAAAATCAATGGAGAACATGACTTGCGAACGTGGAAGTAAATATTTTATTTGAATAACTGATGGATTTTACTGGTCATTTAATCGGTGTTCTATTTTCTTGTAAATATTGACGTTGAAAAGTGCTTCAACATAAAAATTATTATTATGGATAAGGGATTACTTACTTCTTACAGTGCAACAACTAAATTCAATGTCTCGAAACATAATCTCCACTTCTGTTGCAGCCTGTCAAATTCCCGATGAATGCAAGCGAACCTGCGCAGAACCGAATCCTCAAAACTGTGAATATAATCCACCAAAAGTGAATATGAACGGTTGTGATTGTAAAGATGGATATATTCTATCAGAACTAGGAGGTGACTGCATCCCTATTGACCAATGTCCGCGTAAGTATGATTTATTAATTTATTAAACTTTATGAAACTTAAAAAGGTAAAAATCCTATTCGTAAACAAGTAATGTTGCGTGATAATGCCGCGGTACATTACTACATACATAGTACATTACTGCCGCGCCCTGCAAAAGGGGCATCGATGGACAAACTCGAAAATTTGGGCAGAGGCGAAGCCGAGGCACACGTACGCCAAATCGTTAATAAAATCTTTGTCAAGTTACCTCCTTGGTTGTCATGAGTAGAAGTAAAAAGTTCATATTTTGAATAAGACGACAGATATAAGTTTTCATAGTAATTTATTTGGCCGCAAAACACGACAGATATGGATTTTCACACTAACAATGCCGGCCATTGCTCGCATGTATTTTGATTAGTACAGCATTTTCGATCTTGAAGAAGGTTGTCCAAATAATGATCGAATTTCCAAGCATGTTTGAGAAAAATATTTGAGAGTGTTTATTTAATCCTACGTGTATAGAAATTAGTAAGTATATTGTTAGGTTAGAAATTAAAATTAGGGCAGTGTTGAATAGTCTCAATAAGTTTATTTTTAAATTGCATTTTGTGTCTGAGGTTCTCCGCTATGACTGGACTTGTATACATAAACAACTCCATTTTGATTAAAACATAAAATCGATGTGCCAAAGCAAGGCAGAGTCATTAGGTATTTTTCAAAAGATTTGAGTGTTGAAAAACATCTTTAGAGAATCAAAACTGCTATCGACTACAATATTGGGGCACGATGCAACAATCTGGTTCAAAATAGTCTATTTCTATAATAACTCCTTGGTTCATAATATTTCAGCTCATATAGCCTGTCACGGTGATCCCAACGCAAGACCCAAACGTTGTCCTAAGCCATGCCCTTCTACTTGCAAATCACCGAACCAACTTGGCTGCAAGAAGATGTGTGTTCCAATCGGATGCCAATGCAAATCTGGATATATACTATCTAATGCCACTGGTCTATGCATCTTACCAGAAAAATGTCCAGGTAAGTGACATTACACAAAAAAATTATTTGACATGGTTTCTTTCAATGCTGGTACTTTTGGCCCATCTTGCTAAACAAAGAGCCTTAGACCTAGCTTAGTCAAAGTATCGCTAGCGTTGATACTATAAGCTGAATGAATTTTCGATTTAATTCGATCTTTTGCCATCACATTATCTAAAAGATTTATCTTTATCTTAGAAAACAGAGGTGTCTAACAAAACCAATTTTCCAATATTCTTAGGTGGAAATCCATGTGGCAAGAATGAACACTTCGCCGATGACAAGACGGATTGCCCAAGAGACTATTGCCCAGTGGATGACAATCCGGACTTATGTTGTGATTCTACAGGGCTCTCTGGATGTATTTGTAATCTGAATTATAGGAGGAAAAGCCGCAAAGATCCGAGATGTATCGTGTCGTCCGATTGTCGTAAGTGATTTTTAATGTTAATTGCATTTTCCATTTGCGAGGATTGTACTAAAATAAGAGTTGTAATGGAAAATTGATCGATTTTATTGCTTCCTATGCAGAAACGCTTATGCTTTGTAATATTTGTCATGATTGCGATTTCAGAGCAGTACCTAATGATAGTGAATATAAGATTTGAATTAAAGTAAATATTGTGAAAAGAAAGGATAAAATATGTGTTTTGTGTATCAGTTGTGTGCATTTGAAGATTAAATTGTACCTACGTATGTTTAAGAATGAATTAATACACAAATATTGGTACCGATTAATGAAATAATTTAAGAATAGTAGCAGCAAGCAAAGATTTACCCGTAAGAAATGATCTTGTTATAACTTTTCAGCTCGGGTAAATTGCACAAGACCTAATGAAAATTGGTGTTCCTGTCCATCAGCATGTCTTGCTGAAGACTGTGAAGATGTCCACAAACAACCTAGTGTTTGCAATACTTTGTTGTTGAACTGTGATCCTAGATGTATCTGTAAGAAGGGTCACTTCAGGAATTCAGATAAAATTTGTATTCCTGCTAAAGATTGCCGTAAGTAGAACTGTATTATTGCAATTTGTTATTGTGAATATTACTTTTCATTCCGTAATTCCTTAGGTACGGCCAAATCACCAACCAGCACATATGTCGTACAGATATTCGAATTTGTGATCGCGGCGATCATAAAGCACCCCGGCCGGTGTGGACCCGTACCTATATTTAACGTGTGAGTTATCTATAGGCATGTGGCGCTGTAAAGTCACTCGTACACGTCGAAGTTCAGTATCATATGGAGCCTCATTCCAGTTAATTCACACGGGTTATAAGTTCTTAGTCAACAACTGGGTGCCACCGTGCACGCCAGGACGCCGGTTGCCCAGATGCTTTCTTTTCGCTCCGTTTTCTTTCTTTTCTGGTGATTATAATACATGCCTTGTAGAAAATAGGCTGCGTTTTATGTTACCTAATAATAACATGTGATTTTCATTCATTAACGACCTTGGGTAGTGTTGTATCGTCACATTCTCATCTTAATCTTCGCTGATGTGTTTTTTACATAGCATTTTTTTACTAAAACATTGCCAGGTTGTGGAGGAGCCACAATAGCGGCGATAAGTCCCCTCTTTGAGGAGTGGCTAGAGAGGCGTCACGGCGTCCTCACCTTCCGCCTGACACAGATCCTCACCGGACATGGCAGCTTCGGGAGGTTTCTGTGTAGGATTAGGCGGGAGGAAACGCCCGGGTGTCACCACTGTGCGGATCGCCCGGAGGACACGGTGGAGCATACGGTGGAGGTATGCCCTGCTTGGGCGGAGCACCGCCGTGTCCTCGCGGAGGCGATTGGCGGCAATGACCTCTCGCGTCCGGCCCTGGTCCAGGCCATGGTACGGAGCGAGAGGGCATGGGAAGCCATCACCTCCTTCTGCGAAGCAGTAATGCTCGCGAAGGAGGAGGCGGAACGCGTGAGGGAAAGGCAAAGTTTGCGCCCTCACGCCCCTAACCGCCGCCGTTGGAGACGCCCTGGGCGTCGGGAATCCCAGGCGGATTCCCGGCCACCATAGGCGCGGGCTTACGGACGGCGAGCAACGGGCAGCTTACCGTCCGATAAGGACTAGGCCTGGGTCGATGGCGCGTCGTGTTCCACGCGCGCCTCAAAGAGATGTCAGCACAATTGACGGGGTCCGGTAGGACCGATGCCTGCCAGGGTTGCGGGAAAGTCCGAAAGGGATACCGGGATCTTGGCAACAGGCAAATGAAGGAACACGGGTGGGTTTTAGTCAGTAAAAGTCTGACACGCCCTTCCGCTCCGCCCAGAGCGGGAGAAGTCATTGGATGATTTCCCAACCTCAAAAAAAAAAAAAAAAAGGTTGTGGAGGAGACCCCAACGCAGTGTATTCAGACTGTCCAACTGGTTGTGAACCGACTTGCGCTAACCAGAATCCTCAAATATGTACAACTGATTGCAAGCCAAGCGGTTGTGTGTGCAAAAAAGGATTTGTTCTAAATGAAGCAGATGGACAATGTATCGACCCTGATAGCTGTCCTGGTAAATTTTACAGTTTCTAAACATGTGCCAGATGTACCTATTAGGTACTTTATATTTATGACATTAAACGGGTGTCGCTTATTCTAATTAATTCATGTTGTTTTTCAGAATGCTGAGCATGGATGAATTATTATCTCCACTTCGCTAGATCGGTCTATTTCAGCAATTTATATTCCTAGGGAAAATCATCTATTATATTACTCTGCTCCAGTTTGAAACGGATACAAATAAGTAAACGCTTTTCTGTTTCGGTCAATCGAAATTTAATTTTAGTCTTTTTAAATAAACTATATTTGGAAGAGTCAGCATTATTTTTATTATTCCGAGAAATATTCTTGTTTTCCCTCAAAGTACAATAAAAGAAAGACCTCGTGAATAAAAAAAAACACTACTAATTGGTTTTGCGCAAAAGTTTTGCGTGGGAAGACAGATTGGCAATATTACGCAGGTTTGTGACAAAAAATTTCGATTATGGCGTGTATGTTGGAGACTCAAGTATGTCCCTATATTTAGTGAATATCTCCACTGGCACATCTCTCTGGCAGGGACACCCACGCGCAAACTGTAACCATGAATTAACCACATGACTGTGTTTATAATAATAATAACCATAACAGGTGAAAAATTTGAGGCGATTATTAAAAAAAAAATGCTGTTTCATAGTGTGGCGGTACCTACATCGCCACATTCGAACTACGCATCAAAGACCTGACGTCACACAAAAATCCTGACGTCACAAAAATCCTGCATCGCGCAATTAGAGTTTACCGTGCAGTGAACATAATATATACAAAAATTCAATATCAATCATTGGGCAGTTGCCCGCCAGACACAACACCCGCCTGGTAAGAGGATCCTCCCTTTTCTATGGTGGATGAGGAACTTTACACCCTGTTCCTCATACCCCTAAAATAGAAAAGTGCAATACCTACACAGTCAATAGAAAAGCATTTTTTTTATATTGCTCACAAAAAATTTCAACGCATGGTCGTTCAGAATTATCTGCTGAATCCATGGTAACAGGTTGCGCGACGATGTTTCTGCCACCCTATACAAAGATGATAATACACAAAATATAAATAATAGCAGTTATCCATATTCTTATCATAATCATTGCAATGGTAATGAAGCAGGTGCTAATAATCCAGAATGAGCTTAAAGTAACTTTCATTATGGTATTCAATATAATTTTGGTTATTCTGGAAAGCGGGGTCTACATGGCCAGAGATTTCACAAAACAGAGAGGTCTGGAATGAAAAAAGGTACGCCTTTGCCCAACAGTGTGACAAAATGGCGGTTAGCAAAAAAAAACTGGATACTTTTTATCATAGCACTGCTAACACATTACATTACAGCTATTACAACTTTAGAACTGTCAATTTTCTACTTAAAATAATAGGTTTCTTATGAAACTTCTCTCATCTCAGCCAATGCAAGACTAAGTACATAAACAAAGGTTCAAGGCAAACTCAGAATTGAAAATACCGATTGTTTAAAAAAAATTAACAGTAGCTGCAGTTAATCAATGCTAACGGGCACTTTTATTTCCTCAGAACAGAACAACTGTAAAGTGTAAAGTTATTGCCTTTCGCCTGATTGCTTAAAAGCATCATGTTACTCCATGTTTCATACTTTCAATTTAAGTCCATTTAATGACTTATAAATAGTTTTTTTATTTCATTACGATTCTAATATTATATCTTTTACAATACTTAACTAACTATTTGAACTAGATACTACATTAAATGACTATACAAATATGTACAAAAACAAAAGGATACTCAAGACGTCGAAGTATTCGTCCGCATCGCTGTCATCCGAAAACCTGCCAAGAAGACTGGCAGTATGCCACGTTGAGTGGCAATCTCAATTCTTTGACTTTTAACCTGCTTTTTAAATTTTGATTACCACATGGTTCGTTGAATGGAGCGTTATATTGAGCATATAATTAAATATGAGCAACCTTGATTGTCTGTGCACACAGTATTAGTTTGATGTTTGATTTTAAGATTTGGTAATAGGCGTCTAAAACAACTCTGTGTAGTGGAAACTACTAAGCTTAAGATGTTTTAATGAAACAAACTTCGTAATGAAGAAGGAGCCAAAATGACTGTATTCATTCACATTTCTTTTGTGTTGCAGTAATATTACTTTTTCCTGGAAGCCCGAAAACTCATTTTGTATTGTTTCCTTCTTCGAATCTACCCTTTACGATGAACTCCGAGAGTTAATCCTTACTTCTTACATCCTCCTTAGTTTACTTCAAAATTGAAACTGTACTAGCATAATATAAAGTATCAAAATTTCTCGATGACACCTCTATTCTTGAATAAAATACCTTTCAAATTTTCAAAGTTATAAAAGTTTTAGTACCAAGTGAACAAACTCCGACGGACGTTAAGGCGTCAAATTGATATTTTAATATCCCCTTGTTGTCTGTTTGAATCAAATTTTAAAGTAATCTTCGTATTATTCAAGGTATGTACTTGAGGATACAGTTATTTAGCCTATCCCTGTTGTGTTTATAAAAGTTTTTAAGAGGGTATTTTGTCAAGAAAGTAGGCATGTATATTAAACATTTTAGAGTTGCTTCGTAAACATTTTGAAAATTTATTCAAAAAAATCGTCGAGTCTTCAATTTTGTATTTTTTTTTGTGTTTTGTTGAGTCTCTTATTTCTACAGCTTTTAATTGAGAAGATCAGTCTTTTAGCAGGATTGGGTTGATTGCAGAAGCAGTCCTTCTTAGCCTTCGCGTCAGAAAGACTATGAAAATAGCTATACCCCACCCACATGACATTGATTATTAGGTTTTCTCTAATAATGGCCCCCACAAGGTGGACCGATGACCTTACGAAGGCCGTGGGAATCCACTGGATGCTAGAACCACTGGACCGGTCGACGTGGTGACGCTTAGGGACGTGACGCGTGGTGACGCTTTGTGCAGCTGCGGACGTTTTTCGGCTGAAATGATGATGATGAATAATAATAATGTATTTCGATGTCTTTACATCTTTCCATTATCTTGTGTGCCATCAATAAGTCGTACATATTTCAGTTTATAGTCCGTCGTGTCGATTTTCGAATATTCTAACATATTATAGTGAAGTGGGTTACTGGATCCGGTGGCAGCCATTATAAATATTTTATAGCCTTTAATGGATTTCCGCCGATTTTATAGATACATGCGCTTGGGCCATTAATAAAGCCTTCCAAACACATTTTTATTTTGTGAAACTGACGATGAGAGTTTGTGTTGTTGGTTTAAATATTGTTGAAGATGAACTAAAAAAACACTTGCGTCACTGATAACTGACTGAGTGACAGACAACGTACATTCCCAAGCACTTAACACAGACACATAAAATTGAGAAAGATAATATTCCGCCTTTATTCTACGAATGGATACGCAGTAAATAAAAACTTTGACTTTGACTTTGGGGGTTCACATTTCACCGGTTTCGCTTGGGTACCAAGCCATTGTAATTTACCTTAAAACTCTAGATGGGTTGGCTCCTTAATCGGTGTAAATATGCCGTGGATTTGGTCTAAACTTTACCTCAAAGCAGCTCAAAACTAAGGGTTAAAAGTTTTTTTATGAAAACAAAGTCGCAAGCATGTAGGTCAACCATATTTTATTACAAACTTAAGTTTTAGACAAAGTAGTGTAGATTGTAATTACCCTTGACAGGGTTATTCCCCACCTAAACATTGGACTGTCTTTCTCATACCAATAAGTAAAGGCTTATACAACCAATTACAGCTGAATACTTTACAGAGAACGACTGCCTCCTGACCTCCGAAATGTAATAAAAGCCAGAGTCCTTGATTAGAAAGTTGTTATAAAAAATATAGTGAGCCGGGTACATTCTGCCTGAGTTTTGGCATGCAAAATTTAAGAAATAATATCAATACAAAATTATGAAATAGATAATCCTACTAATATTATAAATGTGAAAGTTTGTGTGTTAGTGTGTTTATGTGTTTGTGTGTTTGGATGTTTGTTACTCAATCACGCAAAAATGGCTGAATGGATTTGGATGAAATTTGGCAAACAGACAGTTTATAACCTGGATTAACAAATAGGATACTTTTTATTCTGATATTCCCACGGGATCGAGACTTACTTACGCGGGTGAAACCGCGGGGCGCAGCTAGTAAATTAATAAGTTCTGAGTTTTGGCATGCAAAATTTATCCAATAATGTCAACATCAATACAAAATTACGAAACAGATAATAAATTAATAAGTCATTTTAACAGGTCCAGATCATGCATAAAATTGTTACGGATAATAATTTCAAACTGTTGAGATGTCACACACAATGTAGTATACTTACATGTTTTTAATTAATGTGCTGTCCAGAGTCCAAGCAATCTCAACAGGCTGACCGCAGGTCGCCCCACCATTGGCCGAATTGCGTGGTTCTTATGTACTATCAAGGTCTAAAAAATGTTTATCAGTTTTCAAATTAGATTCTTTACCACACTGTGTGCAGTAAAGTCTAAAATGACACATTACCATAATGAAATTTAACAAAGAAAATAGGTTTGAATTTTGAATCATCGACTTTATGACATATATGTGTGCATGCAATTATAAGCCTTAAGGTGGTAAACATTCTCAGACCGCGACCGGACTGATGAACTAATGAGGCTCTTAGGACACAGTTTCTCTCAAGTGACATTTGTAACAAAATAACTCAATTTTACTTCAGAAAATCACAGGAGAACATCATCTCGCTAGGCAGCCCAAAAATTTTTAAACAAACAATAAAACATTTATTGCTGCCTCAGACCAAATAAAAACCCAAGAAGGAGCGCTGCGAACAATACAGTGAAGTATGCTAAAACTACACCACCGCTCTGTGCATACACGTTCACGCACACACATTTACAACTATTTACAATGACACTACAATCAAACTACACCAAACTAAGTGCACACAACATGTTTACGAAACCGGCCTTACGTCATTGTTGACAGCGCTCTGTCTTCGTTTTTTATTTGGTCTGAGATTACTGCTACCTAAAGTATAAAATATCTTCCCTACATTCTAAAGCAAAAACTACATTTACTTACGTCCCCAGGTATCAAAATAGAAGAAGAAAAATTGCACAGTGTCTACGTCTCGTTTATAAACGAACAATCTCTGCATTGTGAAGGGAAGTTTTTGTGGGAGTCATAAATCAATCCGCGGCGAAAAGATTCCCCTAAAGTTTTTGCTACTGTCCATGTACAGATATGGAATGAGATTTTTTAAACGGGAATATACATATTAGGTTTTTTTAGTAATTTTTTTATAATCGATACAGACTTTCAGTATTCAAAAATGAGCTAAAAAGTGTGTGTGATTGCATATTATTCACTCAAAAAAAAGTAACTAGGAAAAAAAACTATAATAAATAACATTGACATATTCCTGTTTAGATATTAAATAATTTGAGGTGAGAGCTGATTTCGCAGAAATCTATGGAAGTCTCTAAAAGGCCAGTTTTTGCAAATCCCAGGATTTTAAACGCAATATTCAAGCAAACTAGGCCCCAGGGCAAGTAACGTTCCCTGCCAGGGTTGCGGGAAAGTCCGAAAAGGATACCCGGACCTTGGCAAAAGGCAACTGAAGGAACACGGGTGGGTTTTAGTCAGTAAAAGTCTGACACGCCCTTCCGCTCCGCCCAGAGCGGGAGAAGTCATTGGATGATTTCCCACCCTCAAAAAAAAAAAAAGGGCAAGTAACGTTATTCAATAAAAACAACAGTGGTTTCTCGAAAAATATTTTCAATGTCAGAACATAATTTTATTGTTTACAAAAAATCCTGTTTCATATTTTTAGACACACAGAACGTGGACGAGAAAAATGTTCTATAGACATACTCCTGCCAACAGAAACTCGTGAAACCAAGCCTCATTTGAGTCTACTTTGTCTGTACTCGGACGAGGCCGGCCGTCAACCAAGTAACTTTCGATTAATCAGTCTTATTAGTTCCTCCTGAAACTCTAACTAAATAATTGGTTACGATAAATGTTATTCTACGAACTGTAATTGGTTTTCGTCTTATTTGTTTGTTCGCCGTTGATTTTTCTTTTATTTCTTCGTTTGATTATTTCTGTGTGAACGTTATTTTTGTTTGTGTGGGTTCCTTTTGTGATTTATAGAGCGTCGTCGATGGACGGAGATTGTCCGAGGTCTTAATTTGATTTTCAGACGCTCATTATGAGTTTGGGACTAAGTTAGTTTTTTGGAAATAATATTTGTGTGTTGGTTTTGTAAAATCCATTCTAAGGCCATTTATTTCATAAGAGCAAAATGAGTAATTATTACGTTTTAGTACCTGGTTTGGTTTTCTATCTCTAACTTTGATTTGGCTAATTAAATTTTATCCGAATTTCACATAGGTACCCAAAAAGGAATAAATATTGCCTAAGATATTTATACACAAAAAAATTAAGACAACAATCAAGATTTAGTGTACTGTGAGGAGGTTGTATGCGATGCGCAACCTCGTAAAGTACAGGCTGGTTAGAGGGCAGCCGCGAGGTTCGAACGTTCCAACAATTTGGTTTGAAATATGTTAGGAGTGCTTTTTGTTTAGGTTCGTCAGTCTAATCTTAGCTACTGAACAGTGTACGCGTCTCTTATAAAATTAAATATTAGAATAAACCCTCTTGAACCCTCTACATCTTTGAAATGATCTCCTCACACACGCCCTCACACATAAGATAACGCTCTCAAGCGTTATAGTACATACGTACCTATTTAATTAAATTTTTATTCCAATTGTTTCGCCTAAAAGGAGAGTTTAATACGTCGTAATGTTCCTGATTACAGGATAATCTTGGCAAATAGATGTAGCAGATTAATTACGAGGAAGTAGAAAACTAACAATTCTTCATTGGACAGCAATAAAGAACCTGAGGAATGTAATTACGCTTCTGTTATTAGTAATATCATTTATATAATTAATGTCTCGGTTATTTGGGATACTTATAGGTACACACGGCTAAGCTATGCATTTCCAGTTTATGCTGATCTCGCATTGTATAGGATTTTCGTACAATGCGAGGTCAGCTTATACTGGCAAAGTATAGCTTGATGTGTGGCCGTGTGTACAGGCTATGTTTCAGAAATAACTTTGTGATTACAAAAGTCTGGGATCTAATACAAATACTTTTGTATTATTAGTGTCCTAGTCCAATTTTATACAAGGTCAAAATAAATTAGTTTGCGAAATTCCGTAGACGCGATGGGTATAGGCCCTGGTACGGAGTGACAGGGTATGGGAAGCTGTCACCTCCTTCTATGAATGAAGAGGCGAAACTCATGAGGACCAGCAAATTTCGCGACCTCACGCTCCTAGCCGCCGCAAGAGACGCTCTGGGCGTCGGGAATCCCAGGCGGATTCCCGGCCACCGTAGGCGCGGGCTTGCGCACAGTGAGCAATAGGTAGCTCCGATAAGGACCAGGCCCGAGTCGACGGCGCGTTGTGTTCCACGCGCGCCTCAAAGAGATGTCAGCACAACTGACGGGGTCCGCTAGAGCCGATGCCTGCCGGGGTCGCGAGACAGTCCGAAAGGGAGACCTTGGCTTCTGGCAACTTACAGGCAACTGAAGGCACACGGGGTGGGTTTTAGTCAGTAAGAATCTGACACGTCCTCCCGCTCCACCCAGAGCGGGAGAAATTATTAGATAAATTCCAATCCAAAAAAAAAAATGCGTATCTATATATAAAAGCGATATAACAAAAAAAAACAGATTTTTTCAAGTCATACTTCAAAGAGATTACCCAGTGGTCATTGAACCCGACAAAAATTTGTAGGTAGGTAGTGATTAGATTTCCTTGATCTTACTGAAAAACTAGACTGTACTACATGTTGAGGTTACATACTGAGCGTTTGTGTAAACTGGCGATTTGGGTGGCTATTCACCTAATATTATTTATAATTATGGAATGTATTTCATTTATTTCGGTTACCATCAAAATAGGCAATTGTCCAGAATTAATTTTTTTGTATAATTTCGTTACGTGTACCTCTTGGTTATATTTTCAAGTGACGGTAAAAATAAATATGTTTTCTTTCTTTCTGGGTTTTTTCAAAGCTTGAAACAGGAGTAAATAAAATGGCAATAGTATTATTTAAAATAATAAAGTAATATCACACAGTCGGAAATACATTGTCATAAAAATATGCTTCTTGTAGGAATTACAACTACTAATCCTCATTATCAGAATTTTGTAAGTATAACAGCAAATTACATAATAAAAGTAAGCGCGATTTCCACTGTGGCGGTATCTACATCGCCACATGCGAACTACGCATCAAAGACCTGACGTCACACAAACATCCTGACGTCACATAAATCCTGCATCGCGCAATTAAAGTTTACCGTGCAATGGACATAATTTTATACAAGAACCCGACGTCAATCGTTGGGCAGTTGCCCGCCAGACACAACACCCGTCTGGTCGGAGGCTCCTCCCTTTTCTATGGTGGATGAGTGAACTTTACACCCTGTTCCTCATAACCCTAAACCGCTAACAATGATATCTGGGATGTCATTGTTAGTGGACGTTTAGCTAGCAATTATCTTATCCGAAAATTAATGTCTCAAAAATGAATGTTATAGGTAAAATCGTTGATTTTAATTAAAAGTTTATAAAAAACAGTGATGTACGAGTATTTGTCGAGCTAAAGTACTTTTATGTTTCTCTTGGATGTGATTACAAATAAAAAAACACAATCAAAAACTTGAAATATTTTGGATTTATTTTCCTTAAAGTTTCGACTAAATGATTATGCCATAAGGTTAACTTATACAATGCTTAGTTAGCTGGTCAGTCTTCAGAATCCCTCGTAATTATCTCAGAGGGTAAAACTTAGTTTTTTAAATGTTCTCTCGAAATTCCCAAGTTCCTTGTATTCCTCTTTCGGAGTTCGCAACAAATTTTTTCCTGTAAATTAAATAAAAGGTCCCGTTATGAGAGAAATTCTCTATTCAGTTTTTACGGTTCTGTAGCTACATAAAAGGTTCATCGAAGAGTGAGATTTTTTACTTATGTATCGGAGCCATTCAATTTGTTGTACGCTTAATTGTAAATAAAAATTAATCATAAACTTAAAAACCATTTATAGTATTTTTGAATTTTTCAACGATCCTTATTTTGTAACATTCAAAATCAAATCACAATCGCTTGGTTTTTACGGCGACGTAGTTTTTCAATCTTAGAACCTTTTTCCAAGATTGGGGAAAACCAAACCATAACTAAGTTATAAAAGGAAAATGAAAACTGGTCCTATCAAGATAATAAATCTACTGATGAGGAAAAAGATATGGTTGCAGAATCCCATCTCTAGAGTCAAGTTCACACTTAGCCACTGTTATAATTGTTGCTTCAACAATACTAATTGCAAAGGTCGCATCTCATAATGTTTCCCGCCATTTCCAAGACAAGGCCACTTACATAATTTCCTGACATTCTCGGAAAGTAAAGCTACCAAAATAATTTTCAAGCAAAAATTCTTAAAACGTTTTCGTGAAAATTAAAATTTTGTTCCTAATAGCGATAAAATTATTTTGAATTATTAAATTAAGGGGTATAGTAAAAATAACGTTGAACCGTTGTTATTTTTTGGAAGTAAAGTTGAATTACTGTATGCTCCAGGTAAATTTTGGAATTTGTGATATTATTGCCTATTTAATGACGTAGAGTAGCGTGACGTAGTTTATATCTAGCAAGTGATAGAAATAGGCAAAAAAAATCAATTTATTGAAAACCATTTAAATTCTTTTTGGGTAAAAGAAGCTAAAGCAACGGATACGATGATGAAAAAGAAAAAATAGGTACACTTACAACAATCTATGGGCAGAACGCACACGCTCAACTTTTCATGGAACACATAACCAGTCCTGCAGTCACAGTTGTTGTATCGACAGCCGCTCAAGCAAGTTTTGTTGACTTCCATGTAGTCGGAACATGAGTTGCCGCAGTGGTTACCGCAGCCAGATGTGGCGTTGCGGTCTTCGTTGCACCTAGCTGTAGTGAGGTGGTCATTTTAATAAGAAATATCTTAACACATACATAACATAACATCAAAATTCCTGGAATAGTTAGGCACAGGTAGACCCCGTCATCATCATCAACCTATAGCAGTCCACTGCTGGACATAGGCTTCTCCAATTGCAAGCCGCTCGATTCTCGGCAAGTCTCATCCAGTTGCCACCCTGCAAAGATCGTCGCTCCACCTAGCCTGAGGGCGTCCTACCTTACGTTTGCCGATTCGTGGTCTCCACTCAAGAACACGTCTACCCCAACAGTCATCGGTTCTACGGTTAATATAACCCGCCCATTGCCACTTCAGCTTGCTTATTCTGTGAGCTATGTCGACAACTTTGGTTCTTTGCCGGATTACCTCATTCCGGATTCTATAGAAAACGAGCTATCTCGTTCCATAGCTCGCTGACCGACTTTGAATTTATGGAACAATCGTAGTGAGAGTGGTCAAAAAAAAAAAAACACTTTTAGATACCCGCATTTCCATTATTATTTTAACTATTTTAAAGAAAGACCATGTTTAGAGGCATTCGTTTACAATTAAATTAATGATGACAGAGGATCAACGTGAAAGTTGTGTATAAAGAAATGAGAGGGAAAAGGAGAAGTTGATTCAAAGATTAAATGTACGGTATTTATAATTATATTTATTTAATACTGTAAGCACACAAATGTACAGAGGCGGATGCTTAATGCCATAGGCATTTTATACCAGTGCAGTGTTAACCTTCCAGTGATGCTCAGACAAACAATATTGAGAATTGAGAAATACAATTAAATATCTGTGGTGTTTGGTATAAGTTCAAAATCGGTCATTTTCTATTTTTACACCATCTGTACAATTTTTTTTTTTTTTACTTTATTTATGCATGTCAAAGTTTGATCGGCAACTGAAAGGTCATAAAAAAGTCATTCTCATTTGAGAATTTTTTGTTAAAATAACCAGATATATATATAAGAACCAAGCTTATGATAAACATTTAAGTACTTATCAATTTTTGCCCAAACATTTTAAATTATAAATTTTTTTTACTTGATAATTCCTACTTATCATATTTGTATCCAAAAACATTCTCATATAAACAAGCTTCTACAAACTATAATATCAGAAAATATCAGAATTTATTCAAATTATTTTAAACATTCCGCGAGATTTGGAAGCCCGTTGCAACTTGTATAATGTAATTACAATAAAAAACAGGAAAAGGCAAAGAAGTGAACGTTTGATGTTTGCTTAAATGTTGATAAGTGCCTCATTTTGTTCCAACTTATTTTTTCCTGTTTGGTACACACGGCTACACATCAAGCTATACATTTCCAGTTTATGCTGGTTTCGTATTTTATAGGATTTCCGTACAATGCGAGGTTAGCTTTTACTGGAAATGTATAGCTTGATGTGTAGCCGTGTGTACACATTAACAACTCATAATCTATAGGATGTGTTGTTTTTGTGTACCTACTTTAAACTTTAGCATAAAAAGAATTATAAGAAGATTGGCACACGGCACCGCGCACTGCCGCGGTTGGCGGTCTCATGTCGCATTGGCCTCTATTAAATCCGCTGATGCCTAACGCACGTACACCACCAGACCGCGCGGTCAAGCCGGTATAGACCGCGGCGGTACGCGGTGCCGTGTGCTAATCGCCTAAATATCATCCGTTCGTTTTATTATATATTACGGAGAGGGTAGGTGTCTCTGTCGTTATTATCAGCCATATTTTAACTACTCTGTGGGCGTACTGTGGTTAGTGTTGGATATTGCGCAAAAGAAAAACCGTTTCAAGTAGTTCAGGGGGCCTAAAATAGCCAAATTAGCAATTCCTCTAAAAGCAATTTATTTCCTGAATCATTAGCAATTCTTCTAATTTGACACAAAATGGTGACACATATTAGCTGAATCATAATGTATAATCAATTCAATTCATATTCGAATCATATTTGGTGTAAATATTACTCCAAGAAGATGAATTAACTATTAAAAAAAAATATAATACGGGTCGACTTGAGAACCTCATCCTTTAATTTAACATCATACTTCAATATAGCATTTTATAATTTGTGCACCATTTACGAATCTCCATACAAAACTTTCAAAAAAATTAATTGTGTAATATGAATTGAACGCAGATCATTATTATGAATTGTCAGTTTGTGACATTTTACGATGATTTATAGTATTATCATATTATGATTATGCCAAAGTGGCCGTTTTAGACCCCCAGATCAAATTATAATTTACTATTAAATTAATCACACCAGCAATTCACACACTGTAGGTACACGACACAACTATACGGAACGCGCGACAGTTTCTAAACATGCTGCCTGCTCGACAGCCACCGATGAAATGTGCTTATCCCGGTCGAGCGTTTTGTTTTAGACTCTGTCGAACGCCGCTCGGCGGCGCTGGCGTCCCGATTAGTCAACTCAGTAACGTATTTCCTACATAAACGTGGAGATGTTGGCATGTGTGATTTGATCTTATCTAAACTTACATCCAAATTAGCTATTAAGTTATATTACTTGTTTGTCAAATTAATTACAAATTATATAAGGTCTTAGTTTTTATCTACTGTGATACTGTCTACTTATTTAGTAAAACTACGAGCCTGGCGTAATCGTTTCGCGATTAAAGCCTTTTTCCAAGTAAAGATTTAAAAAAAATACATTATTCTATAAAATTTCCACCTATTTCTCCCACTATCATTAGTCACAGTCTTACAATACCTACTTAGGAAACTCAGCGTACGTACCCGCAGCCACAGAACACAAACTTGAGTCACATCTTTAGTTCCTGCCGACTTTGGGCGACTTCAAATAACAAACTTATTCCACTTACTCCCTGTTCAATTTGTACTAATTCAAAATTTCGATTCCTATTGTCTTGAGTTTTACACCGTTGACAAGTATTACAGGAGTTTGAATAAGATATATGTGTATACATATATAAAAACTATACAGCATGTTATCTAAAGAAGGATGTTTTCATTAGCCTGCAAAAGTGTAAGGTCTACATGCAAAAAAAAATTCATAAAAATATTAAATTGATACGGAAAAGAAACACTGTAGACACGGCAACACATCAAGCTATACATTTCCAGTATAAGCTGACCTTGCATTGTACGGGTATCCTATACAATGCGAGATCAGCATAAACTGGAAATTTATAGCTTGATGCGTAGCCGTGTGTACACACACACTTGTCTTTCTACGTTGAAATTGTGCGTGTGCAGTTTCGTGTGCGTATCAATTTAATAGTTTTTTTATTATTTACTTTTTATTTTTTAGGGTTATTTTTTTTTTTGCATTTATAAACGCTATACTATTGCGGGAACGCCCTTTGTTAGGTAATATACTGTATAACATGGTATAATCAGCCTATGATGTTCCCGCAGTCCCACTGCTGGGACACAGACCTCCACGCGGTGAGTGGGAGTCAAGGGCCGCATTCCACCACGCCGGCCCAATGCGGGTTAGGACTATCACAAGCCTTCGAATTTTTGGTTCTATGACATGCCGGTTGATATGATTTATTTTTCTTCACCGTTTTGAGAGCAGTGGTGATGAAATAAGTTACACAAAGTAAAATGCCTGGGTTCGAACCTACGACCTATTCGTAAGTCGCGGCCGTTACCACTGGGCCACCACTGCTTTAAATATATCACGTGGTTTCAACCCGTGTTATATAGAGATATATAAAGCTTGTAATAATAAGCATTAAAATAACGGTTTGTTAGCACATGGGTTGGGCCCGTGATGTCAGTAGATTGTGATCATGTACCATTGAAGAAGTTCATATCTATGCACCGTAAGGACTATTTCTGCTTGCAGCGTTCGGCTGTTATAGAACCGGGGTGGTAACAGATGTGGTCATCGTGTTCACGGGATTTTGTTTTGAAACTGCTAAGATATGAAGTTCTTCGATAGTACGTGATTTTGTATTTTCCTTCCTCGAACTATTACGTAAATCTTAAGTAAAGATGTCTTGGAAGCGTTTTGTTACTTGAAATATGTAAATAATAATAAAAAATCTAAACCCCCTCAGCTTTTTAAGCGTGTCTAAGTATTATGGAGTAGGTTTACAGAAGTTACTATCACTTGCGTATTTATCTGGTCACCATCTACGTTACGACGCTCGGTCTTCAGTATGGAAGTTCCATTATTAAACGCGCATCATACCATCAGTCTGAGTCTGCGCATACTTTCCGGTCCGGAAAGTGGTTTTCTCACAGTATAATTATGGGGTTTTACCAGAATTTATATAAGTAAAATTAACCAATTTGAAGATTATAATTATTATCATTATTAGGTGGCGACTTCTATTAAGACATGGTAGATCAAAAGCTAACTAAGTTATGGCAGTTATAAACCGTAATGACAATATACAAGGTAACATTAAAATATATTTAATTATAATATGTACAAGTTTAGAGTAAAAGTAAAAAAAAGGCGAAGATTCTAAAAGGCTGGCAGCATTGCCACGTTGGATGGCAATGCTGATTCTTTGGGCTAAAAATAGGCCAACCCTCTGCTCTGGTCATGTGAAGAGTCGATCAACTGCTTAGCGATGCCCCGAAAAGCCAGTCTTTCGCGGGTCATGCCATCTAGATGCACACTTGCACACACATTCCGGTCCACATAGAGAGGTGACCCACGCATCGGATTGAGTGTCCCAGGTCAAATTATTGTTCCAGTCTATAGTTAAAAACAATTAAACTATGTTCCCCGATTTTAACAGGTTTCTTTCGATGTTAATTAAACGCAGTGGTAGACTACCAAGCAATTACCGCAGATAACGCATAACTTTATTACTCTATTTCCCAAAATTACTTAACTATTTATGTAACCCAACTTACGGCAGTCCGTCTTCGGTATGCAATTTCCATTACTGTCGCGAACCATGCCCTCTATGCACACACATTCCGGTCTACACAGCGAGGTACCCCCCGCGCACGGGATTGGTTGTCCCAGTTCGTCACATGTCTTCGGGCCACAGTGTGAACACTCCACATTCGCTTCGTTTTCTTTACATACTTCGCGTTTCACGACTGGAAATTTTGGAAGATTAGATTAATAATCAATACATAATAAAACAAAGTCCTCCGCCGCGTCGCGTCGGTCTGTCTGTTCCCGATGAACTCATAAATTACTCATCCATTTTCATGTAGTTTTCACCAATGGATAGAGTGGTTCTCGCGGAAGGTTTGAGTATATAATTTGTCAAGCGGGCGAATCCGTGGGCTAGTGCTTATTAAATAGGTGATACTGAGATACGACTAGAGTAGTATTAGGCTGCGTTGTCGACCCCAAATAAATTGGTATTGCAAGAGATGATGATTTTTTGTAGATGTTATTTATTATAGTTTTTTTTTTAAAGTCACAGGTTTTTTTATGACTTTTGAAGAATAGTTAAGCGGAATAGGTTACTAAATATATCTACGTCTATTGTAATTCATAGTTTTGTCGAACTCAGACTAAACTTAGTACTTGTACTTATTGTCAATTAATTAAGTAATGTTTTTGTTTTTTTGTATTTGTTGCATGCTTCAGTTACATCGCATGTAAACCTAAGCTAAACACCCAGAAAAAATCTTGAATGCCCGTTGGAATCAACTCTTACATTAATTGATAGTGTAACGTCCGCGAAATTAAATGATTGGTGGCAAGGGAACGCGGTGTTCCGAATTTTGTTTCATTCTTCGCAATAGAAATAATTCCGAAAAGAAGGATGAGTTTATTGTTTCAGCAGTTGCCTTCTATTCTTTTAACTGTAAAAGATAATAAGAGAAGTACTTTTTTGAACTAAACAATGAATGTCTTGTACCTAACGATATTAAATAGCACGTCTTTGTACGACGCGTACTCTGCAACTAGTGTTTTATTACTTCGTCTACGAAGTTCCTTAAGGTGTACAGTTTGCTTGTTCATATTCTAATAATATGAAAGAGCGATGTGTTCACCTTAAGGAATTAAAAAACTTGAATATCATTAGACTTTCGGGAAATTGTGAATTTAAAAACTTCGTGAAGTAACCACATTTATTATGTACACACGTACGCAAAGAAGTTGAAGTTGAATGTTAGGCTGGGCTTACACGGTTTGAATTCAATCGATTCATTGAATCGGTTGATTGATTGTCCAACCATGCATATTTATGCACGGATGGATATTTTACTGTTTTGTGGGAACCGAGATTGAGTAATTTGAGTGCTATTGGAAGTTTGCTTTACTATAACATAACATAACATCACGGATTGTTTCCTCGAAGGGTTGGGCAGAGGTGTACCTATTACTGCACCCACATTTCGCCAGTTATGTTTAAGTCCCATGTATTAGGGCCTATTGCCACCAGCCGGGCACAAATTTAGACTCCAGTCCCGCAATCTGTAACTCCAATGGTCTCGCAATGATGAGTTTTTGACAGATTATGTATGGCAAATCTGTCAAAAACTCATAACTGCGAGACCATTGACACGTTTGTAAATTAGTAGACCTAGGCCCCCAGGTTTCCATATAATTTTATGAAATCGATGTGTCGCTAGCTACGGAAGGTATTTCATAGAAAACAGTAGTGTCGCGGCGACACGTCACTTGCTGCTGCAGCTACGGAATTGACTTAACTTGTGTCGTACTTTACCATTGTAAAACGATAAAGTAGCTTTCTAGCTATAAATACTTTAAAGTTCTATGATGCTAATGCAGAAATGGAGCAGCCGTTGTCAACTTCATTTAGATTGTTAGTCACATTCAAATTCCTATATTAGAAGACAGTAATGTTTCGTTCACATCTTCAAAAGTTGCTAACGTATGCGCAGAACCAGTTGAATAAAAAACCAAAAACAAAACAGTCAAACTCACCTTTACTATGAATAAAATAAACACAATAAGTGGCCACAAGAACTATCACGAACAGCTTAGACATTGTAAGAAATTTACGTCCACTACAATCGTCAGACACAACAACAGTGATATTCCAAAACCAATTTATTTCAACTCTAGTCTCTTGACATTCAACTTTTTCCTTTTGAATGAGTAATTCACAATATGACACAACCTGACATGACATTTTCCCTATGAATCTTGACGTTTTTAAGATCAATTGCAGTGTAATTAATTTGTTAATTATTGTGAATGAAATCGAGTCTAATTTGACTCGGTCATTGTCTGAGCTAAAAGGAAAATTCTGTTTAAATCACGTGATTTTCGCTCATCTTTTGTTTAGTTCGGCTTTT
The DNA here is from genome assembly GCA_949152455.1 of Lithophane leautieri. Taxonomy (NCBI): domain Eukaryota; kingdom Metazoa; phylum Arthropoda; class Insecta; order Lepidoptera; family Noctuidae; genus Lithophane; species Lithophane leautieri. The sequence goes on from OX424470.1 coordinate 12,108,291, forward strand.
TTCCTTGTGATGTAGGGTAATGGTCTTTTCCTATGGCTGATAAGAATGCGGTATTTGTTGGATTATCTTATACACGTATTTCCAGTATCTCTGATTATGTTGATGGATAGGAAATCACAGAATAGCACTTGCAAAGTATTTTTCCCCCAACTTAGATTTGAATAAATTGGATTTCTTTTTTTCAATTTCAATACCGCAAGGGACCACTTTTGCCTATAGCCCTAAAACTTGGGATTGGAATTCTGAATTCAAATTTAAATAAAGCTGTCACTACGCCATTAGTGATTTTCAAAATCGAATAACAAAATATGCAAATGCTGCTCTAAATTCGAATACAAAAATTCTGACAATAGCAAAATATGAAATCTTATAGAATGGTCCAGTGACAAAATATCTCGGGCAAAGACAGCTTCCCGCTCAATTCCCTCTATTTGTCTCAATACACTCTCGGCGTCTATCGGATTTCTTTTCAAAAGCCTCTTATCCCGTTTCCTTCGTGTTTATAGTTTTTGCTCGGGTAGTGAAGTGTTTGAGTACTTATAACAATTCAATTTACCTCTCTCGATGGTATTTGATCTTAATTTATTATGTAATTCTATAGAAGTAGACATTTTATGATGTACTTACTTAATATTTTATAGATTTCAGAAATATCATTTCTAAGATGAATTTAAAAATAAGTACCGAAAACAGAAATGAAATAAATGATTACATTAATTTGCAATTAAATGTTTCTTATGATTATTATCTTGCATTGAAAATTAAAGCATACAACATAAACAGTTCTATAATGCTCAGTTTATGATTTACTAACTTATTGATTTTGGATTTACCCAATGGTCTACGGAGAGTAAATGAGTAATCTAGTGCGTATGTAAGTTTAAGGTAAATCATTAATAAACATGAGTATTATGTAACAGGTTTCATGAAAGTTATAAATTTATAATAAATGAAAACAAAAGAATAAAGTAATTATTGCTGAAACATGCAATGCTACGAGACCTACAAATAAATGCTGGTAAGTATAGTACTGTGAGTATATTTATGTGGTAAATTTCAGGATAAAAGAAAAAAAATATTACCACTTTTTTTTCCAATGAGGTATTTTAGTCAGTGTCTACAAGTCTTATCTATTGAAAATTTGCTAATTTTTAATGGATTTGGGGTAGGTAATTTTGGCTCTAAAAATATGAATTTCATAAAACAATAACATTTTTATTTTCAATAATAATAAGATTTTTTATTACTTTTTGGTAACGTCATTCCAGTACCTCTATATTATGCCTCTTTCGGATCGAACAGGGTTTTTGACATATTGTATTCTTATTCATAAAATACGCCTTTCATTATTCAATCCGGTAATATAACGGTACGGAGCCCTTAAAAGTACACAATCAAAAATATTCTATCCATTTTTTGTTTCATTTACTTTTAATTGACACTGCTGGCACATGAAACGACAAATTGATACATGCATGGATGTCGATGTGCAAATAAAAGTACTCTCTTCGTTTTGTACCTACTGTCATTTTATGCATTCACAAGTACCTACGTTGATAAAAATATTCTGACATAATTGGAGGAAGCATGTTTTTTCAATCAACATGCTTTGTTTTTACGAAAATGCAGTGTAATATTTGCGGATAACATTGTAAGGAAAAGACAACGTGACAACTCTTCCTACAAATAACGTTGCAAAAGAATCTGACTAAACAATTTTGACAGAAAACAACCGTTCAGAATTTACAAGAATATAAATAACACTAGTAAAAGCCGAAGCTGTTGCAAACTACTTAACTTTTTATGTTGGTGCAATCTATTTTAGCCGTATGAAGGAGCTAAGTGTAGTCTGGAAACTTCAAAGAAAATAAATATAGTCGAATAAGAGTTGTTCACTAACTTCAAAGTTGTGCAGGAAGTAGTTTGAGATGTACCAGTGTGTTCGTTTAGCGAAAACAGGTAGCTACAGTATTCCCGTGTGTAAAGAGCTTTTCAAACCAGTTTTGTGTATGTTTAAAACATTTGTGAAGTTGTTGGAACTCCTATTTGAGTGAGCGATGCCGCCAATATTGAAAGTTTGATCAACTTTGCCCTGAATGTTTATTGCATGAATATTTATTATTGTGATTATGTTAGCTATTGGAGGCCTTATTTACTTGTTAGTTATAGTATGAGTTATAATAGTTTGGATGTTGTAGACGTAGATATAATAATATCAACATCATTTCAGCTGAAAGTCGTCTACTGCTGGTTATAGATCTCCCCGAAGCGTCGCCACAGGGATAGGTCATGTGCTTTTCGCATTAGCTCCAGTCCATATAACTTGTGTGAGAATTAGTTGCTATTTACGTATTTAGTTCTGTATAACTGATCAGTAACAACATTTTTGTTACAAATATTGCAGCTTAAAAAGGCTGAAAGGGTGATATGAACGCAACATTCCACATCACCTGGTCCTGTGCACCTCGCATCCAGCGGATTCCCACGGTCTTCACATGGTCATCGGTCCACCTTTTCGGAGGCCTTCCAACATTCCGCCTTCCGGTACGTGGTCCTCACTCCAGAACCTTTAGGTTTCATCGGCCAGCTGTTCTACTAGCAATGTGCTGCATGCACTATCAGTTATGTTTGGCAATTCTTTGGGCTATATCGGTTACCTTCGGTTGTATGTTTAGCAATTTTTTTAAAGATGTTTATAGCTTCTTTTTGTCCTTATTATTGAAGACTTGTAATTACATGCTCATCTGTCTCATGATTTATTATCAAAGTCTTAACTGTATCATCGAAAATACTTTCTGCTTGATAATTTTAGGGGTATGAGGAACAGGGAGTAAAGTTCACTCATCCACCATAGAAAAGGGAGGATCCTCCGACCAGACGGGTGTTGTGTCTGGCGGGCAACTGCCCAATGATTGATATTGTATTTTTGTATATATGTTCACTGCACGGTAAACTCTAATTGCGCGATGCAGGATTTTTGTGACGTCAGGATTTTTGTGTGATGTCAGGTCTTTGATGCGTAGTTCGAATGTGTCGATGTAGGTACCGCCACATAATAAAACCGTACTAGCCCTCGACCAGTGTATTTATTTTATTGTAGGATGTGCCTTTACCTGTTCTCTTGTTATTCCACTAAATTTATTTCCAATTAGTTAAATACTTGGAACGAGTGGCGTAATTTCCTTGTCTTAATTGAAGTGCGCCATGCAATTACTAAAACTTAGCGTTCAAGTTAAATGCAAATTATATGCGTCATAGTTTTCGTTTTAATTCCTGTTACATTGTTGGCTTTTGAGGTAATTATTCCGTATAACGTCTTACATTGTTTCGTTAGTTAATATTAGGTTCTGAAGTTACTTTATTATTACGGCTAAGTTATGTCACATTGAAGAAGACTGCCTTCAAATGAGATGTTGTCGACGAAATGGAATTCTTATCATGGTAATTAAAATATTTCAAACATGAGAGTAAAGTTTGCTTTACGGAGATCTTTAAAAAATCAATCTAAATAATTATCGTTACATATTATTATAAAACAAAGTCCTCCGCCGCGTCTGTCTGTCGTCCTGTACGCGATAAACTCAAAAACTAATGCACCGATTTTCATGCTGTTTTCACCAATGGATAGAGTGGTTCTCGATTAAGGTTTTTAGTATATAATAACCGACATCCACGCGGGCGAAGTCGCGGGCATCAGCTAGTAATAATAAAACGAAAGTGCTTTACTTTGCGTGTAATTATTTCATCACCACAGCTCTCAAAACGGTGAAGGCAAACATTCTGATCGGCATGTCCTAGAACCAAATACTCCAAGATATGTGATATTTGGGATTGCGAGGTGGATTGCGGCCCACTCCCTCTCATAGCGAGGATTCCTGGGAACATAATAAGCTGACTAACTACGCTATGCTATGCTTATGCTAAAGAAAAGATAAAGCTTACTTGTAAAGCGGAATTCACGTGAATAACGCGATAAGGTCAAAAAAGAGTTACAAAGGAAAATATTTAAAGGAATGTTTCAAGATAACTTTTCAGAAGACAAGAAAAAAAAAAGTTTCGGAAGGAAATTCTAGCTGCGCAGAACAACAAAGAAAAAATACACAACAGAAAATTTCCCCTTTTGCACACTTTTCAAATTTTCCAAGTGGGCATTACTTGAGTAATTGACGTACGTGTAATATTAATGAAGCAAAAGGTAGTGTTGGATTCTACCTTCCCCATGGAAAAACGCGATCTAATGAAAATAAAAACTTGCCTCAACTAAAATCAAAATATTCAATAAAATCCAAACCAGCCAGCATAATTTAATAAACCGATCTAACTTCGAAGTTCTCATTTTTTTTTAATTGTGCGCCGGTTACAAAATTGCATAACTTGATGCAATTAAAGATGCCTCGCTTTAAAAAATCCGCCTCAGCTCTTTCAATATAAAACTTTATTATGAAGGATGGAAAGTTTTAATAATCCCAAGCGACAAGCGGCGAGGACATAGAATAGATCTACAGAAGGTCAGCTTCATACAACGAGCGAAAACAGGCGGACACGGTGACGCGTATGCACAGAAATAAATAGAAAGATCATCAAAGTCAATATAATAATATTTATTTCAAATAGGCACATAAAAGGAAGGCATTGCTGGGCTCACATTAAATCCTAATAATAATATTATAATGTTTGGACTTTAAAAGAGACCATGACCTCTGAGTTTGTTTCGGCATTTCTCATCAGGGGTCAGTGGGGAAATGCCGGCGCTATCTTGTTTTAAAATATTGACCAAAATATTGACATGTAAAAGTGTATTAAAAGATCTACTTACAGAAATAAACATTTGATAAAAATAAACATTTATGTTGATTTCGCTCGCTGTATGAACTTCTTGTACCTATCTATTCTGTGGCGAGGACGTCCGAATCGAGATGGTGTAACCTCATTTCACACCGGGTGGGTCCTCACTCATTCATTTTTAAGGTGATAAGTAAGTTTATTATTAATGAGGTCATTTATTTTGCACCCAACGAGATTATAAGGCGTTCGAAAATTTTAGTTGCGTTTTGTTTTAATGTAAGTTGGTTTTCGGCAGCCGAAAAATAAATTACTTCGAGTTTCCTTCTTTCTAGTGAAAATATCGTCGTGACGTGCGACTTTTCATGATGTTGGTGCGCACCAGTATCATGAAAGGTCGCATTTTGCTTCATTATAAAATTTGCATTTGGGCTATTTTACCTTCCCACCAGATCCGGGTAGCCAGACTATAGCTTCGGACTTGATCGGATTATAAAGTAGTCAATTTACCTCTGTGAGTTTGATTATTCCTGACTAAAAATTAAATCAATAACAGCTAAAACCTGTGCATAATTACCCATAGTTTATTATCTTTTTAGTCTCTCCCAACTATCAATGAACTTCCCTGTCCCACAATGTTAGGAAGCATGATGGACCTACAGCGGCTGGCTGTTAATAACACTAACTAGGCAGCTACTCTCGCTGCCACGGACTTTCACTGAAGTAGTAACGACATTACGCTCGTTCGTCGCCATTTTTAAAACTTTTCACAGCAACTTGTAACTTTTTTTTCTTTTTCTAAACAGCCAGTGATTGCGTTGTCGTGAGATTGCTTGTCAAGTGATTTAATTGAGAAGACGGGCAGTTCTTTTTTTGAAAGTTTTTATGTTAACAATGTCTTGGTTTGTATTTTTTTTTCTTTATTCAAGGAATTTGTTTTAGGTCTTACATCTATTGTTTTGACGAAATGTTTGTGAAGTCGGGCTTAGATATCTCGGGAATCTTGTGCTGGACTTAAGTCCATATTCCAGCTCGAATTCATCGAATATATTGGACTCGTATTCGTTTACCTATATTGAAGACACATTTGTGAGTTTTGTACTTTTAACTCATTTTTAACTAAAACAGCGAGACATCGAACACACTCACTTTTTTTAAATAATGTTTGGTTCGGCCGGCCGTTTTTCGCCGATGACGGATCGGCTGATGACGGATTATTCAGGGTACGACTCGCAAGTTGTGTGTGATGAACTGATGACCAAGTGTTTGTGGGCGATGACAAAGACATAATAGTGTTGATTAATAAAAGTTTTTGCTTTCCTTTTAGGTTAACTTACTAATTCTAACTAATATTATAAATGCGTAAGTGGATTTGTTTGTTTGTTTATTTGTTTGTTACGCTTTCACGCTCTAACGGCTGATCGGATTTGGATGAAATTTGGCACATGGGTAGACCATGACCTGGAATAGGACATAGGAATCCCTTCGGGATCGAGACTTACGCTGGTGAAACCGCGGGGCACAGCTATCATCATCTGCCCAGCTTTTTCCCAACTATGTTGGGGGCGGCTTCCAGTCTAACCGGATGCAGCTGAATACCAATATTTTACGTAGAGCGACTGCCTATCTGACCTCCACAACCCAGTAACTGGGTAATACGATACCCCTTGGTAAGACTGGTTGTCAGACTTTCGGGCTTCTGACGACCCGTAACGACTGTCAAAGATCCACAAATGACATCCGGGACCAACGGCTTAACGTGCTTTCCGAGGCACGGAGGAGTCTCGGTATGTAAAGATGGTCACCCATCCACGGACCAACCCCGGCAAGCGTAGCTTAACCTCATGGATCGACCCGTGCGGTTGCAGCTATATTACTATAATAACAACAGAACATGGATATTCTCATTATGATCTGTGCCCTCTACAAATAAATCTCCCTAATCTGCTGGCTGACATCTTGAACTGTTAGCTTAATACAATTATTGGTTTGCATATTGAATAAATTACTAATCCAATTAATTATTGGAGTGAATTACGAGTATGTAAAGTAGGTAATTACGTTATGGTTATCGTTAAAGACTTTTGTAGTAGTAGGTACTGTGGAAGAAGTCTTTCTATGAAAGATATAGAGGGAGGTACAAACAGCGCCCTCATAAAAAAAAAAGATTCCTGAGTATCTGAAATACCCCATGTATTTTCCACTATTCTTGATCGTTTTCGAGGTACAGTTATATTTTGTAAACTTAAAAATATTATGGGAACCGCTTTAAAAAAGAAAAACCATCTTTATTTTTACACGGCTTTTTTTTTTTTTTTGCGATTTCATTGTTAAGGACTGTTGTTTCAGACAGAATAATTGTCTTCCTATCATTAATTCAACATCAAAACGAATTAAAAATATTTATATATCTGGTCTAATCTATCAGGTAGAATCATCTTCCTGCCCTTGTCCCATGTTACTTGTGGTCGGCGCAACACGTTTTCTTCTTCCACTCTCCCCTGTCAACCGTCACGCTATCATTCACTCCCTTCTCTTTCATATCATTCCTCACACAATCCATCCATCTTTTCTTTGGCCTTCTTCTCCCACTTCATCCATGAAGAATACAAAATAAAAAAATATGTGAAAATATCGACGAAATATCTGTATCACTCGAACGTAAATTCTTCCTTTGCCTTGTTGATTGTCATGTTAAGTAAAATTATCTCATGAAAAACTCAACGTTATGAACTCATTTTGTTTAAAAAGCCAACTATTTATACGTTCATAATTTATGAAACAGGAAATGCCTTAATGAATCATGTTTAATTTTGTAAGAGTATTAACTACTTGGAAACAAATTAAATGCACCACCAATTATTAATAATATTAAAATTAATTAAAGACGGAAATTGTTTACTTCCGATTTATTTATAATTTTCAATTATTAACGTTTTGCTTTAAGCTGTTTAATAGATTATGAGGTAAAAATATTAATTATTTCTGTATTTATTACTGTTTGCGTGAACCTTCACGGCGAACTGATGAGTAGTCATCAGCAGAGTCCTGCAATTTTATTTTGCCTTTTACTACATATCTGTCGTTAGGGTTATTGCACTTGCCGGATTACCGCCATGGGATCTGGAGGCGAAGGTCCTCGCGCACATCTGGGAGTGGCGCGAGGAGGTGAAGCGCCGGGGTGTAACTCCGCTGCCGCGAGAAATCGTGGCACAGCGGACAGAGCTCCGGCAAGATCTCATGGCGGCATGGAGAGTGCGATTGTCGCAACCCAGTGCTGGGCACGCCACAATAGCGGCGATAAGTCCCCTCTTTGAGGAGTGGCTAGAGAGGCGCCACGGCGTCCTCACCTTCCGCCTGACACAGGTCCTCACCGGACATGGCAGCTTCGGGAGGTACCTGTGTAGGATTAGGCGGGAGGAAACGCCCGGGTGTCACCATTGTGAGGATCGCCCGGAGGACACGGTGGAGCATACGGTTGAGGTGTGCCCTGCTTGGGCGGAGCACCGCCGTGTCCTCGCGGAGGCGATTGGCGGCAGTGACCTCTCGCGTCCGGCCCTGGTTCAGGCCATGGTACGGAGCGAGAGGGCATGGGAAGCCGTCACCTCCTTCTGCGAAGCAGTAATGCTCGCGAAGGAGGAGGCGGAACGCGTAAGGGAAAGGCAAAGTTTGCGCCCTCACGCCCCTAACCGCCGCCGTTGGAGACGCCCTGGGCGTCGGGAATCCCAGGCGGATTTCCGGCCACCATAGGCGCGGGCTTGCGGACGGCGAGCAACGGGCAGCTCGCCGTCCGATAAGGACCAGGCCCGGGTCGATGGCGCGTCGTGTTCCACGCGCGCCTCAAAGAGATGTCAGCAAAATTGACGGGGTCCAATAGGACCGATGCCTGCCAGGGTTGCGGGAAAGTCCGAAAGGGATACCGGGACCTTGGCAACAGGCAAATGAAGGAACACGGGTGGGTTTTAGTCAGTAAAAGTCTGATACGCCCTTCCGCTCCGCCCAGAGCGGGAGAAGTCATTGGATGATTTCCCACCCTCAAAAAAAAAAAAAAAAGGGTTATTGCACTTACTTTATCAAACATTTGTGGCAGAAGTCATTGGAAGGCCCGTACTCAGCCATGGACATTTAATGATATTAGTGATATCATTACCACCAATCACCTCATCATCTGCCTAGCCTTCTACTCTAACTGGAGCCAGCTGAACAGTCTTTTACAAGAACCGACTGGCTATCTGACCTCTAAAACCCAGTTACCGAGTAACACGATACCCCTGGGTAAGACTGGTTGACACAATTCCGGGCTTCTGACTACCCATAACGACTCAAAGATCTTCATATGACAGCCGGAACTTAACGTTTGTACTTTCTGAGGCGCTAAGGGTTCTCGCATTGTAATGTGTCACCCATCCGTGAATCGAACTCGTCAACGTAGCTTAACCTTCGATTAACCCGTGTGGCTTATATTTCTTAGGCTCGTGGCTAAGAAATAACAGCCAAACACGGGTTGATAAAAAAACCTAACCCTAAAAACTCTTTTAAACAAAAGTAGTTTCATTTCATTCTACAACCATTCCAAAAACACTAGACCAAATTACTTTAATTGCGAAACCACATCTGTACCATACTATCACACAGATAGGACAGTACCTACGAGAGCTAAATATAATAACGTTACAAAGTAATAAAGTGAAACACACGACGTCCGCTGTCCCGGACTTTATATTTATGAACACTTGTGTGACCGGCAGTAAGCAGGCTTAGGACGCTATTATGATACCGCTTGCCCACAGGAAAATGTTAGAAAAGAGTGCGGTGAGCGAAATATTCTTTGAACAATTGAATTTAATCGTATTATAGAACGACACCACTTAGAAATGCTATCGGAAAAATCGTCATAAATAAATGTTGTTAAAAATTAAACTTGTTCGAATTTTAAAACGAAATAATGTTCTAATTGACAGATTCATTTAGCATAGCATAACATAATCAGCCTTTAACGTCCCCACTGCTGAGACATAGGCCTCAACTCTGTGAGACAGAGCTTCTCAGGCCATAATTCACCACATGGGCCCAGTGCGGATTGGTGAATGTCACATGGACTCCAAATTTATAACTTTAGGATGTCGGTTTCCACAGGATGTTTCCATTCACCGTTTTGAGAGCAGTCAAGTGCGGGTCATATAAATTATACAAAGTAAAGTGCCTGTCTAGGTTCGAACCTCGTAAGTCGGGGCCATTACTACTGGGCTACCACTGTTCAAGAACGTACAAAGCGGTTGCTTTTAAATTACTAGTTATTTTGCGTCAATTTTCGTCAAACTTGTCGCAAAATTAACGTGACAAATTGTCACCAACATCCAATTGCAGCAGTTTAAGCGCGCTTGATAATGTTTTAATTTTGTGATTGTCGTTTCATTTGGTACATCGACGGAACCTTTAAGTTGTGTCGTACTCGTAATATCTAGTACTAATGCCTGATTTTTCAAATAGAAATATGTTCGAAGGTAAAAGTAAGACAAAAGACGCTTCTACTTCTTCCGTTAAAAACAGCGATTATCTAAAATAAGGATCTAGGAGATAAGAGGAGGATAAGGATTTAAGATCTGTAGAGAACGCTCAAAGGTGAGATAACCTTGAGGGTTTTTCACGAGATTAGTTAGGTACAAAGGCAACGATTAGTAAAACGAAGGATACGTTTTCGGATTTCTCAAACGAGTCAAGTTAAATAAAAGCATGTAAAAAGATTCGAGCATTTTATGTGATAAAACTGATATAAACTTACAAATTCTACAAAAAAATCATAGCAAAAATCTTTCATTCTGCGTCTTCACAGTTGCATGAACTGATGTTTATTACTAAAAAACATGGTACAACAACCTTTGTACCTACCAAGTAAACTAAAGCAAATGCAATGGAAATTCAACCAAAATTACATTCTACCTGAATAGATTATTTCGTACCCTAACCAAAACTACAAAGCCAAAAATAGGGAAAAGCGTGGAATTCTCTTGCATTTTAAACTTCGCATTACCCGTAGTAATGAGGGAACAAAACGAGTGGTTCATAATAACTCTACAGGTCCACAGAATACTACAGTCAGTCAGTAAATTGCCTCATTACGCTTAAAAACATAATTCCTTCGTTGTTGGATGAAATTTTGAATTGTGAGGTTTATTCTTTTGAATATTTTGGGTGTATAAACTCTGGGTAAATAAGCTGCCCGTTTGGTTGAGCCTTTATAAGAGCTTGCTGTGGGTCTTGTCAAGTGAACAAACCTCTGTGAAACTTGGAGTTTTTAAAGTAGGTAGCGTCAAGTATTCAGTGACTGTGGTAGTCAAAATAAAATTGTTTTTTCAAGATGATTCACTAATGGGTCCAATTTAAGTTTATGTATTCATTAAAGAAAGATCACACTAGATTGAATCACGATAGAATCAGACTTTGTCATAAAAATTGAAGACAAAATTACTAAACTGGACGCTCAAGTTATTGTCGTTCCTACTTTAAAGGACTATAGAACAGAATACTTCATGTTTATTTATATATTCTTTCACAAAGTTGAATCCAACTTTATTTTTAAGCAAACGACTTTGTCATTGAGATCATAAAAAATCCAGTCCTCAATTTCGGGATAAACAGTTTCTTATTTACTTCCAATATTGTGGGAAGCTGAATTAAGATTTATAGCTTCGCAGACAAGGATGGGAATTGGGTGGGGTGACTTAATTCTGGAGGTATTGTTTTATTTTGATGAAGTGGGACGGATAAAATGAACAAGGGGATGCCGTGGTTGATTCGATGCAAGATATACCAAATATATGGTGGAAGAGATAGGGAAATACTGTTCAGTTAGTGGTTACGCTAGTTTTATTGTCTTGAAGAAAGTTGTTATCGTATCATTTCGAAGAGGGATGCCTGTGTTTGTGACCAGATGATTTTGGAAAATAACAGACATTTTATAAGGGGCTTTTTCCAAAGCATATAAGAATAGACTATACGAGACGCAACAAACGTTATGTATGGTGGGACCATCATGGCACTCTGTCCCTTACCATGCCTAATCAATCATTGTTATTTGTATTCGTATGTCTGTCAAAACCCACCGTAACGTAGGTCCCATTTATATAAAAAAAGTCGACAGGTGCCGAGGGATATCCGGTTGGAACGAAGTTTCTTAGGCTGTATATTATTGTATATAACAGGCACAATGAAATAAATTAACAACGTTTGAGAGTAACTAAGTGAAAAAAAAACTCCCCACACGTCTACAGTTATCCTTTACTTTTAAATGAACAATATTTGTATATATATTTGTAATCTCGTTCTCGAAACCGGCTCTAACGATTTCGATGAAAGTTGCATTGAGTTGACGGGGGCGAAAATCGATCTAGCTAATAGGTCTCATATCTGGGAAAATTCGTTTTCTCTTTTTTTCACCCGAGCTGAGCTCGGTCGCCCAAAGTTTAGACCAAGATGGCTACCTTAAAATAATGATGGCAGCATGGAATTAGTATGTACTATCACGACAGTATGGAATTTGTATGTACTGTATGGAAAAGCATGAAAATCGGTGTAGTCGTTTTTGAGTTTATCGCGTACAGAACGACAGACAGACGCAGCGGAGGACTTTGTTTTATAATATGTAAGGATATGAGCTAAGAGTTCCACTGAAATATATTTGGACCATTATCGAAATTATAAATCATCTTTATCTCGCGTTCCGTCAATTTCCTCGTCATATTGTTTGTAAAGATCGACGCTTTGTCGACTATGAAATGGTCGAGATTTCCTTAAATAACCCAGGCTAAAGAAAATTCAACCTTAACTTTACGAACATTCAGTCTAAAATATGTTTGTTGTGTTCAACATGTTTTTGGCGACTTCCGCACCTAAACGTTTGAATTCGGCGAAAAGTGTTTTATGACGTATGCCAATAGATTGATAACTGTAGGGCTGCGGTCACACCCTTGCGGGACAGACCCTTTGAAGGGTTTTATTAGTTTTTTATTGAACGTGAAATCTAAAACACCAATGTAGAAGAGATCTATTAAAAAACCTGCCTAGTAAACTTGCAAATGTTTAGAAATCGGTTGTGTTCAAGGAAAAGTTATCAAGGATTTGGAGAGCATGGAACTAAAATATGATTGAAAATTCTGAATCGTTTCTTATGTAAATTCTTAGAACAATTTTTACTCAAGCAACTCGATGACTATTTATAAAATTATGACGTGACTCAATCCTCCATTTTGTGGTTTATAATAATCATCATGTAGATTAAAATTTCCACATCAACGCTAAATCTTGTTTGACATATTTATGGTTATTATCGACCATGACGGAAAATTCCATTGACGAGTATAACAGCCACTATTATAGTGAAAAAATAAGAACAGACGTCTTCAACGGGGATCCCCCGAAGTAGTCTACCGTATGGTAGGACGCACGTCAGAGGTAACAAACCCAGTACAAGCTGGCCTCGCATTCTATTACTCTGTTCTACGCTAGGTCAGTTCAAGGTCAACGTGTTAGTGCGGCCTATTGTACGTAATAACGTGTTAGTGCGGCCTATTGTACGTAATAACGGTTTACTTAAATCTAAATATATTATTACGAGTGTGTAACTAATAAGTTAAAGATAATAGATATAAGTTAATTTAGTTAATTTAATAAAATTAACTAAATTAACTTATTAAACTAAACTTACTCTAACTATACCAATAAATATAAAAACAAAGGGACCCTTAGGCGTCGAAATATTCGTCCGCATCGCTGTCATCCGGAAACGTGCCCAGAAGACTGGCAGCATTGCCACGTTGAATGAAGTTGTATATATTATATTTTTCAAATAAAAGAATTTTATCCAAGCAATGCCAAGGTCATGGGCATGATTTATTTAATTAAAAACATATATAATGTTACGTTCAATCTATAAATAGAAAGAAATAAATAAATAAAGAAAATATGTTTATTTGCGGTAAACATGACGTAAAGAAAGAATACAATAATAGTAAGTTAGTTACATAAGTAATATTTATTATTATTTACTAGCTGCTGCCTGCGGCTTCACCCGCGTGAACCCTTATGCTTTTCTAAAATAAAAGTAACTTAATTTACTCCATATCGCACACATCAGATATCTGCCAGTGAAAGTCCCATCAAAATCGGTCCAGCCGTTTCGGAGATTAGCCTTAATAAACAAACGAACAGAGAGACAGGCAAAACTTTAAAAAAATGTTTTTTTGTTATAAGTACTTTCGTATGCATTTAGTAAAAAGCTGTTATTTTGACATTACAAACAGACACTTCAATTTTATATACGTATGTAGATTATCAAAACAATCGTGACTTGTTCTTAATGCCTCAGCCAGAAACTGGTTTTTCTTAGCAACTGGCTGAGATATTAATATCAACAAGTATATTGTACACACGGCTACACATCAAGCTATACATTTCCAGAATAAGCTGACCTCGCATTGTACAGAAATCCTACACAATGCGAGATCAGCATAAACTGTAAATGTGTAGCTTGATGTGTAGCCGTGTGTACACTACAAATATTGTTTTACCTACACGTGCATGTGCAAATAAATAACTGTTTTTCAGTAATATTGAAAGGTAACGTAATTATGTTGAGTATAAAAAGCTTATTAAAACATGATTATGCTTATAATCAGCCTATAATGTTCCCACTGCTGGGACACAGGCCTCCTCTCCAAGGAGTGGGCCGTAATCCACCACGCGGACCCAGTGCGGGTTGGTACATGACAAATTATGTCTTCGAATTAGCACATGCCGGTTTCCTCACGATGTTTTCCTTCACCGTTTTGAGAGCAGTGGTGATAAAAGTGGCGGCCGGTACCACTGCGCCACTACTGCTCTGAAGCTCATTTACTAGCTCATTAGCTAGCTTATTTACTTTAAATAATTATTTTTATGTTGTGTTAATTAGTCATCATCATCATAATTTCAGCCAAAAGACGTACACTGCTGGATATAGGCCTCCCCCAAGCACCACCACTTCGACCGGTTCTGTGCTTCTCGCATCCAGCGCATTCCCGCAGCCTTCACCAGGTCATCGATCCACCTTGTGGGGCTCCTTCTAACACTACGTCTTCCGGTACGTGGTCGCTACTCCAGAACCTTTTGGCCCCATCGGCCATCTGTTCTGCGAGGAATGTGCCCTGCCCACTGCCACTTAAGTTTGGCAACAAATCGGGCTATGTCGGTTACCTTGGTTATCCTACGGATCTCTTCATTTCTGATTCGATCACGAAGGGAAACTCCGAGCATAGCCCTCTCCATTGCCCTTTGAGTGACTCTAGCCTTCTAATGAGGCTCATTGTGAGCGACCACATTTCAGTGCGTTAGGTAATCACTGGCAACACACACATTCGTTAGTTGTTCATTAGTATCATATTATTATTAACATAGAATGAAATAAGCACATTATTATTTTAATATGTGGTGCATGCTTACGGTGAAATGTGTAGTGTGTACCGCGTTTATTGCAAATATGGTAAATGACTTTAACTTTAACATTTGAAATAGTTTTATGTTTTTGTATGATGTAATTCAGACGAAATTGATACCAAGTAGTTTTTTTAATACTTGGTATCAATTTCGTAGTACATTCATTGTATAGGTATATAGAAACTGACATAACAAATAATATTATAATTAAACTAGCTGATGCCCGTGACTTCGCCCGCGTGGATGTCGATTATTATATACTTAAACATTACTCAAGTACCACTCTAACCATTAGTGAAAACAGCATGAAAATCGGTGCAATCGTTTTTGAGTTTATCGCGTACAGGACGACAGGCAGAAGCAGCGGAGGACTTAGTTTGATAATATGTAAAGTAATTAAGGATACACTGTAGTTCCAATTTTTTTTTTTTGGATTTATACTACATTTAAAAATATTTTACACTGCTTTTTTCATTTCCATTTAAAAAGATCTGAATTGAAACTATACACATCTTTAGAATTATTTTCTTTTTCACTATCAACATAATAAACGTAAAACGTTAAAGCAAGAATGACTGAGTCTTTGTGGCGATCTGTTTAATCTTTTCAAACTACTCCATAGTCACAAAAAGTAATTATTTGACTGTACTGATATTTTACACTGCTTTTTTCATTTCCATTTAAAAAGATTTCATACAGAGAATGCAGAATGCTATTTTGAGGTCAATTAGTGGTGTTCCTTGGCTTGTCACGAACGCTGAAATACACAAGGAATTATCAATGAATACCGTCATGGACGAGATCAAAAATATCACAAAAAGATACCAACAAAGACTGGAAAGGCACCCCAACAACCTGGCTGCTGCACTGAAATCAAGAAGTTACAGGAAAAGACTTAAAAGGATAGACATTGTGTAGTCCACACCACACCTGTGTGGACCTAAGCACGAATACGGAGTAGATGGCTCACTGGAGTCACGCTCTTCCCGCCAGTATTTTCTCCAACTCATCCGCTAATAGTAAAAACTGATAGCAGATGCACCCAAAAAAAAAAAAAAAAACAAAAACAATTTAAAAGATCTCAATTCAAACTATATACATCTTTAGAATTATTTTCTTTTTCACTATCAACATAATAAACGTAAAACGTTAAAGCAAGAATGACTGGCTCTTTGTGGCGATCTGTTTAATCTTTTCACACTACTACATAGCCACAAAAAGTAATTATCGACTGTACTGCATTGCGATCCAAAAAACTACGCATGTGCTGCACTATCTATCGAAAAATGCAACGTTAGCAAAAGTTTTATGTGTAAAAAATGCAAAATGAAAACATGTTTTCTATTTTATCTTGTTTGTCTACTTTATTTATTATAATTAACGCTAGAAGGGCCTTGTAATAATTGTCTTTATTGAATACTATGATAAAAGCTATAAATATAAAATATCATTAGATCATCCCGCATACACTTATGAACATGATAACACGTCTCGAGGGTTAAGTGTCCTAACCACCATGATAGTAGCAATGAATAAAAAAGAGCAGGTAAAGGAGGTTGCCATCACTAACCCACCTGGCAACCCATATGACCTTATGGTAAGAAAGTGTCAGTCCGATCCTCAATCCCTCATTACTGACAAAATTCTAAAGCTCGCAAAATTTTCGCAAACTGAACTCACAGATGTTAGTCAAGTCATAAACGCACAGGACTATGATATTTTGAGGGGAGTTTTATAGTTTTCCTTTATGGGAGTGTCATAAAAAGACAACCTTCCTGGAGAAAAAGTTCCAATCTTTTCAAGATAACTCAGTAATGTTGAAGTCTTAGGTATCATTTTGCAATTTCTTCGGCAAAATCCATTAGTGATATTATGTACCTAGTGTTATAAAGATGTGCTGGAAGGGACTCCTGGAAAACTGACAAGGTTTTTTTTTGTTTAAGGCCTAATGCTATTGATAATAGGGTTACAAGTTGGGTGATAGTCATACTTATTTCTGAAATGCGCAAAAGGGGTTTGTTTGCTAACACCTAATATAAAAAATAAGGTGGCATTTACCGGAGACCTTATAACGAAAACAAGGCATGAAAGCAATAAATAATATTGACATTTATTTTCCTCTTTGCTCACCAACTTGGCAAGAATCACTGCTTACGAATCGATTACGTCATAATTTCCGGTAGATGTTATTACAGCAAACTAAGATCATAATATTCCTGTCGGTAACATACATGATTATGTTTTCATCGTGAATATTATTTTTTTAGGAATATACTTGGTAATCCGGTTACTAACGGAAGTGTCCTTCAAATATTTTTTTTGGATACTTGACTCATTTTTATCTGCCTAGCCTTTTAATATCCTTTCATAGTTATTAAAGCCTATGTCAATGATCCAAACCCCTAAATTTTAATCTGTAAAATTTCACAGATATAAGAGAGAAATGACAATGACCATTTATGCCCTAATCAGATCCAGCCAATTCATATTTTTAAGTATCCTTCATTTATTCAAACTAGATTTAAGATAATAGTCTAGAGTCAATCAAAGGCTTGGTTTAAAATTGAATAAAAATAAATATCATTTGTAGTTCAGGTTACATTTTCGATTGAATGGCGACGATAAGTGAAAGATTACAGATCATTTGAATACAAAAACCTGTTTTTTTTAATTAAGATAGAGGAATTCTTTTAGAATCTAGATCTACCGTGCTTTTAAATGCACCATGTGTAGCTTTTGGACATAATCGTTTTGGTTAGGGTATGCATGTATTTATAGGACTTTGGTCATGGTCCTTTTACAGATCACCCACCAAGTTTTTTAATGTCCGCTTCCAGCATTGTGCGATGCCAGAGCTACGTTCCATATGCTACAATTTGTCGCCTCATGGACACATTAAGAGGTATATCATTTCACTAATGGACCGTTGTTTATACGTATGTAGGTGTAAAAAGTTGGCACAAAAACATCTCTAGCGCTCATTCAATATGCGGAGGTGCTGATGTGCGAAACATCGTAATTACCATACAACTGTTTGAAGGTTACACGTTAAGGAAAATGTTTATTTCTTAATTTTAAGTTTTGTCAATGAGGTAATATTTGTTAATGTTTTTTCGCTAGCAAATTGATGTGGATTGGGACTTTTGTTACTGTGCTTTTTAATATTTTGGAGGTGACTAACACTTTTCGGGGCTTTTAACGACAACGCTATATCTATTTTGCAAACAACTTTGGGGGTATAAAAGATAGACGCTTGACTAGATTTTTATCCATCTTGATTTTATTTTCGAGTGACACATTATATATGGCTTCCATATTACCTATATTATATTTGTTTGTGGTAGTCTTAACTATTGCTTCTCCTGTTCCTCCACCTGATCATAAACCACTGGTCACATTATTATTTTCATTGGATTTGACTGTACATAATTAGCCTATAATGTTCCCACTACTGGGACACAGGCCTCCTCTCATCGAGAGGGAGTGGGCCGTAATCCACCACATGGGCCCAGTGCGGTGTTGGTGGATGTCATGTCTTTAGATTTTTGGTTCAAGGACATGCCAGTTTCCTCACGATGTTTTCCTTCACCGTTTTGTGAGCAGTGGTGATGAAATAATTTAAGCAAAATAGAGTGCCCGTCAGGGTTCGAACCGACAACTCGTAAGTCACGGTCGTTACCACTGGGGCACCCCTGCTGTTGGATTTGACTGTGCCCTACTGTGCCTTACTTAATTTCCATTACACATTCAAACCCTCTACTACTTTTATTATTTCAAGTGAGCAATAGCCATAATTAACAGTGTGTGTTTCTAGAAAGTTTTCCTCTAAGTACTTATTTATTTTTATCAACACTGTTTTATTTCTTTTTTTCCTAAATTACTTAGTAAAGGAGGAGTTTTTGGCTAAGTAATAACAGCCGCACGGGTCGATCCATCAGGTTAAGCTACGCTTGCTAGGGTTGGTCCATAGATGTGTGACCATCTTTACGAGACTCCTCCGTGCCACGGAAAGCACATTAAGTCATTGGTCCCGGCTGTCATTCGTGGATCTTTGACAGTCGTTACGGGTCGTCAGAAGTCCGAAAGTCTGACAACCAAGGGTTGTCGTATTACTCAGTTACTGGGTTGTGGAGGTCAGATAGACAGTCGCTCCATGTAAAATAGGTACTAGTATTAAGCTGCATCCGGTTAGACTGGAAGCCGACCCCAACATAGTTGGGAAAAGGCTAGGCAGGTAGAAGCAGGTGGTCACGTTAATAATTTCCTTTTAAACATTTCAGATTGCCCGAAAAATTAGGAATACTGCGAATGCTTCCCTTAGCGTTGCCAACGAACCTGTGATCAATTTACATAAGGAGAATGCACCTTGCGTTACCGTTATCTTTGACTGCTATGCGCCTAGCTGTGAATGTGTCGTCAAAATTTATAGGAATTCAGAAGGCACTTGTGTCCCTGAAAGTGAATGTTATAAATAGGTAGTGGTTTTACATAATAAAATAAAAAAGTTTATTTGGAACAACTTAGGTTTACAATTTATAAAGGAAAACGAAGATCGCTACAAAAGTAAAATACTATGGCGCAGCTATCACCATAAATATACTAAAACATTGTTCCAGACTACCGAAAGAAAGTTAAAAAAGGATTTAAAAAAAAAGACTCAAGATCGTCATGTGTCTAAAAGCAGTTTTGAATTTTCGTTGTGTATCTTATGATTATAAGAGACAAGCTGTGCCCCGCGGTTTCACCCGCGTAAGTCTCGACCCCGCGGGAATATCGGGATAAAAAATATTTTATGTCCTATTCCAGGTTATGGTCTACCCCTGTGCCTGTGCCCATACAAATTTGTTCAGCTATTTTAGCGTGAAAGCGTAACAAACAAACTCACTTTCGCATTTATAATATTAGTTAGGAAGTTAGGATAGCTTCATACATTTAATAGATTAACTTAATATAATCTTAATTTATATAATAACAGATTGTAGTTTAGGTAACAGTTTTCACAAAGAGGGTAGTATCTAATCTTTGACAATCACTTGATTGTCAAAGATTAGACACTACCCTCGGTAACCCTGGGTAACGTGCTGTTCACCTTGCTAGGCTATGAATAGCCTGTATTAAGGAGTAAAATAATTATGTTCTATAATCTATGTAGTAGTATTAAGCATTATTACGCAATTGTTTGTTGTCCCAAAGAAAATAAAATAAAATAAACAGTGCTGATCCCTTTAATTGTATTACTACAATTTTATTTTATTTTTACAAGTTTAATTTTTTAAATGCAGGTATTAGTGCGCCTGCGCATTTTTGTGTGTATGCGTACGTGTGTGTGTGCATGTGTGCTGTGTGTGCGTGTATGGATCTGTGTGGTCGTGTGTATTTGCGTGAGCATGAGCGTGCGGCTGTGCAAGCGTGCGTAAGTAAGGGGATTGGATTAGTGTGGGTCTATGTTAACTTAACAAATATTATATTCTATTCTTAAGAGTGTGTCTAATGAAGAAGCACAATCTTGCTTTATCATCATTTTACTCTTCTTACAAATTCACATTACTTCTGTATAATCATTTGTATAATTTTTTGTTTATTTTTTTATTTTTCAGAAACATGAACGACAGCTACTTCCATTGGCTGACTTCAGAAATACTGTATCAAAAAGTTGTATCATTCTGTTGTATCTACAAATGTATCATTATCGAAAAGTTGTTATTATTGAATTCTGTTAAAACTAAGTTTTATGTTTTATTTTTATTTTGTTTGTTTTGTGTGCCTTATCCTGGTTCAAATGAACTTATTTTCTTTGTTTCTATTTATGTCTATGTAATTTTTATATTGCGATTATAGCCCTTTGAATGGATGCTTCTACTGATATGGGGACATGTCAGAACATAGATATTTCTGTGATCTAAGTATTAAACACACGAACCTCTTGGAATAAATTCTCAAATGATGGATTCTCTAAAACTAAATCAATTTACATTGTGTAGTAAAGTTTAACTAGATACTAAACGCATACACCACTTTTTAGAGAAAGTTAGCTTTCGCCCGCGGCTTCGTCTGCATGGAGGTTGGAAATTATCACACAGTAACGTATTACCGGGATTAAAAGTATCCTATATCCTAACTCAGGTCTTGGTCTAGCTTTGTGCCTCATCGACATCTGTTCAGCCATTTTAAGGTGTGAAAAGCTAACAGACAGACAGGCTGACAAGAGTTACTTTCGCGTTTATAATTTATTTATTTAAGACTAGCTGATGCCCGCGGCTTCGCCCGCGTGGATGTCAGTTATTATATACTAAAACCGTCCTCGAGAATCACTCTATCCATTGGTGAAAATAGCATGAAAATCGGTGCATTAGTTTTTGAGTTCTCTCGCGAACAGACAGACAGACGCGGCGGGGGACTTTGTTTTATAATATGTAGTGATACATGTACAACAGAACAGATTTAAATAAATCTTAGGCGTTTTACAGTTAAATTTTAACAAACATAATAAATAATAGTACACCAAAAATTGACACAACAATGTGAGGATAACAAACAAATCAATAGAAAAGTATACATTTTGACTATCTATCTAGCATCCATCATCTCACAGAATCTGAAACATTCACGACAGACATCTATCCATCTTTAGACAAACAAGTCACACTTCGATACTTCACACATTATATATTTGTGGAGTATGGATTGTAGGTTATATTGTAAAACATTATAATATGACTAGGTACTGATTCTAAATAAAGTCTGTGCTAATAATGAACTTGTTATGGTTACACGACCAGACAATGCATTAACTAGCCAAACAAAATGCAAATCTTATAATAAAAGACGGATGTCTCACTAGATCATGTTCTTCGTCGGAATCATCTTCATCTATTGTGGTGTCTAACTGTGCTAACAATGGTTTTTTATATAGTATCTATTTGCTTGTTCATTGCAGTTTTAACTATGGTTTCTGCTGGTCCACCTAATGAGAAACCTTTTGGTAAGTTTTTATTATTTGTATCTTCATATAATACCGAGAATATGCACCACTCAGACCAAATAAAAAACCAAAACAGAGCGCTGTCAACAGTGATGTGAGGCCGGTTTAGTAAACATATTGTGTGCACTTAGTTTGGTGTAGTTTGATTGTAGTGTCATTGTAAATAGTTGTAAATGTGTGCGTGTGAGCGTGTATGCACAGAGGAGTGGTGTAGTTTTAGCATGCTTCACTGTTTTGTTCGCAGCGCTCCATCTTGGTTTTTGTTTTGGTCTGAGACGCACCATTAATAATTTGAGAATGCTTTCTTGACTGTTTCTTTTGATATCCAACTGAGTATTAATGAGACCATGTTAAAGAATCTACTGGCCTATGTTTTTTATTTTTCTTTTTCATTTTTCATACAAAATAATTTGACAACTTCACGATTATTTATGTAAAACAACATTAAGTGAAATATTAAAAAAAAACGACTATTTCTGTCCATAAAAAAAATGACTACGTCGCATTTTTTAGCTTTAAATATAATTGAATGGTTTGTATGAAAATGATTTACTTTTATATAAAATGATTTACTATTATATATATTTACTTATCAATATAATTATAAAGCATATAACTTTAGAGATATGGGGCATTAAAAGGAACAAGTTGTAAGTATACGGTACTTTTACAGTTATTTTAAATTTGTGAGCATCCTTCTGGCAATAATATGACCATAAATATCACTGTGATGCAAAATCAGAGCTAAAATAACTGTGAATAGACTACAAACGATAAATGCA
Source organism: Lithophane leautieri (assembly GCA_949152455.1). Lineage (NCBI taxonomy): Eukaryota > Metazoa > Arthropoda > Insecta > Lepidoptera > Noctuidae > Lithophane > Lithophane leautieri. The sequence continues at coordinate 12,131,307 of OX424470.1, forward strand.
AAAGAATATGTGTTTTACGAATTTAAACTTTATCAGTTCCTAATCGTGTACAACTGACAGGTGTCATTTCCTTCGTCGGAATCATCTGTATTTAACGTAGTGTCTAACTGTAGCAATGGCTTCCTATACATATACAACGTGTAACAGAATAAGCGCAAGACCTGAAAGTAGTTTGCTCAGAATCGGCTTCTGAATCGATTTCCATCATTATTTATATATGTTAATTTTTCATGAAAAAATCTTTTATTTAACTGAAATTAGAACCACTGCGTCATAACAAGGTAATAAGATATTTTATGTAAGGAAATTTAAGCCTCATCTCAAAGGAATAAAGCCTATTTAAATGTATAACCAAATTTGTAAAACGCTCACAGCTATCCTATGTGTAGTGCGCGTTAAATAAAATAGTTAATTTAAGGTGTGGTTTAATTAAATTAAATTACAGATATTATTTTAGTCTTATAATTTAATATTCTAATTGGGGTGTATGAGCTCTTGCGTTTATTCTGTTACACGTTGTATATATTACCTATTTCCTTGTTTGTTGCAGTTTTAACTATGGGTTCTACTACTCCACCTGATGAGAAACCTTTTGGTAAGTTTCTTTTACCTATTTGTATCATCTTTTATTACTGAGAATGTATGCACCATTAATCATTTGGGAATGAGTTCCTGTCACCTGTCAGTTATTTATAGTCCTTTCATAGTTATTTTACATCTGTGAGCATCCTTAAAGCAATGACAATAAAAATCATGGCATGAATGGTAATGCTCATTCTTTGGCCATAGAACGAGCCAGCCTTCTGGTCAAGTAAAGTGTCGCCAGTCGGCGAGAAATTTCCTTAAAAAGGAGACGCGCACTCAGGCCTCGTGATTCGAGCGTTTCGAACCAAAGCTCTAAACTGTATTAAGGTTACAGTATTTGCGCCGCTTGAGGGTCTCAGTAGTTGCAGCAGCGGTGCCAGCACAGTCCGCCGTACTTGGAACATGAGATGACGCCAGGGTGTCGACATAGGTTGCGTCCCACACCAGAGACCTAACCACTTTCCAAGGCAACGACGTCATGCCGTCTGGTCTCATCACATTGTTACGTACCAAGCCGTTTGGTTTTAATATTGCTGGTATGTCGACCGTGACAACCCGACGAATAATATCGTTGATACCTGGGGTGCTGTGCTATACGACCTGCGCTCCTGCAGCAGGACAGACCATGGTGCCCAAGACTGTCGACAGCTTCACTGTAGAGACAATAATGTGAAGCAACACAATTCAAATTCATTTATTAAACTTACACATATATAGTTCTGGGTTGTGGAGGTCAGATAGGCAGTCGCTCCATGTAAAATACTGGCCAACATGGTTGGGAAAAAGCTAGGCAGATGATGATATATAGTTCATGAACATACAAGTAACATGGCATGAAATTCTAACCAACAGAAACAACATCATCCAAACCTATTATTTCCTCTTCAACATTTCAGATTGCCCTGCCAATGAGATGTATCACAGATGTGATCAGGAGGTGTGCTACAAGTCTTGTGAACATTTGAAACGCCCACCAGCTTGCCCCTCCCTCAATCCTAAATGTTTTAAACCTGCCTGTCTATGTGAATATGGTACCCTGAGGAATTCTGAAGGCAAATGTGTGCCTTACGATAATTGCCGTAAGTTATTTTGCTGCCGTCTATGTTACTCATGATAGAATTGCAATGACCCCTTTCGATTTAATTACTTGTGGTATACCATAAGTTGAAGGCACAATAAAAGTTGCACCGTCTAAGCAATAGACATTAACCGCTAGATCCTTGCGCCGCTATGTAATTTGTTGCTGCAATTTTATTGTATGCACGTCATGCAAGAAACTTGAATGTGTAAATGGGGTTTTAATAAAACATCTCCAGAAAAAACAGTCTGACCTTTGCCGTGACTATCATTTTACCCCTAATTGTGATGGTTACTCATCATACAATAAACCACTACTCTTTAATGTTAATTACCTTCGGAGAACAGACTCGTATGATAGTTTTAATTCACAGAATTTACCTGCAATTTCAGAGCTAGATATCAAAATATTATGAGTGTATTGTTTTTTTTTGTTTCAGCATATTAAGAAGCAACAGCTGCACTCGGAACGTTTAAAATAAATCTATTTATTAAAAAAAACACTTTTTTAATAAAAAAAATCATTTTGTTAACTTTGTGTTTATTTCTGTACTTAGTAGTTCTAAAAGAGACACCATATTCCGTAACACGAGATGACGAATTGTCCGATGGATTAAAGGTTTATAAGAAAAGAACTTTTAGGATTTACTTGGATATTTAATATTGCAATATCAGAGACACACACGATCAGCATAGGTATTTCTGAGTAAAAAGGGCAGTGACAGATGACAGCTGTCATGGTTACATTGAACACGTATACGAAGCGGTACATTGGATTGCGTTTACAGAAACCATTATCAATTACCAACATTGTCTTATGTAGGTACTCTGCAAACAACTTTATAGCATAAAAGACAGAGTGTCTACTAGTATATTTAAAGCGGTAAATAAAAGTTAAATATGAGTTTTAAAACCCCCGACAAATACAAAACTCTCTAATGAAAAAACGCCTAACGGAAACGCCAGATAGACAAGCCTATAGTCAGCAGTTTATGAATGCATGCTATTGTAAACCGGAATGAAAGAGATAGGGCGCTTAGTTTCATAGATAATCGCAAAAAAGTTGGACCATAGTTGAACTTCCGTGGTACGAAAAGCATCAGTTAACTATGTCACTCCAAGTCACATATTCCTCGCACATGAGCCGCTATTAACGCTCTCATGAACTCAAACACAGATTTGGATATGTTTGCTAATGAATGGAAAATGATACTGTCAGAATGTCTGAATTTTTGTGAGAAGAATGCATGTCTGTGGTAATTAAATTATGTTTAAATAGTGTAATTGGCTTCGGCCGTTCTATTTAAAATAAAATAAATGTTTTCACAGCTGCCGTAGTACTTCAAACATCAGTGGAAGGGCTAACATTTATATTAAAATAGCTTCCGCCCGCGGCTTCGCCCGCATGGTATGTCGATGAAAAGTACCCTATGTCCTTTCCCAGAATGCCATCTATCTCCTTGCCAAATTTTATCGAAATCCGTTCAGTGGTTTAGGCGTGAAATATAGACAGACAGACAAACCGACAGACAGAGTTACTTTCGAAATTATAATATTAAATAACAATAATATATTATATATAAATATAGTATGGATATGGATTTAAAGGGTCAATACATATTTTTTTGTTTTTATATGTTTTTATTAGTGTCGGGGGTTTTTTATTTAGCTACTTATATCATCCCATCCATTGTGGCGGCCATATTGCGCGATGACGCGCGTCTGTTGATGCGCATCTGTGGAGCCGTTCACGAAACTACTAATATTAGGTATAGTTGTTATAATATTTAGGAAAGAAATGGGTATGTATAAGCATAAAATAACAAGAGTAGAATCGACGTTAGTTGAATGATAATTATGGTATCATTCGACTTACCAGAGCACTTAAATGCTTGGCTAAAAAACATTAAAACCTTTGCTCCAGTAAAAACATTAGGAGCCACCAGATAATTCAGATTTCGTTAATAAAATTAAAAAACCGTGGTCATTAATAAACTGGTTATATTTAAACGACCCACACTTCACTACACAACACTATAACAAGCCAAACAACATGATATATAAATAAAAACCGACACTTCACTAGATCATTGTATTTCTCTGCATCATCTTTGACCAACGTTATTATAGCAATGGCGTCCTATGTGCTACCTATTTGTTTGTTTGTGGTAGTTTTAACTATTGTATCTGCTGCTTCACCTGATCAGAAACCTTTTGGTAAGTTTTTATTATTTGTACCTATTTTTATACTGCTGCATCCGATTAGACTGGAAGTCGACCCCAACTTCGACGTCGACAGCACAGGTGTGAGTACTATGTACTATTGAGCTACCATTTACCAGGTAATTTATCTTTCATTGACTTGAATGTACCCTGGCGACTGGGAATGTCATGCTCACTGAAATGTCTCGCTGATGGGGAGCGTGTGTTGGATCATTTAGCTCCCTTCAAATCGGTTGAGCAGAATGGTGCTAATCCATGCGTCATGTTCGTGAACGGGCGCCGTCAGTTGTGACTGGTCATCTCTTAGCTGCTATGGCTTATTTTAATTCAGGAATTGTTTTATGTAATAATTGTGGACGCTTTTAACGTGCTTTCTACATTGTTCTCACGTGTATAATTTTAACATGAATGATGTAACCCATATATTGTAACAATATTTTGATTTAAAAGAGTGTCCGTGGAGTTTCTTGCCCGTTCTTCTCCATAGGTACCTACTACGCTTTGGAATGGGCAATTAGCTTCATATTTCTGACTGACCGACTCCTTGACAAGTCAAAAGTGCCTGTAAATGGTTTAATTGAAATAAATGCTTTGAGTTTGAGTTTGACTTAGTTGAAATGATGGACTACTTTTATATTGTATTATAAAGAAATTTTGGCCTTCATCGTTATTAGTATGTAGTTCCAGTATACACTGATTCTGATCCAGTCTCCACCCTTTGATTATCTTTAACAGCTCCTAGATAGTGTTTGAATTATTAAGCATTTATCCGGTTTAATAACCATCAAGTCTGACATGACTGAATTGACATCAACCGTTTGATTTTTGTTTTGTCTGTTTTTGAATTTTTATTGTTCATTTGTTCTATTTGATGTGTTTGTTCGATTTTGTGTTCGCTTAGATTATTAATTACCTGTTATTTGCATATTTATTATGGTAGCTTACTTCATAGGATTAAGGTTTGTCAAGGCTACAAAGACTTGTCTTGATAATAAGGCTTCGTGATCTAATGTTTAGTTTGATTGCTAACGACTTCTTTTGATTTGAATCACAAAATACTTAACATCAACATGATTAAATCTGCCTAGCCTTTTACCAACTATATTGGGGTCGGGTTTCAGTCTAACCGGATGCAGCTGAATACCAGTATTTTACATGGAGCAACTGCCAATCTGACTTCTACAACCCAGTAATTGGAAAATACGATACCCCTTGCTTAGATTGGTTTTCAGACTTTCGAGCGTCTGACGACTCGTAATGACTGTCAAAGATCCACGAATGACAGCCACCATTACATTACTACCAACATGATTTTATAAAGATTTTGCTTGAATTCTCAAGAAATAAAAACTCAAAACCGTCATCGTGTAACGTGTATTTTTATCGTTCATATTATAGTTCCAAGTAATTATTTCCTTTTTAATAAATTTCAGATTGCCCTGCCAATGAGAAGTATTACAAGTGTGATTTGGAAGCCTGTTTCAAGACTTGTGATCATTTGAAAAGTCCACCTCCCTGCCCGTCCATTCAGGCAGGTTGTTATAGCCCTGCCTGTCTATGTAAAAATGACTACCTAAGGAATTCTGAGGGCAAATGTGTGCCTTACGAACAGTGTTGTAAGTGATTTTGCTTGACAGTATCTTTGGTCTGCTGATTTGAAGTAACACCGGAGCTATAGCAACTAGAAGGTATCTAGTAGCTATAGCTCCGTCTAATCAGAAGCCTATCCCTAGGCAGGAGATTGCAACTTTGTACGTTTCGCTGGCTGTCGTATGAAAACCCTTATAGCGTTACAAATGGCGGTAACCACTTTCCGACAATAGGATCGTTAATCTGAAAAAATATTTTATCACAAGAAAAAAATCCACATCTATATTGATATACAATTTACTTGACCTTATCCACTACAAGTCACCACATTTACTTACTCATTCGTGTTGGATTTTGAGCCGAATATATAAATGTTACTTGAGAGCTAATAAAAGAATTTCAGTTCAAAATTAAATGGTCCTTACTTTTCCGAGTAATGTAACGCAGTCTGAACGTTGAATCGAATGATTTCAGTGTTAATGGAATAATTTACATAAACTGTAATTTCAGTTACGAATTATTATGACAATTCTAATGACTACACTACGCTTTAATATTTTAATGAACATGTACCTATTGGTTTGCATACAGTTTTTCCAAAATTTGAATGAGCTAGACGTAAAAATAAAATTATTGAAAGTGTTTTTTTTTTTTCAGGACCCGAAGCAGAACTCTTCCTACGTTAAATGATTCCAGTATCGACTATATAAAAGTATTTCATTAGATTTTATCTTTTTTTTTTATAAAAACAATAATAAAATTATGTTGAAAGCATTGTGTTTTTTTTTATTACTTAGTTTACGAAACTAACGAACTTAATAAAATATAATAATTTTGGACCAACTAATATTATGGAACATACTTGGGATAAGTTCGGGGATTGCTCTAATTCTGATTATCCATTGATTTCATTATGATATGCATGCAATTCAAAACTTTTTAATTATTGAATTATACATTGTATAAACAAATTGCAATTTTATTACAATTTACATTGCATTAGATACCTACTTATTTTATAATTAATTATTTTATGATACGTTTTTGGTGGAACGGAACACACGCGCACGTACACATAATAAATTCTTAGTAAACTACTTGAAATCTCACTATAGGAATCTCAGTATAATTCTGCTTCAATAAAGCACAAAAAATAATTTAATTTATCGGTAGCGAAGTCAAACTGTACATTGAATATTTTTGTAAAAGTAATTACCACGAGGTCTTGGAACAATTCTAATGCTAGTTTTTTGAATTTTTGTCTGTTTGTCTGAATGTATGTTCCAGAATCACGCAAATACTACTTTATAGATTCTGTTCATATAAATATTCCCTAGAAGTCGGGTCAATCTACAAGCTATAAATTATCACACTATTTCCTATGGGGGATGAGCAATATGGCGTTATGTTCATTTTATTCGATATATTACCGCAAATAAAAAGACAAACTGAAATGTTAGAATGTTGCAGGTTTAACCTTTTAAATAATTATCATCACGCGATAACTTTATGGTGTTAAGCAGTCAATAATGACAAATATAAGAACGGCTATTTTAATCAGCTTTCAACTAGCAAATAGCTAAGCCATTCGACGATTGCTTTGCAATCCTGTGGTTGTAAGGTCTATCCAATCAAAATCATAAATGTGAAAATGGGTGCCAAATTCAATATTAAAAATAAGCGTGGTTGTCGACTTCGCCGACAAAAGAATTGAGATCTAAATGGGTACCAAGTTCTATAGATAATCCTGAAATTTATAAAGAACATACAACAGTCTAAAATAAATTTAAAACAAAATTTCTTGTTTTTTCTGCTATAACAATGTTTACTATTTAAAAATATAAATTCAATGAATAGTCGAATTATTTACATAAAGCACTTAGGATGAATTGAAGCTGAAAATTTTACTTCGGGGTACTTTAAAATAGTTTATATTTAAGTATTTAGAATATCACTAGTCCATGTCCTGACACACTGTATAATGGGGTGCTTAGATTTAAGTTTGCATTTTACAAATTTTAAAGTAATAGTGAACTCATTGTTGAAGAGCCAAATAAATAAATAAATCTTCCTTATTCTGTCGGCTAAAATATTTTAATTACACACTAAGTGTCATTCTTTGTTATTAATAAACTAGTTTTTTTTACACTACTCGCACTTTGCCAAACTACATGCTATGACATTATAAATAAAAGACGGACGCCTCACTGCATCATTTTCTTTGTCGGCATCATCGTTGATTAACGTTACTGTAGCAATGATGTCCTGTCTGTTACCAGTTTGTTTGTTCGTTGCAGTTTTTACTATTGTTTCTGCTGCACCAGCTGAAAAGAACCTTTTTGGTAAGTCTTTATTACCTGTTTTGATTTATTGGTGTGGTAGAATCCGCTTTCTACCACACAATTTGCATGTCTACACCATGTATCAGGAAGATTTGTTCAATTTTAAGGGCACAGTGGTACAGATCATCAAACTGATTAGCTTTCTCCATGGGACCAATATCATAATCCAGAAAAAATATCAATTGTCCCATACAGAACTTCAATTCCTACTCGACTCAAATGTATAGGACGGCTGATTATTTTTCTGGATTACGATATTGGTCCCATGGAGAAAGCTGTTCAGTTTGATGGTCTATACTGTGGTACATACCCTTAATTTTCACCACACCTTTCTGATACACGCTGTATAAATATTACCGTAAAATAAAATTCATTTTGGTCAATGGTCTTCATTATTTGTTTACTCTCGAGAATCTCGACAATTTTCATAAACGACGACCACTTCAAATCAGTATTTTTGATTTAATTTCATACTTCGGCCTGATCATCACTTACCATCAGGTGAGCTATAGACCAAGAGGTTCACTATAGTGGTTAAAAAAAAATCAGGGAATGCCAGTAGACTTAATTCGTAAGAATTAAGTGGTTAATTCATTAGCCTGGTGCTTTTCCAACATTAGAGGTTATCTCTATCGTCTGCCATACCCCTTGTGCTAGCTGAAACCGATTCTCGCGCAAATACGTGATTACCCGAGTGTTTACCTGAATAATGACGTACATAATACGCAACTTGATTGATCGAGGGATTATGCCATATTCATAATAAAAAGCGCGACGCGACGATCGCGTACTCGCAAGCCGATCGCGGTCACGGGGCATTAGAGTAGGCAGTAGATTAAAAGTACCTACTTACATAATATGGTATATTTGCGTAATATTTATAACGTAGTGTCATAAAATTATTTATATATATTATTATTATATATACATATATTATATTTCAGATTGCCCAGTTGGCGAGCTGTACTACAAATGTCAAGTTGAGGAGTGCGTTAAGACCTGTGCTGAATTGAAGCGAGCACCCGACTGTCCTTCTTTTCAACCTAATTGCTTTGATCCGGCTTGCCTTTGTGATTATGGTTACCTTAGAAATTCCGTGGGCAAATGTGTCCATGAAGATAAGTGCTGTAAGTTTTTTCATTTGAAACTATTGGTTTTACAAAAAAAGGTTTTCTTTTGACAACGTTAAACCAGGGATCACCAATTAGTTTCATTGGGGGTTCGTTTTTTAGAGTTCCGTAGTCAACAAGGAACCCTTATAGTTTCGCCATGTCCAGACGGACATGGCGAAACTATAAGTCTCTGTCTGTCTGTCTGTCCGTCCGTCTGTCCGCGGCTTAGCTCAGAGACTGTTGGTAGTAGAAGGCTGTAATATGGCATATGCATATACATCACGCCGACAAAGTGGTAAAAAAACATAAAAAATATTTTTTTTTAGGGTACGTCTACTACACGTAAAGTGGGAATGGTTTTTTTTTCTCATTTATCCCATGGTGTGGGTATTCACGGCAGTAGTATATATAACGAAATTAAAAGGAAAACTATCACCGCTACGTAGGCTTCACAAGTTACCGAGTAATAATCGACCAACTTAAATTTGCAGTTACAATGTTAAGTTTGTCGGATAAATTCATCCTAACTACGAAACCCTTCATTGTGCGTGGTTCGACATGCAGTTGGGCGGTTTTTTTTAAAATAATTCGAATGTGGAGGGCCGTTTGTAAATACGATTACTAGCAACCAAGATTAAAAATATTAATTAAGAAATAAAACAAAAAGAAACCTGAATATTTTTTAATGAACAAAAATATTACCTATGTAATGAACAAAAATAACAAAGTACCTTAGTTATTAATATTAATGTGAAAAATGTGTTTTTTTTACTTTGAACTAAGTATTCTGTCTGAAAACAAAGCGCAGACTAAATTAAATTGCTTAAAACGTTTTTGATTAAGTTTTATTAAAAGAAAAACTGTTACAAAATAAGTCGGTGATCCGGATCGGACCGCATCAGCCATTTGATGACTCCTGGTTCAAACCATTGAGCCAGTTTTTATAAAAAGAACGATGTGATCGAAGTACAGTCACGAGCATAAATATATAATAAAATATTTATGCTCGGCAATAATATCTGATTTAATGATCCATTCATTAAAATCTGTCCTCAAGATTACATCAAATATATGTGATAATTTTTGCAGCACAAATATAATTATGACATCGGAAGTTGGTAGGCTCCATGGTTTAATCCAGGGTCTGAAGATAAGCTTTGTTTTGTAATAAGACGGAAATATATTTAGTTTAGTTTTAGTTGTTGTTATAGTTTAGTTTAATTTATTATTTTCACCAGGCATATACTCCTAAGTAATAACAGCCCCACGGGTCGATTCATCAGGTTAAGCTACGCTTGCCGGGGTTGGTCCGTGGATGGGTGACCATCTTTACATATCGAGACTCCTACGTGCCTCGGAAAGCACGTTAAGCCGTTGGTCCCGGCTGTCATTTGTGGATCTTTGACAGTCGTTACGGGTCGTCAGAAGCCCGAAAGTCTGACAACCAGTCTTGCCAAGGGGTATCGTATTACCCAGTTACTGGGTTGTGGAGGTCAGATAGGCAGTCGCTCCATGTAAAATACTGGTATTCAGCTGCATCCGGTTACACTGGAAGCCGACCCCAACATGGTTGGGAAAAGGCTAGGCAGATGATGATATACTGCTAAGCAGCATCGTTGAGTTTGCAGCTTATAAGAAGTTACAAGCCCATCACAGATTGCAAAATTTTCGTTAAGGATGCCAATATAAGTAGTGCTTCAAGCCCCATGTTGGCATAATCATTACCTTTACCACAAGTATTTGTGAACATAGTATTTAAATAATATGTTAACTACGGCAAGATGGTAATGCCGCTCTTCATGCAAAAAGTAGGTAATAAAAGAAAAGAGACTGCAAATAAGACCCCGACAGTTTGACTTTGTTAAAAGTTGATTTTTAGGGTTCCGTACCCAAAGGGTAAAACGGGACCCTATTACTAAGACTTCGCTGTCCGTCTGTCCGTCTGTCTATCTGTCTGTCCGTCTGTCACCAGGCTGTATCTCATGAACCGTGATAGTTAGACAGTTTCACAGATGATGTATTTCTGTTGCCGCTATAAAAACAGAATAAAATAAATATTTAAGGGGGCTTCCATACAACAAACGTGATTTTTTTGCTGTTTTTATAGATAATGGTACGGAACCCTTCGTGCGAGAGTCCGACTCGCACGTGCCCGGTTTTTTTTAGTAAATACAGGTTATATGTTTTATCTTATTTTGACTGTAAACTTGCGGTAAATCCTATGCGAATTTGCACGTTTTACGTAAATTCGCTTTGTAATTATAATTTTAATTAACATGGGATAATAGCGTTGGGTGATAGTTGGGTTTAACAGAATTTGCATGTGGATAATACTTACTGATCAAAGTATTAAAGTTTAAATTGTATATTTTTGTTTCAGCATAATTGGCAGCAGCTAATTCCACTATCGACTAAAGAAATCTAATTTGGTGAACTAGTTACAATTATTTTTAATTAAATCAAAAAAATGTCATGGTGTGTTTTTTTCTTATTTATAATTTTACGAAATGAAAACCAAATGTTTTTTTTGTCCAGATTGAATTTCTATGAGCGGGATTTTTACCTTCTTTATGAAACACAGATTATTTATATCTTCATAAACAAGGTGTAGGTAGGTACTATAAAATGTGATAACAAAATCACAAAAAAAAAAACTGTTTCCCATATTTTATCGAGTTAGAGCTTCCACGATGTTGCTTGCCAGTTTCATTGAGTTTTTTTGTACCTTACGTTTTTAAGTATTGGATTTGTTTGTCCAAGTATCTTTATTTTATAGCCAACAAAAATTCTAGCACATGTGCAAGGACATTTTTTGTTTGTTCGCTGTAGGTACTCTTTAAAAGCCTCAGTACCGTACAGCCCAGTGGACTTTATAAAACCGCTTGCTGAATACTTGAAGCACCCTTTCACTATGTTAAGGGAAGCATCCTGTAGAATTTGGGTCGTACGAACGTAAACCTAGGACGAGAGTAGGTATCTACGTAGGCTGAAGTGTCAAAGTATAAATTAATTGTGAAAAAATATTTTGAGAATATTCTGTTTTTCAAACCTTTAAACTGTTGTGGAGTATTTAGTATTGGTAAGACGGGCTGGTGTCCGCAACTCCACGTAAAAGCGCGTATTTTACGTACGGGTGTGGGAAAACCGGTTACTGTAAAACCGGCCATCAATGCCCATATCGGATATTTTTGCCCGAACACGAAAAATAATTGACAATTTTATTCAAGATTTTAGTTATCTTTCGTGTTCGGGCAAAGATATCCGATACGGGCAATGATGGCCGGTTTTACTGTATCCGATCCACCCCAGAAACGCCTTGGGTGTGACTGAAAATCTCATGAAGGATACCTGGGTTCCCGAAATTCTATATGTGGCAACAACCAGGCAGTTTAGAAGTACATGAGTTGGTGAATTGGTCATAGAGTTTTAAGAGTAGGTAAGTAGGAGGTAGTTTATTATCCAACGTATAAGTCATTAATGACTTCTTCTTACGACAGATAAGTCATTAATGACTCATCAGTCGTAAGATCATCTGGGCAATCGGATAAAATATACCTATGTATATGTCGGAGCATCAACACTGATCCGGAAACGTCAAGTAGAGTACCTACTTGGGTGAGGTCAATGTAGGAAGTGGCAACACTGGGTTGAGAGCGGATACACTGGATTGACGGCTGTCGATTGTCGGTTGGCATGGAAGATTATTAGACGGCGGAGCGAACAGAACGTACTTTTGGTTGAGAAGCCCTTGTTGTGAGAGATTTCCCTTTGCCATCATATTACGTTGAATTCACCACGTTTCCTAAATCTGATTGTGTTCGCCTAGGTTCGCGGTATTTTTGTAATCATTGAATTGTAACCCCGTAATAGACGCTTGTACCTACCAAGCTCTTTGAATTTAATTTTGATTACCTATCCAACATGCAACCACTCTGATAACGAGGAGACCCGGAGGATTTTTACCATAACGAGTAAGTTCTTGGCCTGCGTCTCACCTGATGGTGAGTGATGCTCAGGAAGGTGGATGCGAGCTTGATTCGGAATCCTCAACCACAGATGAACTGGTTATCTTACCTCTAACTGCCGAAACTCAACCATGCTGTTAACATTGTTGTTATGGCGACAGACTTAGATAAGATGGTGGTAGCTAGCCAGGCGGACTTAAAACAAGCCCTACCACCAATCAAACCGAGCAGAAAATTTTGGCCCTACTGGGAATCAATCCCTTGGTTCTGAGACAGGTTGTTTAATCACTAGACCACAGAGGTCAAAGAGAATTAAACAACTTGAGAGCTGATAGACCGATTTCGTCTAGGCACACGACTCACTGCTGCGGGCCGGGGGACGAAGAAATTACAGCGGTTGTGATTGCCGATGCAACAATGTTAGGACGAAAGTTCCAAACATAGTGATGCACAAGTCAGTTTTGCAACAATAATATCGATATAGATAAAATCGACGTCTACAATCCTAATTGAACAATAAATTATTTAAATTTCACTTAAGATAATTTATTGTTCTATCCGACAGGGATTGACATTGCTATTACTTATTTTTAATCTGCTGTGAAATGCCTTAAACAAACAACGCTATATTTATTTGGAAACCAATTTTCCCTGTGAACTGCATTAATCCACTTTTCTATCGGTTACGGAACATTATTATTTACCAATGAAAAATAATGCAATCTTTTTATAGCTGGATGTTCTAGAGGATTTCCCACACCATTTAATTGAACAGGAACTCATTATTGGTTTTATTTATGCAGAAGTGTTTTAAAAGGTGTCAAAATACCCGCGTGTGCAGAGATCCAATAACTGGTCAAAACTAAAATGGCCATTCGTATTTCCATCTAGTATCAGTGCTATTCAATATATGTGTCGTGAGCCTGAGTCGCCCGCATATGCAGTCAAGAGGCTATATAGTCATTGACAGAGGTGGTTGGTTATTACATTTTTGCTACCACTCTAGACGGGTAATAGGTACAGTTTCTTTGTTCAGAACAGAACAACACAAAACATGGTAGCACAGTTTGCAAACTCTATTAATTAAACGCAGCCATTTCCTCTGAGGGTCTCATAAATAACAAAATATAATGCAGCTTTCACAAGTAGATTGCGACTGTGTTCAACATAGAAACGAAAATTTTGCCCGTTGTAATTCTAAGCTGCCTAGCACATGTACATAACCCAAATTAAAGTTAATTACACTGCCCTCAAACAAAAACGGTCTGCACAGTATAAATAAGTAACAGTATTATATCTTCATAGTGAACGGTCGAAACGATTCGCTTCCGAATCTGCGTATGTGTACGCAACAGTACCAAGTGCGATGCAGTTACGCTCAAACGCGGAAGGTTTATCTACCGAGTAGGTAATTATTTCAGGTTCGCTGTCGAGATATTATACTGTTACTTATTTATACTGTGCCGTCTGCAAAAGAGAATACCACAAAGTGTTTTTTCAAGGCAGGAGTATAGTTACACTTACAAAAATGTATTTACTTAGCAAAATTTTATAGCAATTTTGTCGCAGACAGTCAATTCAATTCTTAAAAGTGTCTGTATTAAGCCTCGTGCAAACTGGTGCGACAGGCAGCGAAACCCTTGTCGCCTCCGCGGTATCGCGCCTGTTTGTGGGAGCCTTTATGAGGATGTGAAACACCATGTATTGTAATTTCAATCAATAGGTACTACGATTACTTAGAAAATGGTTGTTGAATTTCATTAAGATAACATGTCCTTTTGCACGTGAGTGTACAGCATTTCGTTATTTTTTGTGAAAATAACTAAATTACTCGTTGGTGTACTGGCACAAAGTAAAAACTACCCTCTTATCTACGCTACGCTGAGGTAAACAGTGTGCCTGACAGTTCCTAATTCCACACACGCCAACATATCGCTTTGTGTAAATAATTTATTATAATAAAAAGTACATTTTCGTTTAGAATCAAACGGGATTATGCGTGTTTTTATGATATTTTTTTCCTTGTTTCCCAATTACTGGCTTAATTTATGTAACATTCTTGATAACGTCGCTGTTCACATTTTTTTTAAGTATTATAAATTCTGTACACATATTTCAAAACAAAAAAACCTCATTTACACCGTATCCGCATTTTACGTTTCATGACCTAACCGCGAAAAAGAACTTTTTTTGTAAAACCATTGCCCGTTACAACATTAACAGTATTTTTGTTGGAATTTCAACAGCAACGCGAATTTTTGTGTACATTCGTGAGTGAGCCGTTTAAATATTTCGTTATATTCATAAACAGTCAGTTGTAATGGCCGAGATGTTTTAAATTGCTTCATGAATAGAAAAGGGAAGTTTGTGCTCCGGAATTACGTTTATTTTCGCGTTAGAGCATTGTTGCTTTGCTTCCTAGATGTTGTTTGCAGGTGTTAGAGATGAAAAGCTACCTGACTTTGCTCTGAGAGTATTCTTGCTATGTCATGTATTTTTGGATACCAACAACGGTTCATAGCGTTAAAAATTGTTTATGCTTAGCTGAGCGTCGTAATAGGTATTAGTTATGCGAAGTATTTGCAACTAATTTTAACATTTCAGCAAAGTTGAACTGGACACTATTGTGTCCATTAACAGGAATGAAACCATTATGCTACCGAAATGACAGCTGTCAAACGCTCCATGTCGCGCCAAAAGCTGACAGCTATGAAACGTCCCCATTCAGCCTATTTAAATTGTTCGCGTTCGGATATTCATACAGAATATGGACTCCACAAGTTTCTATTGTTGAGCCTCAATGGAGCCACGTAATTTGCATAAGCAAAGTTGAAATTTAAGGAACAATGCCCTGGATTATTCGGCTGCAAAGTGCTAGTACAAGTCATGATGGCGTTTAATGCTTTATTGCACGTAATTCGTGCTTTGTTTTATTTTAATAGCCTTATAACATTTAAACAATGTATAATTATGAAAGTCGTACCTTCAAATTATGTGGCAACACGCGATTACTTGTATAAATATTTGATCGAGTTATTCGGTATTAATTTAAATTGTTCTGCCTTGATTTTATCGTGTGGGGTTATTAACATTTATTATTAAAATATAGCCTATCGTTTTAGTTATTTTGTATGGCAATTCAAATTGGTTCAATATTTTTAACAAGACTTTTTCAATCTTATTTATTTCTATTATTATTCCTACCTTCATAAATTGCTGTCCAATCCAAGAAAATATTACAATGTTCATTCCCAGACAAAAGCAATCAAGAAAATATTTCGTTAATTATTTCCTCATATCTTTCGGCAAGCCGTCTGTATGTTCAGGAAAATGAGAAGTGTCGCATTCTTGTCGCGACGCTCAACGTTATGCATTTGTTTGTGTCAACAGCACAGCGACGCGCGACGACGGGATTTATAACCGAGCGTCGTCGGTGAATTAGTTTCTTGCAAAAGTAGCTTAACTTCTGTTTATAGGAACAAAGTTTTACCTACGAATGGTTAGCCGAGAGCGTTTAGTTATAAATTGTTAGATACATACGTACCATTTTTTTAGATAGGTACCTCTTATTTCGCCTTCAGGTAAAATATCATGAAATTGACTGGCGGTAACTTAATGATAATTTAATCATAGCTTCCGTTATTATTTGGTTGTTTTTTAAAGATAATAAGATAATTAAGGATAATATCTCGAGATAATTTTTGTGGGAGTGGGCCGGCCACGTCACACGAATGCACTCGTAGAGATGGACAAAGATCGTCAGTCACTGGACGCCTGAAGGAGGACATCGCCGTCGAGGTAGACCGCAGTGAAGGTGGTGAGACGATCTCACCGTGTTTGGGGGGCCAACATGGCTAGAAATCGCACAAAACAGAGAGATTTGGAAAGAACAAGGGCAGGCTTTTGCCCAGCAGTGGGAAACAATACAAGCTAAGCAAGTGAATAATATAAAGTACTTTATTCACTTAGTGTTGAAACATTTTTTTTTTTTTTTTACGACAGATGTCAGAAGAAAGTCAAACTTTTATTTGAATCAGACCATTCATTGACACTTAAATTGCCGAACAGTCTGGCAATTCACAAAGTTACTTTACTTTAGTACCTAACTAAAACTATAAAATCTCAGATTTAATATCACTGAGCAAATATGAAAGTGTAACCACATTATTGGCACAATGGTAAAGTGGCACTTAACTTAAACAAACTTGAACATCAAACGTCTAGAAGCACTTATAACAAGTGCACTCATTCTTGGATATTAAGTATTAAGTTTCTTCATATTCCCACATGTTTACCTAAATCAAACATTCTGAGGTCGTAGCCCGTTGGTACAGCTACATTAGTGCTATTATGGGAGATAGAAACTTATTGGATTTCACGTCGAAGAAATTATTTTGATGTCAGCTCTATCCCATAAAATTTTTCGTCATTGGGGCGTGAATATGTTTTATAGCAGCTAATAACTTTGAAAGTAAGTACTACTCTAAACTAGCTGTTGCCCGCGATTTCATCTGTGACTCAGGATGAAAAGTAGTCTGTCTTTCTAAAGGTATACCCATGTGCCAAATTCATCCAAATTCGTTCAGCCGTTTTAGCGTGAAAGCGCTATAAAGAAACAAACTCACTTTCGCATCAATAATATTACTAGCTGTTGCCCGCGAGTTCATCTGTGATCCAGGATGAAAAGTAGCCTATATCTTTCTCCAGGTCTAGGTCTATCCATAGCCAAATTCATCGAAATCCGTTCAGCCGTTTTAGCGTGAAAGCGCAACGAAGAAACAAACTCACTTTCGCATCTGTAATATTACTAGCTTTTGCCCGCGACTTCATCTGCGATCCAGGATGAAAAGGAGCCTATATCTTTCTCCAGGTCTAGGTCTATCCATATGCCAAATTCATCGAAATCCGTTCAGCCGTTTTAGCGTGAATGCGCAACAAAGTCACTAAATCACTTTCGCATCTGTATTATTACTAGCTATTGCCTGCGACTTCATCTGCGATCCATGATGAAAAGTAGCCTGTCTTTCTCAAGGTCTACCCATATGCCAAATTCATCCAAATCTCTTCAGCCGTTTTAGCGTGAAACCGTAACAAAGAAACAAACTCACTTTAACTGGAATTTGCGCTAGAGTTTCATAAAGGTACCAAGTAGGTAGTAGTTTCTTTTAGCAGTAAGTACGATTTGCGCAACCTTACCTTACCATTACTCATAACCAACGTAGCGTTATCTTCAGGTATTGTTTACCGATCCTCTGAAGCCTGTTCCGAATCGTTCCGTGTTTCTTTACACGGTAGAACAAACAATGTGTGTACATAATTCTGTTTGTCGAAGAAGATAGGTTTATCAAGTTTCTTTGAAGTGATAAAAGGCGGCTTCCTTTTGTCGTCCTTCAATTTGCTTTATTTTTCGGATACTGTTTTTGTTATTGTAGCATATGTTCGAATGTGGAAGATTTTGATTATTAGGAAGGGAATGGGCAATTCAAACCATGCCTACTTACTTAGATTATCACAGCTGATGCAAGTCATATCTGTTAGCGACCGACTAATAGATATGTAACTTAATAGTATAAAAATAAAATTGAAATTCCAACACCCGATGTAGGGGTATTCTTAGGCACGCCGCGACGTCCTTAGGCATCACCATTGAAATTTCAACTTTATTTCCATACAATTAGGTTATATTTTTATTCGTCGCCTAAATATATCTTGCCATGCTGTGCCGCCAATGGCCGCCGGGCCTTATACAGCAATTCTGTGTCCTAGTTTGTTGAATTAAACCCCTGGAGTATTACAAATAGCAATAGTCTTATCCTAACTAATATTATAAATGCGAAAGTGAGTTTGTTTGTTACACTTTCACGCTAAAACGGCTGTACGGATTTAAATGAAATTTGGCTTATGGGTAGACCATGACCTGGATTAGGACATAGGGTATTTTTATCCCGATATTCTCACGGGATTGAGAGTTACGTGAGTGAAACCGCGGGGCACAGCTAGTAAAAATATAATTTAACAAGCAACGTGATGCAGCTAGTGTAATTATTGCCAGCAAAGAAATAAAATCCGCAATTTTCCTTCTAGAGAATATATAAACCTTATCATTTATCGTTTAAAAGGAAGAGGTAGATCACCTTTTTACCCACGGGTAGGTAACCGCCTGGTCACGAGATATTCGCTGCAGCGAATGTGCGCGCGGTGCGAACGGCAATTGAAGCGTCTAGCGACTTAAAACAAATGAATGGAAATGTACTAATCATGACACGCGTAGCGGCGACTGGCGAGACGACCGTCGAAATTTGCCGAGCGAATCGCACAGGCGTCTGGCGGCGCGGCGGGCGACCGAAACAAATACATAAATCAGTACGGAGTACAGCGCTCATGCCACGGTGTCGCGTTGCAGACGCGGCGAATAGTTTAGAAGCCCAGCAAGAGGGTCTAGACAATTGACAATCGCTTTAAAAGCGTTTCGTATTTCTACAACGACTTTCAGCAAAATTGACATAAGCTTTTCGATAGCTCATGTCAGTCCCATACATTTTTGTCTTTTCTATCATCGGTATCGCTGATAGAGTGTCACTTTGTCTAGGGCCTAAGTTCTTCTTGTGAAATTCTCCGTCTATACCCCGATTTTTATTTAAGGAATGAACTCCACAATCTCTTCCAAATGTACCTACACGTCTTGAACCAAAAAACTACTACTCTCTAAAGCGAGATAACTTAGATAAAAACATTTTGGTCTCGGTCTACATATATTGGTCGCGGCGGCGAACGCCACTCACTGCCCGTGGCGTGCAACCTGTGCCGAATGTACTGCCACCCCGCCCGCCGCACCGCCCCGTTCGCGACACCTATCCCGGGGCCAGACGGTAAGGTAAATTTATCATAACCTTTAATATGCGGAAAATATAACCCATGACTCTTATTTAATTCCCCCATATTTTACACATAATAATGCGAGGACAGTAATTTTGTCAAAAGCAATTGAAACAATAAATTGAATACAGTTGGGGAAAGTTTACACCAATACTCATGCCTAATAAAGATACCCTTTGAAAGGGGACCTCTTTTAACGTACCAAAAATAGTCAGTGATTTTTTTCAAAGACCGTATCCATGTCTGCTTTTGTTTGAACATAGAATCGATCTGTGTTTGATAGTAGTCAATGGATGAAATATAAGCAGATGCTATCGTATTGTTGAGAAGATAGTAAAGCAGTAAGGGTAGCCATCTTTATTACTCAGTCGTTATAAGTTTCTCTATAAGTGCCGAGAGGTTTTCTTTTAAAATTAGTACCGTAATATTTAAGCACGTGAAAAGAGGCAATAAAGCGTCTGGACGAAAGTTATTCGTGTCGTATTTTATTGAGATATAACTGTTTGATTTTATATTCTATATTTTCTTCTGGTTTTAGTCTTGTTTCTTGGAGATATTACGAAACGGAATATTCCTATTTGTTGTCTTTCTTAAGGGGGATGCGCCAAGGTAGCCCGCGACAGAATTATAAACATTAGAATCAGCAATATAACTTTCTAAGTTCATATAAATGCATTGAATTACTATTTCATGAACTCATGACATTTGGCACTTTCATGAACTTAGAGCGTTGTATTGCTGATTCTAATGTTTATAATTCTGTAAACCCATATTTGTTACGGCCGCTAATAATATTTACATCAACATACAACCCGACACTGACCTGCAAATTGCAAAAAACGTAAGAAAATTTGAATTTCGCGGGCTACCTTGGCGCATCCACCTAAATAAAATTACCAGGTAAAGCTATTTTTTTTCCTACAGTAGGTACCTAAGTGTACCTATTTGTCTTTTATGGAGGTTAGAATCGCATAGTGTCTGAATTCCTCTGAATTTCAGGATCAAATACTCAATTGGCAGAATATTTTACAAAGCTTTTAGTATTTTTGTGATTTTACTCAACAAAAAAAATAGCTGTTCTATTTTTATTTGTCTTGCTCTCTATTTTTATCGACCTTAAGCCATTTCAAATTATATGACCTCCACATAAAAGGTCAGTGCTCTTTAATCTTCTTTCATGTCCATTTCGAGTCCATCAAAGTTATTTACAGTCTTGTGATTTATTGTTAGATCATTTTTAATCCAAGTAAGAGATAAAATTAATTTATTAGTGTTACCTAATAAATTATTTTATTAGATGAGAAACATTAGTTCTAGTTACGAGCATAAGCATACGAGCATTACGAGCATTTTGTAGCTTTAATATTAAATGTTTAAAAATGGAATGGGGAGGAATAAAATAGACTTTCATCATCGTTAACAAGTCTTCCGCTGAGATCTATGAAATTCACATAGGGCCGTACCTGCTTTTACTAATCGTTAATCTCGCACTAATAGTAGTTTGACAGTTGTGCGACTGTCAAACTAATATCAGTGCAAAATATACTAAGTCCAAGCACATGCTAACTAACGTTTATAGATTAGCTTAAAGGAATGATTTCGAAAAACGCCACACGCGGCACCGCTTTTCGTGGTTTACTTCTCAATAGCTGTCAACATTCACGTGTTATAGCTGTGATGAACGCCTCACTACTGGGGTAGTATTATGAAGTATTAATGCCATCATTATTCCACTGCGAAAACGGGATAGTGCTAGCGGCCTTGTCTAGCTCCGTCTCTCTCTCACACTGGAAAAATGGTAGGCACCTGGTCTGCTGCCGTGCTCGGAATGTAATCTCCTAAAAACCTATAGAAAATGTATGGGGACCAGTAGTGACGCGGTAGCACTACCGCGTGGGGCGTTGTTCGGAATCATACCTTCAGTTATCATGAAAATTGATTGGAAATTGAAAGAACACATACCTACACACATACCTCGTGAGCACACTTATGTAGAATGAATAAAGAAAAAAAAAAACTGAGTGGGTACTCGACTATGCGACAACAAAGACAGGGTTATGTTTTTCACGTGTCAAGGATCAAGTCAGAGATTGAATTAAATTAACTTTCATCAGACGGCTTGAAAAGTGATTATTTTGAAATGTTCCACTGCGGTTGGGTTTGCAAAATTTAAAAAAAAAAACAAGCGAGCCTTATAGTAATCGCGTAAGATGTGTAACATCTGACATCTTGGAAGACAGTACCCACCTCTCGGAAAATGGGTTGGTACTATCTGACAGCAAACTCTAGCACAACGCGCGCTCATTGGTCAAATCAAGCGCGTGCTTTTCTCCGGCTTCCTGTTACACACTTCCGTCTCTTTTCACGAAATCGCTTCCACAGACTGCAGGAAAGCAAGAGGATGATGATACACATCAAAAATGTTTTGTTTTTAAAAATCCTATAAGGTTCACAGACACTCCATTTTGACAGAACGAAAGTAAATTAGTGTGCAAGAAGACGGGCGTCGTCGGGAGGCCAAGAAAACGCTGGCATGGCGACTTAGATGCGTCTATGGGAGGTTCTAGTGTTGAGTTGGACCTTCTTTCTATACTCTATGAGTAGGACATACAAGAGGCACTTCAAATGTCCCATTCAAAATGATTGAATGTCCCAACACCTCAAAATAACATTTTGTACCGCTTCACTGTGACATTCAAATGAATGAATCTCGAACTGACAAGTGAGTGAGTGTGGTGACGACGGACGCCTGACAATGTTGACGTGAGGTGAGCGAGCGAGTGCAAGGATTGTCGTTGTCGATCGAATTCGAATGTCGTCCTATCTTTACTCGCGAACGAAGCCTTGACTCGTTGATTCACTGTAAGTGAGTACTATTATGTATGAGTATGAGTAGTTGAGTATATTACCTTCGTAGGACGAATGAATGAAGTGAGCTTTGAGTGAAAGTTTGATGCTATTAATGTAATATTGTCCCACCTCATTTGAAGTGGTACAATGTACTACCTCACCAAGCTGAATGAATTACTCATATAAACTCATCAAAATTGCTCGTTTTACCCAACACTAGAAGATTCGCCGGAGAAGGCAACTCACAGGAATAGTGGAAAGCTATCAATGGGAGACTTTTGTCTTACAGTGGAACAAAACAGGTTAAAAAAAAAATTTGGTAGGTAGGTACTCGTCCCAAGATTTATTGCGATAATTGATTGGAACCTTTTTAGAACGAATAAAACTATAACCTGTTATAATAATATCGATATTATAAATATTGTTATCAATATTATAACATGTAATTTAATCATGCAGTGCACTTACAGGGTGGATGTCTTAAAACTGTGTCATGAAATTTTAATGCATGCCTAATAACCAGTGTTTTACATGTAAGCAAAGAAAGAAATAAATAAATAAATTCACAATATTATAGGTGCCCAATCCTCACAGTTGAGTACGATATTAATAATGTAACTTTATTAAGGGAACCAACAGTAAAAATACTGGTTTACGTATCGCACGTTCCGGTAGCCAAAGGTATTTATTGAATTGCAAAATTAAATAGCTGTGTTTCCGAGTAAGTAGATTCAATATGAATGGTCTTTGGTTCTTTGTTGCATCGGCTGGAAGGTTCAGCAAAGGTAAGCAGTGTTGAGTTGCGTTGGGAACTAGACAAGAATTTTACCCTACAAAGCAGTAAAATAATATTTATGACAATTTGATTGTTATTTTACAATGATTTTATGCGTTATTTCAATTAATTCAATTAACGTAAATGGCCAATACAGTGATATTTGGCAGTCTCTATTCAAATCACGTTCTGGTTTCCCCATTTTGTTGAATGCGGCCCTTTTCCATAATGTAGGCAAAGGGAATGTTTATATAGCTATTACAGATGTTTACAGAAATATTGTAGGTCCTATACTTACATTGTTTCTGTATTTTAGTATGTTTGACCAGGGGTTTCCGGTTTGTATTTATTCAGGATTGAAATGAATTATTTGTTTACCATCTAGACACGCGGCAGCGTGTCAAGCCAAAGTTTAAAAAAAGACAGCAGCCGTGTGTTATATTACACGAACCATTTGGAGCCACTTTTGACCCCTCAATATCTCAAAATCTATTTAACTTATACACATCAAATTTTGTTTATTTATTATAACCCCTTAGATTAACTAAACCCCCAAATTTCATAAATACAGCTCAAACGGTTGTTGAGATATTAACGTCTAAAAGTCGGCATTTTTATCACTGACTGACTTACCTATAGATCAAAAACCTAACCCACTTCCAGATGACCTAGAAAGTTGAAATTTGGTATCCAGCTTGGTACTTGTGTGTATACAAAGGAAAAAATCAGAAAACAGTTTTTTTATTACGATTTGAAATATTTTCCGAATAATCGACTTTTATTCATACCCTAGCGCCTTACGAAATTATCATAGCAAAAACTTTTTCTTTCGCAGGAGAATTGGTTCCATGATGAAAGGTCGCTTTTGTATACCTGATTATTTAAAAAACTCAGACAACCAATAATTAATAATAATTGTTAATCATTGGCTGTTTAAGTTTTCCGCGAGGCGGGCAGCAGGAGTGCGGCGCGCCCGGGGTCACGGGGATTTAAGGGTTTGGAAATATAGTCATAGTCCGTATCTTGTGGTGAATTTAGGCTTCCTGTAAATGATGCTGGAGCCGCAACAGGGCCAGACCAGAAGATGAAAAAAATTCAGAACATCTTAGAATTAGGATGAATTGAAGCTGAAAATTTTACTTGGCTAGTTTTTACATAGACGTTCTGTTATATTTAGCTAATCAACTTATTTTCTTTATGTTTGTTAACTTCTATGTCTATAGTTTTAATGTTGGCCTGCTGATAAAAACTAGCCAGGTAAAATTTTCAGTTTCAATTCATCCTAACTGCTTTGTGTAAATAATTCGACTATTCAATGAAGTATTTAATATTTATAAATAGCAAACATTGTTATAGCAGAAAAAACAAGAAATTTTGTTTAAAAATTATTTTAGAATGTTGTAGGTATGTTCTTTATATATTTCAGGATTATCTATAGAACTTGGCACCATTTAGATCTCAATTCTTTTGTCGGCGACGTCGACAACCACAATATTGAATTTGGCTCCCATTTCACATTTATGTTTTTGATGGGATTTTAGTTTAATAAAATCAAGTAAATCGTACGTACACACGGCTACACATCAAGCTGTACATTTCCAGTATAAGCTGACCTCGCATTATTCGGAAATCCTATACAATGCTAGATCAGCATAAACTGGAAATGTATAGCTTGATGTGTAGCCGTGTGTACCTACGTATAATGATAAAAAACGCAATATTTATTGTTATTTTAATCTGCCAAACAAAGTAGATAGGTAAATAATGTGTCTGAAAAATTTACGCTAGTACCTACCTCATCATCTGCCTTACTGGATGCAACTAAATACTAAGATTTTACTTGGAGCTACTGTCTATCTGACCTCCACAACTCAGTTGCTGGAACGCGATACCCCTTGGTAAGGCTGGTTGTCAGACTTTCGGGCGTCTGTCGAACCGTAACGACTGCCAAAGATCTATGAATGACAGACGGGATCAACGGTTTAACGGGTTTTTCCAGGCTCGGTATATAATGGATGGTCACCCATGCACGGACTGACCTCGGCAAGCGTTGCTTTACCCGATTGACCCGTGCGTCTATTTTAATGTATCGTAGAGTCCGTCCTCGCTAGTACACACGGCTACATATCAGGCTGTACATTTCCAGTTTATGCTGATCCCGCATTGTATAGGATTTCCGTTCAATGCGAGGTCAGCTTATACTGGAATTAATAGCTCGATGTGTAGCCGTGTGTACCTACTTAAACAGACATTTATGAATAATGGAGATTTAATTTTCCTTTATTTTACATATCTTTTTAAAGTGAAAAGAACGGTTAGGTTCTGTACCTACTACACTGATTTTTTATAATCATTAGTGCAAAGGCAGGATTAAAATCTAGCCTTTAAATTCTCTGCTGGTACAAAAATGAGAAATAGGACCTACCCAGTTTCCGGACCCACCTACATAATATTTCCACGAGTTCAGTACTTTTCAGACTACACTCATAAACCCGTGACATAATCCATCCATGTTGGAGGTCCAATCTGAAATAAACAAAAACAAAAAAATACCGCTCATTCTCTCTTCACAAAAACAAAATAAAACAATTTATTTCCCGTTTCGCTGTGAGATCCGATTCGCTATCCCGTTGTTAATTGATATTATTATATTTTGTAACGACATCCATCGAAAAGGCTTTATCTGTGTTGCCAATGTTGCCATAAATAAAAGTCGCAATGCCTTGATATTGTCAGTAGAACTAGATTTATTACTCAATAGGAAGGATCTAGTTCTTAAATGACAATTGAAATATCAAGGAATTTTATCGTTTGATGTGAAGGTTTGATGATACTTTTACGATTGAACTTTGTAGACTTCTTTCTTCGGAGAATATCGCCTTAATGCTCCTTATATCCTAACTAAACAATTATCAACCATAATGAAGTCAAGATAAGCAAGAGCTACGTCCTGCCTGGACGTAGCTCTTGCTTTAAAAGAGCCTCCAGATGCCGTATTATGAAGTATTATGCCACAATTTTTCCAGTGTGAGAGAGATGGATCTAGACAAGGCCGCTAGCACTATTCCGTTTTCGCAGTGGAATAATGATGGCATTAATACTTCATAATACAACCCCAGGAAGTCTCGGTTCTTTGTCCGGCGCATCCTTGTCAGTCATCCGGGCTACTTATCTTTTGATCACACAAGACGAGAAGAAAAGCTGACGAACTGTGGACCAGAATAATCTGATCGACTTATGTAATAATGTGCAAAAATTCACGTTCCGATTTAAACCCAGGCATCGTGTCTATAGCAACATGAATGTATGGCCAGCTTCACCATTTGTGGAACGACGTAATATCTATACCTCAGTGTTATTTTTTCATTACCTCGGTCAGGTCCGCTGTCCTATGAAAATAAAGTGAAAATAAAGTGCGTAAGGTAACAATTAGAGGTACGTTTCATTTGATAACTTTGTTTATGTTCCGGGACGGATTTCAAAGGTTAATTTTATGTTTCATTTTAAATGTTATTTGGATGATAACATTTATTTTTACAGGGACAACGATATTAAATTATTTTTGGTCCGTTTGTTTTAATACCGGCGGGCGTTAGTACAGTACCTTCTATTTTGAGCATTACAAATCCAGCTGTCACGCGGTGATATGGGTTATTTGAAATACGTATACAGAAACATCCTGTAGCTCGTTTTCATCTTTATCTTAGGGCAGGTATGGTACACTCATGATATCTCGAACTTTATTTTAATAACCGGGTTATATGCCAGCTTCAACCTTTAGTAGAGCAGAAAGTTAACATGATTATTGGCTTGGTAACTGAGTCGATCAAGGCATCATTCTGAAGCTATTATTATGCAGATGTTTAGGCTTATTTTCTTCTTTATTTATCATCCTTGCAATTCTTAAAATACTGCGCAATTCCCTGGTTATAAACAGATTAGAATTCCTGAAATCACGACTCTGAAAACATGCAACCGACGCCACTCAGTGCGGAATAGAGTTAATTATTCACTCGCAGTGTTCTAAACCACGTTTAAACGTACCTTTGTTAACTAGAACGCGGTGAAAGTGAGAGTTTCAAACAAATTACTAACTTAATCCTTGTTAGCGTCGTCGGTCGGTTTCAGTTTAGAAATTATATTATGAATGTTTACTGTATAAAGCCTACACTAATATTATAAAGTAAAAAAAAAGATTTGTATTTTTTTGTTTCCATTGAATAAACTCAAAAACTACTGGACCAATTTTAAAAATTCTCTCATTAGTACCTAGAAAAAATCTTTTACCAGAAGTAACATCTAACTTTGTCTGTCTGTCTGTATCTGCATGGTTACCTTTTCGCGCCTAAACCACTGAACAGATTTCGATAAAATTAGGCAAGGAGATAGATGGCATCCTGTTTAGTTCGACATTTAGAAGCATCAGCTAAATTAAAAAAAAAGTTTTTTTGTATTTATTAGATATCATTCTGTCTGTCTGTTACCTTTTCAGGCTTTAACGGCTGAATGGATTTAGATGATAGGTATACCGATAGGCCATGATTTCGGACATAAGTTACATTTTATCCCGGGCTAAGCCACAAGCAGAAGTTAGTGCAACTATAAATTCATATCTTAATAAACAATTTGTAGGAACGGAGTGCCCGAACCGGGGCACTGGTTATTCGCAAAGGGTAATAGAGAACCAAATACCGAGATTTCGGGTAAATATATAATAATCTTGCTGGCATGAATAAAATAACAAGCTCGGATAACGTTGGTCTACATTGGTCACCGTTTGGCAAATGCGCAAACGTTCCAACCTGGTTTTCTTATCGTACACAATTACAGGACAGTAGTGGATATTTATTGGAGATCTTATTCTGAGTACGTATACAAATATTCGTACAATTCCGTGTTGTACCGGGCCCTATCAGAATATCAGCGCTGCGGTATTTATTTTTTTAATATCACAGCATTATGCTGACGTAGGAACCTTTATGGCCTCGCACAGGTCGTTATTTAAGTATTTTGTTAGTTTTCATAATTCTTTTTATTTTAATTAATTACTTATTTTTATTACTGTTTGTTGTTTTTCCTGTGCGTGTCCCAAATAAAATGTATTTCTTTCTTCTTTCTTTCTTGTGTGATCATCGCTAAAATAACCTCACCCACAAGCTGCCTTAGGAGTCGCAAGGCAGGACTATCATTTTAAGAGTTGGTGGTGATTCGTTTGTGTTTTCTACTAATACAAGCCGTGTGTCCGATGGAATTTCCCATCGGCAAAAATCACGAACTTTCATACAAACTATCATTTCCATTTAACCGCTTTAGGGGATGAATTTTGAAAAATCCAAATGCTCAAATTCATAATTCTACACCAAGGGCTTTGCGTTGTCTGTCAGTGAATTCATTTAAGACTTTTAAAGATTATGCACCTTCTTCAATTTGACAGAAGCTAAAGGAAAAAAAAGTTGACAAATCTGGGAAATTAATTGTTAAGCAAATTGAATACCAATTTAAATTGTCTGTATATTAAAAATATAACTGTACAGTACAACAATTTTCTAAATGTGCCTCGGCAAACTTCGTTTTTCGTCAGTCGTCGGATTTCTATCAGTTCCCTTTCACTTGGTGCAGACCGGACGCTCTCAATCGACTTGAAAGTATATAAAGAGCGTCCGGTCTGCACCAAGTGCAAAAGGCAACTGATAGAAATTCGACGATAGACGAAACACGAAGTTTGCCGAGGGACATTAAGAAAATAGTTGTACTCTAATTCTTTGTTAATCGTTTTAAGTCGCAATAATACGGCAAACTGACTTTAGGTGTCAACTTCCTTATCAGTAAAACCCGGCAGTACCTACTTAGTTGAATAAAGTAGTAGCTATTATGTTGTTATGTAAATTATTGCCTTCGATCTACTACTACGACTCGATTGAAACAAAGCAAACGGCTAACACCAATCCAGTCTGTTACTATCCTAAAACTTCTATGTTGCGAATTTCACTGATCAGAATACGCCCTAAGATCCGTATCAAAAGCGCAATAAAGCCATTTCTTGGCCAATAAGGGTGGGCCATAAAACTTTCACGTAACATAGGCTGTGGGTCTGTTGGTAAGCTGCAATTTTTATTGTCTTCGCAGTGATCGAATGTTTGTTTAGACACATAAATTGGGTGATCCTTTATCTGTAGTGGTGTGGACGTGTCGATTGAAGAGGGGTTATTTTTGACGGGGTTATAATTGAAAACAGAATTAGGTTAGGTTAGAAATTGTAATGATTGTGAAACTTTTATGACAATGACCTTATTACCATAAAAAAACCAAGATAAAGTGAATACCTACATTTTCTTGTTTTTTTATTAACATAAAGTGAATATTGTTTTTTTTTAAACTGAAATATAAGAAAGTGAATACACTTTCTTATGCTTTTTTTATGGTAATTCGGTGAGAGTACAACAAAATGGTAGGTTGTCTGTAGCTATATTTTTTTCTTAAATAATTTATATTTATATTAAGATAAGTTCTGATTAACTCCATAAGAATTAAACAAAATGGTAGATAGTCTGTAGGTATTTTTTTTCTCTGAATGAATTCAAGCAAATCACTGTCCATTCCATGATTGCCTGGAAGAGATCGCAAAAAGCGAGCCCATTATATGTTTTATACTGTTAAATTTATTTTAGACTATTCTTATTAGGTTAAATTCAGGGGGCTTAAAATGGTCACTTTAGCAGAATCATAATATGAAAATATTATGAATCATCGTAAAATGTCACAAACATATAAATCTGTGTGTAATTCTTAATACGAAATAATTCACCTGTTTGATAGTTTTCTATGGAGATTCGTAAATTGGTCCACAAATTATGAATTGCTTTCATGCCAAATTAGAGGAATTGCTAATGACAGCTGGGATTCAGGAAATGAACTGCTTTTAGAGGAATTGCTAATGTAGCCGGTTTGGGCCCCCTGATACTTATTGTAATGTTGGTCACCCTATTACACGTAATTGCACAATTTATAAGGCAGCATTATCAATAACCGATCCACCAGATAAACAACCATTAATCCTCTTTTAAATGCACTCCAATACATTTACAGAAACAAGACGCAAAAGAACAAAGACTACATACAATTTATAATGAATACGAGTACAATTCGTACAATGGTATTATCGTACTCGGATCGGAACGTTCTCCAATAAAATACTCTCAAAAGAGAAACAATGGAAGCATTAACACTCGATTCTCGGCACCGATTCCTATCGAGTTTCAATTCCGGAAAAACGCATCGAATCGAAAATCGGGAAACGTATTAAAAGTAGAGCTGTGTCCGTATTATAGCAGAAAACCCTGTTCTGAGTTTTTGCACGATGTAAGTAAAGTATGGTAAATTGTAGCAACGTACATGTTTAGCTGTTACAAAAACAGTAGTATGAGGTTTTAATAATAAATTTATATAACTAAGAAAAAAAATACAATCGAATAAAGCTTAACCAGTGACCGTAATAATTTCTCTTTCAATGTGCGTAGATAATAATACATTATACAACGGTATGTGGCGACATCTACATCGCTACATGCGAACTACGCATCGGAGACCTGACGTCACAGAAAATCCTGACATCACATAAAAATCCTGCATCGCGCAATTAGAGTTTACCGCGCGATGGATACAAGATTCCAACATCAATCGTTGGGCAGTTGCCCGCCGACACAACACCAGTCTGGTCGGAAGATACCCCCTTTACTATAGTGGATGAGTGAAATAAAATTGAAGTGTCTGTTTGTAATGCCAAAATAACAGGTTTCTACTAAATGCATAATGAAAGTATAAACGTTACTTATTACAAAAAAAACTTTTTTTTATTTTGTCTCTTGCCCTTTTAGTTCCGGCTAATTTCCAAATCAGCTGGACCGAATTTGACAAGACTGTTACTGGCAGATAGCTGATGTTATAAGGAGTAACTAAGGCTACTTTTATTTTAGGAAAAGAGTTAGTTTCCACGCGAGCGAATCCGGGGGACAGCAGCTAGTAATTAATATTTTTCTAGCCTCCATACTTAATATTATTTTCTATCCATAAAAAAAAAATGTAAGTAGTTTTTTTTGGTCTCTCTAAGACAGGTTTATCATAAGTTACTCATTGATAGGGCACTCAAACTTTGAGCAAAGTCCAGATTTAAGTCCCAAACATTCTGAAGATTGATATTAATGTAGATATGTCTACTACAGTTTTAGCCAGTAATCCTAATATCAGCTTATATCATCCCATTACTACAAAGACCTTTTAGGAGTGTCGGCACAACTATCGGGAATCTGTCTTAAGGTGGATGCGCCAGGGTAGCCCGCGAAATTCAAATTTTCTTACGTTGTGACAAATGACAAATGACATTTTTTCATGAAAACATGTCATTTGAGACTTTCATGAACTTAGATAGTTGTATTGCTGATTCTAATGTTTATAATTCTGTAAATCCATATTTGTTACGTGCGCAAATCATATTTAGATCAACATACAATCTAACACCGCCCTGCAAATTGCAAAAAACGTAAGAAAATTTGAATTTTGCGGGCTACCCTGGCGCATCCCCTTTAACCACACTGCCAGGACATTTCCATATTTTAGCTAGGAAAAACATTGGGAAAAAAAAATAAGGAACGAGATTACTATAGTTTCTGCTTAGATTTAGTTTAGTTACTAAGTATTATTGACATAGATGAATTTTTAGCATATTTTAGACAGGTACATTTTTAATACATACGACTTGTTTATTTTTATTTTATAAGCAGATTGTTACAGTTTTTTTTTTTAAATAGGTTCTTTTGTGGCGTTGTCGTACCCGAAGGTGCAGTGTTGGAACGCCTCCTGCAAGGTGGACCGTTGACATTGTGAAGGCCGCGGGAATCCGCTGGATGCGAGAACTACAGGAACATCCACATTAAAAAAAAGCCTCAAAGAGATGTCAGCACAATTGGCGGGGTCCGCTAGGACCGATGTCTGCCAGGGTTGCGGGGAAGTCCGAAAGGGATACCGGGACCCTTGGCAACAGGCAACTGAAGGAACACGGGTGGGTTTTAGTCAGTAAAAGTCTGACACGACCTCCGGCTCCGCCCAGAGCGGGTGAAGTAATTTGATGCTTTCCTAAGCTGAAAAAAAAAAAGAGGGAAGGGGGAGGTATGTCCAGCAGTGAGCTTCTTTCGGCTGAAATAATGATAGTAAAGTAAACCGAATACCTACTACAACTATTCATTTATTTTCACTCTTGTCACCGTAATTTCTTTGATTTAATTTATGTATTGCCTGCTATTTTCTTCTACATCTATTTTTTTTTCATTTGTCTTGAAATATTATGAGCAATATGCATTCCATGAAAAAAGTTCGATATCGACGTTTTTCTATCCGAATCCTATATGATTGTTTGTGTACAGAAATAGATAACTATATCTATATTGAATTCATTTTCTTCTCAAGATTGGCTGTAGACATCGCAATTACTTTATATTCGAATAACAATAAATCCGTCTCTTGTACTGGGCGCACTGAAATATTGTTGTTTCGATCTTCAAACCAAGACGGGTTCTCGAAAGGACTACAGTGTGACTTGTACTGTAAACAATCTAATTAGTGTCTTATAATTGAACTGTCTTTAATTATTTGTTTGTTCTGTTTTTTTTACATTATTTTGTCGAATTTAATTATTTCTTACCTTTAAATTGGACAATTTAAGGTTTTTGGTATGTGATAGTATTTATTTTAAGGTAAAAGTGATCGTTATTTTAGTAGCATTTTGCATTCTCATTGACAGTTAATAGATTCAGGCGTGAATTTGAGGAAATACATTTTCTTATAGGGTTTTTTATGGCTTAAGGAATAATTAAGCGGAATAGGTTACTAAATATATCTACGCCTATTGTAATTTCATAGACACGAGTTGGTTAGAAGCAAAGAAGTTAAGAATATCGGTGAGTTGTATAAAATGTTTGCATCCGTCATCTCACACTTTCGGGTCCGGTTGAAAACCAGCGTCAGGCACTAGTTGTCTGGGATTTTTGCTGAACTGGGCCTTTTTGGCGCAGCCGTGAGGCACACTCTCCTGATAATATCCTACACGTTTACACTTTTTATTTGTTTTATTATCTGCTGCATATTATGTATATTGTGTGCCTTTTAGTCTGTGCCGAATAAATGTATTTTCTTTCTCTTCTTTATGTTATAGTATCCAATAGGGGTCGTTGTTCCATTTCCTATTGTGAATGTAGATAATCCTTTAGTCATCTTTTACTACGCTCACGGGAAGCTGGGGATATTCTCCGAGCATATAACACCTGATTTCCCTATTACATTTTGATGGCATGCTAAAATATTGTTATTACCTACATGCATTCAAAGGATCTTCCGAGATTCATGTTACTATAGACATTACAGAGCAACACGTAGGTTCCAGCTCCATACCATTAAAATTTATGTAAAACGTATACAGCCAAGTCGGAATTTACATACGAAAAATATACATAAAATGACGTCATCCTGCAAATTTTATACACGTCATTTTGTAAAATTACACGTCATTCACGCAAATTTCGTATAAAATGTTAATTTTCTTGGAGGTGTTACCATTTTGATACAATGGCCACATTTGGATCGACCGTTAGTAATAGCGGTATTACGATGGCTCATTTCTTATTTTCTTTTTGTCACAGTTTTCTTCAAAATGAAGGGTCGTTGGAAATAATTTTGACATAAAGAAGATGTTTAATTTTACGTGCGGTTTGACTTCTGTCTTATGTAAATGGGATTGAAAGATTATGGCGGGCGTCTTGTTTTTTCGAGATTTGCGCTTTAGATTAGAACAAGGTTTTTCGTAGTGTGATTTCACATAAAAAGTCCTGATTATAAAATTAAAAACTATTGCTATTGAAAGATAGTTTATAGTTCCAGAAAAGGTATAAGAATAACGATTAATGTATAACCGGAACCATGTAAAAAATACGCTACAATCAAAACAAAAAAAAACAATTCTTTATTTATTTATTATTTTTAGCCTCAGTTGTCTCGCTGCAGGGCAAAGGCCTCGCTGTGTCCTTTCCACTCCGCTCTGCTTTGAATTAATGTGGACCAATCCTGTCTGTAGGCGTCAAGTTCGTCTCGCCATCTTCTCCTGGGTCGACTGACGTTTTCGTGTTTTGACGTTTTCGTGTTTTGACGTTCTCGTGTTTTACCCACATGGTGATAGATTTGGCCCATGACTGATTCGACAAACGACAAACTATCGACCTGTACGGCCCCAGTGTGTTATTTAGGATAAAAATATTTTTTTTAAACGAATCTCTATCTAGATACCTACCTACCTACGCCGCAATCTAATTTCGAGCTCTGTTTATTCCGACCGATAAGCTTAAGATTACTTCAGAAAATCGTCGGGAAGAGATTGCTTAAAAAAGGACCAAGATTATTCCGATGAGGCGAATCAAGGACCTACGCAGACCATTAGGGTTCATTGACCCGCCTTAGTATAGTCAGGACCATGATGCCGTTCGTTAAAATCCGTCGCGTCGTTTCACACAGCAAATTGCATCAAAAGAATTCCGTTGATTTCAATTTCAAGTCTTCAATCGTTAGGGAGTGAATTTTCGATTGAATACTGAGCTGGTGCCGATAACTACGGCTATTCAATATCAATTCAGGTATTAGCTGATTGGAGAGTTGGAAAATATAATGCTTTTTCTGACGATGTGTTGTTGTCTGTAAATCTCCTCAAAATACGCTCTATTTGATTAAAAATGCAACCCGCACTAATAATAAAGCTTGGGTAGAATTGAATTTACTAAAACTTTTTCATAGTAGAAAATAATGTAATTCTACTGTGTGTCCAATTCAAGTGGATTTACATTTTTGTTCGTCACCATATATTGAAATTTCTTCTTACCTAATCAATACAAAAGCAGGTAGGTCCTTTTAAAATGTGTCAAAATTGCAAAAGTTTTATGAGTTTTCCAGACAATTTCAGTTCAATAATGAATGGGTTCAATAACGTGTTATCGGCTCTCAGTTTAAAATTACGGCCCAGACTTATGACGACGCCAATGGTAATCGAAACCAACTCCATTTATATCTGAAGCATTAAAAACGTCATATTGAACAGTTTTTAATAACCATTAAAGTCAATATGATTAGGTTTTTCAGACTATAAATTAAGATGAAGAATTTAGGACCATATCGACTTCCGTTGAACGATTAATGCACACAAGCACTGCACGGGATCTTTTACGGGTGAGATAACTTTTTTTTTCTAATTATCGGCTTTCTGGTCAACCTTAGAGGTTATCGGCTGCTTAACCGGACTTTCCTATGGAGGCCTCAATAAATTGAGGCCTCCTGCTAGGGTGTTCCGTACCCAAAGGGTAAAACCGGACACTATTACTGAGAATCCGCTGTCCATCCGTCTGTCTGTCTGTCTGTCTGTCACCAGACTGTATCTCATGAACCGCGATAGTTAGACAGTTGAAATTTTCATAGATGATGTATTTCTGTTGCCGCTATAATAACAATTACTAAAAAACAGAATAAAATAAATATTTAAGGGAGCTCCCATACAAGAAACTTGATTTTTTTGCCGTTTTTATAGTTAATGGTACGATTCCCTTCGTGCGCGAGTCCGACTCGCATTTGACCGGTTTTATTTTTATTAAAACCGCGATCGTCGCGTTTTATGTCACTTTTTGTTCGGTGAAACTGAACGCGTGGTCGCGCCGACAGAAGGCGTTTTCCAGTATTACTAACAAAAAGTGACATAATTATAAGCACTCGACGATTGCGTACTCGCGCGGCGTTCACTTAGACCATTTGTGGCGACTGTTTTGTCTTCGCGTTAGAACTTTTTTTTTTATAAAACCCACTTTTTCTCTTTCCCTAAGGAATTTTGGATAGCAGTGGCCTTTAAAAATTCAGGATTTTAAATCATTTATGTTTACGGAGGAGTTCGTGCTAATTAAGGAGTTTTGTTAACAATTTCATAAAATTATTTGAACTTGACATACTTGCTTAAATATTTATAAGGCAGCTTAAATTCTTCGTAATTAAGGGCAAACAGGTCGTTTGTGACAAACAATTTGACCTTTATACTGTGGGTTTGTTGTTGTTGTTGCTGTGATTTGGCTTAACCGCTCAACTGTTGATTGGCCTTTAGAATGCCGATAACAATTAAAATTCTATTGTGTCTCATTAGTGACAGTTAGAGATTTATTCATCTTGTGAATAAAAATTTACTGCTAGATTGGTCATTATAGTGCGTACGCACTGTAATGACCAATCTAGCAGTAAATGATGGCAGATGATAGATGAGCTGGAGCTGGTAGATGATGAGCAGAAAAGGATGGTTGGAATGTACATTCCAACCATCCTTTTCTCCGTTAATTTTGAAACAAATTCATTATTTTAGGCAACCAATCCTCAGATGGATATCTCTTTGCGAAATATTTATTTATTGTTTATTATCAATAAATCTGCCTAGCCTTTTCCCAACTATATTGGGGTTGGCTTCCAGTCTAACCGGATGCAGCTGAATACCAGTATTTTACATGGAGCGAATGCCTATCAGACCTCCACAACCTAGTAACTGGTAATACGATACCCCTTGGTAAGACTGGTTGTCAGACTTTCGGGCTTCTGACGACCCGTAACGACTGTCAAAGATCAACGAATGACAGCCGGGACCAACGGCTTAACGTGCTTTCCGACGGCACGGAGGAGTCTCGATATGTAAAGATGGTCACCCATCTACGGACCAACCCCGGCAAGCGTAGCTTAACCTGACGGATCGACCCGTGCGGCTGTTATTACTTAGCCACGAGCTCCTCCTCTTTATTATTTATTATATGAAAAATAAAAAACAAAATGTTTATCGTTACTAACTTAGGTTCACATCAGATCTTTTGATTTTCACGGCTTTTCGTACAGGTTCGCGATCACTAAAATGTTATTAGCACTTAAATCGGCGGTGCTGGTAATCCTTTTAGCCGCCTTTATGACATACTTACACATGATGAAGAGTCCCATGTGATGTCAACTAATCTATCGCATAAATTAAGAATAAGAAATCTGTCATCATTAAAACAACATCTTCTTCCATTAAAACTACAGAATGTAAATCTAAGATCATTTAAAACAGAATAAAATCAAATAATAATTAAACCCACGCTGCGTTCCTGTCTACATTTCGCTGAAAGACAGAAGATTTATATTAATCTTAGTACGAAAACCAAAGTATACGGAACAATTCAAACAGTTCAACGGTCTGAAGTGTAATTATTATATCTCTCCTCGCCAACATTCATTAACAAAAGTTTTTGTTGCGATGAAAACGATATTTCAAACAAACTTAATAATTAGACGTGGATAAACTTAGTTAATGTTTCACGAAGTACTACATTTCCGCGCCAAATCTTCGGGTGTTATCGCTCATTTACTCAAATAGAGTTTCTCGCGCGTCGAGAGGCAATGTCCATGCGAGTTTCATAGAACGGTTGCCATTATCGCGGTCATGCATTTACTAACATAAAGAATTGCCTACAAGTATGATTCTCTTGTAAGGCCTTTTTTTTGTTGATACGATTTATATGAAAATTTGAAATTAATATTTTACTATTCCAATTTATTTCAAAAGCGGGGCGATTTTCGCCTCATGACATGCACGTATTTCAAGCACTGAGGGCAATCGACAATCGCTTCGAAACAAGTGACAATCGCTTGGAAAGCATTTCGTATTTCTACAACGACTTTCAACAGGATTGACATGCTGGTTGCATGGCTTTTCGAAAGCTTATGTCAGTCCTATACATTTTTGCCTTTTCCATCATCGTTATCGCTGATAGAATGTCACTTTGTCTAGGGCCTCTGTTTACCACTTTTTTTATCTCCTTTCGATTATCGCTCATTTGTGGTACTCCGCACGGATCGATCCATCAAGTTAAGCTACGCTTACCGGGGTCGGTCTGTGGATGGGTGACCATCATTACATACCGAGACTCCTCCGTGCCTCGGAAAGCACGTTAAGCCGTTGGTCCCGGCTGTCATTCGTGGAATTTGGACAGTTGTTACGGGTCGTCAGAAGCCGGAAAGTCTGACAACCAGTCTTACCAAGGGGTATCGTATTACCCAGTTACTGGGTTGTGGAGGTCAGATAAGCAGTCGCTCCATGTAACATACTGGTATTCAGCTGCTTCTGGTTACATTGGAAGCCGACCCCAAGATAGTTGGCAAAAGGCTAGGCAGATTGATTGAGGCGATAAACCTTCCTCGTGTAAATGAGCTTTTACGCTTTCACGCTTGTTTATTTTAATAAGATTATTGCTAGCGTTTTCTTCTGTTGTATTTACTTACGTTTATTTCTGTAAGCACGTTAATAATATCACCAAAACGGAGGCGTTTGTGTGTTTTACATTTGAATTGAGTTTTGTGGGTGTTCAGCTTCACAAAATTACAGGAATACAACAAATAACATGTTGAATAACAAAGGGCGAACAACAAATTTTGCCTATGAACGGTTTCATAACTCCAAAATGTGCTTATAAATTACTTTGCTCGAAGGCATTAAATAACAAACTAAAATAAACACAAAGGTTACGTTGCTATGACATTTCACACCCACTATCTTTTTCGTCCCAGACTCCCACGTCTCTAGGGAAACAGTATGGATGCATTAACTTACAAATTGCATCAAAGTAGTGACTTTAAAGTTCACATACTTTCAACCGACGAAGTTCAGTCAGTTACCTCCGGGCTTGGAACTTGGAAGTGGCACCGAAAGATATGACACACTAGATAGCACAAATTGAACAATAAGCAACGAATTTTGATAGAAACATACTCAATTATATAGTTTTGGTACATTTAAGTTGTTCATCAAACAAGAGTTGACATTAAATTGTGTGTAACTTATTCAAGATTGGTACGAATATAGTCCTGTTAGTGCAGCGCTACTGTTCATTGCTATGAATAAACTTAATTAATTACATGTGGAAATATTGTTATTTCAGCTTTAAAGTTTTTCATTAAAGCCTTTGTGGTGTTTCGATTAAGTGGGAAATTAATATAAAAAACTGCTATTTCCATTAAATATAAAAATGTAACTGTGGACGGTTACCGAAATTCAGAACAAGGGTTTTGTGAAAAATTCATTTGCACGCCCTGAAAATTAAGTTTTAGACGGCTCTAAATCAAAATGCGGGAATTGTTTCTAAATTGAAACTTTTTGTATTTATAAATTAAAATCTCTTTTCGTGTCAGTCTGCTTGACCGCGTTTTTCTTCTAAACTACGCAATGGATTTTGATGCGGGTTTCATCATGATTTATGTAGATAATTTATTCCGAAAGGTTTATAAATCTCAATGTTATGTCACGTCGTACAAACCGTGCGAAGCAGGGGCGGGTTGCTATTTATTAAATTAATCTTGATCTTTATTTAATTTTGCTTCAAACGAATTATTGATTAAATTGAATAGTCAACTATTTTGGGCATTTCACCAAAATCAAAACTAGTCATTATTGTTATAATTGTTATAATCCAATGCAAAACAGCGTCGGATTATGAACTAAAAAGTGTGGAAATTGTAAAATTGTGGAGCAATATTGTGCAAAAGTACCCTTTGTCCAACAGTCACGTACTCCAAAATCAATGTTTATTTGTACCAATTCGTCATCTGCACGATATTGTTTCCAAAATGTTATTATTTTTGTGTGAATTTCGTTCGGGATAAAGATCTGATGTTTGTTTCAATACTGATCAATTTATTTCATTCTGAAAGTGTTTTTGTTAAAAGGTTTTGGTTTGTTTTGGGATGAAGATGTTGAAATATAAATGAATCCCGTTTCAATTTGTATTTTTTATGGTATTGCAATTAATGGTATATGTATCGATAGAATACTTATAGAAAATAAAGTGATACAGAGTGCTTTGAGTTTTCTTTTAGGAATTTCAGGAAAATTTCTAAGAAAATATTTACCTACCTGTAAAAATTATTTGCCATCGGTATCTTTTTGCATAAAAATAAGAATTCAAATATTAAAAAAAACACATGTGCCCACCAAAAGGACGTAGTTCTTTTTAGCGTTCCGTACATCCAAACGAAAAAACGGAACCCTAACTTCGCAGAAACTCGAATCTTTTTCACTGTGGCAACACTGAAAAAGATTCGAGCCTTAATTTTTTCATCTCATCACAAGGAACTTTGAGTGCTCGAGA
The DNA here is from genome assembly GCA_949152455.1 of Lithophane leautieri. Lineage (NCBI taxonomy): Eukaryota > Metazoa > Arthropoda > Insecta > Lepidoptera > Noctuidae > Lithophane > Lithophane leautieri. The sequence continues at coordinate 12,171,930 of OX424470.1, forward strand.
TGAGCATCCAATAATCCAATTAACGACGAAGTAAAAAAACATCATGGCAGCGTAAAAGCTAATTTTAATAAAGTGCCGCGTCACTTTGGAATATTGTCAGTAGAATTGAAAAGTATACTTTTCACTCAGGCTAATTGGCGTTTCCATAGATTTACTTTTACACGACATCATTTTCCATTTACGTATAGGTTTTTCGATTTTAGCATAAGACTGTTTTGAATAAGACTTGGTTCGACAATTAGCGGGACTGAAAATATCTATAAAACGAGAAAAGACATGGCTTCAGATATTTAATTTACATCTCTTGGTTTAAAACTTACACGTTGTTAGGTGTAAATCTAGGGCAAATTATGGTTATTTGAGTCCCCAATGTAAAGGAACGGATATAAGTTTTATTAGGTGCATCTGCCCTTCATCATCATCATCATTGCAGCCAAAAGACGGCCACTGCTGGAAAAAGGCCTCTCTCAAGCCTCGCCACATAGACAAATACTGCCCATCTCACATCCAGCGGATTTCTACGGACTTCACAAGATCATCGGTTCACTTTGGGTCCACCAATGCTGCACCTTCCGGTACGCGGTCGCCACTCAAGAACCTTTCAGCCCCATTGGCCATCTATTCTGCAAGCAAGTTGGCATGCCTACTCGCACTTCAGTTTGTCAATTCTTTGGGCTATATCGTGTCCTCAATAACCTCGTTAAAATGTTCTAAATGCGAAAAGAAGGCTTGAATATAGAATATTTAAAACCGCAGTTCTTTTTCTTATTTCATGGAAAAGTGATCACTATCCACTATTATGTATGTGCAATTATCGCTTCACGCTTTCATTGAGACCAATTCCGTGAACTATAGAAATTAATTCGAGAGGATTTCGTCTTTTATGTCGACAGATATGAAAGAGCTTTTATTTCAATAAGTTTATTTTTCTCACAAAAGCCGCTTCCAAATGATGGATTCGCTAAGTATTTGAAATGAAATAATTAATTAAGATTTTTCAATAGCATCGTTGTAATGAAAACAAGATTTAAATAATTAAAGTTTTTTCTGTGAGTACGTTATTTTAAAGGTTTTGATTAGTTTTCTAATAAAGAAAGCTACAACACAGGCTTCAGTTGCCATTGTTGTGCTATTTTTATTATATTTTGTTAACAAGATTTGACTGACGTGTTCTATCCATAATAATACTTGGTATGGATAGAACACATCAGTTTTTGGTACAATCGACCAGACGTCTGTGGTAACAAAACCAACTTCTACTCAATGACCTAATCTCTTATTCTATTGAAATTTTGTACCACGTTAAGCCAGTTCAAGGTTGAAGTGTAGGTATTGACTTGCTGACGGCTGCACGTTCGAATAGAATAACATCATCATTCTCCTGCCCTTATCCCAATTAACTTAGGATCGACGAAACATGTATTTTTCGTCCATAGATACTTCTCTATTAGTCGTCATCTCAGTAGTCCCTCCCTTTCTAGCCTTTCACACACTCCATCCATCGTTTCTTTGGTCTTCCCCTACTCGTATTGCCATCTAAATTCATACTCCAAAGTTTTCTGACGACATTTCCCTCATTCCTCCGCATCACATGCCTATCATACCATGACAACCGATTTCCACACAACTTTATAGTCACCGGTATCACTTTCCGTCTTCCCCTTATATACTCATTTCTTAGTCTATCCATTCGCGTAACATCACACATTCCTCTTAACATTCTCATCTCAGCTGCATGTAATTGCCTTTCATTCATCACTTTTATGGCCCAAAATTATGTGAAATTAATTACAGTTCCGAAAAACACGGTTTTTGAACTAATGAACACTTTTTATACATAAGATTTGTTTAATGACTTTAGCAGGTGACTCACCTATTGGAGAATCGCCATAATAATTATAACAACCACTAAATATATACTACGTAATATCTCACTGCCATTTATAGATTCCTGTGTACACAGTTCTGGTTAGCTGCAAGTATTCACCTGAAAGTTATTCCACATGAAATGCGGCATATACTTTCACTAATCACTGGCACTAATTAGCATGCAAACGGCTCTTTTTAATTAGCATACATAACGCAGCAGTGCGTATTTCCAATTAAAATGTTTTTAGTTTTCACATGCCGTGTCCCGTGAATTGAAAGATGTAATTGGCTGCATTTTTCAGAGTTATTGGGTCAACCATTTTCGGGTCAAAAGAGACGCCTATTTTATTTTTCAGTTTTGAGGCAGTTCACATCGGTGAAGTAAAATATGGTGAGGAAACCTGGACCTGGATTTATAGATAAAATAAGCCTGAAATCTCCAACCCATCTTAAGGCAAGAAGCCCACGTCCTAACCAAAAGCGATCGTCGCGCGAGTACGCGATCTTTTGTATGAATTGTGATGTACAAACGCGACTTGACTGATCACGCATAGCATAATAGCCTAATGTTATCACTGCTGGGAGACAGGCCTCCTCTCTTTGTTAGAGGGAGTGATGTTAGTCTTTTTTGCGTTCTAGAACATGCCAGTTTCCTAACGTAGTCCTTCACCATTTTCAGAGCAGTGGTGATTAAATACTTTACACAAATTAAAGTGCCTGGCTGGGTTCGAACCAACTCGTAAGTCGCGGCCGTGCTCATAATTTATTGCGCGATTATGTCGTTTTAATGCATAAGAGTGCGACCATCGCTTTTGGTTAGGTTACGGCCTATTATTACAATGTAAAAATTGTTACAGAAATAAATGAAATGAAATTAAGTTGGTATTCGTAGATCCTAGTTGTAATGACGTAAAGTAAAAGATGACTTTGAGTTCTTACCAGGGTAATTAATCCCTGTGATTAAAAAAGGTACTTACCTACGTTGTGTTTAATTATTTTCCGTTGAGATTAGTTGATTTTCAGCAAAGTTTTGCCTCCACGTTTTATTATTAGTCATTTCATATTTCCACACAATAAATGTTTCTAGAACCGAGCATTGATTAGATTAGAAAAGTTCCTGCAAGAGCAGTTTGCATGTAAAAGTAATGACTACACATGGATTGAAAAGGCCATGTAATAAGCAAATATTTTGCATCGGCAATATTACTACTACCAAATATTGAAGACAGATACTTCGATTTCTACCGAACCCGTAAACAAAACGAGGCGTGTGTACATAAAACGCGTCCATGAATTCGTTAATCGGCTGCCGCGAGCAACCGACCGTAGTACCGCAAAAATAAACTAATGAAATCGTAATTAGGGTTAATTTCGGCCAGATTCAGCCCGGTTTCGTCTGCGGTTAACCTGTACAGAACAACCCGTTTAGATTTATAGGGTTTTCATTCAAGATTTACGACTGTCATTTATTATTCACTATCTGCGGTACAATCAGAATTTATGACACACTTTTCGGTATGGTTTTATACGAATAAATAAACTATTTTACTGTAATATCTTGGCGCGGCGTATGATAAGTGTTTTTGCTGAATAAAGGTATCTGAATATTTTAAAGCGAAGCCTTTCTGGATTCACGTGTAAATAATGTTTGAGACGATCCGGTTTACGCTCACAACTTTTATTTATTTGCTACCACGCACACTATACATTTTACAGTACATTAATTGTCGGTTTTTGTATATGAACCCTGTCACAGCACTGCAAAACACAATGTCGGTTTGCTATTAAGTCAGTGAACATTAAAATAACACAATTGGGTTAAAACAAAACCAAAAAACAAAAAAACAATTTTTCACCTACTACTATTTTTAAATAAAAAATATTGGTTGTATTATGAAAATGGTTCATCGAATAAAAGAAAAACATACATGTATTTTTTTTGGAAGATTAATTTCGCCGAGGTCAGCGGTCTTTGAATGAAAGATTAACAATTTAGGGTCAGTTGCTTCGCTTTGCCGGCCAAGTAGGTAGCCAATCGAGAGAACGAGGTAATCATGTTCATGGGGTTTATTGCATATAGTAGCTATGAGCTTACACATTCGTAAGCCTTGAGTAATCTTAGATGAGTAAATAAACCAAGACGTACCTGCCAAAAATGAATCAACATAAATATTGGCTAAATATTGAAGTATCAGTAACCGATATTTGCCTATCAGCTGCGCTTCAAAGGCGTCATCACCTACACTGATGTTATCTTATCTATTACTGATACGTTACCCGTAGTTTTTCCATTTAAAAACTGCAAAATGTCATTAAAATTGCCAGAAGCTGGAAAGTAGTTCTCTCCAATCGTATGCCATCTTTGCCCACTCTCATCCAGCTACATCCAGCTGGGCAAAGTTACCTAGCAAGCATGTTATTTAATTAAATTTACTCGTGACTCAAAAGTGCAAGTTTACATCGCAGTTTCCGTGTTCATAAAATAAAAACTTCCAGGTAAAAAAGTTGGTTTACCTGACTCTATTCGACATGATAACTTGGTTTCAGTGTTGCAGCCCCAATTTCGTTCGTTTGACGTCATTTTTCATATTTGATAGCATTTTTTACGAGTCCAATGTGCAACCTACTTTCCAAAAACTGATGCAGGAGTATCTCTGAGTTTTTTTATGATGTTTTCAGGTGACGTGACAATGGAGACTATTATTCTTGCTGTCAGTTCATTTTGGGGCAACCTATAACTTTTTTACGATAGTCATACTTTTTGTAAGGCACTGCTTGAAAGCCTGATCAAATCTCTGATGGTAATAGCAACTGTGTTTTATGTTAGCTTATAGAGCTTGAAGAACTGGGTGTAAAATTCACTCATCCTCTATACAATGTGTAACGGAATAAACGCAAGAGCTCATACACCCCAATTAGAATATTAAATTATAAGACTAAAATAATATCTGTAATTTAATTTAATTAAACCACACCTTAAATTAACTATTTTATTTAACGCGCACTACACATAGGATAGCTATGAGCGTATTACAAATTTGGTTATGCATTTCATAGGCTTTATTCCTTTGAGATAAGGCTTAAATAAAATATCTTATTACCTTGCTATGACGCAGTGGTTCTAATTTCAGTTAAATAAAATATTTTTTCATGAAACATTAACATATATAAATAATGACAGAAATCGATTCAGAAGCCGATTCTGAACAAACTACTTTCAGGTCTTGGGCTTATTCTGTTACACGTTGTATAGAAAAGGGAGAATCCTCCTACTAGACGGGTGTTGTGTCTGGAGGACAACTGCCCGACGATTGGTATTGGGTTATCGTATAAGAGGTATATCGGTCGCGCGGTAAACTATGCTTGCGCGATGCAGGATTTGTGTGACGTCTTTGATGCATAGTTCTTATGTGACGTTGTAGACGCCACCACAATTTGTGTCTGCAATAACAACAACCAATCAAATACGATATCTGGAAATCCGGTCGATGGTGCGCGATGCAGGATTTGTGTGACGTCAGGTCTTGATGCGTTGTTCTCATGTGGCGTTGTAGATGCCGTCAAAAGTTGTTCCTGCAATAATAACAACCAATCAAATACCATATCTGGCAATCCGGTCGATGGAACGATACTTGAGGAATGCGTTCTTCCAGCAGTGCACATACTTTAGCTAAGATGACGATGAAGATAAATCAAATTAATTGCCAATTGGTTTATTGACGACAGATTTAATGATCAAAGAATATTACTTTACGTTAGTTACGTCGTATTGAAATGTCATCAGGGATTCTCTTTAGTTTTAGGGTTCCATACTCTAAGGGTGTCAAACGGAACCCTATTACTAAGCATCCGCTGTCTGTCTGTCTGTCAGCGGGCTGTAATCTCATGAACCGTAATAGGTAGACAGTGTTGAAATAAACAAGAAACGTGTTTAATTTATTATTTGTATGTCATAGATTATTACATTCTGTGTTTACATAAACTCACGCACTTACTTATTAGTATTACTTGTAAAAATGTTAGGAATTATGTGATATCGTATAATTTTACAATGTTTGTAAATAATGTGAGCACCATGTAGCTATGACATAATTACCTATTGTGATACAGTAATCTTATTCTAGGTGCATCGACTTCACATATAATTATTTAATGGATGTATAATTTTTTTTTTGTAAAACATTTTTAACAGAGTAACAGTGGAGTTTCTGGCCCATTCTTCTCCATACTCAGACCAACAAAAAAAGAAAGACGGATCACTACCTATATCAAACGTGTAGCCACAAAACTATGCTCCTGCAAGTAAACACACAGGCTCACGCACACACCTACGCAAAAACTATGCTCATCGCTCCTAGTACGTCACGAGTCGTCGTCTAGTAAACTTCAATAAAAAAAAATAGAATTATGCCTTCTTGTGTAGTGAAAACTTGTAAAAACAATAGCAAATCACATAAAAAGTCTCACGGAATCACTTTTCACATGGAAGTACTTCAAATAACATCGTTTCTTAATTTAGTTAACTATGAATTTTAGGTTACTTGGAACAAAAACCTGAACGAATGAACGAACGAAAACAGTGACATTTAAAGTGCGAGGGTTGCCATAATATGATTTGAAATTATCCCGTTCGATATTTTTTAGTTCGAGTAATTGTATGCCTGTTTTTTTATGTATTTAATATTTTAGATTTCCAAGTAATATAAGACTATAAGAAATAGTCGGAATGATCCAGAATGGCTGCCATCGAAAACCAGCGTGGTTTGTTCCGATCATTTTGATAATAATGACCTTTATTCAACTAATCGTGGACTTCGCCGTGTGATCAAAAGCGGATATAAAATTTGAAAAACAAAAATGAGATTTTATCAAAACAGTAATTAAACACGAGACTGTATTTTTTATTTTAATTTAGTTAGTTTCTCAGCTTAGTCTAGCAATACTACTGTACCAAATTTTATTTTTTAGATGTTATTTCCATCGTCTTACGTAATTGCTGAAAACTCAGTTTCACAAAGTTCTGGCTGTACGTTTGTTCAAGTATGTCCTAATTCTTCATTTATCTTCCTAAGGTTTTAATCAAAAGCTGGCATTACTCGTGTATTTTTTTTTTGTAGGAGTTACCAGACTTGCCTCATGTAGCCATTGACGATAGGGCTGTATGTAAATGCACTTTGTACTTTATTGTTATTTTATTTTGCGATGTAAAAAAAAAATGATTTTGTTTCGGAATCCTTCCTAACAATTGAGGTACAATACCATACTCAACAATATCTTACTCGTACAATATTATCCTACCCAAAATATTATTCCCCAAATTATAGGGAAAAACTTTAACAAATGACAACCCTTTTTACATACACATAGATAAAAAGGTGGCTTCACTTTTGATGTACGTAATGCTCCGTCTTTCTTATTTTGTTGGTCTGAGTCTCCATATGAAAACTACCTTTTGGAAGGGGCAACTAGAATCAGTTCTATTTCCTTGTTTTTGACGTTCAAAAGTGCCTTTTATGTGAATCCTACTAATATTATAAATGTGAAAGTTTGTGTGTTTGTGTGTTTGTGTGTTTGGATGTTTGTTCCTCAATCACGCAAAAACGGCTGAACGGATTTGGATGAAATTTGGCAAACAGATAGTTTATAACCTGGATTAACACATAGGATACTTTTTATCCCGGTAGTAGGTTCCCATGGGTTAATTTTAGACATCTACACGGGCGAAGCCGCTGTCAAGTTTGTTTCATATAAATCTGTCCGACTTGGTTAATGATGAACCTTTATAGATAGAGAAGACCCTTAAGGAAAACCAGGAAGACCGACTATTCAATCAAGTCATATTTCCCCGGACTTCTTACTTCGAATACTATAAGATTTATTTTCAGTACATCGAACACACATAATAGTCTTACATACTATGCCTCAGTAATAATTCAGTAATATGAATTAGAACTTGAAACAAAACATACCTATATACAAAGTCGAGTCATTAGAATTGACATTGCAAAGTCAGTTTGTTTTATTTTAATGATAAATCTATGTACAAGGCAAGGGTGACTGTGATATCAACGCACAGCCTAAACCGCTGGTCCTAGAGACATGAAATTTGGAGGGTGTGTTCTTCATGAAGAGTATGGTTCCACTAAGGAACGATTTTTCGAAATTCCACCGCTAAGGGGGTGAAACCGGGGGATTTCGTTAATATTAAAAATCTTATTCCTTGAGTTAATAGACTTGAAACTTGGCACGAATACTTATCTAAGTAAATTATAAAGTTTGTCATTTTTAGTTTTTAGTTTTTATAAACTACCCCCTAAACGAAGATTGGGGGGTGTCAAAGTTTGTATAGAAGAATTTTAACGTACTTTCCGATTAACTCGAAACTCAATATTTATACTTAAAACCAAAAATAAAGAATGAGGGGTATTCAGGTTTTTAAAAAATCTACCATTAACGGGGTGAAAATGGGTAGTCTACGTCACAGCTCAAACCACTAAAAGGATTGGGCTGAAATTTGGCACACAGTAAGTTATTAGAACCTAGGCGTGCATTAAGAAAGGGTTTTTGGAAAATTCGAGCTTTAAAGTAAAGGGATGAAAAGGGGGGATTTCGTTTGTATGAAAAATCTTACTCCTTGAGTTAATAGACTTGAAATTTTGACACGAATACTTATCTAAGTAAATTATAAAGTTTGTCATTTTTAGTTTTTATAAACTACCTCCTAAACGAGGATTGGGGGGTGTCAAAGTTTGTATAGAAGAATTTTAACGTGCTGTCCGATTAACTCGAAACTCAGTATTTATACTTAAAACGAAAAATGAAGAGTAATGTGTATCAGGGTTTTTCAAATCTACCCCTAACGGGGTGAAAATGGGTAGTCTACGTCACAGCTCAAACTATTAAACGGATTGGGCTGAAATTTGGCACACATAGTTATTAGGACGTAGGAATCCACTAAGAAAGGGTTTTTGGAAAGTCGCCCTTATTCCTTTAGTTATTAAACTTGAAACTTGGCAATACTTGCCACAGTACATAATAAAGATTGTCACTTTTAGTTTTTTAAGCAATCCTTCACATAGACGAATAACGGGGTGGCAAAGTAAGTAAGTGAAAATTTTTACGCGCTGTCGGATTAACTCAAAACTCGGTACGCTAGGTATTAATACTTAAAACAAAAAAATGTAAAGTACGTGTTTCAGGGTTTTGTAAGTTAACAACTGACTTAACTTGAATAATACCTTCATTATGTAATGATACAATAATATTTAAACCACTGACTACATAAATATTATCATTATGTTGTAGCAGCCCGCAGATATGTTTTTCATCAATAAAAAAACCGAAATATTGCCTGTGTTGCGGAAAATGGGATACATAATAAAATAGTATTTAAGTCAAAACTGTACATTAAATACTTTGAAAATAAGTTATTAGTACGAGGTGTGGGAATGAGTCTGATGCCGAAAATATATTTTTAAGTATTTTTGTCCGTTTGTCTGTTTATTTGGATGTTTGTTCCGGATTGGCGCAAAAACGGCCCAACGGATATGGATAAAAGGCACACAGATAGTTTATAACCTGCACCCTAATTGCGTAATACACGATCCACAATCTGAATCAGTTTGAAACAAATTTCTAATCAATTGCTCCATAAGTTTGAAAAAAAATCTGCTCCACAACGTAAATAACGCTATGAATGTTGTTGAACTGTCAAAATGAAAGATTAGTCTTAATAGGTTACGAAAATAAGTTACACAATTAGATAACTGGATTAACACATAGGGTGATTTCAATCCCAGGCGGTAGTAAGTTCCCGTGGGATTTTTCCGACATCCACGCGGGCGAAGCCGCGGGCAAAAGCTAGTACTTCATACTTTTTACTTTGACTTTGTGTTTTTCCTGATTATTGTACGGTGGTACGGATAACCCGTCGTGTGCGAGTCCGACTTGCACTTGGCCGGTTTTCATTGAAGCTCTTTTAATACCGACGTCAGACTGACTATTTATCTCCGCAGTTTTTTCAAACTAACTTCCAACCAGTTAAAAGTATTTGGGTTCGTTCAAAACGTTAAATTAAAAGCGTTTCTACTGTCATTGGCAGAGTTTAACGTAGCAAACTACCCTTCTAACTACTGTTCAATGTTCATAGTCCTGCTAAAAAGTTGTCCGTCAGTTCTTTTAACGTTTAATGAAATTTTCAGTTGAGTTGAATGAGGGCGGGAGATGAGCATGAAGTACCAAAAAAAAGTGGAAAGTTAGTCTATGTCAGTGCATGCTGTATATCAAAGAAATATTTCAGGCCGTTGCTAAGTTTGTGAATCCAAAATATGTGTTTTAAATAGCAGTGACCGCTAGGCTAGTGATGTGACCATCGGAGTGCCAAGTCATAGGTCTCGAGTTTGAACCCAAGCCACGCACCTCTGAACTTTCGGGTTCATGTGCGTATTATTAATTATCACTTGCTTCAAAAATGGTGAAGGAAAACATCGCGACGAAACCGGCGCGCCTGTGAGATTTTTCTCGACGACATGTGAAGCTAAGTCAGAGGCCCATGGGCGACATAAGAACTTTGACAGCAGGTTTGAGGCAAACCTTACGTAATGAGTAAAGTGTTCTTAACCATTTTTTTTTACCGGGAGTGGAATATTTGTTATTATTATCCAGGCTCGGTTGACTCTGGCCAAGCTGTCAATGACCCAAAACTACGGAACCGATTAAAAAAATTATTTAACCAGTAGTATGCTCAGTAACATAGGCTATAATTTACAAAGTTAACACTCCATATGCTCGTAAAATACTGGTATTCGGCTGCATCCAGTTAGACGGAAGCCGACTCCAACATAGTTGGGAAAAGGCTAGGCAGATTGATTTTTACCCTCGACGGAAAAAGAGGTTGTTTGTCTGCGCCATCGTAGCTGCCAAATGGCTGAACTGATTTTGATTTTTTTTGAAAGGTGACTTGAGCGAGAGCGACCTTAGCTATAAAAAAAAAATAGTTTATTGGATGCTACGTAATTGTCGGGGGTTTAAAAAAAAAAAAAGGGTACCTGTGACGTCTATATTAATGTAACCAACTAGACTAAACTAACGAACAGAACACACAAAGAAAAGAAAAGGGTTAGTAACTTGTCACTATCCGTAAGATATTGAAACCCTTACTTTATTTATTACTGGATGTAACGTCTCGTGGTGCTGACGGAACTACCATTTAGTGATTTACTATAGCCGCTGGTAAAGATTATAAGATTTTTTGTTAAGATGATAATTCAACACTAAAGAACATACTTTTCCTTTTTTTAAATTCTTCATGTCTAATGCACAAACTGCAATAATTAAGAGAATAGCTCATTATGTGTTAGTTATTTGGCAGTCAATAGTATAGTAGCTCGGCTGACTCCACGGGCTGCGCCTGATTTCATATAGGTAAGTATCGCCACTACTGAGCTGCCGCTTCGGAGCTACAGCTGGAATGCCTATTTAAAATAAGAATACTATTAATATGAAACAATTTTGTGGAAAAAAATACAATTTTGAGGAACTACTATCAACCATAATTATTACTAACGAAAACCGTCGACCGAGACAGGTCTTTCGTGCTCGGACGAGACCGAGCAATAAAATAAAATCCGAGAACGAGATACAATAGATAAATCGTAAAAAAAAAGTAATTGTGCTAATTTTGCATTTTATAAATATTCTTGAGTATTTTTTTTTTGAGATTTTTTATTTATGTTTTTTTTTTTTATTATTAATTTACTTGATGATGGTGCAAACCGCATCGAAATCCGTTGTGTAGTTTAGAAGAACATTGTGGTCACACAGACAAAAACGAAAAGTGACTTTAATTTATAATATGTATAGATATAGATGCGAAAGAATGTCCTATGGACCATCTGTCCAAATGTTGTTGTTGTCCGATGTCCTATTGTAATCAAGGATACATTTCTATTTCAAGTAGATTTCTTATCTGGTCTCCGAATCGAGGGGGACTGTATAATGTAACGGTTTGTTTACTCTTGAAACGGAAACCGAATGGAACAGATCAGAACATGAAACGCGTCACCCTTTACTGATATCCCAAGGTTTGAAATAATAACACGAATTTGGGAACATCATGTGAACTATACTCCATTTGAAATAAGATTGGACATTTAAATAAGCCTTTTTACAATCCGTTCAACCGATTTTGACTTCTGTTGCGTTGGTGGCATGATAAATGGCAGCTGCAGTAAACAGTTGGTATTTTGTAACCTTTTTTGCTTTTAACGCCATCCTTATGCCTACGATATAGAAGTGAAAATTGGTTGAACGGACTGTAAAAAGGTTTTTTTAAAGTCTGATCTTATTTCAAATGGAGTATAAGTGACATTAAACTATGCTCAAATCACAACAAGAATGAAAACCTATACATAAAATCTATATCTAAACATTTATTATTAAACATGCACTTTGTTTTCAGCATAATATGTAGTATGCGTTTAGTGGTCGATAGTCGAGAGGAAGCTGCATTGTAAATTAAATTATGTCTACGAACGAAGCCCTTCGTATAATAATGATCGAACTTCACAACAGGTAAGTTCCTTTGAACACTTATGCCCGAATGACAACGAGAATGAGAAACTATACTTAACTCTAACTAAAGATTTATCATTTTAAACATGCTCTTAATAAGTTCACATCTCACATCAATTTATTTACATACCCCAAAATCAAATCACGGAAACATGATTTGGAGAACAAAATCAAAAATTCCGCATCGCATCCAGCACAGGTGATAAAATAAATATTTATAGTAAATAAAAATGTTCCGTATCTCGCAAGATCCCTATGGGAGGAAGGAAATCAATTGATAAAGTTGGAGTTGGAATACACAGTATTCCCCGGTAGAGCGATACGTTTTCATTTGCCTGTCGCATCTAGAATCTGTGATTGTACCAAACCGGCACATAAATTCAAGGAAAAAACGTAAAAGTGGGGAACAGGAAAGTATTCAGTTAACGGTATTTTGTACGGAGCAGTGGGCCTAGTACGAACAGACGGTAAAGGTTAACGTAAATTCAAATGATTTAAAAACTGAAAATACTCGTTTCCAGGATAAATTTACTTAGTTTTAAGAAATAAAATACATTTATTTACCACAGACTAAAAGGCACACAATAATATAATTACAACAGACAAAAAATAAATAAAAGTAAAGTGCGATGTAAGAAATTAGCAGGAAAGTGATGCCCTCATGGCTGCGTCGAAAAGTCCCATTTTAGCAAAAATGCCAGACAATTAGTTAAGTACCTGAAGCTGGTTTTAAACTGGGCTCGAAGTGTGAGGTTACGGATATAAATCAGTATTATACTGCAACGTCTGTATGCATACTTGTGTCACATAAAAATATTAACGAATTATGTACATAAATAGTGTGATTTTGAATAAAATTACAAGACAAAACAAACAAAGAACTTTAAGGCATTATGGTTAAGAATGATACTACTTTTGCTTGTCGCTTATATTATAAATCAAAATGCCTTAGGACAGTTGTATTTTCAATTCAAAAATCGTTCGTATTTTGTACGTTGTGTTTACGTCGCGCGTTCATGCTAGGGTCTCAGTTAACGGTATTTTGTACGGAACTCTTGTTCGTATTTGGAAGGATTCTGATATAATGAAGGATCTTAGTACTTGACCTATTGAGCATTGTAGTTTTGTTTTTCTTGAGTGACAACGACAATGACCTTTTATTACTGTTTTGACGAAAAACATAATTAATTATTGTCTGTAGCTTTGTTATGAATCTAAACAATTAAAAAATGGTATATCAATGACAGGATATAAATATGAGTGCCTTTTAATTGGTCAAGTGGTGGCAATGGCTTCAGAACAAGGCTATATAATATTATTATATTATTGTGCGGTTCTAGGCTCGAATCTCAAGTATTATTGGATCTTAAGTAGCATAACGGAGTTTAGTACACGTGTTTCAAGATAAAAATAGGTCTCTAATAATAAGTTATAAGTCATTTATTTAATAACAAAATACGTTGTGTTGAAAATATTACAGTAAACAATAAATTACATAATCACCAACATTGCATTTAATTTTAAAATTATTTATATGTTATATACAATTCATACACAAATAATAATTCACAATTCATTCAATAGTTAATGTCGTTTGTCATCTATGAACTTATCGATACTGTAATAGCCCTTCATCAATAATTTTTTTATTTTTTTTTATGAACTTTATCTGAAACTTTTTGAAAGGCCTACACTGTCCTCCCATAACTATTAACACTGTAATTCGAAAATATTGTAAAAGCCAATTATCTTTTAAAAGAGTAACCATGGAGTTTCTTGCCGGCTCTTCTCCATAGGAAACGACCAATTGGAACCGTGCACTTAGCTTCTGACGTTTCATAAGTGCCCATGTAGGCTTATGTGAAATAAAATATATATTTTTTTTTTGAATATCTGGGTTTAATTTTAGTATGATTTTATATTAATTTAATAGTATAGTAATCATTTTAATCTAGGTTGGGTATCAGTAAATTTTGAGTACTTAGTAGTTAAGTTTTTTAATAATTTAATTATTTTAGAAAGAAGGAAATAAACCCGTTCCTTACTGAATGGTTTACGGAATAAAGCACAAGCTATATAATATTTATTCACCTATAATATTCTCCTTTAGTGAATACAATTTTCATAATATTTGATGAGGTTACAATCTATTTTGCTTTCCAATCACAGCTGTTCAAGATTTAAGCCCAAATTCATCCCCAAACATCTTCAGAAAATTGACTTTTTCAATTTAACCCTCTCTTTGCAAACATATTGATGTTATAATAAATACAATTATGAGATTGGTTCACACGTACGCTTTTTACTGCAAAAAGAGGATCGAACGTGAGATAAATGGCTAATATCAGGGATTTGTGGCTAAGCGTCGGCGGTTTAATTTCCCCTAGGGAAATACGTATACAAGTATATGTTTTATATACATGTATGTAAAGCGGGTGAAACTATTAAAATGATGCTGTTAAATTTATTAGGTACGTGTTAGTTTTATCTATGTTGTATCAATTTTGACGTGATGTTAATGAAATATGTACTGAGTCGTCAGTTTGTGGGTTGAATGGCTGAAAATTTCTCAATGGTGTAGGTTCATCTTATGTTATCATTTTTTTTTTTTTTTGATGGTGGGAAATCATCCAATGACTTCTCCCGCTCTGGGCGGAGCGGAAGGGCGTGTCAGACTTTTACTGACTAAAACCCACCCGTGTTCCTTCATTTGCCTGTTGCCAAGGTCCCGGTATCCCTTTCGGACTTTCCCGCAACCCTTGCAGGCATCGGTCCTACCGGACCCCGTCCATTGTGCTGACATCTCTTTGAGGCGCGCGTGGAACACGACGCGCCATCGACCCGGGCCTGGTCCTTATCGGACGGCGAGCTGCCCGTTGCTCGCCGTCCGCAAGCCCGCGCCTATGGTGGCCGGGAATCCGCCTGGGATTCCCGACGCCCAGGGCGTCTCCAACGGCGGCGGTTAGGGGCGTGAGGGCGCAAACTTTGCCTTTCCCTCACGCGTTCCACCTCCTCCTTCGCGAGCATTACTGCTTCGCAGAAGGAGGTGACGGCTTCCCATGCCCTCTCGCTCCGTACCATGGCCTGGACCAGGGCCAGACGCGAGAGGTCATTGCCGCCAATCGCCTCCGCGAAGACACGGCGGTGCTCCGCCCAAGCAGGGCATACCTCCACCGTATGCTCCACCGTGTCCTCCGGGCGATCCGCACAGTGGTGACACCCGGGCGTTTCCTCCCGCCTAATCCTACACAGGAACCTCCCGAAGATCTTATGTTATCCTGAGAAATCGAATCTACACTGCAAAAGAATTTGGTAACACCACAACCAGACAATGGGTTATGGTACCAACATCATTTTCCAGAACTGTAAAATATTTTTGTGAACGATAAACATAATATTGGAGTAGTTCCCAGGTTTTTTTTCGGCCCAAGAATGGTAGTAATAGAACATCAAAAAGAATTATTTAAATGGCCTCAGAGTCCCTTGCAGACTTTCCATCGAAAAACCGTATTTCCGTAAAGTTTTCATCAAAACTGGTCGTAAAACGAAGGTAAAGGCACGACGGGTGTTAGAAGTTCTGCTTTAGAAAAGGAAATTATAAAACTGCATACGATTTATGAAGGGAATAAATGTTTATGGAAATCTAGAGTTATTTACATGAACAATAATAAAAATCGATGCTTGGGCTCTATTCCCGATGGGGTGCTATTTTTACTCGACTGCGGGGAAGCCCAAAAAGAGGGTAACGTTTATATTAATTTTGCATTTTTCTATTGTTGCCTACAGACGTTACTATGCACTAAGAAAAGTAAAACAGTAGTGTGTCCTAGTCATAGAAACATTAAGTGTTAACAAAATAATAATAATAAAAATCTTTATTCCCATAGTAAGTACCATAAAATAAAAATTTTAAAAACCTCCGACAAAACAAAGCATCTAATAAACGATTTTTTTTTATATCTAAGAAAATCTAAAAAGTCACCTTTCAAACAAAACCAAAAAAATCAAAATCGGTTCAGCCGCTTGGCGGCTACGATGGCGCAGACAGACACACAGATACACACCTTAAACTTATAAAACCCCTCTTTTTCCATCGAGGGTTAAAAAGACACACTTTAAAAACACAACTTAAAAAACAAATTAAAAAATTTGGTACTCACTAAAATCATTCAAATCTTCATCTGATATTCAAGTGGTAGAACGCGTCGACCACTACGGAGCATGGAGGTTAAAAATTAAAATCCAAATAAAAAAATCAAAATCAATTATGCTAAACAGTTATATAACTATCAAAAGCACCTTAATAAAATAGCGATCATTCTACTTCCAAACGCATTATCTTCGCACGTGTCTCGTCTCTTAATATTGTTTAAGTATCTTTTCCTGTTCTTTTAACGGTAAAGGAAAACATCGTGAGAAACCTGGACTTAATGGTATGATATCGTCAATATGCAGTGCAAGTGTGTCATTCCAGTTAAGGCTCTAACATACTGGCACGACTTGTCGCGCGACGTAAATTTTAACAATACAATTTCTGAGAAAACTTCACGGCGAACAATGCGGGGGCGTCACGTCGCTCGTCAATTCGCGCCAGTATATAAGAGCCTTTAAGCGCCATAGCCTAATAACTAAGGCCGTGCAAGCGAGAGGTCGTGAGTTTGATACTCACCCGTTGTATTATCGACGTAAACGTTAACCGTAGTAGGTACTTATATTTTCCGCTTAATATTTTTATTACTAAGTTAACAATAAAAATTTCAAATAAAATTAGATGCACATACTTATAAAAAATCCTAACTAATATTATAAGTTCAAAAGTGAGTTTGTTTGTTTATTTTTTACGCTTTCACGCTAAAACGGCTGAAAGGATCTGGATGAAATTTGGTATCCCCGATACTTTGAACCCTGGAGAAGGATATAGGCTACTTTTTATCGATATACCACGCTGGTGTTGCCACAGGCGGAGGCTAGTAACTAAATAATAACAGCCGCACGCCTCGATCGAAGGTTAAATTGCTTACCACGGTCGGTTCCTGGATGGGTGAACATCCTTTGCATATCGAAACCCCTCCGTGCCTCGAAAAGCACGTTTAGCCGTTGGTCCCAGCTGTCATTCATAAATCTTTGATAGTGGCTAGAGGTAGTCAGAAGTCCAAGCGACTGACAACCAGTCTTAGCAAAGGCGCGATTATTTATTTATTAATCAAGGCACCCCAACGACATTTATGTATGTGTGGTACCGAGTAATTGGGGTTAGGGTGGTCGGATAGGTAGTCGCTAAATGTAAAATACTGGTATTCAGCTGTATCCGGTTAGCCTGGAAGCCGACCCCAATATAGTTGCAAACAAGCTAGGCAGATTGACTGAGAAGGAAAAACATGGAACTCACATAATCGTTAAAATAAGATTTCTTCATTCACTTTAGAAGGCCAATCCTAACGTCCTAACTATATAATTATTAGCTGATGCCCGCGACTTGGCCCGCGTGGATGTCGGTTATTATATACTAAAACTTTACTCGAGAACCACTCTATCCATTGGTGAAAACAGCATGAAAATCGGTGCAGTAGTTTTTGAGTTTATCCCGTACAGGACGACAGACAGACGCGGCGGAGGACTTTGTTTTATAATATAATAAGGATAATGTAATAAATATTATACCGGCGCCAGTCACAGCAACACACATTTGAACACTTGTTTGAACATATGTGAGGCACGGGTGTTTGGGTATTTGATCAAAGTTTGATCTCACATTTATTACCGTACCTCACAAGTGTTCAAACAAGTGTTCAAATATGTGACTGTGTCTGGCGCCGGCTTTATAAAAGAGAAAGTGAGTTTGTTTGTTTATTTATTTGTTACACTTTCACGCTAAAACGGCTAAACAGATTTGGATATTTGCCACAGGTGTAGACCATGACCTAGAATAGGACATAGGATACTTTTTATCCCGATATTCCCACGGGATCAAGACTTATGCGGTTGAAACCGCGGGGCGCAGCTAGTAATCTATCATCATCTGCCTAGCCTTTTCCCAACTACGTTGGAGTCGGCTTCCAGACTAACCGGATGCAGCTGAATACCAGTATTTTACATTTAGCGACTACCTATCTGACCTCCACAACCCAGTAACTGGGTTATACGATACCCCTTGTTAAGACTGGTTGTCAGACTTTCGGGCTTCTGACGACCCGTAACGACTGTCAAAGATCCACAAATGACAGCCGGGACCAACGGCTTTACGTGCTTTCCGAGGCACAGAGGAGTCTCGGTATGTAGAGATGGTCACCCATCCACGGACCAACCCCGGCAAGTGTAGCTTAACCTGAGGGATCGACCCTTGCGGTTGTTATAACGAAGCCACGAGCTATAATTTTGGAAAATAAATGGCTCATTCTATTATTCCCGGCTGATAACATCTCACGCCGAGCTAAATAGGCCACAAAAATATGTATAAGCAAATATCAAATAGTAACTGTTGACCAATGAGCGAGCAGTTTGGCCTAATAAGGACCGATAAGACAGACCGCAGTAGATACCATCACTAGGCAAATAAACGTTTGAATGGACCTGGGTAATAGAGTCCACAAGGCCGTACTGGAGCCGGTAATAACACAGGCAAGGAAATTATTATTTGTTTTGTGTGGATGCGTAGTAATGTATGTTGATATGTATTTTTTCTTATTACTTGGTTTTTTTTTTCTTATTTTTCTTACGAGAGATAAAAGCTATTGTGTTTTGTTTTTTCAACTGAAACTTAGTGGAATATTCCCAACACTGTTTTAGCAACGTTTTTATTAATCCTTTGACAGGTTCATACTCAGATTTATCCAGTCATCGTTTTTGAATTCCATAAAATAAAACACGAATAATTTTTTTACTCAAATAGGGTGCAAATTCGTACTGAAATAAATATCCCATGGGCTATTGTATTGTAATCATTCAATGCTTTGACAATGGCCATTCGTTTGTACCAAACTACTCAACCATCTCTTTGAACAGCTATAAATAAATCAATCCTTTTAGCTATTTAAGTAGAACTGACATATAGCTTAAAGAAAAAGAACAACGAAACCAACTCAAGAAAGAAAAAATAAGTCCTTTCTCATACTACGCCAAACTGCTGTAAAATATGATTAGAAAACTCATATAATACCTAGGTCTTAGTGCAAAGTTAAGCCGTGTGAACAACGAGAAATTCCCACTAACGCTGTATAAAGCCTACAGAAAGTACTCATAAACTTTCTTACTTACTCGTAGTCGCACACGACCACATGTACAATAAAGTTCACTTTTTATTTAGCAAAAATAAAAGTCCGCTTTACATTCGACCCCGATAAAAATAATTTAATGACTAAATATTTTTTACTCTGTATGGACCTAGCTATTCGCATATTCGTGTACAAAAAAATGTGACCGTGTAAGTAACAAAATGTAAAATTTACACCTAACATCAGCGGCTTCGTCTGTATAACCCGTATACGATTTCGTAGCTCTGCAGTCAGTGTAGCGTTATCGCGATTGTGAAACGGACGTCTACGGCGTAGCACCGTAGCACCGTAGCACGCGCTACGTATCGCACTCCAAAGTGACAGTTTGATTAAAAAGTATTTTCAAGAAGTTATTTTGTTGTTTCTCAAGTGTTCTTTAAACCGTGTTGTGTTGATTTGTTTCAAGATTTTCAATGAAAGTAAGTATTTAATGAGTTTGTCTCAAGTTTTTATTACTAGAAGTTTTGTTTGTTATGGTGTCGTCAAGACGTTCTATTATTCTTATTAGTGACTAAACTTTGTGAGTTACGCAAAGGTAATTAATTGTTTAGTTTTTGTTTGGCATTGATGTTTAGTTATTATTTGTATGGCCCTTTCGTTCTTTGATCAAAAATAATTTATCAGACATTTTATTCTGAAGAACCGTTCAATTTATCATTTATTCATAAAGTAACGTTTCGCTTATAAATCGTAGCACTTTTGCGAGAGACTGAATGTTTGTAAATTATTTATTTAAATTGAACGTAAGTTAATGCTATACATACATTTACTTTATATGCTTCAGAAGTGAAACAGTTGGATATCAAAGTATCATTTACTAGGCTGTCGTCTGAAACATGCCTATTATAATGTATTCAATCACTCTGCACCAGCATTGCAATATTGCTAATTCTAATTCTTTGGCCAGTGAATGAGCAAGTCATCTAGTTAAACGGAGTATCGAACAACTTCCGAACAATTTATTTGACTAATTAAATTATTACTATGACAGACTGATAGATGGATACGAAACCCAAATTATATTTTCTTATCCACATGAGCTTGTAATAAATTTTATGTTCAATCGCTACTATAATTTAATGAGTATAGAATCAAAATTCCAAGATATGTGACGTCTAGGTACCAACCCGAACTGGGCCCGCGTGGTACATTACCCGCTGGGCCCGCGTGGTAGATTACGGCCCAATCAGTATAACTGAGAGGAGGCCTGTGTCCCAGCAGTGGGAATATTATAAGCTGATTATGTTATGCTAGAATAGAAAACTACCTAAAAGGCACTTAGGCGAAAAAACCTCTTCTTCGACACGTACAGCTCAGAGACTGACTGACGGATTGAGTAACTGACAGACTGATAGACAGCGCCTGTGGGTTGTTTATCCTACTGCTTTTTGATTTTGGCTGTGCACACGACAGTTATATAAACCACTGAGGATATATTTATAGAATTAGATATAGGTAGGTGTACCTATAGAGGTTTATTAAGATTGGCTTTTTCGAAATTCCTAGCCTAGCATAAGCGTTAGCATAATCAGCCCATAATGCTCCCACTGCTGGGACACAGGCTTCCTCTCGGTGAGAGGGAGTAGGCCGTAATCCACTATGCGGATGGCAGTGGATGTCACAAGCCCTCGAATTTTTGGTTCTAGGACATTTCCGGTTCTAGGAGGTTTCCTCACGATGTTTTCCATCAACGTTTTGAGACAAAGTAAAGCACCTGCCTGGGTTCGAACCTATGATCTACAATTCGTTAGTCACAGCCGTTATCACTGGGCCACCACTGCTCTTCCTTTCACTATTCCACCCCTGAGTGGACCAAATTGTGAGTTTAAGTTTTATTTAAACGAAGTTGAGGGCTTTTTGCTCAGTCTACGCTTCTAGGTATACTAATATTTATTAAGAGGTAAAGTGGTTTCTATTGGACTGCAAACATTCTTTCACTGTCAAGAATCTACACGTCTAGTCCTGTCCTATAGATTTATTTTAATTCTTGAAATATGCATAGTTCCTGTGGAAATATTCATGCGATTGAAACTGCGAAGCACAACGCGTATAATTGAATGGGCACTATTGACTATACGTTTCAATTCAATCAGGCATAAAGACCATATTCACTCCATGAGATTCTAAGCTAATCCCGCTCATGACTTGTTAACACGGAACTCCGGAATAATGTCATTAATTTAATATGACTAACCCGCGTACATTGCTGACTCATGTTCCTCGAATGGTAATTCGAGGTAATTTTATACGAGTCTTGGAAAAAAGAAAATGTCAATCGCGTATGTGATTAGAGGGACGGACGACCTTTAAAGTTAATGTCGATTGGAAATGACATAATTAAGTTATTTTACATTAAAGGCGAAGTCAAAAAAGAAACGGATTATCCTACAGTATCATAGAAAGTAACATGAAATGAGGACTTCATTATCGTCATCAGTCTTAGTTTGCTTAACATGGCCCCTCTCCAATCGCACATAATTTATCTCGGTTCACAGATATTTACAACAGCTTGCACCTATGTAATACTAATTTGCAGAATGATTGAGTGATTTAGAGAAATGGAAAATTTATAAAATAACATTCTTTCTCAAAATAGTTTTTCAGGTTCTTCGGATTCGTTGCTCTTTAGAAAAATTTATTATTTAAAAGGTTGCCATGTTCAGTTATCTGTCAGTTGATATGGGTCAATCGGACAGTGACAAACTTTAACAAAACTTGAATAAATCAGTGAAAATCCGAGATTGTTTTCTCATGTTACAACGATAGTAACTTTTGACTTTTTGTCGCAAAAAAACTTGTTTTTTTTTTTCAACTACAGATACATTATTAACTTGACCACGATGTCACTTGAATCCTCTGGGAAATACTTCAAAAAAATACTCTGATAAAAGTATCCCATTTGTTAATCCAGAGGGCCTAGTCAAGTGGCAATCGCGTTCAAAGCGCTTCGTATTTCTACAACGACTTTCCACAGGATTGACGTAAGGTGTTCAATAGCGTATGTCAATCCAATACATTTTTGACTTTTAAATCATCGTTTTGCTGATTGAATGTCACTTTGTCTAGGTCCTAAGGACATTTTACCTATTGGGGTCGGTTTCATCCAAATCTGTTCAACTGGTTGTGTGTGATTAACCGTGAAACATCTCCAGAAACTCATATAATTAGTAGTTTGTTTTATTTTTACTTATTATCCTATTGAATAACGACATTGGTACTAATAATACGACATTTACTTTTTTACTTTTTACTGTTAGGCACACATAAATCTAAAATTGGAGTATTGCTATCTTTTACAGCCAGGTAGCGACAGCGAGATAGACGGCTTTAGCTGTCAAAACTAGTTAAACTATAATGTTAAAGTTCAGCGTGTAATCTTACTTGTTGAACCAGAGGTTCATCGCAATGAAAAGGGTAGACACTTTGTGTACTCAACACGGAGGAAGATGTTGATGATGTAAATTAGTTGGTCGAACAAGCTATTATTTTGTACTAGCGACCCGCTCCTGCTTGGCACGGTTTTTACGACTTGACAAAATATCGAGGTTTCTTAGTTATATGTAACTTTAATATTAACATATTATACACATAAACCTTCCGGAATAAATTCTCTAAACGTTTCACCATAAACCTCATCAAAATCTTTTGCGTGGTTTAAAAGAACAACGCCGGCATACAGACAAACAGGAAAAACGACTTTAATTTATAATATGTATAGATATACAAGATACTTATTTTACTTTACTTTATTTCTAAAATTACATCATAGTTAAAGATATATATTTAGGAAGTATGTATGTATATATGGTATGTATGTAAGTATATTATCATATTTTGTTTGTTTTATTTTATTAAGTGAATTGTTTTTGATTTTATGTATTTTACTTTCTCTCCATTTTTACACACGTTGCCTACATCTCTTATCTACTTTTCTATCGCAGGTGTACTGGAAGAGATTTCTTTAGAAATAAGCATCACCTTTTCACGTTTTTTCTGTTTTTTTCTGCTTGTCTGTTTATTATGTGTGTACATAAATGGTTAAATAAATTACATAAATATATACTTCAATTATGTCTAGCTATACATACAATTTTATCCTTCACCTTAGTTCAGTTAGTCTGATTAACACTGCGCGTTTTAATTGCCGCGACGATTTGAAGTGACAATAAAGTTGCAGCGTCTAAAAGAATAGACGATGCAATATTATTTGTTGCTTCGATTTTATTGTATGCCACAGGGCAAACTTCCATACTGCAAATCAGGGTTGTTGCGGATATCCGCATCCGAATCCGCAACCGCGGAGCTTCCGCATCGATTTGGACATCAGCATCCGCAATAATCAATGCGTATGTTCATGGGGATGTGGATGTAGCACAGGTCGCGACAAGAAAGAAAATAGGCTGTGTTGGCGACTGGCACGTGCCGTACACGTGCTCATTGACCAATAAAGGCTCTTACATACTGGGGCGATTCGTCGCGCGACGCGAATTTTAACAAAACAATTTCTCACGGCGAACAATGCGGCGGCGTCGCGTCGCGCCACGAATCGCCCCAGTATGTAAGAGCCTTTACAGCAAAGATTTCGTTAGATGACAAGATCCCATGCGTTTTTATTGTTCATTTGTTTCTCGTAAATCAGTCATAACGTGTTTAGTTGCGCTTATTGTATAAACATTTCAGTTTTCGAGTGTTATTGTGAAATTGTGAATATACAGTGAGCGTTGTGAGCTATACGAGATTTCAGCAGCTGATAGATTATTTAAAAAGTGAATTTACAATGCCTGACACCGGCGCAAAGTGACATTTGGAGGAAATATCGATACCTCTGGGCTCAAAGGGCGTATAGCACATTCTTGGCATTGTGCTATACGCCCTTTGAGCCCAGAGGTATCGATATCTTAAGATCCGCATCCGAATCCGCATACGCGGATGTGAGCCTGAGAGCCTGAAAGCCCTGAAAGCCCCATTTGCACCAGTGATGTTGCATCCCTAGTGCGAATGGGGCTTTAAGAGAGAGATTTTTGTGAGTTGAAAAATCAATATCCTGTTTCAAATACGTTACCTACTCGTACCTAGAAAGCAGTTTCATTTAGAAGATACGTAAAAATTTACACAATTAAAAATTACAGATTCCACGACGTTGAAAAGACAAGATAGAATTTTCTTATAAAGTGGCGGTGTTGAAATATGCAAGTTCATAATCAAAATTATTTTTCTTTAGTACAGTGGTTACCACAAAAATTGATCCATTTACGTAAATATGCCTAAGTCACGGTGAAATTAGGCGCACCCTGTAACATTATTAATGAGTTTCCGATATTGCCCCGTTCACTTCTGAATTTAATAACCTACCCAAATTTTTTGAATTCGCCTTTTTTTTTTTATTATCAGCATTTTTCAATATTTCCCCTGCTGTGGTCGGAAGGTGACTTAATTTAGGAATCGGGTTTACTTTTTTAGTATTATTTATGGGGATCGGATTAGATGTGGTTACTCGTATTAGAATATTTACGCCTGGAGTTTTAACAAGTAATATACAAATATTTATTTTTTATTAAATAAAAAGGTTTTTTTGTTTTTTTTTTAAATATATAATTTATAATCAAGAGTGTAAGAAGTTCATACTTACTTTACACATTATATTTTAATAATAATGTTCTATAGAGGTAACATTTGTGAGTTTGTATGTAGGGGGTCATATTCGGCAGTACTGATCCGATTCTGAAAATTCGTTGACCAATGGGAAGCTAAAGTATTGTTGAGTATCATAGGATATGAATGATGATTTTGTTGTTATTTACAAAAGCACTTTAATAGCTGAATTATTGGTTGGATAGTTTAATGACATGCATTTTGTATGTCTGCATAAAATAATGATCAAAAATTCCTGACTCGACTAACGTGGAATCCTAACAAGAATCAAAGACCGATCATAATTGATATTTTTTAATGTACCAACAGAAAATAGATGCTCTAGTGATGTCTGTAACCTGTTATAGTCATATTTTGACTTGTGAACCATGCCTCGTTGCTAAATAACAGCAGCTGCACGGTTCGATTGCAGGTTAAGCTACGCTTGCCGCGGTCGGTTCGTGAGTGGGTTACCATCTATTATATATCGAAATCCGTCCGTGCTTCGGAAAGCATGTTAAACCGTTGGTGCCAGCTCTCATTCGTAGATCTTTGACAGCCGTTTCGGGTAGTCGGAAGCTCAAAAGTCTGACCACCAGCCTTACCAAGGGGTATCGTGTTACGCAGTAACTGGGTTGTGGAAGTCAGATAGGCAGTCGTTCTATGTAAAAAACTGGTCTTCAGCTGCATCCGGTAAGACTGGAAGCCGTCCCCAACATAGTTGAAATAAGGTAAGGCAGATTGAACCATTTATTTAGGTAAACGTACGTTCTTTAAAATCTACATACATAGTGTCATACGTCTAAAGGTAATCACTTGAAAGAAAGTGGTATCAAACTATTTAACCTTCGGCTAGATATTGATTTTAGGTTTAAAGCGATCTAGAAGGCTTATATGCTGCCATCTTTCCGCCATTCGTCCCTTTTTCGGCTCATCAAATATCTACCCTTTCTATAGGCTCTAATAGATTCCCGTTAGACTCAACTGGTATCAATGTTGCGTGGAATCGTATCTCTTGTTATGACCATCGTTTGTCCCTTTCAAAATAAATGTGATCCGTTAATTATGGTATTGTTCTGATCTTTTGGGTAGAAAGATTGATGTGTACTGGATTTTATATGGTCATGGAAATCCTAGCTTAATATTATATAAATGCGAAAGAAGTTTGTTATGCTTTCACGCTAAAACGACTTAACGGATTTTGATGAAATTTGGCACATGGGTGGACCGTGAGCTGGGTTTATAGGATACTTTTTATCCCGGTAGTACGTTTCCGTGGGATAATTTCTGACATCCTTGCGGGCGAAGCCGCGGGCAAAAGTCAATAAAGGATAAAAAAATCATTATTATTGAGGATACAGTTGATATGGAGCTCGTGGCTAAGTAATAACAGCCACATGGGTCGATTCATCAGGTTAAGCTACGCTTGTCGGGGTTGGTCCGTGGATGGGTGACCATCTATACATATCGAGACTCCTCCGTGCCTCGGAAAGCACGTTAAAGCGTTGGTCCCGGCTGTCATTTGTGGATCTTTGACAGTCGTTACGGGTCGTCAGAAGCCCGAAAGTCTGACATCCAGTCTTACCTAGGGGTATCGTATTACCCAGATACTGGGTTGTGGAGGTCAGATAGGCAGTCGCTCCATGTAAAATACTGGTATTCAGCCGCATCCGGTTAGACTGGAAGCCGACCCCTACATGGTTGGGAAAAGGCTAGGCAGATGATGAGTTGATATTTTATGCATATAATGGATTTTAATAATTAATTTAATGTCCTTTATAATGACTATTCGACCAGCAATAATCAATACATACCTATCAAATATTTAGTAAGCAATATTTCAATATAACTATATTTAAATAATTGCTATTTTAATATAATCGGACTTACTACTGAAAAGTTAATATTTATCTTTGACCTACTTACATTATTCAATAAGTAATTAAATAATTTATTTTATGTTGCTATGAGTTTAAATAAATTTATTGGTGATCTTAGTAGTTTAAACATTAATTATTATTACCTTTTTATTCCCAAGTAATAATTTATATATGCATAGATAAGTATACTATAGGTATTATCTAACCCTTTGGAAAATAATACAACAGGTGATTTTATTTTTTGACTCTTACTGACTAGACTTGACTAGATGTAGTGCTGACATCTCTTTGCGGCGCGCGTGGAACACAACGCGGCGTCGACTGGCCAACAAAGTTAGTCGGTCCTCGTCTCGAAGGACCAGATAATATAAGAATATTATATTATCTGGTCCTTCGAGTTGTATACAACTATATATCATCACTGACAAGGATTAATAATCCCTTGTAACCTTAACTTAACTCACAAAATTACCAGATAACGTATGGCCAAGCTTTTAGGTCCTAAAGGAACGGAAGGTTTGTCAAGAGGAGGTACTCTTGAAAGATAAAAGTTTTCATCATTATTAAATTAAAAAAACAAAACAAGGTAAGAAAACAAACCCTTATACATAGGTATTAAACCATTAAGAAGTTCCAAGATTCGAAGTCTCTGCATCCAGTTGCTATGCTTGGATATCAATTTTTTTTTTTTTTTTAATTATTTATTTAATGATATTATGATACAGAGGTGTTACTTAATTCTAAACTCGCCAAACTTTTACGTTTGATGGCGAGAGGCACTCTGTTACATAACAATGCACCAACCTTACGCACATAAATACTACTTATATATTAACAATGTTTTTAATTCTCTTTGCTATCCTGTGCGAATCTCGTCTCTGTAAATCATCGATCGGATTTAAATTTTTATTTGATAAAGTTTCAGTTATACAGTACCTACAAGTTATTCAAAAGTCACTTTTGTGGTTGTCATAATTTTGAAGATACTCGTATAACGAACTAGCTGCGCCCCTCGCTATCACCCGCATAAGTCTCAATCCCGTAGGAATATCTGGATAAAAAGTATCCTATGTGCTAACTCAGGTCATAGTCTACCCATGCGCCAAATTTCATCCAAATCCGTTTAGCCGTTTTAGGGTGAAAGCGTAACAATCAAACAAACTCACATTCGCATTTATAATATTAATTAGTTAGGTTTAGGATGATACAAGGTCTTTTAAAAGCCTGTCCCAAGAAAATATTCTGCTACCTTCAGTAATAGATAGGTCAGGTACTCAACAACATCCATTACGTTTAAGATTACTTCAAGACATTAGATGACGTCTTCCATTACGTTTAAGATTAATTCAAGACATTCGTCTGACCTCCATCCAAAACTTACTCTTTGGTCAAAGGTCGATTAATGAGAACGCCTGTACGATTAAGAAGGGTTCATACTTAAATCTATGTGCCTTTAAATAGTTCAACTGGAGCACGCCATATACGTACTTAGGTTAATTTTCTTAGTCTTGGCCGTAATTGTTTTAGGTTTGTACGGCTTTGTGCTAAATGTGAAAGGGGTAGGCTTATTTCAAGGCAAATTCAAAGTTGGGGCCGAATTATTTAGGACAGAATTCCTATATTTTATTTTCTGTTTTTCATGAAAAATGTCTTTGAAAAACACACGGCGTTGATCAGTACGATATTTCACGATAAAAAGTTAGGATCACACGTCAACATCTCACTATTTATGACGTTATGCAACTGCCATGTACTCCCAAAATTATACGGTAAAAATATCATTGTGACAATCATTGCGTCGTATAAACGGGGTCTTTCCGTCCCTTCACCCATAATAGACAATTATCTTTAAAAAATTATTTGAAATAAACATGTTTATTTTAATATTCTTATCTGAATACTTAAAATATGAGTTCAAATACCTGCATACTTTTTTTGCAATTACTCCTGAAATACGTTACTACTACTACTTACTCGTGGCTACGTAATAACAGTCGCATGGGTCGATCCATCAGGTTAAGCTACGCTTGCCGGGGTTGGTCCGTGGATGGGTGACCATCTTTACATACCGAGACTCCTCCGTGCCTCGGAAAGCACGTTAAGCCGTTGGTCCCGGCTGTCATTTGTGGATCTTTGACAGTCGTTACGGGTCGTCAGAAGCCCGAAAGTCTGACAACCAGTCTTACCAAGGGGTATCGTATTACCCAGATACTGGGTTGTGGAGGTCAGATAGGCATTCGCTCCATGTAAAATACTGGTATTCAGCTGCATCCGGTTAGACTGGAAGCCGACCCCAACATAGTTGAACATAGTTGGAAAAGGCTAGGCAGATGATGATGACTCCTGAAATACCTGAATTGTAGACGAAAACTTATTATTATTCAGTTGTTATTGACCTAGAAGCTCCGCCGTATATTAATGAAAATAAAAATGTGTTTCAACGGTGCATATCACATGGATCATTCCATATTAAACTTTATGTATAGGTAGTGAAGGATCTTTTTTCAATGCCGTGCTTGCTTTTACGCTCTTCAATATTACCTACTAAAATTTTACTGATCATTGTTTCAGACTTGGAATGCAGCAGTACCAAGGTTATAAGAACATGAAGGTATGTTGAATAAATATAACTAATCGCAAAGACAGTAGAGCGATATCGATGCTACACAAAAAAAGTATTTCACCACTTGTAAATATGGGTTGTTTTTGAATAACAAACAACTTGCTAATCTAACCTGAAAAACTAATTCATTTGGGTCACTTATTGAGAATAGATACTGTTTTTTGTTAAGTCTAGCGATACTTTTTTTGAACAGTGAAATGGTTACTTATTGTCTAAAACTCAATCAGTAACATTGGTCTTTTGGTACCCACCTTATTTTAGTCGTTATGTGTTTGATCAGATGAATTTAGTTTGAAATTCCAATTTTTTATTACACCAAAAAAAAAATCTTTAAAGACGATTGGTGTACACAGGGTGTAGCTATATATTTTCACGCGCCTTAAAGTTATACGTCTCTTATCGCAGAAATTAGATAAGAAAATGTTGACATTAATTTTGTAATTCTTTGAATTAATAATTATAATTTAGTAAGGTATTCCCTTTTTACTGGCTATCGTATCGTAATAGGCGTTAATCTATCAATAACATTAGTGCTCCAAAACATGTTTTATATTTTCATGAACTTTCTTGTCGATTCTCATGGGCAAACAATCTACGCGTTCGATTTTCTGCGTCAGATTCAGTCTTGAGACAAGGAAAAGTTTATATTATGGCCTACAAGAGAAATGTCCATAAATCATAGACATCTCAAAGTTTTACGTAGCCCCGAAGACCACCATGAAACTTCCCTCCAACTTCCCCGATTTTCACGTCGTCATACTTAATATTACAGTTAGAGCAGTGGTGGTCCAGTGGTAACGGCCGCAACTTACAATTTGTAGGTCGTAGGTTCGAACACTGACAGGCGCTTTACTTTTTGTAAATTATTTCATCACTACATCATAATCACTCTCAAAACGGTGAAGGAAAACATTGTGAGGGAATCGGCATGGTGCTAGAACCAAAAATTTAAAGGCATGTGACATATACCAACCCATACTGGGCCGCGTGGTGGATTACGGCCTACTTTCTCTCATAGAGAGGAGGCCTGTGTCCCAGCAGTGGGAACATTATCGGCTTATTATGCAAAATTTCATACTACACAGCTGTTGCATTCAATTCCTGACAGAATATTTTTTTTATAACCTGCTCATTGTAAGAGATGACCTCTCCACCTGTATACATAGCTTTACTTTGTTCAATATTTTACTCCTGATTTCCCATAGGAAATGAGCAGTAGTAAACATGACTTAATACGAAACAAGTAAAGTAAGTATGACTTATAATAAAGTATAATATAGTATGAAGTTGTTGGGTAGTGCTGGGGCTACATTATCGCGTTATCGCGAACTAAACTTCGTGCGCTCTCTCTCGCACACCGCTCGACGCCGACGCGACGTCTCGCTGAGCAACAGAAAGCGTGCCAAGTATAGTTCTCCATAACGCGACAATGTAGCCTTAGCATTACGACAGATGCCCTGATAAAATGACGGGTAGGTAAACTTTGTTTTTACCGACTTTGTTATCCAACCCTTTTGCATGAACTATCTAATAGTTGTCGGAACCTCAGCTTAGAGAATCATTATTCATTTAGTCAACAATCTGCCAAAAGGTAAAAATTTTCACAGGACCGTTTCCTAGTATCCGTAATTTTTCAGTTAGTTTTATCGATTAATTTTAGGTAAACAAAAAATAACTTTTTCAGGGTGGCCTTCCATGTGAATGATCTATCTTTATAGATAATCTGCATTGTTGGTTATTCTTAAGGGTCCCCGAAACGATCAATTTACAATTGTCCATTTTTACGCGATTGATACACATTGATGCGCAAATTGATCGTCTACCAAATGGAATTGAAGCGATTGACAACATTACCTTCATTCCCTCGATCAATATTGATTGTTTCGGGAACCCTTTATACCACACTCGTTATTAGCAATTTATATCCATATTTTGTTATTTGTTGTGGTTTATTGTAAATTTTTTCTTATCAATACATATTATAAATTAAAGTCGCTTTTCGTGTTTATCTGTATGTCCGCGTTGTTCTTCTAAAACACGCAACAGATTTTGACGAGGTTTTCACCATCATTTAGAGAATTTATTCCGGAAGGTTTATGTGTATAATACGTTAGTATGAAAGTTACATATAACTAAGAAATCACGATGTTTTGTCAGGTCGTAATAACCGTGCGGAGCAGGAGCGGGCCGCTAGTAACACATAATTATGGTCAGCTTTCCAAATAACTTTATAAAATCTACCTTGAAAGAAAGCTTATTAAACACTCACACTTTACATACACACCTCCCTGCACACATACTACACTCCTATACACACTCCTCGATACACAACCACAAATCACTCTCTCCATTTGCTGTGTTTAGCATCCACTGTAATCAAACAGAAAAGTCACGGTTGTATTATATAAATTGAAGCCGCAAAATCTCCGACTCCTAAGGTATAGGTCTGCGTACCTAGTTTAGGAGCCCGGAAAGCTGACATTAATTTTAATACTTGGTAGTACAACCAACTGTTTCTATTTGCTATGTACTGTGTTGTTGTTTTTTATGTACGTATGTAACTTAAACTTAAATCATTAAACCTATTTTGTATTCGTATAGGTATACGAATACGAAATAGGTTATATCTATATAATGTGGACTAACAATTTAATGGTTTAAAATAATAATGTATCGACAGAAAAATGTGTGTAAATACGTGGCCAATATGGTCATCGTGGCGCTTCCTTAGGTACCACTTAAGTATTTTAGGATTATGTTTATGTAGGACTACTAGTTAGGTTCTGTTTATATTTCTATTAGAAAAATATACCCTTCAAAGCACAACAAAAACAGACCCTACTCTAGCCCACTTGAGGTAATCAAAACATCGATTAGCCACATGGTCCGTGTATTGTGATTAAAGGAAAAAGCCCCACATGACGTAATCTCTAGTTTTAGACATGGTGCTAAGCGACATGCGACAGCTCGGTGATTAGACGCAACGACAGACTACGGTCGACTAGCCTTACTAATCCTTACTAATATTATAAATGCGAAAGTAACTCTGTCTGTCTGTCTGTCTATCTGTCTCGCTTTCACGCCAAAACTACTGAACCGATTTAAATGAAATTTGGTACACAGATAGTCTAGAGCCTGAGAAAGAACATAGGCTACTTTTTATCGACATACCACGCGGGCGAAGCCGCGGGCGGAAACTAGTTTTCATAAATTTTGTTCAAAACTCGTAGCGACAGGATGCGGATGCAAGCGACAACTCTGCGTCTTGTTTCCGCGACTAGGCGCAACGACGAGAAGCACAGTTTGCGCTGGCACTTAGTGTGAGAAACCAGAACACTAAATATATTAAATATTCTGAAGCAGTATAAAGTGCTATCGCTTAAGTAGTTAGAATGCTTCCTAATAACGTTTCTACGTTGTTGTAATCACCTTTAAACTTTGCTTTTGTCAATTTTGATGGGTTTTGAAAGTGAGGATTTGACACGATGCTTTCTGATGGTGGATGATCTTCTCATACCTCCTTTTTGGGACAAGTCCACTACCACATGACAATCAATGCAACTTCTGTAAGCCAAGATGTAATAAAAACAAAACTCGTCGTGTTACAAGAAAAATGATGAAAGCTGTCTTGGAAGTCGTAACTAAATAATATGATCAGAATAAGAGGAGCAGTAATGCCCTTACTCATTATTTTCACCATAAGCATAAAGACCGGAGAAACCTAAAAAACCGGCCAAGAGTGAGTCGGACTCGCGTACGAAGGGTTCCGTACCATTATCTATAAAAACGGTAAAAAAATCACGTTTGTTGTATGGCAGCCCCCTTAAATATTTATTGTATTCTGTTTTTTAGTATTTGTTGTTACAGCGGCAACAGAAATACATCATCTGTGAAAATTTCAACTGTCTAACTATCACGGTTCATGATATACATCCTGGCGACATACGGACGGACGGATGGACGGACGGACGGACAGCGGAGCCTTAGTAATAGGGTCCCGTTTTACCCTTTGGGTTCGGAACCCTAAAAAAGACACAAAAAAAAGGTACAGGCCATAGGGGCTCTGTGTTGTTCTTTGTAGTTTGAACAGTAAATAGAGATGCTTCATTGACATGAACACGCGTACCTTTTTTTTTTCGTGTGGTTAGAGTCTAAACACACGGAAGGAGGAGCTCGTGGCTAAGTAATAACGGCCGCACGGGTCGATTCATCAGGTTAAGCTACGCTTGTCGGGGTTGGTCCGTGGATGGGTGCCTCGGAAAGCACGTTAAACCGTTGGTCCCGGCTGTCATTTGTGGATCTTTGACAATCGTTACGGATCGTCAGAAGCCCGAAAGTCTGACAACCAGTCTTGCCAAGGGGTATTGTATTACCCAGTTACTGGGTTGTGGAGGTCAGATAGGCAGTCGCTCCATGTAAAATACTGGTATTCAGCTGCATTCGGTTAGACTGGAAGCCTACCCCTACATGGTTGGGAAAAAGCTAGGCAGATGATGTTGGTTAGAGTCTAACCTGCTGTCAGAGTTTTACAGCCGCCCATGGGCTTCTGACTTGATTTCATATGCCGTTCAGAAACATCTCTCAGACATTCCTCACGATATTTTCCTTCACCGTTATTGAAGCAAGTGATAATTAAACTATACGCACAGTCATGAATCCGAAAAGTCAGAGGTGCGCTGGGTTGGGTTGGGTTGGGTTCGAACTCGAGACCTATGATTTGGCAGTCTGACGGTCACGCCACTAGGCTATCATTATAACACGCGTTGATCACATTACTGAGTGAGAGCCAACATTTTTGCCCAACATACAAATCTTTCGTACCAACATTAAAATCGAAACGGGCGAATGCTTGATTTAAAGTTTTCGACATACAATCATTTCCGGCTACCTTTGCCAAACCGCCTATAATCAATCTTTCGGTCGCTGAGTTTGAAGGCTCCACTTCAAAACTTTGGATTTACACCTGTCTTCCAAACTCGTCAATCAATATCGTCAGTTATTCTTTTGTAAGTTATATCTGTTCACGTTGAAAAGGAACAAATATGTACTTTTGAAGCACTTTATTGTCTGTTTTCCAAATACAGTTACTGCCGCGCTGTACACCGTCAATTATTATGAATCAATCATCATCTGCCTAGCCGTTTCCCAACTATGTTGGGTCAGCTTCCAATCTAACCGGATGCAGCTGACTACCAGTAGGTATTTTTCATGAAGCGACTGCCTATCTGACCTCCACAACCCAGTTACTGGGCAATACGATAATTGTGTTGCAACACAACATGTTTAGGAGTTTACGGGGGCGAAAAATCGATCTAGCTAGGTTTCATATCTGGGAAAATTCGTTTTCTCTACTTTCACCCGAGCAGAGTCGGTCGCCCAGTTTTCTATTAAGAACAAGATGGCTACCTTAGAATAATGACATGGCAGCATGGAAATAGTATGTAGTAGTAGAAGTAGTATGAACTATCCTATACTATTGAGTGCGCATTCTCTATTTTCACCACAGCAGAGCTCGGTCGCCCAAGTACTACAATATGATACAATATACTAACTATGCTATAATTATTACCTACTTATTATTTAAGTGACATCTATACCTAGGTGTGGCAATATGACATTGTAAGATGAAGGACTAAAGTGAAACTGGTTGGCCTAAAAAATAAATAAGAATCTGCTTCCATTACATTACTAAAAAAAATATTCTGTTTTTTGTGGCCAGTCGTGGGTAATGCCAGTGGTGGTAATACTGGGAATCCTTAATAAACTGCCTAAAAGCTTAAAGTAACCACTTAGTTCTCGCAAAAGACACAGGTATGGTGGATATAGACTATTTCTACCGGAAGGGCACAAGATAAAATTAACTTTACATTAATAGAAATAAAGTTGTTTTTTGAGTAAGAGACAGTATAATTATGACACAACTACTGAAAAATTGTGCGTAATTTTTGTTTACTTATCTACATAATTATTTAGCATTTATTTTAAGTACCTGAAATATGAATATGAATGACTATTTCACGTAAAGCCTTGACGTGTTTATTTTAATCGCACGAGTAGGCTACGAATTATTTTAATGTTGTCATTATTTAAACAAGTTGTCAAATGTGTCAAATGAAAATGGAAATTTTTCGCGATTTGTTGCGTGTTTAATTTTCTTTCTATTCCGAAATTCTCTGGGAAAATTTATATATATGAAACAAATTAACCACAAAAAGTCCCTACTGGTAAGCAATATCAATAAGGTATGGATATTTTAAACAAAATAAATTATATCATAGAACAGAACTCGACTGAAGTATTGAATTTCCATAAAGCTCAAAAACAGTCACCGAACGTAATCAATAAACAATCACTCATTGTTTTTGCAAGCACCGGGACCGTCACAAACCAAGATGGCGGAATTTCCACAACTGCGGGTCGCGAAACAGAAATCCATTGTTCTGGCGATGCGACACCGCACAAAGTTAAAATCCGCTCCAACCGTCCGATAAATGAGGATCATTTCCAGCAAGTGTTTACTTTGAGCCCTCATCAAAATTTTGTTGAGTGACTTATTCCTGTGGTATTCAATAACATCTCTCTTCTTATACCTTTCAAAATGGAAAATCCTTTTGAAGTTACGAATTCGAAATCGTTTTCCAAAGTCAGTTTCAATTTTGCTATTCTTTGCGACGATAACTTTGGTCAGTCAGACGGATAAGTTTGAAAATATTATTGCAAGCGCCAAAAGTTACTTGTGGATGAGTTTGGGAATGTTTTAATGAATTTTCCGATAATATTGTGCTTTTGAAGTTATAGGGATGAGAATAGAATTTGAAGAAATCATAACAAGATTAATATTGTTGAAAAACAACAATTTGGTAGCTTCTTGTTCTTTGGTAAACACGCCAAAATATTATTGTCTAAAGTCGAGTGTTCATTCGAGTTATGGTTCATTTTTGTTTGATTCGACGTTCACATGGCAATGAAAAAGTCCATTCATTTAATTTTTCGATCATTCGGTAGGCGCGTGAAAGAGGCCGAGTGCCGAAATCCAACATCATTGGATCGGTTCACTTATGAATTCATTGTTCAGTTTCGAATCATTTTATGTTTCACTTCGAGTGAAAGATGCTGAATGAAAGGTAATGCACAAAAATAAGCGTCTGATATCGCCTTTAGTGCAGGCGAAAAGCCGGTACTCCCACAAGCAAAAAATAAACAATCATTAAAACAAATAGTATTCTAGAATTCATCAATTTAAAATACTAGTACATAGGTAAGTACTAGCTACAGGAATGCAAACAAATTGTAAAGTTTCCAACAGTAACAAAGGGAGATTCAAGTCTTCCCCTCTTTATACCTACTTCAATCATTTCCTCCACTATTCTCATGGACTTGTGAAGTTTCAAACTTACGACATCTAATTTGTACTACTTTCGCAGTTATTTGTTCTAGCTAACAATACTAAGAACGTCCCCGATATGTTTCATTTTTATTGTCTCTTGTTTTTCGAGCGAATTTTGGTAGTAGTATTTCGAACTGTGTTTGAAGAGGGCCTGGGACCTAAATAAATAGCAGTAGGTACAAAGATACCTAATGCTTTTGTTTGTCCGTCACCGTAGAAATTGCCTAGAGGACGCATTTTTAGTTCTAAATATGGAGTAGTATAGATCAGGCTAGACTTTCTGTCCAGATAACCGGTGTAGATGTTCAAAGGAAAATAAACGCCTGTCATTGGACATGCTGGCATCACAGAAGTTTTTGATAGGCAACTGTTTTAGTTTTTTGTGCCGATGTTTTATGTTCCTGAAACTTTTTGGTTCGCTATGAAC
The DNA here is from genome assembly GCA_949152455.1 of Lithophane leautieri. Lineage (NCBI taxonomy): Eukaryota > Metazoa > Arthropoda > Insecta > Lepidoptera > Noctuidae > Lithophane > Lithophane leautieri. The sequence goes on from OX424470.1 coordinate 12,209,590, forward strand.
CTACTTACTGCTGTGATTGAACAGTGAATCCAGTTTAATTGAATTTTATGAAACATTTCCGACAACAATCACTTTAAAATTATGTTTTCAAGGCATGCTGCTACAGTACGTTTTCTTCAATACTCAAATACACATAAAATAACATAACATCACGCCTGTATTCTCCGAAGGGTTAGGCAGAGGTATACCCACATTTTGCCAGTTATGATCTAAATCCCATGTAATGACGAGCCTCTTGCCATCAACCGCCCGGCACAAGTCCAGACTCCGGGACTGGGAAATTCCAAATGGAAAACCACGATAACTCTTCGGCCGACCCGAGAATCGAACACTGGACCGTATGCCCAGCAATAGTGCTTGCAACCATTAGATCAACAATGCAGTCACAAAGACCGTCGGTACCAACATACTTTATTTTTTCACACCAAGGTTCAATTTTTTTTTTATTTATTCGAGTAGGTACATTGGTGCCCTATTCTAATTTAGGAACAATTATAATAAAAGCGGAATAGTCTAATTTCCTCGTTTGAAGATTGCTGAGTTTCTCTTTATGAGACTTTAATTGAAGAAACAGAAATTGTGTTTCAATCATAGATATTAATTAGACAACATTTCTGTGTTTCGTGAATGAAATTAATTTTATTTAGAAACTGGTAATAAATTTAATTACTAACGCTTCATGTTCATTCAATAAATTACTTAGTATTGAATAAATAATCACCTCCAATCGGTCGAAATCAATGTTCCTCCACGGAAACAATGAATGGTATATCGAAAACCATAAGAAAAGTAGATAATATGAAAGTAGGCGTTAAGTTACGAATAACTCGCCAAAATACATTGCAGAATAGCAATAAAATAGACGTAGATGTATTTAGAAACCTATTCCACTTAACTGTTCCTAAAGAGTAAAAAACACCTGTAACAAATCGACGTGTTTCATATCTCAACGAGGCATCTTCAGAATGACGATTGACTTGTCGCGAACCCGAACACGACGTGTTGCCTCGCCGAGCGAGGCGGACGCAGAGTGAGAGAGAGTGAGTGTCTCTGCGTCCGTCGGGATTTTTTGTCTCTAAGCGGAATAGGTTACTAAATACATCTACGTCTCTTCCATTTTATAATGGATTTCCGCAAAGTTACGCCTGAATCAATTAACTATCTTCAATTTGCAGAACAGACATAGTTAATGATCTTTGTGGTTTTGTGTCATGTAGAGCTGAACAACGCATGTGCTGCGCTACGTATGTCCCACCTACCTTCTGTGTCCCAAAAAATGCAGCCGTAGCGACCACTGCGGTGCCACCGACGATGCAATGGAACTGGCAAAGTTTTAGGCCAACAAAATTTAATACACTGTCGTGTCATCGACACAACGGCGACGTAGAAAAAAAAGAAGAATTACTTTTGGTACGTTTAAGACAATGTTAAGAAGAACATCATTCATGTGTTACTATTGATATATTCAAAACTTTAAGTGTTGTTAACGTCACATTAATTGATTATAACTTAGACCCCTGTAATAACGACCGTAAGGGGTGTCATAACCAACATAACATAATTACAATGTACCCTCGTCCATAACCTCGCAGGAAGCATTGAGGGACTTAACACATTACTAGATTTATGAGTTATGGTCAAACTTGAGTTAAACTTGTTAGTCAACACACCCACTAAATATTTTAGACCATTTTACATAAACTAACCACTAATGCCGACCAATGTACTTACTAACATCTTTAGTATCTCCAAGTAACCGAACTTGGGGTATTTATTCGGCCGAACTTTAGTTTTGCGAACTTTTAAAGTACTTCCACTGTTCAGTTGGTGTAACAAAGGTAGTTGAGGAGAGTTGAGTCTAACAAATGGGCATCGGACGGAATTAAATGGCGGGGAAACGGGGTCTCGGATCTCTTGTTATGCTAATATTTGGCCTCGGGAGATGACAAATTGTGATGCATTTTATGAAAAACCCGGAGGACATGACCGTGACGGATGTAGTCAGCAGTTGTACCCGAATAAAAAGTTCGTATCGGTATCTTAGAGCGGCTCCATATTCCCAACGGAGCACCCAAGGATACTATCTTCAATTTTTTTTTCTTTTGCTGTCTTTGAAATCTTTTGTGTTGATGTTGCAAAACACGTTTACACTGCCAGACAGTAATTGTATTTTATGTAGGGAACATCTTAGCTTTCGATCCTGACAAATGCCAGTGAGTGTCGTCATCCTTTAGTAAGATTGAGGCGTGGAACTGGTGTAGACTTTTAAACAGATACCGTAGGGATAGTTGAGTTATGACTACCTACATGTAGATATGTGTCAGTCGTTTTATCTACTTACTTTTTATAATCCACACTTAATATTATAAATTCGATTCGATTTGTATGTTACCTTTTCAGCACCACTGAACGGATTTCGATGACACCCTGGGGAAGGACATAGGCTACTTTTTATCGACATACCGGGCGGGCGAAGCCGCGGGCGGAAGCTAGTAGAATATAAGAAAAGTCTTTAAGAGAGAGTTACACTCAACAACAAAAAAGTTAAAAGTACGGCAAGTCTGTTTTCTTTTTACGATAAAAACACAATTTGGTTTTCAGCAAACTATGTTTCAGGCATGTGCAATCCCCAATCTATCATTGTCCCAAATTTGTCCACAATTTCAAGCTACACCCTATATAATTATGAAAAACCTTCTATTTAATATTCATTAAAAGCTAATTAGTTAGTTTAGTAAGTTTAGTTTAATAAGTTAATTTAGTTAATTTAATAAGTTAGATAATGTAAACCCGAAATTTAAATAATAAATCACATTAAAAGCTTCCCAAGGTCAGTATCTAATCATCTATTTGTCCTATACTTGGAACACTAATGAATTTTAATCTAGGCAAGTTTTACGACGATTCCCTGATTTACAAAGGAGAACGGAATAATCTAAGAAAGGTATCATAGTCATTTGCCCTGACCCTGTTCATTTCTAAGGACAAAAGCGTCTTTGTTACAAAGGGGTCTTGTTAAAACTATAATATCCAAGAAACCCTGACGTGAATATAATTGAATACTGAAGAAGATTGCTTATTTAAGAATAATGGCTTCTACGTCCATTTGCATTGCGGATATCATGTCTATGGCGTTACTCGAGGCCCGTTTAGTTGTGGATTCAAATGGAATTATTAACACTTGAAACTGCGAGAGTGAGTTGTATTACTCTTTGGAGAGTATTACTGCGTGAACTAGCGAAGTTCGTTACATAGGCTTTGTTGTTATTAGTTAAAAATTCCTTCATTGGTTCTTATTACGGTTCGTATACCAATGGTGCTAACGGAATATTACAAAGTCTGTAATGTACTCATATTGCTTATTTTTGATTAAACATCGACAGATATTACAACGTGTATTGAGTATTGAATACGAGGCTTTTGCTAATCTGTAAATGACAATTTTTTATTTTTTATTTGCGTTTAGTTTGTGGTTTCTTCCTTTTTTTTTTTTTTGTTTCTTTTCATGTTATTTCATGCTAATCCTCTTTTTCTTAAAGTTTCAGCAAGTAGTGAAATCGCTGCCAAATATTTTAGTTTTTTATTGATCGTCTTCTCAAAATTTTTTTTTTTTGATCTTCTTTCTTTCGCTCATGTTTGAATGATAGAAAATGTTCATGTCAGAGTTGAATGCGATTTTATCGTACGTGCGATTTTATTGTAGTTACGTTCTGTTTACACCTATACCAGTTTTGAACGGCAACCAACTTGCCCGTATCGTACATGTTGTGGTGCCAGTCAATTGTTGGTTCAATTTTATGGTATGCCAGGCAATAAACTTGCACCGTGTAAATAGAGATTTAGACTTGAAATTTTATCTGAATACACTTTCTGAAACCAAGGTATCTTCCTCATATATTTTAAACTAGCTTCCGCCGGCGGCTTTACCCGTGTGATATGTCGATAAAAGTAGCCTATGTCCTTTCTCAGGCTCTAGACTATCTGTGTACCAAATTTCATTTAAATCGGTTCAGTAGTTTTGGCGTGAAAGCGCGACAGATAGACAGACAGACAGACCGAGTTACTTTCGCATTTATGTATAATATTAAGTAAGGAACTAAGGATTAGATTAAAATATATACTAAGAGAAGGTTTAATTGAGTAGATATAATAAACACAGTCGATGAATTACAGTCAAATTGCTATTGCCCGCGACTTCGTCTGCGGAGCAGGATGAAAAGTAGCCTATGTTCTTTGCCAGGTCATGGTATACCCATGTACCAAATTTCATCCAAATCCGTTCAGCCGTTTTTATCGTGAAAGTGTCACAAACAAACTTACTGTTCGGTGTTTTCACCGAACACCTTAGTTAGCAATATCGGCGTGACGCGCTGACCTAATTTTATTACTTATTATTTATATTAGATTCAATGCACTTTTGTCTACCGCGTGAGCCGGGTGTATTCATCAACATTTCATTAACATTTTAACATTAAGAACAGTTTGAGAGTGAATAAATAGTGTACAACATTAACATTGGTTTCTCCTCATAAACACCGACACCTTGCTACGAACGCCGACACTTACTTTCTCATTTATAATATTAAGTTAGGATGTCAAAAAGGAATACGCCTGACCTATTTAGATATGCTGATATTGATTTTTTATTTTTTATTAAAGAAAAACAGCTCCTTGAGGATTCTGCGTACCGCCCATTCAGTTTCAGATATTTTCTATTATCTGGAATCCTATTTGAATAATTTGAGCGATTATTAAGTGCTATTGTGATATCTTCTGACCTTGACCTTAAGAAATTTGTTGACTTAGAAAAACCAACGTAGAACGAAACGAACCGACGTAGGCGAACCAACTGCGAACCTTTTGCTCCTGATTGCAATGTATTTCGGCGACACATTAGCCGACGCAAATTAAAGCCCCGCCCCGTTTCGTGCAAACTGGCGCGATATCGCGGGCATGACAGGCAGTTCGACCTTTATCGGGCCTTAACTCGTAGGTATAGATACTTCATAAGCAAATAAGTACCTAAGCGGAGATAAATATTATTTTAAATAATTCATATTTATTTGCCTAAGGGCTCCTAAAAAGAACTTCAAATAAGGCCGAATTATTTTTTTAGTTAAGGCGCTGGCAACAGGCAAACTGTAAATGTAGGCTTGAGTTAAACCAAAAAATTGCCAAATCTGTATATAATGTAGTTTGTGGTAGTGGAAAAAATGTAAGTATGTTAATCTAGAACACATTTCTCAGAACTTGGTAATAGGAAGCTAAACACGTTCTGAAAAAAAAAAACCCGATATATTTTAACGGTAAACTAACCTTTTACCATGAGTTCTAATCCAAAATACCTGTATTAAATATCAACGTACGTTGGTATTTTAATTAATAACAAGAACGTCTTATTTGAATGCAGAACTTGGTTGTTTTTGATTTTCGATTACTCAAGTCATTTTTGAGAAAATCGATAATTGGTTCATATTTTGCAATCAATTACAAACGTTGTGACATCGCGCTTCTCTTTCTTTCCTATGCAGTCCGACAGTGACCGCTGTTTAGCTGTTGTCAACGTCTTAATAAAACTTTTACATCGGCATTCAAATATACTGTTTCGTCTCGTCTTTCATTTGCAAACATTCGTGAAGATACACCCGCATTAAATCAATGTGTAACTGGAATTTTTGGCTGATCAAAGTACTTCCAAAAACCCTTAAAATGTAGCCAATTTGTTTCTTTTGCTCGGATTCATTTACCTTCTTTTTTGCGTCTGTTTTAGGTATATGAGTGTTTTCAAGTCCAGATTTACTTGATCTTACCTACGTATCCGTCCGTATTTGCTTACCTATTTGTACATTTAAAACAATAAGTAAGCTAATAATTATTAGTCGAAATAGATATTCATATTATGCTGAACTGGTAATGATAATATTAAACGATTTATTTTCGTTTAACACATATTTATTTTGATGAAGGTAGTATTGAATTAAAAGCTGTCTATTATTTTTGTTATAAAAAAAAACATAAATAAAACTATTTGCTTATTTTTCTATGGCTTTAATTTCAAAGACAAATAAATACCTAACAACTTTACTACAAAATTCAGTTTCATAGACTTTTGTTTCGGCTTCTTGTTTAAGAGTCTATCGTTTGTGCTTGTATTTTATGCTTAGACAATTGATATGAAAATATCAAATTCTGTCCAAGTTCCGAGTAAATCGCAAAGTATATTATGTTATTTTCATGTGTAGGCGATAATCTTCTAATCCTTGACGTTAGTTGACGTTAGGTAGGCGGTGAGGCGAGAAAAAACCACGTCCCAAATCCCCATTCAGGGTCCCGTAAGAATAGTACATGATGGTTGTCTACTTTTGACGTCTAAGCAAGGATACGCCAAGTAGTTGACTTTTCAGTGTCACCAAAAATTCAATTTACATCCTGCCGAAATCTTAATTGGTAGCTATTTTTCATTTTCACGTTACCTGAAATAGTAACTTTTTCATGTAATAATAGAATAATAATAAAAATGGAAAAAAAACCTCCATCGTTTCCATCGATTTGTGCTTTTACTTGCAATAAGACTTCACGATCTCGAGATCAGGTGTTTCTGTCTTGCTATTGCCTCTTGTTGTTTTACGATTTTCAAAACAGTTGCTACCTTTGAAAACAACGAGAACTTTTCTCAAAACATTCTTTATTATTTTAACGAAACGCCTTTCTTTTGTTCAGTCCGTAAAGAATGTCCCAAACTTTTTCTACTTTCTAAAGTGTTCGGACCTTTTTTTGATAAATCACTTTCAACGAAACAATTTTTCTCAATAACGTGTAGTGTTCATATTTGAGAGTGCCTGTATCTCCTAAGTCTTGCTGAGACGTGTCAGTGTTAATAATAAAAAAAGAATATACCTACAGGGGTCGGAATCAAGTCGGCAGTAGGCAACGTAACTCGACACCAAAAGTAATCCTCTTATCCTAATACGAGATTGTGGAAGCCTTTTTATATAAGAAGATATGACGTACCATATATACGGAATATTAGTGCACTGTGTACGTTGGTATTCTGTGATCCATCAAGTATAAACAGCTGTATTTTGCTCTGACACAGTTTTAAGCCAGGCCTTATGTGGATTTTCTTGGAAATGGGTTATTATGCGAGCTTGTCATCTCTTCAGTTTTTACAAAGTTTCGTATGCTTTGGTGTAAGGAAATGGATAATTATGCAATATTTTAAATATAATAATATATCGTAGTTTTTAGCCCTATAATGTTTTGAAAACAAGAAAGAAATTTGAAAAAAAAAATGATAAAAAATTGTTAGTCCTTTTAGTTTTTTAGTTAATTTAGTATAATAAGTTACACAATGTAAATGTAAATAATGATAAATTAAATAAAGAATTCAATAATACATTTAAAAAAAAAATTGAACCCAGCCTGTATTTTTTCCCTCGAAATTGGTCGTGTGCACAATATCCCAGCCGCTTTAGTTTGATATGTAGCTTCATACATAGCTTCATAGATTGTATAGTCTCTGCAATGACGAATAGCTAACATAGGATAACCCGGGTAACTAATAGGTAGTTTACTCGTTGTTGCGGGCTACCATGTTTGCACATAGCGCTAATAACAACATACTACGGTCATCAATCTGTTGTCTCTGGGTCATAATTATGATATTATTTTGTAGTGGTTTTCTTTTTATTTCATTCCTTTCGTGTTTCTTACTGGTAGTAGTTTGCTATTTTTAACCGAGTTCAAAAGAGAAGGAGGTATTGCATTCCAAGGATTTTTTTCTTGTATGTACGCCCATTTCTTTCTTTCAATCGGATATGGGAGCCCGTGCGGTGGTCCCATATAAATTTTATTAACTTCGCTTGAGTAGTTTTTTGAATTAGCTTCATTAATACGTATTTAATGCACTTGTGTATGTTGATGGTGATCTAACTTCCTGTCACTGCTATTTCCATAGCAAGTAATAATAGTAGTAAGTATACGATGGTGTCGGGTAGGTAGGTACCATAGCTAATTTTTAAACTTTATTTTATTATTATTATTTGTTGATATAGCGGCAAAAGATATACACAATCTGTGAAAATTTCAAATGTCTACCCATCTATTACGGTCTATGAGATACAGCCCGCTGATGGACAGACGGACGAACAGACGCTTAGTAATAGGGTTCCAAAAACTGAAATATTATTTTAATTTCGGAAGTCGGTGGCTAAAAACCAAAATGCATAACCAAAGAAGTTATTTTCCACATTGTTGCGTTTATTTTGGAAGTTGTTTGTTTTTGTAAAAAGTTTTATTTTACTTTGAAACATAAAATAAGTTTTCTAAAATAATCAGTAAAATTTTAATTCAGATGTACCGGTTTATATACACAGGTTTATAACGCATGTTACTAGTTGATTCTGCGTTTATCACCGAGTTCCGAGTCTTCGATAGAAATAATTTCTCTCCGCTCGGTCTATTCACTTTACGGTTAGTTCCAGCACTTCGCAGGTGGCGCTATCTATCGTCGTCAGATATTACTTAAGTTTAAGATTTATTACTAGAGTGGATTTCGTTACGGTTTCTTCGGTGGGAAGCATGATAAATTGAACTGGATCAAATGGTTGAAAGATTATTGAATGATTATAGGACGCTTTTTCGAGCCTACTGTCAGACTTTTTACACCTGCAGCCTTTGGGTCAAGTATACGCAGAAGGCATACAGCGCCCTGCGGGTGCAGTATAACAATGCCTTCAGGATGCTTGTGGGGCTGCCGCGGTATTGTAGCGCTTCGGGTATGTTTGCCGATGCGAGAGTGGATGATTTTTATGCCATCATTCGAAAACGATGCGCTTCTCTCCGGCACAGAATAGATATCAGCACCCACGGCATGTTGAGAGCATTGAGTGACCGGTGGGACTGCCCGATGCTTGGTCGATGGGTGAGACTGCACACACAGATCTGCTCTTGATAACTGTACGTGCATTTTATTTTATCGATTCCTATTATGTTATTATTATTATGCCTATTTGTAATTTTTATGTGTGTATTGTGTTTTTTGTATGATTCATTTCTATTATGATATTATTATGTAATTTGTGATGTATTTCGATTATGTTGTAATTAATGATTTTGTTTTGATGTGATACTGATGTAATTCTATGGACTTCAATGTCTGCAAATAAATGATTATTTATTTATTTATAGGAACGATATTTAGATTTTCGAGGGCGAGCGAGAGCGTTTGCCTTTGATATTTATGAAAACAGATGGATAGAGAAACTCATTAAATTTTGCGATTACCATCCTAGTGCAGTTTGGTTGATTACCATCTGTCTAGTCTCGACCTTGGGACATAGAAGTTTAGTAATCACCAAGGAGCCGTATTAGCCGCAGAACCAATTATAGTTGTTTTTGAGTGGAGACCGCGATTCGGCAAACGTAAAGTAAGACGCCCTCTGGCTAGGTAGACCAACGATCTTCGCAAGGGTGGCTGGTAGCAGCTGGATCAGAGATGCCGAGAATCGAGTTAACCGCTCAACTGTTGATCGGCCTTTTAAAGGCCGATAACAATTAAAAATCTATTGTATCTCGTTAATGACAGTTGGAGGTTTAAATGGCGTGCAATTGGAGAGGCCTATGTCCAGCAGTGGACTACTCTCTGATAATAATGAATAATCAAGGCATATGTTTAGAAGGGAACCTCTTTCGACAGAAAATATTATGATGATTAATCACGATGGAACTTTTGTGGGAATAGTGCATTGTAGGATTCACTAAATGTTTATTCAAATGAAAAATCTACAATATTTTTACTCAAAATACAATAATAGAAAGACCCTGTTTTCTCTAATCAATTTGGTACAGAAAGAAAATGAGTATCTACCAATTTGTCAGTTAACGGCAAATTGTCTACATTGATCCGATTCGGTCCACCGTTCATAATGGTCCTCTTGATCTTACAAATTGCCAATTATGTTTACACGATTGTAATGAAACCCTTTGGCCCTGTGTCTTTTTGAAATTAAAAATGGCCAATTTTCTATAGAATCGATAGAATCTTCGCTAGGTACGTGATATTTATAGATGTTTAATTGTTTATCTTTAACATTTGTGCTTATTTGATTGTTTTGAGTAGAATTACTCAAATTAGTTTTGACAAATATCAATTTAAAAAAAATCTAAGTATGTAATTATGAATCTATGTTTTCATCACAAAGGCTATGATTGAAAATTGAATTTGTTTTTTTAAATCGAAATTCATTGATATATCAGGCCCAGTTTACCCCTACGTGTCCCAATTACGTAGGATAGAATGGACAAAAAAATTAACAAACTGAACGTGTCATGAAATTCTGTTTGTTGTCATACGTAATTGAGACATGTAGAGGCAAACTAGACATACCCTTTTATATATTTGCGGTAGCAAATATATATTAAATGTGAACCGTGCACAATGTCAGCAAACTCAATACAAATTGTCAAAGCAACTTTCTTAAGCCCCAAACGGACTCAAATTGAGAAACCCGAACGCGTAATAAGACGAATCGGAGGTCTTATTCACATCATATTGGCTTCGAAAACCAACAATGCGTTAGTTAGACCTTTTGGCCTATGAGGGATTCGGATATCGACCGCTGTCTCATATGTAACAATGAAAAATTGTTTGGGTTTGTGGTTGAAAAGTTTATTATAAATATGAAAATACCAACTTTATTATTACAATTTATCCTAACTTATATACATATGCTTATAAGTCCTCCGACGTGTCCGTCTGTATTTCTGTTCGCGATGAGCTCAAAAACGACTGCACCGATTTTCATGCTGTTTTCACCAATAGATAGAGTGGTTCTCGAGTAAGGTTTTAGTAAACATATAATAACCGACATTCACGCGGGTGAAGCCGCGGGCATCAGTTAGTAATATTATAAATGCGAAAGTGAGTTTGTTTGTTACACTTTCACCCTGAAACGGCGGGGCACACGGGTAGACCATGACCTGGAATAGGACATAGGATACTTTATATCCCGATACTTCCATGGGATCGAGACTTACGCGGGATATATATATATAATATAATATAATATTTAATTTAATATTGTATTTTCGAAAATGAGTTTGTTTGTTTGTTTGTTATGCTTTCACGCTAAAATTGCTGAACGGATTTAATGTTTGGCACATGGGTTGACCTAGACCATGACCTGGAATAGGACATAGGATACTTTATATCCCGATACATCCATGGGATCGAGACTTACGCGGGATATATATATATATATATATAATATAATATATAATATTTAATTTAATATTGTGTATTCGAAAATGAGTTTGTTTGTTATGCTTTCACGCTAAAACGGCTGAACGGATATAATGTTTGGCACATGGGTAGACTTAGACCATGACCTGGAATAAGACATAGGATACTTTTTATCCCGATATTCCCACGGGATCGAGACTTACGCAGGTGAAACCGCGGGGCGCAGCTAGTTTATAATTTTGAATACAATAGTGGAACTAAATAAGGCAGTCTAGTTGCCACAAGGCATTCTCTTGCTCAGCCAGTCAACCTTTGGGTTTACAATAAAACATAACAGACAAGCCTTACAATTTATAACTGATATAGTTATATGTTTAAACTGTGTTTGTTAGTTTTATAAATCCAACATTGAATATCGTAGTTACTAACCGAGAATCGAACAGAATTTTGAATCCGTCAAAAAGATTGAACGAAAATGTCTTTTTTATATCAAAACAGAAAGCCTGGTGTAACGAGATTTTATTTTTAGATGCCCTCGTTTTTTCGAAAAGAGGTTTCATGGCTTAAAAAGATTTTTAACAAAACAGATTTAGTAATATGTTACCTACCTGGTTATATGTAATGAATTCCATCAAAATGCGACAGCATTGCAATGCACCAAATTGGCATTGCTTGAACCGAATTACAGTGAATAGCATTGAGTTTAAATGTGCTCAGCGTGATGTATTGCCAGCTTCAAGCTTACACATTGTTCCTAACATATTACCTACCCCTTATTTAGGTAATAACGTTACGTGTACGGTACAAGTAACTGAGGTATCGTTGCACGTTGGTACACGGTTACCAGCGTGCAATGTTACCTTATAGTTACATTACATAATACATACATAATCTCACGGGTTCTTCGCATGGGCGTAGGACAATACTACTGAACGCCACCCGCTCCTTACATACTCCTTTTGCTTCGTTTTCGTTCATACACGCACGTCAGTTGTGAGTAATGTGCACCTGACCTTTCTAAGGAACATCACCAATGATTTTAAAATAGACTGTTAAAATTCAGGTAAAACTGAAACCTATTCAGTATTCATTGAAAATGGAATTACATTTTATTATTTTTAGCGAGGCGGCACCCAAAAAGGCCGAACATCACCACTTCCCGGTATTACAGCTAAAAGGAAAGTGTGAAAATTGCATGGAGTGTTTCACAATTTAAATAGCATTACCGTCAACATTTTTTTCTATGAAAAGGGCGTTATTTCATTTTGCTTTGCTTTGAACCATCGATGAAAATATGGATTTTACGTAAAGTCATTTGTGAATAACTGGTTCTTGCTTTTTGTCTATTCCAGACATCCTGTGTTTCTATTCTAGCGAAACATCGAGATTTACTTATTATATGTAACTTTAATATTAATGTTTTGTATACCTTTTAGAATATTTTTTCTAAATGATGGTAAAAACCACACCATAATCCGTTGCGTAGTGTAGAAGAACAACGCTGTCACACTGACAGACACGAAAAGCGACTTTTATTCATAATATGTATATAGAATATAGATATGTAGGCGATATAGATATAGCAGGGGAGTATTCAAACAGCTCTGGTGAGAGAGAGAGACAGAGCTAGACAAGGCCGCTAGCACCATCCCGTTTTCGCAGTGGAATAATGATGGCGTTAATACTTCATAATACTACCCCTGATCTTACAACCAACCAAGCCAACTTCGAAATGTTTGTATGCTACAATTCGCTTGAACCGTATATCAATGGTTCGATAACACGATACTGTAGGTACACGACTAATGCATTACGTATATCGCTCGACGAAGCCTTACTAATACATGTTCTAGGTGTTTATACGTACATTAGTACGAGTAATTCGTAATAGGATTATTTCTAAAGCGAAATGAAGGTCGTTTGTTGTAATTAGCGTATTTTTCATACGATTTATATGGTTAAATTTGTCGCTTATCTGAGGCCTAGACAAAGTGACATTCTATTAGCGATAACGATGATGGAAAAGGCAAAAATGTATAGGACTGACATAAGCTATCAAAAAGCTTATGTTATCCTGTTGAAAGTCGTTATAGAAATACGAAACGCTTTCGAAGCGATTGTCACTTGTTTAGTAGGCCCTCTGGAGAGGAGAAGAATTAATGATAGCTACCTACATAGTATGGTTATGGTTGGTAGTTGTTTTTTTTTTGCAGACTGACAGAAGTGGTAACTGCCCTCTATGGACTGCAGATTCATACCAGAGGAATATCTCAGATGTCTATATACCTGTATGATGTTAAAAATGCCTATGATGACCTCTTCACAAAGAACTTTTTGACATACTACTTCTAAAATTGGTTATCAATCAGACAGATATAAACGATTTTGATGAAAATGTACGATGAACGATAAAAAAGGCGCTTACGGGACCCTATTACTAATAATAGGGTTTCGTCAGTGCCGTTTGGGCAAGGACCCCTGAAAAGGTACCCAAACATCTCATAAATTCTCATCATCTTTATTTACATCTTATTTATTCATTCATAAATATTTAATGCTTGCTTTGAGTAAATATGCGAACAAGTAATTTAAAAAAAATAGGTACCTCTATATCTTTCTAGAAGTGTGATAAACGAGGTGCTTTTAGATAGTTAATAGATACAGGCGTGATTTTGCGGAAATCCATTATAAAATACAATAGACGTAGTATATTTAGTAACCTGTTCCGCTTAACTATTCTTCAAGAGTCATAAAAAGTCAGTGATTCTGGTCATAGCAACATATGTTTAGAACTATGGTTTGGTATGTTGAAATAAGATACTAATCAGGTAGGAATAGGCAGACGTGAAGGATTGATTTACATTCACGTTTCAACTATTATGAAATTCAACACACTAAATAAGTAATTTACTCATAATGACAATTTTGTAGAACAAGATTTTGAACAAGCCAATTGCTTTTTAACCACTATGAATTCTAGCTTCAAGCTGCTTATTACGTATAGAGAATTTCTAAAAGAACAAAAAGCCTTAATAACACTGCAGTATTTTAATGACTTCACTAAAACTATTGCTACAAAACAGTTACTACAAAATAAGACACTGAAACAACGTGAAAACTACGCTAACAATAGCTAATTAAATCTCATAATTAATGTAACATCGCACAATATAATGTGCTTAAGGATTAGGTTTCATAATATTAAAGACATTATAATCTAAACTCTCTGCTAGGTACAAATACTTTCATTTGGTGTGAAGCCCAAACGTGTCTTAACGCGTTAGAATGTGAAGTAAATACGTAGCATTATAAATTATTATTTGCATACATTTATTGCTCTGTTTGGAAGGTGGTTTTGGTATTTAAAAAAAAAAACAAAACAAAAAAGGACTACTGTACTAAAAACCAAAAGACAAAAAGTACTTCTTTAATAATAAGAGAAAAATAAAAAAATTAAAAAATAACTTTAATTTCGGGAGTCGGTGTCTTTGCTTTTAATTTTAGTTTTTGGCCACCGACTTCCGAAATTAAAGTTATTTTTTAATTTTTTTATTTTTCTCTTATTATTAAAGAAGTACTTTTTGTCTTTTGGTTTTTAGTACAGTAGTCCTTTTTTGTTTTGTTTTTTTTGAAGTCGGTCAATTTTTTTTAAAAAGTTTTATTATTTTTCCATTTTTTGTGTAATTTGATTTTTGTAATCATGGGTAGACCAACTAAAGGAGCCACCCGCATGAAGAAAAACAGAATTAAAGAGACTAATACTGCTGAATAAGAACGCCTATCTAAGAATCGCAAACGGAGTGCTATGTCCGGTTCCCAAGAATCACCGTTAGCTTGTCATGCTAGGTTATCTCAGATGAGAAATTACATGCATTCTCATTTGTCACAGGAGTCGCCAAATGATAAATGATAAGATCTGCCGACTCAATCTTATTCAAAAACGATTAAGTGGCGAGTCGTCTGAACAGCGCAAGTATCGTTTAGATGTTATACGAAACCGGCTGGCTAATGAGACTCCCGTGCCTTCTCAAGAATATAAGGGTGAACACTATACATTTGCTTACACTGTATAGTTCCCCTCATCATCATATTATAAGGTGACCATAATCAGATCTGTAATGTCACTTACAACCTATATGGTTGCAAAGTTCTTATCAATATAAATGAATTAAGTCCAAACACAAGGTAATTACTGTGAACCGTTGAGGAGTTCCGTTAATCGTCCTTCGTCTTCATCATCAGACCCTTAACGACAGTCACAACCCATCCAAGTGTAAGGTTCTTATCAATACAAATTAATCAAGCCCAAACACAAGATATCTGCTGTAAACCACTGAGGAGTTCCCTCGACTGTCTTTCGTCTTCATCATCAGACCCCTAACGACAGTCAGAACCCATCAAAGTGTAAAGTTTTTATCAATACAAATTAATCAAGCCCAAACACGAGGTATCTGCTGTAAACCATTGAGGAGTTCCCTTGACTGTCTTTCGGCTCCATCATCAGATCGACTCCAGGCCTTCATAAAATTGTAGTGCTGTAAAATACTTAATGAATAAATTAAGGAATGCACTAGTTGCCCTTACGATTTTTGAAAGTTCCCCTCGATTTCTCTAGGATCCCATCATCAGATCCTGACTTGGTGACAATGGGACCAACTCAGAAGTATAAGCTTTTGAACAAAAAAAGAATTTTTTAAATCGGTTCACAAACGGCGGAGTAATCGGTGAACATACATAAAAAAAAAAAAAAAAAAACAATCATCCCGAACATAGTACCTCCTCCTTTTTTGAAGTCGGTAAAGATAACAACTGTGTTTAGACAGACAAATGTTTGAATGTGTTTAACTTATCATGCATAACAAAACCAGATTATAATGTTTCCACTCCTGGGACATAGACCTTCTAAAGTAAGGTAAGAGGAGTGGGCCGTAATACACTGCGCGAGCCCAGTGCGAATTGGTAGATGTCACATGTTTACAACTTTTTTTGGTTCTAGAACTAGGCCGGTTTCCTCACGATGTTTTCCTTCGCCGTGTTTGAGAATGTGTTTACTACAAATTATATCTTAAAATCTCATTTAATTCAACGAATGTAAAAAGGAGGTGGGCTAAAAGAACTATTGACACATTTTTCCTTTTCTTAGTGTCGCTGGCATGACGTATTTCTTGAAGGTCCAAAACCATCAAACGTCTCAATTAATTTGGATAGGAAACGCTGCTTGCATTTAGTTTCTAAAATAAAATATAATTCACGTGTAAAAGTGTTTGCACAAACCATACTGACAGAAATGAAATCCTTTATCATTTATAATTCGTGAAACAAAGTAATGAGTTAAGTTTCAAAACAGCAAAGGGCCAATTCCCGTATAATCTCAGTGTCAATCTGTCAAAAATACCACTAATTAACGTACATTTTTTACAAGTTTTTGTCATGGATTTTGAACATTATTAATTACGGGAATCGGCCTTCTGTTCTGTTTTTAAATTCACAAGTTTGCAAAACAATTTTTCGATAGGCTGATTTGATTGATTGATTCGTTCTCAATTCAAGTTATGAACGAACAACATGGTTCGTGGGACTAGGTGCGGTAAAACGTCAATCAAAGTGGAACGCGTTCTGGACAGCTTACGGCTAGCCAGTAAAATATGATCTATTTCTAACATCTATACTTTTTATAGGTCGGTAACTAGGTATGTAAAGTATCTAAATATGTATTTATGATGTGGCTAACCGAGTTACGCGTAGTGATGGGTCGAGTGAATTGTATCCGTCTAGAATATTCTACAATATTGTTTTCAACGAAGAATATTCTCGGAACATGGAGGATTTAAAATTGAAATAACAAGAAATTCTTTTTTTTATGAAGCTGGAGAATTTGTGAGAATTTTCTTGGAAACGTTTTCGAGACTGTTCTTCATAAGTTAAATTATTTTGACATCATCTTTTTAAAACGGTAAGATGAACTCAAAACAATTACTATAAAAATAGATCGATACAAGGGAGACATCTAATTTTAAACTCTCACCAAAAGAATATTCTCGAGAACTTAACAGCAAAATTCTCGCTAGGACAATATTCTCCGGAATCACTGCGTAAATGCAAACGTCTATAGTCAATTTTGAGGTTTGAGAGTTAAAATTGAAAGGCTTAATATTAGCAATCATTTAAAAGGTAAATGAATCGTTTAACTTAATATTCGAAAATACGGTTTTTCATATAAGCACTAACACAATAAAGTCATTAAAGAAAATTAACTTGCAGCATCCTATATTTGGAGAAAGATGGACTAATAGCACCTTGCATTTTTTGTCACTAGGGGCCGTATTACGACGTATTAATGCCACTATTTTTCCAGTGTGAGTGAGAGACGGAGCTATACAAGGCCGATAGCACTATCCTTTTTTCGCACTGGAATAATGATGGCATTAATACTTCATAATACGGCCCCAATAAATGACAATAGTGTCGACGCTTGGGTTTCATACCTGTATGACCGCGGACGGGCCGCGCGCGGACCAAAAACTATTGTAGTTAATTAGAAAGTCCTTGAAGAATTAATGGGATCATATTATTATTATTACCATGACTGAAAGGTAGGTAATTTGGATGGGTATATTTTTAAACATTAACCTCCAAATGTTCCAAATGAAAAAATACATAAAAGCAAGTCTGCCTACGTTGTGCAAATAATGTAATTCCGTACGTACATCATAATTACCACGGCCCGTGGTTTCCTTTTGTAAATATTAGATTACATAGCTCTCCGCTTACATTTCATTTACGAATCAAGGTGAAGTAAGATCCCCATTGTAACGCTTGCTCAGTTTTTTACCGAATTAAAACAAAATAAGATGTTGAAATTACATTTCTTTTTATGATATTTATTACGTGCGAATCTTCTTGGTGTTTTATATTAGAATGGTGATACGAAAGCGGAAAAATGAGTCGTATCTGTTTTGTAATAAATTTTTCGCTTCGTTTTCTCGTTTTTTTTTTTAAATCACAACGTGGAAACTCTTGGCCTTCATCTCACCAGATAAGTGATGATCAGGCCGAAGGTGGAAGCGAGCTTCACTCTGAATCCTCAACCACAGAGGAACTGACTATCTTACCTCTAACTGCCGAAATACAACAATGCTGTTAACATTGCTGTTATGGCGACAGACTTAGATATAAATGGTAGCCTGCCAGGCGGACTTAGAACAAGCTCTACCATCAACCAGACCGAGCAGAAAATTTTGGCCCCGCTGGGAATTGAACCCGGGCGGGACCTCTGGTTCTGAGACGGTCTAGTTGTAAGACCGTAGACCACAGAGGCGGTTAGAAATTTAACAAGTATTTGACAACAGTTCTTCTCTGAAATGAGATACAATGACGAGATACTTTCTTCTATTTTTTTAATACACAACAGGCATAGTGATGAGCTGATGGCAAACCTCGAGGTAGAATAAGAAGTAGGTATACATTATTATATTTGATGAAATGATGGGCAATTTATTTATTTCTGTGAATTAATATACATTCGTAGCAAAAGTGCCTATATAATAATAGTGTAATTTACATGTATAACTAATTTATTTAGAAGATTATCATATCGGCTAATGTTAGCACACTTGACAGATCGAACACAAGAGAGCACTAACTTCTATTATGTGTGAGATTGAATTGGTGCACGGTCCATACATTCATCATTGTGTATTTTTTTTGTTTCTTGACTCCTTGATACAAAGAAAAAAAAAAAGAAAAAAAGTCTTGTATAATTACTTGCATAGGCAAGGCGACCAGGGGGCCTACCACCACCGCTTACAGCAGTATTATTTTTATCTTACTTCGTGGGGGAAAGAGATGGAGCTATACGTCCTGTAGAGCTTCATCTCTTTCCTACACTGAAGTAATATTAAAATAATACTGCTGTGCTGCGATGGTGGTAGGCCCCCTGGTGGTACACGCACAGACCAAAAATTACTATACAGGTACAATATCGTACCGTGACCGCTTAAAGCGTGAACTTCATTAATGTTTGTCTCTTATAACGATCCGATCTAGATAGCACCCTTCTCGCGGAATATTTCAGAGAAGATCAACTTCATGTTCTCAGAAATTACGTATTTATAATTCACACGCCAGCAGAGCAGATACTTGTTACTTAATTCAATATCTCTGTATCTTGTGCCTGGAAGTTATTCCAGGCGAGGTCTAGCTTCATACTAAATATCTAAATCTGTTTAGTAGTTACGTTTGAATTGTTTATTTTATATATAATGTCCTTTCGTTTGATATTTTGAACCATACGTGACTCAAATCAGAAGAGCCAACATAAGAAGGTTAGTAAGAATACATGCGTCAATACTAAGTTACAGTCCAAGATATCCCGGATATCCGAGATTTCTCAAAAGAATCGTTTCAATGCAGATGGAGGCTACTGATAGAGGCGATAAGCAACGCATTCCAAATGAAGTCGTTCGTATGCTTTCAGATGCGTTCGGGTCCATTTCGGCTTCCCAGGTTGAAACGTACGCAGAAAATGTAGGCGAAAGTGTGAATGCTTACACAAGACTTTGAGAGGAAATACGTTTTCGATTCTAAGGGTCCTTTTGTCTTGAAGTACCCTTGGATGGTTGGTTGCGTGTGTCAACTTGTTTAGAAGGATTTGCATTCGATTATGGTGTCACGAGTTTACTGATACGTTGATCTGAAGATGTTTGTTTCGTCTTTTATTGACTTTTTGTGACCTTTGCCAATATTCTTACAGTGTTCCATATGTTCCCACTACTATAATTACTAATATTTTACTACTATTACTATTATAAAACATGTTGAACACACCAAACATATTTTAGACTGAATGTTCGTAAAGTTAAGGTTGAATTTTCTTTAGACTGGGTTATTTAAGGAAATCTCAACCAATTCATAGTCGACAAAGCGTCGATCATTTACAAACAATATGAAGAGGAAATCGACGAAACGCGAGATAAAGACGATTTATAATTTCGATAATGGTCCAAATATATTTCAGTGGATCTTTTAGCTCGTATCCTTACATATTATAAAACAAAGTCCTCCGCCGCGTCTGCTTGTCGTCCTGTATGCGATAAACTCAAAACTACTGAACCGATTTCCATGCTGTTTTCACCAATGGTTAGAGTGGTTTTTGAGTAAGGTTTTTAGTATATAATAAACGAAATCCACGCGGGCGAAGTCGCGGGCATCAGCTAGTAATACCATAAAACATATCAAATAACACATATTTCACAATGAATTTCCACAACTTTGAAGGCTTTTTCGAATTTCGCATACCATTTGTTTCTCTTGGGTGGTTTTAGGTCTCGTTAAGAAATGATTATTTGAAATTCTGATCCTGAGAGGATCAAACGGAGTTCTAGTTAGAATATTGTTAGGCTTTATACTTCAATTAACAATCACTGAACCACAATGTACCGTTCATTTACTAGGATCACCGTTTCAGCTTCAGTATTCATTACATACAGGGTTTTTTTAAATTAACTGGCAAAAATCACAGACGTCATGGATACTGCGAACTAATTGAGTTCAAACAAAACATGTCACAACGCGCGACACCCCTCTTGTTAATCATTAGTCATTAGTCATTTATTCATGAACAAAGTACCTTGTATCTGAATTTACACAATCACATTAATAAATATAAATATTTTACAATTATTAAATTACATAAACAATTTATAAATTACAATAACAATTCGATAACATACGTTGTCGTTGTCGCACGGTATCACTTGAAATAATTGTTTTTTTAGTGTTTTTGATTGTTGTTGTGGTTGTCGATCGTTTTTTTTTGTTTTAAATTGCCAATACTTCTCATGTCTGTGAAGTTACACCAACTAATTTAATTTAACCCTGTACCTATATCGAAGAAACTTGATCCTTTTCAAATTCAGTATTTTATATTTCAGACGTCTACGGCGCTTATCCTTCTCCTTCACTTATCTCTTCACACAGTCGACGAAGGGCACGCTATAAATCCAAGTAAGTATAAAAGTACTCCCACTGTACGAGTCATGTATCGTACATGGCACGCGCGCATTGCATAGATCAGCACTTTTCCGTCGCCTTACACAAATCATAGTGTAACGCGACAGTACACAATCAGCGTTCATAGTCAGCGGTACTCATTCACACAACATTCATATAGCATTAGTTACTGGTAGTTAAATATATTCAGTAAACCATCATCTTTGGCTATCCGTGACTTATCATTTCAAGCTATCATCCAAGGTGTGTGTGACCCATTCAGCAGCGCATACATCTTTTTGGTCCTTCGAGCCTAAAGGTTATAAGTGTTCCGCATTCGTTTGTGCGGGGGCGATTCGGTTGGACTGGCCGACCAGAAACAGCATTTCACCAGCTCAACAGGGAAAGCACCTGGACAGAGGAGACGGACCGTGGAGATCATTGCACCGGCAGTGGCAGCAGCAGATACAAGAGATTACCGAAGCACATCAACAGTATCGTCAGGAACAGATTTGGTGACTCGTAGTATTTAGCATTAATTTTTCCATCATGGAGGGAGTTATTCAAACTCAATATCAAGTCATGGAGGCAATGCATAAACTTCTGGTTAATTTCAAAAAAGACGGAGGAAGCCGTAAAACTCCAGACAGTGTGCAGAAGAAAATTGACCTTCTCGACAAGTATTGGGCAGAAGTTCAGAATAACCACGAGAAGATCCGCGAGCGCGAAGATCCTTCTCATCAATACTTTGTACAAAATTCCCATGAACAGACAAGACAATTTTACAGAAGCACAAGGGAATTCTTTATCAAGTATTTAACTCAAGAGCAAAAACCAGCTTCACCCGTATTAAAGCCGTCAGCCTTTACGTTCGAGCTGGCACCGTCGACCTCGCAGTCATCGGAACCAAAACTCCTTCAAGAGCAAGGTGCAGGTGGAGCGGAACGCGGTAACCAATCACCGCTTTCAATAAAGGTGCCGGAAATAGCGGAGATCGCGAGTAACAGCAAAACAGATGAGATGCTACGCAAACAAAGGAGCAATATCAAAGCGTTCCAAAGAACCGCATCAAACATCAAAGTGGACCTCCTCAAAGAAAATTGGCAGTTTGAAGACGCTTTAAAGGTGTTAGAGTCAAGGTGGAAAGCAGTTGATTCACTTTATTGGGACCTTGATAGCTTGCCCAATGAAGCCGACGTGCAATATGAGATGTCTTACAACACGTGCGAACTCGTTTACAACCAAATGAAAGCAACCATCAACTCCAAAATGTGGTCAGTTACTCACCGAGAAAGGTCGACGCCGAAAATCGAAATTCCAACCTTTAGTGGTAACTACGAACACTGGACAGCATTCAAAGACTTATTTGTTGAGACCATCCATTCTAGTCCATCTCTTTCTAACGCACAGAGAATGCAGTTTCTCAAAAGCAAAGTGAAAGGCGAAGCCGAGAAACTCATTCAGCATCTATCGATCAGCTCGGAAAATTATGAGACTGCATGGGAAATTCTCAACCGCAGATACAATAACAAGAAACTGATCCTCACGTCACATCTCAATTCATTGCTCAGTGTTCCTATCACTCAACATTTATCAGCAGCATCAGTCAAAAAACTCCACGATACGACAAAAGAATGTATCAATGCGATCAAGAACCTTGGTGTAGACACATCATCGTGGGACCCAATATTGGTACACTTGCTTTCCCAAAAGTTGGATACGTTGACTCATAACGACTACTTAGAGTCACTGGCGGAGCCGCGTGAGCTACCCAACATAGTAGATTTTCTGGATTTCCTAGAAGGAAAATTTACATCATGGGAATCATCTCGCCGGAGGCCAGAAACAGCAAAAACATCTCAGTCGGAGCCTGCACAGACAAACAAGAAATTTCATTCTTATAAAGCATTCAGCGCAAATCAGAACAAAATTAATAAGTACAAGTCCAATTTATTGACAAAAGACAATGAAAGTGCAACAAACTGTCCACATTGCAATCTAGAGCACAGGTTGTTTTCGTGCAAAACATTTCTCGAATTACAGCCTGACGCAAAACGGAAGGCAGTTGCGAAATACAATTTATGTAAAAACTGCCTAAACGTACATACGAATAGTAAGGAATATATGTCAAGAAAAACATGCCGCGTCTGCAACTCAGATCATAATACATTGCTTCACGACGCTTACGGCAAAGTGGGTGGACAGAAATCAAACAGCAATTCAGTGCAGCAAACAGCAGCAGGCACTGATAGCAAGAAAACAACAAGTGACAGCAGCAATCACGTGTCTCAAGAAGATGTATCAGAAACTCTGCTTACCACAGCATTGATCAAAGTACAAGCCTACGATGGGTCCCTGATAACTTTACGAGCGCTCCTTGATCAGGGTTCACAAACATCCCTGATAACGGAAAAAGCAGCGCAAAAACTACGGTTACCGCGTGGCCGCTGCAAAGGTGTCATATTCGGTGTCGGGGCGAAAGAAAATAATTGCAAAGGGGTCATAAGAATCACGTGCCGAGCCATTCACGGTGATTATAAATTTGACACCGATGTTTTCGTTATGCGCAATTTGATCAATAATTTGCCTAATAAGACATTCACGAAACCAAAATCATGGACATTTATCGAAAAAATCACGTTGGCTGATCCAGATTTTCATGAGAGTCGTCCTGTAGACATTTTACTCGGGGCTGAGATATACTCAAACATAATCCAAGAAGGTATCATCAGGCACGAAAAATCACAACCTGTCGCACAGCGAACACGTTTGGGCTGGATTCTATGTGGAAACGTGCAAACAACATTTCAATGCAACGTTGTGATGAACAACATCGAAGACATTCAACAGTTTTGGACAGTAGAAGACATAGCAGAAAACTCGGGAGTGTCACAGGATGATCTAGATTGTTTGCAGCACTACAAGAACACAACAACTCGTAACGAACAAGGTCGTTACATTGTTGAGCTACCGTTCGAACCAAACTTTCAAGAAAAGCTAGGAGCTACGAAACCCATGGCTATGGCACAATTCAGGCAACTTGAGAGAAAATTTTGCAAACAGCCACACTTAGCAGAAGCATACAGACAGTTCATTCATGAATATCAAGCACTGAATCATATGGTCGAGTGTACTAGTAACATGACACCGACTTGCTTCTTACCTCACCATTGTGTTCAGCGCGCCGATTCCACAACTACGGCGTTAAGAGTAGTATTCAACGCATCGGCGAAAACATCCACGGGCTATACTTTGAACGACCTCATGAAGCGTGGCCCGAACTTACAGCAAGACCTCATGTCATTGATCTTGCGATGGAGGCAATATCAGTTCGCGTATACAGCGGATATAGAAAAAATGTATCGACAGATACTTTGCAACACTGAACATCAAACCTATCAGAAGATACTATGGAGGAACTGTCCTGACCAACGTTTACGTGAATATCAGCTCACGACAGTCACTTATGGCATGAAAGCAGCGCCATTCTTAGCTATGATGACTTTGAAACAGTTGGCAGCTGATGAAGGCCACAAGTATCAGCACAGCAGGGCAGCACAAGCGTTGCAAGAAGAATTCTATATGGATGACCTTGTAAGTGGAAGCTTCACGTTGTCGTCAGCCAAACAACTGCAAGCCGATTTGATCCAGTTATTACAGTCGGGAGGTTTCAACTTACGTAAATGGTCCGGTAACAACGAAGAATTACTTCAAAACGTCAGCAGAGCGTCGTCGAATCAACCATCATTCGATTTTAAGCAAGCAGAATCAACAAAGACGCTCGGGCTGAAATGGAACCCCAATGAAGATATATTCTCGTTCGAGCTAAAAATAAGCGAATCAAAACCAACAGAAAAACATACAAAACGTACATTACTATCAGATATTTCAAAGATATTTGATCCACTCGGTTGGTTAGCTCCGGTTACAACAAAATTAAAACTTTTATTCAAGCAAGTTTGGCTGTCTAACATTAAATGGGACGACCAGCTTCCGGTTGAAATAAGCAACGAGTGGGAAAAACTTAAAACAGATCTACAAAACATCAGCCAGTTTAAAATTCAAAGATGGTATCAAATAGGAGAGCATGACACAATTCAACTGCACGGCTTCTGCGATGCATCAATGAAAGCGTACGCATGTGTCGTGTACTGTAAACTTGATACCAACATTACACTCGTCGCTGCAAAAACAAGGCTTGTACCAGAGAACAAAAAACTCACGTTACCACGTCTAGAGCTATGTGGGGCGCATCTACTTACAACACTTATGAGAAAAATACAGCAAGCCCTTAACGGACGCAAAATCAAGGTTTTTGGTTGGAGTGACTCCACTGCAGTTTTAGGTTGGATTCAAGGCAACATCAACCGTTGGACACCATTCATAGCGAACAGAGTCAAACAAATCAAAGACATCATACCTTCAGACAATTGGCATTACATAAAATCAGCTGACAACCCAGCTGATTGTGCTAGCCGTGGCATCACAACAGAGCAATTGAAGCAACATAATCTGTGGTGGAGCGGCCCGCAATTTCTCCCTGGATTCGATGAGTCATCAGTAGCTGAGAAATGCGTCTACGTCACGGATCAAGAGGAGCGGAGATCAAAACAAAGCAACGCCACAGTTCGTCAACCTCAAAACGTTGATGTCATAGAATCCATACTACACAGATACAGTAATCTGACACGCGCAGTGCGCGTGCTTGCATGGGTGTTACGTATCATACGACGTCACAGCGAGCGATCTGCTTACCTGAATGGAAATGAATTAGAACAAGCAAAACATATGATTATAAAATATGTACAAGAAACTCAATTTTCTGAAGAAATAAGCAAGCTGCAAAAACAGGAGCATGTACATAACAAAAGTAAAACTTTGTGCCTCAACCCATTTTTGGACAAGGATGGACTTTTGAGAGTGGGAGGCAGACTCAAGCATGCGAATATTGACGAAGATATGAAGCATCCATTGATCATACCACACAGCAGCCACGTTACTGAGCTTATTATCGACCAAGCTCACCGCCGCACGTTTCATGCTGGGGCTCGGACGACACTCGCAAATATCAGACAAAACTACTGGATATTAGGCGGTAACAGAGCTGTAAAAAAGCGCTTACATGCATGCATTACGTGTAAGAAGCATAAAGCTGACATACAAAAGCAAATGATGGGGGACTTGCCTGAATCTCGGAGCAATCCTTCACGTCCTTTCCAGCACACCGGCGTTGACTTCACAGGTTACGTTGACGTGAAACTCAATAAAGGGCGTGGAGTCAAGACAAATAAGGGATACATCGCAGTGTTCGTGTGCATGGTGACCAAAGCTGTGCACCTCGAACTCGTATCAGACTTGAGCTCATCAGCATTTTTAGCAGCTCTAAAACGCATGTCATCACGTCGGGGCAAACCTCATCACATATACAGCGACAATGGCACCAATTTTGTTGGAGCAAACAAATTACTTCAGCAAGAATTGGCAGAACTGCGCAAAACATTCAACGACGAATTTTATACAGAGATCAATGAGTTGGGAATACTGTGGCATTTTAATGCCCCCGCCTGGCCAAGCGCAGGAGGCCTATGGGAAGCAGCGGTAAAAAGTCTGAAGCATCATCTTCGACGTGTAGTTGGCGAGCAAAAGCTCACGTTCGAGGAATACAGTACTCTACTGGCTCAACTCGAAGCATGTCTCAACAGTCGGCCGCTTTGCGCACTTACAGAGGACCCAGATGATTTGAATTATCTAACTCCTTCACACTTTTTGAGTAGCGGCCCCATACTGACTATCTTAGATACCGAACAAGATGAAAGAACAAGGTGGAATCGAACACAGAAAATTTTCGAAGATATTTGGAAGAGGTGGCAATCCGAGTATCTCGCGGTACTCACCACAAGAAGTAAATGGAAGAGACCTCACAAAAATGTTCGAGTAGATGACGTTGTCATCATTCATGAGCCTAACCTCCCCGCGGGAAGATGGGCTCTAGGCAGAGTCACTGAGATACATCCCGGTACCGATGGATTGGTCAGGGTTGTCACCCTGAAAACAAAAAATGGGTACCTCAAGCGCCCAGTGATTAAACTGTCAGTGCTGGTATCTGACCCCAAATCAACTACATCAAACGAGCAGGAAGGGAAAATGTCAGACAGCCAAAATGCCAAAACCAACCAATCGAAACGACGACCTGGAACGGCGTCTAATCTGATAGCAACTCTCGTTACACTATTTCTCTTCATGACATCCGTCTTCGGCCACGAACAGTCAGCATCTCCATATACTTTGACAACAATACACAAAGCACTCTATTTTGACCGAATCTCAAACATGCAGTTCATTCGCGACGAATGGAAACTCATTGTGTATTACGACATGAACCCTTATTGGGACGGTTCGGCAACCTTCGACAAATACCTCAGACAAATAAACAGCGTATGTGATGGAGGATCAAACAAAGCACTATGTGACATCATCCTACTGCAGCTACGTCACTCTCATGACGAACTGAAGTACTACAATGGAATGTTACTGAATCAGCACTTCGAAGAGCGAACACGACGGCGGCGAGGCCTCATCGACGGTGTGGGTTACGTTGCCAACAGCTTATTTGGAGTTTTAGATCAACGTTTCGCTGATCAATACAAGCAAGATATTTCGCTTATAAAAGGAAATGAAAATCACTTGGCACTCTTGTGGAAAAACCAGACCTCGGTAGTAGAAGCAGAATATAATCTACTCAAGAGAACTGAAGAGTCAATCAATCGGCAGCACAAGGCCATCAATCAACATTTAAACAATTTAACGAAGGTCACCAATATGTTGAACAAAAATTTGCAAGAACAAGAAGTTATGAGTGAGCTAGCACTGTCCACCATCATAGCGACAAATATGCTCACGAAGCTAAAATCCATTCAAGACACAATAATCGACACAATAACAGACATCCATCATGGAATGTTCAGCGTCCATTTACTATCGCCGAAGCAATTACGAGACCAACTCAGCATAATCTCAGGACAACTATCGCGAGAGTTATCCTTACCGATAGAAAACATACAGACTGAACTACCAAAAATATACCACCTTCTGAAGGTCAGAACAAGGGTAACAGAGCAGTACCTCATATTCGAAATTAGAATACCACTGATCAACAGAGAGAGTTACGACCTATATCAACTCACATCAATACCACAACAACATGGAAACACTACAGTCGCCGTCGTGCCGATATCAGATTACATTGCGATTAACTTACGCAAAGACACCTATCTGGCAATGACGGCGAGAGACATACAACAATGTGTCCAGTACGACGAGTCTACTCGCCTCTGTCACTCCCGAAAACCCATTTTTCAATTTAAGTCAGAAGACAGCATGTGTATCAAAGATAAGGGCACAAACAGATGTCTTACAAACATAGCAGCATGCCGCAATAATTGGATAGAATTGAACAAAATAAATACTTACCTTTATTATTGTTGCGGGCAGTGCGCACTTCGTGTCATATGCGAGCATCAGATTACCGCAATACAAATCACTAAGGCCGGGGTCATAACACTAGATTCAGATTGCGTAATTAAAGGGGAAGACTTCACCGTTTTTTCGCACAAATTGGGATACTCAGAAATAAAAACTGCGGTTGACTTGGAATCACCTCAAATCGCACCTATCAACCACATCATCAACGTCACCTTGCCACTATTTGAAATCAACATCACTGATCACGAAACCTCATTGCGGTACATCAAAGAACAGATTGAGCAGATGAAATCAGAAAACGCCTTGAACTCAGGAATTTCAAGCCACGATATCCATCAATATTCAGCAATTTACGTGTTGTTGTCGGGCGCTGTACTAGCAGTCGCAGTGTATCTGTGTCGATGGATTTGCCTTCGGCGGCAGAGGAGCGCCAACTTACAGTCGGACTCCGAGACGCAGCACACGGCCCCCGTCGTCGATCCGACGCCACGCACTCGAGAGCCGAAACAGCCACGAGAAGAGGCGGTTGAAGTAAGAAACTTTTCAAGCTTACTCAGTAGCATCAAGCGCCACAAGAAGATACCTCCTGCATTCGCCGCACCGGTGTCTGGTGACAGTGACTAATGTTAAGTTATGTCTAACAATAGATATAATTCATGTATTGTAACTTGGGTCAAATTTATAAGTTTAGCATTTAAGCACTCTGTAAAATCATTCGCATCATCCACTGGCATCTCTCTCGCCCGGGAATATGTACGAGTCATGTATCGTACATGGCACGCGCGCATTGCATAGATCAGCACTTTTCCGTCGCCTTACACAAATCATAGTGTAACGCGACAGTACACAATCAGCGTTCATAGTCAGCGGTACTCATTCACACAACATTCATATAGCATTAGTTACTGGTAGTTAAATATATTCAGTAAACCATCATCTTTGGCTATCCGTGACTTATCATTTCAAGCTATCATCCAAGGTGTGTGTGACCCATTCAGCAGCGCATACACCCACTTTGTTAGCTTATTATCATTTTGTTTACTGCGACCGTAATTTGTAACTTTTGTGGCATAATAAACGGGATTTTCGCTTCTTTGAATGTCATAAACCTTAATCTCGGGGCCTTCAAATTGCCTGTCCATTTAGCCTGCGCAGGATTAAGTTTTTTCTTTGATATCGTTATTAATTTGGAATAAACCGATCAAAGCTAATGATGTAGTTAAATTAGAAAAAATGTCAAAGGTCGTTCTTTCAGTAAAACACTAACAAAACTATATTTTTTTACTCTTCTTTGGATGAATTTTATTATGTTATTATAAAAATTCTAGGAACTCACATAATAATTATACTTAGAAAGAAACATGTATAATATGTACAATTATAAAACATTTTTTTTTTTAAGTGGAAGTTTTCTTTGGGCATCGAAAAATTCGTCTGTACCCGGATTCTGTACCCAAAGAGTAAAGGGGGACCCTATTACTGTCCGTCCGTTCGTCTGTCACCAGGCTGTATCTCATGACCTGTGATAGTTAGACAGTTGAAATTTTCACAGATGACGTATTTCTGTTGTCGCTATAACAACAAATACTAAAAAAACAAATATTTAAGGGGGCTCCCATACAACAAACGTGATTTTTTTGCCGTTTTTATAGATAATGGTACCGGAACCCTTCATGCGCGAGTCCGACTCGCACTTGGCCAGTTTTTTTATTGTCAAGAAAATCGGACTCCAAAATATCCCTGCTCACCTATGTTTTAAATTGCTCAATTTACTATCAAAAAGAAAATATTTTCTAATCTTTATATTCTTAATCTAAGGCATTCAATATTGCTTCAAAAGATACAAAATACAATTTGATTAAAAGAACGTTGAGTTCATTATTTTTCCGCCGAGCAATATTGGCTTTAAAAATTAGTATTCTATTGAAAGTATCAGTTATTTTATTTTTTATCAACATTAGATAACGACTTATTTGTGTAGGTTTTTTACTAATATTCACCGAAAAAGCAGCTGTGTGTTACGTTTTTGCTTGTAAAGTGCTCTCGAGCGAAATGGGTTATTTTGTCGTTTTACAAACTTGCCGGGATGCGGCACCTTGCCAACTAGCAAAGTTTTTTTGATTGACATAAGGCGAATATCCATCTCGAGAGCCAACTGCCAGAGCATTCAGGGACATCTTCAGTGCAGTGGGTCCAACTTGGTTTCCAAGACATTTGCTTTTTGCAGCACATCAATTGAGGTGATATCAAGTAAACCTTAAAAAGATTTTCAACTTTTGCAATGAACTTTGTGCTCAAATTCTAGTTTGTCGCAGCTCTAAATTCAGTGACACAATGTGATGTCTCAAAAAGTATTTATTTGGAGGTTTATACGTGTCCCGGAAGACCGAGAGCGGTAACGAACCGGATTTACGTTTATCGATTTTCTATTGAGCAGCTCTTGCTTCAGACTTTTCGCCTGGTGAAATCAATTTCATAGCAAATCAACAGTACAAAAGTTTCTGAATTTTCTTCTTACAAAAGTGAGAAAAAAATTCTGAAATTGATAAGCTATACAGCAACAAAAAAATCGTATAGACGTCATATCAGTGATTGAAGTTAACATCAAAGAACATAAACAATGAAACATCAAACGATCATTATTTCAAACTGCTCCTTCAATAAATCTTGTGATGTCAAACAAGATTTTACGATCCAATTTTGTCTGGATTATACTCTCATCAATGTGAACTCTTTTATTGCTGACATAAAAGTCTCGTAGGAATCTTTCAATACGATGTATCGCAAATATGACAGGAACTAGATAACTCAGATTCATTGTCAAATAAGAAATGAATTATTATTATTGATGTGTACCATTCTTGCGGATTACTATTGAGTGATAGTGCATACATTTTGATTAAACAATAAGGCAGAGATCCAGTTCAGCAAAACCCTAAAAAGAATACCGAAACATAAGTAAATAGGTTACGCTTTAATTTGAGTTAGCTTCCAAATCCTAATAGATATTATAATGTAATGTATTTCCACTTTGTCCCTGCACAGGCAATGAAGTTAAAATGCAAATCAAATAAACACGCACAAATTGCTGCATCCAAAATACACGCGATACAATAAATGGGATAATGTAATAAAAGATTTAATAGCCATCAACAA
The DNA here is from genome assembly GCA_949152455.1 of Lithophane leautieri. NCBI lineage: Eukaryota > Metazoa > Arthropoda > Insecta > Lepidoptera > Noctuidae > Lithophane > Lithophane leautieri. Next base: position 12,241,460 of record OX424470.1, read on the forward strand.
TACGTACAAAATGTGCATTATGAAGTGTATTTACTAACGTTCATTTGAATAATTGTAGTCAATTTACGTTGTTTGCATTTTTATCTAAACCTAATGAGAGAATATGACCATCAGAAAATATTTAGATTACCGATTAATTTTATCCAGTATCACCACATGGAAGAGCAGAAGCGTTGTAAGCAAGTAATATTATACAGCAAAAACTTGGCTTGCTTCGAAATTGGAGAAGTTATACTTCTTGTGAACCAAGTACTAGTCCCAACATGGACAAGAATTTATCCAACGTTCAACGCGCCGTTTAAACCAAGGCGGTGGAAGACGCGACCCTATGTCAGACAGTACATTCGATTATCATCAGTAAAAATGTAGTGTACTGCCTGACGTAAGTCCGTGCCCGCCACCGCTTCGGTCTGAATGGTGCTTAAAGCTAGACAAATGTTCGATTTTCAAATCGAATCATCAATCCATTTTGCACCTTTAGTTTATCAGCCAGCGATACTAGGATACGAAAAAGTCCGGTTCATTGATATACTATATCAATAGTTCTGTTACAAATTACACTCGAGTGAGAAATTTAACCGAAACACGTTAATTCCAGCTGTAGTTGTAGGGGTATCACTGTAGTCATGTCACTGCAGTCATATCACTCGTAGTTAAAGGAAAACACTCGTAAAAGCTTTATGGTAATAGCTCTTGCCCGCGGCAACGGGTGTATGTAAGCGCGACACAATATCAACGTGCGCATGGCTCCATTGATTTCGGTAGCTTACTCCCGTGTTTGATTATTGAAATATAATTGGATTTAGTTGTGATAATTGGTAATGCAAATGGGTTAATTAACGGATTACCCACTTAATGTATATTATGAGCTTAAACACCGACATTAACCATTAGTGTACCGTGGTAAGAGCTTGTCATCTAAAACACTCTTCCGTTTTATCGTAAGCAATAAACAACCGCTTTTTTAAAAGAGATCTGAGAAAAAACATCGGAGTAAAATCTCAAGCACCGGATCATCCCGATATAATATTCAGAATTATCATTTGCACCCAGACTATTATGCTAGATAGGCGTCAGAAAATAGCGAGATGTTTTCCCCAAAAATTATACCGCAAATAAATTCGGTGTAACGCAAGTTTATCTGCAATTTTATTCAAAATAACGTCTTGAATATCTCATTTGACACCGTGGAAGATTACGGTGAACTCGTAAGTCGGCGCCAGAGAATTTTTACATAAAATATTCATCATTGCTAAAGCCCCGAATCGCGTGCTATATTCGTCACTTCTTTTTTAGACGGTTTATTTGTTCCCTCTGTTTCATTAAGCATTGTCGTTATAGCTTTTATTATATCGTTGAAAGGTAATTATGCTGTAAAATGAGGGCTTTTGTGTTTTTTGTTATTTTATTTTGAGGTGGTGAATGTCACATGTTTAGGACAATGGGTTATATTTTTTGGATTATGTGTATTTTTCTTCTTCGCAATCACGTTTTTGTTGGTCCCCATTGTGTGTGCTTTTCCCTAAAAAAAACTGGGTTTAATGTTTTTAATACGCCTCCTACTGTTTAAACTCACGATCATAATAATAAAATGATTTTATCTTTAAAATGTTCTACACAAATATTATTCTTAAGCAGGGGCGAATTTGAAGCTTTATTTTAATGAATATATACCCTGACTTTGATGGGCAAAGTTATTAGAATGATCAAGAAAATAGATTACCTCGTAAAGCCGCCCAGACGGCAAATAAGTTCCTATTTGAGGGAAATAAGGTCATTGACCATATTCTTGTCTTCGATTCAACATAAATTTCAGAAAACCTTTAATAAAAAATGGTAAGATGAGAAAAACATGTTGACGGTGAAAATAATATGACGTATTCTTGTTGGTTAACAATACAAAACTAAACACAGTAATAATCATCTTATTATCAAGATCTTACTATTATTAAGTAAGTTCTACATAATTCGTTGACGAACTTTTACAAATGATTAGAGCTAATTGATTTATAGAGGTTTCTTTGTAGTCTAGAAAAATTTAACCATGTTACTTATTCTGGAATTGTATTGTCTGTAATCAACAACTCTAAAGTTAATCCAAAAGACAACAAATTATAGGGCATTTGAACTTTTTGATTCTCTGTAAATTTCATAAGAATTTATATCATTTGCCAGGTTGCACGTGTATCCGCTACACGTCGACGTACGGCAAGGAGCGTGGCACGTTCAGCAGCCCCGACTACCCGCGCCCTTACCCACCTCGGATCGACTGCCTCCTCTACACCTTTGTCGCGGCGCCCCACGAGATCGTCGAGCTCGTCTTCACTGACTTTGACATCTTTAAAGGACATCTTGAGTAAGTTCAGAATGTTATTTGTTTTAATGAATAGAGATTGAATAATAATGATCTGATGTAATAGAAAATTAAATTCAATGTCGTTATTAATCTCAACACTACTACTTACAATAGGTATCTGATTGTCACACAATAACAGTAAATATTCTCTAAAACTTTAAGTACGGATGATTTATCCAATTCGTCATCGTCATTTTTAAATACTATCAAATTGATGCGGATGCCGACAAAAATGCAATATTATCTAACGATTGGTTCAGCCAATGTATAATGTTTTAAATTGAAACCAAAAAATCACATGGAAAAGTGGTTTCAGTTTGTGATTATGATACTGTAAACAAAAATAGCCAGTAATAATATTAGTTAATTAATAGTAATATATATTTATGGGACAGTTACGGTTTTGTTTTCATCCATTCAATAAAAAAGGCAAATTCATAATATCAACGAATCAATTGAAATTGCTTTGAAGACCGTTACAGTCACACATTTCCGTCGGTCAAATGTTACAACTTCAACAATGTTTTGCACACAATATTTCGCTTCAATTTGCGAATAAATGAACGTTGAATTTTAAATTTTCCATTTCGTGGTAATCTGAAGCCCGTATTAGGGTGGGCTACCGAAACCAATTTGTGGGTAGACTTAGGAGAGACCAGTATAAATTGGAATCTAGATCCGTAGTATGGCCATAATATTTGAGTTTTCTTTATTTGGTCAGTGTATTCAGTAACTGAACATTTGATGACTTCTAGTAAATAAACAGACATTGTAATAACTACGAACTTAATAAAACATTGAGCAGTACCATAATTATTATACTAAGTCGAAAGTTTTGCACCTTAACACTATTTTCGCAAATAAACTAAAACAGTTAGCCTCCCGAAAAGTATTCCTGATCGTGCGTAATAAAGATAAAAATAATAAAATAAATAAATAATACTTTTATTGTACAAGAAAGAAACACATAAATTATACAGTAAAAGATGATTGTACAAGTGTTTATCAAAATTAGGTAGAACAGCTGGTTCCTGAACTAAGTAAAACGATACTTGTATCTCAGGAGCCAAAGTTCCTCACAAACTATGTAACTAAATGCAATCAGGTTGAGGTGACTCAGTAATTTCAGGTATCATTATTGAGAAAAGTATTCATGAGGAGATTATTAAAATACCTTCTGTATCGTCGTAAGACAAATTCAGCAACCAATTTGTTAGCTTTGCTTTCAGTGCAAACTTGGTCAAAGACATTATACAGAAAAAAAAACATGTACCTAGTATAATATCATCAACATACATCAAAGTAATTCATTAGCTCATCTGACTCTTTAACGTTGGATGTCACGAAACTAATTTAGTCTACGCATGTTTTACATTCTCAGATCATCACGAAAATGGCCCAGCTCATTAACTTAATGAAAAGGGCACAAACGTGGGATATTACCGCCTTTAAACTTAAACTTGACAATAACCAGCCTACGAGTCCTAAGAAATGAACGTAAGGACGCATTTACATTTTCGTCACATTTGTAGCAATAAAGTTGCCGATGTAAACGTTTGAAGACAGCAGTTTGGGAGCGCAATAATGCTCATTTAAGTGTAAGGAATCCCTGAATACGCGACTTTCAAATTATACGACTGGGTTTATTATTGTTCCTTGTTTTTACGCCGCTCTCTGTAGAGATAAACATTCAAAAAAAAGCTTCGCATATCGGCTAATATTTATGTTGTGTAAAATGTTGCTAAGGTTATTTTTATGAAAGCACAAGGTATAATGGTGAAGAAGCTACGTTTTTCAATTTATTTATTCCAAACCAATTCGGCCAAAACGAGCTAATTCTAAAAGGTACGAGCATCCAAGTAGCAAGCATTAATAAACGAACAAGTAATCTCTTATCCCAAACACAAACCTCTGCACGGTAAATAAAAATAGCAACAAATTTCCATTTCCGTAAATGAATTCTGAATCCAACTTCTAATTCCGATAATGAACCAATATCTAAAAGCAAGGCAATCAATGTAATTGCGAACAGAGCAATGGGGGAAGAAAAAATCGTACGGTTAAATACTCCTGATGGCGTTATTTTAATCTCATCTCACAATAGATACATTAAGAACAAAAAATCTCATCTCGAAATTGCTTTATTCACTTCGTATCCTGAACCAATTACGACGAAATTAATGTTCCCTACATATACAGTGTTGGATGAGTTTTTACTAGCGATTCTCGCATATAACTCGCTTGAATTACCTATATTTCTCACGTTATAATAAGGTTTATGAGAATATTTTTTACTTTTGTACAAAAATGATTTTTTTTCTCTATCATAGTTTATGGCTTTCTGCCTATTACTGAAAGATAAAATGTGTTTCGGAGTAGTTTTTGAAAAAAAGGTGTTTCAAAACAATATGTTTATTGCAGTTTTCTATTAGAATAATATAATTATTTCAGCTGCAGATCATATAGTGTATTATTATTATTGTATGTGCTTTCCACGCAACATTTATTCCAGGTAAACATTGTAACAGGTTTATTCAGGAAAACATTGTGTTTAGAATTACTTTATCAGAACGTAGGTCAGTATTTTTCATAATAATTATTGTAACTGTTTTTTATTAATATTTGTCTATTCAATAGATATAATTATTATAAAATAAAGGGCTACTTTAATAAAGGTTTTCAGGTTTTACTTCTCATATTTTTAAATTATCATTCCAATAGTGTACATTTTGACTTTTTTGCGGCATTTATAAAGTAGGAGCTCAGGTTATCACTGTGGTACTTACAAACTATCTTTTGTTTGGTCATCATTTATCCCTGTCTCTGTGGCACTATTGTTAGCCATAAATATAACACTCTCACGTGGAAGTAAGTGGAAAATGTTCAATGTGTACGCGACAGAAAGATATTTTTCGACTGAAGTATGGCATTTTTAACAGATACTACACTTATTGTGACCAGTTTATGTTTTTTTAGATTGGGTGGTTTCAAAAGAATTCTGGAGCACTGTTTACAAAAGGCACATAGTTGGCAAACGTTTTTGTTTGGAGTTTTAATATTTTTGTGGATGTAATTTGTGTAGTTGCACAAGTTATGATACTTAATTTTATTGTAATTTGAATTGACCAAGGTTTTCACTACCCTACTTTTGGTTCTTTTTAGCATTACCGAAACAATTCTTGTTCCTAAGTATGCCGAAAATAAACAGCGTGTATGAGTCGTCAAAAATGAACGAACGAATAAAAGAACAAACAGGCAAGCAAAATTGTTTCGCGTTCTCGCGTAGTCTGCCGTATTTTTTGCAGAAACTTTTTACTTTAATAAACTATCGGTGCTTCTGTCCCGCGTAGTTTTTTTTTTGGGAGAAAAAAAGTACTTTCACAACTTTGTCTGTCATCAGTTGAAGATTTACTGTTCTTTTGTTTTATGCGTTTGCGATAAAGTATGGGAGGATGATTTGTTAAGTAACAATTGTTAGTTACAACTTTGTTTCCGTATTGATCTTAGGATGAAGATAATCTGCTTTGTAGAGCTGCTTCTTTTTATGCGCAAACTGTGTTAAACTCAATAATGGCTTTGCTGTAACTGCTTTCTTTATGTATTCTAAAATTGAGTACTATCTACAGATAAACTTAAAATAATTCAGGCGAAAAATAGATTTGCAGAATGTCAGTATGCTATTACGATATTTCAAAGCGGTTAGTAGCCTTTAGAGCTTTGCACCTCGTGAGCGAAATATACGGGACTGTACTTACATTCATACATATTTCTGAAAAGATGGATTTTCGGTTTCAGCCCTGCTTAAGCGAATAATACCAGGATTGCCGAATCCAACCCTCTTTTCCTTTTTGAATAATTTTGACGAATTCGCTTAGGACCCTGCCATTAAGGATTTAAATTGCTTTTATCTGTAGATTGCTATCTTTCGGAACATTGTTCCTGACCAATTTCTTCCTTAAGCTTTTCATTAGCTATATAGGTTCTATGACGTTATTTTGGTGAATTTTCCTCTTGTGTAAGTATGTCTTGTAGGCCTTAGATATGGGACTTGTATTAGTGATGTAGTCTTAACTGGTGTTGGCAAGTTTAACTACACATTCTACGAGGCCCGAAGGAGTCGGCTAGTCGTAATTCCTAATTGAATTACTATGGAAGTACTCATACGTTCTACTTCAAGTAGTAATGTTTTATTAGATTATGTAATATAAACAAGATAAGTTTGTTTTTCGACGCTGCTACATGTAATCTTTAAAGGCGGAGATTGTATAAAACGTTACCAAAATGTTATTAGTAATATTGTTTGGATTAAATTTTGGGTCGATACATTTGCATTTATGTAGATAGGTATATTTATGTATTTCAGGAGATTATGATAATATACTCTTGTCTTGCTGGTGGTGCTTACAAGGAGTTTATGATAAAATGAAAATGATCGCTCAAAGTTTTATTTAAGGTACGTTAGAAAATATTGCTTATGTAAATGTGTTAAAATAGACTAGTTAAAGCTTATATCTATTTTCTATAGGTAAATAAAGAGAGTTTTATTATTCTCAACTAAAGATTATCCGCCCTGGGCTAATGTACTGCCTAACTTCTCAGACACAATCGTTTTAATAAAGAAATAATAATTGTGAGTTTGTCACTAAATAAAATAATTTCAGAAACGACACAGATGTATCGTTTACCTTAAAATTCATCAATAACGCTTCCTAATCTATTGGGTGTTTCGGTACACTTCCCAAAGGAATATGGGTTCGAAGGTATTTTTTACATCAAATTGTTGGCTCATAGTCGCGAGCAGTGGGACCGACTCCGCTCATAACATCATTTGCGCAAGTCCTATTGGAATATTTTTATATATTTTTCTTTTGTCATAAAAATCAAAATGACACAGATTGTAACCAGATACTTCACCAGTAAAATGGGTCAAGTGTAACAGTTGCATACCAGATTTATGTTACAAATAGCTACGGATTTTATATTTTGTAGCAATTAACAGTAAAAATAGAGTAGATAGGTTGGTCATACACGCTCCGCAAGTGGCACGTCCAAAGCCACATTTTCTTCGTCTTTTTTCTTTTTCTCTCCCTGATAATTACGACATGCCGTCTTACTTCTACGAGTCTTCTAATTAATCTTATACTGTGACATTGTACCGTTTGTGAAGATTTAATGTTGAGTTGGTAACTTAGTTTTTAAAGTCTTTTTACTTAAAATATCACTAGCTGCACCTCGCGGTTTCACCCGCATAAGTCTCGATCCAAAAAGAATAACGGTATACAAATGGTTTCCTATGTCCTAATCCAGGTCATGGTCTATCCATGTGCCAAATTTCATCTAAAACCGTTCAGCCGTTTTAGCGTGAAAGCGTAACAAACAAACGAAATCATTTTCGAATTTATAATAATAAAAATAAAATATCAAAATAATTTATAATATTAAAATAACAAAATAAATAGTTAAGATTTTTTTGTAGCATATAACTATAAAGGCATTATATTGCTGCTGATCTAGTAATAAATTGTTTATTTTTTTGCTTTTGATTTTGCGTTTCTTGTAACTCAAGCAATGACTCACTTGGGCAATAAAACTAACATTTTACTTTTAAGTAATCAGATTCCCTGCTATGTGAATACATTTTCGCAGTTTTGGCAGCATTTTGCAAGAACAAATCCTCGTTATTAAGACAAATACCTCGCCTCTAAATTATTCCGTCCATATATTACCACATCAAAGAGTGCGACTGTGCGTTCATAGATCACGTGACGTCGGTGACGGGTCTCTCGTTACGTCGTACGACTAATCGCATGGAACTAACAAACGACTCAGTGCAGAATAGGTAGAATAGGTAGAGCTATTAGATACGTTTGACGCTTTTGTACGCTTGCCTTTAGTGTGCTGTTTGATATATTGGTGTGTGAGAGAGTTGTTCAAGGGAATTTATTAGGTGGAGAAGCGTTAAAGTGGAATTACCTACATCGAATTAAGTTTTGGGGTTAATTTTAACGTTGGGTGCAGATTCTTCAGGTAATTGTATTAGTTTAGACGACACGACGCGACGGCGACGTTTAAAATAAGATTTTTTTGTAGGATTATCAGCGATGTTGATTGAAAAATCCATAAAAATTATAATTTATGAATTTTATCAAAGTAGTCAATCAAAGCTGATAAAAGCGTTTGATATTCTTTAAACTCAAGCTTAAAAGAAAGTATGTAGGTAATATATACATTTTAAAATGTAACATTTCAATTTCTTCCACACCCGTGGCTCAAACTATCCATTGTAAATGAAACCTGACACAATGAAATCCTTTATTTACCCTACAAAAAGAAGCACCAATGAACGACCTATAAACGTGTAAAACAAAAACTACGTTTCAAAGGCGAAGCCACAAACACTAGTGCATGCTGTCAAAAGCCCGTTCCATAAAGCGAAAGTGCAAACCCATTCTGGTGTCAGTCGAGTCCTGTTATACACCGCATTTTTTTCTTTGCTCAGTGGTATATTGTTCAACACTGTTGTTCAACAGTGTTGGGAAAAAAGTTCGAACAGACTGATTGAATTTTTGAATTTTAAGATATGGCTCTCACCCTGTAAAGTGGATCAGTGTGATTGAGTTATTGAATTTCGATGGAAGTGACTGGCACCTAGATTGTCTTTTATTTTGAGGTCAGTGTGTCAGCCAGCCAGTGTGTGTCAAAACGCAGGGGCATTACTGAAGAATTGATTCAGCGGGGAATCATAAATCCTTTCCTAGATATTTATTCTGCAGCACTGCTGTACGTCATACAAAATTATAGCCACTATGAACCGTAGGGAACATCCTACTGGAGATTTGTTGGACATCATGTGGGAAACATAATTCTTAGCTTTGAGTGTTATTTCTGTGGTAAAAAACAATTTTTGTGACTATTTTTTATCGTGTTTCATGGTTTGCAGTAGTTTTTGACAGTTCCAAGAAGCATACCACTACCTCACGAATGTATACGCTTTACTCTTATTCAGAGGTGCACTCAACTAAATTCTTCTTGCTTAACACTCGACTAATGCCTGAGATACACATGGCTAGTTTTAAAAAGCTAAGATAGCAAGCTAGAATTTTGGTAAACTATCCTAGCTTGGTACATGCTAGTGCGGTTTACATGATATCAGATAATTTTAAGCCAGTACCTGGGGCCTAACACCACCGCTTACAGCAGTTTTATTGTAATATTAATTCAGTGTAGGAAAGAGATGAAGCTCTACGTATAGCTGCATCTCTTTCCCCCACTGAAGTAAGATTGAAATAATACTGCTGTAAGCGGTGGTGGTAGGCTCCAGTACCCTAATTGCGTAACACACGATCAATCATAATCTGAATACTTTTGAAGGATATTGCTAATCCATTCCTTCATAATATTCGAAAAATTCGTCTGCTCAACAACGTAAATAACGCAATGAACGTTGTTGAACTGTCAAAATGAAACAGATTTGATCGTGTGTAGCGCAATTAGGGTGCAGTACACACGTGGTTGAAAAACCAAACGCGTAGTCACTGCGCACTAGACAATAGAATAGTTACTAGCTTCGCCGGCCACAAGCCACGATAATTATTATAATCAGTGGTGGGGGTGCTACTAGCTCAAAAAATAGAACCCCATCCAATTAAACTATCCTAGCTTGTGATGCTAGCTTAATTAGCTGTTTCTGAACACACGAAGCCAGAGTTACAAGCTTGGTAGCTTAATTACACTAGCTCACTATCCTGGCTTGACAAACTAGCCTCGTGTATTTCGGGCATTAGCGCTTTAAACCTATTTGAGGAAAGTTTAGTCATAGTATAAATAACAGTATTATATCTTCATAGAAAACGGCTGAAATAACGCGCTTCGAAATCTCACTGTATATCAGTCTAAAACGCAACAGTATCGAGAGCGCGGCGGTTACGCATGGACGTGGAAGGTTTATCTACCGAGCGGCCATTTTTATCGGTAGTATTATTTTCAAGATCACTGCCGATATATATTACTGTTACTATATTATACTGGGGTTAAGTCTTGTTCGTCTTGCTATATATAGTTTCCGCCTTAGATACTGAGTACAATAATTGCCATACAATTACTGTAAGCTCCTCACACGGCTGCCTGAAGTACAAAGAAAATAGGGATAATAGATGCCTGGATCCATTGCAATCATCTTATTTTATTCCTTGATAGGACAACCCATTGTATTCTCCACACATAGGCAAGCCAATTTCTCACATATGTATACAAATTCGAAACTTCACGCGAACACATTTCAGTGCCAATTTGGACTTTAAAAGAAGCTTTACCTAATGCTATAACAACGGGGAAACGGCTTTTATCTAGTCGGAAAAGAGAATAAAATAATAAAAAACAACACGTTACGGCCCAGGGAAGCAAGCGGAACCGGCGTGGTCAAAGTCCGTATTCCGAACAATAATTTCGTAGTTTTAAAACGATACGCGAAGCGAAAGCGCGTTTTATTTTTCGTTGCGTTTTTATTGTGGGTTCTACTGAGTAATAAATGAATAAGTTTGTGGGGTTTCTGTGATATTCAAATTGTTATAAGCCTGTTAAAGGTGGAGCCTTTTTTGTGAGAGCAATATACGTGTTGCGTTTACACTGTGGGATTCTGTTTGCATATTGTATTCAACCAGAAGTTGAACAAAGACACAAGGAAATAGGAGTGTTTCAACTCGTGCATATTGCGCACGTAATCTGGCGGAATGCCCGTGAGTCACGTCGATATCACAGATGCAGCTGTGAGAGTGATAAACTTTTATTTCGTTCTATGTCTATCTACAGCGTCTAAAAAAAACCCTGTCCGATAAGTGAGGGTGTTGTTAAGAATCATGCTCTGATCTTACCGGGTTATTTTAAATTGGGCGCGGGCGGCTGTCGGGTAACGGGTATCTACAAGTCATAACATAATATAACCTCTGTAGAAAATTTGCTAATTTATAATGAAATTGGGGTAATTTAGGTACCAAAAATGTGAATTTGAAATAGTAATAACTTTCTTAATGTCACAAAAAATAAAAAATAAACTTTTTCGTAATGTAATTGCGGTACTTTGGGCACCCCCTTTCGGATCGGATAGGGTTTTTGTTACATGCTGTATACATAATCATAAAATAAAGTCGCTTTTCAAGTCTGTCTGACTGCATTTTTATTTTTATTCATAATCAAAAGTTATTTATTGGAACTTAGGCTAAGAATCAGCACTTTTCGAACGTCAAAATTACATAAGACAGTACCCCAAAACGCGCACCCTTCACCACTTCCTAGAGCTTGAACTGGGAAGAAGAATTGGCGCAACAAACTCCCCAGCAGAAATTCTTAGCTGCGCCAGGGATTTTAATGCATGTGTACACTATTAATAAATATACATTCGATATTGTATCATCATCATCTGCCTAGCCTTTTCCCAACTATGTTGGGGTCGGCTTCCAGTCTAACTGGATGCAGCTGAATACCAGTATTTTACATGGAGCGACTGCCTATCTGACCTCCACAACCCAGTAACTGGATAATACGATACCCCTTGGTAAGACTGGTTGTCAGACTTTCGGGCTTCTGACGACCCGTAACGACTGTCAAAGATCCACAAATGACAGCCGGGACCAACGGCTTAACGTGCTTTCCGAGGCACGGAGGAGTCTCGGTATGTAAAGATGGTCACCCATCCACGGACCAACCCCGGCAAGCGTAGCTTAACCTGATGGATCGACCCGTGCGGCTGTTATTACGTAGCCACGAGCTCCTCACACATACACTACACACTACATTCGATATTGTATCAAGTCATGAAATCCGTGCGAAGCGGGGGAGAGGATCACTAGTTATTTCATTTAAAAAAATATTCCTACAACCATTGTTTTCTGCAAGCATACCTAAATCCTAACTAATGTTATAATTGCGAAAGTGAGTTTGTTTGTTGGATTGTTTATCTGTGTGTTACGCTTTCACGTTAAAATGGCTGAACGAATTTGGATGAAATTTGGCACAGGGGTAGACCATGACCAGGAGGCTTCGTTTCATGGAACGCAGACGAAGTCGCGAGCTACAGCTAGTAAGTTTATAAAGTTACTCTTATTTATAACCTAACCTCTTATAACTAATTAAAGACACGTCATGTTATACACATAGCTCTTCCTCACATATAAACCACACCATCATTATTCTACCAATTTATTTAATATCACATCACATTCTTTCCGCCAAACATGGGGCGTACAGTTTACGTGAATAATTTGTAAGCGATACGCGTCATCCGTCATGCGAACATGATCAATCATCGTCAGTAACAGAATACACCTGCGGCTGTAATTTGACTAACATACCTACCGTCATATTTCACGACATGATTGTGTAAGCGAGATGAATTAAACTTAGCGTACCTACTAATATTGCTCAGAATAGTTTTGTTAGGGGCTGCCTCTAATGGTATTGTTGTAATCTGATTTATTATGTAAAGTCAGTAATTGTTGAGTTTAGATTGTCATTTGTTTTAACAAGGTCTTCTAGATGGAAAGGACATTTTAGGTGGGTTTAGATTGTCATTATTTTGTCTGGTCACAAGGCCTTGTAAATATGGACAGGAGTTTTTAGGGTTCCATAACCAAAATGAGTCCAACAGGACCCTATTACTAAGGCTCCGCTATCGGTCCGATAGTCCATCCGTCTGCACGTTTGTCACAGGGCTGTATCTTTTGAACCGTAATAGCTAGAGATTTTAAATTTCAACAGAGTGTGGACTACTATGACCGCTATAACAATAAATAATAAAAATATTATTATATAGTGTTAAATAAAGAAACAAAAATAATACATTTATTTTACACAGACAGCCCACACAGCACAACGTACAAGTATAAAGAAACATTTAAAAAAAGGAATCAAATAAAAAGTGTAGGTACGTAAACTAAGAAATTGAGAGGGAAGTGTGCTCACGACTGCTCCAAATAGGCTCAGTTCAGCAAAAATGCCAGACAACTAGTGCCTGACGCTGGTTTTCAACTGGACCTGAAGTGATAGGTAACGGATGTAAATCAGTTTTATATTATACTACAATAAGGCGTGTGTGTATACATAAATAAAATAAATTAGTGTAAGATAATAATTAGAACGAAAAAAGTTCATGTAGTATTTAATAAAATTGCAAAACACAAAACAAAAAATAAACTGACAAGCAAATGAAATGGACGCATGTTATATGACGCAAAAAATTGTGCAGTGGTACGGAACCCTTCGTGCGCGAGTCTGGCTCACACTTGGCTGCTTTTTCTCCGAAAGTGCTAATTGGCCATTTTCTTTTTGGAATATATTATGTTATTTGCAATATCATTTGGTAGCTTATTTTTAAGATTTGGAAAACCTTTTTTATAATCTTAGGTTTATTTCACTACTTTAATCCTCCGTCTAAAACAAAACAAATAACCATTCGCTGATCTCTTACTTTTAACTGCTAATAAGGAAGCTATTAAGGTTTACCATTCACTTTTATTTTTGTCGGTTTAACGTCTTTTAAATAGGTATTTACAGTCGCTTCGCTCGCTGAATGGACTATAATTCGATTTTTTGTTTTCCCATTGAGTTTCCTAATATCATTCAGTTCATTAACGAGTATTGTTATCTGAAACAGATAAAATGGCTCGCGAAGTTCATTAACTTGGGTGTTTCTAACAAGATTATATTGGACTAGCAGTCGACGAGTCTAGTAGTATACGATTGACACTTCAGTTTCATAAAACATTAAAAATAATGGAACAGAGGTAAAATTCTAAGATACCACTAAGCAATTAAATGAAATTCTAAAAATAAATTAATGTGTAATTTTGTGTCAATTTTGATGATAATACGATATACTCGAAACATCACGCCTTAATTCCCCGAAGGGTTAGACAGAGGTGTTTAAGTCCCATGTAATAGGGATATTATAATGTAAAAGTCACAGTATCAATCGAAATGTTTTAGGAAAAAAATCATTTTCTTATGTTTTTGAGATTGATTTTATAAATATTCGTGCGAATTTCTGTGAAGGCCATGTTTTTAGATCTTCATCTTCCTTTATTATAAAACAAAGTCCTCCGCCGCGTCTGTCTGTCGTCCTGTTCGCGATAAACTCAAAAACTACTGCACCGTTTTCATGCTGTTTTCACCAATGGATACAGTGGTTCTCGAGTAAGGTTTTAGTATATAATAACCGACATCCAAGCGAGCGACGCCACGGGCATCAGCTAGTTATTAATATATTAAAAAGTAAAATTATATAGAGGTAAATGTACGAGGGGATAATCTTTAGAACTACTGATCCGATTCCGAAAATTCTCTCACTACTGGAAAGCTGCAGCATTTCCGAGTGATATAGGTTGTATTTTATGTTACAAGAAATTTCACACGGACGAAGTCGCTGGCAGCAGCTATAAGAATCTGACACCTTTTCCGTGGCTTCGTTTCGTTTCGTTTGGGTATCGTTACAAAGTCCACAAATTCTTCGCCTTTTACCTAAATTCCAGAATAAGAGTCCTCTGTTTCCAAACATGTTTGTTGTAACAAATTATAGGCGGAGTGTGGCAAGTATTCGAGAACTTCCTATTTTTATTGTTTTGCAGATCTCTAGAAATGTTCCCGGTAATGTTATTAGAACTTTCTTCTTTATCTGCATTTAATTTAGTGTTATATTGGGATTAAATTGTCCATGCATTGCCACTGTACGCGGTTGGGGTCTTAGTGAAATTGCTTCTACAAATTTTAAGAGAATCGCGTGGTTATTTTTAGCCACTGTGTTCATTTATTTCAAAGCTTAATGGTGTCGGTTTAAATTTTTATATTTAGCATAACATAAGCATAATCACCCTATGTTCCCACTGCTGGGACACTGGCCTCCTCTCTGTGAGAGGGAGTGGGCCGTAATCCACCACGCGGGCACATTGCGGGTTGGTAAATGTCACATGTCTTCGAATTTTTGAGAACGAACGATGTTTTGAGAGCAGTGGTGATGAAATAATTTACATTCGCGCCCATGTTCTATAACTCGTAAGACGCAGCCGACCACTGGACCGCCATTGCTCAATAATAACTATTTTTTTGCATTTATAATCCAATATTTCTAGTGTATTGTTTTTGTCTGACAACAAACTATTATACATTTATGTCGGAAATACGTTACTGAAATGACTAAACGGGACGCTAGCGCCGCCTAGTGGCGTTCGACGAAGTCGACCACATGGTGCTCGACCAGGAATAAGCAGAGTTCGTTAGTAGCTGCCGAGATGTGGACACTTTTAGAAACTATCGCAAGTTTCTTATAGTTGTGTCGTGTACCTACAGTGTGTGAATTGCTAGTGTGATTAATTTGATAGTAAATTATAACTTGATATAAACTGCAAACGGTTTTTCTATTGCGCATTTAACCAAACTACCCACAAATACGCCTACAGTAGTTAAAATATGGCTGATAATAACGAAAGAGAGAAGTACCCTCTTACTATAGAAATAACAACACCATAAATTGCAAAACCTAATCAAATTTGATTAAAATTAATGTGAATTGAAAGGATCAAAGTAAACAATATAAAGTACCTATAATAATAATAAGTAGGTAGGTACCTACTAACAAAGGGTTGAAATGTGTTTAATTGAAAACCCTTTTGTTTATTACCTTTCCGGAATTCATACTTTAAACATAAATATAGGTAAATATTTATTATATATGATGTAAAATTAATTAAACTGACTTTCAAATCAAATTATTTTGTTTCACATAAACCTACATGGGCACTTATGAAATGTTAGAAGCTAGGTGCACGGTTCAAATTGATCGTTTCCTATGGAGAAGAGCTGGCAAGAAACTTTGATCAGAAGGAGTGTACCTATAGTCCACCGACATCGACATTTCATTGTTTTTGTGTGTGTTATGTCCATGTAACAGGGGGCGAGCCTATTGCCAAATACCGAACGCAAAACTGCTATTGAGAATATTTCCGACCTAAAGATCGAACCCAGGAATTCTTGCTCAGCAGTAGATTATATCCATCAGACACCATTATATTCAGCACCCACCTGCCTACTTACCCTCAACTTTAAGAACAAATTCCAACGCAATCCAAATCAAAATAAAAACTTGAAAACACGAGAACGAAGAAGACTCCTCGTTAATAAATATTGATAGAATAAACAAAAGTACTCTCAAAAAGTCTTCCGGGAAAACTTTTCTATTATTAAATTCCTAGAGGGCTCTTATGTAACCTTGCCTTGACAATGGACTTGACAATGGACCCGAGATCAGATAATTGCGTAGGTACACAACTACCAACTTTTTATCTCCTTTTCAAAACTCTTAGGGAATTGCCTGAAAGGAAATGAGTAAGGAACTGTAGTTGGAATTGAAGAGGAGGCAAATAAAACTAGTGCGAGTCAAGTGGACCACTTATGGGGGTTTATATTGAAAGAAAAGAAAGAAAGAAAAATATTTTATTTGGGACACGCACAGGAAATATAACAATAAAAACAATAAAAACAAACATTAAACAACAAAATAATAAACAAGTAATAAAATAAAATGGAACAACGTGTAGCAGAGAAACCCGTACAAGGCCAAAAAGGCTCCTATCTCAGCATAATGCTACGATATTTGGGAAAAGTAAACAAATACCGCACCGCTGATATTCTGATAGGGCCCACTGTAATGCCACGGACACACCTACGGACATAAAATAAATCGAATAATAAATAGTAAAAAAAAAAAACAAAATAAAAATAAAAGTAAATATAGTAATAAATATAAATTGTACAGTAAAATATATAAATATAAAAGTATATATAAATATAAAAGTAAAACTTTGTAAGCCGATCGATATTAGACTAGTCTCTACTTAAACATTTTAGTGAGCAATTTTGACTATAGTTACTATTAGAGAATTCTTTATTCAACCTGGCTTTACCTACAGAAATAATATATCAGTATAATAATTTTAACAGTATAGGTTTTTTTATTTTTATAAAATTCTTTCTTGGTCTTTCCTGCTTCTGAGTCAGCTGCAATAAATTTTAGTCTAATGGGGCATTTTACGTGATTAATAATTCCGGAAAAGTTTGTGTTTATTTATTGTAATACCATAAGAATACATAACAAAAAATAAATCAAACACTACAAATTATACATCTGCAGTCATTTGTGTTTCTGAATTATAGATTTACTTGTTGGCCGTTTATTTTGCTTTAAAATCATTGGCGACTATGGATTTTTTATTATGATCATTCAACAGCAACCTGACAACTCTTAATTCTTCAAGGACATTCTAATTAACTACAATGGTTTTTGGTACGCAGGTGTACCGCGCGCTTGTTTGATTCCGTCAACGGTACTATCATTTCCGACTTTCAGAAATACCCTGAAACGACCAGAAGTAATCAATAATATGGGTTATATTTGGAAACTTTCTTCAGAAGCCACAACTAAGTACGGAAACTATTGGTTTTCGTTCTGTTTTGATGTTTTGTGCTTACATACATTTTAGCGTAGGAAATTGGATTTCTGTTCAAGCTGAAAAATATTTCTTCCTGAATTGTTTGTTGGAAAATAGAAGATGATTACATTGGATTATTGATCATAGGAAAAGCAAAAAGTACACTAAACAAACAAAGGACACTCGTAAACATTATAAAGGATGGATATCATTGTAATCTCATCATTATCGGTTGATGAATGATGAAGAGCAACTAAATACACAACAAACCCACTCAAAGTCCACGGCTTGTGCAGAAACGTAATCACCAATACATTATCCCACCTTCCATTCAGCGAAGCAACAATGTATGACACGTCAACGCATATAAATGTAGTAATCTAAACCCCAATTACTTAAAACCACCCAACAATATAACAACTGTGATTGTAAATACTGCATATATGTATATTGAGAGCTTTGGAATACTGAACCAGGAACCGACTATCGATATGACATATGATCTCGTAAATTTGCAGGAAGCTGCAACTGAACAAGACGGGTACCAGTACCTTCATAAAATCCGATATCTAGCTTTATTGGCAGTGATTGCGAAGTTATGCGATGTTGGGAGGAACATGTGTGGATAACAATAAATGCTTCATGTTATAGATAGGTTTCCGCTTTTGTGGGAACTGATTTCAGCTCATACAACTATAAATCATCATGCTTGTATATTCGGGTTTGGAACGTAATTTGTGGGACTCGGGTATTTTGTCATTGACTACAATGTCCACATATTAGTTATATAAGACACTGAGGCTCATCCTTTCTAAAAATAAGTTATAAATTAATGTTTTTCGGATAAGTAGTAATAGTATTAAGTTATAATTAAAAAAAAAACAACTAAATACAATCTCCTTTCATTTATCTTAATTTAATAATCCGCGAAATTCGTCGTTCCAACCTTCTATCTTAAATCCCCGAGTTTTCACAGTAAAACTATTGACCCCAACATCAGACGAAAGATTGATAGAAAAGTTTCACCATCGGATATCGTATGAAGTATTTATAGATCTGGTGACGTAGCCGCTACGAGATTGCTACTATAAATTACTTTCAAAGGGGAGCACGAACAATGAGCACTGTATCTTTCATTGTGCAATGACACAAAATAACGGGACTAGTGCATAATGTGCTGAACAGAACAGAACAGTTGTGGGTATGAATTCACATACAATGCTTATATGACCCGTTCAATGCCAGAAAATGGTTATGTTGAACGCCACATAGTCATGTCAGGCTGTTGGCAAAATAATTTGTGGGACAGCAAACATGAATAATAAATGTTTTATACTGTGTTGTTTGACAACAAATAAGTACCAATTTAAATTGTAGACTGTATTGATTGGTTCTACATCCAATCGAATACCCAAGTATTATTATTATCAGTTGTTTGTGTCCCACTGCAGGACAAAGGCCTCCCTTCTCTCCTTCAATTTATCCTTATCTAATGCTGTTTGTGTCTAATCCTTATGAAAAAAGTCGAGTTCGTCCCATCATCTCCTGGGCCTGTCGACTTGGTTATGTATTTACAAGATAAAATAAAATGTATGTTATAACACATAGTGAAGCATTTATTGAAGCCAGCAAATTAAGAGACGGAGTGGTGTTGCCAAAATAATATTGTAAATTGATACATTTTTGCTGATTCCATTTTCACATCAATGCCTGGCTCTTGAGATGAGAGTTTTCATTACCGAAACTCAATAATAAATAATGAGGTAAAATTTAAACATTGGTTATTAAATTGATTATTGGCGATGGTTATTTCAGTAAAACTTTTAAGACTTAATTTTAACTTTTGAAGCTTTTAGAATTTTTAGCGTCTATCCTGAATGTTAACTAATTATAAATTGATATAAAATGCTAGAGACTTGCAAACCATGACATTATTCCTATGAAACTTGAGAACATGTACGCGTAATGTGTTAATTTATTACTTTTATGAGACAAATTCCTATAAAGTTTGATAAGCGTTTCTAAAACGATTGCTATTCAAGGTTTCAATTAGATAATCAATTTATTAATACAAAAATGTATTCTAGCTATTTGCTTTAATATTTTCAGACCACGGACTGCTGAAAATAGTTCTCTTCTATGTTGTTTTGTCAAATTTGTTTTGCAAGGAAACAGGGACAACCACTAGGCTACAGATCAGTCAGTGAAAAAAAATCCATATTGCTTTCAGATAACATACCTTTTATTCTGAATTTACTCAAAACGAAATGCATTAAAGATTTTATTATTCCCAACAGAATAATATTACCTACCTCCTGCCTCTTCTCAAAAATATGTGATAATAATATCCTACCATTTCAGTTGCGAATGTTTGCGGTTATAAACCTCAAATTTTCTTTCTAACCTCCTTTTAATTTTCCCATTTTATTATATCTTGCAGGGTATTAGGATATAATCTGACGGAAAATGATTACGTTTCCGCCCTCTCACCCTCGCTGAAAGTGGAATTTGGCCAAGGGTGAACAATAAAATCCTTACGCCATTAAGCTCGTCATATCACCTTCCATTTTCTTTTTTTTTCCTTTTCTTCAGCCAAGTGTTTTCTTGGATCATTTTTGCCACCAGTTCTTATTACCTTTTGCATTACATTTTCCTTTTGCCTACATTTAAAATAATAAAATATACAATCTAACATTATCATTATGTACAAGTATTATTACACACACAAAGGGAAAAAATTAAATTACTGTTTTAAGATTAGATCAATATTATGTGTTCCTGGTAGAAATCAGAGGCTTTTCCTATATTTTTATGCCAGTCTGTGAAATAATTTATTTTTCCAACGAATTTCAGATTGTTTTGGAGTTACAGTTTATTATAAAGTCAGTCCCATATTTTTAGTTCAGATTGCTTTTTGACCGAAAAAAAGGCAGAGGTTGTCAAGTTGACGCATATTTTTTTAACACGAATTGTCGCAGCGTAGGTACTATTAACAGTCCTACCAGGGTTGCGGGAAAGTCCGAAAGAGATACCGGGACCTTGGCAACAGGCAAATGAAGGACCACGGGTGGGTTTTAGTCAGTAAAAGTCTGACACGCCCTTCCGCTCCGCCTAGAGCGGGAGAAGTGATTGGATAATTTCCCACACTCAAAAAAAAAAAAGGTACTATTAACAGTAGAGGTCTTCAAGAACACTTTCTGTGCTAAATTACAAAACAAAATCCTGTAGTGACCAGACCTGACAGTGACTACTGCAGTAATATTCTGTCAAAAGTGATTCTAACATGAATGACACAATATTTTTATTTATACCTGTGCATCCGTATGTCACAGTCATGAAAACCGACAATCACAGTGCGGATTACTTGCTCTCGCGAGCGTTCTCAATGTAAATTTCAGTCATAAAGAACAATGATTTGTTCACAGTAACTTTGTCAGTGTCAACTTTATATGAAAAGTAGCGCTATATAAAAGTTGACCTCTTGATTTTCATAGAGAAGATGTTAGCAGGCACTTACCGAAGGATAAAAGAGTTAATCTAGTTGAAAATTTACATTGGAAGTTTTTTATTATGACATGACGTATTTTCTCTTGAGTCTGCCTCACACACAACCCACATGGTGGGAGATTGATTACCGACAGGATTGGTCCACACTAGCTTAAGACGGAGAGGAGTAAAAAGAGATAGGGAGGGGGAGGATATGTGCACTACAGTGGGAAAATATAGGCTAAAAATAAATAAATAAAATAAATTTAAAAAAACAACAAAAAAAACCGGAGACACTCGTGTTAAAAAAATGTTATAAATCAAACAGATTACGTGTAACTCCGGATTTTTAATTATTCTGTCTGTGATGTCTTGTTTATACCCTTTTAGTTAACTTTTTTTATGTCGTAGTTGGGTTTTAGGTTTATAACTTTTATTTTTATTTTTTCGGATTATCATATAGTATATTTGAAATGTGCTAATTAAGCCCTCTCATTCGATAACCAACATGCCTCATAAAATAAAATAAAACTTCATGACTTTATGTCCTCTAGAGGGCGCCGTATTCATTTATTTATAATTTCGGGAGCACATTCAAGTGCACAAGACAAAAGTCGGTGGAATATGAATTCAGATACGATGATGGGCAGTATTAATACCCACTTTGACGGAAACTTGTTGCGATGGTCAGTTTAAGGACATAAAATATAAGCAGAATTTAAACTCTGGAACCGATTTCCAATAATGAAGTCCTAATTTCAGAATTCTAGAACTAGGTCTGGAACTTTCGAAATATTTGATCACTTTGGATAGGTTTAGAATAATATTCTCAAACGTGAATTATAGTAGTTTATATTATAAACTCTATGAATAAGATTAAAATCTTACTTACTTATAAGTTATTGACAAGCTGTTAAAATAACTTAAGTATGCAAAATAACAATACGTTTTAGCAAACATTAACAAAATCACAAATCTACGATAAAACCGTAAAACTGACGTAACACGAACCGTTATAATTGAATGCTGAAACGAAAGAGAAAAAAAACCTCATTTGTGCCCGCCATGTTATGAGATTAAACCGCGTGTTGTAGGTACATTCACAACATGGACCTGTTTTATTGTTTTACGTTCGAATGTGGGCCTGAAATTAACTTCAACTTGGTTTGTTTTTGATCGCACCTATTTGGCTAAAGGTGGAATGGTGCAACCTTTGAATGGCAATAAGCAATGAATTTTAGCATGAAATACTAAAAACGACTACTTACTTAAGATCAAATTCTTTAGGTATTTGATATAAAATATGTTCCATTTATTTTTATTTTACTAAAAAGTGATTAAAAATCTAAAATCAAAATCAAATATTTTATTTCACATGGACACATAAGAAACGTCAGAAGCTAGGTGCACAGTTCCAATTGGTCTTTTACTATGGAGAAAAGCTGGCAAGAAACTCCACGGTTACTATTTTAAAATAAATTGCTTTTACAATGTTTTCAAATAACAGTGTTGTTGTTGTTGTTGTTTTTTGGGAGGAAAGCGTAGGCCCGTCAAAAAAAAATAGAAAATGGTCTACAAATCTACAGTCAATTAAAACGATCTCACATTAAAAATATAACATCTTTAAAGAAGATAAATAAAATAATAAAAACCTATTTAAACCAAATTAAAATGATAAAATAAAAGATTACAAATTATTACTGCAATTTTTTTTCGGTTTCATTAGGTTATTATGAGTAACGTTTTTCAAGCTAATCACCTCTAGTTGCATTGTTTATATTTGACAAAAATAGTACAAAAACCATAGTTATAGTACGAGTATACGAGTATATCCAACTTAAAACAAGTAGTGTATGCCTATGACCATACCACAAACCATACAATAGAAGTGATACGACTGGAACCGAGTATACGCGATTCAGCGCCAAATTCACGGTTCAGAAAGAGGGTCAAGTGCGCCTAAAGAAGATTTCAAAAATATCATCACTGAGATTCACTCATCCACCTTAATTCGCCAATATTCGCTTGTTACACCAAGACCCGTTGATTTATACAACGCAAAAAAAAAATGGTAAACTGATACGAAATAAAACCGCAGATTACATTTTAAATTCGAATTTTTTCGTTAATTAAAAAAAAGGCGACGCGGAATACTCTGGCTCGGGTGTCGGCATTGTTTTTATTTATATTATCTGATGCCTTATTTTATAATTTGTATTAGCAGATTATTCTTGGTTGTATCGTGAACGATTTTTCATTAAGCTACGGTTTCCGAGAAGAGCGGTGGCCGCCACATAGCGTCCGTAATTTACTGGTGAAAGACGTCACTGAATCGTTATTTATGAAAGTACGAGTAATTTGGTGTGTTTTCCTAGAGAGCGATTTTTGGCACCGTAAAATCAAACACCGCTGCCATCATTTTCATGACAGCGGTCACTGTCGCCGTTATGTGGCGGCCACTGCTCTTTTATTAAACCGTAACTTTGAAAACATTTCAATACATGATTCTCATTGATACCATGCCACAGCTTTGAAGAGATAACTGTCAAATTTGCATGTATTGGTCATACATATTCATAATCAGCTTATTATGTTCCCACTGTTGGGACACAGGCCTACTCCCATCGAGAGGTAGTGGGCCGTAATCCACCACGTGGGCCCAGTGCGGGTTGGTAGATTTCCCATATTTTCGAATATTTGGGTCTAAGACATGCCGGTTTCTTCACGATGTTTTCCATCACCGTTTTGAGAGCAGTGGTAATGAAATTATTTACACAAAGTAACGTACCTGTCTGGGTTCGAACCCACGACCTAGGACTCGTAAGTCGGGGCCGTTACCACTGGGCCACCACTGCTGCTGTTGTATTGGCCATAAGATAGCCTAACAATGCTAGTATGTACTTCTAATTGACTAGCTATTGCCCGCGAGTTCGTTCACCTGATTTTATCAAATTCGACTGGTACCTAGTTCCAGAGCTAAGCGCATATAAACAAACAAACTCTGCAGCTTTAGTATATTAATACTAGCTTGTTTCCCGCGACTTCTGCGATTCAGGATATAAAGTAGCCTATGTCGTTCCCCAGATAATGGTCTACCCATGTGCCAAACTTCCAAATTCGTTCAGCCGTTTTAGCGTGAAAGCGAAACATTTCTCATTTTAGTTAGGATATATAAGGCGATTAACACACTGCACCGCGCACCGCTGCTGTAGGCGGTCTCATGTCGCATTGGCCTCCATTAAATCTGTTGATGTCTAAGGCGATTAACACACGGCACCGCGCACCGCCGCGGACTCTACCGGCTAGACCGGCTAGACCGCGTCGAGCCGTTGTGTTAGGCATCAACGGATTAGGCCAGTGCGACATGAGACCGCCTACCGCGGCGGTGCACGGTCGCCTAACACACATACACCGCCCGGCGTCGTGCCGCCTCGGTGCGCGGTGTCCTGTGTTAATCGCTTGATATAATAAGTATGGATTGGATGAGTTTTTCCTTCCAATTGTTAAAATTTCCACGAATCATTCTGTCCTAATTTTGTAAAGATAAGCGCGCTGAAATTCCCTTTACCCTTAATAGCAAATAACCTGGAAGATAGTAGATGTAACGAATTTTGTTTCTCCCAAGAGAAACCCCATGTTTACCTCCTACCCCAATCAACAAACACAAGGGTACACATTTAATTACTAAACAATTGAAGGTCTCTACAGAATAGTAAAATGTGGCTCAAAATATGAAATTCGAATTTTAGACAGGGTATCGAAAACTAAATTCATTAAAACTATTGCTTAGAACAAATGTTTTCAACTCAAAACTCCGCCTTCAACGATATTTTCATATCGATAATCATTTTGCTGTCCTCTGGAGATGAGCTAAAATGTTATGCGAAGACTCTCAATATTTCCAAAAATTACGTATTAACTTTCGCTGATTCTGTTAGAACTTAAATATAATTTTAATTTTTAGAGTAGGTAACTACATATTTGCGTACCATCAAAACAGGATAAGCAATAAATTACTTTTAGTAATGTTCCTTTTTTATGGATTTTAATCTGGTTTCAAGCTCAATACCGACATTATGAGGAAATGCGATCAAGTGGTTATTGACGTTCATTCCATACTGTATTCCTCAGTTTATCGTTGCATGCGTAGCATGACCACCGCAGAAAAAGGTTTTATCGACGAAAAAATAGACAAAATGACAGATCACAATCACAATCTGTCATTTTGTCTATTCTTCCGTCGACAAAACCTGTTGGATGATACTAGTTAAAATATATTTTTTTACGATATAATGTAAGTCTACCACTCTCATGTCCTCTGAACTCCGCCTCTAAGATGACCTCCGATAGATTCGTCGAAATAATTTAAGAAAAAAATATATAATATTGACGCGTCTGTTGGTGTATCTGTTTATTTTTAATTTTTATGCATCTGTCATGTCCTAAATTTGTAGGTATCTACTTGTTTAGTCTCTCTCTCCACCTCAAAAAAGCCTTGTAACTTGGTAACACATACATACAGGTATTTTTACTACCCCACAATGTACGTGAAAGTAGTGTACTACCATCAAAATGGCCATAAGAAGTCGCAGTCACGAGCAAGCAGCAGCTAACTCCGTACAATGTACAGGATTTTAGCGAAGTTAAGCTTGTTTTACCAAGTACTAAACGCTTTAGTGGCTAAAACTGTCCAGTCATAGTGTATTAGTGTAAGTTTTATGGTAAAAGTTGCACCTCCTCTCTGAAGTAATGACATTCTGCCCGCAATTAGTGACTGCAAAATCTAGTGGATACGGTAACGCAATTTTTGAGCTTTACCCGTGTGATCCCGGACTAAAAATAGGACACCCTGCCTAAGTGTAGTGGGACTTACCAAGGGATTATTTTAGGCTTATGGTGACAGTGTCCACAGCTGTCTGCCTAGCTTTAAAAGGGTTGGGGCGAGTCAATTTTCTGTTACTTTGAAACTTCGAACTTACTGGAAGGATTTTAGCAAATTGTGGTTTGAATGACGGCTATTTTCCGAAGTGGCCCGAATAATAAAATCTAACCTAATTATTTGCCCTATAAAAACGGCTAAGTTTGTAACATAATTTAATAGAAGTGGTGTAGTTTCGTATTCCACCGAAATAACACTAAATTGTTGACCAAAGTTTAAGTATAACAGAACTAACTGACGTATTAAGCGAAAGTAGTTGTTTATCTTTTAGTATAACCTCAACATTACTGCTGGAGGCATTCTTGTTAATGTGTATCATTTGTCTGTAGTTTTCCACTTGACCTGCATTTACCCAAGGGTTTTAATTAATGAATCCCTTTATTGCTGTTTCACAGTGTACGAATCTCTTTGAACAATAAAATTAGTCTTTGAGAACTTGATTTCTATTGTTAGCAAAGAGTTGACATAGAATTATTACGAAATAACTTCTTTCTTTGCAGGGAAATATTGTTTTAATAATGTTCTGGGCATTGATGCGTATTTTAATATATTGTCGAGCAAATATAAGAGGTAACTTGAATTTATTTCTTTCAGAGTATGAAGAATATTGCAGATGAAGTTTTTTTTATCTACTCTTGTTGTTATTAAAATAATTAATTTTTTATTACAGAAAATCTTGTATTTGAAATAATGATATTCTTTCATTCAGTAAGTACTAGAGTATAGACAGGCGGCTTTCAAACCGTTTCTTATTTCGCCAACGACTTTAAGCTTTTCCGAGGCATATTATGTCAATCCAATATACTTATTGATGATTTTTCTATCCCCGTTATCGCTGATGGAATGTCAGTTCGTCTAGGACCTCTGGTGTGCCTGAAAGTGTAACTTGTGTCTTTCAGTAAAAATATTTTTCTCCACACAGGTGCATCCGAGGCGACTACCTGAAGGTATACTCCGAAGGAGGGGTCCACGGACCAGGGCCACCCGGTGTCAACGAGTACTCCGCCTGGTCCAGGGTCCTATGCGGCAGTCGAGCTGATGCACCGCCAGCTCTCTACTCTCATGGACCACTGTTAGTCCTGGAACTCCATACAGGAGCCAAAGCAACCAATGCTACTGGATTTGTTGGAAACTACAGGTTTATTGACAGAAGTAAGTCTGTTTGTCATTTGTTTATTATAGAATATTAATTTGAATCCTAACTAATGTGCGAAAGTGAGTTTGTTTGTTACGTTTTAACGCTAAAACGGCTGAACAGATTTGGATAAGATTTGGCACATGGGCAAACCATAAACTAGGTGCACCCCGCGGTTTCACCCACGTAAGTCTCGATCCCGTGGAAATATCGGGATAAAAAGGATCCTATATCCTATTCCAAGTCATGGTCTACCCATGTGCCAAATTTTATCTAAATCCGTTCAGCCGTTTTAGCGTAAAAGCGTAACAAAATAACAAACTCACTTTCACATTTATAATACTCGTAATATTAAGTTAGGATTGGAATATTGAAGTACTATTTGATGAAAACACGAAATAAATAATTACTTCTTATATAGGATCACAATATTAGGATAGCTGTGAATTTTGTGAATAATAAATAAATAAATAAAATATGGCTCTATTTACTTTTGCAATTATTTATTTAACGTACGATAGATTACTAACTTCCACTACAATGAGAGAATAAATTCAATTATCACATTATCCATTTAATTAATAGCCTTGCTCTTAACACAAATGGTAAGTACCTACAAACCAAGTCCGAAAATACTGGATACAGTTATGAATCAAAAAATTTATTAACCAATTAATACTCCATGCTGTGCCATAGAACAAAAATATTCGTTAATAAACGTCTCATTATATTCCTAACTTCGTTTCTTCGATCCATAAACTTTTTTACTCTGTGGTCATTAATTCTTATTACAGTCAATCTCTTTCGCCCTTGGCTGTCCGTCTCTGTCTGATCAAATCAGTGTCTGGTTTGGTTACCCTAAATATATCAATTAATTTCGTTAAAGCTACAATAGCTTGAGCGATGTTGGTATTAGGCAAATTAATGAAAGAAGATTCAAGGGGTTTATGAGTTTCATGGCAAATGTCTATGGTTTTTCACTGTAGCTTGTAATTTGATAAGATAAATCATTATTTTATTTTGAAGTTGGAACTTTTATTGTTTGACCCCGCGCGGCACACCTGCGTACCAAAAACCATTGTAGTTAATTATAATGTCCTTGAAGAATTACATTAAAATATTAAGTTAATGAAAAAAGAGAAAAAGGGTATGCTTAAATGGTTTGGTCATGTTGAGTGGATGAATGAAAGGCGACCATCAAAAGGTATTTACAAGGCAGATGTGAGTGTAAACGCTGGGAGGGAAAGCCCTAAGAGGAAATAATAGTGACCTTATTGGTGAAGTTCTTCAGAAAGGTCAGATACGTAGTACTCGTAACCGACGTGCGTGTATGACCAGTTGAATGAACGTAAATGAGGCAAAAGGAGTATGTAAGGATCGTAGCAGGTGGCGTTCCGTAGTTTCTGCTTACCCCCATGGGAAGACGACTTGAGTTTATGTATATATGTATTAAGTTAATTTCAATATCATGATGTTCTCCTTCACCGTTTTTAAACCAAGTGATAAAATTATACAATACACACATGAATCCGAAAAGTCTGAGGAACGTGTCTTGGGTTCGAACTCGAGACTTATTATTTGGCAGTCCGACGGTCACACCACTAGGCTATCACTGCTTACTTTTACTGCTGCTTGCTGTTTCTGCTTGAGGAAACTTTCATGCCTGAGATATGTTTCTCGACGGTATGTAAAGCCAAGTCAGAGGCCTTGGGCGGCTTTAAAACTCTGATAATATAGTCCACACGAAAAGAAGAAGAAGAATTCCATAAAAGGGCTACACGATTCATATAACAAACAGCCTGTTAATATTCTCGTAAGCAAATATACCAAAAATGTCTATCAGATTACACCCTACAAAAGACTTAACCCAACAAACAAACATTTCACTCACGTAGCAGATCGAATACCATTCATCGATATCTAAAGTTTTCCAATTTATAAAACTTGTATCTCGTTTCACAGGAAATTTCGAGACAGACGGTGTACAAGTAGCTGAGACGTGGTGTGATTACGTCTTCCACTCGCAGCCGAACAGACCTGCTCACGGAAGGCTGTATAGCCCCAGATATCCATCGAGTTATCCCAGCAATGTGAGGTGTACTTATCACTTTAGCGCCAGGTGAGTGTGAAGTTTATGCAGTTTAAAGATATATTGTTTTGTGCAATATTCGTTTGAATGATGTGATAGTAATTCCTTGAGGCAGAAGGCAGATGTGAGTGGAAACGCAGGGAGGGGACGCCCTAGGAGGACTTATAGTGACCTTATTGGTTATGTAATTCAGAAAGGTCAGGTGCGTAGTACTCGCAACCGGCGTGCGTGTATGAGCAGATGTATAAACGTAAACGAGGCAAAAGGAGTATGTAAGGATCGTAGTAGGTGGCTTTCTGCAGTTTCTGCCAACCCTCATGGAAAGTAGGCGTCAGTTTATGTATGTATGTAATTCCTTGAGGCATGGGGGGACATGTAACGCAAGTGCAGTGCATTGCACTATGCGGTGTCTATACGTTTTTGTTGGTAGTTCTTGAGATCCTGAAGCATTTTGAACCTAAAACCATAACTTAAACATCAGACGTCTTAAAATTAATACTCTGATAAGCCCAATAAATATCTTCTTATAAATTGCTTAAATAAACTTCCCTATTAACAATGAAAAGTTAAGAAAACTTTCATACAAATTCGGAATTATTAAGTCACAAGTCAAGTGCTTCCAAAAATCTAATTCTCTCTCTAACATTTTTATGTACTTTAATACTCGGCATTCTTACTGTTTTAGGCACAACGAACGGATCAAGTTAGTTTTCGAAGAATCGTTTCTTCAGAAAGGCGACGAGAGGTATTTAGAAGTTGACTTCTTTAGTAATACCACAGAATAGATTAGGTACAGAAGATCCACTCCATACAACGAGCGAAAAACAGGGGTACACACACATACTTGCGTACTTTAGCTCATATCAGACGCATCAATCGAGTGAATGGTTCGCGTGAGTGAATATTAATTTTTGTTTAATTGCACGTTCACAGGATACCGACAAAATTATATAGACATGAACGTGCCGAGTGCCGAAATCTAACAAAGTTGGATCGGTACAATCAAGAATTTATTTTTCATTTGATTCTAAATCAAATTTGAAAGTCATTAAATCAAAGTAGGCTGTGAATCAGCACTTTTTGTTCGTCAAAATGATATAAGCCTTCCACCACTTCCCAATATTTTAGCTGGGAAGAAGTGGCGCAACAAGCTCTCCAGCAGGATTCAATATAAGTTCAAACGTTTCATTTTGAGTGAAATGAAAAATGGAAAATGAAAGAAAAACCAAAATTTAAAAAAAGTGATTTATCTGGCGACTCTATGGCAATCTTGTTACTGTAATATCAACTAATCCCTGTCACGAGTGCCCTTGCTTTCACTTGAGTCGTGTCTATGGGTGCGTGCCTTTTCGCTCGTTATATAAAGCTGTTCTTCTGTACCCTATCTATTTTGTGGTACCTAATACGTCCTTTGCCTTTTGGTGTTATAACTTTTCCACTTTTCAGTTGCCTGAATCGTGCTGACATAATAAAAGTGTTCGATGGACGGACTTCGGCGGCGCCGGTACTAGCAATGCTTTGTAACGAAATCGTAGGTACGAATTACTTTGGATTTCTGTGAAAGAATCTTGATTTCTTTTAGTGCATTTTATCTTGATCTGTGTGGTGATGGAAAAAATATTGGTTTTTGAGATACTGGTAGGTACTAAATTGATACTTCTAAAAATTATGTTTTCCTTCAACAGAAATTGAGCAATAATTGGAAGTTTTGATTTTCAGATATAAACAGTTTTTTTTAAATAATTTCCAATGTTTCTTCAGGTTATGAGATTCTATCGACGGGACCAGACTTATTGGTACAATTTACAGCAAACTCAAACATACCTGGCCAAGGATTCAAAGCGAGATACCAGTTCCAAATGGAGGACGACCCTAACGCAGGTTTAGTAAGCATGTCATAATAAATTGTCTCATCAGCAGTTAATATGGTTCAAAATAGTAAAACAGATATTATGAGCCTACATAATTTCTTTAAGCTTGAGTAATCAAAAGAAAAATCTGAATAGATTTCTGAAACCATGACTACGAATTAGCCTTATTTCCTGCTGATTTGATTGCAAATAATGATGATAACTTAATAATACTAACTAATACTCTTTTGCGGTTCTTTTACTTGCCTTTATCTACCTAAGGAACATTTAAAATGTTTTATTTAATTTTTATGAATGTTTATTTATTAACGGTGCCTAATATAAACAATATATTATTAAACAAGTAACTATTCACTAACTGATTAAATCCTAACTAATATTAATTAAAACCAACTATACAAATAAACAATTAATATTATGTAAAATGATATTATATTATTTAAAAGCGTCAATTTCATATTTAACACAAACATTCTTTATTCAGGGTGCTACACATTTCTTTGGGGCGTGTTTCGGCACAATCAGGTGGCAAAAACGAAGAATTGCTTTTCGGCGCTCGTTTGTGCCGAATCGTCCAACCCAAACAAGTGTTACGCCTGAGACACAGTATTAAAATAAAACAATTAATTATGACAAACATGTAACACAACAAATATGTACATCTTTTTCTTTCCTTGTTTATTGTACATAGAATAATCGTTTCTCTTTTCATTTTTAAACGCAACAGCTGTCGATGAAAAGTCTAGCTTTTATTTCATTTTAAACTTAATAAAATTTAATACAGTGTACAACAATAATCTTCTCCTTCTTAGCAGATGGGGATATTAATAAAAAATCAAGTACAGCGGAGGCAATATCCGGCTTGGGACCGGCTGTAAGCGCCGCCAGTAAGTACTCGGAATAAAGTCGCCATTTAAAAACAGAGAGTTTGCGTTTTTGTAAACAAAATCGCCTCATACATTATTAGGAGTGCTATCTTCGTGTCAGATGCTTTGTAGACGGTTTTTTAACATTTCTTTGGGTTCAAAGATATTTTAATAATAAAGACGATATGACCAGGCGTGGCTGATGTAATTTAAATTTGCATTAGTTAGTTTGATTTAAGTCCTTACCATCGTTTGTGACTTATAGACTTCACAATGAAAAACTGAAACTATTGGGCTGACATTTGGACACAACTTGCTACTTAAATTACACTCGTCACATAACTAACCCTAATCATAATTATTCCTAATTTAAGATAATAAATGCAAAAGTGACTTTGTTTGTTTGCTTATTTGTCACGCTTCCACGCTTAAACAGCTGAACGAATTTGGATAAAATTTTGCACATGGGTAGACCATGATCCGGAAAAGGACATATGCTAGTTTTCATCCTGGATCGCAGACGAAGTCGCAGGAAACAGCTAGTAATTATATAAATGCGAACGCGAGTTTGTTTGTATGTTACGCATTCACGCTAAGACGGCTGAACGGATTTGGATGAAATTTGGCACATGGCGTAGGATGCTTTTTATCCCAATATTCTCACTGAATCGTGGCTAATGCGGGTGAAACCGCGGGGTGCAGCTAGTAATATAATAAATGCGAAAGTGAGTTTATTTGTTTGTTAGTTACGCTTTCACACTAAAATGGCTGAACGGATCGTTATAATATTTGACAGAGAGATAGTCTGGGACCTGGAGAATGATATGGGCTATTTTTCATCCTGGATTGCGGAAGAAATCGCGGGCAACAGCTAGGTCAAATATAAATCACGCCGTTGTTCGTTTAGACACTTTACAAAATTACAATAGATACGTTTTCACTCATACATTTTTCCATTATGATTTTTATATCTTAATTGTTTTGGTGCCGATTTAGCCACCTCTGGGTGATGAGATGCAGTCAAAGCTAATACGCAACTTTTAAAGAATGGTTTTGCTACCAAGCAACCGAACATTAATTTCCAAATGTCCTTTCTTTGGTACTGTTCGTCAAATCGTTGAGCTCCTTAAAATTGGAGTTGAGCTGCAGGATTATTGACAAATGCTTGCACTGACTGGACAGGTCCACTCAATCTGTGTGGTTCTTTCCTCAAAAGTCCATTTCAGACACCAATCTACATGGTCTTCACATGATCTGACCAAGATTATGTCTGGACTTTAAAAGAGACTGTGACCTCTGAGTTTGTTTCGGCCTTTCTTCTCAGAGTAGTCAGACAGGAAACGCCTCATCTAGTTTTAAAAATGTGATTGACGTGTAAAAGTGTTTGTATAAACCTACTTACAGAAATAAAAATCATTTATCATTTAAACTTTAATGGGGTTTAATTAATTAACGACTTCTACAGCTTTACACGTGCCAATGACTTAAAAAAGGTACATTATAAATCTTCTATTGAGCTTATCTCAAATATGTTTGGTTCATAGAATCGTGCCAAATTGCTTGAGAATTTATTAATACGAAGGCGGAAGCATAAGAGTTACTTTATGTAGCAGACAAGAGGATATGAATTTCTCGTGGTTTCACAGAGAAAGAGGTTTTAACAGCCGATAGAATAGAATTTTCTGTTTGAACTTTATTTTCTCACCAATTTTTTCCTATAAGCTGGGTGCCTAATGTGGGGAAAATGTAAAAAAATGACCATCGATAATCGGCCTAATTCCTACTGCTAGGACACAAGCCTCTTCTCGGTGAGAGGGGTCGGTCGTAAGCCACCACGTGGGCCCAGTGTGGGTTGGTAGATGTCACATGTCTTCTAATTTTTAGTTCTTGTTGTTTCTTGTTTAGGACATGTTGGTTTCCTCAAAGTGCCAATATTTTCGTTCACCGTATACCATAAACATAAATAAAATAAAAGTGTTTTTTTTGGATCAGTTTAGTTTCACTTCCATTTTATATTTTAAATTATTACAGTAATTTATGATCCGCAGAATTCTCATTACATTGTGACAGCATAAATATTTATTACTCAAATAAATCTATTCAAAATGTCCCTACAACCTACAAAGCATCTCACGCATTACGTTCCACAAATGTACGTATCACTCCATTTCGTGACACTTTGAACTAATGTACGCATTCCATTAGTGATGTGACCTTCATTTCAGCGTCATCCTGCCATCAAGTATTCAGCAGTGATAAGAGCAAGACCGGTAAATTGACTTCACTACTCTATCCAGCCCCTTACCCGCAGAAAACGCAATGTCATTATGACTTCCTAGCTCGAGGGAGGGAAAGAGTCAGGCTGGTATTTGAAGACTTCAGCTTGCAGCGAATAACAGAGAATATTATAGAGTAAGTTTTTAACGTGACTGCTCAACTACATATTTGTTCATAGAATAGACCGTACTTATCGTCATGCTTACGTATGTTGGAACTCTCAAGTCGTCAAACAGTCCGGTGCATTTTGGACTCTGAACATTGAACAGTCCGTTACACTATCAACCTTGCTGACTGACGTCTAATGTGTCATGGTTTTTTTCGTATTATAGTTTATCTCGACAAAGAAGGAACATATTGGAAGCCTTCGTAGTGTTTGTCTTTCAAACGAGCTCGGCATTTTTTTGTGAAACTGTTTTTGAAATTCGACAACAACATAGAATATTAAAATTACTTTGACAAAACAAAATGGACAAGTATAAAGAACGAAAACAAACCACTCGAAGCGATATCGAATAAGCAAATTTACTTTGTTACAGTTGCGAAAGTATGGATTCTCTCGACGTATTTTTGTATGTAGACGGTCGTCTCGAAAAGATGGCATCATTTTGCGGCAACGATATACCGAAGCCAATAATGTCGAATGGACCCAAGTTATCTATCGAGTTCCGTGGAATATACTCATCGAGACATAGCAGGGGGTTTAAGATATCATACTCCTTTGTTGAAGGTACGTACTTCTTTTGTTTTATCTTAATTTCGTATGTGCGGTCATGCCTTTGGTTTATTGTGATTGATTGAAATCAATTTATATTTTTTTGGACTAGTTTTTTCCTGGCTGTATCTGTCTTCTCTTTTATTGGGAAAACAAAACAAGTCGAAGACATCTCCATTACGAATAGCTCGTAAAAGTTTGTGTTGAGTATAGTGTGAACTGTTTGCTTTGTGAAAGTTTAGGTGTTGATAATAGCGTTATCCCTTTTCATAAACACCTAATAATTATCTATTGTACATAGGAATTCTTAATTTACTATTATTGTTTTTATTGACTTTTCAAAATGTTTTTTTAATGAATTCTAATTTAATCGCCATATTTAATGTTATTTTTATACTATTTCAACACAAGGTTATTCTGATTTTAATGTATTTTGGGTTATTGTAATGATATAAATATAGATTGCATGCATGATGTTTCTTATATATTTAATTATAAAAATTCAGACACAATGTAAAAATTGTTATTGAATAAATGAATTGAATTGAAAATTAAAACAAAATATGATAGCAACAGTTATAACATCAGAACGAGCAAAGCGAATCGAATTATACTGAGCACAAACATGACTAGTTATTGATGGCATCTATGACAAAGCACATCGCTTACTTTCTCATTCATGTAAGATATTATTATTTTAACCATATTTTCATCGTGTTTAAAAATCTTTTGTCATTTCCACATCGGAATTCAGAGCACCACGTATTCCTACCTCATCATTCTTGATGCCGTCCGCGCGTAATTCTTCACATTTTTCTGAATGTTCGCATTTCAAACATGGTGACGTTGCGTTTTTGTTTTTTTTTTTTTTAATTTAGGTGCTGGAAACTTTAAAATGACATTTTTTGTAGAGAGTTGATTTCGTTTTTATTCATGTTGGATTTAGACAAACTGATGACATAACGTTTAAGATGGTGCATATAGCGACTGTAAAATTAAAGAAAGCATAAAACTTTGCGCCCCTTTCAAGTCAAGTAACAAATCATAAATTAATATCCAAAAGTATCGCCATTCCGGAAAGCCTCAATTACGCCAAAATCCACGGACTCTAAAAAACAAAAGTAAAAAGTTTTTGACTTTCAGATTACGGGATCGCAACGGGGAGCCAACTTTTAGAATTTCCATGTGCCTTCGTATTTAATAGCAGTGAGAGGGGGAGGGGGGTGGTGACGTCACCAAACCACCCTGGCCTCTATCCAAGGGACACAGAGTGCAATTACTTCTTCTACGGCAACGAAAACGAAAGAGTACATTTACATTTCACTTATTTCGACGTCGAAGGTGTGGTCCCGTAAGTAATTCATTTGAATATTATTAGGCTTAGAAAAGTCGTTCCTGAAGTAGCTTTCGTCACTAGCGGAGTGGGGTTAGTACTTGATATGGGTTATTCAAGCCAGAATTGGCTTCATGTGTGGTAGGTACAGATTAGTGATAAAATATGCCTAGTCTTTTGTGATCTAGGTTGACCGTGATATGGACTTTAGTAAAGTGTCGATTTTCATTTTGTTCTAAAACTTTTTGTCCTCCCTTTGAAGCGTAATAGTAATTCCCAAAGAAATTCAGTAAATAAAATTCAATGTTTTTATCATCAAAAAAATCTTGACAAAGTTAAAACCAAAACAACAGTCTTTTTGTAAAGCTTTAAAATAAATGAAGATTCTAATGAAGTCTCTATTACAGGTGTGAAGCAGTATCAGCCAGTGATTACGTCCAGTTTTACAGTCAAATGATCGAATCACAAAGCCACAGGCATTGTGGTCAACTAAAAGAGCTCCAAGTGACGTCAGAGAAGAATTTTCTAAGAATAACCTTCAAATCTAACGACAGACTAGATGCAACAGGATTTAAAGCAAACTACTTATTTCTAAGAGACTCCGAAATGCATAGTATAACTATGCCGAATTCTATAGATAAAGGTTTGTATTCTATTTTACATATTTTGGCTATAGGAGTAGGGAAAGACCAAAAGAAATTATAGTTGGACTGTGGGAAAGATGATAATTATGGCTTGAAATAGGGTTTACTACTGAGATGACGGCTTGTAGGATTAAATAATGTATGGAAGGAAAATATATGTTCTACTGACCCCAAATAAATAGGTACAAAGACAGGAGAATGAACACCACAAAAAGAAAAGTAAGTGATAATGTGCCGATAAAGGCACGTTTGCCCATCTCGTCAAGCGAGGGAGCAGTAACCAATAAGCAATAAGCATCAATACGCAACACCATCGATTGTCCAATGGTAGTCGTTTCATATCCTTGCACACCCTACGAATTCAGAACGCGTATTATTCTATCAACTTCGTGTACGGTTCCGTAGTGTTTACTTATGATTAAGTTAGTTTGCGAGTTTAGAGTCCAAAGTTGAAGACACTTCGGTTTTCCTTTAGGATACGGAGCTTCATTCCTGGGTGTTTTTGTTGTATGGAGTTCTAGAGTTACTTGCAATGTTTAGGTAGGTTTACGTAGATGTGTATCTAATTCTACATTGATAGTATATACAAATAGTGTACTGGTTGTACATACTTCAACATTTCCTATATAAATAATATTAGAAAGGGAACATTTTATGTCCACTGAAATATGGCCTTCAAATTATTTAACAGCAGTAAAGTGTTCGGAGTAAGTAATAATTTAGGACACTTTTAACAACTTTTTAAGTGTTGTTTGAGGGACTGTTTGTATGTAGCCTGAATTCAGTTAGAGCGTACAACACTTTTCAAACTTGATGGTCACCAGAATTACTTTCTCGTACAATAATATGTATTATTATCACAAAACATCTTATTACTATACAACGTGCCGCTACAATGGTGACAAATTTAACACACTTATTCGATTTCGCGATTAGTTTTATGATTTTTTTTTAATTTCATTAAACGCTATTATTTATTGATTTATTTTCAATTTTCTAAATTACCATCCTGGAGCAACCTGTACTTAAAGAACTGTAGCGAAGAGGTCATTTGCCGGGGTCACGGATCATATGTAGGCGAATAAAAGGAAAGCCGCGCAATTTCTTAGAAATTATGCCGACAAAGGAACTTACCGATAGAACGTAAGTCAGCTGGTAGGTAGCTTCATGAACGAATCTTTTACACAGAGTGATCTCAATTTTCGTTATGTTTAATATTATTTAGTTTGTTTGAAAATTTAAATTTTTCAATTTACGAATTATTTTATTTTATTATAATTTTTATGTTTA
Source organism: Lithophane leautieri (assembly GCA_949152455.1). Lineage (NCBI taxonomy): Eukaryota > Metazoa > Arthropoda > Insecta > Lepidoptera > Noctuidae > Lithophane > Lithophane leautieri. The sequence continues at coordinate 12,279,934 of OX424470.1, forward strand.
CTGGCCACTAGCCCTATCCGTGTGTTAAATTAATGTCGCCATTGTAGCGGCACGTTGTATAATACCTAAATTACCTCATTCGTCAACATCATCTATATCCAAAAATTTCGTTAATTTTGTCTATAAATTCAGATCTATAACAGAAAATTGTTATTGATTCCTCTATTCTAAAATAGGTACTACCTACCTAGTTTCAACACCAAAACTTGTAACAAAATTACACGTTCATGCAAATCAAATCAAGTCCCGACCGAATCTCGATAACTACCAGCGACGTTAAACCTATTTCTCCAAAACCTCTAATCTGATGACGTTCGGCCACTGCCGCATGTAATCCGTCTCTCGAAAGCTTTAAGCTTTTCAGTTCCATTCAAATCATGTCCATTGTGTTCACGTGCCTTTAACAATAAAGATGTGTAAATTTATTTTGAAGACCAACAAGAAAATTTTAAAGACCAAATTATGATCAGTTAGCCCAGTTTGTCTTTTTTAGAGGTAGGTTTTTGGATCTGTATGTTGATTTTATCAATAATTATGTAAAGTAAAAATCCGTAAATTGCTTAGCAAATTGACTACCAACTGAAATCGTCCGTATAATTAAATTGTAATTACAACTGTCATTCTTTGACATGGCACTTGTATGAAATGTCTATAACACAACAAATTTACGTAGTGTCAATTTATTTCCGTGACTTTTATTCGAGTATATATGTTGGGGATGCCTTATGACCTGATTGAACCATTAGTTTTTATTCTCTTTTACAACTAAATTATCCTCTGTTGGTTTTCTAACTCTTCGTGCCAAAACTTATATTTTATTTAAAAACAGAAAAAAATTAGGTACCCGTCCATTGATAACATTCATGTCAAAGGTAGATGAGCGTATTAATTAATACGGCTAGAACTAAGCACTCGTCACAATCCCAATGCTTAAGCAAATCCTCTTAGTTACGGGTAAATGGGACGGGATTAAAGGGATATAGGGTAATTATTGGGGACAACCCTGCAACAAAACTGATGAATTTAGAAATGGGGACGTATTAGGCCTGATTCCTCTTACGCTGATGTCGGTAGCGGTAGGTCGCTCGTGCGCATATACATTGTGTTCTATATAGCACCATACTGCAACGCTGACTTCCGCGACGCCTACTATGTTGCTACGCGTACGCGACTGACATCAGCGTAAGAGGAATTCAGGCCTTAGGAGCGTTACCAGGGTTGCGGGAAAGTCCGAAAGGGATACCGGGAGCCTGGGCAACAGGCAACTAAAGGAACACGGGTGGGTTTTGGTCGGTAAAAGTCAGACACGCTCTCCCGCTCTGCCCAGAACGGGAGAAGTCATTTGATGATTTCCCAACATCAAAAAACAAAAAAATTGCCATCTAGCTGAAACATTGTCATTGCAGACGTGGTTACATTCCATGCAATAAAGGATCAGCTATAACATTTCTGAATTAAACTAACAATTTCGATGCTATAGCTATTTTAATTAGAACATCATTATTGTCCTGATAAAGCATATTCCTAACAAAGACGTATTCTATTTATAATTTGGATTACAATTATTATAGCTATTTCAATTAGAACATCACTGTTATTAGTACATTGACTAATAACTAGTATTAGTCAGAAGTCAATGTCCTGATAAAACATTATTATTTCTAAGACCTATTCTATGAACAACAAGTTCCAATTGATTCTACTGTTGTTTCAGGTGTCACGTGCTACACGTCAAAATTCCTAATATTTATATGTTTGTGCAAAGTCATTTGGAATATCAGATAGTGATAATAGCAATAACTTTGTACCATCGGAGAGAAATTATGGAATAAAAATTATCAATGTTACTGTGGAGTGTTTTAATCTTATCAAAGCCTACGGGCACCTTACTAGCAACCCTCAGCCTGAGTCCTGAGTGACGGCATACCACGCAGGTGGATTGCGGAGCGGATTTATCACACATTACCTGTCCTTAGTGCACGCAGGAAAGTTGATGCGTGCGCGTGTGTCTAGTGGGCGTCCTGAGTGACGGCGCACTGCCGTTGTTGGTTGCTATGGCACTACTGTTGCCATAGCAACGAACCCAAAGACATGACATTGTAATAACGTCATGTCAGAATATTAATCAACGATTAATTTGTGTTTTTGAGTGCATTTTTCCAATATAAAGTGAAACTGTGTGCTTTGGAATGATACTCATTGATAAAGTGTATGGATAACATAGTAATTAATGAGGATTATGAATTTGATTTTTCGATATATGATATATGATATGATATATGATATATGACCTATACGTTCATACAAAGTTATCGCGGCATGTATAATGAGAAACGTCAAAACGGGCTTTGTAAAATTTTACACCACAATCCGCCACTCCGTCAGCGAATCTGCCAGTAGAATGAGCCGTGAAATGCGCGCGTCCGCTCGCACTCCGGACAAGTTCGGACAACCCGAACATTTTGTTTTATCCGCCGTTCATTACGCCTGCGCGGTACCCAGGACTCAGCCTTAATGTATTTAAAATTATAGAGGCACATAATGAAATTAATGATGATGAGAGTTACTTTTTTATGAAATTGTGTACTATGCTGAATCAATAATAATTACCTACTTACTCAACTTAAAACTTTTTCAATGTTGAAACTCTTTTATACCATATGCACCTAAACTTCGACAATACAATACAATAAAGTGATATACAATTAAATGTAGCGGTCAACACAATGTTGTCGCCTCAAGTGAGTCCCGATCTGTCTCCGGTGGCTACTAGTGAATATCCAAGACCCCAACACAGAATATTCTAGTTCTAGTTAATTGACCAAAACACTACGGGACTTCCAAAAAAACGTTAGAAAAGTATTGTTGTGATATATTATACGCACAAGATTTCAAAGGAATATACTAAAATAAGATATGTAGTGCCCACTTGTAAACAACTATTATGGTCGAAGCTGTAGAACTTTTTTAGTTAAAACTATTTTTATTAACCTTCCAGTAGATATAAGTAGTTTTATCACAAAAAACCTCTTTAAAAATAAAATATATAAGTGCCTCTTAAATGTAATTCGTCAAAGCCTCACTCACTGTAATGAATATTTGAAAACGTGTATGTTTGTTTCATTTGAGAATTCATTCATGAATAGTTTAGAGTACTTATATGTGAAAAAGTGATAATAAGTATGCAGTTTGGCAGAGGTAATTATTTAGGTGGTGAGAAATTATTTCTGCGAATAAACTCTTTTTCATTTGTTTTCATTCATTTACATCATGGAGGAGAATACCTACCTACTAAAGTACAAACATCACATACCAACAACGCCTCTTACTCATTGAAATGGAAAAGCCAAAATACCTATATGCATCCCTGCAAAGGATTCCTCCAAGGACTCCGGAGGTGACGGACGTGTACGAAAGAGTGACATACAACCATAAAGTAAGGTCAAAAAACGAATATCATTAACATCCTCGTCACGTAGAAATCGAGAGATCGAACTTTAACTTCACGATTTTAAGACCGTCTCAATAAAATCTAAATGAATATTTCTCTGAGAGTTTTGGACCTAGTAAAACTGTCAGATAAGAAAGTGAAACGGGTTTCGTTTACGAAATCTTTATGAAGTTGTAGAGTTATTACTAGAAGTTCTGAAATAAATTTAGGTAGAGTAGATGTTTTCATGTTAAAACATATCCTCATTTCAGAATCTAACCTCAGACACACAAGTGTCTGTTCTCATAATTCTGTGTCATACATCTTTGAATCGTTTCGTGATTACTTTACAAAAAGTCAAGCATAAAAAAAATCGATACGATAATTTAGATTTAATAGAACAAAGTTCCTTTTAAAGACACACACAAAGGCGAATAACCATACTGTAAACTTCAACGAAACATTTGGTTATTGGTTTTGCATAATAATCACTAGTTTTTGGAATGAATAAGCCGTATTCCTAGTACCTATTGAGAATTTCAAATAACTGAATATTGATTGTAGCAGTTTATGTTCGAGAAATATCAACTTTATAGGAATTGTAAAGGCTGCATGAAGTAAGAACCAGCTCCAAAATATTATTATTTCATATTGGCATTCGTAGTTACTTAGTATTAAGTTCCAGTGGGTTTTGATTTTACTGTACCCAAGTATGAATGTCCAGAAGCCATTCGAGCAGCTGCCTGAGTTTTTTAAGGAAGTCATGTTGGGGATGGATGAACTATGTGGAAGATAACATGGCTAAAAAGGAGATGACTACTAAGATGAGGACATATAACGCCGGCGCTGACCCCAAATAAATTAGAATAGGGTCCTTTTTCCTTGGAAACGGCAGTTAGGATCAATCAACGTGGTGATTCTAAACAATAGTCTATTGTATTTATGGTAGATACCCCGATCGCCAGCGGCTGATTAATCTGAAACTAAAATCACATTGAAAAAATCTAACACATACAATTAACGAGCTGAAATACGCTTTCAAGAATATATGTCTCACCGTAGGAATATTCACTATACCCAAAACTGACTTATAGTTAAGTAAACCTAAGTTAGTATTCATTCAACTATGAAAGGGATTTAAACAAAACGCTGGCGGCGTAAAGGAACCTCTGGCCAGAACATAGACTTCAAAGTTTGCATATAATTATGCCGGACATTTGAGCAACATTTTGAGGAACTACGGACTTAAGGTTTATGCATAATGGAAGCGGTGGAACGAGGGAGCGAATCCATTATTTGTTAGCGTAAGCGGGGTAGATGAACTGCTACGAATAACTTCTAAGATTGAGTTTTCTCGCATGTACAGCTGTTGCTAGCAAAGATATTAAAGATCATAATATGAAATTTATGGTAGTCTTCAAATAGCAATACTGTAGAAGCACATAACTTGATTTAGTGCCTTGTTGGTCTAGTTATGCAAGCGCTACTGCTGTGAATGAGGTTTTTTGTATTGGAGTTATTCCATCTGGAATTTATCAGTAGCAGCCCGGAGTCTGGATTTGTGCCCGGTTGATGGCAATAGGCTCGCACCTATTATATGGGTCTTTTGAACATAACTGGCGAAAAGTATACAGTAGGCACACTACCTAACCCTTCGGGAAATAAATGCGTGATGTTATCTATAATAATATTATAAAAAGGTAAGTTTGTATGTGTAGCAGGGATAATCTTCGGAACTACTGATCCGATTCCGAAAATTGTTTCACAAATGGGAAGTTACGGTATTTTTATTTAAAATTATTTTACGGTAAAATTTCACACTGACAAAGTTGTGGATAGAAACTAGTGTTAAGTCACTTGATTTAATTAATGTAAACTTGGCATGTGAATACCAAAAAGCTAGTTTGAGAATCAGCCAACATAGTGCTGGATGCATCCATAAGAAATAAAGCAAAGCAATAAAGATATATATTGAGTATATTGAGTATTGAGTATGCTAGGTGGAGCGATGATTTTCACAAAAAGGCTGGTAGAAGCTGAATGAGAGTGGTGAAGGATCGAGTTTGCATTCTACAGTTTGCATACTACCTATTAACTGATGAAGATGATAAGTATTAACTAATAAATATTCCTAACAACGCTTAAACGGTGAAGACAAGCATGCAATATAAACGAAATATCATTTGATAATGATGTTTCGTTAATTTTGTTAAGCGCTGTTGGATTTACAACCCTCGCCTCGGCACCGAGGATTGAAAACACAACAGCGCAAAAGAACAGTTGACTATTATTTTAGCTGTTACTTTTGATGAAGAAACTGGCTGTTATGTGTATTATGTATATGTATAATAGACACATTCTTTGAGTAAAAAAATCGAGTGTTCTAGCAGATGTGTGCGGCGCCGCATTGTCGTGGTGCCAGAGAAGGTGCCGGATTTCTGACTGCGGTTGCTTGTCACACCAAGCTTATATTACTGTTCGAGCACAAACTGTTTCAAATATGTCAATAAACCACCAGCCTAAGGTCTATTTAAATCCTTGTTTCCAATATTGATGTTATCCCCACTTAAATAAACGTCAACTTTATACAAGTGTAAATAAAGTTGATTTTAGACTGACTAGTACCGTTGAAAAAGTCATAAAAAATATGAAGTTGTAGCGCAAACTGAACCTTATCTGTAGGCATTACAGTTATTTTTCCTAAAACTCGTGTTTGTTTACATGTTTGGCAAATAAATTGCGAACGCAGAATACAATCATGATGATGTATAACTTGTCAGTGTCAAACAAATGAGTAAAGAACATCTAACATCTTTTGGCATGCCCCATGTACCAAGCCTCCTGGGTTCGAATCTCAGGTCGGGCTATGTCATTAAAGTAGCCTGTTACGATTGTAGCAGCCTAAATGAAAAATGTTTTGTAATTATAACAAGGTTATATGTAGCATTGTGCGATGGATAGATTTGTTGAATGACATACAATACTCTGACCTTCTGGATCATAATACAAACTTACTAAGTACGATAATAATAGCTCCATTATTATTTGCATTTACTAGTAAGTAGTTATCTTAATACTAATATACTTTGCTCGTCCTACAACTACTGATAAATGTTCAAATTATAGGCTAGGACGCTGGCACTCTAAACACAAGTTATCTTACCTTAGGTTCCAGAGTTCAACTAAAACACTCTTTTCCCTAGTTGTAACGCTGCGTAGTGTTTAGATAAAAGTTTTTGTAAAACTGAAGGTAATAAAAAATCTTTTTTATCCATCTTCTGCGAATACAAGCCACGCATATACTATACACAAATACAATAGAGAGAGAAACCTTCACAGATCTACGTTAACACCCGTCTCAGTGTACTTTAAGTTTCTGGTAATTCAATACTGAATCTGCAGTGACAAGTTACAATTAATCTTCTGAACGACCCGAAACTTTGATTTGTAAGTTATGAAACGTTTCCATCTAGATTGAGTTTCAACTGAATTATTTATAGATAGGTATCTCGTATTTATAGATATCGATGATTTTATCAAAAACAAATCAATCAAATAAGTTTTTTATTTTTTATTTAAATTGTCTTTTAGCTTAGGAGAAAATGGAAAATAATATACTCCGAAAGATCAGTGTGACAACTTTTGCATGATTACAATTGATGTTATTAGGCGGTCAGCTGAATGTGTTCATTTGCCGGTCTGTTGTTCCTACCAAGAACATCAATGGGAATGTCGGGAATAAATTTTAATTTATTACTTATTCATTTCCATTGTCCCCACTAATTCAATGAGCAAAAATACAAGGCAGAAGAAATAAAGGATGATGATCCAACCAACAAAAAATGTTAGGTATCTACCTTAGCCGTAGTAAGCAAGCATAAAGCTATCTAAATAAACGAAAATGAATATTCATCGCGATGACGTACTCGTATCTCTTTGGGCAACAAAATTTAATTTAAGAATCCTTTTTTTGTCCATTATCGAATTTGGAGCATGAAATTCGTTGAAACTCAGCAGTATTTAAGTTATAAGCTCACAGAGTGAAATTTATAACATTGTAAAGCAGTTATAAATAAAGGGCGTAAAAATATGACCCAGCAAAATTAGTACCGAAGCTGCTGAAATGTTTTATCATCTGAGAGAGAGGTACCGACTAAGAAATTCAGTATCAACTTGTAGCAAAACATAATGCTGATTTAAAAAAAATACTAGCAAACTAATTTAAAAAAAATACTAGCAAACTACCGACATCAAAAGGCGCTGGTTCTTGGTAGTAAAAAAAGTTTTTTTTTTTTAAATCATTTAAAAAAAATAACCATTTGGGTAGTGAAAACAGACAAAAGGTTAAAAAAAATAGGTAAAATATCAAAAAGGGCTTAGTGCAGACTTGCACACATACGAGTACATACTATGAACTGAACAAAACGCTAGGAGACAAAAAATCTCTCTATCAAGAACTAGACTAGTTCTGATTTGTTAAGATATAAATGTATTAATCAATATGCCTAGCCTTTTCCCAACTATGTTTGGGTCAGCTTCCAGTCTAACCGGATGCAGCTTAATACCAGTATTTTATATGGAGCAATACCTCTTGGTAAGACTGGTTGTCAGACTTTCCGACTTCTGGCGACCCGTAACGACTGTCAAAGATACACTAATGACAGCCGCGACCAACGGCTTAACGTGCAATCCGACGCACGGAGGAGTATCGGTATGTACGGATGGTCACCCATCCACGGTCAAACTCCGGCAAGCGTAGCTTAACCTGATGGATTGACCCATGCGGCTGTTATTACTTAGCCACGAGCTCTTCAGATATAAATGTACATATGTTACTGCATTATTCATAAAAAACTTCGCTAACCGCTCGAAAATTGCACCAACCGATAATAATTTATAAAGGCGACGGACCGCATCTATCGGACCGTACAAAAGGACTGAAGGATTCACTTTCCGAATTGTTTACACTGCCGTGATGTGGGTGAAACTGACGTCTAAGCGGTTTAGTTCCTAACAGTCGCCTGCTGTGACCGCAAATTGTGGCGAACAAGAAAACGCTTTTGTCTGAACGTCGTCATAGAATATGAAATCTTATAGAAGTGAAACTTGTGTGTCATTTCGAGCTTTAAAAAGATACTGTCGCAAGGGAATAAGTGATAGAGACGTCACTTATAAAAGCCTAAATTCTGTAAAACTTGGTGCGTCATTTTAACAGCCACCTAAGGGCCTCAATCCATCTGCCTAGCCTTTTCCCAACTATGTTGGGGTCGGCTTCCAGTCTAGCCGGATGCAGCTGAATACCAGTATTTAACATGGAGTGACTGCCTATCTGAACTCCACAAGCCAGTAACCGAGTCATATGTACGATACCCCTTGGTAAAAGACTAATTGTCAAACTTTTGGGCTTTTGACGACCCCTAACGACTGTCAAAGATCCACGAATAACAACAGGTACCAATGGCTTAACGTTTCGGTATATAAAGGTGGTCACCCAGCACGGACTAACCCCAGCAAATGTAGCTTAACCTGATGGATCGACCCGTGTGGCTGTTATTACTTAGCCACGAGCTCTTCGAAATACTACTAAGCTTTAAAAGCGATTCCCACTTCTCTAAGCCCTTTGTATCTACTTTATTTTTATCATGCACCACGCGGTAATAATCCTACTATGACCTTGCTTGCCCAACACACGATGGGGGTGTCAATTTTGCCAACGCCGCAAGCGCCAACACAGTGCTAAGTAAGTTGAACATTCCATCATCGACCTAAAACTATCGGTTATTCAATGCGTTTGGAGCGGGTGACGCTTCTGTATATTCATAATCTATGCCGTGATCTTAATGTCCAAAACTAGGATCTTCGAAGAGGACCTATACAAACTGCATGTCTAAGATTAATGAAGTTTTGAACGTTGAGTGTCTAAACTAAGTATTTACCGCAGCTAACACACATGATTTACCGTCGATACTAAGGCTACTGTGGGACTAATTATAACAAGCGCCTAAGGCGCGCATATTATTAATATTATTTATTAAAAATAAACATAATAATTATAATTTTATAACCGGCATTGGAACAGCAACATAGTGCTACAGCAATACGGGACATAAAGGCAGTCCAGCCTATCGGCGATCATTGCTAGGATAGCATTGGGCTGGCCCGTACCCGGCGCACCAGGGATGTGCACCGCTACGCTTGTATGCTGCGTTTTGGGCACTCAATAAAATTGTATGAATTTCTATGTAACGAATTATATCAAGCGCAAGGGCAGGAGGGTTTGACGCGCCCCAAATCTGGGCGCTCTTAGCGCACTCTAGACGCGTGGACGCAAGTTCCTTTTTACTATTTTTCCCTATCGTTAACTCTGCATCAGTAATAAACTTAAAAGAAACACAGTTATACTGAGCATGTTAAGTGTTCAAAAGTTACAACAAAATGTGGTAACCTTGTTGCGTTTGACGAGCGTCTAGCGCGCCGAGACCGTGCGATCGGCGCGCGCCCAGAACGCAGCGTAGGTACTGAGCGCGCGCCTCTGGCGCTCGTTATAACGAGCCTATAAGGTAAGCAGGGTAAACCCCTGTTGTCTATTATGTATAATGAAGAGGTTCCCCTGTTACTTTAAAGTGCGTTTCACGGTAAATTATGCAATGCTTTCCTTGCGCGAGATGTTACGACACCTTTTACGACTTCCCTCTTCATTCTTCGTCGTTAAAATTAATAATTTTATTAAATGTATTAATGAAAAGACGACCTCGTTGGTCTAGTGGTCACAGGTGCGACTGCCGAGGATGGACTCCTGGGTAGGATTCCCAGATCAGGTAAAGTGTTAGGTAGATATAGATTTGCTGATATTAAGAATTTCTCAGTAGTATCTGGGAATCTAGATTTGAGCCCGATTAATGGCAATAGGCTCGCCCCCTATAAGTTAGATACACAAGACGAACATGTAACTGGTGTAATGTGTAAACATCTCTGCGTAGCCCTTCCTCGAATAGAGGCGTAACGTTAGTCTATTAACAGCAGGGGTATCGTATTACCCAGTTATTGGGTTGTGGAGGTCAGATAGGCAGTCGCTCCGTGTAAAATACTGGTATTCAGTTCATCCGGTTAGACTGGAAGCCGACCCTAACATGATGGGAAAAGACCAGGCAGATTGATTGTTAGTCTATTATACTCCATTTGAAATAAGATTAGACATTTAAACAGACCTTTTTTATAGTCCGTTCAACCGATTTTGATTTCGATTTTTTTTCTATACCGTAGTTTTTTGTTTTTTGTTTTTATGATTGGCATCTCGTAGGTTTTACCACAAAGGGTACTATCTACTTAACCGGACTGTCCTGCGAAGATGCTCTAAGCTATGATACTAACTCAAAGCGCCTCCAGCCAGGGGCATTTAAAAACTAATCTAAAACTAATTATAAACTAAACGACGGCTCGCTAAGGGCACCCCCTGTGGGGTACGGACCTCGGCTTAGGGCGTCGCTGGGGGGAGGGCAGCTAGTGGGGACAGGCTGGATCGGGGAGTTTAAATTAACTATTACTACTACTGGCGGCTCAGCGTCCGCCTGGGCGGGCGCTTCACCGTCGACAGACAAGGGTCGGGGAGGAGTAGGATGAGTCGTCATCCTGTTAGATCGGGGTCGCGGTCGAGGAGGTCCTCGACGTCGAGGTCGGAATGAAGGACGGCGTCTGGTTTTAAGAACCGTACTGGTGGCCCTATTGCTCTCCTGGAGGAGAGTTATGGGGTCGTCGGGGTCGGTGAGAGCATGCCTCGGACGGCGGGTATGACTAATGCGAGAGGGGGTATAATTGGCCGCCTCGACAACCAGTGGGTTGCGATGTTTGGCGGCGGAGTCAAAGAAACGCTTAGAGAGGCGTTTTAAGAATTGAGCTATCGTGGGGATTTTAAGGTCGAGATGGAGGATCTCGTTACGGACATAGTAGGGGGAATCGGTAGCTCTACGGAGGAATCGGTTCTGGATGGTTTGCAACCTATGAATATGGCGGGGTCTAGTGTGAGCAAAGACGGCACCGGCATATGTCATGATGGGACGGATACACGCAGTGTAGATACGCAATTTGCACCTAAGTGACAATTTGCTACGTGCATTTAGGACGGAGTGAAGCCTACCTAGAGCGAAAGCGGCTCGCGAGCGAACCTGCTTTATGTGCTCTTGAAAAGTGAGGTGGTCATCGAGGACTACACCGAGATATTTGGCTCGCTTCTCCCAAGGGATCGGCTTGCCGAACATGGTGATGGGCTCGGGGAGGGTGGGTTTCGTACGCGGTTTGGAAAAGAGAACCGCCTGACTCTTATCGGGATTGACCTCGATTCGCCACTTCCTGAACCATTCGCCGAGCTTGTCGACTGAGGTTTGGAGAGTGTCGCGAATCGTAACGGGACTACGGGCCTTAAAGTAGATGGCCGTATCGTCTGCGAACAGAGCCAACTGTGCCTTTCTACTTTTGGGAATATCGCTAGTAAACAGCGTGAAGATGAGCGGGGATATGACAGAGCCCTGGGGACACCTGCGCGAATGGGACGGGGTGAGGATAGGGCACCCTCTATGCGGTAGCGAAAGGTGCGGTTTGACAAAAAGTCTCGTAAGATGAGCACGAGACGATCGGGCACACCGAGTTGGTATAGCTTGTATAATAAGCCATTGTGCCAGACTTTGTCAAACGCCTTCGCTATATCGAAGAACACCGCCCCCACCATTAGGCCTCGCATAAAGCTTTCGCTTATGTGCTCGACTATGCGGTGGGCTTGGTGGATGCTGCAGTGTTGGGTGCGGAACCCAAATTGCTCGTTCGGGATGAGACCCTTGGTCTCGGCGTAGTCTCTGAGACGCTTATAAATAAGCCTCTCATAGATTTTACCGAGAACCCTGAGCAGACTGATGGGACGGTAGCTAGAGGGATCGGATTTGGACTTGCCGGGTTTGGGGATACCTATAACGGTGGCTTCCTTCCATGCCTGGGGGAAGATATTATTGCCGAGAGCACCATTGAAGATGATGGTCAAGAGCATTATTAAGTGAGAGGGGAAAAGTTGGATCACTCTATTAGTGAGTCCATCTGAGCCGGGGGCTTTACGCGTTTTAAGACCTTTGATGATCTCGTGCACCTCATCAGGAGTGATGGGGGGCAGTGGATCATCGGGGTCTTCGACGGGGGGGAGAGATGCTCTGCGTTCGACTTCAGCGTCAATCTCATCGAGATGAGCTTGGTCTACAGGCAGTGAGCTAGGCGAGCATTGAGCCTCGAGACTATCGGCTAGGCATTCCGCCTTGTCGGAGTCGTCGAAGGCTATGGTCTTATCGGGACGGACTAGGGGGGGCATGGAAGCGCCCTGTTGGGACTGGAGATTTCTCTGGAGTTGCCAGAAAGCTTGGTGAGTGGGCTCGAGATCGCTCAGCATCTTGTCCCAGCCCGCTTCACGCAACTCAGCAATGCGTGTCCTTACTTTACGCTGTAAGTAGCGCATGTGAGATTTGTTAGCGGAGCATGGGAAATTGCTGTAGGCACGGGTGGCCGCGTTCTTCTCGGTCATCAGATCACGCACATCGGCCGGCAATTTGAAGCGGTGGTCGTCCACCACTGGAACTTGCCTTGAACAATCGTTCAAAACCGATTGTACGTGATCCGTGAGCGAGTCGATCGCGGCCGTCGTGTCTGCGACAGAATCGAACTGTTCGGGAATAGAGTCCAATTGGGGGGACGTGTTGGATTTCAGCAATTCGCCTACTTTCCTCCAGTCCGTTACCTTCTTGGTGGCGGGGGGTTGGGTGGGGTCGGGGAGACCTATGCGGGGGGCCAGTTTCATGACTACTGGGCGGTGGTCAGAGGTGAGCTCGTGCACCGTTTCTATGGAGTTTAACCTAAGGTTGACGTTCTTAAGGATCGCCATGTCTAGGATATCGGGGGAGTGACTGGGTTCGTGGGGGAAATGAGTGGGAGTCATCGGAGCGATGATATCGAAGTTGTGGGAGTTTGAGAGGTCGAACAGGTGTCGCCCTCTAACGGAGGTAGTGGAACAATTCCAGGCCGGGTGTTTAGCGTTGAGATCACCCGCTATAATAACGGAGTCACTCAAGCCGAGTAGGGCGGTGAAGTCATTGGAGAATTCCTGGGGATTCTCCGTGGCGGAGGAATAGGGAGGGAGATAAGCAGAGACTAGGGTGATCGGCTGATGGCCGGACATGCCTAGGCGGCATACTGAGACTTCTATCCGAGAGAGAGAGGGAGGATCTATTGGGATGCAATAGAGTTCCTTTTTGTAATATATAAGGGTGCCGCCCTTGTGACAACGGGTTCTATCGTTGCGAACTATACGATAGTTTGCGATAGAAGGGTTCCGTTTATGGGGTTTGAGGAATGTTTCCTGTACTAAGAGGATATCTATCTGATGGACGCGGAGGAATTCCGCGATCTCATCTCTTTGGTGTTGTATGCCGTTGGCATTGAAAAATCCTAAGTTAAGGGATCGGGGTTTGAACCTAGCTACGGTGGTGTTAGACATTATGGGGGGTAGGGTGGTTGGCTAGGGAGGACATGGCTTGCGTGATCTCGGGATACGCATTAAAAATTTGATGAATCCTACCTACGTCGTTGGCATTTCTGGCAGCAACGATTTCGTTGGCCATTTGCCTAGCGCGAGGGGTGAGGAAAGTCATGTAAGTGGAAGTGATCACATTAAATGGATCGAAAGGGGCCGCGGGGGGAGGGGGGAGAGGGCGCGCTGCTAACAGAGCAGGAGTCTGACGAATAAGGGGCGCAGGAGCGCGAAGACGGGGATCCATAAGGGGGGGGGGGACGCGTGAGGGGGGGGGGACCTGGGGCTTGGGGTACCCTAAAGCAGGGAAAGCCTGCTGGTGATGGAGTTGGTTCCAGGGGCTAGGCCTTTGGGGGCTGAGCCTCTCTGGGATATGGGCGGTGGGGGCCCTGTAGGCGGAGGGAGCTTCCCTCTGCTGGCGAGCGTCTGAGCGCTTCGCCAGTTTGGAGGGAGCGGTCTTGGGAGCTTTGGGGCAGCCACGGTAGTTGGCTGGGTGCCCTGACTGACCGCATAGCACACAGCTAGGCGGCTCGGTGCAGAGCGAGCGGTCCTTGGGCCGGGAGCATTCAGCAGTGCCGTGCTCACCCAGGCACTTGACGCATCTGGGGGTAGCATAACAATGCTTCTGTGAATGCCCGTACAGTTGGCAACGGTGACATTGACCGACTGTGGCGTTTTTATGGGGCTTTTCAATGTCAAAGCCCGTCAGGTTACAGATGGCTTTGACATTGAATATAGGGTGTAGGCGGGACTCCGAGGGGGGACAGACAACGAGGACCATGTCGAACGCTTCGCCGTTGCGAGCGCGGTGCATGCGGTGTACCTCGTCGACCGGGATGCCCTGTGAAATAAGGTCCTCTTTAATATCGGTTGTGGGAATTTCACGTGGGATGCGTTTAATCACCACGCGTGTCTGTTTCTCCTCCGGTAGGGAGAAGGTGTGGAATGCCACACCTCTGGAGCGGAGGAGTCTAGTGAGATCCCTGTAGTCGTTAGACGTAGGGATGGTCACTTTGATACCCTGTTGGGTATTGCGGGCATTGGTGTACGCGATCTTTTGATCGCAACACCATTTGGAAACATCGGTCCACTTCCCCTTGTCCTGAATGAACACGGGGGGAGGGGGCGATTTTTTGTTAATGCGAGGCCCCGGAGCAACTTGTGCTACTATCGCGGCGGTCGAGGTGGAGGGGGAAATCGCGGTGTCAACAACGGTAGTGCTACTGGGCACTGTACCGGCGACTTGCGCTACGGGGGTAGGGGTGGGGGAAATGACGTCATCGATGACGACGTTGTTTGTTTCCCTATCGGAAACGGGCTCCTCGACCGCGGCCACCTTGGTGGCCTGGGTGGAGCTATGCTTCTTCTTCCTCTTCCTCTTGTTTCCCTTGCCGACGACGGGCAAGAAGCCATCGTCGTCGGTTTGGGACGTAGAGTTGGAGGATAAGACATCCTCCGAGTCGGAATGTAGCGGGAAAGAGGCCGCTGCTACACGCTTTGAGGAAGCGGGCATGGGGGTATCAGCCCGCTTGGAAGAAGCGGGCTCGTCTATATCCATCTCCCCGGTGAGGCCGGATGAGCATGGTAGACTAACTGAGACAGGGGGAATGACTAAAACATCGCTGAAACCAGCGATGGTAGGGTCGATCGGGGTATTGAGCGCTCGCTCGATGCGAGAGACTTCATCGGCATACTTGTCTGAGATGCCTTCTTTGACCAGGATGGCCTTGAGACACTCAAGTATGAGGCGGGCCGTGTCGTTAGGCACGGCGACAGCCATAGTCGTAGGAAGACTAGGCTAGAGAGAGTAAAAGGGAGGAAATGTAAGGGGAACCTAACATTTGCCCTAACACCTAACTCCCCGGGTGGACTTGCCCGGGGATGTGTGACCCTCCCTGTCGGGTATAGACAGGGAGGTGTGTAACCTATTGGTGAGCCCTAAGCTTGCTTTGGCCCGTTGCCTATCTTATTTGTGCAACGGGGTCCTAACTGGGTCTGGTGCGAAGGGGTAGACACACCCAACCGACACCAGGTGTGTTGCTGTGAAAGGAAAACTGTCACCAATGCCGACTAGGAGATCCCCCAAGGCCGAACACTGGGACCCGTCCAACTTTCTGCCTCACCCTGATGGGGATTGGCGGGTGCGTTTGGGTCAACACCCCCTCGGTTTCGTTGGCACCGTAAGGTATCCACCGAGGACCACGAAACTGTGGTTTTTTACCCGGAAGGGGCAAAAATCACCGTCGAACGTATATTTTAACGATATACTGTTAAAGAATAATTATACTAGCTGTGCCTTGAAAAAGGCACACAGCTAATAAATCGAAGATAGTCAAGGCGACTATGACGTCCGTCGCGGGGCGCGACGAAAACACGATCACTGGCTCTACTGAGCCAAACACACGAAAACACTTAACACTGCGCAAACACGTCCGTCCGGGACCGCTGCCGCGCGCTAAGTGTGTATACCGTAGGCATAACGATGGCATTAAAAGCAAAAAGGTTACACATACCAACTGTCTACTGCAGCTGTCATTTGTCATGCTACCAACGCAATAGAAGTCAAAATCGGTTGAACGGACTATAAAAAAGGTTTATTTAAATGTGTAATCTTATTTCAAATGGAGTATAGTTATTATTTAACCGTGCTTTTGTATGTTGTTCTATGTCTTTTGTGTGCACCAAATAAACGTTTTATCTATCCATTGACAGCATAATGACAAATTCAGGTCTTAGTTGATTAATAATTGCTGTGTTGTAGTCAGATTTGCGGCAAGCGTTACAAATTCCGGTACGGGGCGCTAAACAGTAATGTTATCAGCATTTCCCAGTATTCGCGACTACGAACTAGCCGGCTGCTGATTAACAAACACGCTATGTGATAAGTTTAAAGCTAGTTACATAGCTTTCGACCATGTTTTACATGGTGACAACATAATTATTTTTAACCTAGACAAGTTAGCTTTTTTTTTGTTACAAATCTGACATATTTTATTAATTTGTAAATTAACCTGACTATTTCATATTATACATTAAAATGTTTATATACAATAATATAACAACGAACCATTTACACTAGGTATTAATTAAATGATTTTAACTAGGCAAGGCGAAGCACACGATGTTTACTGTTTATTTATTATTGTATTTTTGCGACTTCGGTATTAATTTCCATTTTCGACAGTTATATTTATTTAATTAGTCCTTAAAAAAAAGTCATAATTCATACATATTATTTTATGATACCTACTAAAACAGGTGCTCCATTTTTAGAAGTAACAAATTAATTTAGTTCTACATAAGTACAAGAGTTTTCTGTGATAATGATTACGGTGTCAAGCAGTATCGGCGATAACGTTTTTCAAGTTTATCGAAGTCACAAAAAAGACATTCTGATTTACGTAAATTATAGAACAGTAATTAAAGAAACATCAACGCTAATTAAATGAAACAATAACTATAAGAACAACGATATACAAAGAAAACTTAAGTACAAAGTCGAAGACATAAAGAAATGTAATTAACAAAAACTCTAAAACAATTCAAACTAGTGAAAACAGCGTTTTACTTAAGAGCGTTGAGTGCTTCTTACTTTTCTAGAACACTTAGCAAGGGCTTTATTGCCTAGTATCACATTATAAACGTTCACCATGCTTCGACAGTTTTCAGGACATTTCTGATTGTTCAATCAATCTGCCTAGTCTTTTTTCCCCCAACTAGGTTGGGCTTCCAGTCTTTCCAGATACAGCTGAATACCAGTATTTTACATAGAGCGACTGCCTATCTGACTTCCACAACTCAGTAACTGGGTTATTACCTAGTCTTACCAAGGGGTATCTTGTTGATACCCCTTGGTAAGACTATTTGTCAGACTTTCGGGCTTCTGACGACCCGTAACGACTGACAAAGATCCACGTTCCGAGGCACGGAGGAGTATCGGTATGTAAAGATGGCAACCATGCACTAACTAACCCTGGCAAACGTAGCTTAACCTGATCGTTCGACCCGTGCGGCTGTTATTACTTAGCCCCAAGCTCCTCACATTCCTGATTGTTAAATCACAATAATCTTAATCTTGCAAACCAGTCGTCACTGGTAAAATGTTTGTAAGGAACCGGCGCGCGTGCACGCATTATGAACGTAAACGAAGCATGAGGAGTATGTAAGGATAGAACTAGGTGGCGTTCTAAAGTTTTTGCCTACTCCCATGGGAGCGTGAGCTTATGAATTTTATTTTTTGATGCCGTATGATTATTCCCCCCCCCCCCCCCTTTTCTATAGTTGTTAATATTATTATTATTATTTTAAGTCTGTAAGCTTTAAAATTATAAGTTTGTAAATACGTTTCTGTAAATAAAAAAATAAATAGTTTACGAATGTAAATTATGAAATAAAATGTTTATTCTCTCTAACCAGAGTTATAATATTGTATAGTGGAAGTGGATGGATGAAAGTGTCTACATAATGAGCCCAGGGATATGCCATTGGTGACCTGTGTTTAACAGTACTACTAAAAGTTGATGATGATAACACAAATCAAAGTAACATTTCTCGATAGACTGGAGATTTTTAGGGCTCCTTACCCAAAGGGTAAAACGGGAACCTCTTAGAAAGGCTTCGCTGTCCGTCCATCCGTCCGTCCGGCTGTCACCAGGCTGAAAATTTGAACTGTCTAACTATCACGGTTCATGAAATATCATGAACCGTGATAGTTAGACAGTTCAAATTTTCACAGACTAAAAACAGAATATAATAAATATTTAAGCGTTTTTATAGATAATGGTACTGAACCCTGCGTGCGCGAGTTCGACACGCACTTGTTTTTAATGTTTCGTAACCTGATAAAACTTCTCTTTAATTCGATTGAAGGATTATTGTATCCCAGTCAATTATGGTAAAATATAATTTTCACCACACATAGGTACGCACTTAGGCAGCGTATGATTCGCGACGCTGCGCAAGCCAATCATAATTTTAAATGCAAACACTGCTCGCAGCACATAATTATGCACGATTTACATATTAATAGATATTTTGAAAGTCATTAACATTATTGTTGACGTGAGTTTCATTCTTTTGCACCATTCAATCTGAATGGCAAATTGGTGATTTATGTGGTCCAAAAAAATTGTAAAGTATAATAAGCCTGCTGCTATCGTATTTTTCTTTATAAAATTACTAAAAATTCTGTCACTTTTGATACATAATATCACACCTGTATTCCGCTTGAGCAGAGAAGTACTATATAGCCTACACCACATTCGTTAGTTATGTTTGAGTCCCATCTAATATGGGGCGAGCCTATTGCCATCAACCGGGCACAAATCCATGTCTCCGGGCTGCTACTGGGAAATTCCAGATGGAAAAACCCAATAACCGTTTCATCTCACTTTGGTCACTTTTGAAGAATTTTCAATTTATTTTGAAAATGTGTTTTCAAAACTACCATTTTTGGTAGTTAACAACAGAATCATGGTCTCCCTACACGTACGTGTCTAATGGACGGGGTTCAAGTGAAGTATACACCTGCATTACTAGAGTCGTAAGTTGATGGGTACCGCGAGTGCATTCTACTAACACCCAGTATCTGTTACAGGTACCTTCTTCAAGAGGTGTTCAGTTCGGTACATATTTATGTAAGTAATTTCTGAGAGAGTGAAGAACTTGTGTAATTTAAAGACTTCTTTGGTTTGGGTTTGGTTCTTTGGGGCAGTGTTATTCTTATTCTATTGTGTGTTAATATTCTACTTAATAAAAATCTTAAATTCTCTTATTTTTTCTATAGGCGCCCACAAATGAACTTCATGCGAGTCACTTATAAAGAAAAAAAAAAAAGTCAAGATTCGCCCGTTTCGGGCGAGTAAATTCAAGCGAATCAACCAATAAGCCAAACAGTAATAATATAAGGACCCTTTATGGTACCTTGGTATAATGATACCTTATTTAATCTTAAAAACCTTATTTTGGTATCTTAAATCTCTTTTGATGGAAGACCATAAAAAGCTAACAGTTGACTTTTAAACAAGAGTCTTTTAAACAACGTCCTTCTTCCATTTTAACTCCAGATATAAATGGCAGATTGCTTGTGTTAAATACAACCCTTTAGTAAGAATTAACTTGACAAATAGGAGATTTCGAAGGATGAATATAAATTAATTTGTTCGCTAGCTAGCAACATTAATTATATCCCTATCTTACCCCTTCAAAAAATAAAGATAAAAGAAAGGAAAAGTAAAAAAAAATATTTCGGTTTAAAAGACGGTTTTCCTATGTAGGTATCTATTTATTAGCATAGCTATGCTGTTTTTCTTTCGCTTTTATTGTGTCTATCACAACTGATGACAATTTTCAAGTAATTTTAGTCCTTTTATGGAAATTTTAATACTAATTATAGGTACGTTTGCCAGTATTTTTTCTGACTTCATTCAGGAAATCTCCTTACTCGACCATCAATGAAATAAAGGACAATTTTTTTTTTTTTACTTTTTTTTAAATTCTATAATAATAATGTATAACATTTTTTTAAATAGCCTTTGGTTTTCTTTTTTTATCACGCACTTTTGCTTTTCCAATTGTCTGGGTGCATTGACGCGACTTTTTTTTTATTATTACCTATTTATTAGTAGGATAGTAGCAGGTGGCGTTCTGTAGTTTCTGCCTACCCCATGGGAAGAACGCGTCAGTTTATGAATGTGTAGGTATGTATGTATTATAGTAACAACTTCCTCCTAAACTGAGACACTGGTAGTATATTTAAATAACCTCACAAGAAATACCCCTACCTATTTATATCAACCATTTAACCCTCCAGGGATAACATTAGCATAGATACAAGTTACTAACAATAATCTCAGCTTTGCATACCACTCAGAACCAATCGATTAGAGTATTAGTTGTGTGCGCACTACTGTATACTCGATCATTGTTCAAGAGTATTCGATCGCGTCTTCACATCGTGTTTCAATCCGTTTCGCATACAATTCTCATGTTATATTATATAGAATTAATGCTTCATTGACATTATTCGCACTATGAGGGTTTAATCTGATGTTATGCTGTACCTACGAGTATGTAAGTATACGAACGTGTTATGTAACTGAGACAAGGCTAAAGTGCTTTATACGTTTATTGTTTTTGGAAGTTATATTTTAGTTCTCCAGACCTTATGTCGGCTATGGCGGCCAATCTCAACGGAGACTAGCCTTCAGCGCGGGAGATATTATAGTGCACAAGTGTGTGCGCAGACAAAGGTGCACTCTCTATTCCTCACTGTCATAGTCCGATGGGACGGCAATCCGACTCGACCAGAGAGAGATCAGGCGCAGGACCAACAGCTTAACGTGCTTTGCGAGTCACGGGGGTATCACACCGCCAACTTCCAAACTCCGGGCTGATAAGAAATTCCTAGGGAAAAATCGAATAACACTTTACCCGACCCGGGAATCAATCCCAGGACCCCACGCTCAGCGGTCGCGCCTGCGGCCACGAGACCAACGGGGCAGTGTGGAAATTATAGGTATTACATAGTTAGTCAAGTAGATTTTTCAAACGAAAGAGATAATGCATTTTGACACCACATGCATTTTTGCCATGCCTTTTTTTGTTCCAAATTATTTCTTCCCGCAGATTCAGTATGCACATAATAAAGATTATTCTATTCTAATAGAAGGTTGGTTGGTTGGTTTGTTTATTTTTTATTCATCTATGTTTAATCCATGGAAGTAGTATTTACTACATTTTGGTTAATTTTCCTTCCAGCTAACACCTTTCAAACCAGAAACTTGTAACTACTTGGTTTCCTTTACATTTCGTCAAAATTGCCCTTTAATAAAACTAATTATTTAAAAAACAAAAAACCCAACTGCAAAATCATATGACTCAAAAGAGAAAAAAAAGCATTGAACTTTGTTTTCTGTAAGGTACTGCAGGCGGGAACAAACAACAGTTACACCATATTTCAGGTTATTGATTTGAAGTTTGCTTGTTTTTCTCTTTTCAGCCATATGTGTTTGCAGTAGGATTTTTTGTTTTTTAAACAATTAGTTTTATTTCAAGCTTTTTAGTTTTATTAATATTTATATGTATTTGGAATTACCCTCATTACTAGCTTTTAATTGATACCAATATTGTTGTTTATTTAAAAAAAAACCTTTCCCTCCCTTGTTTTGTATTTGCAGATGAAATATATAAAAATTATATAACCTATGTCACTCCCACAATTGAGACGCACGTAACGACACCTCGTATGTTTAAATCCATCGAGGCGTTTAGGCTACAGAGAATGCCAAAGAAAAAGACATACAAACATACACACAAACATACATACATACTCTCATAAAACATTACCCTCCTTCTGGGGCAGTCGGGTAAAAAGGTAATAAGGCAAATCGTACCAAGAAGTCATTCCTTAAATGAGTTGCTTCGAAACACATAAATATAAACCGTGAAAACCTAATAAACCGCGACATAGTCAAAGAAATTGGCTGGAAAAGGTAAACAAGAAAAAAAACAGAACTTCCTCATCAGAATTTCATTTGGTTCATTAAACAAAAGGTGAGGCACAACTCCAAAATGAAATACAACAACTGGATGGTAACCGATTCTAATTTTCCGAGTGAATTAATTTCAGACTTGTTCCCCAAGAATGTCAATGGGCAGACACATTTTTCCATTAAATTGAGTTCCACGGCTAGGTTATAATTTTAGGAATTGAGGTTCAGTGGCTCTTTCTGTAATTATAACTTCAGAATATAACTTTATTCTTCATTTTGAATTTCATTATTACAAAGTCTAAGTCAAATAATTTATTTCAATTAGGCACATATATGGCACTTTTGAACGTCAAAAACAAAGAAATAGAACTGATTCTAGTTGCCCTTTAGGGGTATGAGGAACAGGGTGTAAAGTTCACTCATCCACCATAGAAAAGGGAGGATCTTCCGACCAGACGGGTGCTATGTCTGGCGGGCAACTGCCCAATGATTGATATTGGATTTTTGTATATATGTTCATTGCACGGTAAACTCTAATTGCGCGATGCAGGATTTTTGTGACGTCAGGATTTTTGTGTGACGTCAGGTCTTTGATGCGTAGTTCGAATGCGGCGATGTAGATACCGCCACAGCCCAAAGCTAGCTTTCGTATGGAGAAGAATGGGCAAGAAACTCCACGTAGTTGACACCAGAAATTGGTATTCAAGACATAAGTTATAATGTGGAAGGTTCTATAACTATGTTGATGCATAGTTCACAGTTTTGGACTACACTAAGGCCTGTATTACAGAATCTCACTCAAGACTATTACTTAAAACTTATTTAAAGCACTTTGATTGGTTGAAACTAGTTTAAAGTAATGCTTGAGTCTTGAGTGACGTTCTGTAATGTGGGCCTTATATCCTTTATTACCTACAAGTTTCTAAAATATGAAAAAGAAAAAAAAATTGTAATAAAAACCTTAACCCAACTACGACTAAAAAGGTATAAACAAGACACCACAGACAGACAAATAAAAAATCTGGAGTCACACGTAATCTGTTCGATTTTTTAAGTTCCTGACGTTATGTCCTCTAGAGGGCGACATTTTTAGTTTAATGTGACGCCACATAGCCTATAACCAGCGGATGATCAACACGCTTCTAACGATACCTCATTTGTCAAATTGTGATGAGTGGTTTAGAAGATAGAAGGGAACAGATGAGCATACTTACATACATACATCCATACATACTTACATACATACCGGTCAAAATCATAACTCTCCTTTTTCTTCGCCGTAGTCGGATAAAAACAAAAGGTTGACTGTCAGTGTCATCAACTTAATCGTTCTATTCTTTGCAGTTGAAGACTCTGAAATCGTACGCTCCACATAAAAGGCATCGAGTAAAATAACAGGCTTTAACTTATTTATCAAAGCAGTCAAGGTAAACTTCAATTTTCTTACAACCCTTAAGCTGTTTTTACAAAGCCTTAGTAAATTGGATTCTAAAGAAAAGAAGTTTCAGTTTACTACTTGACATTCCTATTCATTGGAAAACATAAAACGGTAAGAAACCTAAAAAGGTATTACTGCGCTATTCATCTTAAACTGCTAATAGAGAAACCTCATTTGGACGGATCTCAAAGAGACCCAACCAGTTCGTCCGAAGTAAGAGTTAGTTTGTAGCATCACTTTACGAAACAAGAATTTAGTGAAGGCCACAGAGGTCGGAGACACTTCAGTAGCCGCTGCTAAAGGTGGTATTGTTAACACTTTCCATAAACACCATGCGTGTCACTGTTTGCTCGCACAACGACACTAGTGACGTATAAAACCTGATGGTTTTGAAGGCGGTCCGAAGTACTCGTAGTGTGCTCAACTGACTTTTGGCACCACGAATTTTATAATTAGGTAAGTAATGCTTTTAGAAGCTACTGGGGCAGCGATTCCGTGCTCTGTGGAGAAGTCTCACTTAAACTGTCTACTGGAGTGCTCCTTGATTAAGAACTAAAAAGCAAACTATAACGAGATTCGTAATATCTGGATGAAGTTTAGTGGATCGCGTACTCGAGAATTCTTGAAATCTTTTTAATCGTTTGTGATTTGTGTAATGAAGATGGTTGCTTAAGTTGATTTTTAGTTAAGATTTGTGCTGATTCATTCATGTTGAACTTTAAATGCGACTGGTCGCGGTCAGAGTGAGGAGTATCCTTTTAAATCCTTTCATATCAGATATTGTACCTGATTCCATTTTAGATTTTCAATCAGCAAGACTTTTTCATTTCATACCGCTAAATCTCCAAGTAGGGCTATTGAAAACAATTCCTATAGAGAAACATAGAAAGGGAAGTTCCGCGTTCATAACTAAAACGCCAACTTTCTAGACGCTGCTTTATTCTGAATCTACGTTGGTGAACCCGCAGCTTTAGTCCTGTTTTTACTTATGTAGGTATATTAATTTAGCAGCACATACTAACTCCCCTATATTAACTTTGCTGAACACCAAGTCCCCGGTGCGATATGACGAAAAAAGTTCGGAATGCGGGCGCCACATTAAACGTGTTCACATGTGCTTTTATTCCAAATACTTTTAGATGGAGAATGCTTGTTCCTTGAGATAGCATGATGCGTACGATGTACGGGCGTGTTTTAATTTTGTCGGCTTTGTAATTATACGGTATGGAGCCTCAGGGATTTTGTTGTGTGAATATGACAAGCTAGGCTGTGTCACAAAACCCTTGATGAGTTTTTGGGGTCTTATGGAAATGTTAATGAAATAAGAGTACCTTAGTCTGGTATGTCCGTGTGCTCTGTCATTTTTATGGTACTTGCACTATGCTTCTCATGTCACGCAGTCATCTTCATATCAAGTAGGTGTTATAGAGCGAGCAAGATTTTATGTGGAACTTCCGCAACTAAAATGTATCAAATCATAGTGACACTATCAAACATTTTAAAGGGATTTGTGATTTTTAAATTATTTGTGTCATACATAGTCTTATACCTTAACAAGGGGGTCTTGTTCCGAATAGGAACAGTGGAGGCATTATGTACTAAAAAACTCTTAAAACAATGTCTCCTAATTTCCACCCTTCTTAGCTTCACAGTCATTAAAACCAACAACGAACGGTATAAGTACACCAAAAGCCCATTAATCCTTAAAACAGGTAATTATAATGAAATTTTGTAGCCATATACTGCGAACAACGTGTGAGAATAATTTACTAGGGCATTACCACACCGTAAATAGTGTTTTATCCCATAATAAATGAAGCGTGCTTTATCAGATTATTTAGCGTTAAATTTGAGTATAATGGGAGTATTATTTCATTAACTCGTCAAACATAATGTGTGTCATGAGATTCGTGTTTGTGGTTAAATAATATTTCGACGAACATGGATTTGTTTCTGTGAAAATATACTGCTTTTTGAAAGGAATTAAATAATTCTGTTATCAATATGTATTATTATTCTTTATTATAAATTTTATACTGAATGGCTATCTTGTATCACAACTCACATTTCTAAATAAGAGCTTTTTTTAACTTGATGTTAATATGTCAAGCACTATATATTACTTTTGCTCTCGAAACACTACAAAAATCTTTGAATCTTCACGATTTAATACATGAACCGCATGCAGTTGACCTACAACTCGCTTTGATACTTGGTATTAAATTATGAACGCGACATCGAGCAATGCATCATATATGATTCATCGGTAGTCAAGAGGCGTTTATGCATGTGATACATCAATACCTGTCTTGACCGCTCCTGCGTTGTGGCTTTGTAGGTTTAACCTGAAATCACTATAGGTATTGTTAGTCTATTTATTGTTAATCAAGGTGGACTTTTTCAATCCTACTATCCTACTAATATTTTAAATGTGAAAGTTTGTGTGTTTGTGTATTTGTGTGTTTGGATGTTTGTTACTCAATCATGCAAAAACGGCTGAATGGATTTGGATGAAATTTGGCAAACAGATAGTTTATAACCTGGATTAACACATAAGATACTTTTTATCCCGATATTCCCACGGGATCGAGATTTACGCGGGTGAAACCGCGGGGCGCAGCTAGTATGTCTATATATGTATATCTATCTACTTAATAAACATACGAAGGCAATGTAAAAGCAATGACGTAAAACGTAGTTTTCTAGAAAAAAACCCACTAAAGAGTGAATGTTAGTTAGTGACAAAATAAATAAAGGGAAAAACGTCACGAAGGGAACAACAACATTTTCGCGATAGTAAACATCGTGTCAACAGATTGATTGATAATCATGCGAGTCACCAAGCGTGCGACAGCTAAGGCTTTCACAATAGCGATTGTTGGTGAACGGAACTGCACCTGTAGGGTTGCCGATGTAGGGTTAAAAGCGACCAAATGTTGTCAATATCTGAACTCATTAAATAAAGTTCTTATCGATATTCGTTTTTGAAGAGGATTTGATGTTGAGGCTTGCATCAAATAGCTCAACATCGGACAATTTCCCTTACTTATGCAGATAATAAAAAAATGACATTTTGAGGACCCCGACGTTACATTGTGTCCTCCAAATGTTCTCATGAATAAAATTATTAATCTAGGGACAACGTTCAGTGAATAATGTCGTGTTGGTAGGTTGAGACCTAGATAGATATTTGGAAAGACAGCAAAGAAAAAAAATCAATGCGTGCCCTAAAAAAAGTTATGCAACTATATCGTATTATCACAGGCGAGTAATCAACACGCTACAGAGAAGCCTAATCCTAACTAATATTATAAATGCAAAAGTGAGTTGGTTTTGTTTGTTACACTTTCGTGCTAAAACGGCTGACCGGATTTAGATGAAAATTAGCACATGAGTAGACCATGACCTGGAATATGACGTAGGATATTTTTTATCCCAAAATTCCCATGGGATCGAGACATACGCGGGTGAAACCGCGGGGTGCAGCTAGTAAATGATAATGCTTTGGAAAAATCTCAGTATTATCATTCATTTACTGTTTTCCTTCATAAACTGCTCGTGGCTCTTGCGTTTATAAGTAGTGCCATCTGACAATGAGTTCTAGTATCCTTTTAATGAAAAATGAATGTAAAACTATAGGCAGAAGAGAATAAAATAATGCTTGGAGCGTATCACATTTTGTGCTCTGTTCATTATGTTTAGTACTTTGCGCGGAAATATGTCAGGAGCATTTTGTAAATTAAACCAATCCGACTAACGTAGAAATGCAGTACTTAGAAGCATGTTTCTGTTATCTCTCTTTAGCGTTTTACGTAAATTAAAACATTCATGCGATTTGGTTGAGTGAAGGTATCATTAATTTTGTGAGGTTTGCAATACAGAAGTTTTTGTAAATGGACGTGTTTTTTTAGAGTGAGCTTTTTTCAAATTAAAATATCTATAAAAACAAGGCATACATAACCACGTCAAAGCTTGAAGAAAATGGTCGTAAATGGACTCGATAAGATCAGACAAAACAAGGAGGAGCTCGTGGCTAAGTAATAACAGCCGCACGGGTCGATTCATCAGGTTAAGCTAGGCTTGGCGGGGTTGGTCCGTGGATGGGTGACCATCTTTACATATCGAGATTCCTCCGTGCCTCGGAAAGCACGTTAAACCGTTGGTCCCGGCTGTAATTTGTGGATCTTTGACAGTCGTTACGGGTCGTCAGAAGCCCGAAAGTCTGACAACCAGTCTTGCCAAGGGGTATCGTATTACCCAGTTACTGGGTTGTGGAGGTCAGATAGGCAGTCGCTCCATGTAAAATACTAGTATTCAGCTGCATCCGGTTAGACTGGAAGCCGACCCCAAAACGGTTGGGAAAAGGCTAGGCAGATGATGAAGGTCAGACAAAACAAGAATATTTAAAACGTAAATCTATAACGGTGATTCAATACTATTCGTTTGTTATTGTTTTTGTGAAGTGTCAGTTTTTACTAACATAGTTGTAAGTCTTACTAACCATTTGTGAGTCATGATACTTTAATAAAGAAAAATTCTATTATATAACGCAGCAACCCTTAGTTTGAATTCCTTCCTGATTATGATTAATGCCAACAATATTGTAAATTTCCGTGCCATGTACCTACCATATTTTACTGTGTGAACACTTACTATTCATGTATTATCAAATAAATAACTCAGCATAATCAGCCTTTAATGTTCCCACTGCTGGGACACAGGCCTCCTCTCGATGAGAGGGAGACCATATAGACAGGCCCAGTGCGGGTTGGTCTTCGATTTTTATTCTGATTCTAGGACATGCTGGTTTTCTCACGATGTTTACCTTCAGCGTTTTGAGAATTTTGTAATAAATAACTTGCTGATGAATTTGGAAGGTGCCAACAAAAATCTAGTAGAAAAATGCTTCTATTCGGCTGGTACCTACATAAAACGGGTGTAAAAAAACCGAAGCCGAAAGTCACTTGTTATTCCCGTCACTGCGATTTTTTTTTTGTTCTGGGAACCTTCTGGTTACGGAGATATTGAAGGTTCCAAGTTTTACAGATGTTTTTAAAGGAAGCAAGTTTTTAATGCTATATCATAATTTTAAATACCCCCACGAACCCTGAACCGATGCACGCACCCATAAACACAATGTTTTGCGTGCTTTACGTTGCGCATTACCGTAAACAGCGATTTTTCACACCAAAAAATAAAAGTCGTTTCCCATCAATTATTTTTGTGCAATGTTACCTTATTTTATGTACAGAATGCGTAGTTGATGGCTATGTGATGGGACTTTTTACACCCTGGATGATTCCTAAAAACGTCTGAGGAGCCTGCAAGGTATTTATCATTATCGGAAATTATCCCACGGAAACATACTACCGTCGCACACGCCAGTAAAGCTCCCAGTCAACATGATTTTTTCTGACAACACCATAAACTGTAGTTGTATTTTATAGCAAAGGCTATTTGTTCAGAGGAACCACAGTCTAACAATATAATCAGTTAATCAATGTCACGTTTATTATACGGCAATCAAGGAGGTTTATGAGCTAAAATTACGAGTTTCAGGTTCAACTGCCATCTTGTCTGTTATATTTTATGTACACTTACCTACCTACCTTAATGGTAGTAGGGATGTTATTATAGAATATGTGTATGTGTTATATGTGTATGTATGTGTAACAGTTTTTTATCCCACGTTTACAATAAGGTATAAAACATTGTATTTTACATAATGTGTCGTGTTTTCATTTATCGTTTACACCTAAAACAAGTGTCGGGTTTTAAAGGTAGTTAAAGGAGCTCGTGGCTAACTAATAACAGCCGCATGGGTCGATTCATCAGGTTAAGCTACGCTTGCCGGTGTTGGTCCGTGGATGGGTGACCATCATTACATATCGAGACTCCTCCGTGCCTCGGAAAGCACGTTAAACCGTTGGTCCCGGCTGTCATTTGTGGATCTTTGACAGTCGTTACGGGTCGTCAGAAGCCCGAAAGTCTGACAACCAGTCTTGCCAAGGGGTATCGTATTACCCAGTTACTGGGTTGTGGAGGTCAGATAGGCAGTCGCTCCATGTAAAATACTGGTATTCAGCTGCATCCGGTTGGACTGGAAGCCGACCCCAACATGGTTGGGAAAAGGCTAGGCAGATGATGACCTAAAACAAGTCGTATACAAAAGAGTAGAAAGTTTGTAAAAAATTACAAAAAGGTGAAACATGTCTTAACAAGATATGTTTGAAACAATATTAATACTTATGATACATTTTGTCTATACTATGATAAGTTTTTCACAAGTCTTTTTTAAGAGTTGTGAAAATAATTGTCACGCAAACCGTATTTTTTATATAATTTGGTAAAGGACATCTAATAAATTGTTTTTTTATTTTATTTTGTAATTTTTTAAAATAGCTTAGAAGGTAGTGGGTCTACTGATCTATTTGAAGTTGCAGTTCAGACATCTTACGATGATAAAAGTTACCAAGACAATGGAACAATCTTCAACTACAATATTCAATTGGTGTATGAAAATTTTAAAACGATATAAACAAAGGAACGATGCCTACAAAAATAAATCAGGTACTTATTCGAAATTCGCAACCAAAAAAAACAAGTGCGAAGATTAGGAAAAAGAGAAAATATTATAAAAATTAAAACATTTTCACGGTACGCAACAAAATGAGCCTTCTTCCTGTCACGAAGGTATTATCCTCTGAAAAAAATGCTTTAACATAATCCGACAAAATCTTCTCTAACGGTGTGAAGATACCTCAAATCCCCGACTCCTCTTTAAAAAAGGTCAATTGTAACGAATTCGTTTAAAAAAAGAATATCTTGGCTTTTTTTTGCAGTTATAGGGAGATTATTTTGTTAGGTGTTTATGGGTTAGTTAGTTTATAGGTATACCTTAATTATGAAGGCCTTATTCCAACAGTCAACCAGAGGCAAAGTCAAAGTCAAATAATTTACTTCAAATAGGCACTTTTGGACGTCAAAATATACAAAAAAATTGAATTGATTCTAGTCGCCCCTTAGAAAAGGTAGTTTTTGTATGGAGAAGAATGGGCATAATTATGATCGGTTTAAGTTGTAGGCATAGTGAATGATAGCGTGACGGTTGACAGGGGAGAGTGGAAAGAGAAAACGTGTTGCGCCGACCACAAGTAACGTGACACGGGCAGAAGATGATGATGATGAACTTCTAGGCTTATGATGTAGTTGTTCATAAAGGTACAATTCCGTAGCCGTCTGCAGGCAACAGCAGTAAGCGACGTGTCGTCGCGACAGTACTGGTCTCTATATATTTGTATGAAACACGAAGTGTCGCCAAGGCTCGGATACCGGTTAAATTTTCAAACCGGTATGATGTATTTGACGCAAAAATCTTAACATTCGGTTTCGTTCGCACATACCGGTTTTATTAATTCGGTATTTGGAAGAGTATTAAATAAAGGCTTTTCTGATTTACCGGCAAAGAGAAATAAAAACCGGTTAATACTTCAATTTTTATTCAGCGCGGCATCCTCACAAGTAGCCTCAAGTTCCAACGCTTTTACCGACATGCCGCTCGTCGAATAAACCGGTTAATTTAGGTTAAAATAAAGTTCTCTAAACGTTCGCGTTCTTTAGAAAAGTTCGGAGGAATACCGAAACAAACCGGTTCCGAGCCTTCCGAGTCTCTAGCTATGGAAGGTATTTCATAGAAACCAGTAGTATCGCGGCGACACATCGACTGCTGCTGCTGCCGGCAGTCGGCTACGGACTTGTAAGGCAAAATGTAGAAGTCTAATCATGAAAGTAGCTCCGGCAAGATAGACGATGTGTATCTTGAGGATTTTATATAATACTAGCGACCCCGCCTTGGCTTCGCACGGGTTGCACTAAGTATCTACCCTACCCTACCTACCTACTCTATCCTACCTACCTACCTACACCTACTAAACGTACAAACCTTGCCCTGAGAATAACGAACACAACAAAAAAAGAATTATTCAAATCAGTCCAGTCGTTCTAGAGTTTTAGCGAGACAAACGCACAGCAATTGATTTTTATATATATAGATAGATAGATTCGACTCACGGCGAGTGAATGAATCATGTTATTGACTATCGATTATCGACTTCGATCAACTGGTGATGCATCAGTGTATAATTTTGTATGAAATAATGTGATCACTGTGATCAGATTAAATGAATGCCGATCTGGGGGCACGGTAGTGCCCCCGCCAAGACGAGGTAAGCGAAGCGTGAGGGCACTTACCTGCCTTCTCTCGAAGCGCTTCGTCGTTTTTTTGAACCCTCATAACTTGGGTTTGGATTTTTTAATAATTGTGTAAACATTTTATGAATGAATACTTAATTACGAATAAGATAAAATATAATGAGCTTAGCTTACAAGTCATTATGAT
The DNA here is from genome assembly GCA_949152455.1 of Lithophane leautieri. Classification (NCBI taxonomy): domain Eukaryota; kingdom Metazoa; phylum Arthropoda; class Insecta; order Lepidoptera; family Noctuidae; genus Lithophane; species Lithophane leautieri. The sequence continues at coordinate 12,312,250 of OX424470.1, forward strand.
CTGCTCCAACTAAAATACTACCAACTATTCAAATACAAATAAAATCCGTAGTGACGTTAACATTGAGACCCGTTCACATGTAAAGTTTAATTTCCTGGGACTTGCTCAGCAGTTGCTTTTGTCTTTGTTAGTCACTGGATTCAGCTTCATTCCCTTCGCTTTGTTCAAATAGATATGCAATGGTTTCCATTTTCAATGAATGTTCACGCGAAATTAATTGATTTTTGTTTTCGGACCAGGTTTTCATTAGAATCTACAGCTATACTCCATCTATACTCACTTTTAATAAAGCTGAAGTTTGTTTGTTTGATCGCGATAATCTTTGGAAATACCTCTCGGATTTAATAATAATTTTTGCATTTGATAGCCCAATTTTAAAGGAAGGTATTTATCATCGCGTTACGACCCTTAGAACCCAAACGGGGTGGGTGAAACCGCGGGGCACATCTAGTATATAATATAATAAAGCTGGAGCATGTTTGCGAACGATTATATAGAATCGACTGTGTCGACTTTACAATGAAATTTCAAAAGATAATGACACTATTGACATCTTCGATTCTCGTGCCGCTGCTTTCAAAAGACATGTATGTACTGTTTCTTTTTAAATACTGTTCTCTTTTAATGTTTTAACTTTTTGTACTTTACCTGGCGTGTTTGTTCTCCTACACTTTCCCCGCCTAAGTAGAAGAGTGTCGGAGGGCAGACGCACAGACCGTGGCTGTAATCTTGTGAACTAAGCGTTTTGCTGTAGTTGTCATCATTATTGTGTTGTTGCTAGTCATGTTGTGCGATTACGCTTTGGGTGATAATCAGCTCGAAACCTATAATGTGAACCTAGTGATTTATTGTGATTGTTACCTGTTGTAGTTGCCTTGTGAATAAATAAATAATCACGTTTTCTAATGTACTGCTGTCTGCTGTAATGTGTTCTATGTTCTGTTTTCTAATGTAGCTGTACTGCTGGGGAGTTTTTTGCGCCACTTCTTCTTCCCAGCTAAAGAACTAGGAAGTGGTGAAGGCCGGGCGTTTTGGGAGACTGTCTTAAGTAATTTAGACGTCCGAAAAGTGTTGATTCTCAGCCTAATTTGAATAAATGATATTTGATTTTGATTTTTTAAGAGTTCGTTTGTTTAAACGTGCTAATCTCTTAAACTACTAGTCGATATGAAAAATTATGTATATACCTAGTAGAAGAAAGTCAGAAAGAATGCTGAGCGAGAACGAAGTAATAGCGCAGGCGGGCGATGCGATGCGCGTGCGTGTTGGGACGGGGAAACAAGAAATTTCATGCGGACGAAGTCGCGGGCAGAAGCTAGTAATATAAGGTGCTATAAAAATATCCGCCACGGCTGTAATGGGAGACAGTATTGTGTTTATAGATTACAATAGTAAAGATAAATTATTGATCACTTGTCATATTTTTTTCATACAAAATATATTTATTAATTGAAATATTGATTTATTGGCATAAAACCATCCCGCAGACTTAATAAGCTGTTGCCGCACCGCACCGAATTCAATTCCCGAAACGCCGGCTAGTCGACCGCCCGGCCCGCCAGTCGCCCACCAGTCGCCAACCCGCCCGCTCGGAAGTTAGTTTTAGCGGTCAGCGTCAGGAATATCGCGCGCGCTTTCTTTAAAAATGCCACCCAGACGACGGTATTCCAATCAAGAATAATATCTTGAAATGGTATTGTGCTACCGCGAGTGTAACTCCATAACTGCGCATGCAGTAAACTTATACCAGCAGAGGTTTAGTGTGCGAGTGAGTCATCATATTGCGATTCTTACACTAACTTGACAGTCCAAAGCCTGTTTTAAGTGTGATGGGAAGATTATCATCTTATTTACGTCAGTTCTTTGGAAGAATGCGGTAGCTGGTAAGTAATTGCACTTTTAAAACACTTGTTTGCCCGCGTATTATTGCGTACCTAGTAGATTAGATAGTGACGAACTAGTCAGCAGATTTCAGTTTTCATTCATAGAACAGATGGAAAGAGATAGCAGTTGTTTTCATTGACGAAGCGACACATCGCGCGTAATTTGTGAACCACGTTATGCAGAGTAGTCAATGTTTATTTAACTACTTTATTTTCTCAAATTGATTTAACTGTGCCGGGGTACGAAATTTATTCACTATTGTAATCTTTAAACACAATACTACCTCCCATTAAAGCCGTGGGAGATATTTTTATACCAACTTATATAATAAAGCTGAAGAGTCTGTTTGTTTAACCACGTTAATGTTTGTGCATTTAATAGCAATATTTGTGAAATTATTGAAAAATGTAATAAGCAAAAAGAAAAAAAAACAGAAAGAATGCTAAGCGAAAACGAAGAAAATACGCGGGCGGGCGATGCGATGCGACGCGTTAGGTTGGGGGAACAAGTGTGAAGTCGCGAGCAGAAGCTAGTAACATAGCATTTGAACCAATGTAACCAACCAATGCAACAGATGACTATTTCATGAAATCATGACATTTGAGGATTGTTCTAACTTAAGGAGTTATATTGCTGAATCTAATGAATATAATTCCGTAACGCCATATTTTTTACAGTCACGAATCTATTTAAATCAACATACAATCTGACACTGACTTTCAAATTGCAAAAAACGTAAGAAAATTTGAATTTCGCGGCTGCTTTGGCGCATCCCCCTTAAAGCTTCCAATATTTCGATCAATATAAGCTGTAAGTACCACGTACCATTATAACAGTTATCGTTTACATGAAAGCGTACGAAAATGTCATGCTATAGTAATAATTTAGAAATAATCACGATCATACTCGTGCCAAGTTTCGTTTCTTGCATCCTGATAGCCTGCTCTAGAACTATTGTTTTTCTAAGGAACTTCATGTTTTCTTGGGTGTAACGTGGTCTAAAAATTGCCCAGAAGTTTTGGGGAAATATAGCATAACGAACACAGATAAAGTCAGGAACATTGATTGACTACCAACGTAATTTGTCCGCGTATTCAATTTACAACTGACATTCATAAAATGGTTATAACACGGCAAATTGACGCAGTGTGTCAATTTGATTTTTCTTGGGTGTAACGTGTAGGTGTGTAGGTCTAAAAACTGCCCGGAAGTTTTGGGGAAACAGCATAACGAACACAGATAAAGTCAGGATCATTTGACTACCAACGTAATTTCTCCGCATATTCAATTTACAACTGTCATTCATAAAATGGTTATACGAGTAACACAGCAAATTGACGTAGTGTGTCAATTTGATAAACAATTAATATCCTTCCCTGGGTTCAATACCTAGGTCGGGCAACGCGTTTTTGGGATTTTTCATAAGTAATTTCTCAGTATCAGTCCGGACGGCTCGCCCCTTAACGCATGGGACTTAAACATAACTGGTGAAATGTGGGTTTACTTTAAGCGTCGCAGAATACAGGCGTGATATTATGTTATGAAGCCAAAGTATAGGTTGAAAATTGCGCATGAGTTTTCTTATGACATAACCAAAACTGAGTTTATAAAACGTGTGCAACGGTTAGGTTTTGATCTCATTACCCAGTACAACGGAACACCATAACTGTTTGGCTATTGATGTTTTAATGTGTTTCATTTTTTTTTTATAATTAGCATCTCGGCCTGTCTTTCTAGGAGGTTGTCGACTGCTTATCCGGGCTTGACTCTTGGTGCCTCAATAAATTAAGGCCTCCAGACAGGGCTTAAAAATGACAAACTAAGCGACTATACACGCTAAGAGCACCCCCTGTGGGGTTTGAATTTTGGCTTCGAGGGTCGTTATTGGAGGGCAGGAAACGACAGACTGGATCGGATTAAGTGTTTTATTGTTAGAGTGAGGAGAATTAAGGGGTCCTAACTAAAGACAATGACCCATCTTTACGCGAACAAAAATAGGAGGTGGATTGCCTACGTTCCTGAATATCTCACTTCCCCAGTTTGACCCTTAAACTTCATTTGGCGGTGCAAAACATGATACCAGAATACAGGCAACATACACGCAAGCCACGATAATTATCATTACCATCCATTGTAAACCTCAAGATTGATTACACCAAACTATTTTTGACAACATTCTCAAGCATCAATAGGGTCTTCGTTCAAAAGCGTCCTATCCTGTGAAACACTCGCCTTACAATATTTCACCTACACAGCTCGGCTCGTCTAAATTATTCATAGCACGGGGCAGTGCCGACCGTCCTGTCGCACTCAACTTTAGTATTCTCCTATGGTACTTACAGAATTATGTATTATGTTCTGCCTCATTATGTATCTACGTGGACAGAGATTATTGTAAAGGTCTGTAGTAATGTACATAGATGTTTGTTGAGGTTTGCGGCTGGTAAGAGACAAATCTAAACAGCTAAAATGATAATATTATCGTTCCGTTAAAATTATCTATCCGCACATTGGCGCACATAACCTGTGTGGGCCAATGTTAGGTATGCAAGAAGTGTCAAAAGGTGTCGATATTTAAAAAAATATCAATATAGATTTCGATAAATCGAATAGGAAATATCAATATATCGGTGAAATCTTCAATTTATTTTTTAAATAATAAAAATATTAAAGAGTATATTTGTGAAGTTCAATTATATTTGTTTTTTATTCATAATAATTATATACCAGACTAGGAAAAAAAAGTCTACTTTTGACGGCTCTGAATTCCAGCGGTTTTAGTCAGTGGTGACGACGGTGTTGTTATTGAAAATATATCGTATTTGATACATTTTCGATACTTGATATACTATAGCGATATATCAATATATAGAAATAATAAATATCGCCTAAAAATATCGATATACCGAACAAAAAATATCGTTACATCGATATTTTTTCTGCAAGTCTAGCCAATGTGCGGTTTTATAATTTTTAACGTGATGATATTATCGTTTTAGCTGTTAAGATTTGTATCTTATCAGCAACGTCCACGTTATGGCTTTACGATAACATGGGGAAGTAAATTTTTAATAGTTTTATGGACGTGGACGTAGACATCCACCATAATATCGCCATGTTAGAAATTATAAAAGCGCATATGCGCAGGCCTGTTGTGATAGAGAAGAGCGAAGGACAAGAGGCGTCTTATACACTCATTTATAATTTTTAGGGTTCCGTACGTCTGATTGGATAACGGAATCCATTATAGGATCATTCGTGGGTCTGTTTGTCTGTTCGTCTGACACAGCCAATTTGCTCCGAACCTAATGGGCCGAATGTGTTGAAATTAGAAAGTTTTGAAACACATATATTATGAATTTCAACTCAATCGGCCCATTAGATTTAACGTGTTGCATAAATTTGTTTTGAAGTTATTTAAGAAAATAATATAATAATGAAAATGTACCATTCCTCCCCTTATCTCAGAAACTACTGAGTCTAACATTTTGAAAAAAAAATACAGATTATGTTTCTATACTTATAGATTACTGAGAATCTATAAGAACTCTATGGTCTTAAAATAACATGGTTTATCTCTCAATATTGTGCGTACCAACTTACATTTGCAGTTGGAATGTATGGGAGAACATGCTTTCCAACTACAATTTTAAGTTTCTTCTTTGGGGTAAATTCATCCCAACTACGGAACCCTTCATTGTGCGTGTTCTGACACTCACTTGACCGGTTTTTAATAATCATTATCATTTTTATGAAACTATTATTTTATTACCATTGTCAAATAACTTCTTTTTTTTTTGTTGTCACAAATCGCAGTTGTTATCGCCGTCAGGGAAATTAATTGTTTGAAACACTACGTCAATTTTCCGTGTCAGAGCCATAGCTACCGTTGTAATTTGAATAACGTACCTTGACCTTACCTAATCTATTTGAAGAACAATAAAATTTCCTGATTACTCATACATACATGCTATTAATAATTTTATTGCATCCACAGTAGGAGTGAGACGTATTTATCGTCACATAAAGAAATCAGAGATATAAAAAAATAGTAGATAGCAATTGCTCCTAACAATAAAACATAATTATCTGTTACTTAAAATAACAGATCGTCAAGACTGTTACCGCGGCTGTTACTGTTAAAACTTTGGATACGATTTACGACTTTATCGAAAAGAAATAAAGAATTGTCACAATCACAGTGATAACAGATATCGTGTTAAACCTGTTACAACCCATCTCTAATCCACAGTTGACATAATGATATGTTGCAACAAACTAAGCTCAATAATTTTAATGGTGATTTCAAAATCTTACGGATGTTATCCCGCGAGATTCTTTAAAAAATACGATGTTTTTCCTTCCCGTAGGTAGTGAGAGGTAATCATTTTCGTGTCACTCGTAACATTTTATACTCGGCCTTGTAACGAAACCATAGCGCGATTCAGAAAAGCTAACAACGCCATCTATCGAGAAAGAAGGAAAACTTAACATAATTTATGTAGATTGTTGCTGACTTTTTAATTGAATTATTGAATTGCCTCTGGTATGTTTTATAAACACTTAATATACATATTAATTTTAAAAGCTTACAGACATAAAATAATAATATTGAATGTGAGCTCGGTTATCATTGTGCCGATTGTCGTAACGGCCAATGGCCTGATGGCCGAAAGCTTCAACCAACATCTCTCGAGGCTCTCGTTAGGCGGTTGGATCAAGGGCCTGATTCAGAAGGCAGTACTCCTCGATACGGCTCGCATTGTGAGGAGGTTCCTGTCTCTCCAGTCCCTGTTCCCGACACCGGTGGACCTTTTTTTTTTATAGTTTTTATTTTAAGAAGTATTTAAAAATGTAAATTAACTTAACAATAAATGTACACGTAAAAAAGGGGTAAATAATCATGGTCTTGATTAAAATTCTGAGAACCTTGTAATAAGGTGATATTGTAATAATTTTTTCCGTATTTCGCCTCAATTTATTGCAAAAGATTGTGAAAATGTATGGTATATTATTAGATATTGAATGGTCAACAAGCCGTCGCCCCCGTGTTGGTAATAGGCAGAGGCGTTGCAACAAACTTCAAACAAAGCTGTATTATATTATATTATAATTATTATATTATATTATATATTATGTATGGTATAGGTATCATAGTTAACACTTCTCTGGACGAGTTCCTTCACACGGAAATCTACTAGTACTGGTCGAAAAACTTGATGCTATGATGGATAAAATCGTTGTATGTTATAGCTGTACATACTACCGGCCTCATTAGAGAGAAAACGAGCGATGCTGAAGTTTTCCTAACCCGCAGTTTTTATGAGTCAGTCGGGTTGATAAGCCACGAGACACCTACCAACTAACTACTGAAACAAAATATTCCAAAGCTGAATAAAAGACTACGGTCGACAGGCAGTGGTTTTCAGGGTTCCGCACTTAAAGTGTGCCAACTTTATCCTGTTTGCGTTTACTACCTCCTTCTCTCTGACCGCCTTGCACCTGTCTGTCAGTGGTCTGTTTTATTCTATAGGCACTTTACTCGTTACTAAGTACAGCGTGTCCTAAGAGAAGACTCCTTGGTAACTATTTGAAATAAACATCATACAACAACGAATGAGAGATGAGAAACATGCTCATAAAGGTGTGTGCAAATATAAAGCGGCGATCATGCGCGGCTGCTGTGCGCGAACGCTTTTGTCAACCTGCCGCGCATAAACATTTTTACCCTTAGAGTATATCATTAGTAGTACTCTAACTTTTATCTAACTAGAGCGCGGCAGAAATGTGTCGTACAAAGCCGCATGTTGCTGCCGCGCTTTTGCTGTCAATGTTTGGAGAGTATTTTTCAATTGATCAATTTTCCGACCTCCCTGGTAATAAGATACAAGAAGCTAAATGAAAAAGCGTACAATGTTGTTCAGCCTGATTTTATTCTGATAAGATTTATAGCTTTAAAATTAGAGTTACCACAGCATAATACAATTTTAACTGATGGTACATACAGATAAATCGGCGTCAAAAACGCCTTCTCCCATAGATTTTTACAATTTTACCATAGAACTTTAAATGCAGTAGTCTAGTTTCTAAGAACACATTATTATGAACTCAATAAAAATTATCAACTGATGACTAAAGGAACAAGGAAAATATTTAACCATAATAATTAACGCTTAAGGAAGGAAGTACTGCATGGAACAGTACTATCATGGAACTACAAAGTTCTAACGTATAAACACTACCAATTTAGTTGATTTGTGGATCGGAGATATTCGTAATGCAGTTACTTTTTTAATTTTTTGAATAGCCCCACTTAAGAAGGAATCTGCGCTGCATCCTCTCACTTAATAAATACGTCTTTGTTTGGACATGATAATTATGCGAGTAATTTGTTACTGTAAATACAACATTGTTAAAAGTGTCAGTTTGGTCTGTTTTATCGCTGAATTAAATCATAAGATGTAGGTACAGAAAATCAACTCTTTATTAAATTATTACAAGAATAGAGACCGAATACTGTCTATTCATAATAGGGTACTTAAAAATATTTTGTAGGTATTCTGTGTAACAAGTTGTCATCGCTTCAGCTCTATTCAAGCCTATTATCAAACCTGACAGTATGGTTTCGCAAGTTATATATTATTATAATGTTTATATCACTTTAAGTCACTTTGATGATTAAAACTCCACATTCATATCACATTGTAACGGCTACCTGCACTTGAATCACTGGGCCAAATCAATGTAAAGGTCATTATGTCACCGGACCATTTGAGTCATTAAACCGCGGTGCTAACGACCAAGTGTGGTCCGATTCAATTCCACACGGGCGCGACCCTAAATATGGGGTGTTGATGCAGTATATGCTTAGTTTTCAGATATTATTTTGTAAAAGAAATATTATAAGTATGATAGGGTAAGATAAGATAAAATATGAATATTTGTTTAAAGGCGGGTAATAAACCTATACATATATTGTATGCTGACCAACAAATTGTCAGCATGCTTTAGTCATCAGTGGATCCCAAATAGCAAGAAAGAAACGACTACTGTCAGGCCCAGATGGAGAAGGCGGGATGAGCTGGACTCCTTCTTAGAGGATTGGCCCCCAATCGCAGCAGACCGGAAAAAGTGGAAAGAGAGACTAAGTATGTATTATGATGCGAATGTCGCAGATGGATTGTCAAACCCGCTATTTTACATAACCGCTAGCTGTTTTACAAAACAGCTCCGTTATGTAAAACAGCTGAACTGTTTAGCTAGCTGGATTGCAATTGCGTTACGTTTAACAAAACTGCTACCTACGTTTAGATTTAATACAGCATAATACTGAATAGCTTATCTGCAGTCACAATAAGCGTACGAGCGACATGGACATGATCTGCCCAAAAACATAGCAAGATTTGAACTGAGGTATATTATTAAGAGTGCCTCTTTTATTACATGCTATTTGTTTGACATTTTTTAATCACATACCTCTTTTTCTTCAGTAAAAAGTCCGCAATTTGGTCTAACATCCTAAATATGGCGGAATACACAATGTACTACAAAAAGACAAGCAATTAGGCGCGGGTCGCGATATATCACGCTGGACAGGTAGCAACATGTTGTCGTGATGTCTCCTCTAATGGAGGCTGTTTGTGGCCCAACTAAATTCTGTCGTGGGTAACAATGCGTTTTCCTGGTCTGAATTAAGATTTTGAGCTTGAATTAGAATTTTCGTGGCAAACGTAGCTAGTACAATTTTGGAACTTCAAACTTTTAACTGCACTTTTTAGTATTATGTAAATTCTGTTTATTATCTTTTTATTGTATGTACAATGTTATGTTTATTCATGTTATATCTGCAAAATCAAAAATATGTTGTACCAATATTTTTTATCTTAAAAAAGTAGGGGCTTCCCCTAAAAAAACGATGGATGGACTGTGTGAAAGATGATATGGCTATACAGAGTGGACTACAGAGATGACGTTTAATAGAGATATATGGAAGACAAAGGAAGTATGGAAGAAAAATAAACTTACATACTTGAACCCTGAAAACATTACACTCCTTTTTGGGCAGTCGTGTAAAAAGGCATGTTGCGCCGACCCCAAATAAATTAGGACAAGGAGAATAATTATGATGACAAATATTTTTTGCCAAAACTTTTTTTAAGTTCACTTGATACATAAAGTAGAAATCCTCTCAAATTTCAATCTCTATGTAAACTCTTCATAACACTAGGGGGCCTAAAAGAGCCACATTAGCAATTTCTCTAAAAGCAATTCTGTTCCTGAATTTCCAGCTGTCATTAGCAATTCCTCTAATTTGACACAAAAGCAATTCATAATGTGTGGACCATTTTACGAATCTACATAGAAAACTGTCAAACAGATGAATTATTTCGTAATATGAATCGCACGTAGATCATATTATTATGAATTGTCAGTTTATGATAGTTTACGATGATTCATAATATTTTCTTAATATGATTCTACCAAAGTGACTGTTTTAAGCCCCCTGCTCACTGCTTATACCATAATTTCGTTTTCTTTGCACAAAAACTTAAAACAAACTTATATACTTACCTATTTGTTGCGGTAAAAATATAAATATTAAAGGTCCGTGTGCGACCAGTGACAAATGGTTGCAATATTTCTTCAGTTGAAGAAGGGACGAGCAGTTGTGGCAATGAATTATACAATTTGTTATGCTTTGTACCCAAGGGACCGTTTTCGGGCACAGTTGACTATTACAGCTTCTTCTTGTACACGTTTGTCTGACATTGTCTGAAATCGATGTTTGACAGGAATAAAAGCTAAAGCACTAGGAAGTGGTGAAGGGTGGGCGTTTTGGGGACCTGTCTTATGTAATTTTGACGTTCGAAAAGTGCTGATTCTCAGCCTAGTTTGAACGACTTTTGATTTTGATTAAATTAAATTTTGGTGATTTTTTAACTAGTTTAAAGGAATTTGTGACAAGAGAATCGGTACCAATATTGCGTGTTTTTAATTTAATCTTGTTTTTGGCGAGAGACACTAAGTAATTGCTGTTTTTGGGATGTTTTTTTCAGGGTTCCGCACCCAAAAGTTGCCGACGGGACCCTATTACTAAGGCTGTTCGTCCGTCTGTCACAGGGCAGTATCTTTTGTACCGTAATAGATAGACAATTGAAATTTTCACAGGAGTGTGTACCTACTAGTATGGCCAATATAATAACAAATTATAAAAATAAAATAAAGTAAAAAATGAAAGGGGTCCTCATACAAGAAACAAATAAATATGTAGTTTGATATACATATTTTACGGTTGTATGGAACCCTTCGTGTGCCATTTTTTTGGTTCTCTGTGAAACAAAATATTGAATAGGAAAAGCAATTTCTTTTGGGGCTTTTAAACAGGCAATGAGGGGTTATGACAGCTTGATTACTGGAATGATTATCTAGCTAGTACGATATTTTTGCCGCAGTCACCTTCGAGATTTTGAGATATTTTCATGACAACATTCCTCCTCCATTCTCTTGGGTGACAGACTCAACAGTCCTCGACTTTAAATTATTATTTTTATTATTTATTAAAACAATTTTCATGACACCCGAGTAATAAACTAGTCTGTAAGTCTCGAAGTCATACATATATGTATTTATAGTTTTCACGTCTTCGTCACGTGTTAAGTTAATTATATAAACTATGTTCATACACATTTAATTCCTTTTACCTTTGCATTAAACTTTCAATTTAATAATAAATGGGTAAGGAAAAAGGGTTATGATATTGGCGGGTAAACACAATGGTTTACGGTTGGTTATGATATTTAATTGAATAATGACTACCAGTAAACAAAGGAGTAATAAGCTATTAATCTCGCTGGCACAACAGCTCAGTGCGACCACGGAACGTGTTTTCACCGATTCCAAAAGGGAACGGTGAAGGGAGAATGAGCTGGCAACTTGAGTGTGAAATTTCAAGGACGAGTCATATTTAGGCACATTTTGTTACATGAGAGAGGAGAAAGATATAACTCTCTCTCTGTCTCCCATACTAAATCTCTCTCCTTTCTTTTTTAGAAAAAACCTTTATTTTTTGAGAAGTTTTACTTCTTTCACGTGAGCTGGGCAATTTTTTTTCTTTTTCGCGGGTGTTATTTGTTCAAAACCTGACCTGGTAAATAACACTGTGACTTTTATTATTTAAATATACCTACTTAATGGTATTCAGTCCAAAAGTCATTATCGTCTTTAGCCGGCTTTAACCATACTGGACTTATCAATTTCTATTTTGAGCTGTTGGAGGATATCCAGTTGGTTTGTATCCACCAATTTTGCGGTATTCTTCTAGAACCGCAAAGGTAAAAGGTATACCGCAAAATTGGTGGATGTAAACCAACTGGATTTTTATTTGGAGACCGTAGAACACAGGAATAGAACTAGGAAGGATTCCTGTGTTCTACGGTCTCCATATAAAAATCCAGTTGGTTTACATCCACCGATATTGGGTTCTTGCGCTCTACGGTCTCCATAAAAAAAATAAAAAACACTTTTACACAAGTATTCCGTTATTCGAGTGAGGTGTTGACGTTCCATAATTATCTTCGTGGTAGAACCGCGAGTTTGCTAATGAAAACAAATGAATATCGTACGCTCATCGCTACTTTCATGAGGCATTCTTTTGTACTAATAAATTTTAACCAAGATGAATAATTAATGTTCTAGAAGGGAGAAAATTCTCTGCTCTGGTGGAAGAGGGTTCAACGAAGCTAAGTTTCTTACATACTCGTTAAGGCGTGGAATGCCTGCTTTGGATGCGTTGTGGTGTATAATAACGAATTATACAGTATAAAGTCTAGAAGTGTGAATTAGGATTCGTCAATGCTTTCTTCATCTGCAACTTGTAGTTCACTATCTAGCTGTGCAGTAAATGTAGCTGTATAGAAGAATAAAATTAAATGCAATAATTAAACCATTTGGAGTTTATTAATCTCTAAATTATTATGAAAAATATACAAAATAGATATGCCAACAGTAGTCAAAAAGTCTAATGGAACTTATGATGATGGAACTTTTACATGAAATAAACACTCTATTCTGGGTAAATTCATCCAAAACACAATTCAACACTTTCGATGGTCATCTTTTGTTCGTCATTACGTATATCTCCGATCCACAAATCAACTATTGGTAGTCGGTATACGTTAGAACTTTGTAGTTCTATGATAGTACTTTTCCATTCAGTACTTCCTTCCTGAAAGATTAATTATTTTTATTCATTTATTTTCTTAAACATTGAAAGAGTAGGTGTTAGATAATGCGTGCTTTTTCCAATGTTTTTGAATGTTTGAAAAACTTATGAACAGGTACAGATTCGTTTTTGAATGTTTGAAAAACTTATGAACAGGTACAGATTCGTTATAGCAAAGATAAACTAAGGTGATAACTATGATGTTCCAGCAGAGACACAAAGTTGTCGACATAGCAGCTGACGTGGCAATAGGCCGCCCATATTAGTAGCAGAACCGATGACTGTTGGGAAAGACGTATGTAGAGTCCACGAATCCCAAGCGAGTCCCGATAAATACTTTATTTTTCTATCTTTCTTGCAATTTGCAAACTTATGGTGTATGAGGCGACGATCTTCGTAGGGTAGGGCTTGTAGGGGTGCGTGGACAGGAAACCTCCCCGTGTGCCTGGAGCCTGGAATTCCCTTACGGATGCGTCCGTGGGGAAGGCCAGTCTCCGGGACGGTGTACCCTGGGGTGCGGGTAATGTTTCCCCATTGGATGCTGTGTGTTAGACACACAGTACCTAGTGGGGAGGCATTGTCCGCATGCTAATATCCTGTCAGTGGGACGCTCTAATGTGTACTCGGAGGAGCACATGTTTAGCAGCGTCTTGAGCGGGCCCGGCGTGCACTAACCCTGCCGCCGGGCAGGTAGGAGGAAGTTCTTCCTTCTGCCACCGTTGGTCTCGTAGCCCCGAAGAGTGTCTAGGTCATGTCGCTGGCATTTGACGGGGGTCGAGGGTCTTGGCTTAACCGCCCGGGCCGCGAGGAAGAAATCCTCTATAAAAAATTACCCCAAACCTCCAAGCGGCGGCGCACCGTGAGGGAGGTTGATAGCTTGGCTGATGGGTAGCTATGTAATCAGTCGTTAGTGCGAACCAGTATTTTTTGAGCAAGTACAGATTGTTTTTACTCGTGGGAACAACAAGGGAAAAATTTAACCCAAAAAACGAAGAGAGACAGGGAGAGAGAAAGGGAGAGGAAGGAAGTGATGCGCGGTCGGAGTCCGACGCGGCATCGAGCTCTAGCTCGTGTACGAGCGTAGAGCGCGAAGTTGTGGTGGCGGGGCCTTCCGGAAGCGCCCCAATTCGGGGTCGTCCACAGATGACCGGAGCCGGAGGAAGATCCACTCCGGCCGGTGGGGTGGAGCCCGAGAGAAGGGTGCGGGTAGGGGGCTCCACACCAGCGAGTCTGGCCCGGTCAGCCCGGTCGTGCCAGTCCAGCGGGCCGAGAGACGAGAAGCGGAGGTACCCCACCCTGGCGGGGCCAGCCTCAGGGCGGCCCCGTCAAAGGTGGCAAGTAGTCAGCCGGGCGCCACAAGTGGCCCCAAGTCGCCGGGCGCGGCCAGGTTCGCAGACATCGTGGTCTCTGCGATTAACAATATGGCCTTGAAGAGGCTTAAGACCTCAAAGGACAAGGCCATAGCAGAGGCCACGGCCTCCATAATGGCGGCAGCGGAGGCCTCCTGTAGAGGGACTCCGGCAGACGGAGTGTCCGAGATGCGGGCGGAGGTCGCACGACTGACGGCCGCAATGGAGCTTCTCCGAAAGGAGAACGCGGAGCTCCGAGCGGATCTGGCCTTGCTCCGAGGAGCCGGCCCCCAGGAGGTACCGCAGAGGGGGGAGCAGCATGGGCAGGGAGGGCCCGTGCCTGTTGCTGCCGAGGACCGGGTCTTGACCCTCGTGCGGCAGTAGATGGCCGAAATGCGGAGACGATTCTCCGCCCTGGAGGCCATCGTCCTGCGCCCCCCGTTAGCGGCAAGTCAGCCGGCCCCCGGCCAGCGGGCGTCATATGCCGCTGCCGCTGCATCTGCCGCGGCTAAATCAGCCTCGGCGGGGCAGAACAAGGGCGGGGCGGCAATAAAGGGCGGGGCGGCTAAGCAGGTGGTTCAGGCCCCGGCCCCGGTCCCGGCCCCGGCTCGGGCTCGAGCCCCAGCTCCGGCCCTGGCCCCGGTGGCCCCGGCGGTTAAACGACCACCCCCAGCTCAGACCGCACCCGCACCTCTTATATCTCCCCCGGTCGATGCTGAATGGCAAGTGGCCGGGGAGAAGAGGAGGGCGGGCAAGAAGACAAGGGCAGCCAAAAAGAAAAAGGCCAGGCGGCAGTGGCACAAGGAGCGAAGCGTCGCAGCTAGGCTCCACGCCCCGAAGTCCGCAGCTGTAGTGGTTACACTACAGCCGGAAGCGGCAGAGAAGGGCGTGTCCTACAAGGACATCTTTGCCAAAGTGGCGGAGGTGGTGGACCTAGGGGAGCTTGGCGCCGCCGGTAGCATCCGACTGAGGATCGCTGCCACTGGGGCCCGGATGCTGGAGTTCCCAGGTCCGGCTGGTGGCTCGGCCGCTGACGCCCTGGCTGAAAAGCTCAGGGCGTCCTTGAACGTGGATGAGGCCCGAGTGTCCAGGCCCACTAAGTGGGCCGAAATGCGCATCCAGGGCCTGGACGACTCTGTGACGCAGGCACAGGTGGTGGCCGCCGTAGTTGGAACCGGGGGATGCTCTGCCGAGCAGGTTAAGGCGGGAACCATCGGTCCCGACTCCAGGGGGATGCAAGCCGTTACGGTGAGCTGCCCCGTCGCGGCGGCCAAGAAAATAGCCGGGGAGGGCCAAAGGCTCTTGGTGGGCTGGGTTTCCGCGGAGGTCAAACTGCTGGAACCCAGACCTCGTAGGTGCTTCCGCTGCCATGTGGGCCACCACGTGGGAGCTAAATGCACCTCCGAGGTGGACCGCAGCGATGCCTGCTACCGCTGCGGTCAGCCCGGTCACAAGGCCCGCCGCACTGCGTCGTATGTGCGGCCGCGGGCAAGCCGGCCGACCACCGGATCGGGGGTAGGGCCTGCGTTCCTCCCGCCAAAGCCAGGGGTAGGGGAAAGCCCTCCGCCACCGTCACCGCCACCACCGTCGTCACCGCCGCAATCGCCGCCACTGCCACCGCCGCTGCCGCTTCCACCACCGGCGTCGTCACCGCCGCAGCTGCTGCTGCGGCAGGGCCCTCACATGGGTCTCGGGAGGGGGATGAAATGGAGTGCCAATAATGGCCCCATTTCGCCTCCTCCAGGCGAACATCAACCACTGCGCCGCCGCTCAGGATCTGTTGCTCCAGAGCATGGCACAGTGGTCGATCAATATCGCCGTGGTCGCTGAGCCGTACTTTGTCCCGCCCAGGGATGACTGGGTGGAGGAACTGAGCGGCTCAGTGACCCTTATTTCGTCGGCCGCCGCCGGTACCCCATCCCTCGAGGCTGTCAAAAGAGGACGGGGTTGCGTGGCAGCACGGTTCGGGGAGTTTGTCGTGGTAGGGGTGTACTTCTCCCCGAACCGAACTCTCGCCGAGTTCCACAACTCCCTTGCGGAGTTGAAAGTCGTCGTTGTCGAGTTCCGTTCCCTCCCCGTGCTCGTACTGGGGGACTTCAATGCCAAGAATGTGGCTTGGGGTTCCCGGCATACGGACACACGGGGCAGGATGGTGGAGGACTGGGCTCTGGAGACAGGCGTGGTCGTCCTAAACCGGGGTTCCGTCCCCACGTGTGTGCGGACGCGGGGTGAATCAGTGGTGGACATCTCGTTCGCCAGCCCCGCTCTGTCGCCGCGTGTCATTGACTAGCGCGTCATGGAGGGGGTGGAGACGTATTCCGACTACCGGTATATCCGGTTCGACGTCTCCGCCCAGACCTCGAGCGCGCCGGTCCGACAGGCCCCGGGTGGTCCGCGTTGGACGCTGAAGCAGCTGGACCGGGAGCTTCTCCTGGAAGCCTCGATCGTGCAGGCCTGGGTGTCATCACCGGACAGGCTTACCGACATCGACGACGAGGCGGAGTGGTTCCGGGAGGCCATGTCCAATGTTTGTGACGTGGCAATGCCCCGGGTCCAGCCCGGACGTGCTTCGCGCCAGGTGAGCTGGTGATCGCAGGAGCTGACAGCGCTGCGCCATGCGTGCGTTGCTGCGCGACGCCGGTACACCAGGCACCGCAGGCTCCGTATCCGCCCTCCGGATACGGAAGCCATTCAGGCGGAGCTGTACGAGGGGTACAGAGCGGCGAAGACCGCCCTCCAGGTGGAGATCCTGCGGGCCAGGGCACTGGCCCGGGAGGAGACGCTGGAGACTCTGAACAGAGACCCGTGGGGACGCCCATACAAAATGGTGCGAGAGAAACTCCGCCCATGGGCTCCCCCGCTGAAGCAGAGTCTCCGGCCTCAGCTTGTGGAGGACGTGGTGAGCGCTCTGTTCCCTTCAAGAGGGGAACATACCTCCCCGCTCATGGCTCCGCCTACTGCGGTGCTCGATGCGGACCACACCGCCGACGACGACGACAACGATGCTCCGGAGGTGACCGAGGTAGAAATGAGAGTGGCGGTACGAAGGCTGAATGCCAAGAATACCGCCCCAGGACCCGACGGCCTACCTGGGAAGGCCTGGGTCCTGGCCATGGAGGCTCTCGGGCCTCGACTAAGAGGTCTCTTATGCGCATGCATGGAGAGGGGCCAGTTCCCACTTCGTTGGAAGACGGGGAAACTGGTCCTCATTAAGAAGCCGGGGCGCCCTGCGGACTCTCCGTCCGCTTATCGGCCCATCGTGCTGCTCGACGAGGTGGGCAAGCTCTTTGAAAGAGTCATTGCAAACCGCCTCGTCGGGCGGCTGGTGCGGGTGGGGCCGGATTTGGCGGAGAGCCAGTTTGGTTTCCGCAGAGGGCGCTCTACGGTGGACGCCATCATGCGTGTACGGGCCCTCACGACGGGGGATGCTGTGGCCCGGGGCGGGGTCGTCTTGGCGGTGTCACTAGACATCGCCAACGCCTTCAACACCCTGCCCTGGAGTTGCATAAGGGAGGCACTCCGGTACCACCGGATGCCAACCTACCTCTGTCGTGTGGTCGAGGCCTATTTGATGGACAGGGCCGACATCTACCCCGGTCACCAGGGAATGTGGAACCGGAGAGGGATGTCGTGCGGTGTCCCACAGGGATCGGTCCTGGGGCCGCATCTGTGGGACATCGGATACGACTGGGTGCTGCGCGCCGACCTCCCTAGCGACGTCAGCGTAGTTTGCTACGCTGACAACACGCTGTTCCTGGCGCAGGGGAGGTCGCACCAGGCGGCGGCCGATCTAGCGACACGCTGGATTGCGACAATCGTCGATAGAATCCGGCAGTTGGGACTCGAGGTGGCCTTGCACAAGTCCGAGGTAATGTGTTTTCATGGCCCTCGGAACGCGCCACCGTCGGGTTCCCAAATTACGGTAGGAGGGGTTCACATCGGCGTCGAGTCGACGATGAAGTACCTAGGACTCGTCCTCGACAGCCGGTGGAACTTCGTGGAGCATTTCCGACGTTTGGCTCCAAGGCTGGACCGGGCTGGGGCCGCCTTGAGGCGGCTCCTGCCCAATCTAGGGGGTCCAAACGCCTCCTGCCAGAGGCTCTACGCGGGGGTCGTGCGGTCCATGGCCCTTTACGGGGCACCGGTGTGGGCGCGTTCCCTAAGGCTGCGGCCAACCCGCCGGTTGAACGCGTCCCAAAGGGTCATGGCCATTCGGCTGGCCCGGGGATACCGCACGGTCTCCAGTGAGGCGGCGAGCCTCCTTGCCGGATTACCGCCATGGGATCTGGAGGCGAAGGTCCTCGCGCACATCTGGGAGTGGCGCGAGGAGGTGAAGCGCCGGGGTGTAACTCCGCTGCCGCGAGAAATCGCGGCATAGCGGACAGAGCTCCGGCAAGATCTCATGGCGGCATGGAGAGTGCGATTGTCGCAACCCAGTGCTGGGCACGCCACAATAGCGGCGATAAGTCCCCTCTTTGAGGAGTGGCTAGAGAGGCGCCACGGCGTCCTCACCTTCCGCCTGACACAGGTCCTCACCGGACATGGCAGCTTCGGGAGGTTCCTGTGTAGGATTAGGCGGGAGGAAACGCCCGGGTGTCACCACTGTGCGGATCGCCCGGAGGACACGGTGGAGCATACGGTTGAGGTATGCCCTGCTTGGGCGGAGCACCGCCGTGTCCTCGCGAAGGTGATTGGCGGCAATGACCTCTCGCGTCCGGCCCTGGTTCAGGCCATGGTACGGAGCGAGAGGGCATGGGAAGCCGTCACCTCCTTCTGCGAAGCAGTAATGCTCGCGAAGGAGGAGGCGGAACGCGTGAGGGAAAGGCAAAGTTTGCGCCTTCACGCCCCTAACCGCCGCCGTTGGAGACGCCCTGGGCGTCGGGAATCCCAGGCGGATTCCCGGCCACCATAGGCGCGGGCTTGCGAACGGCGAGCAACGGGCAGCTCGCCGTCCGATAAGGACCAGGCCCGGGTCGATGGCGCGTCGTGTTCCACGCGCGCCTCAAAGAGATGTCAGCAAAATTGACGGGGTCCGGTAGGACCGATGCCTGCCAGGGTTGCGGGAAATTCCGAAAGGGATACCGGGACCTTGGCAACAGGCAAATGAAGGAACACGGGTGGGTTTTAGTCAGTAAAAGTCTGACACGCCCTTCCGCTCCGCCCAGAGCGGGAGAAGTCATTGGATGATTTCCAAACCTCAAAAAAACAAAAAAGGGTAGGGCTTGTAGAAGCTGGTTGAATGTTGTCGATATTCCGTTGAATGGTGTGGAATGAAGAAGCCTATGTCCAACAGTGGACTTATATCGGCTGGTGGTGATGAGTATAAACTATTGGGGAAGACGTTTGACAATTGACCAGTCGCGAACCCGAACACGACGTGTTTCCACGCCGAGCGCTGGACGCAGAGTATGCGTCCAGCGCCACTGAGACTGACTCGTTGAGAGGCGAAACATGTGTCGATTTCTTACAGGGTTTTTTATGACTCTTGAGGAATAATTAAGTGGGATAGGTTACGTGTATTTTATTTAATAAAAATTATATAAAAAGTTCTTACCTTACATTCGTCGGTAGCTTCTGGTACAGAATAAAAGATTGGTGATTGGTTCGTCGGGTATGGTCCAATCACTACATCATTCCAAGCCCACAATTTCACTGATGAAGACATGTTGTGTTTAGAATAAGGAACTGAGTCCAGGCAGTTGTATTTTAGCTTTTGCCGAACGGATTCTGAACGATCGCGCAACCATATTAATTGTTCTGCTGATATCTGAAACCAATAAACCGATCAAATATAGAGTAATGCTTATGATAACTTCTTGATAAAGTGTAGGACGTGTTACTCTGGTAACACACATTCTTCGTATGGTCGACTACATATTTTGGGCTGAGTAGCCGAGCTTATCATAATATTATCTGCGCCACTACCTAAGAACAAACGGCTTGGGATGAATTGAACACTTTGGCTAACAGAGCTGTAAGTGAGTGTGGAAGAAAATACGGGATAATTGGACCTCAAGTTCTAAAATGGGACTAATGTTAAGGTTCCCGCAGACGGCGTGGCGCGATTCTGGTGGAACAACTTCCTTGAAAAATTCATGGAAATTTTTCTACCGGGGTGTCGCAACCCGCCGTCGCGTCACGCTTTTCTACTGGAGCCTTTACTATACCAGATTTCCTTTTTAACTTTACAACATATTTGCTTTTGTCCCGTGCAAGCCACTAAGGACTTTTGATTACTCAAACAAGAAGTTCCACGATATGAGAAAATAAAGATGTTTCTAAATAGAATTCCTATAGATTTCTAAATGTAACTCACATTATAATATAATTCTTTCATATGAACGCTCATTTCGTTCAACCAGAAGGCTCCTTTACTGGAGTTATGATAACACTCAGGAGTTCTTTTACTTATCCTGATACATGTCTCCAGGGTAGTCATATTGCAGAACACTTCAATTGGTTTCCCTATTGGTCCCAAATAGTAGGTGCCTGGAACAAGTGTGATTTACATTAAAATGATCTATGAATAAAAGATTAACCGTAGTCCCATCGTATATCACCTACTCGATCTTAAACATGGACCACCTCTTGTCTTAAAGCAAAACTTTATTTATTGACCAAGTTTTCTTCCCTTGGGTTAAATAAAAATATGTAGGCAATATGTCCCTGATTTGATTAATCAGGGCGTCAGTGCCACCTAGTGGCGCTCGATAAAGTCTACAGCAGAACGCTCGACCGGAGCTTAGTTCAGTTTGTCGGAGACGGTCAAGCAGTGAACACGTTTTGAAACTGTCGCGCGGTTTTTCTATTGCACAATAACCAACACTTCTTCTTCGTAGTCTGCCCACAGTAGTTAATATATGATAACGAGAGATACGTACTTTCTTGGTCAAATATAATAATTATATTTAAAAAAACTCTGAAATATCTGTCAGATCCAAAAATGTTAAGGTGAACCGAAGAGAACCTAAGCATACTCCGATCACATTCAATTTGAAGAACTTTTATAAATAAATACAATACTCATAATAGGTATCCTTCTCACCACTTTTTACACTGGGTTCTGCAGATTTACAAAGAACTTCTGCTGGCGATTCCAGTGTCCCAAAATCATCGGTTGGTTCCACGTTATTCACAACTGTAATAGAATATTACAACCATTTAAGAAGGTAGGCTAGAGGAATTTTATGTTGGTTCCTAAAGCTCTAGCCACATTGACGTTGAACGCGTCGATTGTTTGTTGTTTTGTTCGTTTGTTGTGGTTGTTGTTAGTTGTTGTTGTTTATTGTTCTAATGATTAGGAAGCGACTATTGGCACCAGTTTGAACGCCATACAACTTAGTTGACACAATCGGCGCTAGTGAATATCACGTATTCCGCGCGGAATTCGCTTCAGTTTTGCCTAAGCTTTATTCAGCGTAAGGTAGCAGTAGGGTTGACTGCCAAGGAATCTCTGGAAATATAAACTTACATACATTATATTATTATCGGTGCTCATTAACTTCATAAAAAGAAACATTCATTATTGGACTGGGTCGCACGTTGAGAAATAAATAAGTGATGAAAAAAATTACAAAGCTGGATGTGGATAGATGTATGTGTGTAAATAATAACCGAAAAATATGCAAATAATAAATTTGTGTCTTACTTATGCACATTCGTACAACTACAAATAAAATTAAAAAGTAGGTCATTTAAACGCTCTGCGTCTTGTTGCAGCACTTAGACGCAGACGCACAGTTTGCGTGGCCTTTGAGACATGGCGCACACTATGCGACATGCGCCTGCGACACTTCTGCGTATTATTACAAGAGCTATGATAGATTTAGCGACAAGCTGCACAGTGTGCGGTGGCACTTAAAGTACAGCTCCACCAATGAGATCTCAATTCATAGATAGGTTGCCAAAAAATATAAATTCTTACTATTTGGAGTTTCATGGCAAGGGCAAACTCCATGACTTCCACGAGGTCCAGGAGGTCCCACTGGCCCAGGCAACCCCGTCGGCCCCGCAGGTCCCTACAGAAGTTAGACAACGGCTCATTTTAGTGTCAAACATTTTACATTTAGATGCTAGTGTACAAAGTATGTTATTGCATTGGATTCGGGATTTTTATTGCTGCCCAAACCGAAAGCGAGGGCTAAGGCCCGAATTCCTCTGTCGCTGATGTCGGTCGCTGATGTCGGTCGCGCGTACGAATATACGTTGTGTTCTATGAAGCACCACACTGTAAAGCTGACATCAGCGGCGCGCGAGTTGCTACGCGCCGCTGATGACGCGCGTCGGTCTCGCTCGTCAGCGCCGCGTTCGTCGGTCGACTGACGCGCTATAGAACACTATGAGCGTCCTCAGTCGCCCGCCACCATGAACATTGATATATCTTTTTTTTCTATATTGACGCCGTCTCCGCTTGCGTAAGTATGCTGCAGCAACTAAACAATTTATAAACGGGTTCATAATAATATCCCAAATTCAAACTCCGCTTCACAAATCCACTTGGAGACGCCTGTACCGTGGAGCGGTCAGTATCGCACTACGGATGTTTTCATTGGCGCTGATGGTCAGCGCGCTACGCGACTGACGGTACGCGACCGACGTCAGCAACAGAGGAATCCGGGCCTAAAGATTACTGAGAAAGCAATGAATTCACGCGTATAAAACGACGATTTTCAACACACACCTTTTTTACAAATATTAAAACTAAAAATAAGTACTTATTATTTTTATTTAAAGAACACTAATTAATGTCAATTTGTTCACAAAAATAAATAATTGCATGAATATTTTTTTTTTTTTTGTGAACATGTAACTAAGTATATTAGTTTTATAATTTAAATATTCACAAAACATTTAGGTATAAAAAGGCATGAAGGTTCTTTGCTGAGAATAAACTTGCAAGCTCTAACTGACTAGTATATCTATGGCGTACTATCCAATCCAGCTCTAGAGCGGGAATGCAAAGTAAAAAACATGCGTGTTCAATACACTGCAATGTTTACCTAAACGTGTTGAAAAAACAGTTATTGTTAATTTAGTTCTTTATTTATTGTTAGAATAGATAATGTTTTTGTTTTTTGATAATTGTTTCTTACCACTTTCCCATTTTCACCCGGCTCCCCCTTTCTGCCCGGAATTCCAGGTAGGCCCTGTGAAAGAAAAACACACGTATATTTTTATTTATTTCTACGTTTACATTGTTTTACATACTTACAAGTTATCTTAAATTTGGCCAATCAACTTATCTTCTTTAAGTTATACGCAAGTTACTGTTTTTATAAAAGTTTTGGGCTGCTGACTACCCGTTACCACTGTCAAAGATCTACGAATGGCAGCTGAGACCAACCGGCCGGCGGCTTAACGTGCTTTTCGAGGCACGGAGGAGTTTCGTTATGTAATATGTAGATGGTCACCAATCCACGAACTGGCCGCGGCAAGCGTAGCTTAACCATCTATCATCCCGTGAGGCTGTTATTATCCACAAGCCATTGATGTCAGGAATGAACAAGATAAACTGAGAAAGTCATTATGAATTGAAAATGTCACGTTGGTACCTCCCTGGATTTGAATCCACTACCTCGTGCATGAGAAGCGAGAGCTTAACCACTGGGCCATCACGACAACCATTCTAGCATACAATTTATTCATTAATTACGGCGTGTATTTTAATTTTTTGTACAAAACTTACAATTAGACCCATTTCTCCTCTTTCTCCTTTAACACCGCTTGGGCCTTGAGGTCCCTGAAAATAACATTCAGTTAACCACTAGATAATATAATAAAACAATAATTTTATTATAATCTAATTTTTCTCCTTAGAATGTCAACGATTATATAGGGTGACTGAGGCCCTAGACAAAGTGACATTCTATCAGCGATAACGATGATGGAAAAGGCAAAAATATATAGTCCTCTTGACAAAAATGTATATAGAACTGACATAAGCTATCGAAAAGCTTATGTTAATCCTGTTAAAAGTCGTTGTAGAAAATACGAAACGATTGTCACTTGTCTAGACCCTCTGTTAATTAGTGAACGATACTTACATATTATACACGTCACGTCACGTCTGTCACGTGAGAGTCACGTAGTCAGTCAAAATCATTGTGAAAAACTTGTACAATGTGACGAAACCAGAAATCGCGAAAAAAATCAGCTGTTCCCTACATTTTGACAAGTTATGCTAACATTTTTAATGTAGGGAACAGCTGATTTTTTCCGCGATTTCAGGTTCACAAAAAAAACATTTCACTCCTTTTAGGGCAGTCGTGTATAAAGGTGGCCTATAATTTTATGTCATGGTATGTCAAAAATCCCATAGAAAACTATGGGATTTTTGTATGACCATGACATAAAATTATAGGCCAACTTTTAAAAAATCCAATTTTTATTAAAATTAAGTTAAAAAATATTTTTTTTTTTTTAAATTTGAAAAAAAAACCATTTTCGTTTCCATAAAAACTTAATTTGGACTATTAGGAACATTTTAAAGCAAAAACTAGCCTAATCGGTCGAGCCGTTCTCAAATTATAGGCTTATCAACTAAAGCATTTCATTTTTTATTTTTATATAAAATATTTCTCACTATTTTTCCATTTTCACCAGGTTCACCCTTTACACCAACCACACCAGGCACACCCTATATAAAAAAAAAATGAAAATCATTCTGAATAAATAGGAACATAACCCTTCCTTGGCAGTCCGGGTAAAAAATTGAATTAAAACCGGTAAAATATTTTAATTTTAAATCCCAACACTATAATTTAAGTGCGAGTATAAAAAGGGGAAGAGGTCATTGGGAATTAAAAAAGCTTCCCTATTAGGTATAATTTCACTGTAAGTAAACAACTAAAGATGAACTTCACGAAGGAAACCTTATACTCACTGGCATTCCCTGGTCCCCCTTTGCACCGTCAATTCCAGGACTTCCCTTTAATTATTAAAAAAAATCAGTTAGCATCTAGTCATTATGTCTTACAAACTACAAACCTGTATGACCGCGGACGGGCCGCGCGCGGACCAAAAACTATTGTAGTTAATTAGAAAGTCCTTGAAGAATTAAGTAATGTCCCAGTGTGGCCTTTAAAAACATATGTATACCGTAAATTATTTTTAATTTACGTAAAGAACATCGCCAACAAACCGTTTGCCAAAGATTATGACAGTAACAACTTAACATTTTGAAGAACATAGCAGGCTTATTTAAAAATAACGTGGTTATAGACAACATTTATTACTTAGCAGAACTGCAATCAACAGAAACGGATGTCTAAGGAATTATTTGTTAACGCGATGACAGACAAAAGAGAATTCTAGGTTTTACGCCGTGGTTGAAGCGTTGAGCAATATGAACTTACGAATTACATAGAAATACTGACTACTACTACTGTACACTGACTGTGTGGCTCCACACAGTCATAGTATATTTCTTCTCATACCTACTTATCCGTAATTACAAATATCCTCGTCAAATTTACCTATTGGATTCTATTTGTAATAATAGGTACTTACTGGAATTCCAGCGTCACCTTTCTCACCTCGCTCCATAACTGGTTTACCATCCTAAAAAAAACATCGTTCGTCAAAACATATAATTATTTCACTCGATGCACGCTTCCGCAATACAGGGTGAGATGCAAGAAGGGCATAATAAAATAAAACTAGAGACAGACGACTGTGATGCAGATGCATAATTATGCAGATAATAATATATTGTTGACATCTTTCGATTTATTTTGCTTGCTAAGCAACAATATCTGGTTAAATACTTGTGTGTACGCTTGCCGCCATCTATATTTGATACTGTCGCTACACTGAAATACTCCTCTATATCATCATTGGCACCCTTGTTCCACCCAATGCCGGATATTAATAATGAATTGCAATTATTGTATTACTGAATTTGATGTTATAAAATATGGCTCTAGTTAGCCATATTTTATATTTCCATACAGTAATATTGATTATGAAATTCAATAAATATTATCGTAACATCGAATATTTAGTTTAAAAAAAAATAGATGTAATGATGATGATGATGTAGATAGAAAACTGTATTTGAAAACATTCAAAATGCCTTTTTTACACCTAAAACGGTTACAACATCAAATTCAGTAATACAATAAAAAGTAATATTGCCAAATTAATAAAAACAGCGATATTTGACATTTATGTATTTGCGACGTTGCCTACTTTCAGAATGCACGCTCATAAGAATGTTTTGGAGTAAGATAAAATTAACAGAATTAAGCATTTACTTACGAAAGTCAAACTGCAGGTAGCTGAAAAAAAAAAACGTTGAAAACTTACATTTGGAAGTTAAACTAGAAGGTTCAGAAGAAGAGTTCTTTGTAAAGTAAAATTTCAAAACGTATGTTTTAGTATTTAAAGTAAGAGTTTACACATGGCATTTACTGTTATAAAAATTATACAAATCCTGCACGCGTAGCACCACCACAATAGAAACGGGTTTTGTCGACGGAAGAATATATAAAATAACAGATGCATAATCACAATCTTTCATTTTGTCTATTCTTCCGTCGACAAAACCCGTTTCTATGGTGGTCATGCTACGCATGCTGATGGGGAATAATTACAATACAATTACAGGATTTGTGCCTGGTTGATGGCAAAAGCCTCGCCCCGTACGGTACGACACATAGCTGGCGAAATGTAACCTCTGCCTAACCCTTTGAGGAAAACATGCGTGATGTTTTGTTAAATGATGAATATTCAATGGAAAAAAAAAGAAACAGAATTTTGTCGGTTTCAGTTGTGACGTCACTTAGGAGGACAATCTACCATAATACCCATAAAAGCAAGGAGGATATATTATTTCATATTGACGGGTAAATGAAAACAACACGTGATAATTAATACATTTTAGGTTTCCATTATAGAAACTTCCTGAGCATTATACCTAATCCTGACCGTCCAGCATCCTTGTAATGTTTTCCTGTTAGACAAAACGACCAGTAACCACATGATTGCCATAATATAATAGAATACTGGCTTATTATGGATGGAGGAGCTCGTGGCTAAGTAATAACAGCCGCACGGGTCGATTCATCAGGTTAAGCTACGCTTGCCGGGGTTGGTCTGTGGATGGGTGACCATCTTTACATATCGAGACTCCTCCGTGCCTTGGAAAGCACGTTAAACCGTTGGTCCCGGCTGTCATTTGTGGATCTTTGACAGTCGTTACGGGTCGTCAGAAGCCCGAAAGTCTGACAACCAGTCTTGCCAAGGGGTATCGTATTACCCAGTTACTGGGTTGTGAAGGTCAGATAGGCAGTCGCTCCATGTAAAATACTGGTATTCAGCTGCATCCGGTTAGACTGGAAGCCGACCCCAACATGATTGGGAAAAGGCTAGGTAGATGATGACTGACTTATTATGGATAGCTTGCAAACGATTAAGTCCAGAATTGGGAACCTAATAGGTATCTGATAGACAACATTTTAAGGAAATAAGTGGTTTTATTTTATCTGTTGGTTCCTGGATAGGTCAGTGACTATCTTTACATACCAAGACCCCTCTGTGCCACGGAAAGCACGTTGAGCCGTTGGTCCGGATCTTTGATAGTCATTACGAGACGTCAAAAGCCAAAAGTCTGACAACGAATCTTACCAAGGGAGTATTGCGTTACCCAGTAACTGGGTTGTGAAGTTCAGATAGTTCAATCGCTCCATGTAAAATACAGGTGTTCAGCTGCATCCGGTTAGACTGGAAGCCGACCCCAACATAGTAAGGAAAAAGCTAGGCAGATGATGAAGTGGTTTTATTTTAATGCTAGAACCAGATTTAAGTTTTATTGTAGGTACTAACTAAATATTACATATAATACTAAATATTTGTCCCCCAAACTTTCCAGCACTTTATCTGATTTTTATTTTAATTCAAACTATTAGGACAGTAGGCCGTACGTCAGTGAAACCGAAATCAATATAAAACCAGTACAAGCTGGCCTCTCATTAAATTGACAACAGCAGTGATGATAGCCTAGTGGTGTGACCGTTGGACTGCCAAGTCATAGGTCTCGAGTTCGAACCCAACCCACGCACCTCTGACTCTTCGGATTCATGTGCGTATTGTATAAACATCACTAGCTTCAAAAACGGTGAAAGAAAACGTGAGGAAACCGGTATCCCTGAGAGATATATCTTGACGGCATGTGAAGCCAAGTCAGAGGCCCATGAGTGGCATAAAAACTCTGACTTCAGCAGGCATAGCATGACCATCGTAGAAACGGGTTTTGTCGACTGAAGAATAGATAAAATGACAGATAAACAATCACAATCTGTTATTTTGTCTATTCTTCTGTCGACAAAACCTATTTCTACGGTGGTCATGCTACGCGTGTCGGTTAGTCGCTAACCGAACGAAAAAGAAGAAAGAAGATTATATTGAAACTTTGTATCTGCTAAGCTAGGCCAGGTCAAGGCCTTATTCGAAGTTTGGTCTACTGTACCAGAGAGCCTAGAAAAGTGACAATCGCTTCAAAAGCATTTCGTATTTCTACAACGACTTTCACCAGGATTGACATAAGCTTTTAGATAGTTTATGTCAGTCCTATACATTTTTGCCTTTTTCATCATCGTTATCTCTGATAGAATGTCACTTTGTCTAGGGCCTCTGCTTATACTATCCTTTTTATACGGAACCGGTGGCATAGCTAACATAACAACGCCTGTATTCCCCGAAGAGTTAGGCAGAGGTGTACCTATAAAACGCTCACATTTCGTCAGATATGTTTAATTCTCATGTAATAGGGAGAAGTCTATTGCCATCAAGCGGGCACAAATCAGACTCCAGGCTGATATTGAGAAATTCCAGATGGCAAATTCCAATAACACTTTGCCCGGCACGGGAATCAAGACTAGGACCTCATGCTCAGCAGCATAGCTCGGAACCGGTTTTAAAATAACGGTTAATACCGGTTTATTCCGGTTTTCCTCCGAACATTTCCAAAGAACGCGAACGTTTAAAGAACTTTATTTTAATCTATATTAACCGGTTTCTTCGACGAGCGGCATGTCGGTAAAAGCGTTGTAACGTGTGAGTACTTGTGAGGATGCCGCGCTGAATAATAACTGAAGTAATAACCGGTTTCTATTGCTCTAAACTGGTAAAACCGAAAATACCTTTATAAAATACGTACTCTTCGAAATACCAGTTTAAAAAAACCGGTATTTACGCACGAAACCGAATGTAAAGGTTTTAGCGTCATACCGGTTTGAAAATTTAACCGGTATCCGAGCCTTGCTCAGCAAAAGCACCTGCGACCACTTGACAAACGAGGCAGTCACACATACAGCGCTAATATTTTATAAAATGGAAAGTAGGTATTTATTGATTCTACTTACTATACTTTGTCGTGCATGTCTTAAAGCCATCTAAAGCTTTCTAAAAAAAAAAAAACGGTTATTGCAATAGATTGAATACAAATACATCTTAATAAAATTTACAACAAAACGTAAATCCTTATAATTTGTATATTAACGTATTACTTACAAGTGTCATTTCTGGAATTTTTGCTGAAACAAAATCAAAAAACGTAATTAATTATGCTAGTTTAAAGAATCAACACTTTGTACAACTCCAACTCAAAGCATTTATGTGTCATCAAATTTTTCATCGCTCAAGAATACTACCTATTTTAACTGCCACCTTTGTATAACCACATTTAAAGCAAATAAATGGCTTTGAATTTATTTCATAACACCTCACACTTTTGCATAGTCAATAGGCGGTCGGCCCCAAATACGAAGCTAGTTGCCTATTCCAAAGCAACAAACCAAATAATAAAAAAGTCGAACAAAAAAGCTTTTACCTAAAACTGTGTTAAAAAGTTAACTTTTCAACACACTTGCTCGTAAAGTAGTTCTTATTGAACCGCTTGTAGGTTCATAATGGAGTATATTATGGAAGCGTGCTTTTTACTTTATATTACCGCACTAGCACTAGTGCGGTAATATAAAGTAAAAAGCACGCAAGTAAATAGTTATCTGTGTGTTAACTATTTACTAGTCAGAGTAATGGCATGGCAGTAGGTATGGAATAAGTTAGTACTATCATGGCAACATCAAATACCATGTTACCAATTATCGTATTTACTAATTCCATACCTACCATACATCTACAGAAATTGACTTTAGTGAAACTTTTTAATACCATAGGCAAATCATGGGCGATTAGTTAAGAAAAAAAAAATCCCATGGGCAGGTCTGTGGGATATTATAATTACATGGAATTAGTATGAACTATCCTATAATATTAAATAAGCATTATCTATGCTCACAAGAGCAGAGTTGCGCTTTTTTAATTAAATCTCATCAAAGAGACTTCATGCCAAAACGCCAACAAAAACTGTTAGGTATAATTTTGAGAATTGTACTTTTACTAATTGTTTCAATAATTGAAACATAATAACATTATAAGTCTGTTTTTTGCTCGCAAGTGTGTTGAAAAGCGTCGTATGAAACTGGCTCGCGCGATAAGGGAGCCGAGTGTGTGAACAACACAGCGCTCTTGTATCGTAATGCACTATTTCACTATAATTTACGTACCTAAAAAAATTACCATAGGCAAACTAGGGGCGGTTTATACTAAACAATTTTTTTTTATAAAATCTTTACTTATTTGCTTATTCTAAACAGTATCTTGCGTTTATTAATTTTTTATATCGTCTACAAGATGTTTGGCGGGTTTGCCAGTGCCTATATTTACACCTGCGTAAAATCAAAATCAGCGCTCCATTTTCCATAAATATTTGTTATCGTTTTCGTTGTGTGGTTTAATTATTACATATTTAAAATGTCGATTTCACGTAGGGAAGAATAGCAATACGTAAAAAATATTATATAGATTTGACCCCGCCATACGTTTAGTAATTTTTTTTTCTTATTCAAATGATTATTTTTTGTTTATTTTACTACAGGTTGTCTAGCGGTTTTGCCAGTGCCTTTATTTACACCTATGGAAAAACAACCAGCGCGCCATTTTCCTTATAGTTTTTATTGTTTTCATTGTGTGGTTAAATATGTATTATCAAAAATACGAAATTTAAAGTATTGTCACCAACAGGCGTAGAAAAGTTTTTAAACGAAGCTCCGGATAGTCAGTAGGTACCTGGCAACAAAGGTCAGTTGAACTTTATAAATCTAAATGTGTCATCTATATAATTACGTTATTGTAGCGTATGTTCTTACAATAAGTCTGTGTTTTTCCTCGCAAGTGTGTTGAAAAACGTCGTATAAAACGCGTGTGCGTTGATCATTACACTCTCGGCTACCTTATCGCGCTCGCCTCTGGCTCGCGCTAATAATACCGCCTCGACTGTGATATCCAATAGAGCACACTTTTATCACAATGTACTATTACAAACTTTAAGAGGTGGCCTACTTAGCACTCATTAAAGTTTGCTATGTTCATTTTTACACACCTTATAATAATTATTTAAATTGTCTTAACATTAGTTTTCAGATTTAATTTAGTCATTACAAAAGATGTGTATTATTTGAATAAAATAAACATCAACTCGATTTTTTTAACTAAACTGCTTTATTCTTACTTTTTTTTTTCTAAAGGAATAATTGCCGACTGCCATAGTATTTTTTACAGTTATACAGTTGACTACAACACTAGCGAAGTCGCAGGCAGAATCTAAGTACTTATTTAAAAATGATTATGTCATAAATAAAATTAATTACTTAGAACTAACCTGATGCATTTTGAACTCCAAGACTTACACAAACAAAACATATAATACACGAGGACAATTTAACGTCCATTTTTGAGATCGCCACAGACAGACTGACATGAATAGGGAAATAAGCATCCTTACACATTGATTAGGGTTTTCCTTAACAAATCTATTTATTCTCATAAGGTAGAATTTTTTTCTCATAAGGTAGAAACAGGGTGGAATTAAAATATCTCAGTATTTCACAATATACCTACAAGAGATGACAATACAACGATAAACCAAGCGTCTATCTCATTAGATAGACCGTTACCACTCTGCATACGAAAATTCAATACAATTTATATAAAACTAGCTGCGCCCCGCGGTTTCTCCCGCGTAAGTCCTGATCCCGTGGGAACATCGGGATAAAAAGTATCCTATGTCCTATTCCAGGTCATGGTCCACCCATGTGACAAATTTAATTTCGTTTTAGCGTGAAAGCGTAACAAACAAACTAACTTTCGCGTTTATAATATTAGCTAAGATAGTTTAGTCACTATAGCTAGTCAAAGTTTGCAAAACCTATCACCACTATAAAGATACACACTACTGGTTTCTATGAAATAACTTCCAGAAGCCACAAGAAAAAAATCAAATAAAAAAATAAACTTTTTTTAATTTCGATGCTAGGATTTGTTTGATAGTTCCAAAATACTCTAATGCATTTATAGTATTGCCAGTGTTTTCATTCATTCTCATAATTGTTGTCCATTGTGTATTATTATTATCTTAAAGACTTGAAAACTTGTAATAGATATTAGCAAACATAAAAGTACTACAAAAAAATATTTAGTACAAACTAATTGTAGGGTTAAATTCATCTAACCGTGCGTTTGCACTGGCGAAACATTAAAGACAAAACATGTTGAAATCTCTAGTTCCTGTCAAAAATTGTATGGAACTTTGACAGAAAGTAGAGATTTCAACATGTTTTGTCTTTAATGTTTCGCCAGTGCAAACGCACGGTAAAACACACTTCGACACTCTCGATGCTCATACTTTGATCTGCATTACGATTATCTCCGATCCACAAATTAACTATTAGTAGTCTGAATAGATCTGAACTTTGTAGTTCTATGATAGTACTTTACCATTCAATACTTCGTTCCTGAAATTTATTTATTTAAATGTTTTCCTTGCACGTTATATTCATTTAATAATTAAGTACCTATCTTTAATTGCATTCCACAATGTTCATAAGGTCTTACAATGGCTTAAAGCTAGTGTACAATTACGGACACTATGTATTTAGGAATGAATCTGACAAATATAAATTATGGTATCTGTTTGCGTTTTTTTTTTTTTGTCATGTATTCGGGGAGCAGTGTTTTTTTTTTTAAATTAATATTTGCTGAGTTTATTTACAAAACACTTATTGGTGATGTTCTTCAGAAAGGTCAGGTGCGTAGTACTCGCAACCGGCGTGCGTGTATCACCACGAGGCAAAAGGAGGAGGAAGGCGGATCGTACCAGGTGGCTTTCTGTAGTTTCTGCCTAACCCCATGGGAAGAAGGCGTGGGTTTATGTATGTTTATTTATAAATGTGGTATCGCTGGTTTCATGTTTCATTGCATCTGTCAATTTAATTATTATTTTTATGGACATACATATGTAACGCTCGTAACGCCTTCCGGTGCCAATTTACAAGGAACTTCTGCTGGCGATTCCTTCGTCCCAAATTCTTCAGTAGAATCTAAAGCTGTTTTAAAAATATTTAGGAATTGGTATGTTGATTCGTGTGTCCTCTAGTCGACAATAGTTTGACGAGCCAAAGACAGATGGCAGTATTTTCAATACAACAATCATACTTCGGCTGGGCCAAGTTGGCAGCTGACGACACGATGTCGTATCTCAAAAAATATTTATTCTCTCGTATTTGATCATAATAGGTTGATTATCATGTTAGTTAGTTCACACACTGTTTTAAAAACAGAGTAAGAAAGTAAATAAGTACCTACAAAAATTTAGTTTCGGAAAATCTACTGAGAATTTGACCCTTGAAAAAATAATACTCACTATCTTCAGGCAAACGTCAAATTAATAAATAGGACCAATTCCAGGTGTTCCACTCTCTCCAGGAGGTCCACAGGGACCCGGCGCCCCTTTCGGCCATTCACGCCCCTAAGGAAGGTGCACAAAATACCTCATTAAAGGATCAAACAATCAATCAATCTGCCTAGCTTTTTCCCAACTATGTTGGGGTCGGCTTCCAGTCTAACCGGATGCAGCTGAATACCAGTATTTTACATGGAGCGACTGCCTATCTGACCTCCACAACCGAGTAACTGGGTAATACGATACTCCTTGGTAAGACTGGTTTTCAGACTTTCGGGCTTCTGACGACCCGTAACGACTGTCAAAGATCCACGAATGACAGCCGAGACCAACGGCTTAACGTGTTTTCCGAGGCACGGAGGAGTCTCGGTATGTAAAGACGGTCACCCATCCACCGACCAACCCCGGCAAGCGTAGCTTAACCTGATGGATCGACCCGGTGCAGGTGTTATTACTTAGCCACGAGCTCCTCCTCATTAAAGGATCAAACCATAGTGCAAAAATATTCAGAGGAGCCCCTTAATCTATATAAATAAAAAAATTAATACTTTGCGGTCAGTTGATGCGCAACCCCTGAGAACAGCAGGACCGTTTTGGTTGGTGGCTTTGGCTGCTGAGCATGAGTTCCTAGGTTCGACGTCACTTGAGCCTAAATATGATCAGGGGGCCTAAAACGGCCACATTAGCAAAGTCAAAGTCAAAGTCAAATAATTTATTTCAAATAGGCACATAAAAGGCACTTTTGAACGTCAATGAAAAACAAACAAAGAAATAGAATTGATTCTAGTTGCCCATTCCAAAAAGGTAGATTTCGTATGGAGAAGAATGGGCAAGAAACTCCACCGTTACTCTTTTCAAAAATGTTTACAATATTTTGTATACATGAATTATATAATTATATGTGAAGACCATGCACCCACAATAAGATTACTGTCCCAAAAAAGGCAAAAAAAAAAAAAATTATAAATGGAGCAATGACAAATAAATCAGTTATGCGATAGGTACATGGTGCTCACATATTTACAAACATTGTAAAAGTATACGATATTACAATATTCCTAACATCTTTACAAGTAATACTAATAAGTCAGTGCGTGATTCCATGCAATCACAGAGTGTAAAAATCTATGACATACAAATAATAAAATATACAACTAAATTAGCAACCAGTTTGATTTTGTCCAGACTCTAAATTGTCCTATGGAGCAAGACCAGCATGTTTCCAAGCATTCTTATCCTGGATATAATCCTCTAATTTGTAATAAGCTTGTTTACAAAGTGTACTTTTTATATGATTTTTAAATTTTCTTTCATTTAATTGCAATATATCACAAGGTATTTTGTTATAGCATTTAACGCAGTACCCCATAAAAGATGTTTGTACTTTAGCTAATCTGAAAAATGGTTGATCTATTTTATCTTTATTTCTAGTATTAAAATTATGTCTGTCACTTATTTTCTTAAATAGATTTAAATTTTTTCTTACATACATAATATTCTCATAAATAAATTGGCAAGGTACCGTCATAATATTAATCCTTTTAAATAGTTCCCTGAGAGATTCGCGGCGACATAGATTATAAATGGCTCTGACAGCTCTCTTTTGCAAAATAAAGATGGATTCAATGTCAGCAGCCCGACCCCACAGTAAAATGCCATACGACATAATGCTGTGGAAGTAACTGAAATAGACCAAACGCGCGGTTTCTACATCTGTTAACTGTCTTATCTTTCTGACAGCATAAGCGGCCGAGCTTAACCGCCCCGCAAGAGATTTTATATGAGGTCCCCACTGTAATTTCTCTAAAATTCAATGCAATTCAAAGCAATTCCTCTAAAAGCAGTTCATTTCCAGAATTTCCACCTGTCATTAGCAATTCCTCTAATTTGACACAAAAGCAATTCATAATGTATGGAACATTTTACGAATCTCCATAGAAAACTGTCAAACAGATGAATTATTTCGTCATATGAATCGCACGCAGATCATATTATGAATTGTCAGTTTGTGACATTTTACGATGATTCATAATATTTTCCTATTATGATTCTGCCAAAGTGGCTGTTTTAAGCCCGCAGAGTCCAGGAATGTTGGAAGCGGATTAGCGGACTCTTGGCAACGTTGTATCTCAAAAGGAAAAACAGAACCCTTATAGGATGACTCGTGTTGTTAAATGAAACATAACGTCCCATCCCACACAACATTTTCACCATTCCATCTTTAGTTTCATGGAATATTTGCGACAGCGCCCCCTGTTACTGTGTAGAGTTACTCCTTAGAAAGCCTCGTAGAGGAAAGAGGTTTTATCAAAACGCTGCTGGCGTTTTATGTTGTATCCTGGTAAGTAATTTTTTAGGACAATAGATAGCGCTAGCTTAAAATATAATTTATGAGAATAATATTAAATAAATTAGCAGTTAAAATAGTAGATTAATTTATATCTACTAATATTACCTAGTGTTTTAATTTTTTTCAAAATTGGTCTACCTCTAGTTATACTTATAAAAATAGGTAAGTACTTACTAAGTTACTAACGGAAACATAATCACTATGACTTTTCATTCCCTAATGTTGAAATTTCAGCAAAAAAAGTATTTATTTTGGTCTGCCTAGGCTTTCGGGGAACAGCGGCGTAATTTCATGTAATTTTTACCCGACTACGGCGAAGAAAAAAGGAGGGTTATGATTTTGACCGGTATGTATATATATTTTTTTTTTAATTAATTCATTAAATAATAATGCATATTTACAATATTAAGCCTTATACTAAAGTGGTAGGTATATAATAATGGTTCGACCTGAACTAGGAAAAACCTGTATCTCAGGTGTCATAAGTGCAAAATTACATAAAATTTTTCTAAAATTGATGTTATACATAAATAGTGAGTAACTTAACAGACTAATGATAGGACAATACTTAATAAAACAAAAAATTATATTTAACTTAAAACAACCAGTAATTTTTCTGTGTCATCATAAGACAAATTTTGTAACCAAGTTGTAATAACACTTTTGCATTGTACCTTTTTTAATGCAGACATAGACAAAATTGCGTTTACTTTATTATATAAAAATGGGCCTAAGAATATATAAAATCTATACATAAACGAATGCCTTAATCTATAACTATCCATACAGATGAATTTACGTCTTTTATCAGTGACAACTGTATCGTACGGAAATTTAAGAGTGCTGTTTTAATAAAGTATTCATAAAGAATAACTGCCGCACTGTCAAAACATTGCAAGATTTATATAAAAGTTGAGTCGGGAACAGGATAGGCCGGAATGTGGATACTTTCAGAACTGCATTGCGATTCTGTAACCATCTCACCGTGTAAACTTAGGTGAAGTGAGCGTGGAATGAGCTGTCATTGTCATCGACACCTACTGATGCTAAGGCAGTGACAGTTCACTCCACGCTCACTTCACCTAAGTTTTCACGGTGAAATGGTTACAGAATCGACCGGCAGCTCTTTGAGCGCGCTCCAGTGGTAATAAGACTGTTTTAGCCGCTCCTCCCCAAGAAGTAATACAATATGTAATTATCGATTGACACAAAGCATAATATACCTGTTTTATCACCTTAGAGTCAGCAAAATGCTTAATTTTCTTGAACATGAACATCAATTTAAGAACTCTACTGCATAATAGTTCAACGTGATTTTTAAATGTAAGAGTAGCATCAATAATTACTCCAAGATATTTTATAGTTTTCGTATTAAGGATAGTTGGGCAATTGCATTTAGAGTTTGCAATTGAGTTACATACTTGCGCATGAATATCTGGAATGATCATAGATATCTTTGAGTTGCGTAAAGAAAAACGTATGTATTTAGTTTTGTCAGCATTTAATGTCAGTAAGTTATGTTGTAACCATCTATTAACTATATTGAAACCTTGCTGTGCACATAACCAAACTTCATGTATTGTATTTGCGGAGAATAGGAGTACGGTATCATCAGCATAAGATATAATTTTCCCCGACTTTAGATTGAGACTATATGTATGTATGTATGTAGGTATGTTCATCTGTTCCATCCTATCTTCTAAACCACTTATCACAATTTGACAAATGTGGTATCGTTGGATGCGTCTTGATCGTCTGTTGGTTATAGGCTATGTGACGTCACATTAAAAATGGCGCCCTCTAGAGGACATAAAGTAAGGCACTAAAAAACAAAAAAGTTTATGTATGACCGCGCGCGGGCCGCGCGCGGACCAAAAGCCATTGTAGTTAATTAGAATGTCCTTGAAGAATTAATGAGCACATTTCAAAAATGTATATATTATAACCCCAAAAGAATTTAAAAAAAATTAAAGTAATAAAAAACTAAAACCCAACTACGACTAAAAAGGTATAAAAAAGACACCACAGACAAACAAATAAAAAATCCGGAGTCACACGTAATCTGTTCGATTTACACGTGTGACTCCGGATTGTTAAATTGTTTGTCTGTGGTGTCTTGTTTATACCTTTTTAGTCATAGTTGGGTTTTAGATTATAATACTTTAATTTTTTTGCTTATAAAGCTGTAGTAAGGAACGATCCAGAATGAACAGAAAGCACCCATTTTCAGCGTTCAAATTCTGAAATACATTTCACAAATTCAACTTTCTAACTGGCCGCGGGAAACTAGAATGTCACGTGCACACAAGGTTTAGTGTGAGCGCAGCAGTATGCGACATTTTCATTCGAGAAAACTGTCCGAATCATAATACGTAAGCACAATTCTATTTGACCTAATTGTAACGTGAATTTTTAACACCGTTGTCACGTTGCTTTTGAGGGTTTCGTACTTCAAAAGACAAAAAAACGGAACCCACATAAGATCATTTCGTTCTCCATCTGTCAAGAGCCTTTTTGTCAGAAACGCATAGAGGTATCAAGTTGAAATTAATATAAAATACCTAGAAGTCTAATAAAAAAAACAACCTTCTAAGTCAATGCAATAAAAAAAAAACGCCCATTTATGTGACTTATTTTGATAGTCGTAAATAAATTGAAACCTACAGGGTAGGTACTGTAAGGTTCTATGCAGTAAGCAACCTACACTTATACTGGCTGTTAAGAAAGGCTTGATTTCAAGAGTTTGAACAGTTTGGAAATAGAATAAGAAGAGATAGGATGACAGCCCAAGGCTGACTCGGAGGCTAAATAATATAAAATATATCTTTGATTTCTCTAATGATTGTAATTAGTTAAACGAGCAACCAGTGTTTCATTCGATCCGGTACTGTAGACTCCGAGAGAGTCTACAGGTTCGGCTCCGACCGAATTGTTGCCAAGTTGTTACCATTCTGTTTACAGGCGTAGCCTTCGCAGGGGGTGTTTGATAAATACTTATGGTACAAGTTTTGATTAAGGACCCACAGTTCGGTTTCTAATATGTCAATGGGTTATAGTATAGTTTTTATATTTTTGTCTCTCTGGAGTGCGAGCACATGAATTTGCTTTAATTTGTTGAAGGCATACATCTGAACCTTTCATTCCCTTGGGCTCATTTGCGTCTGATGGTGTAAAAGTTTTTGATGTTGTTTTCATGTTTCTATAAACCCCTTCCGGGTAGATGTGAATTATCACATCGTGTTTCCTTCTTGAGGCTTTGTCATATATTTTTCGCCAGTTTTGGTATGACGAGGTTTAAACATGACGACGTTTGCTTTTATGGGTGCATTGTGGCCCATCTTAACTTTAACTTAATTTACACACGTCGGGATGTTTTTCGTTCGTTCTGAGTTAAGCCTTCTTCTGCAAAAGAAAGACCTCACCCGTGTTTTTCCTGGCGTTAGGTAACTTTTCTTATAAGCATAGGTAGGAAGGGTCTGATTGTTCGAACGTGTTGAATAAAAGTCTTGTTTATAAATAAGACTACGCAAATCCTTTTATTCAAGGGTGGGCGTAGCTCATGTAAGGTTCTATGCAGTAAGCAACCTACACTTATACTGGCTATTAAGAAAGGCTTGATTTCAATAGTTCGAACAGTTTGGAAATAGAATAAAAGAGATAGGATGACAGCCCAAGGCTGACTCGTAGGCTAAATAATATAAAATATATCTTTGATTTCTCTAATGACTGTAATTAGTTAAACGAGCAACCAGTGTTTCATTCGATCCGGTACTGTAGCCTCTCTCGGAGTCTACAGTACTTCCCGTTAACCTAGAATCATGAAGCAAGGACTCACAGCACAAGTAAAGGAAAAAGTCCATAAACCGTTAATTTGTAGTATCATCACATAAAAAAAACACTAATTAAATCAATCAAAATAAATTCAAAATACTTAAAATAGGAATAATTGTGGTTTTAATAACACGGTATTAATTGCACCAGACCGCAATTTCAGTTTAATTCACTAAATATGAATGAATGAATGATCACAAAATTCAATTATATTTCAAACGATACCACGATTTGATACAATGTTAAAGGTAACTTTCAAAACTACAGTCGATGTCTATAGATATTTTATATTAGTTTTTGTCCGCGGCTTCGCCTGCGTGTTTATCAGTAAATATCCCACAAGAACGTACTGCATGGATTAAAGTCCAAATCCGTTCAGCTGTTTTTGCGCCAATCCGGAGCATACACCCAGACATACAGACAAACGGACAAACAATTCTTCGTTACTCAATCAATCTGCATAGCCTTTTCTCAACTATATTGGGGTCGGCTTCCAGTCTTACCGGATGCAGCTGAATACCAGTATTTTACATGGAGTGACTGCCTATCTGACCTCCACAACCCAGTAAATAGGCAATACGATACCCCTTGGTTAAGTCTGGTTGTCAGACTTTCGGGCTTCTAACGACCCGTAACGTTGTCAAAGATCCACGAATGACAGCCGAGACCAACGGCGTAACGTACTGTCCGAGGCACGAGGAGTCTCGGTATGTAAATATGGTCAGCCAGTTATTACTTAGCCACGAGAACCTTGATTATTAGAATTGAAGATTTATTATTAGAATTGAAAGTGATGTGAGTGACATCACTTTTCTTGTCTGTCTGTGATGTGACCGCGTTGTTCTTCTAAACTACGGAACGGATTTTGATGCGGTTTTCATTATCATTTAGAAAATTTATTCCAGAAGATTTATATAATACAACTATAATAAAGAAATCTCGTTCTTTTGCGAAGTCGTAAAAACCGTGACAAACAGAGGCGGGTCGCTAGTATTTAGATAAAACTAACATAATAAGTACTTCAGTCTAAGAAGTGAAGTGGAAAAATCGCGACGTCAAGGAAAAGATAGCTAAAAAGAAAGAAA
Organism: Lithophane leautieri; assembly: GCA_949152455.1. Classification (NCBI taxonomy): domain Eukaryota; kingdom Metazoa; phylum Arthropoda; class Insecta; order Lepidoptera; family Noctuidae; genus Lithophane; species Lithophane leautieri. The sequence continues at coordinate 12,353,768 of OX424470.1, forward strand.
TAATTCCTTCAACCGTCGACTTCCCTTCAGGAAGAATACCAAGGATTACACCATTGTCGACGTCATGTCGTGTGGAAAATTGCACTTTTACCGATATTAGGTAAAAATGCCACGGTGCCCGACCAAATGGTTTTTTTTTTTTTCATTTTGTTTGCCCAATGTGCCCTCTGTGCAACTTTAGGTTTTGTTTTTGAAAAGCATTAAATAAAAAGTGGGTAACTGAGAGAAAGAGTTTCTTAAAATATATGGAAAGACTTCTTAAAAGATTTAAACTTCCTACACACTTTTTATAAGCTCCCTTAATTTTAAAACCAACAATCAAATTTTGAAAAGCTTGCTATTATAAATTCTATTATAAAGTTAAATGTTGGCGGCGCCGTCGAAGAGTTATTATGCTGAAGATTTTTGTTGGTTTTTCTCTTACCTAATCATGAAATGCTACCTACTTTGGATGTTTCCTATTCGCAGCTTTGTTGACATTTTTGTGAAGTTTCACGACACTTTTTTTTTTGAGGGTTTGAAATCATCAAATGACTTCTCCCGCTCTGGGCTGAGCGAGAGGGCGTGTCAGACTTTTACTAACTAAAATCCGCCCGTGTTCCTTCAGTTGCCTATTGCCAAGGTTCCGGTATCCCTTTCGGACTTTCCCGCAACCCTGGAAGTTTCATGACACTTGGGACTGCTAGTTTGACATTACAGTTCATCATGGTTCTGTAAGCTTAGAACTCGATGTTGAAAGAAAAAAGAAAGAAAGAAAATTTGTTGCATTGTTGTTGTTGTTGTTGTTGTTGGGTGCGTGCCTCCAAATGTTAGTGAAAAGGACAAAAAGCAATCAACTATTTTCAGCTGATATCTACCTTATTTAAAGGGCTTAGTACCAAAAATATGAATTGCATCCACTAATGAAACGACAAAAAGGTAAAAAGATACTGCAATTACCTAAACAGCAATAAAAACAACATAAATTAACACTATGAACGTGTACCAATTCCGTTTACATAAACTAAAACGAACGCATGCAAATTCAAATTCACGGAATATTATTATCAAATGGACCAGCAACCACTCGGGAGGTCCTAAGACACCAGTCCCACCGCCCGCCGACGAGGATGCGACGTAATGATCAACGATTTTCTCGCTCATGTATATAAAATATTGTTTGTCCCGTGTGAGCACTGGCTGTTCACACCGCCCGCGCCGACAAGTTCTCGTTTGTCGCAGCGATAAGAGCTTTAAAAGAGATTACTCGTTCAGCGGCCGTCGCTTGGCGGGCAAAAACTCTCGCTGAGAGACTCACGATTGGTACATCCGCATACTAGCGAGTAATCGCTCGTCGCCGTCACGCACTCGCTGCCCATTGCTCGCTCACTTGTTTTTAATTGCAAGCTCGACTCGCTTCTCGGTAGTCGCCGAGCGGTGGGACAGGTCTCTAAAGTTACTAGAGCGCGTTAGAATGCACACATCCGCAAGTGCAAGTGCAATTTGCAATATTACGCGAATTTATATCTAGGGAATCAAGTTACTTAGAAAAGTCCATTCTGAGCAATTGATCCTAACTTAGTCTTAGTTTTCCTGGTCATTTGTTTTTAAGACCTGCGTTGCGGGTTGTTACTGCCTTTAAATGCTATTTACAGGTTGAAATCGTCTTCCACCCCTCACTTAGCTGATAAAATGAAAATGCGTTGTAATCTGGTTAGTGCTCTTTTGTAGCTTGCCTAAGTAGATTACAGAAAATATGCTGATTCCTATTGTGATTACTGTAGTATATTGTGTATAATAATGAAATATAATGTGTATAATATAATAGTGAAAAAGGACTTTTGGGGGTAACTACTGAGATGACGGCTAATAAAAATGTATGGAAGAAGATGATCCGCTGTGTGCATTGGTTAATTCTGCACCCTAATTTCGTAATTCACGATCAATGAGAATTGGACTCGATTTGAAACAAATGCCTTATCCAATGATTCAAACATTCGAAAAAAAAATCTGCTCAACAACGTAATTATCGCAATGAATGTGGTAGAACTGTCAAAATGAAACAAATTAGTCTTAATCGGTTATGAAAATAAGTTACGTTTAAATGCCGAAAATTCAAAGACCACCGACCATAGACATACTCAACTCCCCAAATAATAACGCCTTTATTCAAGCATCAAATTGGTTTGTGCCAATCTTGAGCACTATGACACAAGTTTCGCAAGACTAATTGCTCAAAGTACGATGACAATACAATTTTAATAAGGTTTTCACTGTAGTCTAGACAACAACTTAAGTGATTTTCTGAAATTGACATTGTCGTGGCTGTATTTGACTGTGACCTCTTAAACTGTTGAATCGATTTTGAAAAGGTATATAAGCTTCGTTGGAAGCCGATGACATTGGTTTTCAGCGAGACATAACGGGTGTAAAACGAAGCTTAACAAAGTCGAGAGACACGCCAAACGTACATACGTCTTGCGCAGACGACTAGATATTTTGAAGAACCGAACAGACGTCATTATTATCATATTGTTACCATATATGCGTGCGAAACCGTTTTGCGTGTGTAACATTGTGCGCAGCAAAAAACAGCGATTTTGCACATTAAAAAAAAGTATTATCCTAGGAATAATTTTTGCTCAATGTTAATTAATTTGATGTATAGAATGCGTAGATAACGACTATGAAACGGGTTAGTTTTACACCTTGTCTTAAGTTTTTGTTCTTGACGTGAGAAGACCCGATTAGTACCATAATACCCGGCTCCTCTATAACTACGTCATGAGCGGTACTAGTTGTACCTACTGAGTATAGGTACTACTTATACTTTCTACGGCTCTGATTACTTATCTATCTATCTATATAAATCAATTGTCGTGCGTTAGTCTCGCAAAAACTCAAAAATGGCTCTGCCGATTGTGATGAAACTTTGGTAAGTTGTTGTGTGCACCGGAGCAGGTTCCTAACAAAAAAAAATGAATAAACCATTTCAAAGCATGCGGGGAGTTAGCTAGTTATCTATATTTAGCTCAACAGCTAAAATGTATTAAATATTATTACATAATTATTAGCTCGGTTTTAGATCTTCTTAATTTTAAAAAAAGCAATGTTAGAAGCCAGACCATAACTGAGGAAATTATAAAACACGAAACAATTGAATCGTTTCGTGCTTTTTCTTTTAACACGGATAATGTTTGTTCTGACTATAAAAACTAAAAAAAAAGACCAATTTAATTTCAGAATCAAAGTGCATGAACCTCTTTATATTTAGCTGTAGCTGTAAGTTCTCAAAACAAATCTACAAAGGTAAGCACATGTTATAAATATTAATGTGTATGGAACTGTTGGAAATCCTCTGTACCCTACATGATGCTGGGAGTAGGACGCATGAATACGAAATTATGTCAACTGACATTACTCAAACGTGGGTGAACCTAGTGGGTAGACCCTCAGTTTTAGGTCTGTCAAAAATTTTGATATTATTATACGTCAGAAGTTCATGTTTGGCCATAATCATAAGGTGGCTTTTTGAAACATAATAAAATAAACAAAATTCTTGTTTTAAAAAAAACTGGTCGTACTGAGGTTAGGTCATCTAGATTCTGCTTAGTCTTTAAGGGCCTATACTACCACAGCTCAAATTCGAATTCGCTCAAACTCGCTCACACCATACTACTTGCGGCCTGAGTGAGAGCGAGACGGAGTGGGGTGCTGGCGGCTCCAAGCCTCGAACAGCTTAAGGTTTAAATAAAGGTAATTTTAAAAAAAAACATACGACCTGCTTTATAATTAGTTCAGTTATTATGCAAAGTTTCATGATGTAACTTGACGTATTTTTTTAATACCAGCGGTTTATAGTTCGGCATAGAGGTAAATTTGGAACGATAATAAAATCTGAGTTTTATGTTAGTTACATAGTTCATCCTGGAAGAAGTTTAACGTCAGAAAGTCTATTATCTAACCACGCAACAATAAACAAAATATCGTTGCATTATAATCTTTCAACGTCAGTATAAAATACTATTTTACCGCACCGTAAAACTTAATCCCTAATAAAGCTTCACAATATAGCCTGTCGTTACTCACAGTTCATTTAAGGGGAACGTTAAAAACAAGTCTAGGAAACACTTTTATCTGAGACGCCAGAAAGTATTAAGTGCACCACTTTTATGACTTGCAACTTCAAGTCTCGCCAGATATCGTACATTTCTCAGAAAACCTGAACGACGACATAAATACGAGCTTTGAGATCGTTTATACGGATGAGAGCGGTCTTTGGAGATATGTCTCGTAATATTCATGCCGATGTCACAAATTATTGAGGTGGTAAGTAAGTTCATTGTTGGATTGTTAGTCAAAGACCTGACCTTACCTGATCTATAGACTTAACAAAAATCTTAAATCTATTCATTCATTGATGGACAACGCGAAGCCTAAACATTAAGGTCTAAAAGCATGATGTTTTTTGCACAAGAATGTTTTATTTCGTTAAAATCCTACATGAGTGGATTTTTGAAAATTGAACCCTTAAAGGAGATGAAAGTTTGTATGGAAGTTCGTTTTTTTTGGTAAATCCCAACGGGCACAAGGCTTGTTTCTTTAGAATATATAAAAATCAATTGCCGTGCGTTAGTCTCGCAAAATCTCTAAAATGGCTCTACCGATAAGTTTTTTTTTTTTGTTCGCCTCAGTTAGTAATGGTTTGGTTTGGGAAAATAGACAAAATTCCAAAGGAACCGCCTTTTGTCCAAAAATTTGTCGCACGTGGTACAAAGTTTACTGGGTCGTTTAGTAATATTTTCCAAGTTTTTATTTCGAATAGATAACCCATGTGCGTTAGTGTTGATAAGCTGTAATCTGGGTTTTTCCAGCTGCTTCGAATTGCCATACCTACTACGGAAAAGAATCGGCATGTATCTCACACCCATCTCTCAACATCCTTACGGAATCTAAATGACGGTCATAAAATATACTTAATTTAAAAAAAAATGTTTGATGTTCAATTAACATCGAAGATATTTTGTGCTCATAAACAACAATAAGGCAACCCAAACGGCACGTAAGGGCAAACAAAATCCTTGAAGGACATAAATAACAAAAAAAATAAACAAACGCCTAACAAATCCTGTAACAAATAGAACATGCATTTTAATAAACGTAAAACAATGAAAGACAAACATTGTTAATTAATGTACGAGGGTCTTAATCCATTCGAACCAGACGATACCATTTTCTCTGAAGGGCCCAGGCGAGAAAATACGAACACAAAGATCTAAGATGGTTGCCACTTAAGGAAATTGCCCGTAATAAGACAATCGGCAAAAAAGAAATCTGCTATTACCGAGACGACGAGAATGATGGCCGTCGAATGCAGACCTGTTTCTTTTTTTTAGAATAAAATATAATGGAAGCTTGCTTGGAGTTTGCTCTAAAGGTTGAGAGTATAATAAATTGAATTGTTATATTTACCTTGCTTATGGTAACTCCCATGTTTAAGGACATTTTTTGGAGCCTTCTTGAAAGGTATTAAATAAAAGTTCTGACTTGCATTTTGATTTTTAAACCTAGTTTTTTGACTAGTTTTAGTGTTTCAGTGCGTGACTAGAGTCCGCGCTACCACGAAAAATTGTGGAACTGCATTTTTTTAATATGCAATTTGATGCAATGATATAGACACTATTGCAGCATCAAAAGGATTTTACTGTGGTGACGCGGACTCTAATTCAATGTTCATAGATTCATATTTGATTTGCAATGTCGAAGCTATGAAGTTAGGCTTAGTGAACTGTAGACTTTTTATTTTTTATTTTTATGAACTTACCTGAATCTTTTTGAAAGGCCTACACTGTCCTTCCATAACTATTAACACTGTAATTCGAAAATATTGTAAAAGCCAATTATCTTTTAAAAGAGTAACCATGGAGTTTCTTGCCGGCTCTTCTCCATAGGAAATTACCAATTGGAATCGTGCACCTAGCTTCTGACGTTTCATAAGTTCCCATGTAGGCTTATGTGAAATAAAATATTTTGATTTGATTTGATTTACGTATTATTTATTCTCGAAGCTATTGCTTTCAAATATCTGCAAGTGCTTCAGTGTTTATTTTTTTGTTTGACATGAACACCTTTTGCCTACGTCCTTTGATTTGTAACAGGCTCAATGGAGGAAAAAGGAACAAAATCAAGTAAATATATTCTTTAGTGTGACATGCGAATAATTGCAAGATCAAGCGATCGAAGTCCGTGAACTCTGTTATGACGTAATTACTGTGGCTCGAAAAGCTTTGACGAATTGCGGTACTCAATATCGCGAAAAGCCTGGTTCTGGAGATAAAACGTGAATCATTTGTTCATAAGCTTAACACGTTTGGACAAATCGCACTTTCGAGTAGACTTAAAAGTTGGAACGCAATAAATTCTTTAATTTTTTCTTGTATGCGACATGGTTTATATGGACAATACCTTTAATATAGAAAAGGTTTGAGCTCATTGTCTTTTTAAAATAGATTTTTCCCAAAAATACAAAATCTTTGATTATGAAAAACGTAGTAACAACGTAGTAACACAACGCGCGCCTCAAAGAGATGTCAGCACAATTGGCGGGGTCCGCTAGGACCGATGCCTGCCAGGGTTTCGGGAAAGTCCGAAAGGGATACCGGGACCCTTGGCAACAGGCAAATGAAGGAACACGGGTGGGTTTTAGTCAGTAAAAGTTTGTCACGCCCTCCCGCTCCGCCCAGAGTGGAAGAAGTCATCTGATGATATACTAACCTCAAAAAAAAAGGAGGTAAATAAACAGTCGAGGGGTATCGCGGGACACCCGCTATCTAATTGCTTAACTTATTTTTGTAACCGATTAAGGCTAACCTGTTTCAATTTGACTGTTCAACAACATTCATTGCGTTATTTACGTTATTGAGCAGATTTTTTTTCCAACTTGAGAAGCAATGCATTTGCAATTTGTTTCAAACCGATTTAGATTTTGATTGATCGTGTATAATGCAATTAGGGTGCCGGTTGGAACAAAGTTCCTTCGCTTTAGCACACTTCGCGAATGAGAGCTCACGACACTTTCTTACGTAACAAAAGTGTTGTGACAGTCAAAATGTTACACTTTTTTCGCTTTATAAATTTAAACTTTTCGCACTCAAAAAAAAGGCACAAAGGCGGACTTTTAGCCTTGGGCATTCTCTACCAGTCAACTAAGGGTGTTGAAGAGATTAGATGGCAGGTGCTCTGATTGAGAGGAACAAAGAGTAAAAATAAAATTATAATTTATCATAATGCATTTTAGATAAAACAAGTTTAGCTCTCATTCATCAAGTACCTACGCTAAGTATGTCGTCCGATAAGGAACTTTGTTTCAAAAACACGAGTTCGGACCTACTGTAGCAGTATTCAATAAGTACAAAAAAAATAAAAGGTACTTTATTTAACAACGTTAAAGGTATGATATAAGCAGGCTTTATATCTATGTAGTATTTATGTAAACATTATTCATTCAGCCTACCCTGGGTTTGACCACGATCCTTGTAAAAGGGGCTGAAAAGGTCGGAGATATACAAAATAAAATAAACAATAACCACGACATAATCTGTGAATTTTAATTAATGTTACCACCGACTCGTTACATCTGCTTAAATTATAAATTAGGTAGGTGATTGGAAGCTGGGTGCAAATCATTAAGGGGGTGACAGTTGATAACCTTTGGAGCATTTTGAGCACGTTTTAAAAATTTAAAATTTAAAAAACCCTCGACAAAAACAAAGCGTCTAAAAAGTAAAAAAATAATATGTAGGTATTGGCCGTTTAAGTTTAATATAAAAGTTGTAGGTAATATTTTGCTCCAAGCGTCGTCGCGTCGGGGGACGGCTAATGACAAAAGGAAGTTAACAGCAGCCATCCTTTCTACAATAGCATACATTCATTATTCCTAGTGTATGTTGGCGTTTTCACTAGCCGTCCCCCGATACGACGACGCTTAACTTTTATTTCCTGCTTTTTAAATTTTATATTAGACTAGCTTTCGCCCGAGCACGGCCCGCGTGGTATGTGGATAAAAAGTAGCCTTTGTCCTTTCTCAAGCTCTAGACTATCTGTGTACCAAATTTCATTTAAATCAGTTCAGTAGTTTTGGCGTGAAAGCGCGACAGACAGACGGACAAAGAGATGTTTTCGCATTTATAATATTACTCAGGATTGTAAGGATTGCTAGTAGACGCGCTACGATCGACACATGCTTCGCCGAAATCTGCGTAGCTGTACCTATTTGTTGGCCACAATGCAGCTAGTTATTAATTTAGTCTCATTTCTCATTTCTCTTTTCTACTCCATCATCAGACCCTGATCACCATCCATCTCTAACCTATTTTTTGAGACCTTGCCAATGAGTCCAAACACGACACCTCTGCTGTAAGTTGGTGAGGGAGTTGGGTATCCTGCAAATACCAGGTGATGCTACAGCATCAGTTCAAGGTTACTATATTCTTCTCATATCATTGAAGTAACAGAATTCTGAATTTCGAATCGATTATACCTATAGAAGATGCTCACATCCATTCATCAACTTGAAAAGAACTGACAATCTTCAAACGGCTGAACCGATTTTTTTTAATCATAGCTCTCGATTAAGTCAACCTTCAAACAAAACAAAATCCGTTCAGCCGTTTGGCAGCTACGAAGGAAGAAATAGACACACGTTACACTTATATCACCCCTCTTTTTCCGTCGGGGGTTAAAAAACGTTTGAACGATAGCGGATATATTATTTAAAAAAAAAATGACATAAACTACACAAATTGTTCACATTTTCTAAGTATTCTATGACTTCAAAAGTGTCTAGTATTTTTGTTCAATTTCAACTGGGGCTTTCTTGGCAATTACCAGCCAGAAATTGAGTTATTTATTTAAAAAAAAATATGTTAAGATAAAAAAAATAAAAAGACAAGTATGGCTCAAAATGCTCAAAATGGTGTCAACTATCACCCCCTTAAGACTGCACCTAGCTTCCAATCACCCTGTATATTGGTTACTTTGATTATTTATATGTGTAGATACAATGTCTCTCTGTAAAAGAACTAAAACAAACAAGCCAACTTTGTTATGCTGGTGTGCGTGACAGCTACGCCTTAAGGCTCTTACATACTAAGGCGATTCGTCGCGCGACGCGACGCCGCCGCATTGTTCGCCGTGAGAAATTGTTTTGTTAAAATTCGCGTCGCGCGACGAATCGCCCCAGTATGTAAGAGCCTTTACTCTCGCGCGACGACATTGTGCTTTTCTAGTGTGCGTGCATTTAATGGCAAACAGTTGGACGCAATTTTTTTCGACAAGTTCACAGCTTTGACTGTTTATCTAGACTTATTTACTTGGTTCATTAGTTAAATCAACGGATACGGACTTACGGAAGAACGGACGATATGGATACTCCATCCGTGGAAAAGGCCAAAACCTTTTTGGCGCCGCCGCGCGCCGTGAGGCACACATTATCATTAAAACAATACTTTCACTTTGAATTTTTTTTATTTTTTCTGTTCTAAATCTCTCTCTAAATCTCGAACTGTGTCTAAATAAACGTTATTCTTTCTTTCAAAATCGCCTGGCAATGCCTACCACCTATAGAAGCTAAAAATGGGACTGAAAATTCGATAATAAACAAAAAAAGATCCCAGAAATTCTATAAGCAGTATAGTTCTATGTTCTTACATACTCTATACCACGCGTTAAATAAAACAGATTTAATTTCGTCATCCAGGACTTCAACCCCCACTTTTTTAACTAATTCCTTTGACTTCGAAGATTTTTCCATACCCTTAACTTTAAACAAGTAAAGACATACAGAAATAACCCAAGACAATAGAAACTGGATTATCTCCATCGCAAAGACGTTTGCCATCATAAGGGTTAAACTCCCCATTTTCCTCGTAACGACGTCACTTTCGAATTCTGATGTCACATGACGTTGAGAAAAGTAGGACAATAGAAGTAAAATTGAACAATAAGACCCTTAAAAGGGTAAATAAAGAGATTAGGACACCTGTTGTTTGGGCCGTTATTTCGGTACGTGATACGACTGAATTGAGACGGTGGGCAATTAAAGTTTAAAAGTTCGCGTTATGGGAATGTGACCTTTATGGATGCCTTTAGAAGTGTGGTGGATAAAAATGTTGATTGTATCGTTTTTGTGGTTTCTACGGACGTATCTGGCATCTATTTTGTAAAAGTCTCATTCACTCACAATCTCACTTAGGTGAGTGTTATTCCACTTGATGATAGAGATTGACACTATTCATGGCTCACTTCATCTTAGATTTTTAAAGAATAGCACTGCTGTTGTAAACACTGATCATTTGAGGTGGAATTAGCCAGCACTGTGATCACAAGGTTGACCGATGTCCTGGTGAATGTCGTGGGAATCCGCTGGATGTGAGCAGCATAGCACCCGTCGATGTCGCGACGCGGGCTAGGGCTAGGGGCGACCTATGTCCAGCCTGCAGTCGACGTCTTTGGCTGAAATGAAGATGACGATAATGTTTACAAATCATATAGGTATATTGTAAATTCTTTATGAGCAGCCAGCTATTTTGCTTAGGTACTTAAATTAATAGCCAAAATTCCAAGCAACTTAATATCGAAGGTATGAAACTTGTTACTCGATATTGCAAAATACGGTAGAAGTCGGTGGAGCTAGACGCACGTCAGATGCATCGTTAAAAGTTGCATGTTTTCCCTTAGCCGGCAAGTTTTCACGAGCTAGGAACGAGCCGGTTAACATTTTAGTTACATGTACGAAATAAAATATTTGCGGTCGTCGCTTATAGGAGTATTTTGAAAGAGGAATTTGTTTGGAAATCAAAGGTTTGTCAAGTTTTTAAACGTTGTGGTTTTATACACCGCAGAGTAGCAAATGAATAATTATTTTATAATATATTTTTTTTACATACGAACCTACCTCTAATATTTCATATCACACTATCTGGTTGAAACAAGACCCTATCGTTATAAAAAAACTAATTAAAAATACAATATAGATTCCACAACATCTACTCAAATTTTACAATGAAATTAAAAAAAATACGTTTAAAAAAATATCAGGAATTTTTCTATTGGCGTCAATCCGTTACCAATCTATTCGTTTTGTAAACCACGAAGAGGTCTGCAAGGGAATTCTTAAGTAAAACTTCTGTAAAAGTTTATTTTACTCACGTGCCAAAAAAGAATGAGCAACATATGAGCACACGTTGGCAAGGCGGTCACGGATACACCTGGAGGCACTGCTAGAAAATATCCTTTGTGATGGAAACATAGAGTGTTGAAGTGTGTGTACGTGCACTCTTTGGAATCATTTAGATAAAAGCGACAGTTCGATTCTAATAAAAGCATAATCAGCTTATAATGTTCCCACTGCTGAGACACAGTTAGTTTTGTGAGAAGTAGATACCACGTGAGCCCAACACGGGCTAAATGTTGGTTGTCACATGACCTTCAAAATTTTGGTTCTAGGACATGCCGGTTTCTTCACGATGTTTTCCTTCGACGTTTTGAGAGCAGTGGTGATGACGCAAAATAAAAAGTTCCTGTTTGAGTTCGAACCCAACACCTACAACTTGTTAGTCACGGTCTTTACCACTGGGCCACCATTGCATTCTTATAAAACCAGTCTATAACTGTCTCACTGCAGGACAAAAACATTTAATCACACAGAGAAGGTATGAGTATTGATCACCAAGCTTGCTCAATGCCGATTGACAATTATATACTTTTGCAGCCTAAAACTATCAAGCCTAAAATCATTACTAAACCCAACGGATTTTCTCGAAACTAGCAAACATTTTTCGAGAATTTGAAAAAAAAAAACAAGAGGATATTTTGTACAAAAGTATCGCGGCGAAAGATAAGAAAGAAAAAGTATTTATTGACTCACATAGGAAAACTAAAACACACTCATAGAGACATAACTTTAAAAAATAAATATGAATAAATAATAAATGTTTTTATTCACAAAAAACATCAACTTTGACAATAAGTATATAGAATGTAGTAAATATAAATACAGAATGTTCGAAACTTATATTAGCTTAAACAATAACAACAATAACTTAGAATTAGCTCAGCTTTAATAATAACTTAGATAATGTGTAGACTTTACTATTATTAAATAAGGGTGCGTCCAAATTTATGACCCGTATGTTCAAATATCTCACCTTATTTTCACACTTGACAAAGCAAAGCCTGATTCCATACAAGTAATACAGTCTCGTTTATATTGACATTTTATATCCTAGCCCCTCTGTATCTTTCTTTGTTGTACTTATTTTTATGGGGAAAAATTTATAACCTCTCGTTCCTATGGGGTTTTTATTCACCGTAAACTTTGTCACATTTGTTTTACACCATATTTTTGCCGCTCTTTTGTACGCGTCATTCGCTCGGCTTTAATGGTAAGTTAAGTTTGGTAGGAGGTTCGACTCACTTTTATAAAGATAAATGAAGTGAGAAAATGTGTGTCGGTATTCAGGACCCTATAGGCTAGGAGCTCTCGGCAGATATCGTTTGAGATTGCTTTTAAAAGGATGAATTATGAGGGTGGTAGGTATCCCAGGAGCGTTATGAATGAGTGCGAATCGAGATTAATGTAGGTCTAGTATTAGTTTTAATGGCTAAAATGAACCCTGTAATTTAACGTGGAAGTTACGACAAGCTTTCTATTAGGTAGGTACACTTTCTACAATAAAATAAAATCTTTTGAATGTGGCACAATATACAATATTATTAATAATATTTAAGTACCTATTTATTATTTTAGTGATCATAGTTTTATATTTTTCATAACACTCATGGATCGACCCGTGCGGCTGTTATTACGTAGCCACTAAAGCAACTATTTTAATATTAATAACTAAACTTGAATACATCCAAGTAGGTAATAAATCTCTTATAAAAGACGATAAAACTCAAGTTGCACGGTTAAATAGTAGCTAAGTCCTAGACCACTACTAACAGTACTATCGGACTGTATTTCCGATGATAAATCGTGAACACTCGGGCTTTCTGCCAAATTACTAGCGACTGCGTGCTAAAGTCGATTTGTAAGCGCTAGCGATTGTAGATATACAATAAAATATGTTATTTAACGAAGGGCGTTCCCATTAAACTCCAATAGCATAGCGTCTATATATGCAAAAGAAATATATCACTACGACAAAAAGGTCGTAATTGACTTTTTTGTCGTATTTGGGTTTTAGTTTTATAACTTTTATTATTATTTAAATTTGTTTGGGGTTATAATATATTATGTATGTTTTTGAAATGTGCTAAGAGCCCTTTCATTTTAAACACAACATTTAAAAAAAAATAGTTTTTAGTTCATGTATTTACCTATGTCGTTTAGAGGGCGCCATATTCAATTTAATGTGACGTCGCATAGCCTATAACGATTAAGCCGCTTCCAACCATACCACATTTGTCAAATTATGATGGGTACTTTAGAAATTATGAGGGAACACATGAACATACAAACATACATACTTACCAGTCAAAATCATAACTCTCCTTTTTGCTTCGCCATAGTCAGGTAAAAATTCGAGAACATGTGATATCTATCAACCCGCGTTGGGTCCGCATGGTTACGGCCCACTCCCTTTCAGCGATAGAAGGCCTGTGTCTTAGCAGTCCGACATTATAGACTGACTTTGCAACAATGTACAAAGAACCATCTATGTAGATCAGTAATGGGAATTTAGACATTTACAGTTTCTTAAAAATGACCGGGTTTTTCTGAAATTATAAGCTCATGATTCTTTTCATTTGTTAAAATGATGTCGGTAGCTTTGATTGGATTCAATTGGATTTCTTTTTCAATTGAACCACATTTTGATAGAGCATCATCATCATCTGCCTAGCCTTTTCCCAACTATGTTGGGGTCGGCTTCCAGTCTAACCGGATGCAGCTGAATACCAGTATTTTACATGGAGCGACTGCCTATCTGACCTCCACAACCCAGTAACTGGGTAATACGATACCCCTTGGTAAGACTGGTTGTCAGACTTTCGGGCTTCTGACGACCCGTAACGACTGTCAAAGATCCACAAATGACAGCCGGGACCAACGGTTTAACGTGCTTTCCGAGGCACGGAGGAGTCTCGGTATGTAAAGATGGTCACCCATCCACGGACCAACCCCGGCAAGCGTAGCTTAACCTGATGTATCGACCCGTGCAGCTGTTATTACGTAGCATTATTACGTTATTCTAGGCGGTTGTCTATCAGTTATGTATTAAGGCGAACCATAACAGATGCAGTCAAATAGGTGTTATTAATATAGTGTTGAATAATACTTTAACCTGTATGACCGCGGACGGGCCGCGCGCGGACCAAAAACTATTGTAGTTAATTAGAAAGTCCTTGAAGAATTAAATCTTTATCTACAAAATTGTCTAACAGACTTAAAAAAAAAAAACAACTGCAATAGAATTTAGAGTATGAAATTAAAGAAAAAGCATTTAAATGTTAACTCTCTAGTTCTTTTCTCTCATTTTAATCATTTAAAATTCATTGTGGCTGTACCGAGTTAAAATGAATAATAGAGTTAAAGTAAAAAACACACACAATATCGCATTACTATAGTAGAATTTGCGACAGTTTCAAAAACTGAAATTAATAACTTCGAATCCGGTGTCCACTGTTACCGAACAACTTTCATTCGGCAAAAGTTTTTACAATGTTGTGCACAAATTAGCAGTGAAAGCTCCCCAACTTTTATTGTTGAAACTTATCTTATATTTTTACATTAAATATTTAGTGTTATTGGATTTTTTTTGGAAGTTCTCAGTAGGAGTTACTGGAATTTTACCCAATAGTAAAAAGCTTCCCTGCTATAAACTTACTTTCATTTACACTACTCATTGGCTTTCCCTTCAGAGCACAAGCATAAGATGTTTTATTTTATAATTAAACAGTATTAATAAAATTAATAACTCTGACCCCTGTAGCTTGTACCTTGTTCCCGATATCGGTGGGCTACTATTTTTTATATTTTTAAATGTTTAAGCAGAGCTGTAATACCACATTTCGCTAGTTATGATTAAGTCCCATGTAACAGGGGGCGAGCATATTGCCATCAACCGGGCACAAATTCAGACTCCGGCCTGCTACTGAGATATTCCTACGAGTAGTCTCCGTATTATCCAAACACTAGATGATCAAGATTTCACTCTTCAGAAAAAAAAAGCTACAGAAATGTTCCACAACTACTTTTAAAATTTCACGAATTTTCAGAAAGTAAAACGTTCCCATATTTCTGTAGCCATGTTATCAATATGTGTTACTCACGCTTGAATTAAACTTTCAAACAATGCCGATGTAAGACATATGTGGATACGTGCAACGTTTATAAATTGCAGTTTAGAACTCGAGGCGGAATTGTAATAAATATTTCTAGAACTTGTGGTGAGTTGATCGAGGAAGGCAAACTACTTGCTATAGCTGGTATTTCACACGTATAGAATTATTTCAGTTTGCTCTGTTCATCGTTGTTTAGGGCTTCAGACTAGAAGGCTGCCAAATGGAACCCGATTACTAAGCCTCCGCTGTCTGTTCGCCTGTCTGTCTGTAAGCGGGCTGTATCTCCATGAACCGAATAGATAGACAGTTGAAATGTTCACAGACTGTGTTGTTATACTCGCAATAGAAATACATAATTATTAAATTTTTTACCTATGTAAATAATTAAGAGGGTCTCCATACAAGAAACGTGTTTTTTTCGGCGATTTTTGCTCGATCTTAGTACGGTACGGAAACACTTTGTGTGTGAGTCCGACACGCACTTGGCCGTTTATTTTTATTATGTTCTGTGGGTATATTAAGTTTCTGAGGGGAAAATGAAGCATCTTTTTCTTATTGTTTTTTTAAAACTGGTATTTTAATTAGTTCAAACCACTAGTGGTAGTGAAGCGGTCCTCCGAGTTATTTTAGTTATTAAATAAATCCGTTATTCTGCTATACGATAACCATCGTCATAACGAGCTAGTATAGATGCTACTGAGTTTGTTTCCTCTATTTTTTCAGTCGGATAGGTAACACCGATTCTATCTAGCTTTAAAACATAATTTATTTTAGACGAGTTATAGTGTTTTTTTGTACCAATTTACTATTTACAAGGTAAAAAAGACTGCCGAGTGGTGTCGTGGGACACCGGTTCCTTTCGCTTTTGCACACTTGGCGCTTGAGAGCTGGACCGTAAAGTGTAACAGTTTTGTTACGTAACAAAAGTGTCATGGCGGCCAAAATGTTACACTTTTTTCTATGAAGCTGTCATTCGTTTAGTATGCAGAGCGACGTAACGAGCGATAAGGACCGTCGTTCCAAAAAAAAAAAGAGAGGATGTTAAAAAATTAGTACTAAATATGTTCTAAAATAATACACACGCATTTGAATTCAATCCGCCATTTAGTAAACAGATATATCGTTCTTGTTACAACAATCTCAGGACAACGTTGTAGAGATGTTGTTTAGCATTCAGAGGTACAGAAACTTGGTTTGTGTAGCAAACACAATGCTCGCAAAGGCTTTCGGTAAACAATCTACTAGAAACTGCGTTATTGCGTTAGTGGATATCTCATTTAAGATTTTGAGTTAACATTATTTCGTATACTTAGACCTGTTTGGGTTTATGTGTTGAGTTAAACTTGTAGAAATTGCTAGGACACTTGTAAGTACTGAGGAATTTATAATACCTATGTAACATAATTAGCCTATAATGTTCCCATTGCTGGGACACAGACCTCTCTGTGCGAGGGTGTGGACCGTAATCAACTACGCGTGCCCAGTACGAGCTGGTAAATGTCAAATGTCTTATAATTTTTGGTTCTAGGACATACCGGTTTCCTCATGATGTTTTCCATCACCGTTTTGATAGCAGCGGTGATGAAATAAATTACCCAAAGTAATTCGCTCGCCTGGGTTCGAATCCACGACCTACAGCTGGTAAGTAGGGGCCGTTACCACTGGGCCACCACTGCTCCCTAATATATAATGTGTTTCCCAATATAGGACTAAGGACATAAATACAAAACCTCAACAAAACACAAAAAAAACGCATTTTAAAAACGCAGCTTACTTGTTTAACTTTTAGGTATTACATTCAACAACTTCTATTTATAGATTTATTTAAATGAGTCTTTGGATTAACAATCTTTTTCCATTACAAACTGGTCAAGATGAAAGCTCAAAGCTCACAAGATTGGACATATCTATTGTTCTGCACACGTCTGGAATATTGCTTAAAAAGATACCCAAACATACAAGTAACGCTAGTTTACGCTTTCACGGCCGGGAAATTGCTGTGATACAGTAAAAGCTTGAGTTTTGCATGCCTCAAGGCATAATATGGTTGAACTATGCTTTATTTTTTAACAACTCTATGTAATTACCCATATTAGTAAATAAATGATTTTGAATTAGAATTTGAACTTGAAAAAATAAAGAAAATAAAAGTGGAAATTTTTCCTATAATCGAAAGCATTGACTTCGATGTTTTAAAGGGAGAGTTTATCAACAAAAACACGCGATTCATCCATCAACGTCTGATCAGAATCTTACGCTCGCAGCCTCTCGTCTTAATCCTTGCTCTGTAAGAAGATTTCCTACAGGATTTCACACCCATTTTCTGTTTTAGTTACACTAGGAACTTAATTAATGATAGATTTTCATCTGGAATAGATATACGAGAACTTACAATTACAGAAATTACAAAAAGCATCCTTATCTGCTTTTAATCTTGCTTCAAACATAAGTCAGACTGTACGTTTTAGGCAAAAAATTTGACAAATAGTTATTATTTTGTTAAGTGGCCCTGAGGTAGTATCATGTATAAGTCTTAACGCCATCATTATTCCACTGTAAAAACGGGAAGGGGCTATCGGCGTTATATAGCTCCGTCTCTCTCTCACACGGGAAAAATTGTGACATTAATACTTCATAATACAGCACCTGACCCTCCTACAACCATATTCACACACTCACGAATCGTTAATCATGATGGACGCGACCAAAGACTGTTTCAATTCGGCTAAAATAAAATCTTGACTTATCATGCTGCACTGTCTGTGTGAACAAACTGTAAGGATATTAGAAAAACTCCTTCAGTTTCGTAGAAATTATCAAAACAGCAAGCGATTAATGATTGTTCGTTTTCATCCTGAAAGGTAACAAGAATGTCAGTCATTAATCTATACATGCTAAAAAGATTTAGCGTAGCGTAGTACAATGTATATTAGACACATTATACAACACTGTATATTCTCATTCTCATGTAGGTACTCACATTATTTATGTACGCACAGTGATACCTGCGGATGAATTTTCACATCACTTATTTAATAATATTTGACGGCGCATTGCTAGCGCTATCTTTAAGATATATGTCGGAACGAGATTTGACAACTGTCAGTCTGGCGGAGCGTTGAGGCGATTGTCAGCGCGGCCATGTTGAACGTTGGTTTTTTTGAACGTCAACGGTGAGCGCACCACGTATCCGACGAATCGCTTTTGTTCCGAGTAATCTTGTCCCTTTTTTATTCAAAGAATAATTAAAACCGATTGATTATGTGATTTCATAATTACTAGTGAATAGATTTTAGTAAAATTCTGTAAGGAAGATATTTTGTGTGATTTAATAACTTTGGATTTTGACTCGGGTGATTCTTTGTTGGTTCCTACCCAAATTACCACTTATTGAAGACATGACCGATTCTGATGAAGACAGGCGCCTGCCCATATATTTATTCATATAATTCCTTTTGCTTAAAAATGTATTATACCTATTTTAAGTACTGTTTATTTTATTTTTTGTAACTATTTACTATGTACAAATTTCTGAACCTGGTTTGATTTCCGTACGTGTTTTTTTTTTGTTTGACCCCTGAAAATCAGCTCTGTGCTCAGCCCCATAGCGCAGCATCATGCTGAGTGGAAGCCTTCTTGTCACAGCCATGACGTGCAGCTGCCGATTATTTATCTGTATACTCGGGATCTCAATTTTTTTTCACTTAGATCTGCTTATTTTATTTAATATTGCTGATTACTGTTATCACTTTTTATACACGTGTTGCTGTGACAAATAAACCTACTTTTCTTTGTTTCTAGTAGCGCCTAGGTTCATCCACGATGAAATACCCATAAATTAGTACATAGAATAAAATACTAAAATAATACTGGACACAACTCTCTTATTTTCTTTTCCAATTCCAATATGCAGCTAAAACTAAATGAAATAACCACAGAGCTAAGATATCTCGTGGGCTATGTATTGTCAACAAGTTTGTGCGGACAAGATCTTGGCGTTAGCTCAGGGCACGGAGTACACTGCAAATGAAATGCTTATCGCAATTTTCCCAAAGACTAAACATGCACACCTTCCGCTCGATTAGTACGACTTGACTTAATTCTTCTTCTTTAGTATCGACGGGAAAGGAATACCAGAGTCACTTCGTGCGACATGAGCTGAAGGTGCGAACACAAACTATAATTTATGAGCATAGCTTTATACCATGGTAAAAAAGTAGGCAGTCAGCAGTATGGCAGAGAGTTTGACTGTCTAAGATGCATTGGACATACTGCTCTCCTGGTGGATATTGTAATGCACTCCAAGTTTAAGCACACAACACAACAAAGGTTATTTATCAAGAAAACCAAAACAGCATTCTCCTGTGCGCTGCGGTTGTTGTATAACTAGTTAATACCCCTGTGACCAATGGACGAAATAGCTGTCAAAGCCAGAAGTTATCATAATATGGCAATCCATTTACTCATTACTCCTTGTCTAGGGTATGAACCCCGTGACTTGGCCTCTACTTCGACGCTTAAGACATCGTTTTCTGGGTTAAGATTTAAAAATATTTGTTCACAGCATATTACTTTAAGTTCTAAGTTGGCAGAGGAATCTATTGTTTACGTAGTGTCAAGATTTATCTTTTAAACTATAGACTAACGGTCGATTCGAACTAGAGGAGAGTCGAAGCGCATCGAACGTCAAATTCTTAACAAAGTTGCACGACTGCGCGTGTATTCTCGTGGATTTGCGCGCAATCGTGCTAGCGATAGACGTAGACAAAGACAAACATATTTATTCGTAGGATATGGTATGTACAAAGATGGCGTACAGTTGCCAGTTGACTGTGGACCCGACTGAAGCTTTGGTTAGACGCTTAAATTCGCGCAAACGCGCGTGCACCTGACTATTTAATGCGCACGAAATCACCCGTCTTTTTTATCAAAAGCAACAATAATTTCCAATTTCATTTAAATACAATAAAATGATATAGAATAAATAACATCACACGTTAGTTTTCCCCGAAGGGTAAAATAAACAAATAAAGTAGCAAAAGTACGTCCATTTAACAAAGTCTAAAAATGTAGAAAGAATGTTGTTCACAAGATCGCCACCTCCGTTGCTAAACTAAAACAATGTGAAAACCTCTACCTTCTAAGTTTCGTAGGCGACATCCATCACGCGTGTTTTTTACTTTACTTTACTTACTTTTTTCCTGACTCAGCTCTTTTATCTCAGTGATACTTGATACAAAAAGCTGTGAAAAACTCAATGTTCTTTCTCAGTGACAAAGTGCCAAAATCTGGGCAAGGTGATTCATTTGCATTCCTTACTGATAAAATACTGCACCACCTGAGTGGTGCAGTATTTTTAGATAAGGTCGACTATTTTTCATTTTAATGCGCCCTGTTTTCATTCTGCGTTATCAGTCCGACTGTAGTGGTAGCAGCAGGTGTTAAAATAATTTTCAGTGCAAGTTTTTATGATGAAATATGCTATATGATTTCCTCTTAAAATTTTACCTGCGTCTCTTTTTATGTGGGTGAAAAGTGATGATAGTATGACAATAGAAAGCTACAACTTCAGACCAAATAAAAAACAATACAGTGAAGCATAGCAAAGCTACACCTCCGCTCTGTGCATACACGCTCACACGCACACATTTACAACCATCTACAATCAACTACACCTCACTTAGTGCACATGTTTACAGCATTGCTATTCCGTAACCATCTCACCGTGAAAACTTAGGTGAAGTGAGCTTAAAGTGAACTGTCATTGCCTTAATATCAGTAGGTATCGGTGACAATGACAGGTCACTCAATGCTCACTTCACCTTATTTTTCACGGTGAGATGGTTTACAGAACAGCAATGCTGAACCGGCCTCACGTCACTGTTGACAGCGCTATGTCTCGGATTTTTATTTGGTCTGAGGCTAGAACCATTTGCGATTTGATGTGATACGAAACTGCAATTACGCCTATAAACCAAAGCATTGTTTGAGTTAAAAAAATTGTTAATTTAGCTCCTGTTAGTTTATTTAAAGATAGGTAGGTACTTCAAAATAATATGTATTCCTTTATTTCCACTAAACCGAGCTTAATAAATTTTCTAACAAAATAAATCAAAGTTACTGATCCATAGAACCTGCTTCCTAATTACTTGTGTGCAATTACAAGAAACTCGACCACAATACAGTAGAGGCGTAAACTTACAAGTCAATTTGTTAGCATTCCGTGTAAACACAAGTGGTACACAAACTTGGTGGTCCAAGTTATACAATGGAAACTATTCTGTCCATTGTTGCGACCCAGAGACCGGCGGCGGCAGTGGACTGAACTATTGCGTACAGACGCGAACGTAATTTGTTAAGAATCGTGTTTTGTAGTAACTTACATACTTTTAACTAGTGAACCCGCCCCTGCTTCGAGATTTCTGTAATATGTGAGTTTAACCTGTATGACCGCGGACGGGCCGCGCGCGGACCAAAAACTATTGTAGTTAATTAGAAAGTCCTCGAATAATTAATAAACATGTACACAATATTTTTGTATCATACAAAGGGTAAAGAGGCTCATCACATAGCCGTCAACTACGCATTCTGTACATTAGTAACATTGCACAAAAATAATTGTTGGGAAACGACTTTTATTTTTGGTGTGTGTAATCTTTTCAAGGTCTAATGGTCTCAACTGCTAGCACTAGATCAAAAGCTCGAGCAGACCGACGCGCACGTCTACGTTATGCAAGCGGAGTGTCCTGTCTCATACAGTTCCATACATAACAACTCATTGATACGTGCGTGTCTACGCTTACGTCTACGCATACGCATCTGGTCTGCTCGAGCGTTTAAGATCCATTACAGATTAGTTATTCCGTAAAAAATTCTGAAGCAGCCCGGAGTCTGAATTTGATCGCGGTTAATGACAATAGGCTACAACCCTATTATAACTGCTCACAATTGTTTTCCCTTCATGGAGAATACAGGCTTGAGGCCGGCGTTATTGTCAGCGACAACAACTTACCAACAAAAGGAGCGTCAGCGAAAAAAGAGTTTTCTAAATTAAAGAACTGCAGACCCACCGTACTCCTGGCCGTACCCCTGGTGGTACGGTGGGTATTTTAAAGTTAAACGATACCACTGTATGAAGAGACCGTAGTGCTGTGCTGATGTAGATCCTAGGCGGGCAGGAAATTATAAACAGCTACCTCGCTTATGTGCGTAATTTTTCTAATGCGTGACCAATTGATTTTTTTTTATAAACAATTTGTAACTGTACGTCAGTAATGAAGTCATTATTGATGATTTGATCATAATGATCATAGGTATCATATTATTTTGTCCTCGTTTTCTAGCTGCCCTATAACTCAAGACTCTTGAGGTGTCTTAGAAAATCTTTTATCACAAGTAATCCTGTTGCTCTTCTCTCAATCAATCATTTTACGTCGGGGATGTGTTGTATCCAGTTTCCGTTCACGTCTTCGCGTTAACGTCATAGAATACTTTATTGTGTGATCACGCGCGAAACTAAAATAATATCAATATTATGTTCGAGTTTTATAGCGATCGTCGGTGTCTGTACTTTTATGGAATGTTGAGATACAAATAATTTGTAGATTTTTTAATTAGAGTAGGTCTCAGACCAAATAGAAAATCAAGACATAGCGCTGTTAACAGACGCGTGAGGCCGGTTTCGTAAACATGACTGTGCACTAAGTAGTGAGGTGTAGTTTGATTGTAAATGGTTAATAATAATAATGTGTGCGTGCGCAGAGTGGAGGTGTAGTTTTGACATGCTTCACTGTATTGTTGGCAGCGCTATGTCTTGGTTTTTTATTTTGTCTGAGGAGTAGGTGTATTACAATAAATAGTTTTATGTGGGGTTTTTGATGTGAAACATCTGTGTAACGGTCAGACCGGCTGTTAGGCGTGGCGACGCGCCCAACAGCCAACGGCCAACATCCAAACATAAAAAACAATAAGTTTTTTCTTTAAAAAAATCTGATTAGGTATTTTGTTTTTGATTATGCCATATTTATTTCCTTTATTAAACCATCCTTTTATGCATATTTTCTACAAAAATTGTTTCAATGTTTCATATCTGCCAGGCGTCCCGCGTCGGCTCAGTTTTTTTTTGATCAATTACTGATTTTTTTTTCGTGGATTATGGGTACAGTAGCTTTGAATTCGAATGTTTCCGGTGAGAGAAAGATATGAAGCTAACGATGATTTATGAAGCTAACTATGATGATTTATGAAGCTAACTATGATGATTTATGAAGCTAACTATGATGATTTATGAAGCTAACTATGATGATTTATGAAGCTAACTATGATGATTTATGAAGCTAACGATGATGATTTATGAAGCTAACTATGATGATTTATGAAGCTAACGATGATGATTTATGAAGCTAACTATGATGATTTATGAAGCTAACTATGATGATTTATGAAGCTAACGATGATGATTTATGAAGCTAACTATGATGATTTATGAAGCTAACTATGATGATTTATGACGCTAACTATGATGATTTATGAAGCTAACTATGATGATTTATGACGCTAACTATGATGATTTATGAAGCTAACTATGATGATTTATGAAGCTAAATATGATGATTTTAACAAATTCCTACACGACAGGTTTTGCTATTCTTAGGGAATATTTTACTAACTACCTACTATTGCTTGGTTTACTTCTTTTCCTAATGACAGTACCTAATTAGCAATGACCGTATTGCCAAACTGTGTGTAAATGGTAACAATGAATGAAATGGTCCGGTATGTTATTAGGAAATTACGCTTCGATAATAATCGCTTGTTAGCATGGGAACCCGTCATTGAACATGTTAAACAAATTTGCAAATAACAGGCCACTCCTTGATTGATCTAGTTTTAACCAAATATATAAATAATATAATTATAAATTTCAATTGAATGGCTTCTCTGACAAAAATCAATCTAAATCCATGACCTAATTGATATCTCTAATTATCTTTATAGCTTGATAGCAATTATGCCCTTGTCAATTTGCTTGTTTTACGTAACTCGGTTAATATAATAAATCAAAATTATTTATTCAAATTAGGCTGAGAATCAGATCTCTTAGAACGTCAAAATTACATAAGACAGTCCCCCAAAACGCCTGCCCTTCAAAGGTTATGCTACAAACTCATCAGCAACACATATGTTAGTTATTTTAAGTAGTTATATCAATCAATATGCCTAGCATTTTTCTAACAAGTTTGGGATCGGCTTCCAGTCTGACCGCATGCAGCTGAATAGCAGTAGGTATTTCACTTGGAGCGACTGCATGTCTGACCTCCGCTACCCAGTTCCTGGGTGATACGATACCCCTATACCCGATAAGACTGGTTGTCAGACTGTCAAATATCTACAAAAGACCACCGCCGCGCCAGGTCTGTTGCTTTTCGGGTCTTGATAAGTAATGGATGGTCACCCATCCACGAACTGACCGCGGAATTATTTAGGTAGGTATTATTTAGCCATGAGCCTATAATAGGTATGTATCTATGTATTTCCGTCTAGTAGGGGTAATTCGATTAATGTAATGTAGTAAGTGTGTCTACATATTATCTTGTCTACTTTCCCATCGCAGGTATGCTGGAAGAGATTTCTTTAGAAATAAGCGTCACCATTGTACGTATTTTTCTGTTCTTTTCTTCTTGTCTGTTTCATAAATGATTAAATAAATAAGATCATATCACCAATTTCTCGTAAAATACTTATACTCGATAAATTCCCACACATTTCTATATTATCTGGGATCACTTTAGATATTTTATAAACACTTAAGTACTTTTATGGAGCTTTTATATAGAAGAGAAAATACGAGTAAATTTTTTCCGAGTACTTAGTGCGACGGTTTCTTGAAGAGTATTTATAGTTTAATGTTGTATGTACTTAAGACGCTTCCCTGAGCAAATAACCTTGAGCATTCATTCCCTCTTTGCCGCACCAACACTCGCGCATGAGTTACAGTAGTGAATACGCACAGATATTAGAATAATTTATTTACAAAATCAAATTTTGATCTTTTCAAAATATAGTGCAAAATGTTGATTATTATCTGCCATTGGTATCAGTCGCTAAAGTAAAGTAGTGCTTAATTCACGGGAAGTTATGTATGCATGTCATCAATCATTATTTCTCTTTCCGTGGTTTTGGTAAGGAGATTAATTAAACAAAAAGTCCTTAAATATGGGAATCAAGTAGGTAGATATCTCCAAAAAACTGCATAAAAAACAGCTAAAGCATCGTTTTGCTCGCGGACACGCCTTAATAGTTAAGTTTTTGTGACAGAAGAAAGAAGCTTTGCTAAATGTGTATTTTATGTTCAACATCATTTGCCTAGCCTTATCTAAAATAAAATTCAAAAACTTTTTACACTCAAGATGCGGGTGATATAAATTTTTATTTCGGTGCATAAAGTGTTATCAAGTCTGCGTTATCAATTACACATTTTTGGGATTCAAATATTATTGTTTTTTTTTTTTGCAAAAGCTCGTATCAACGACCTCGCTCTGTGTAGGTACTTATTTAGGTAGTAACCAAATCAATTCTTCTCGATCAAGAATACACTAGCTATCCAATTATTTTGTGATAGCTAATTTCTAAAAAGTTTCAAACGTCGATTTTTTATTAGATGCCAATTTCAATAAAAACTATATACCCAGATGATAAACGGAAAACGGATATATCTACAGTTATCATCCTGTATTCAAATTCACTTTTCCAAATTAATCATACAACGTGGCAATCCCGCCAGTCTCTTGGGTACATTACCAGCCGACAGCGATGCGTAGCAATTTTCGACGCCATATTTTAGTTAGGTTAGGATATTATATTTTAATTTTAATAGTTTTTTTAGTTAATCTAAGAAGTTTATCCAGTGTATTTTTTTTTTCGTATTTTTAAATATTATTTTGACAATATCACAAACCCGTTTATAAGGATCAAAATACATCCTTGACACAAATATTTCAGTCAGTTTATTTGCTCAACAGTTTACTTCGATTCTATTCTCCTGATCAAATATTTGAGGCTCCGCAAGTTTATTGTACCGTATATTGGAGTCGAACCCGTGATGTGGTGTGCTGGCAATCCAGTGTAATTAGTTCACTGTAGTTTCTGTTTTAACCTACATCAAATTGGAAATGACAAGTTTGACAGGCATTTGATGTAAAATTAGGTGCTTAAATCGGTGTCAGACTGTAATGAGAATTGGGAACATATTGAAGTGCTGTTCAGAGCACAAACTGTCGATATAATTAAATCAGCCTGATTCACATTTACAGTGTGCTACTACATGTTTTTTTTTTCGTCTTTGTTTTTCGGGTACTTGTGTTTTTTGTACACTCTTATTCGTCACGGGTGCAGGTGAACGGGCATTCGGGACATTGTAGATATTATGGTCAAAACAATGAAATTTCGAAATACCAGTACGTCGATTCTGTAAAATTCAAACAACAACTCACATCTCACATCGCTATTCACTCTCACTTCGCATAAGGAGCACAAAATGTGTTCGGGTTCGAGTGTGAAGTGAGCGTCGAAGTGACGGAATTACCTTACTGAATGCCACTTCTTACGTCATCTCATACTTTATCTGTCAAAATCTCACGGTCAATTTAGTTCAACTCGCTGACACGCTTGCAAGGGTAGCACTAGTGCATCAACCGAGTTTTTAGAATGCCAATCAAGAAACTCACAGCGGATTCAGATTCGAAGTTTAGAATGAGGTCTTACAGAATCTCACACCCGGAAACAAAAGTAAATGCTATTTGTATCTACCTATCATGTACTTCCTATAACTTTATGTTCGAAGGTCTAAATTATCAAGTCTCTTTGATGCCGGTAAACTTACAACAGTGGAATAAAAAAAAAAAAAGGCAACGTGTGTAAAAAGTAAAAGAACTTTTTCAATCAGTAAAACGTTAGCTTTCAAATAAGATAAAATATTTATGAGTCTACATGATCAGATGTACATTTCATTTGCTCAGACTTCTGCAGAAAATATACTTTTTTAGGGTTCCGCAGTCAACAAGGAACCCTTATAGTTTCGCCATGTCCGACTGTCTGTTTGTCGGCTTAGCATTAGAAAGATGTAATTCGATGTGGGTTATATATTAATCACGCCGACAAAATAGTAAAATAAAATAAAATAATGAAAAAACAATGTTTTTGGTACCTTCCATAAGCGTACGTAATGGGTATGTTTTTTTTTTCTACTCTATCAAATGATATGGGATTATGGGAAATCGTTGGAAAGGTAGTTGAAAAATATTGTGAGTGTGTGAAAACCGTTTTTGGATTCAGGGATCCGTTTGCGAAATATTAAGCTTAAAGTGATAATTTTTGTTAGAGTCAAGTGCCCCCTTGCCAGCTGAATGGATACATTTGGATGCGTGAAAAAAATCTCTGTAGTAGTATACATAACGAAGTTCAAAGGAAAAGTATCACAGTTAAGTAGGCTGTACAAGTTATCGAGTAATAACCGACCAACTTACATTTGCAGTTAGAATGTAAGTATAGGCATAAGTTTCAACTACGGAACACTTCATTGTTCGTGGTCAGACAAGCACATGACCGGTTTTATCTTTTTCAATCTCCCTACGATGGAGCGCAAGAGTGTGGTGAAATAAGAAGGGAAATACCGGTGTCCCGATCTTCCTTCATATATTTTTTCATTTTCTGTTGAAACGCATTATCTGCCTTTTCCTAATTATGTTGGTGACGACTTTTAGTTTAACCGGATGCAGCTCAAAACTAGTAGATACTTATTTTGCATGAAGTGACTGCCTACTTGACCTCCACAATTCAGTAACTGGGTTAAAATATAAATGTAATGTTATGTGTCGTCCTTGGTAAATCTGGCTATCAGACTTTCGTGATTCTGAAGTTCTGACCACCCGTAATAACTGGCAAAAGATCTACGAATAACAGCCAGGATCAACGGCTTAACGTACTTTCTGAAGCATGGAGGGGTCTCGGTATGAAATGAATGGTAAACCATCTATAGAGTTTAGGATAATCGGCGTCTATTGTTCCCACTGCTGGATTATAGAACTCTCTGTGAGAGGGAGTGGGCCATAATTTAGTTTAGTTTTAATTTTTTTGGGTCTAGGACATCCTGTTTTCCCCACGATGTTTTCCTTCATCATTATGAGAGCATGGCAGTGGTGATGAAATTAAATACACAAAGTGACTGAGTGTGAATTCACGACCGGACTCGTAAGTCGGGGCCGATCTAGGGAGCTTAACTCGTTATATTCACAAATATCACAGAAAGACTGACAGAACTGGACTGATAATAAAAACTCCAGGCTTGATAAAGATTTCTCTTCGTGGAAAAAACCACGTTAAAATTCCAGTATCAGTCTAATAGTATCAAAGTACCCTTGAAAGCTTAAACACACATTTTCAGATCCAAGTTACTTGCGATACTTTATCCATTTATGAAGCCCCTATCCAAGCCCAGGTGTTTGCTCACAAAAAGTACTAAGTTCTACTTTCTAGACTTTTAAGTCCCTTAAGGCATTTACTTCGTCAGCGTTTGAAAAGTTAAGTATTATTAAGTAAGTGAGTTGATTTTTCATAGAACATGAATAGTAGGTAAAACCATCGACCTCAACTAGTTAAAACAAAAAATAAAAGTTAAAATGTGTGTAAAGTGTTTCATGAAGGAGCACGTTGTCCTGGTGCTCGGTATCGAAAATATCCCTCGTCATTAAGCGCGTACGCACTTAAAGTAATTGAAATCCGATTCTCGGTCTTATTCAGATCAATCTTCACTAATCAGTACCGGTCTGTATCGAAAGTTGGGACGCAAAACCCTCTTCATTATACAAACACCCTTGGAGTCAAAGAATATAAGTAAAAATCCTTACACGTGCTTACATAATCAGCTTCGTATTAAAGTCTTTTTTTACTTGCTCGCTCTCTATTACATGGGACTTAAACATAACTGGCGAGATGTGGGTATACTATAGGTAACAATCAGCCTATATCATGATCAGTATATATCCCACTCCTGGGACACAGGCCTCCTGTTTCTGTGAGAAGGAGTGGGTCATAATCCACCACGCGGGCCCGGTGAGGGTTGGTGGATGTCATAATTATGTCTTCGAATAGTTGGTTCTAGGACATGCCGGCTTCCTCACGATGTTTTCTTTCACCATTTTGAGAGCAGTGTTGTAGGAATAATTTACACAAAGTATAGTGTCTGCTTTGGTTCCATCCCATGACCATGACTCGTATGTCGCGGCCATTACCAATAGCTCCCAGTATAGATACACCTCTGTCCAACCCTTTGGGGAATACAGAGGTTTTGTTATGTGATCTCTTCACTTAATACCTACCTAACCCGAATCTTCACAGATCGCTCATGTGGGTATATCACAGGGGTATACTTACAAACACTCAATCCCGGAAAAACTGTCTACAAATATTTGCGGGTTCTGTTCCCTAGGAACCAATTGCTCAGCCAGTGTGTCAAACAAGCTGAAAACTTTAACAACGATGCTTGTATTTTCTGGAGGGTGTAAATAGTGAAGTGAAGTATTTATCAAACCTAAGACGTAGAGGTAATTTTCACCAAAATATTTTTATTTAACTGATCCCTTGCTAACTTATTGGCCTCCTAATGATGGATACCTTTTTAAATTCATAAACCTCTGAAAACGTTTTGCGCTTCTAATAATGCACACTTTTTTTAAATAATTGATTGTTTTTATGGTTCCTTACCCAAAGGGTAAAACGGGATCCTATTACTAAGACTCTACTGTCCGTCCGTGTGTCTGTCTGTTCGTCTGTCACCAGGCTGTATTTCAAGAACCGTGATAGTTAGACAGTTGAAATTTTCACAGATGATGTATTTCTGTAAAAAATGAGAATTTATTATTTGTGATTCGATTAAATACATCTTAGTGAACAAAGCAAATTTTAAAAAGGTATCGGTCAAGTTATCCGGCAAATGATTTTATGAAAAACTATTCTTTAACAGGAGACCGAACCCAAACAGTTGAGCGGATAGTTGTCATCCCTTAAACCTGCAACTGTCACTAACGAGACACAATAGAATTTTAATTGTTATCGTTTTTTAAAGGCCAATCGACAGTTGAGCGGTTATGTGACATTAAAGTTACTGAAATGGTCAATCGGATGCAGTAACCCCTGTGAAAACCTTGCCCGACAAATTAATGTGTTTTGGTTTCGAAATCTATGGTGAGATGAGTTTTCCTGCTTCCAAATTGTTTGTTTCAAATAAGCAGATAAATAATTAATTGTCTGTGGTTACTAAGCCAAATAAAAGTCAAGCATCTAGCGGTTAAGCAAGTCAAATTTACCTCAGCATAATTATCATCGTTTGTAGAAAATAACGAGGCAAAACCGGTACATTTAAAAAATGTTAAGACCTTTGAATACGAAATGAGAGGTATCGTTAAAGGAATCTTAATGAAAATACTCAAAAATATTGTTGAATACAGCGTTTTTTGAATCGTGACAGTTTTTGTTAAATAATTTGTACTAGGTATTCGTTGGGAAAAAGTCTGAGCTTTGTCAGCATAGCTGTCTATAACAGCTTTTTTTCTTGGGAATAAACCTGGCCTTTATTCTGCCTTTACTAACTCAGAAAAAAAGGATTAGAAATAATCATAATTATTATTTTCTAAGCTCGAAGCGTAGTGTGGGACGCCCCCCAGGTTGATGGACCAACAACCTTAAAAAGTTGGCTGGGACAGACTGGATGCGGAAGGCGGAGGACAGGGTTTTGTGGCGCATTCTGAGAGAGGCCAATGTCCAGCAGTCGACTGTGATAGGCTTTTAGGGGTATGAGGAACAGGGTGTAAAGTTCACTCATCCACCATAGAAAAGGGAGGATCCTCCGACCAGACGGGTGTTGTGTCTGGCGGGCAACTGCCCCAATTATTTATATTGGATTTTTGTATATATGTTCACTGCACGGTAAACTCTAATTGCGCGATGCAGGATTTTTGTGACGTCAGGATTTTTGTGTGACGTCAGGTCTTTGATGCGTAGTTCAAATGTGGCGATGTAGGTACCGCCACAGGCTGAGTTGATTGATTGATTGAAGCCCGGATACATAACATCCCGTATCAAAACCGGGACAGAATCAAAAAGTCAGACTTAATAAACAAGGTCACCAAGATAATTCCAAAGACACCCCAAACTTTTGCTAAAGAAATTAAATGCGATACTTAAACCACAATTTAAATTCACTACATGGACGTTTATAACGAAGGAACACGGAATATTTCCGTAAACACCAACCTTTTTCGTGTAATACGGTTATCTGAGATAGCAACCTCTGTACACAGGTTTAAAAAAATATTTTTATTCTTACAACGCAGTCATGTTGTTAGGTAAACCGGTAAAAAGCAGTTCTAGCTGTAAATAGCTTCAGGAAAGAGGATTTGCAAAAGAAATCAACTCCAAAAGCGACTCTAAAAATAAGCTATTTTAAACCTTATTGATTCAGCAATAAAGTTGTATATTAGCAAAAGTATATTTTGCTATCAAAATTAAGTTGGGTAAGTGTGTACCTACAGGGTGTACCAAGTTTCGCGACATGTAGTTCGGGCAGCGGTAGTGTTAATTTTAAAAGTTGGAAAAAAAAATGTCGCCTCAGAGAAATACAGCTAGGAAAATGTATGGTGTTGCGAGGAAATTGCATGTTCCCCGATTAAACGCGGGCTTTTGAGGAAAACTGCAGAGGAAATATTTATTTCTTGCAATTTATCAAATGTCAGCTCGACTCCTTCATTCGTTTTATTCTCGTCTCTGAGATCACGGTGAACTGGTTTCTTTTTATATGGGTGTTTGTTTTATTTTATTTTATTTCCGGCTTCTGGGTGAAGGTGGTGCGTTTATCCATCCTTTTCCCTTAGAATAAAAATTAACCTAGTTTGTGAAGCAGCGTTTTCTTTTGAGTTTTCACTCTCCTCTTTAAAGTTGTAAATTTTTTCATCTATTTATATGCATAACGGATCTACGATGAGCTTTATATAAAATGAAACTTATATTTTTTTTTCGTTTTCTACAACTAAGTAATTAATTATTTATTCGAGATCCAAAATTGGATTGCAATTTTCTAAACTTAATATATAGCTAGTTTACTTTACAATTCGATTTTATAAATAGAGTAATTTTTTTAAATGGGTCAAAAGTAGTCAAGACCGGTAATATTAATTACTCCATATTACTAATAGAACTATGTATTAAAGAACTTTTCAAATAATTCATAATATTTAAATTAGAGAAGAAAGTTTCTTCGCTCAAATGGGTCAGGGTTCGTTAACGATGCTAGAACTAAAGAGGTTATAATTAATTACAATTCGCAATTAATTTTTATAATATTTATCTGAAATAATTACTTAATTATGATATTCATGGTTTTATTTGCAAAGCAAATGATTAAATAAAATGATTAAAGATCTCACTTATAAATAAGCTAGCTACGCCCCGCGGTTTTACCCGCATAAGTCTTGATCCCATGGGAATGGCAGGATAAAGAGTATCCTATGTTCTATTCCAGATCATGGTCTACCTATGTGACAAATTTCATCCAAATCTGTTCAGCCGTTTTAGCTTGAAACTAGATCGAGACTCATGCGGGTGAAACCGCGTGCAGCCAGTATTGAAATAAATGCTTTGAGTATTGTATTGTGCCTTGAGTTTTCAAATAAGTCAGGTCTTTTTTTTTGGGTGAGAAAACAACGCGCCGCCGACCCGGGCCTGGTCCTTATCGGACGGCGACCTACCCATTGCTCAACGTCCACAAGCCCGCGCCTACGGTGGCCGGGAATCCGTCACGTCTGTTTATAAAATCCTTATTGACTTGATTGATCGAGAGCTGTTTTCATAAATTTTACTCCAGACTTTTAATAAGTCACTGTATATTTTAAAATAGGATTCCACACGGCTTAGTTAACAGAATTAAGTATGCCTGAATAGACACAATTTCACTATTATTTAATGTAAAGTGATTGTGAACTTTCAAACTTATCTGATAATTAAATTAAATAATTTATTAGACGAAGTTCCAAAACGAATATTTTATTTTAAATTAAAGTTTCAAATTATTTATTATTAAATGTCAGTGTTTATAATGGATTGGACTTTTATTGTAGATTAGTTTCGTTAATAGACACAGACATTTTGCGTCTAATAATTTAATGTTAATTTGTTTGCATCTTAGTGCCAATTGGTACTGCTTTGTACATAATTATTATAATTTGGTTTTATGATCCAAAAAGTATACTGACTACCTACTATGGCCGATCTTTTAAAAACAAAACAATGTCACATATCACAGTAAATTAAATATTCACGATAATTTCTTTATTGTATGACTTTTGAACTTGCAGCCTGATAGTTCTAAATATTGGTGTATTCTGAATCCGACCGGGAAAAGTCACAGCAGAAAAACAAATAATAATTATTAACTTTATCTATTAACCTACTTCCAAACTTGTCTTAACAATTGACTTATTTTCAAACTTGCTATGTTAGTGGCTAATCTACTTGGGAAAATATCATAAAATAACTTAACTGAGAACCTTTCCTTGAGAACTATTATTTAATTTTACTATGGTAATATTGAGTATGTTCCTGTTATAAAATAATATTATTTCAATACGTATGTTTAAAAACAACAGCTTCAACGTTATTAATGAAATTAATTAAATAAAAATTGAGTCTTTTAGCTGTAATTACTGTTTAAACGACATGACATATTATTTAAAAAAATAACTATTCACTAAAATACATAGTTAGGTACGTAGCTAAATTTAAATAGCTGAAAAACTTGTAGATATTTAATCAACAATTTCTATAAGCCTGAGAATAAAGTCCATTATTTTGTGATTGGTAAAAGTAAATATATAGCGTATAACAACATAGGTACCTACTTATGTACTAATTACAATAAAAAAGAAGCATCCCAAAATCATCTCTCTGAAGAAGAGTAATGTAAATGAATCAGTAGGTATTTAAACAAGACTTCGACATCACAGACCTTCAATTGTAGACAATTTCGTTAATTTTGCATAGTAAATTACTCTTAATTTTAAGCCAATAATAGTAACGAAAATAATCGGAACACTTTATTTTATTGTTTCGTTTAAATTAAAACTTGGCTTGTCTTTTGATTTTATTAATAATTTTAATTAATACAAAGTTATTAAGTTATTTTAAAGACTGGTCTGTTAATTTACCTAACTTATAAATGGACTAATAATTTTTATGTTTTTTTATTTTTTAAATAATTGTATGAGCATTTGAAATAACTGTCATGTATGTTTGATTTGAATAGATAAATAAACTTCACAAATCGTAAAACTTCGGATCACCGGTCATGCACGGAAGGCGTAAACCCGATTGAATCACATGCGAACGGATATTGGAACTTTTGTGTTATATTTACCAATTTTTTGTATGATTTTTGGCACGAAAAATATATTTTGATTCTCCACACGAGCTTGGTATAAAAAAAATTGAATGACTTTTGACAATGATTCATTAGAACAAATTATAAGAAAGGAAGGAAGTACTCATTTCATTAATAAAAGTAGCATTTAAAAAGACTGACACGAAAAAAACAATGGACGACCCAATTTATTAATTTTCTAACAATGAAATTATAAATAGCAAGTAGATTAAATAAAACGGTATTTCTAAAAGAAGTAAACAGCGTCTGCTTTCATAACTTTTCACCCCATTACACGTTGATACTACTCATTAATTGTAACTAAAGATTCATGACAACTGAAATATTTTTCCAAATATTTATCGGTGGGTTCACTGGGTTCAAAGGGTTTTTAAAAGTGAGCCGCTTAGGCCCTTTGTTGAGGTTGGCTTTCAGTCAACGAGGCTCGGTCTAGTATTATTATCAGTATTCTACATAATGTGACTGATATTTGACCATTGTGAACTAAATACTACTTACGTACTACAGGGGGCTTAAAACGGTCACTTTAGCAGAATCATAGTATGAAAATATTATGAATCATCGTAAAATTTCACAATCTGACAATTCATTATATTTATGATCTGCGTGTAATTCGAAATAATTCATCTGTTTGACAGTTTTCTATGGAGATTTGTAAAATGGTCCATAAATTATGAATTGCTTTTATGTCAAATTAAAGGAATTGCGAATGGCAGCTGGGATTCAGGAAATTAACTGCTTTTAGAGTAATTGCTAATGTGGCTGGTTTAGGCCCCCTGTATTATTTTTGAAGTGAAAATTTATTTCACTTCAAATATACACTACCTACTTATTATTATGCATGAGGTCCAAGGTTCGATTCCCGGATCAGGCAAAGTGTGATAGTGGATTTTTCTATCTGGAATTTTTCATTTACAGCCTTGAATCTGGATTTGTGCACGGTTGATGGCAATAGGCTCGCCCTCTATTACATGGGACTTTAACATAACTGGCAAAATGTGGATGTAACCACCACAGATTACCTCTGCCTAACCCTTCGGGAAAAACAGGCGTGATTTTATGTACCCTCTAGGGAGGCTATAAGTTTAATGTCCCACTAAAGTAAGTCTTAGTTGTTACTTACATTTCACGTTGACTTTAAAGATTTACCTAACAATGAGAAATTCCGAGTCTTATTTCCGTCGGTAGGGAAATATTCAAATGACTATAGTACTTACAGTACAGTCAGTTAGAAAACACTAAACTCATCTATAGCGTCGTTTCCAACTAGCCGAAAGCGTCTACATTACGCGTGGCGGCTACGAGAACCGCGTAGACGGCTACGAGAACCGCGTAGACGGCTACGAAATCATATCTTTTGATGCTTCCACCACTTCAAATAATCGAAGTAGAAGAAAAAAAATTAGAACGTTACTCTTTTCCTCTAAAACTATTGTTATTAGTCAGGGAAATGTAAAAATATCCTGGAAAACTTTATCATAATCAAACCCAGAACTTATTATAATAATAACTTGGAATCTGTTTGCCAAACTTAAAATCCGTGAGTAGAAAGTATTAAGCCAGTCTGCATCACCTCGACTGGATTTCGTGAATTTTTTAAAAGCCATACTGCGATTCAACGCGAAGACGAATTATCTATTTAAGTTCGCGAAGCAAGATCTTTAACGCCGCAATATTTGACGTTGTTTATTTATTATTAAAATATGTGGCGCTGACGATTCATTCCTACAGCGCCAAAATGCTCTTTTTAGCGCGTGACTAAAATCGGAACTAACGGTGCCATCTTGTTTTGTCAATACAATGTTTACCAACATTCCCTTCCGTCAATGTCCCCCTCCAGCCCTCTGCATTTAATGATGAATGAATGACTGAATGGTGATAGTTTTAAGTTTCGTGGTACTTTTGTTCCTTATTCAAATATTATGTGACAACAAAAGTAAATTAAAATTACTCTGGCGCAGCACGAACGTGTGAACTACGTGGTACATGGTATAAGTTACACAATTAAAACTTTGTTCCTTTATGTAATCCTACTAATATTATAAATGTGAAAGTTTGTGTGTTTGTGCGTTTGTGTGTTTGTGTGTTTGGATGTTTGTTACGCAATCACACAAAAACGGCTGAATGTATTTGGATGAAATTTGGCAAATAGATAGTTTATAACCTGGATTAACACATAGGATACTATTTATCCCGATATTCCCACGGGATCGAGACTTACGCGGGTGAAACCGCGGGGCGCAGCTAGTTTTGTTATAAATAATTATCTAAAAGGTTTTTCGAGTAATCAACGTATTAGAATGGTGTTATCAATGTAATAACAAAAATGCGTTTCATACGTTAAGCCAAATGCACATGACGGTCGCAACGGGCCGCATTTTCATAAAAAAGTGAGATGCTACCGGCCGGTTGTGTTGTGCCCAGTTCATAGAAAATGTTGAAAAGTGATGAAGAAGAATTTTTGCAATGCGTTACGTTACGGTACGGCCCCATTCTGTGCTAACCTCAACACCATACGTGTCAGTACTGCCAAAAATATAATTATGAACCACAAAGCTAAAGTCTTTATTATTATTACAAACAGTTTTATAAACTTCATCATTTATTAAACAATAAATCTCTCCTCCAGCGTATCTTTGCTTTTCCACCAAAATTAACATTAAATTGTAATTAATTAGCTTTTTAAATTATGTTTTTGTAAGTAAACCGTCGAAGTTTCACAGTATCGGTGATTTTCCTAACATAAATATACAATTAATTATTAATTTGCGATATAGTTATGAATTTTGTGTGATATTATTGGCTGTTAGATTTTGAGGTTTCTTAATTGACTTTTGTTATACAAAATTGTTGGGGAGCATAAGGTCAAAAGAGCGAAATGTCAAGTGGGTTGCCTTGGGGATGCCTTTTTTTTTTTTTGAGTGTGGGAAATTATCCAATGACTTCTCCCGCTGTGGGCGGAGCAGAAGGGCGTGTCAGACTTTTACTGACTAAAACCCACCCGTGTTCCTTCATTTGCCTGTTGCCAAGGTCCCGGTATCCATTTCGGACTTTCCCGCAACCCTGGCAGGCATCGGTCTTACCGGACCCCGTCAGTTGTGCTGACATCTCTTTGAGGCGCGCGTGGAACACGACGCGCCATCGACCCGGGCCTGGTCCTCATCGGACGGCGAGCTGCCCGTTGCTCGCCGTCCGCAAGCCCGCGCCTATGGTAGCCGGGAATCCGCCTGGGATTCCCGACGCCCAGGGCGTCTCCAACGGCAGTGGTTAGGGGCGTGAGGGCGCAAACTTTGCCTTTCCCTCACGCGTGGGGATGCCTAGTCTAGCAGTAAGCAGTAAAGCTTTCTTCTGAAATGATGATGATAATGAAATACATGCATGATGTAGGCTAATTTATATAAATTAACTTGTTGTTGCCCGCGAATTTCGTCTGTGATCCCGAATGAAAAGTAGCCTATGTCCTTCTCCAGGTCAAGGCATACCCCTGTGTCAAATTTCATCCAAATCCGTTCGGCCGTTGTATTGTGAAAGCGTAACAAACAAACAAACTCACTTTCGCATTTATATTACTAGCTTCCGCCCGCGGATTCGCCCACGTTAAAAAGTACCCTATGTCCTTCCCCAGGATGCCATATATCTCCTTGTCAAATTTTATCTAAATCTGTTCAGTGGTTTAGGCGTCAAAACGTAACATACAGGCAGACAGACAGAGTTACTTTCGAATTTATAATATTGTGGCGGTATCTATATCGCCACATGCGAACAACGAATCAAAGAGCTGACGTCACACAAAAATCCTGACGTCACATAAATCCTGCATCGCGCAATTAAAGTTTACTGTGCAGTGGACAAATATACAAGAACCCGACATCAATTGTCGGGCAGTCGCCCGCCAGACACAACACCCGTCTGGTCGGAGGATCCTCCCTTTTCTATGGTGGATGAGTGAACTTTACACCCGGTTCCTCATACCCCTAAAATATTATATACTATGGAGAAATATTACTATGGATGTTAACGCTTCCAAAAGATTTAGATTTTTGCATAAAAATGAGAAAGCCCATTAGGTGTTTTGTCTATGCTCGTAAGTGTGAGGGAAGACCAAAGAAACGATGGATGGACTGTGTGAAAGATGATATGGCTAGAAAGGGGGTGACTACCGAGATGACGGCTAATAGAGAAGTATGGATGAAAGGGAAATGTTGCGCCGACCACAAATAAATTGGGATAAGGGCAGGAGAATGATGACTTTAATACTACAAAATGTTGAGTTTCTTAGCCTTTGTGACTGTTATAAACAAGTGCGAGTCGGACTCGCGCACGAAGGGTTCAGTACCATCTATAAAAACGGCAAAAAAATCACGTTTGTTGTATGAGTGCTCCCTTAAATATTTATTTTATTCTGTTTTGTAGTATTTGTTGTTTTAGCGGCAACAGAATACATCATTTGTAAAAAATTCAACTGTCTATCTGTCACGATTCATGAGATACAGCCGGACAGACAGACAGACAGACGGACGGATAGCGGAGTCTTAGTAACACGGTCCCGTTTTACCCTTTGGGTACGAAACCCTAAAAAACCACAGAGAGTAAACACGAAACACAATTTTCTCACACTAGCTGTCATGGTTTCAACAAAGGCAACCTATAAACGCGAGTACACAAGTTATTTTATGTTACACTTTCCAAGCGTCGCCTATTATCCTGATGCCTTACCCAGCTAAGAATAATGTCACAAGTTACGAACGCAAGTCTTCCAATTAAAAGTTCATGCCGACACTACAGAAAGCTCAAACTTAATTATGTCGAGTGGAAAATTTATAAGGCACCACTAATTTCCTTTAAAATTTCCTCAGTAATCTAATTATGCTTTCTTGGGAATGTTAGTAGATTTTTGTGTTTTAGTCTGTGTGAATGATTAGGATGTAACCGATAAGTTTGCCAATTTCTTTTATTTATTTTTATTTTTATCTTTTTTATGTATAGTTTATGTATAGTATATTCGTCACTTGTGTATTCTATTGGGTAATAATAATGGTTCACCCGTGCCGCACCGGTCGACGTCATTACGTCAGCGCCGGCTGTCGCTGAAAACCAACGCTGGGGCTCTGTCCTGCATAGGGTCGCAGCATAATGCTGAGCCATAGCCGTTTTGCGTGAATGTGACGCATGTTTCCCCCAATCTTTTGTATTTTTTTTTTGTGTTTATTTTCTTTTTTTTGCGTCATGTTTACCGCAAATAAACGTATTTTCTTTCTTTCTTTCTTTCTATGTCCTTGAAACTCCTTGAAACTTTATTGTGATGCCATGCTTTTCGTTTTCTTTCATAAATCATTAGATCAGTTCTTTCATAAATCTTATTGTTAATTAGCTAGAACTATTAATGGAGCAGTGGTGGCCCA
Organism: Lithophane leautieri; assembly: GCA_949152455.1. Classification (NCBI taxonomy): domain Eukaryota; kingdom Metazoa; phylum Arthropoda; class Insecta; order Lepidoptera; family Noctuidae; genus Lithophane; species Lithophane leautieri. Next base: position 12,393,980 of record OX424470.1, read on the forward strand.
GTGGTAACGGCCATGACTTACGAGTTGTAGGTCATAGGTTCGAAACTAGACAGGCACTTTACTTTGTGTTAATTATTTCATCACCACTGCTCTCAAAATGGTGAAGGAAAACATCGTGAGGAAACCGGCATGTACTAGAACCAAAACCAGTGACATCTACCAACCCACACTGGACGTCCACGTGGTAGATTACGGCCTATCACCGAGAGAGGCCCAGAAGTGGGAACGAAAAATAAAAAATGTAGACTAAAAGTAATGGAGAGATTAATCGTTGTTAAAAGCTTATAGAACGACTTCGACGTGCTTTTATTTCCTAAGTACAAGAAAATTAACTATAGACTAAAGGACAAAAGATAACAGTACAAACACGTGTCCTTATTTACAAACTCAGCTACACAAAGGTATTTTAACTCCCTCACAATCGTCATGGAAATCTCTCTCACAAAACTGCAAGCAAAACAAACATATTACTCATCCAACCACACATTTCCGGGGAATAAAAAGAATAATTTCAACATTTTTGTCTCCATAAAAAATACGAGTATCATAGGGATAAAAATACGGAACGTCACAATATAAATCTTCGTTAGGCCTTGATAAGTGCGCCTTACGCCCCTCGGGTCTTATAACAATGGATACCATAACTTACATCTTAACTTCTTGACAAATTTTCCCCATTTAGACCACTTTTGTGGGGTCCCTATTCTATTTATGGAAAACGGTGTCTTACAATAAAAGGGACGGATTGAGTGCTTTCATAATTTTATAGTGAATAATGTAGGAAATTGAATGGACTCATCATCTGCCTAGCCTTTTGCCAACTATGTTGGGGTCGGCTTCCAGTCTAACTGGAGGCAGCTGATTACCAGCATTTTAAAGGATGCACAAGTAAAAAAACTACTGTACATAGGCGGACTTAATGCCTGAAGCATTTTCTACCAGTCAACCTTAGGGTGATGCAGAAACAGATATGGCAGGTGCAACAAAAGATAATACATATAACTTGAGAAATAATTAATACTAATTAATACATACATAGATACATACATATAAAGAAAATAAACTTAGTCACGAGAAATAACGATAGTTACAGGAGAAAACGAATCCAGCAAATTAACGCTGGAATGATTCTGCCAACTACATTTGATACTAGAATAAACATAACATCTTGCCTATGTTTTCCAAAGGGTTAGGCAGAGGCACACTATAGTAACTACTGAGATTATACTGTAGAGACTGAGATTATAGTGCAAACGTTCTTATATGTACGGAAATAGCCCTCAAGAAAGGTACAAGATAAACAATTGTGAAAATACCTTTGTCTGAGCTTTCATTTAAGTTCAAAGGTTTATTCTTTCTTGACTCCATCCAGTCTATCCTGTATCTGCAATAGCAAGTTTAAAAAAGTAACATTCATTTATTAAATTAGTCTTTATTTTGCCTGATTTTCCGAGAACTTTTATATTATGAGTAAAAGTGTCATTGCATAATATTTACTTTCAGAAATAAAACAGAACGTTGATGAACAACTACAACTAATTTCAAGTTAATAAAATATTCAATCTACTCAGTCTATCGCAGTCCACTGCTGGACAAAGGCCTCTCCCAGGATGCGCCACAACACCCTGTCCTCTGCCTTCCGCATTCAGTTTGTCCCAGCCACCTTCTTAAGGTTGTTGGTCCATCCAGCTGACCACGTATCGACAAGCGTACTGTGGGACGCCAACGGGGGACGTCCCACACTACGCTTGTCGATATGCGGTCTCCACTCCAGGACTCGTCTGCTCCATCGGCCATCGGTCGGTCAAATAAATAGTCTTAACTTTAAACTACGTTAAATGAAGTCGATGTTCATTTTTAACTATATTGTTACGGATTCAGCGAAGTAACAAATCTATCCACAAACTGCTCTAAAGTTGAGATATCACTGTCTCTAGGAGAATAAATTGCTCGTGTTGTAGCCCGCCCGAAACGGACGAAGCCCTCCTGAGGGCAATTCGGGGCAAGAAATACTATTGTAAAGAACTTTTTACACAATACAAAGCTTTCATGTGTCACTTTCAATTACAAAAGAGTCACGAATAATATTAAATGGTTATTCTTATTTCAAAAGTTCCCGACATAATTCATTCCAAGAAAATTATTCTTTCATGACTAGAATTCTGTCGGGTTTTTGAAATGTCAGAAATGTGAAATGAAATAATTAATAAAAAGGAAAACTTGGAACTTTAGAATTCTGTGATTACATATAACTTGAAATAATTGTAAGCATCTTTTACTTTTATTTTGGACTAATATAAGTTTAAACATTAATTATGAAAATAAATACTGCATAATCAGCCTATAACGTTCCCACTGCTGGGACACAGGCAATTGAAGCAATTACACGAAGTAATGTGCCTTCCTAGGTTCGAACCTACGACTTATCAACACACAGTCGGGACCGTTACATAACACTGGGGCAGGTCTGCTCTGCGGTAAATACTGACAGACAGCGACAAGATAAAATTTAAGTAATAATGCTATTGACAAAGAATTATTATGACTTTGATACATTATTATTATTATCACCAATACAAATAGCCAGGCCATGGAAATAGCTACAATCTCCAGTGCTATATTTTACGAAAAATAAAATACTTTATTTAAAAATATATAATTAATTTTATTTTATTTTATATAATTCATACATTTGTATAATAAATACTTTTTTATTTATTTTATGAAAGTATGCAACCTCCTTAGCGGTGGCATAAGTTACAATACACTTGAGTTTTCACACCCAAACCGCGTCTCTGGCTCCCATGTTATCTTATAACTTTTTGGATTTCTTTCAGCTCCATTATTATTTTTCCTTGATAAAGTCATGGGAATTCTGTATTTGCTCTAGATCATTCTTAGCTTCTTTATAGTAAATGTAGACATAAAATATTGGCTGTCTTCCAACGTGAACAATATTTGGACTGCCTACAGATTTGACGGAAAAACTCCCTTGAATTGTGATGAAACCAGGACCATAGCCAATACAAATAGAAAAGTTAATGTATATAATAAAAAAAAAATTCAAATTAAATTTAAATTAATTAATTGTTAATTAAAATGCTGTTCGTTGGTAAGCGTAATTAATAGCCCGAATGTTATTTTAAATGTTTCAAATAAAATTGGGAAAATTCGGGAAAACTGAAAGTGAATTTTCTATGAGGTGTTGTATGAGTTTTATTATTGAAATTTAAAAATAATAAAGACTTTCTACGTCCTAGTTGTTTATCTCGTAGTCGAGTCAATAATGTGGCTCTTTAGAAGTTATTTACGTATTTATACTCATGTTTGGTATCTATTTTAGGTTTGCGAAGGACGATCGAAAATCATTGTCAGAAATCTATTACTTCTATTTTCAAATATATTATGTGTGACTCCTACGCAAAACAATACGAAAAATAATTTATTGAAATTTTATTTTTATTTTATCTCTTTGAAGGAATATTATTGGTTTTTTATTTAATATCACAACGCTTACTAGTAATAGGTGTGATAGAAGTTAGTAGGTATGGAGACGTTATTAGTATCTTGAATTCGGTGAATGCTTCCAATATTAAAATGTTTTGAAGCAATTATTCGTTTACTTATTTTGTTCTTTCTTTCATAATTTATTATCGGTATTACTATTTTGCATCACGCCTTGTTTCCCCGAAGGGTTGGGCAGAGGTGTACCTATAGTACACCCACATTTCGCTAGTTATGTTTAAGTCCCATGTAATAGAGGGCGAGCCTATTAGCATCAACCGGGCAGAAATCCAGACTTCGGACTGCTACCAAGTCTTAATATAGTATTCTACTGGTGATTTAGATTTTATTCGAGTTTTTTCATTAAAAACAAAAATACAAAATTATCTTTTCTCTTTATAATATTAGTGCAGAAAAACCAGAAGGAAGATAACGCACACCTCCATGCACTAAAACGCAAATCATTTATAAGAAATGTAATTATTTCCAGTGACAGCTCTCGTCTCTCTGGCTTGATTCCTTGCCAATAAAGGTTAAAGAACTAATTATGTTGGGGGGGACATAAAAGTGACTTTTATGCCTCTTACTTTGATGGTATTTTCTCTTTGGAGCACCCCAGCACTCACTTATAAGACTTATTGGTTTCTTTCTACAACTTTGATATAGCTACCTAAGAAACAGTTCAGAGCGAAAAAATATTACAGGAATTGATATTTTTAGGTTTCATTTGCGTTTATCATGCTATCATCATTACTTTTAAGTACCTTTTGATATGAGATTAACTCACGAACCTACATACTACTACAAAATGGAATTTAAAGCCTGTTTTTGACATAACGAAACTATTCAACCTATGATGAACAAAACATTTTGGTTTATAGTGTGCACACTGTTAAAATCACAGAGCAGATTCGGTAATAGTAGAGTTCTAGATAAAATCGTTAAGGTTTGCCCTAATATAAAGCGGCAAACGTGCGCGGCTGCTGCGCGCGGCAGCACGCGCTTTGATTGGACGACTGCCGCGCGCGAATGCTTCTATCTACCTGCCGCGCACAAACATTTTTTAACTATCTAGAGCGCGGTAGAAATGTGCCCTGCAAACGCCGCGGGTTGCTACCACGCTCTTGCCATTCAATGTTTTTTTTTATTTTTTTTCCGCCAACATGATTGGCGCCTACTAAATAACTCAAACTCATTCATTCCATTCTCTCTTTTGTGCCTCTCGTACTTTCATTCTGCATACTATATCTTTCTAGCATTAATCGTCAAACATACCTACTGTGGGTGGGACTCCCACTTTATTAAACTTAGTTTATGAGTAGTCATTATTTATTATAACACTAGCTGCGCCCCGCGGTTTCACCCGCGTAAGTCTCGATCCCGTGGGAATATTGGGATAAAAAGTATCCTATGTGTTAATCTAGGTTATAAACTATCTGTTTGCCAAATTTCATCCAAATCCTTTCAGCCGTTTTTGCGTGATTGAGTAACAAACATCCAAACACACAAACACACAAACTTTCACATTTATAATATTAGTAGGATTAGTAGGATAGGGATAAAAACAAAAGACGCAGTTTATCATGATAAAGCATTTCTTACACAATCTACTTGCCGCTCAATGTTAGGACACACCATAACGTTGGAAATTATAAAAGCTCACAGTGGTGTTAATAAAATTCGTGGCGGTGATAGTGCGTTGAAAGCACAACTTTTGTCACAGAACGCCTCCGAAGCCGTCAGTTTTTACACGTTATTTGTGTCATAGTGCGAGTAAAAGATGACACGCTTTGGCATGGAAAGTATTGAGAATACCGCCTCTATCAGCGGCCACCGCGCCGAGGCGTTTCCGTGCTCTGTGGTCAAAAGGTACCGAGAAATACCGTGTTACAACAAGATTATTGCGGATACCGTGGCACTGATCGCATTAGCAACCTAACGTGTCTTAGTAATTCTGTTATAGAATTATTCATTCAAGCAAATTGGTAAAATACGATTTCTGTGTAATATTTAATACACTACCTGGAAAATTTAGGAGGTATCTTAAGGGTTGAATCTTACTTTCTGCGAAATTCTAATTCAAGTTTGGAAGCCAAGAAATTAACGATTATACTGTGGTGGTGTATGTTGTTGGTATTGTGGGAAATCTACTTAACTTTTTATGAAAATTCATCGTGATTTTCACAGAACTAACTGTAGGCAGATCTGTCAGTTAGACGGCTCTAGTTGCGGTGTTCCTAAAGGGAATATCTTTGGACCAGGCCAGATAATCATACTTGACGAACTAGGCAGCGAACATATCACACCAGTTCCTTCACCCCTCATAAACTAAATTACACCTTAGGTGTAATGCACCCCAAGGTTACACATCCGAGACAACAAAAACAATTTCATCAGTACATAAACACGTTCACTGGTTTACTTAACAGCTGAAGTTTGGTGTACAACTCGAAAACCCCGTTTTAGAGTTCGTAAGAACTTTCGTTTAGGGTTGTGGGACACGCCAGTAAAATCTCTGCAACTCCTCACTTGGTTTATGGCCCTGTTGTAAATTGTACATTGTGCGGTGTGCATTTGTTTTTATTGTTGTCAATAGTACGTACATCTAGTTATGCTTCGCACTTGGAGAAACCAAGCAACCAAGATAAATGATTTCGTTTTTTATACAAAAAAGTCGAGAGGTGTCGTGGGACACACGGCTGGAATGGAGTTTCTTTCGCTGTACGAGTACTATATGTATTAAATAACAAGCATATGATATACAAACAACGTATGAAAGTATGTAAATGAAATGAAAAAAGTGTCGAGACGATCAAAATGTTACACTTTTTTCGGTCAAGCTCTCATTCGCCAATTGTGCAGAGTATAAGGTGCAATAAGGAACTTTGTTCCAAAAATATAATCCATTCTGCAAATATTTGACATAGATTTGCAAAAAAAAAAAAAAACATTTTTGTGGAAACCGGTGGCCTGCATCTCGCCTGATAATCACTTACTATCAGGTGAGATTCAGAACAAGAGCAGAGCAGCAAAGCAGGAAATTTTGCCCCCACTGGCAATCGAACCCCGACCACTGGGTCTGAGACAGGTGGTCTAACCACTAGACCACAAAGACGGTTAAAAACTACTATTAGGTTTAAAAGTGCACGTTTCATTTAATTTAATTCCCGTAGCAGTATTTTTTTTAATATTCTTTTTCAAAGTGACACGAGTCTTTTTACCCGACTATGGCGAAGAAAAAATGATTTTGACCGGTATGTGTGTATGTATGTATATATGTAAGTATGTTCATCTGTTCCCTCCTATCTTCTAAACAACTCATCACAATTTGACAAATGAGGTATCGTTGGAAGCGTCTTGATTGTCCGCTGGTTATAAGCTATGTGATGTCACATTAAAATGGCGCCCTCTAGAAGACAAAAAGTAAGGAACTAAAAAAAAAATTTTATAATCGTACCATGTTGGGTATCAAATGAAAGGGCTTAATGAGCACATTGAAGTAATAAAAACTAAAACCCAACTACGCCTAAAAAGGTATAAACAAAACACCACAAACAGACAAATTAAAAATCCGGAGTCACACGTAATCTGTTTGATTTATGCCCTAACACGTGTGATTCCGGATTTTTTATTTGTCTGTCTGTGGTGTCTTGTTTATACCTTTTAGTCGTAGTTGGGTTTTTATTTTTATTTCTTTAATTTTTTTTTATCCGGTAGTTGTGAATGATATGCAATTTCATACGAATGCCTGTGACGACAGTATATGGTAACAAAATTGAACTCCTTTTTTTGCCAGTGGCGTTGAATCACGATGAATGGAAAGCAAATAAATGAAAATTTACTTCTACGTAAAAAACAGAAAACACAAAGAAAAACACTAAGTAGGTACTATTCTTAGCTATCCCTACAAAAAACTTGAGAAATTGTTTGATTAGCTTTACAAGTATTTTCTTAGAGAAACAACGACTTTCTGTCTCAGAAATAAATAACACCCTGTTAACAATTAATACTGTAAATAATTGTAAACAGCCATTGGATGTTTCAAAGAGGTTTCTGCTTCCTTGTTTACACTTTACCATTCTGAAGCCAAAGCTATTGTTGCACAACTAATGAAAATTTAAGCCACAGCAAGTGGACTTTTAACTGAATACAATCTCTTCCAGAGAAATGGCAACGTAAGAACGATCTAGAAAAGGTAAGACAAATTAAAAATACAGATTTTTTTCGACGGGTATCTTGTCTCGGATAATAATATTCCCACACTACGCACACAACGGTCTTCGGGTCTTCCTAAGTTTATTAAAAAATATCGAAATTTCTTTAATATATCTAAGTTTAATATTAATGTGTTACCGTTAGAGTGCGGAATACGTTAATATGCACATTAACTAGGTTAAATGCAAATTACCGGGTACGATCCGTTACAGTGCGAAATTTTACTTTAAGTAGCAATATCGGCTCTTTAGCTTGTTACAGTGCATATTAACGAATGCTAAACCGTTAAATCACGGAAGGCACTGAGCGACACACTTTTGTCTCGTTTAACGGAACAAAATTTTCTAAAAGATGATGAAAAACACATGAAAATCCGTTTTGTAGTTTAGAAGAAAAACGCGGTCACACAGACAGACATGATAAGGGACTTTAATTTATAAGATGTACAGGGGGCTTAAAACAGCCACTTTGGCAGAATCATAATAGAAAAATATTATGAATCATCGTAAAATGTCACAAACTGACAATTCATAATATGATCTGCGTGCGATTCATATTACGAAATAATTCATCTGTTTGACAGTTTTCTATGGAGATTCGTAAAATGGTCGACAAATTATGAATTGCTTTTATGTCAAATTAGAGGAATTGCTAATGTGTCCGCTTTAGGCCCACAGAAGACTTCAGATGTCTTCTGTATACCGTTACCAATCTGCCTTATGCAAACGTGGTGATCAATGCTCCTGCCTTCTTTTATGAGAAGATGCTTTTGCCATGTAGTGGAACAATTATTACCTGTTATTATCCTAACAATCCTAAATATATAATATTATAAATGCGAAAGTGAGTTTGTTTGTTACGCTTTCACGCTAAAACGGCTAAACAGATTTGGATGAAATTTGGCACATGGGTTAACCATGACCTGAAATAGAACATAGGATACTTTTTATCCCGATATTCCCACGGGTTCGAGACTTACGCGGATGAAACTGCGGGGTGCAGCTAGTTTATTATAATATAATGGTATTTCAGCGGTCTAGACTCAAAGTCCAAAGCGCGATTGCCGTGCGTGGGGTCCGGGGTACTAGTCGGGTAAATGTGTCTGTGCGGGTTTCATTAGGAACTTCTCAGTAGTAGCCCGCAGTATGAATTTGTGCTCGCTTAATGGGGGTTGTAACATTAGCATTGCTATTCTGTAAACATCTATCCGTGAAAACTTAGGTGAAGTGAGCGTGGAGTGAGCTGTCATTGTCATCGATACCTACTGATGCTAAGGCAGTGACAGCTCACTCCACGCTCACTTCACCTTAGTGAGATGGTTACCGAATGAATGCTATAACTTTTGGAATGTGTGTGCAATATGGTTGTCTGCCTAGGTCATTCGTTACTACAGTCGTGATGATACAATATCAGGTAAATAAATTCTAAACTGAAATACCTATTGCAAGTTCATTCAAATTGTTTATTAGGCCAGAGAAATTAGCAGTATTGTTCAAAACCGTTTGAAGATCCGTAATTATTTTCAAAACGCTGAGAAATTAACAGGGACGTAGGTTCGTTTGAATATTATCAGAATTTCAAGACTTTCGCAATTCGGTTTATATTTCTTTGTTTGAAATTTAATTTCGGCCCGCATGGCGAAGTTTTGAGACAGCTGTTCAATAAAAATTATAATAGTTTAGTATTCAAAATGTCTGTCTTTTCAATATAGGGTCTACTCTGTGAATTTTTATACTTTTAACTTGCCTCCTTGTTTTTTGATCACATTGATTGGAAACTGTTTTTGCATACAAGACTGTAAGGGCAAAGTTATATTGATTTTTCTGTGCTCTCGTGTCTGAGAGAACATGAACTTGTCTATTGCTCAAATTGTGGTGGAAATAAATGTTTTAATTTGTCAGTCAGCAAGATACTCAATACTCAATATATTTATTTGCATTCCACGATGTTAACATAGGTGGTAGGTACATTACAAAATATACGTGATTTTAGATCATTGTGGATGGTATAGCGACGGGTGTTTCTTTTATCCGCTCTTAAAACCTCAAATACCTACCTTGATTCTAGAACCGAGTGTAAGAAATTGCACTTCTACTTATCCTATAAAACGTAATAATAAACGTTAAAAAAAAATCTGCCTAGCCTTTTCCCAACTATGTTGGGGTCGGCTTCCAGTCTAATCAGATGCAGCTGAATACCAGTATTTTACATGGAGCGACTGCCTATCTGACCTCCACAATCCAGTAACTGGGTAATACAATACCCCTTGGTAAGACTGGTTGTCAGACTTTCGGGCTTCTGACGACCCGTAACGACTGTCAAAGATCCACGAATGACGGCCGGGACCAACGGCTTAACGTGCTTTCCGAGGCACGGAGGAGTCTCGATATGTAAAGATGGTCATCTATCCACCGACCAACCCCGGCAAGCGTAGCTTTACCTGATGGATCGACCCGGTGCGGCTGTTATTACTTAGCCACGAGCTCCACAATAATAAACGTTCCAATAACTTATTTAAAAAAAAGCAGGACCCACCACAAAATAGCAGATAAATCCCTGTTAGGTATTTACCCTCGTCTCCGGACAATGAATTCAGTCTTTCCACTTGACAAAAGGCTAAAGCAGAGGTCAGCTCAGTTTGCCCTTTCATCCTACCGTTATTTCCGATATCTATATTCTATTTTTCCTAAAGATATTGGCCGTTGTGTACGTACGTCCTAAGGCTCTGTCGTACGAAACGCGGTTGGCGTATGTATTCACACATATTATATTCTGGAATTTGATATTCCTTAGTACAAAAGCTGTAGAGAGTAGATATGCATATTTGCATAATCATGTGTAAACAGTCTCATCTGTTTACACTTGTTTATCGAAAAAATTGATACGATAGTAGATTTGAGTATTATTTTGTGCAATAAAAAGTCTCCTCGAGGGACGGACCCTGGGCAATTAGTCACACTACGAACTTGCTGATTCTATTCTGATTACCATAGGATACGCTAATGGGGTCTATCGTTTTTGTGCTCACCAGTTGGCGCCACTGACGAGTCCTGTCAGTATTTTTATTTCATGTTTTGAATGTGGTTAAGTACCCATTATTTATAATGTTTATTTTATTACATTTTAAAACATTAAATGAATATTTGCATGAAGCAGACAAATATTATTATTCCTCCAAATGCTACCAAATTAGATCCTGAGTTGTTGCTTAAAATATTAAGCCTTAATTAATTAGGAATGGCAATATCTTAAAAAAAATTATGAATAATAAGTAAAAATTCTCGATAGCAAATCCCGTAAACACGGACGTTTAGTGACATTTGTCATATCGGTGACCTCACGCTACAGTAGCGCCTCTAGCGGCAAATTCATAGGCGATAGCCCTCATTCTCATATAGCTCAAAGTAAGTGCTAAAACGCGACTTAGCTATAATGAGCTATCAATAGTGCTTTGTCTTCTTTTAGTATAACGCTGATGCCCGTGGCTATGCCCGCGTGGATGTCGGTTATTATATAAATGATAAATGATGATAAATGATTTTTATTTCTGTAAGTAGGTTTGTACAAACACTTTTACACGTCAATCACATTTTTAAAACTAGATGAGGTCGGCGTTTCCTATCTGACTACTCTGAGAAGAAAGGCCGAAACAAACTCAGAGGTCACAGTCTCTTTTAAAGTCCAGACATAATCTTGGTCAGATCATGTGAAGACCATGTAGATTGGTGTCTGAAATGGACTTTTGAGGAAAGAACCACACAGATTGAGTGGACCTGTCCAGTCAGTGCAAGCATTTGTCAATAATCGTGCAGCTCAACTTCAATTTTAAGGAGCTCAACGATTTGACGAACAGTACCAAAGAAAGGACATTTGGTTAGGCCGCATAAATTGCTCAAACTGCCAGACCATGATTAATTAAAACTAAGGAAAAATTAATACTAAAAAAGAAAAGAAACAAAGATCCACATAGTCTTCACATTCACAATAATTAAAATAATATAATACTTTACAAAGTAAACATTCATGTCACTGTATAAGTTAATAATAAAATAAAAAGTCACTAAAAATAACAGAAAATAACAGAATTCAATAAGTATACTAAAACTTTCCTCGAAAACCACTCTATCCATTGGTGAAAACAGCATGAAAATCGGAGCGGAAGTTTTTGAGTTTATCGCGAACATACAGGCAGACAGACAGACGCGGCGGAGGACTTTGTTTTTACCCGACTACGGCGAAGAAAAAAGGAGGGTTATGATTTTGACTGGTATGTATGTAAGTATGTATGTATGTATGTAAGTATGTTCATTTGTTCCCTTCTATCTTCTAAACCACTCATCACAATTTGACAAATGAGGTATCGTTGGAAACGTCTTGATCGTCCGCTGGTTATAGGATATGTGTCGTCACATTAAATAAAAAAATGTCTTGTTTATACCTTTTTAGTCGTAGTTGGGTTTTAGTTTTTATTACTTTAATTTTTTTATATAATATGTAGTGATACTCATATTAGGTCTTATAAACAAAAGCGCAACGCACCGCCTACATTTATTTCAATTCGTATTCTCTATGACTACAGCTTTATAAATGCACGTTCATTGTCATACACAGTGGGCTCTAAACACTTTATGGTCCTGTCATTCTATGTAATGGAACCTCCTACAAGCAAAAAGCCTATTCTTTGTCTTAAGTAAGTTTTTTTTTTATTTAACAGCTTTTTAACGTCAGCATCTTTTACATACATTTAAGTGCAACTCTGCTGAAAATAAAACCTTCTACTGAAGCACCACAGTGAATCTAGAACGAGCTTATATGCTATAAATAGTATAAATTATACAATTTCATAAAAAGAGCCAACTCTTTCCCTAATCACACTTTAGAAACAGCAACATAAATATATTTACTCAATAAAAATTGAGTATTGAGTATTGAGTATTGAGTATTTTTTGGACATAGTATATAACAAATAACAGTAGGACAAAATCGAAACTCGAACCAAAAGCCACTAAAACCGTAATGAAGAATAACGTACCTATCTACTTGAACAATCTGTATACCACAAACTACAAACTGGACCAGTAAGTACAACACTAACTTACGTGATACAAAGCTTCTAAATTATACATACAGTTATTGCGTTTTACAGTGACTACGATAAGTTATAACTAGAACAATACGAAGATTTTATGTTTTACCCCACCGACTATAACAGACAGTGGTAATAAAAAGCAACCGTAAAGCCTCGATAAAACAATGCTTCTCGGATATAGTAAAAAGAGTAAAATGTATCAGAAGTACAAAGCTGTTTCGATGTCGCACATAGTTCCAAAATATAGGAAAATAAGACTGTTTTTCAATTTGAGAAATGTTAGGTACTATTCTAGAACACAAATAGTAAGTAGATATTTATGTAATAAATTAAAATTAACTCATCATTGCCCGCTTGCGCTGCTTAGTGCATCACACACGTCTATGAATTTCACATGCAGTGTAGTTGAACTTTTTAATTCAGGACTTTGATTCATTTGATTTCCAACAGAGATTGCAAATATTTATTTTTATGTATTAGTAACGGCAATTTAAAAAACGTTGTCAATCGTCCCGTCGAGCTGTTTCTGACAGCGTAGTGTAAAGTAATCCTTCTGATGTAATCTGTACTGTGACACCACTAGCCACTTTTAGTACCGTTCTAGCGCATCGGACGCTGGCTTGTTTGATAGCAAGTCCAGTAAACAAGTTACGGAGGGTCGATTAAAAGCTGAATGTATAGGAACGGAACTCAGTTTATGCACTCATTCCCACTTTGTTTCTGGCTTTTACACATTTTTCGTCGGTTTTGAACACTACGCTGTTTTGTGGTAGGAAATGGTTGGATATTAATAAAAATAAAAAACCGGCCAAGTGCGAGTCGGACTCCTGCACGAAGGGTTCCGTACCATTATCTATAAAAACGGCAAAAAAATCACATTTGTTGTATGGGAGCCCCCTTAAATATTTATTTTATTCTGTTTTTTAGTATTTGTTGCTATAGCGGCAACAGAAATACATCATCTGTGAAAATTTCAACTAACTATCACGGTCCATGAGATACAGCCTGGTGACAGACGGACAGACAGACAGACGGACAGCGGAGTCTTATACCAAGATCCGACGATCGGCGATTTTGCGGACGGACACCGACGAGCCCGGACGACGGACCGTGGGAAGGTGTACGTGCGGGGTATCGCAGACATCGGAAGTGGTGCACGATGCGTGGCGGTCTGTGGTCGTCTGCCGTGCATATCCGTCTGTAATATTGCTGATCGTGGGATTCCACCATTAGTAATAGGGTCCCGTTTTACTCTTTGGGTACGGAACCCTAAAAAATGAGACTGTAGACCCGGTAGTAAACATTTTATCTAGGGAAGCGTTCCAAAGTGTTGAAAAACTTCTAATACTCTCATTGCAGCTGCTGCTGCTAAACGATTTTCTTTTGCATTACGGACAGAAGTTACAAATTCCACATGGACATTCACAGGTACCTATGCTCTGTAGATAGGTACCTAATATTTTTTAAATTTGTTCGTGCATGTGGTGCTTAAGTATCTGAATTCAGTTTCACACAAATTACGTTAGATAACCTTACGCCTAGTTCGTCAGAAAGTATTTAAAAATGCTCATAGTTAATTGATTCAGGCGTGACTTTGCGGAAATCCATTATAAAATACAATAGACGTAGATATATTTAGTAACCTATTCCACTTAACTATTCTTCAAGAGTCATAAAAAACCCTGTAAGAAATCGACCGAGCGCTGGACGCAGCGTCCAGCGCTCGGTCGATATGTAGTAACCTAGCGCTGGACGCAGAGTTCAGTCAGAGTACTCTGCGTCCAGCGCTCGGTGTGGCAACACGTCGTGTTCTGGTTTGCAATTGGTCAATCGTCATCCTGAGGATGCCTCGTTGAGAGGTGAAACACGTGTCGATTTCTTACAGGGTTTTTTATGACTCTTGAAGAATAGTTAAGCGGAATAGGTTACTAAATATATCTACGTCTATTGTATTTTAAAAATCAACAGGTGAATAAAATAATATCGCAGTAAGATCGAATCAAATGGAGTATGATTTTAAATAATGCCGAAAGTAAGTAAAAGCAGTTAAGGTATAAGTATGCACGAGGGGTTGATTCTACCCCATAGTTCGGCGATATGAATATTACATAGAAATCTCGCACGAAATCGGCATATATTAATATTTACCTACTCGCTACGATAACGTACAGAGAAAATGAAAATGTTAACAGAACAGTCTCACAACAAACTCACATGGAAACCTCATGTTGAAGAGCTGTGTAAAAAACGAAGTAAATCCGCATATGCTCTCTTTCAACTTTCAAAGAAAGTCAACAGTCAGGCTCTCTTAACGGCATACCATGGTCTAGTTGCCTCTGTTTTCCGGTATGGCGTTATTTTTGGGGGCAGTCTACTGATAAGGAACTTGTGTGTAGGATACAAAAGCGTTGTATAAGATCAATGTGTGGTCTTAAGACAATAGATAGCTGTGTTCTCTATTTCAAATCTTTGAAAATATTAACATTTCCGTCTTTATATATATTGAAGTTGTCGGCAGTCAAAAATAACCCAATACGGACTCAATATGTAAATCAATTGTGTCAAGTGAAATGTAAAATCGCACTAATGTAAAAAAGTTTTTTTGGTATTGCCTCTCACATTTATA
Source organism: Lithophane leautieri (assembly GCA_949152455.1). Lineage (NCBI taxonomy): Eukaryota > Metazoa > Arthropoda > Insecta > Lepidoptera > Noctuidae > Lithophane > Lithophane leautieri. Next base: position 12,409,414 of record OX424470.1, read on the forward strand.
ATAAAGTACCTAATACGATTAAAAATATGACTGTATTCAAATTTAAAAGGGCACTAAACAAAATATTAATTGACAAATGTTATTACACAATTGACGACTTCCTTAATGATGAAGGACTGACTGATTGGCATGCTACTATTTCCATTTGACATTTTATTTTATTTTATAATTCTTCAATCTTTGATACCATTTGACATTTTTTTATTAATATGACATTTATTGTTACTCAAACGATTTGACATGTAATTCAAACGATTTGACATTAATCTCTATATTGTTATTTAAATTTAAAATGTCTTTTAAGTTTATGTACTTAAATTAAATATGTTTTGCATGCCCATGTGACGGTAGAGCATGGAGCACTATTATATAAAAAAGAAAACATCTATGTACTAATTACCCATGTTTGCAAACAAATAAATGATTTGATTTGAAGTATTGATGTTAATGTTAAAAGTATTAGGCCTGAATTCCTAACGCTGACGTCGGTCGCGCGTGTGTATATGCATTGTGTTCTATATAGCACCATAGTGCGACGCTGACGTCCCCGGCGCGTACGACGTTGCTACGCGTAAGCGACCGACATCAGCGTAAGAAGAGATCTGGCCTTACGGCGCAGTATGGAAGTATATAGTCATCGCATTAGTGATTCAACATCTTTAATTTCATCAGGATTGTGTTAGAATATAGCAGTTCGTGGACATAGTACGATAGCGGCTTTCCTTGCATCATTTGATATCAGAAGACAGCCGTCACGCAACCATCAATGCGATACTCAGCTAGAGCGACATTAATCAGCCAGTGTCACTCTTATCCGACCTCTTCGGTGGTTCCTAGTAACTTCGCAACAAAACTAGACGGCGCCACTTGCTGCGCCGTCAAGTATGACATCTTATTTTTGGCTCCATTATTTTTTGGCACTTTGGCACGACATCTTTTCTCCGTTTTGTTATAATATGGCAGAAAAAGTACCTATTCAATCTAAGATAAAACAAATATTAGTTAACTTAACCCAAGTGATACCCAAACCAAGTTAATCTGTACCTCGCATGTCAATGTTTAATTACTTCCGTAGACTAAATTGATAAGTCTTACTCATGCAAGCCTCCCATTTACGAAGCCGTCTCATTAGATAAATGAGTATCTGCTATTTTCAAACATTATTTGCAAGTACGGTATAATGACTGGAGCAAAACTACTCGTAGAAGGCTGTAAAGAGTGGTTTCCTAGATGGCCGCCACATAACGGCCACAGTGACGTCATGAAAATGATGGCAGTGGGGTTTGATTTTACGGTGTCAAAAAAGTTATCTAAGTCTGGCGCCATACCAACAATGTTAACAGCATTGTTGTGTTTCGGCAGTTAGAGGTAAGATAGCCAGTTCCTCTGTGGTTGAGGATTCCGGGTGAAGCCCGATTCCACCTTCGTCCTGATCATCACTTACCATCAGGTGAGAGGCAGACGTAGAGCTTCCCCGCAGTGGTAAAAAAAAGAACACTAGGAAAACACCAACTTACTTCCATAAATAACTTTTCAGTGACATAATTCGCCGGTAAATTTCGGACGTTATGTGGCGGCGGCGGCTCTTCTAGCGGCGACAGTATCTTTCTAAAACTAGATGTGCCATATTAACACTAAGGTAGGTAGGTACTATAGAACCATACGAGGCCTGGAGGTACGGGAATAGATGCGGTAAGCAATTCTGAATTTTTGCCATGTGTTTCAAGAGGACGCGTTAAAAAAAAATGTTTTATTAAAAAACAATCGCTTCTTATATAATTTAAAAAAATTAAAGTCATAAAAACTAACACACGTAATCTGTTCGATTTATGCCCTAACACGTGTGACTCCGAATTTTTAATTTGTCTGTCTGTGGTGTCTTGTTTATACCTTTTTAGTCGTAGTTGGGTATTCGTTTTTATTATTATTATTATTTTTATTCTTTTTGGTTTATAATTATACATTATTTAAATGTGCTTATTACGCCCTTTCATTTGATACCCAACATGGTAAGATTAAACAATTTTTTTTTTAGTTCCTGACTTTATGTCCTCTAGATGGCGCCATTTTATTTAATGTGACGTCACATAGCCTATAACCAGTGGACGATCAAGACGCTTCCAACGATACCGGATAAACGGTGGTTTAGAAGATAGGAGGGAACAGATGAACATACTTACATACATACATACCGGTCAAAATCATAACCCTCCTTTTTTCTTCGCCGTAGTCGGGTACAAACTGATTCCAATTTCGAATGATTGATCGAATGCAACCTATTGTCTGCCTGCATGATGTAAAGTTCATATTTGCAGACAAACTTTAAGTACATGTTTATCGTTCTTACATATTATAAAATAAAGTCCTCCGCCGAGTCTGTCTGTCGTCCTGTACGCGATAAACTCAGAAACTACTGCACCGATTTTCATACCATTTTCACCAATGGATAGAGTAGTTCTCGAGTAAGGTTTAACTATATAATAACCGACATCCACGTGGGCGGAGTCGCAGGCATCAGCTAGTTTTAAATAAAATGTATTTTTTTTCGATCACTCAAAGGAATTTAAATAAAATCAGTTTCAAACTTGTAAAAGAAACATAAGTAGATAATATACAAAAGATATAGAACACTTTTGAGAGGTAACGCATGAAAGAGGTGGTTTTCGTGAGGTAAAAATCCCACCACACTCCCCGGTGTTATCTCCAAATCCCGGGCGCCTTTTGAAGGCAAACGCTGAAAAAAAAGGTATTGAACACACCTACATGTTTTTTCATTGTAATGTTTCGGTTACATCCCATGAAGTAACAACAAACTACAACTAAAACTTTTTATCTGAATTCAAAAGACTTCGCTAGACGAGTTGAAACAAAATCCCATCTGCCGCATGTATGTACCATCAATTCAATTTGAGTGGTTAGCCGTCACTCACAGTTAGCGTCATAAGGCGGGCTACACACGAAAGACAAATCTAAGATATTATTTTTCAATTTAGGTTAATGAAGTGTAAAAACAGACTTTTCATGTTGAAATTGGAATATAAAAGAGTTTTAAAAGAAAACAGTTATTCTGTTGGTAACAAGCGTTACGAAACAAAATGTTAAGTTAGTAGTTTTTGCTAATAATTTCACATAGGTTTTAAACAATCAATTTCAATAATCTTTTTTTTTTATTGGCTGCATACAGCAATTGATAGGGATAAGTGGAAGGAGGGATGGGAGAACTTTGCCCTGTAGTGAGACACAAAAAGCTAATAATAAATTATTTATTCGAATGGATAAATCAATCAGTAGTCTTTCTGGAGTATTTTTATAAATTCACAATAGTTTTACATATTGTCGGTACACTGTCTTAAAACTTTGAAATGCGACTTCTTTGTGAGGCAGGTGAAATGGTAGAACAGTATTGAATATCAGCAGGTGGGTTAATTTCACGGGTCAACAATTTTCCACGTCTCAACCGAAGCACGAAGTCGAGCATACCTATCCCATCTTTATTATCCGGCTCTCGAATACCCTTAACGGGCCTTCGTTTAATCAATGCTTCGATATTTACAGGAAACTGCCGATCCAAGACTTCAATATTTAATTTCATACATCATTTTTTGTTTTATCAGCTGAAAAAATCTCGAAATTGATTTTGTAATAATTTCAACAAAATAAATAAGATCTATTTTTAATCTTGATTCGAACTCGTGGGTAATGTTACCGTTATTTCAGGGTAAATTAAGTCGGATAAATTAAGAAAAAAATATCTAAATATTCGTGCGATAAAATTATCAGTTTAATGGCTTTACTCCAAGATTATCTACCACAAAGGAAATTAAATAAATGTTTGGGGTCCCAGGGTATTCATTTTCAAGAGTATTGAAGTTTGGACGTCGACCTTTGATGTGGCACAAGGTAATCTCAGTTACAGACGGTCTAATAAAACTTTGAAATAAAATAAAATTGTACTTAAATATATTTATTTTCTAGTCTCGGTATTGATCTTTTGGCAGACATTATTATGTAAAGTTGATACGCAATTGTATAAATCAATTACTATTATACAAATGTAATTAATTATAAAAATCTTATACTGGGGGCACGATTATGGTAGTGTGATAGGTCACCAAAAAGACATTACCAGTTAGTCATTACCTTATACTGAAGTAAAAGAGGTTTAGCGTTTTGTAAACTCGTCTTTTGAAAAAACGAATATTATATTTCAGTGGGCAGTGTAAAGCTGCCCTAAAAAAAGAACTCATGTAGCAATGTTTGTGAACTTTTCCACATTGAGATAGTTATTAATAACAATTTGGATCAAAATTAGCACAATTTTCGACTTATAACTTTATAAATCTGAATAAATGATGTTCCTTTAATGAACTCGGGTATAATGTAAAGTTAGCTACAGAAGAAAATCTAATAAAGGTTGTAAAAGTGCTGATTGAAAGTTAAGGAATTACCAGCAAGTCTTTGCTTACCGATAAGTTGGTTAGCAATGGAAATTTTTCATGAAATATTCCTACGTCATATCCAATATTGAATAGCTTGCATAAGGCGGTTTGTAATCTTGTGAAAATTGAATAAAAACTGACCAAGACTATGGAATTTATGAGCGTAGAATCTATACAACCAATGAAATTTCTTCGTGACTTTCATGTAGCCTCTGCATTAAATTTTGCAGGTTTTTTTCAAATATTTTTATATCCATACTAGCTTCCGCCCGCGGCTTCGCTCGCATGGTATGTCGATAAAAAGTAGTCTATGTTCTTTCTCAGACTTTAGACTATCTGTGTACCAAATTTCATTTAAATCGGTTCAGTAGTTTTGGCGTGAAAGCACGACAGACAGACAGACAGACAGACATAGTTACTTTCGCATTTGCAATATTAGTAAGGATTACTTTTTTTATAGTGAAACTATTAAAAGCAACATGGTATTAGACTATTTAAGATTATTTTTTATAGTTAACGCATAATTTTGTTTTTGAACTTCAATATTAGAATGGAAAACCATTCCAGTCATATTGCGCCCATTTCAAGTTAGGAACATTTTCTTCCAAAACCTAATTTCCTAAGAAAACAGTGCTATGGAGCGAACAGGCCTCGATCTCCAAGTCATTTGAGCCAGCAAATTGGAGACACGCGTCTTGAAAATTTTAACGAACGTTTGGATCGTGGAAAACATTCGGCTGGTGAAAAAAAGAAATTTCTTCTAAGTAGTTCAAGCTAGATTTTATTTATAAGACGGTTAATTTGTTAATCTCTAATGGTTGCGATTAACCGTGATATTTTTGTAGTAAGAGGAAGTTAAATAACAGAAAAATCTTTTTCCCCAAAACAATTAATAGGATTAATTGTTTTGGGGAAAAAGATTTTTCTGTCCTATCCTATCCTAACCTAACTAATTATTATAAATGCGAAAGTCAGTTTGTTTGTTACTCTTACACGTAACAACGGCTGAACGGTTTTGTTTAATATTTGGCGCATGGATAGACCATGACCTAAAAGAGGATATAGGGTACTTTTTAATCTGGATTGCAGAAGAAGTCGCGGGCAACAGCTAAAAGATTATATTCTTTAAAAAAAATCAATATCAATCTGACTAGCCTTTTCCCAACTATGTTGGGGTCGGCTTCCAGTCTAACCGGATGCAGCTGAATACCAGTATTTTACATGGAGCGACTGCCTATCTGACCTCCACAACCCAGTAACTGGGTAATACGATACCCCTTGGCAAGACTGGTTGTCAGACTTTCGGGCTTCTGACGACCCGTAACGACTGTCAAAGATCCACAAATGACAGCCGGGACCAAAAGCTTAACGTGCTCTCCGAGGCACGGAGGAGTCTCGATATGTAAAGATGGTCACCCATCCACGGACCAACCCCGGCAAGCGTAGCTTAACCTGATGAATCGACCCGTGTGGCTGTTATTACTTAGCCACGAGCTCCTCCAGCTAAAAGAGTATATTCTTTAAAAAAATCAAGAACCAAAATTATTGTTTGCTGCGAAAAAAGCAGGAACCGAGAAAATAATGATCACAAATCAGTGACTGCAGCATCAAATTATTAATGGTATCTTTTGAAGCAATATTGAATGCCTTAGATTAAGAATATATAGATTAGAAAAGATTTTCTTTTTTATAGTAAATTGAGCAATTTAAACCATAGGTGAGCAGGGATATTTTTGAGTCCGACTTTCTTGACAATAAAAAAACCGGCCAAGAGCGAGTTGAACTCGCGCACGAAGGGTTCCGTACCATTATCTATAAAAACGGAAAAAAAATCATGTCTTTTGTATGGGAGCCCCCTTAAAAATTTGTTTTATTTTAATCTAATTACTTATTTTTAAAGTAAATATATAACTTAATATTCTGTGATTATTTCAAGCATCCGTTTGCCGTTATCAATATCGAGCAAAAACTAGCAAAAAAATCACGTTTGTTGTGAGCCCCCTTAAATATGTATTTTATTCTGTTTTTTAGTATTAGTTGTTATAGCGGCAACAGAAATACATCACCTGTGAACATTTCAACTGTTTAACTACATATAACGGTTCATGAGATACAGCCTGGTGACAGACGGACAGACAGACAGACAGACAGGTCTTAATAATAGGGTCCCGTTTTACTCTTTGGGTACGGAACCCTAAAAAGACCCCCAAACGAAATTTCATTTTCTCCCCTCCAAAGCATAATACCAAAAAGAAGATAACAACAAGAATAAGAATAATAATCAAATATTTTTTAAAGCAAAGGACCGTAGTCCTGTCGAAGCCACAAGTTATGGGAATACCGAAACATCATGAATTTTAACTGCTTTCCGCGCGAAATGGTGTTCATTGTTGGTTAGATTAAATTTCCAACGTTTCAACATGGAAGTGAGCTGAATATTTCCATAGGAAATTGAGTGCGATATAAAGTCGACAGAAGAAAGTTCTAGCAAGTTGAACTAATATGGAAAACCGTGGGTGGAAACTAAGCTCATTTTAGATTATGTATGAAGTATCTACGGCAATACGTAGGATTACTTTTCAAAAGTTTCACTGCACACATTCCGCAAACAATCTGCTTCAAGTTGTTATAGCTTGAAGTTTCGTTATTTTTTTATTCAAATGATAACCATTTATTTATTTAGTTCACAACCTTCTACAATATTTAATCTTACATAGAAGCCTCCTTTTAAGTATAAGAAATACCTGTGCTAGGAGACATTACAAAAATTATATTGCTAGCATTAAAAAAATTATAAGTATTGTATTTAGTTTGGTTGAAGTACTGTACACATCTATGCTTGAAGCGCTCTAGACTTTGTTCTTTTATGAAGTGACATTGAACTAATGGTGATAGACAATTACGATGTCAACTATACCAAAGGTTATCACTCTATTAAATAACAAAGGTATGAACTACCCACTTATTCTCGTTATCTGCCTCTAATAAACGAATTTGTCAACCGAAACATGAAGGACTCTAAACACAAAGTGACGTGTTCACGAATCCGAACTGGTCAGTGAAGTTCGAATGCTTTCACAGAATTAATGGGCACGATTGACTAACTTCTGTAACATGGAGTGTAGAAACAGGGGAGATATGATAAAGGAGTAGCATTTTATGCTTCCATGTCTTGCCGAATTACTAGATCCAACAGACCAGTATGCTTTCATTGTTTTAACGGACTTTAAAAAAGGAAGAGGTTCGTGTACTTATGTATTTAAAAAAAAAAATGTATTTTTTCTATACCTTCGTCTACTGTGGATCGATTTTCAAAATTCTTTGGTAGAGGAAACTTGCTCGGTGGTCCCATGTAAATTTTATTACCATTGCTTGGGTAGTTTTTGAGTTTAACTTCAATAATACGTATTTTACGCACTTAGTCTATGTGGAATATGTAGATGATGTTATAACTTCCTGTCGCCTGTTATTTACATAGCAAGACTACTATCTCTTGCTATGTCTATAGCAAGAGATAGTAGTGGTATTCTTTGTGTGCCTATGTACGACAGCTAAAAACTGAAAATTAAAAACTTTTTACACAAAAATAAAACTACTTGATTCCAAAAATAAACACTACAGAGTGAACAATTAATTATTTTTCACTTTATAGGTACTGTTTTTTTGGAAGACAAGGGAGTGAATGATTGTGTGGACCCCAAATAACATGGAAAAATGATAATGATGAGTGTTTTTGTATGGAAGTCGATGGTTTTTTTTTTTACTATATATACTAAGCGATTTTATTTAAGTGAATTTCCTCAGCAAGGAGTCAGTGACTTTATAAAACGGATTTGATTCTTCAATGCGACAATATTTTTTTTTTTGTCTTTTGAACGTTAGTCAAAAGTTAGCTTTGTATAATTTGGATTAGTGGATCAACAATTGGATTTACTTACAGGCTCGTCCAATGTTTGCCACGCGTTTTTTTATACGCGTGTCGACTACGCGTCAACCGTGCGTTTTCTGCCTTGATAAAGCAGTGCTAGTTGGGTGTGCAGCGCGGATACGCGCGTCGTCGGCGTGAAAATGACACCGTATGCTATCTCTTTAGTTCGTGGAAAGTATTTGATAAATATATAACCACACTTTCTATTCCACAATCTGTTTCTTCTATTTGTTTCGTTGCGGATTCTGTTTGAAGACAACATTATAGAAAACTAGCTGCGCCCCGCGGTTTCACCCGCATAACTCTCAATCCGTTGAGAACATCGGGATAAAAAGTATCCTATGTCCTGTTCTAGGACATGGTCTACCGTATGTGCCAAATTTCATCCCAATCCGTTCAGCCGTTTTAGCGTGAAAGCGTAACAAACAAACAAACTTACTTTCGTATTTATAATATTACCTATAGTTAGGATAATAAGGATAATATTTATTTCTTAGCACCTGTTCTATACTTCTATGATCAATGTTCTATAACAAGTTGGCAGCCTCCTAATGGGCGTGTCAACGCTTCCGAGCTCTCCAGACAAAGATGTAATTATTGTCGTATCGAGTTTACTTTAATAAAGCTTCGGAGAAAATGATAGGACTGTCTGTCGTTAGATTTTGTTACAGGACAATAGAGAAGAGCAATGTGTTTCTGGAAAAAGTTGGTAAGAAATATTGTTGGAGAGGACGGTTAATTAGGTTCTATTTTCAAGCAACTAAGTATAATAATAACTGACTGGTGGTAGTTTAACTAATACTCTTATTGTATATATAGGACCACTTTCTCTATGTTAGGAATTTGGTTTCCGCACTTACTCCCTATGGTAATGCCAGAAAAGAAAGAGAAATATGTTTATTTATCACAGACACCGTGCCTATAAACAGACAACAGTACTTAATCAGCAAAATTATCAAAGTAGATCAAAGTAGAAATATGAGATCAAGAGTACTTATGAAAATAGAACCACCATGGACCATGGTGGACCATTGTGGATAGTATGTATAGGATTCATTAATTTTGAAGCGTGGTCTACATAGTATAGGTAAGCAGGTATCTTAGTTTCATTGCCCTCCATTCTTTATGGGCATAAAATTATTCTAAAAATATATTCCTATATTTCATAAAGTCACTTATAAATTACATTTTTAATATTAGAAAATAAAAATATAAAAACATTATTAAAAAATATATTGATTATTACCGAATGACACGCGTTGATTCCAATCAAATAACGCCGTTTTACACTAACAATAGGCTACATCTAAATGTAATGCCTAAATATTATTACATTGTCGGATACTCAACTCTGATAATTCAACAATGCGCTTTTAATTACCCATTTAGATGGCGATCCACCGCAATCTAGTTTTGCACCTTTACGTAACATTTGAATCAGTGTTGATACTGTTGGAGCAACAAAAACTGCAACACTAGTTGCTTCACCAGCAGCAATCTAGGTGTCGCCTAGAATTAGTCAAAACAAAAAGTTACTGAATCCTACTAATATTATAAATGTGAAAGTTTGTGTGTTTGTGTGTTTGGATGTTTGTTACTCAATCACGCATAAACGGCTGAATGGATTTGGATGAAATTTGGCAAACAGATAGTTTATGACCTGGATTAACACATAGGATACTTTTTATCTCGATACGAGACTTACGCGGGTGAAACCGCGGGGCGCAGCTAGTCTTTAATACATTCAACTTCCTCAACCAATTTTTCAAACAATACCTACCACTAATCCCTGTCGAATTAATGTCCGATTTAACCCTAACAATGCAGTAAAATTTTCGAAGAAAACAAGCGATACGACCCGACGACGTATTTGCATGGCTTGCACTAAAAAGTCTAACAAAACTAATACACTTTCGTGTTTCGCTTGGTGCTGGGGACTGGCTAAGTCCACAAAGAGATGCAATACCCCACTTGACTTAGCTCGTCGGATGAAATGTTTGAAGTCCTCTGTTGGACGTTAGGATGTAGGTACACACGGCTACACATCAAGCTATACATTTCCAGTTTATGCTGATCTCGTATTGTATAGGATTTCCGTACAATGCGAGGTCAGCTTATACTGGAAATGTATAGCTTGATGTGTAGCCGTGTGTACAACATTTGTGGGGAGGAATAAGTATTGTAATACGAAGATGCTGTTATACAATTTGTCCCACTCTAATCTCATAATATTGCGTTTACATTTCTGTGTCATCACAGAAAAAATAAGTTTTAGTTGGAATCATCATAAGTAATTATGAAAATTACAGGGGAAATATTGGTGCAATTCTGTTTACCTTTTCGTTAAATATAAACGTGCTATCATGTTGTCATTTATGTCAACTTCAAACTAAAGGATCGCACACATTTCAGCGGGCCGTAATTACAAACAGAGACCACAAAAATACGCAAAAAAAATGTTGTAGAGGGTTCAGAAGACCCTCTAGAAAGAAAATCGTATTTATATCTCATATTTCTATGATTTATATGTTATGATTAAGTTTAATCGTTTGATCTTTTTGTATGCACGTGTTTCTGTGACAAATAAATCCCTAATTCCTATTTTTCTTTTTTTCAAATAGCCCCACATTCTTTCTAGCAATCTGGTGCATTTCTAAACCCAACTAGACGATTGAACTGTAACTTCAGAAAAAAAAAATCCCTATTGTTTACTTAGTTATTATGATATGATATTCTAATATGATTATTTGCCAGTTGACCGAAGAGTAGACGCATAAATCTTACTGGAGGACCTATCAATTATTCATATTGTGTGCGACCACAGAATATTTTATTCTATATCTTTTGTGTGTGGTGCCTAAACGTAGGTATATTTTGAATGTATGGAAGAATGTATGGATATTTTTAATGTCTCGCTGGTGGTGGCGTGTGTGTTGGATCATTAGGTTCCCTTCAAAATGGTTGAGCTGAATGGTGCTGATCCATGCGTCATGTTCGTGAACGGGCGCCATCAGTAGGGACTGGTCATCTCTTAGCTGCCACGGCTTATTTTAATTTATTTTAATTTTTGAATTGTTTGGTTTCTTTTTTATCTTTTTATGGACGGACATTGTTCTCACATGTATAATTTCAACATAAATGATGTAACCAATATACTGTAATAATATTCTGATTCAAAAGAGTGTCCGTGGAGTTTCTTGCCCGTTCTTCTCCATAGGAACCTACGCTTTGTAATGGGCAACTAGCTTCATCTTTCTGACTGACCGACCCCTTGACAATTCAAAAGTGCCTGTAATTGGTTTATTTGAAATAAATGCTTTGAGTTTGAGTTTGAGTTTGAAGACTTGCCTTCCTCATACAACTATAGATTCAACTTTATACTGTGTGGTTGTTTATATTACATTGTTGATTCGATTGATGCAATGGCTGAGCTATTATTATCATTTATTTTTGGCCACAGTGGTTTCGGAATATGATTTCGTTCTTGTGTAATTTGGGTCTGCAAATTGAAGGAACAGTTAGCCAACAATACTACCCAAGAACTGAACTGGTTGGGTACTCCATGATTCCTGTGAAAGACTTCTTTGAAACGTTTAGGCTCAAAAATTTGAACTTCATGCAGGCTAAAAATATCTTCTTATCTTCTTGGTAAGTCAAAGTGTTTGATTATTTATGTAGAATTATTTTGTTACTTGTACGTATTACTACATAAGTACCTGGGCGACCGAGCTCTGCTCTGGTAAAAATAGAGAATTTTCATTCAATAGTATAAGATAGTTCATACTAATTCCATATTGCTATGTCATTATTCTTAGGTAGCCATCTTGTTTTAAACTTTGAGCAACCGAGCTCTGCTCGGGTAAAAATAGAAAAACCGATTTTAGACCTAGCTAGATCGATGTTTCGCCCCCGTAAGCCCTATATTGCAATTTTCATCGAAATCATTAGAGCCGTTTTCGAGAATGTGATTACAAATTTGTGTATGTACTATATACTTACATATACAAATATTGCTCATTTAATAGTACAGGATAGACCATTATTAGACTCTCTAAAAATAAGAGCACTTCTTTCAAAATGAAGCTTGTCTGGTAGATATCCGACATTAGTGATAAGACCGCCACAACGGCGGTATTATCTTAACCTGAATATTAATGGTTATGTATGTAAATGTGCTTTATTAAACATTGGTGTAAAATAAACCTTAGTCTATCTTGATTTAGTTTTCTTAATATTTATTTTTTCAATTAGTTCCGTGACTTCCAGAAGAAACCGAACAAAAGGCAACACAGCATGTTATTCCCAAAGCGCCTATCACCTCGATCTATCTAGTTTCACGTTACTACAGTACTATTACAGACGTATTTACAACAGGTCTGGTTCATAATATCGACAGTCACTACATCAATGGTCGCTGTATCGAAAACGTTCCATCGACGGGTTAATGAATCGTCAATACCTCAAATCGATGGTACGCTACATCGTCAGTACACCAAATCGATAGTACGCTGTATCGACAGTACACTTAATCGACGGTACGCTACATCAACCTAACACCAAAACGATAGTACGCTGTATCGACAGTATACCATGTCGATAATATGTTGTATCGACAGTACACCATATCGATGGTACGCTGTATCGACAGTATACCATGTCGATTATACGTTGCATCGACAGTACACCATATCGATGGTAAGCTGTATCGACAGTATATCATATCGATAATACGTTGTATCGACAGTACACCATATCGATGGTACGCTGCATAGACTGCTTGACCCGAGCCAGGTTTAAATAATAACGCCAAAGCTTTGCTTTCCGTATTCTTGCGACATAATGTAAATAATTGTACCTACAAGCTGAAGTTTTTCCACCTCAGGCGAATCAAAAAGGTTTAGGTGTAATGCGGAATTGGCGAATTCGACAATGAGACAGGTTCAATGAGTATGGCGAATTTTTAATATTTTTAATGTTACGTTTTTTTTAATGTTCGGCACACTGCAGTCAGTTCCTAATCTAATAAATACATAAATAAATACCTAATGAAAAAACACGCGATGCGAGGTCTCGGAGTTCAAGATTCTTAAAGATGTTTTCCTTCGTCACCAGCCAATGACATCAGAGGTAAACCCAGAAGGCGAAGCTGACAGAAGGCTATACTTGTCAGGAGAACTTGCAACTTCGTGCTTTCTGGCTACCACGCCATTATCGCTTATAATCTCAATCAATCTGCCTAGCGTTTTCCCAACTATGTTGGAATCGGCTTCCAGTCTAACCGGATGCATCTGAATACTAGTGTTTTACATGGAGCGACTGCCCATCTGATCTGCACAACCCAGTTACAGGGTAACTGCACGATGCCCCTCGGTAAGACATGGATGTCAGACTTTTGGGCTTGTGAATGCATGTAATGGCTGTCATTCGTAGATCTTCACGAATGACAGCCGGGATCAAAAGCTTAACGTACCTTCCGAGTCACGGAGGGGTCTCGATATGTAAAGGATGTTCACCCATCCACGAACCGAACACGGCAAGAGTAGCTTAACCTTTGATCGACCCGTGTGGCTGTTATTTAGAAACTAGAAACTAGTTCATGTTTCAAGTACACTATGTATAACCCGGGTCGTAGAGGTCGCAGGTGCCGTGGTGTCACACTGCGGTTTCACCATACAGACTCAGTTTATTAATAATTTTATGAAATATCTTCACGAATGTTTCGCAGTTCGCAATACTTTCATTCTAAGGCACAAATTCAAATATTAGAAGGGCACTAGGATATACTAGTATTATAATCATCTCAGGGTTAATGAGATTATTATTGGAGTCAATTTACTTTTACATGAGAATCGTCTGTCAGCCATCGGAGCTAACTGTCCAATCTTTTCAATTCCAATAATGTTAATAATTGTCTCTTTAGGTTAGGCAGAGATGACACTTCAATTGTATTTATTTGTATATGTAATATAAAACTTATTTTTATTTTGAGGAAAACCAAACAACGCTATACAGGGTTGCTGGTAACTCGACGTATTCCTTGCAGGACGTCATAGTAGGGTTAAAATGCAACAAATTAAGCCACCAAATGTTCTACCGAAATTCAGTTTTTATTTTTTGCACTAGACTACATTTTTTATGAAGTAATAGCAAAAATTACAAAAAATTAAATGTTTGGTTAGTGATATTTGCCAAAGTTTTAGGCATTATTGAACTTTTAATTATTAACAAAGGTCTGCTACGGCGTCAACTATGATAATAACTTAAATTTCAGTACAGTCGCGCCGTAAATCATTTTTAAATTGGTTTCAAATGGTTTAATCTGGGATTTTTCATAAAAAAACTAAAACTTAACTAATTCAAAAACTACTGAATTTCGGTAGAACATTTGGTGGCTTAATTTGTTGCATTTTAATCCTACTATGACGTCCTGCAAGGAATACGTCGAGTTACCAGTAACCCTGTATATAGCGTTCATTTAGGTAATTCCGATGTTGTTATTAGTAACATTTTAGCATTTTGTAGCTACGTGACTTCTGAGCGTAGATTATGTTCTATTCTCGGGTCGACCAATGGGTTTTTCAATTTAGGATTTCTTAATACACTTGTATACATAAATATCTCCTGCATCGATCGAGATTGGCTGCCATGACCCAGCGTAAGTCGAAAAATGGCCCATGTGACGTTTTCGAATCGACTCGCAGCGCATTTATTCGAATAGTTTTAGCAACAAGCAACGCCGCCCGCGATATCGCGCCATTTTGCACGAGCTTTAAGGCGGTACCCTGAGCAATACGCCACTTTAGCCGCTTTTTGTGTAGTTTTTAGGAGCTTGTTACTTGTTATTTAAAAATAAATATCAAATAATAAAAATATATTAAATTTCTACATAATCTTGATTCCAAAATTGTGCATTTCTTTTTTTTTCAAAGGACTTTTCATTAGTCTCCTTCCAACGAAACCATAAAAATGAGAAATAATCATTGTGATTTATTATTCTTTATTTTTGAGTTTCAGCATAAATATTGAGTTTCAAATTAACCGGACGGTGCGTTAAAATTCCTCTATACAAAGTTTGACACTCTAATCCCCGTTTAGGGGGTGGTTTAGAAAAACTAAAAATTAAAAATGACAAACTTTATTATTTACTAAGATAAGTATTCGTGCTAAGTTTCAAGTCTATTAACTCAAGGAATAAGATTTTTCATACAAACAAATCCTCCCTTTTCACCCCTTTAGGGGTAGAATTTCAGAAAATCCTTTCTTATCGGATGCCTACGTCATACAAAGAACACACCCTCCAAGTTTGAGGTCTCTACGATCAGTGGTTTAGGCTGTGCGTTGATCCGTCAGCCAGTCATTCAGGACAAAGCATTTTATATGTATAGATGACAATGACTGACGATTATCTCGGATATTTGTAAAGCCCACTGACAAGAAGCGTCAGTGACAAAGCCTCGACCTCGGTCCGGAATGAAGTTATTCAGGGTGATAAAAAAAATATAGTGAATTGTTCTGAATGTAGGTGTAATTGAAATGATTGAAAACCTCATAAGTTCATCCTCATTGTGCTCATCATTATGAACAACTTTTACGATAGGACAAATAACCTGAAATCGCGAAGAAAAATCAGATGCTCTTTATCTTTGAGTTCCCATAATCGACAAAATGGAGGGAACAGCTGATTTTTATTGCGATTATATGGTTGATCTCATAGTAAAAGTTGTTCAAAATGATGAGTAGGTAAAATGACCTCCTGAGAAGTCTCAGTCAGTTATTTCAATTACCTTGTATAACTAATGCAATGTTACAAACCATTAATAAGAGCAACTCATTGCTATTTATTTTACCTATTGTGTAGGTGACAAAGTCGGAGGAGCTCGTGGCTAAGTAATAACAGCCACACGAGTCGATCCATTGGGTTAGGCTATGCTTGCCGGGGTTGGTCCGTGGATGCCCGTTCTTCTCCATAGGAACCTACGCTTTGGAATGGGCAACTAGCTTCATCTTTCTGACTGACCGACCCCTTGACAATTCAAAAGTGCCTGTAATTGGTTTATTTGAAATAAATGCTTTGAGTTTGAGTTTGAGTTTGAGATGGTCACCATCTTTACATACCAAGTCTATAATAACTCCTCCAAGCCTCGGAAAGCACGTTAAGCCGTTGGTCCCGGCTGTCATTCGTGGATCTTTGACAGTCCTTACGGGTCGTCAGAAGCTCGACAGTCTGACAACCAGTCTTAGCAAGGGGTATCGTATTATGCAATTACTGGAGGTTGTGGAGGTGAGATAGGCAGTCGCTCTATGTAAAATACTGGTATTCAGCTGTATCCGGTTAGACTGGAAGCCGACCCTAAAATAGTTGGGAAAATGCTAGTCAGTATGATATAGGGACAAAGACGAAAGTCAAAGTCAAAGTAAAAATCATTTATTTGTTTTAAATGCGATGCAAAAGATGGTAGGTTCATAAATTGTTAGTGCAATGACACATTTCGCCACTGGACAGCTTAAAATTATGGATAATAGACACAAAATTATATTTTGCTATTAATTAGACACATCACAAAATTTAAATAAATTAATAAATTTAAATTTATTTATTTTGTGATATTGTGGGTTAAGGCAGAGGTATACATACCTATGGTACACCTGTACCATAGGTATACCTCTGCCTTAACCTTTCGGGGAACACAGGCGTGACTTTATTTTATGTGTAACATAAAATATTTTGTCACCAATATGTAGGTATTAGTCCACCAAATAAAAGTCCAAAGTTCACAAGGAACGGTTATATTTGAAATAATAAGTTTACAACGAATACACGAGAGTAGGAAACACGTTAACACTTTAGAAAGTTGATAGGAAGATGAAAGAACATTTAAACAAGAATAAGAAAGCTAAACAGATAGAATTTAGGAAGTACAGATATTATTATATTTTTACGTGCGCGCGGCGTACAAGCTAGTTTAGGCAAGCAAGCGCGTGAGTGCCTTGCGCAGCGGCGGACAATGGACTGCGGCGCGAGCGTGCGACGAAACCGAACGGGGCGCGAGGCGCGACGGAGACAGCCGATGATGTACGACCGTTACTCCGATAGCTTCGTGGTGTGGCGGTGTTGCCGCTACACCATTAAACAACACAACATAAAATACATAGTTACAGTAAGTACAGTAAATAAAATATCTATAGTACATTTTAAACATTTAAGTTTAGCGACCTAAGCTAAAATGTTTAAATGCACAATAGATCATTTAGTTAAAAGTTGGAATTAATTTCAATGAAATTCAATTAATGGTTAACTATCGAGTAATTTCAATATTATTGAAATTAATTACTCGATAGTTAAACATTAATTGAAATTAATTTCAACTGTTACTCATTTATTTTCTTCTTAGAGATTTTTATCTATTACAACTGAAGAGTCTGGCGCAATAACATCTTCTTCTAACAATTGTAATAACCTTGCATAGACTAGAGTAGGCGCATCAATTGCCCATAAAAAGTCAACGTGATTAAATTCCTTCAATTGCACTATGTAATGATCTATTGGATTCACTAGTTGTTTATACAAGTTCTTCGCATCAACGACACTGGATAACCAATCGTTTTCAGAACTGAACAGAGCGATAGGCAAAGTGATCTTGTGTAATGGATATTCGGGAGGAGATTCGGTCCCATATTTCTTGAGGTTATCCGCACACCCGTAGTCAAACATTTGAAACTTGCCACTCTGCTTGATCTCTTGAGCGTAGTGAACTAACGTTTTGGTGGAAGCGCTCACCGCACCTTGACGCAGTATTAACGGCAACAGTGTCTTATTAAATTGTCCCACGTCGTGGCCAAACAAAACAGACAACGTGTCTTCAAATACCCCTTCTATATCAAGTTTCATCAGGTCGATAGAGTGCTTTGATAACCACTTGAGCACTGGGTTTTTAGGAATTAACTCGTTTGCCCCGCCGAATAGTTTCATGAGAAGATGTATTTTATTGGTGAACTTAGCTAGCAGTTTTATCGGGCTCTTGATATTAGTCATGTAGGCAACTGGAGCCAAAGCGAATCCTGCTCTCAACACCTTGTTGTATTCAGTTTTCGTGGACAGTAGCGCGAACAGTACCGTGGTCCCCATAGAATGACCAATGTAATTAATTTTGACGTCCGATCCTTTAACCTCCATTATGTAATCTATGACTGCCGGAAGGTCGTATTGACTCACTTCGTGAAACGTGAAGTTCCAAAATTCAGATGATTTATCATTTCTTGATACATGAGCTCGAGAGTAAGTATTTCCTCGCACGTTAGCCATCCATACGTCGTAACCAGCATCGGACAAGATATAACCGAGGCCCTTCATTGGTCCCGGTATAAGCCAATGCACAGAGCTTCCGAGCAGGCCGTGATGCAACAGCACTGTCTTTCTAGGACTTACTTTATTTATAGATGTTTTGGAAAATGGTATCCTATGGATTGTCAATATGTATCCGTCATCTGTCACAACCGTGTGAGACTCCGCTGGGTAGCCGTGCATTGCGATCAGCTGCGGCGAGCTCAGACTGCTCATGTGTATAGCGAGGTCTTCATCAATAATACACTTCTCTGATTCAGCTGCACCCTTGAAAAAATTTTCAATGTTGTTGTATTTATCGCGGAAAAATGAGTTAACTGACTTGCACTCACTGTGTTGCGATTGTAATACGAATATGAACGTAAACACAACTAGCTGAACCTTCATTGTAGATGGATAGACAGAGGGTGTAGCGCGACGACCGATCTTTCTTAGCAACTGAACTCAATAATGGAGCAATCGAGTTATTTATTCCCGCGTTCAGTTCATAGGGAAATACATAACGCGTAATATAACCAAAATAATATTGCTAATTAATAACATTAATTCTGTACCTAAATCATTAATTTCCTTCAAGTTATCTGCTGGTTAGGTATTAACTGGCAGAAGCCTACGTGATGTGTTCTGTCCGCTCCAATCTGAATCGTACCATACCTTGCATGTCGCATTATGTGATATTCATGTGTTCAAACGCTCGTCTGAGCTTTAATTTCAGACGTGTTCAACAAAATATTTGTATTAAATTCTCCTTCACTATAATGTTCACATAATTCAGATTTAGGTATTATATTAATTTATTGGAAAGCACAAAACCATTTGCAGTACACATAAAACAACTAGAAAAAAATATTTTCTAGGGTTTCAGTTACAAGGCCTTGCACATAATTTTCTAGTCATAAACTGGACATTGCTCCTAGATACTTTCTAAAGGTCGTGAGCCTATCTGGCTTGTATCCAACATTATTATTTGCCTTGAAAACGCCAGCTTTTATCTAATTTTATATGACAAGTCAAGAAATTTTTTTTTGTTTGCACACGGCTACACATCAAGCTATACAATTCCATTATAAGCTGACCTCGCATTGTACGGAAACACCCTATCCAATGCGAGATCCGCATAAACTGGAAATGTATAGCTTGATATGTAGCCGTGTGTACTATTGATAAATATTTGCGTCTCTTTTATCGATGCTCAATTTTTTGTTTTGTTTATTCTATCAAAAATGCCGTGTCAATAATTATCAAAAGTGGATAAGGCCTGCCATGGATGAGGTTAACGGTTCAATTCCGACGAAGTACGAATGTGTTATTTTCACTTCATAATTATGTACGTACTTTACGAGGAGCTCGTGGCTACGTAATAACAGCCGCACGGGTCGATCCATCAGGTTAAGCTACGCTTGCCGGGGTTGGTCCGTGGATGGGTGACCATTTTTACATACCGAGACTCCTCCGTGCCTCGGAAAGCACGTTAAGCCGTTGGTCCCGGTTGTCATTTGTGGATCTTTGACAGTCGTTACGGGTCGTCAGAAGCCCGAAAGTCTGACAACCAGTCTTACCAAGGGGTATCGTATTACCCAGTTACTGGATTGTGGAGGTCAGATAGGCAGTCGCTCCATGTAAAATACTGGTATTCAGCTGCATCCAGTTAGACTGGAAGCCGACCCCAACATAGTTGGGAAAAGGCTAGGCAGATGATGAATTATGTACGTACTTTCTAAGATTGTCTTGGACATTAGTGACGTCGATGAGGGAAAACGTCGTGAGGAAAGCTGGAATTATAAATGAATAATATAAGTCTGTAGTCGCCAATCTGCCTTGAGAAGGTGGTGATCAGTGCTTATACCTTCTCTGTATGAAAAGACGCATTTGCCCTGGTAGTGGAACAATAAAAGGCTTGTATTATTATTGTTCTACCAACGATGATGAATGATGAATTTTCAGGGGCCTAAAACGGTCACATTAGCAATTCCTCTAAAAACAATTCATTTCCTGAATTTCCAACTGTCATTAGCAATTCCTCTAATTTGGCACAAAAGCAATTCATAATGTGTGGACCATTTTACGAATCTCCATAGAAAACTGTCAAACAGATGAATTATTTCGTAATATGAATCGCACGCAGATCATATTATGAATTGTCAGTTTGTGACATTTTACGATGATTCATAATATTTTCCTTTTATGTTTCTGCCAAAGTGGCTGTTTTAAGCCCCTGCTCTCCAACTATTAGAATAAAAAGTGTAGAGTCGGAACGCTACAATTAACGGACATTCTGAACTCTACCATTCTTATCTGGTATAGTGGTCGTTTGTCTAAAGTCTAGGTAGTCTAAAATAAAGCATGTGTTCGTGCGAAGAGATTTATTGCAAGTCTTGAAAACATTGGGAAGATAAAATGTTATATAGTTTTTAATGGTGGTAAACAATGTTAAGTTTAAGTTGGCAGAGTTTTATAAAGTTTAAAATAAGAGAACACTAGTTGACAGCAAAATTGCAATTAGCAAGATTTCCAGCCAATAGGGAATATGCATGTGATTCAAATAAGGTTCAAGTATTTTTTTTATAAACTATATTACTTCCGAATTATGCCTCCATCAATATTTTTGAATAAAATTTCTTTGAGCGAGAAATTAATTTTTAGAAAGTGCCAAAAAACTGCGGATAATTCAAATACTTGAAAAGCTAAGAGTGGATGTGACGTAACAATCTAGCACAACAATCAAAATGTCAATGTCAAGTCAATAAACAAGTGTCAAGTCAATGTCAAACACTCCTATAAAAAGGAGTGTTTGACATTGACTTGACAGTTGCTTGTTTGTTTTCATAGAATGTGACGTCACCGCACCAAGCGCGCCAAATGGAGGGCGTTTGAATAGCCCGGATCGGTTGTTTTTAACATTTTTTTTAAGTACTTTAAATTGCTTTTTTTCCGTCGACTTTTTTAAAACTATTATTTGACGATGTAAACTATCGAATAAAAATATTTAAAAAATACATGCACTATTATAATTTTTTTGGGAATTGAATATAATGTATTTTTATAGTACTTTACGTGAGGTCAGTTATATAAATACGACAAACTCATGTAGGTTCTTGTAAAAAGGTTTAATAAATCAATGTCACCTCTACAGCTTATCGAAGACCACTGCTAGTCATAGAGCTCACCAAAGTAAAGATATCATTGTAACTGATGCCTTGGGGAACGAATTAATTACCCCATTCAAAGTAGAATCAATCATTGTTTCAATTCACGCCCGCTTTAGCCGTTTGAAGGTAGGCACTAGAAAAACAACAATTTGATTAAGCTAAAGACCATATTTGCAGCGCTTAAACCAACCGGTAATAAGCGCCGCGGTAATACAAACATGCGTAGATATGCCAGTAAAATGCTCGCATATAGACTAGCTAGCACTTTGCTAGCGACTCCCATCTCCCTGCTCTGTCCCTAAAAGTCCTTATTCGATATCACTACATCACTACATATCACTACATATAAAACAAAGTCCTCCGCCGCGTCTGTCTGTCTGTTCGCGATAAACTCAAAAACTACCGCAACGATTTACATGCTGTTTTCAACAATGGTTAGAGTGGTTCTCGAGGAAGGTTTTAGTATATAATTACCGACAGCCACGCGGGCGAAGCCGCAGGCATCAGCCAGTTATATTATAAAACAAAGTATAGTTAGCTAGTTATATTATAAAACTACAGAACCGATTTTCAAACGGTTTTTACCAATGGACGGAGTGATTCATGAGGAAGGTTTAAGTCATAATTCATTATGGTATTGTGTAAATTGGCTGAAATTATGACGATGATTTGTTGAAGATGTCGGAAAAATATCATACCGACTGGGAGTTTTACTGACGTGCGCCGCGTAAACCGTAAGAGATAGGTACATAAAATTAAATAACGAGGGTATTCCGGCGGATCCGGATTATTAATTAAGAAATTTTTGATATATTTATTTATAATAATTGACATTAAAACTGAAGAAAAAAAGGAAATCGTTTTACCTGAAATTCTTAATTGATCTTTAATAACACAAATAATTAATACCTGTGAGCTGTGGTGTAATTTCGTAACACACTTACAGTAACGACTGTTAAAGATCCACGAATGACAGCCGGGACCAAAGGCTTAACGTGGTTCCCGAGGTACGGAGCAGTCTCGGTATGAAAAGATAGTCACCCACCCACGGACCAACCCCGTCAAGCGTAGCTTAACCTGATGGATCGACCCGTGCGGCTGTTATTACTTAGTCACGAGCATTTGATACCTACTATTACATGATATAGGTATGTATAGCTTGTCGTCTCTGAAATGATGCGCCCCACTATCGCATTACCGTATTAGAGCTCTGCCTAATTAGGGCGTTGCGTTGCGTTATTATTATTTATTTATTAATTATTTATAGTTAATTAAAACGGCACAGGTCCAATTACAATAATTAACATAGAATTATAAAGATTAAAATAAAATAAGCATTCAAATAACATACAGTACAAACATTAAATTCAAATTCAGAGATATACAATTCGTGGATAAAAGTATTAATAATAATTTGCGTAAATGTAAATAAATTAAAAAACATCATAAACTAACATGTAACAGTGGACACCCTCGCATATTGTCTCTCACAAAACACCAGACAATCACGCATCATTTTCTTCCAATCATCAGCAAACACATCACATTCAGGGTCGGTAGTCAGGAGGGCGTTTAGCATCCTTAGGGTTCGACATACCGGGGATGCAGCTCTAGCAACAGATCTAGATAGCGGTAGTGCGAACAGGTTATGCCGGCTTTGACGGTGCCCAAGGTATTTGTCGGGCACAAATAGGCAGCAGAAAAGTCCGTGGAGCTCAGGGCAGTCAATGCGACCGTTTAGGGTTTTACAGGCAATCGTGAGCTGATCAAAGCCCCTTCTTACCTCCAACGAATTGAATCCCAACACCCCCAGAAGATAGTTCGTTGCATCGTCGCAGCGTCAACGCTGCGTCGTTTTCCATATATTTGAAATGACATGCCACATTAAAGCGTTGCGTCGTCGCACGCGACGTTTTAATGGATCGGCGGACGAGAGACGAAGCGGGGCGGTGATGCGCTGCGCTGTCGGAGCTCCGGTGTGACGACGGACAGTGTTCCGCTGCTAGAGGACGTACGGCGCGTCGTCCTCTTGCGCTACGACGTCGTGCGTCGTCGCAACGCAGGTATGCCATACAATGCGTTGATCCGTTGCGAAGACGCAACGCACTAATGACGCATCGCCTTACCGCATTACCGCAACACTTTGTGCGTAAATGCGGTAGTGGAGCGCGTCATTTCAGAGTAGACAAGATCTACGTCACCGTTGGGTTATGTTAGGCAGTAAACATCATTAGGCTGAATAAATCTATAATATGATATCATTCTAATGACGTCTAATATAACGAATAATAAAATTATTACCACATCAACAAAAGTACGTATGCAGGAACACATACATAGATGATGATTCAGTGATCGGAATAGGTAGAGCTAATCTACCTAAAGTTCAAAGAACAGAGACAAAAAAAGTGGAGACTTCCTT
The DNA here is from genome assembly GCA_949152455.1 of Lithophane leautieri. Lineage (NCBI taxonomy): Eukaryota > Metazoa > Arthropoda > Insecta > Lepidoptera > Noctuidae > Lithophane > Lithophane leautieri. Next base: position 12,433,694 of record OX424470.1, read on the forward strand.
ACGACTAAAATATTTTTTCGGGACTAATGTCGGGATTTCGGGACATCACATAAATTATTATTAAAACTGTTATGTAAATAACATTAGCTTCTGCGCTTACTTACATCGTTCAAACGAATATTAGATTATTAGGAGATTACCTTAATTTTTTTTAAACAATAGAAATCGTGCATACTTTTTTTTTTAAACAGAAACAGGAATTTTATTCTATAGTTGTTTTACTTTATTAATTTTAGTTGTACTTAAGTAATGTTCCGAAACCCGGGACATTAGTCCCGAAAAAATATTTTGTCGTAAAGCGTCTCCACTTTGTCTCTGTTCTTTTTCGAACTTTAGGTAAATTAGCTCTACCTATTCCGATCACTGAATTGATGATAGATGATCGACGTTTGGAAAATTTGTGAGTTAAGTGCAGACGTGCACATCTGCGGCGACAGTTATATTATTATGATGTTATAATGGTTCGCTAACACTCTTCTGAAAGTATCTGCAGTTATACTGATTTGCTTGAAAAAAAATCAGAAAGAACTTTGTGTGACCTAATTTTTGTATTTTTTTTGTATTTATCCATTGCTGCACTGAATACCCACCCTCGTTATGTTCTACAGTATTGTGCACCATAAAAAGTCTGCAATAGCAATGTCCATCTTCTAAGGACGACCCACGGTAACCATTTTCAACCGACTTCATAAAAGAGGAGGTTCTTAATTTGTCTCTGTTTTTTTTTGTATATTTGTTACGCGATTACTCCGCCAATTTTGAATCGATTTTGATGATTTTTCTTTTGATTGGTAGATCTTGAGTAATTTTATTAACTTTGCTTGCGTAGTTTTTGAGTTAGCTACAATATTACGCATTTTTCCTACTAAGTATATCTGGACGATGTGTTAAGTTACTCCGTCACTGTTATTTATATAGCAGATATATAAAATATGAAACCAGGGAACTGGTCTGATGATAGAGCCGGAAGGTGGCCAAAGGAACTCCTCAACCAAACATGATAGCACTATCATGTTTGGACTCTTTGCATATATTATGTATAAAATTATGTATTGACAAGTACTATAGCTGGAGGTAGTGTCCAGGGTCTGATGATGGAGCTGGAAGGTGGCCATAGGAACTCAATCAAACAAGATAGCCCTGTTGCGTTTCCGCCAGTAGGATTAATCTTGCCAAGTATCTTACAAGTAAAGCTGACAGAACCGATATTTTTGATTGATTGTGAGCAGTGCAGAGCAGCAGATTGGTTACGAGCGAGTCTGTAACGGGTATCTTACGCACGTAAACGCCTGAACTGTAGATATTAATTCTGGATAACAGCTACATTGTAAACTTTCCATCTAGGCCACGTCACTTCATGTAATCATAATAATTTTTAATATTAACCGCACAACCATCAAAAATTCAAAAGGTATTCTTTAATAGAAGAAAATCTCATGAGGGTTCCTCGGGCATTAATTTTATGACGAGAAAACATACTGAGATGAATTACGAACGACGTCTGACTAAGTAATGAGATGGATGGCAAATGTAGACCAAAATTTTACAAAAGTAACTCGAGGGAATCAACGTTTGAACATGAAATATAAATTACTATCTATGTATGTTTATCAATTATTGTTACTTAAAGAATTTGGTATTTGCCTTGTCCATTTTTGGTCCTTGCCATCTCAACTGCAAAAGTCGTGACATTGTTGAATCAAACCATCACAGAGCACTGAGGAGCTATTTTCCGTCAAATTTAACGTTATACAAAATCCGATATTACATTTTCCTTGAAATCTCCTATAACAGTGATCTATCATCACTTATTCTAAGGATTTTGTTATGTCAGGAACCGACTGAAACCAGTATTTTTACAATTTTCACCCTTTAAAAGTTGTATCAAATGGCTACAACAATGCAAATTGACGTACCTTGTGTGCCAATTTGATAAGCAATTAATTTACCTGACTATGCAAATACGAAATTTTACCAAATTAACTGGGTAAAACAGAAATAAACTGTAATACCGTCACCACAAAGACCATTTTGACTTTTGCGTACGGAAGCCTAACAAGATAATAATGCAGCTGCAAGTTCCACAACAGTACGCAGGAGAACCGACTTGTAAATGTCATCTGTACGTGCTCCTCATGCATACGGCTTATGAAGAATACCTGACACAATGTAGCCTATCATAATAGCAACTTGTCTTATTGATACGAACGTGATTTAGTTTCCTAAGAGAACAATATTGAATACTGAAAGTGTCTTGTATTCATGGAATTGTATAGTAGAATTTTCTATATAATATTTAATTTTGGTGATCATAAGTTATGAAGCTGCCTTGTCTATTCTGTATAAACCTCACCGTGAAAACTTAGGTGAAGTGAGCTTGAATTGAGCTGTCACTCCACCTGATGCTAGGTATTTAGATTATTGACAGGTCACCTAATTATTTATTTGTTTATTTAAACTTTTAGCACTAAAAAAAAGGTACAAAGGCGGACTTAATGTTTTAGGCATTCTCTACCAGTCAACCAAGAAGAGATTAGATGGCAGGTGCTCAGATTGAGAGGAACAATGAGAGAAAAAAATATATATATCATAATACATTATAGACACTTCACCGTCTCACCGTCACTTCTACCTTACTTCACCTAAGTTTTCACGATGAGGTTTTTACATTATAGATCAGCTGATCTATACCAGTAAGACGACCATCGATAGCTTTTACAAAGTTTATTAGCAAGTGTAATAATTGTTCTCACCGTTGAGCCCTCGAATTCCACATTATGTAAAAGTAAATTGGGAAGAGACATTCAAAATGACTAATAATTTTACTGATATTAAGAAAATCATACATTTTTGTCATACGCCTACACATTGTACCTACAATAACTTAGTGAATTTGATAGATATAAAATGTTTAGTAGGTATACGCTCCAAAAATGAGAAAAGGGACCCCTTAATCTTCATTTCCCAATGGGCTTCCGAATTTCTTCGCCTTGATTGCAACATAATATTTTTTATATCGCGCCATCGTCAAAACAAATGATGGATAATTTACTTTATAGGTCAATTGGTGAAAATGGAACAAACAATTGCCTCTGTCGACGGCAGCCGTCGAAACGTCTACGGCTGCTGCCGACTGCAGTTGCCTCTCCCGTTGCTTTCAGCTAGTCAGGAAGATTGTCTGAACTAATCCATACAGGGAAAGATAAGTTGTGGACCTTTAAGTATTAAAATCCCTTCGTAGTGCGGTTTTCACCAAATAAACTGAACGCGAAGGACTTCTAAAACACGTTCAAGAGCTGTCAGTTTTACTATTCCAGAGAAATTGCAACTGGCAGCGCTTGAACTCGGTTTAGATATTGTCCTGAACGTGTTCAGTTTTGTAGGTGAAATTTGCCCTTAGTGTAATTTTTCACTACGTTGAATCCATTTTTCTTCGCGCATTTATTTTTTTCAAGTCCTTTTTCAAATGCGATCACATGCGCGTAGAGTTAAATCTACAAACACTTTTACTTAATTCTCCTATTGAATAAAATTTAATCGACATCCATGTGATTTAAATTCAGTCCAAGATTTTAAAGAAATCTTGGATGGAACTTAATAATAATTATAATCTCCCAAATTCTTAGAGATTCAATCAAATCATCTATCTAGTATAAATGACAGCTACGCGCACAGACTGCAATAAGCCTGTGGCGCGTGAGTCGCTGACGGAACGGAATGTTGCCATCATAAATATTATATTTCTGTAAACACTTAGTGTATTTATTTTATTTCTTATTTTGTTATTGTTAATTCGTTATGTGCTACACCGTTTGATGTCATGACGTCAACGCCGGCTGTCACTGAAAACCAGCGCTGGGGCTCTGTCCCGCATAGGGTCGCAGCATTATGCTGAGTGATTGCCGTTTTGCGTGAATGTGACGCATATTTTCCCGCAACTTTTTATTTTCGTATATTTTATTTGTCCTGTTAGCGTCATGTTTGCCGCAAATAAACGTATTTTCTTTCTTCTTTCTTTCTTCTTTCTATCAAACGATTCTGATTCAAATCAGTGTCAATGTGGTACTTATTATTTGTATCGAAATGATTTAATTTCGATAGCATTAATGCCGAAAAACAAAACATTAACTTAACTACATAGAAAACGATCCATTTTATTTAACTTTTATTTTGGTGGATTCGTTAAAAAAAAAAAAAATTATAACCATTTCTTTATCTCAGAATCCTTGAACATAACAAAGTAAGATTTAGTAGAAGATGTGATAAAATATTAAGTAACAAAATGTTAATAAAAGTTAATGGTGCTCAACTTAACGGGGTAGCGGAAACTTAACAGAGAATTGACACTACAATGTAACACTTTTTAGTTGTATTTTAAAGAGCAAGCTAATAAAATGTTACCCAGTTAATACGTGAAGATATTTACGACAGAGTACAAAATGTATTAAAAAGCGCCCAAGTGCGAGTTGGACTCGCTCACAAAGGGTTACCTACCACCGTAATAAGTAACATTACTTTTTTTTTTATCTATATAAATTTAAAAAAAGTACACGTTTCTTGTCGATACAACCCTTTTAACCCTTTAATTTTCAACTTTATTTTACTTTTACTATTTGTTGATAGAGCAGCCATACTGTGTCACTCTGTGAAAATTTTAAGAGTCTACCTTCTATACGGTTCAAAAGATAAAGAACTCTGACAGACGGACGGACGGACAGCGTACCCTATTGAACCTATTACCTAAAAATGAACTGAACGTAAGTTAATTATGAAATGGCATGGATCAATGGACAATGCTAAAATTACAGCCATAGCTGACTATAACCAATCAATCTGCCTAGCCTTTTCCCAACTATGTTGGGGTCGGCTTCCAGTCTAACCGGATGCAGCTGAATACCAGTATTTTAGATGGAGCGACTGCCTATCTGACCTCCACAACCCAGTAACTGGGTAATACGTCCCCTTGGTAAGACTGGTTGTCAGACTTCGGGCTTCTGACGATCCGTAACGACTGTCAAAGATCCACACATGACAGCCGGGACCAACGGCTTAACGTGCTTTCCGAGGCACGGAGGAGTCTCGGTATGTAAAGATGGTCACCCATCCACCGACCAACCCCGGCAAACGTAGCTTGACCTGATGGATCGACCCGGTGCGGCTGTTATTACTTAGCCACGAGCTCCTCATAGCTGACTATAACCATGTTAGAATTTTTTTTTTTTAGACCCCCTATAATAAATTGGTGTATTAACAGTCTTAAAAAACCAACCGTAAAAAATGTGGTGATAATCACCGCGTATCTTAAAAAGCTCACTTTTCAAAGTTGTGTTTTTAAAGCTCAATTATTGTACGAAAAACATTATACATCCAATAATAGTGAAAATATAGGCTTTTCGGCTTAGCACATTTTTCCTTATGGCAAATACATGTGATGTAGGATGGATATGAATGTGTTATTTCCTTCGGTACAATAATAAAGTGATACCCATAACCGTTGACGACTCTTTTTGATATAACCAATAGTAATAATAATATAGTTATAACTTTTTCTGTAATGTGAATGTTATTTTGATAAACATAGGTAATAATTTCGGTAGCCATTTTGTGTCTGAATATCCGAGCTTATCCTTGAAAGAAAGTAAATAAGTAATTTACAACAACACAGGTTTTTAAAATTCGTATTCCGACAAAAATGCTGTTATTTGCAAAAGTAAATGTACCTATGAGGTGGAAAATACAAAAAAAATCGTTACCTGGGATATCGGACCTTTTTATTATTATAAACATTACCTACGTGCTATGTTATTGCCCGCGGCTTCGTTCACTGTTTTAACATAAATCATAATCCTCTCGATGCGTAGCTTTCTATTAGTAAAAGAATTATTGTACCTTTTACAAACAATTATACAAAAAATGTTACCTTTTTATAATATAAGTCAAATTGAACTTCTCAGGTAGCAGCCCGGAGTCTGGATTTATGCGCGTTTGACGATAGGCTCGCTTGGCCCCTTTTACATGGGAATTAAACATAAGTAGCGACATGTGGTTGTACTAAAGACACACCTCTCGCTAACCCTTCGGGGAAAACAGGCGTGATGTTATTTTATGTGTTAAAATATTAGTTTAAATAAAATGGTAAGTCCAACTGCTGACTGCGAATCATATCATGCCATCAGAAACGATTAAAGGCGATGGTTCTCATATTTTATTTCTGGAAGCACTTCGGAAACTTACCTACCTTTTTTTTCTGTGCCATTAACAAAATCTATAGTTTTTCTACAACTGCTAATCCTCTCCTAATACAGCTGTTAATTCTCTTCATTAAATCAGAAACAAACTCAAATGTAATAGGCAAATTGGTAAACCAAACCCAGCAATTACCACGTCTTGTTGGCACAATTCAAAGCGCATTAATCAGGTTGGCACTACATCAGTATAATCTCGTCTGGAACGTTTGGTACTGCGATACTGCTGTCTATATCTGCGAACGAAGTTTAGAGAGTGTGGTGTAATGACTTTATCGTGTCTATGAGTGAACATATCGGCAGGTAAGGGATTTGGAACAAAAGAAATGAACGATAATTTGTGTTTAGTCATAAATGCTACTTTTCTAAATCTTGAACTATGAGGCATTGAGGTCAACCTCAATGCCTCCAACCTTAGTGTTCTGTTTTCATGTTATGGAATCTCCCACCTACTCACAACCTTTGTCGATTTCAAAGCATAGACTTCCAAGCATGGATCTTTCATTCTTATTTACCTACGTAATAATAGGCTTTTGTTATTTGTAGTTTACACTTTTGAAGTAAGATTGCTTTTAGCTTATACAACGCGTAACGGAATAAACGCAAGAGCTCATACACCCCAATTAGAATATTAAATTATAAGACTAAAATAATATCTGTAATTTAATTTAATTAAACCACACCTTAAATTTACTATTTTATTTAACGCTCACTACACATAGGATAGCTATGAGCGTATTACAAATTTGGTTATGCATTTAAATAGGCTTTATTCCTTTGAGATAAGGATAAAATTTCCTTAAATAAAATATCTTATTACCTTGTTATGACGCAGTGGTTCTAATTTCAGTTAAATAAAAAAAAAACATGAAAAATTTACATATATAAATAATGACGGAAATCGATTCAGAAGCCGATTCTGAGCAAACTAATTTCAGGTCTTGCGCTTATTCTGTTACACGTTGCATAATCAAAAGCTTTCCAAAATGCATTGCAATAAATAAAAATAAATAAAAAAATTACAAAGCAAAGGAATACAGTGTCATTCTAATTTAAATAACTATCTGATTTTCGATACACAGGCACGATTTGGATTAAGTTTTCAATTAAATTCAAAGTTTATTTTTCGCTAACGAAGAGAGACCTCAGAATACAAATTATGTTAAATTTTTAAATACTTTTAACTTTTACAAAAAAATACGTAAATCTTCTCTTAATTTTAAATCATGTTCATCTCCCTAATACTCCCCACAAAATAATTGTTAGGCTGAAGCTAAGAAAATTAATGACAAAAGGCCATAGTAACGTTTAATTTTCAGATAAATATCGTCCCGGCCTTACACGATGAAATATTCATGAAGACAATGTAATTTGTTACCGATATTGCTGCATGTATGTGGTTCAGGCCGTAATTTCACTCCGAACATACAACGGCGACAAGCAAATGAGATTTTTAAATAGACCAGACATGTCTGGCTTTGGTCCTATCGAGAGATTATTTTATAGAAACAAAGCCTTGGGCTTACAGGCTATTTTTTGCTTTTAATTGTTATAGTTTTTTTTTTCTCTTTAGGCAAGAGAATTAACCCAAAATTTACGTAGAGGTAACATATTGAGACACAAATAAGTAGAAACTTATGTAGAAATTGATTTAGAACAGCGTTCCTATTCACATCGTTCTGAACACACCAGGAGATTTAATTAACTTCTGGAGGGAGGTGGGCTGGTCGTGTGGCGGTATCTACATCGCCACATGCGAACTACGCATCAAAGACCTGACGTCACACAAAAATCCTGACTTCACATAAATCCTGCATCGTGCAATTAAAGTTTACCGTGCAATGGACATATATACAAAAACCCGATACCAATCGTTGAGCAGTTGCCCGCCAGACACAACACCCATCTGGTCGGACGATCCTCCCTTTTCTACGGTGGATGACTGAACTTGACACCCTGTTCCTCATAACCCTAAAGTTGTAATAACCACCGACTGCCGCCATGGCCCATGCTCAATGGTCACCTTAGGGACTAAGTGCGGAAACCAAACCTCTTAACATAGAGCATATCTATTCACAACCATTTGATACGCTTCCATGGCGAATCGAACATCAATCAATGTTATCGAAGGAGTTCTTTAAACGCTGTTCAAAAATCCTAAACCCGTAAATATTCAGTTTTAACCAAATAGACGACTACTATTCTGCCAACGGCTGTTTGCGGTCGGGGACTAGAGAAAGCAAGCTGCTGTGCAGTTTGGCAAAGGTAAGTTGTAAACAATCATTTCTGCGAAAAAAAAAAACTGTTAACCGAAAATGTGTCATTGTCGACTCCGAAGCCTGTCGAATGGTTGTGAATAGAATTTCTAATGAGCTCGACTCAAAAGACCAGATATTTGCTGTGATTTTTAATTACAACATAAACTAAACAATCTTATGTGACGAAAATTAAAATCCCCAGCAGCACAAAGTTCCATCAGTTAGGCTGTTCACTAAATCTGTTTAGCGGGGACGATTTTAAACCGAAACTTGTTTACACAAGTCAGTTTCTGCCATCCATCATTTTTGACCGAAAACCACTCAGTAACGCAATTCTGAACTGGGGAAAAATACCAATAAAACTGAAACTGGGGAAAATGCCTGCGTGCGAGCTACAGCAGCAGTTATTCAAAAGCAAGCACTGGTTTCATTCGATGTTCTATTTAAAATATATACTGTTTAAATACTCAAAGCCGAATACATAAAATTGAATGTTGAAATATTAAAGTTTTACTTATTTTTCCTTTCAGAAAAAGGAATAAAAACTAGACGTAAAGGAAAATGTTACAGATCAATCTAAACTAGCCTCATGTAAAAAGATTTTGTAGATAACTATTTCAAAAACATCCAGATAAAATTAGTGATCTTTATTTCTGGAGATTAATCATTTTATATTTCAACATGCTGTGTAGCGTGTTGTCGAAAATGATAAATAGACCGTAAAGAAGAAATCTTGTCTGTGGTTTGCAACAATAAGTACTATAAAGGTAGTAGAAAAATTATAATACCTACGATAAAAATGCCGTAAAAAAATATTATTAAAAATAAAACCAAAAAAGATTTAAAACTCATTATACCTACTACGGATAATAGATGCTAGAAGTGAATTAATCCAGTGCCTGTAACACGAATGTGTGAACATAAATCGTGTGCTTCATCAAGTAAAACTCAATCAATAGCTGCTAACATGAGGTGATATAGTACTAATTGGACACTAGGTAGGAAAACAATATTTTAATAAAGGGAATCTATTCATCCTTACATAACTCCATACCATACCAGCTAGATAGACCAACGCCGCGACGACCTGAAAAAAGTGGATGGGTTGGACTGCATGCGGAAGGCGGAGGACAGGGTGTTGTGGCGCAGCTTGGGAGAGGACTATGTCCAGCAGTGGACTGCGATAGGCTGAGTTGAATACCATTGTTTTACCAGTTCGTATAATAATATCTAATCAGTTCGTGTATGAACAGCGTTCCTTTCACTTTTGCACACTTTGGCGAATGATAAGCTCTCATTTGCCAAAGTGTTCAGAGTATTACGTGCGAAAAGGAACTTCGTTCAAATAAATACGTATTATAATCGATTTTCAATAAGGAGCGAACGTACGTTCGTCTGGACGTATTTAAAAAAAAAATACTTTCATCGATATTTTTTTGTGAATTGTGGACCGATTTTGAAAATTCTAAATGTTGACATTTTCATTTGGAATAGGAGTAGTTTTTGAGTTAGCTTCAATAATACTTTTTTTCCTACTTAGTCTATGGTGATGATAACTTGCTGTCACTGTTGTTTACGTAGTAGGTTCGAAATTAAAGATATTTTTCACTTTGTAGTGTTTTTTTTTTTTAATCGGTTTTATTTTTTGTAACAAGTTTTTTATTTCCATTTTTGCTATTAAAGATGAGGTAAACCCATGGTAAACCCACATTTCGCGGTTACTGAGTAGTTCTAGATGGAAAAACCCAGTAACATTTTGCCCGACCTGGGGCTCAGCAGTAGCGTTTGTGACCACTAGACCAACGAGACAGGCCAAACAGTCATGATTGGGCCAAAAATGTAAGCAAAACGGAATAAATTCGTAAACATAAAATGCTACTCGCGAAAATAAGACTTAGTCCATACAAAAAAATCCTTTCTCTCTTTTGTTGGATAGTTATAAGAATTGCTCTTACCATTTTGCGATCGTAAATTGCGTCTACATGGAAGTTTCCACAGTAGTACAGTCGGAAAAGGAGCGTTCCGAGAATTTTCTTAACAAGCTTGTAAAAATGTTTTACAATCTACTTTGGAGATCGACTTTCCGTATTTAAGGGGTGCCAGTATCGCCTTCACTTGATATTTTTATCAGTTACGTCTCACCTACCATAATGGCTGCTGATTTATATATTTTCCTTTTATTCTTTTAGTGTTGGTATTTCCATCAATATTGGGGAAGATTTGTTACGGTTTGTTCTAATCGGCCAGAAACCTTGGATTATTATTTTTATCCTTGTTTTTATTAAATTAAATATATTGCGAATTACATCAGATTATTCTAATTTAATTGGGGTTAGCGTAACATGTCTATTCCTCCCATACTTCTATATTACCGTGCGTTTGCACTGGCGAAACATTCAAGACAAAACATGTTGAAATCTCTAGTTCCTGTCAAAAATTGTATGGAACTTTGACAGAAAATATAGAGATTTTAACATGTTTTGTCTTGAATGTTTCGCCAGTGCAAACGCACGGTTAGTCGTCATCTCGGTATGATAAATATTAAGTATTGATCTGTTAAATATTAAGTAGGAGTGACCTCCTACTTAATATTTAACAGTCTCGATATTTTATTCTCAAAAGTACGTATTACGCAATCTGATTTTGAAAATAGCGTCCTTCCTAATACCTCTAACAATAATAAAAGATTTAACATCACCAATCGACATTTAGATTGTTCTACCGACCTTTCCGTCTCGACTTGACATTTCAGTTATACGAGTACCGGGAATAATATTTCAAGGCGACCACAAAATTTCAATCGAGTTCCTATTCCAAACCCTTAGGCCCACGAATGTCCCTGTTACCGACATTCGGGTAATGGCACGCCAAAAGTTGTCACGTGACTTTGAATCCAATTCGACTGAAGAAAATTTACTTACAAAAGTATTTGTTGAGCTGAACAAATTGATAAAAACGAATTACTTAGATTGTTTAAATGTGAATCTAGCTAAGAATTGAGAAAATGTTTTGTTGAAAAAATTTATTTACAAAATAATTATGTAAAGTTTAAATTAATAGGCGCCTATTAATTTAAGTGCGCCTTTGCTCCGTAAACAATAATTATTTTATTTCATGTTGCTTTATAACTATGTCATCTCCATTAACAGTCATGTAAATAAAATATTCGTACGTATTTATAACCTTGAGTGTTATGTAGTTGATTATGTATTCATAGACCATAACGATTTTGCAAATGTTTTAGCGTCAATTTGAATTCTAAATCGCTATCCACACACACACACTGACAGTAAAACCACTAACTGATTCCGTACAAGTAAATTGCTTCGAAAGGTCACCGTTCTCTGTAAAGCACTAACTAAACTGTTAACATACAATTTGCCGGTGACGATCAGCTTTGTTTAACGCCGAAAGTCCGACGAATCGAGATAGATTGGTCCTTTGGGCCGTAACCGTAACTCATGTCGAATTAAACTTTACCTTGTTAATATTCAATCGTAATCGTAACTTTAGCTACGATATACTCGCTTTTTGATATGTAAAGATCGATCGTACATTTTTATTGAGAAATGATTATTATTATCCTTTTATTTCATAAATCACAAGCTGATGCCTGTTTACACAGCAGTCAGTATCCTGGAATCGCTATACTTTCCTGGAATATTGATTTTACAATTTATAAGGATACCGCATTAATTAAGACGGTATGCTAACATTAGAGATATAATTAAAGTAGTAATTAATGCAGAAAACATTATAAGTTTTAATGAAGATACATTTTGGAAAAGAACCTACGCATGTATCTATCATATCAAATAACTAAATTATATTATGTATAAGTTATGTTTCTGGTCCCTCGAACACATAGTAAGTAAATGTGAAATAATTATTATTATTAGGTATACTGAACAATTTAATTGTATTAAGAATGCTCAATCTTGACATGTTAATTTTATTTTTTTATATTTTTTTTGCAACTTCGTCACTAATTTATTTTCCCTATTTTTATTTTCATCCTGTTTACACCTAGTTATATGTGCATGCTGTGGTCTCCTGTAATTGAAGGAGCACACTTGAAAGAACCATTTTTGTTATTGTGATTTATATTGTGTATGTGTATCCTTTGTTGGAGATCCTAAATAAATAAATAATATGAGGTACCTATCTTAATTCGACAAATGAATATTAAAGGCTAGCTTCCGCCCGCGGCTTCGTTCACGTGGTATGTCGATAAAAAGTAGCCTATTTCCTTTCTCAGGCTTTAGACTATCTGTGTACCAAATTTCATTTAAATCGGTTCAGTAGTTTTGGCGTGAAAGCGCAACAGACAGACAGAGTTACTTTCGCATTTATGATATTAGTAAGGATTACAATTGAAGTAGGTACCTACTTTTGAAATTCGATATATAATGTTTTGTTTGTTTTCCATACAATAGCTTGTTTTATCGGTTAACAATACATTGCATTATTTTACCAGGTAAATAGCCAACTACGCTGGTAAAGCCATTAGTCTCAAACCATAAAACCGCCACGATTTAAATGGTCTATTAAAACTTTACGCTACTGCCATTTGCCGGTATTATTCCATCAGAATATTTATACTAGTACCTACTTATCAGTCTGCACAGTCCCCGCTAAGCCTCAACCCTGAAACATACCTACCTGCTTCCGTTTATAAAGACCAACTTAAAATTTCATTAGGACCCAGATTCTACCAAAGTCAATTTTCAATTTTCTTTTCATTTCTACTAACGGCTGACCTGGTCAATGCCACCTATATAATAGACAAGCCATCGTAGATACGCTGCCATCCCATAGACACTTGCGGAAAAGTCCGAAAGGGATACCGGGACCTTGGCAACAGGCAACTGAAGGAACACGAATGGGTTTTAGTCAGTAAAAGTCTGACACACCCTACCGTTCCGCCCAGAGCGGGAGAAGTCATTTGATGATTTCCAAACCTCAAAAAAAAAAAACCCACTGATACTGAAATCACTCAAGTGTCCGGAATTACACCCATAGTCACATTACAAACCAGTACCGCAGAATAAAGTAGTTCTATAGAGCACAGCAATTCTGCTTGGCGGTGACAATATTTAGGTATGGAGGTAGTATCACCCCGGGCGTGTTAAGGCTCTTACATACTGGTGCGATTCGCCGCGCGACGCAAATTTTAACAAAACAATTTCTGAGAAAACTTCACGGCGAACAATGCGGCGGCGGGCGTCGCGTCGCGCGACGAATCTCCCCAGTATGTAGGAGCCTTTACTTTCCAAAGAGCATAACTAGTTATAGTTGTCGTCACGTAGAAAGAACGCTGAGCGACAGTGCAGGGGTTGTGTCTGCACACGGGTACAGTCACGTCCTACAGTACTATACTCCATTTGAAATAAGATTAGAAATTTAAACAAACCTTTTTACAGTCCGTTCAGCCGATTTTGACTTCTATACCGTAGGCATAAGGATGGCATTAAAAGCAAAAAACGTTACACAATACCAACTGTCTACTGCAGCTGCCATTAGTCATACCACCAACGCAATAGAATTCAAAATCGGTTGAACGGACTATAAAAAAGGCTTATTTAAATGTCTAATCTTATTCCAAATGGAGTATTTATAGGGATATTGTTTTACAATATACTAGCTGATGGCCGCGGCTTCGCCCGTGTGGATGTTGGTTATTATACACTAAAACCGTCCTCGAGAACCACTCTATCCATTGGTGAAAACAGCATAAATAACGGTGTAGTCGTTTTTGAGTTTATCACGAACAAACAGACAGACGCGGCGGAGGACTTAGTTTTATAACATGTAGTGAAGTGTACTTTTTTTTAAATTGTAGAATCATATTAGGTACTTTACTAGCTACTTAGTACTTTCGAATAGGCTGGAATCGATAAATCGGTCAGTGCGCAGGTAAACGGCCTGCGTTCTTTTTACGTGATGGGGCCTATAATATGATAATGTTATTTTCTAAGTTCATCTTGACCAACGCTGCCAGAAAACACCGTTAGAAAAAAGGAGGGTTATTATTTTGACCGGTATGTATGTATGCATGCATGTATGTATGTATGTTCATCTGTTCCCTCATATCTTCTAAACAACTCATCACAATTGCACAAATGAGGTATCGTTGGAAGCGTCTTGACCGTCCGCTGGTTATAGGGTATGTGACTCACATGGAACTGGCGCTCTCTAGATGTCATAAAGTCAGGAACTAAAAAAGGTGGAACAAATTAAAAATCCGGAGTCACACGTAATCTGTTCGATTTATGTCCTAACACGTGTGACTCCGATTTTTAATTTGTCTGTCTGTAATGTCTTGATATACCTTTTTAGTTGATTTGACGTCTTGACTTTTTTGTCGTTGTTGGGTTTTAGTTTTATAACTTGTATATTTATAAGTTCATCTTGACCGACGCGGCGACGCTGTCGGAAAACATCGTTAGAAAAACTGCTTAACACCGCTCAAAAAAAATGAACTACCTCGATAAGCTTTCACGTCTGTCGTTTCAGCTTTAAGCGCTTAAAGCTGCGTAATAATTCGTTCCCTCGGTCCACTTTTACGACTTTTACGCGAAGAAAATCTAGATTCTACTACTAGATATCTTGTAGGTGCCGTGTTTTTCTTTTTTTTTCAGTTTAGTAAGGGTCTTGGTGGGATAAGGGGGATAATGTTGTGAGTGCAGATTTTTATTTAGTCTATATGGTACATGTTGTAGTGTTCCGTAGATAACTAAAATTGTTGTTTATGTACCTAAGAACTTTATTTGACAAAGGGTAATTTGTCAAAGCTTTGTCAAAAAGTTTACGTTCGCCACAATCATTGTTCATGTCGACTCACACTTTTACATAATGAGTGTCTGACAGCTAACTTTATTTTGCACTTCTATACACTTGGGACACTTGGGAAATAAATCCTGAGCTTTTCAACACGATATGGGAGAAAGCGATTTCAAACCGACATCCCAATTGCATACCACACTTTTCTATTATAATCCGAAGAATTTTGAAGAATTAAGCTCCTAATCCATTGCTTGATATATTTAAAATGATCGTCTGCACGACAACGTTAATAACGCAATGAATGTTGTTCAATGGTCAAAATTAAAGGCATTATAATTGAAAGTGGGGTACAAAATTACCCCGCGGTTAAAAGTGAATAATTTTCTTAGCATTCTAATTCAACTAACTAGAATATGGGCATGGCCATTGTCTTTGCTCGTTTCGGAATTATCACCCTTAGGCTCTTTCCTCATTCCAAGGTTGCGAGAAAGTCCGAAAGGGATACCGGGACCTTGGCAACAGGCAACTGAAGGAACACGGGTGGGTTTTAGTCAGTAAAAGTCTGACATGCCCTTCCGCTCCGCCCAGAGCGGGTTCATTCCTACGACGATTTACAATCCTCAAAAAAAAAAGGCTCTTTTCTCCCTGGTCGGTAAGGTATCGTTTCGGTATGATATCGTAACAATACCGCACTGCTTTCATTTCTTCATTGTTTGGCGCGGTATCTTTTCGGTATAATGGCTTATCGGCTTAGTTTTATACGCTCAGTTTTGACGTCTTATCTAATATGGGACACGGCCCTAAGGGAAATCATGAGAGCTTCAATATTTGAAACTATATAGGAAATGATTTAGTATTACCTCCTACGATCAAATTATCGAAAATCATGTTACAGGGTACGTAATACTAAACTAAGTTTTTTTTTTTGTTCGTACTCAGTAATAATTGGACTTAACTCTGCCAAAATGAGCCAACGCGCAATCTCTCGTTACTTCAGTTAATCGCTTTAACAAATCAAATAGTATATCAAATGTGGTATATTACTAACCATCAAATTAGTTCAATATGCATCCAATACTTATGCTTAGAATACGTCAGTGGAAAGCCAAAATGGTACTTTTTGGAAATGAACTTTAAAGCTAAAACTTTAAAGTTCATTTCCCAATAGTACAATTTTGGCGCTTTAACATTTTCGCCTTTCCACTGACGAATAGATCTTAAAATAATAATCAGCGTTAACAAACTATCCATAGCTGAGCTCAATTATTACACTCCTCCTATTATTTTGTCAATGATCGTTGTCGAATCACACAATACTCGTAAAATATACATACTACAACTGCAAAAAAAAAAAACCTATTAATTACATATACATTACTCTTTCTATTTGTAGTCAAAAACCTCTACCTACTTGCAACACGACTAAATAAACAATGAAATCGTACCTGCCTTTTACTAACATTATGTACACACGGGTACACATCAAGCTATACATTTCCAGTATAAGCTGACCTCGCATTGTACGGAAATGTTTTATAATGCCAGATCAGCATATATTGGAAATGTATAGCTTGATGTGTAGCCGTGTGTACATATTAATCTATCAGATTGATTAACAAACATCCGAATGCCAGCAGACTACAATTGGCACTGACTGATCGAATCCGATAAATATCACCGGACGAACCAATTGCTAGTTTCGACACAATTCCTCGTAATATAATAGTAAAATAAATAGAGTACATAATAATACCTAATAATATGTTCCTTCATAAAGGCTCTAACATACTGGGGCGATTCGTCGCGCGACGCGACGCCGCCGGTATGTAAGAGCCTTAATATCAGCTCATTATTATCTGGAAATAGGATCTCTTTTAGTTTTTAATTGCTATAATTACAAAGGCTACGGTTTCATTCTGACTGCTAGATATCTCAAAAGAAAATATTCTGCGAAGAAAAAACAAACAAAGGCTCAATGTCGAATAATACAACAACAACTTGTATATTTTCATGGAATAGACCAGAATACATAAAACGCAGAATATAGATAGCCGATACTTCCAAGAAACCACTATTCGTGTCCCAGCATTCAATTCAGTTGATGCACATGCAAACATCTAACATTTGGCCACTTTGACCAATGTTTACAACCAACTCACATTTGATGTTCACCAACCTTGGCCCAAATGATTTGACGTTCAATTTGTTCTGAAGAATAAACTCGGTTTTACTACCATTGATTCAAATAAATAATTCTTCCTTAGCGAGCGAAATTATGATGCAACAGTAATTCATTTGCTCCGTTTTCTTTGGTACCAATGAATGGTATTGGAGTGTGTATCTTACCTACCTTTGTTCAACTGTTTTCGAAGATTGTAATCGGGAAAGAGGACAAAATTGAGGAAGGTAGATATCGGTGATTATGTGAGCACGTAATGTGATTGAATTCGGATTTCTTTGGAGACCACGATTGCTTTACCAACTTGAGGAAAACCATCAGCTTTAACCAATTTGATAAGTCCTTGCATAACTGAACCCTGTTTGCAAACGGTCGATGTGGTCCTATTAACTAATTAAATTGAGAGAAGCCTATACACATCGATTTCCTCTCGTTTAGAAATGCAACGGATTATTAGAAAGCCTTAGTTACTAAATGTTATGTTATTTTAGTTGGCTGGTTAAAAGTAGGAATGCTTTTTGATTATCGTGCCAAAACAATATTGTAAAATTAGGCTCAATAAACAAACAGCATAATATAATTAATGTGTCAGCACGTAAAATCGAAAGCTAATCTGTTTACAAATTTAAACATGATAATCAAAAGCGCTAACATAAACCTACCCATATATGGTTACAAGGTACCATAATTTTTTTAATTTTTATAGCCGTTATATATTGTGTCCCACTGCTAGGCAGGGACTTGAAACGTTACTCAAAATAGGGGTACGATAACGTTACGTAATAGCATTATGTATAATTTCAGTAACCATTTACGACTACACTATTTTCTTAGTAATATAACGAAAATCCATGGGAACGAAATCTTCAACTATTAATTTAGTTACGATCCGGGTGGAATAGTGAAATGATCGTTACTGGAACTATATTTAACGCTATTTTAACGTTATTTTGTAACGTTTCAAGTCCCTGCTGCTGGGCAAAGGCCTCCCTTTTTTCCTTCCAAATTTCTCTGTTTTGTGCGATTTCTGGCCATGTTGGCCCCGCTAACATGATCAGATCAATCTAAACTCAAAAAATTCAACAAAAAAAACACAACTACAGGCCCTGTTGCCCATTTCAAAGCATATTAGGTCCCTACGGAGGCAAGAAATTCCACGGACAATTCTTTTAAATCAGAATATTTGTCACTCCACCTTTGCCGCAATCTACCTCGATGGTACAAATTAATTACACTAATCAAATCCAAAATGGGCACATAAAAAGATACCTGAACTGAATACAACAAACACGATCAAAACCTCATAAAAAAATAATTACCCGAATCCAAACATCCATTTTATCGCGTCCCAACGGACTTTATGTCCAAACATTATATTCTAGGGTAAAATAATGTTAATCAATAATAATAATATGAATAATACCCGAAAACATTTCAGTATTTCAGGACTAACATTACAGTAACGGTCACCCAGGGAACGAGATACAAGTTTCAGTTACGATAAGATAACGTAATATACGCTGTAAATATAAAATTTATGATCCCATTAATACAGGTCGGATGAAGTAAAATCTACTTTATGACTTTTTTCTGGTGGAGACTGTAGTCCAATTCCTTTGACAGCAATTGTAGCGAGATACCTGTATTCGGGATAAGAAAATGGGACTATTGGATCTAGATTATAATTCTTATTACACACATAACATCTGTTGGGGAGGTTTGCAGAGCGAAACCACAGAAAATATTGTAATGCATATATTATTAGGAAGGTATTTTTTTTTTTTTTGAGTTTGGGAAATCATCCAGTGACGTCTCCCGCTCTGGGCGGAGCGGAAGGGCGTGTCAGACTTTTACTGACTAAAACCCACCCGTGTTCCTTCAGTTGCCTGTTGCCAAAGTCCCGGTATCCCTTTCGGACTTTCCCGCAACCCTGGCAGGCATCGGTCCTTTCCCTCAAATTGTGCTGACATCTCTTTGAGGCGCGCGTGGAACACGACGCGCCATCGACCCGGGCCTGGTCCTTAGGAAGGTATAAAAGTAAGAGTGTAGAAATGATGCACTGTACAAAACTATATGACTAGAGGTGATATATCTTCAACAATATCACGCCCGTAAGTCCCGAAGGGTTAGGCAGAGGGTGTACGCTTACTACACCCACATTTCGCCAGTTATGTTTAAGTCCCATGTAAAAGGGGGCGAGCCTATTGCGATCAACCGGGCACAAATCTAGACTCTGGGCCTGAGAATTTTCTGATGGAAAAACTCACCAACACTTTGCCCGACCTGAGAATGCATGGCCTCATACTCAACAGTAGCCATTATAATAAGGAGGCATTCTTAGTATGCCTGATAATACAACCATTGGTTACTAACACTCTTTTGAAAGAAGTGTGATCTTATCCTTTAACAATACTGCATTCCCTAAAGAGACCAGCAGAGGTGAATCTTAAATATCTTGCCTTTATTTTCCTTAAAAATACTTTGCCATAAGAACCATGCTTGCTTGGCAATCAGATATACAATCTTAATATGTTGTTAAAATCACAAAGGAAGATACGAAAGCAAAGCGATTAAGCTGTTTTACTGGGTTAAACAGAGCATTTTTTCCCTATACCAATATTTTATGGCACTTCCCGAAAAAGCACATTGTTCGCCTTTGTCGTCCTCTAAACAAAAACAACCGTAAATATAGAGCCATATGCTTACACCCTTTTACCTGAACACGTATAAAACATTATAAACACGCTTCTTGTATGAAATATGAACGTAAATGGAAGTTGCAGTTTCACTCACCTCAAAGACATCGGGTGACTCGTCTTTTTAACCATTTTGTACAGTCGTAGTCGCCTACAGAAGTTATGTCATGAAGTAAATTGCGAACGTGTTCCAAGAAATTCGCGACTTGTCTAGAAATTGTGGACGCTGGTTTAAAAAATAACCTGCAACTCTTGCTACAGCGTTTACTGAAAGATTTTAGCAATACCTAGTAGTCTTTGTACCGTTGAAAAGAACAAAAATATTTTTTCAATACACAAGTGCGCCCGTTGCTAGTGCCAAGCTCCTGACCTCTTTAAAGGACAGCAGATCAGGGTGAAAGCACTTGGTTGATGTAAAAACTAGCGTGAATATAAAGTACACAACAATATACTAACAACTCTCAAATGTTGCATCCGCCTGGTAGCGCTGCCGGTACTCAAACTTATCTCCAAGAGTGACGTAACAGGGATGTTTTAGAAAACGCGTTGTCTAACGTTTTTCGCGAAAATATCCGCTACACAATGTACGAGTGAAATATTCTGAAATACAGGAAGCGTTGTCTCAACTTACGACAATGTCTTTTTACTACGGTGTCCATGGCTTTGTGAATTTTGAGTAGGTAAATCTGTTTGTGTTTGCAGAATGCTCCATTTTTTCAGAGAGAACCAAGAGGTTCTCTCTGAAATGTTGTGGTTATGTAGGTACACTCTTGTGTACCTACATAATTATGAAGAATGAAAAGAGCGTACATAATTATGTTAAATGAATAGCTGCAGTGTAAGTACAGTACCCGAACGTTAACATGGCTCATCAAGTACTTTTATCTCAAGAAGCGACGCGCGCTTTACTTGTGGTTACAAAGTGTAAGTGTCAAATACGCTGTGAATGTGTGTGGAAGCGCAAGAGCTCTCGGTACCGTCTGAGACAATGGCGAAGTCGGTGTGTGCTAACGCTACTCGCCTTCCCGCACACATTCGTAGGATGTTGTATACTTCGTTACCTCAAGTAAAGCGCGTGTCGCTACGTGAAATAAAAATACTATATCAGAAAAAGAGTGTCTTCTCTGTCAATCATATTGTGTGACAGTTTTTTTTCTTGATGTGTCATATATATTAACGCCCAAAACTTAAACATATAACACCACGCCTGTAATCCTCGAAGGGTTGGGCAATGGTGTAGGTAAAACTCGTATTAAAATTTCGCCAGGTACATTCTGTTTATGTTACATGGACAGCTGTAAAATAGCCTGCATCGGGGCAATATCATGTGAATATTACCATTAAGGTCATTTTGACATGAACAAAAAAAAGTACAAAAATTATTAAAGCAGCCTCTTGTTTGTTAAAACACGAGGCCTTGGGGTTTCAAGAATGTAGGTCTATAAATAAATACATCTGATGTTAGCAATGTTCGGCTAGATAATTAATTAGAAACGTGTCTTTAAGATGACACGGGAGTTATAATGTTTTATTAAATAATACAAGGAAAATGTTTGAAGTCATGTAAAACTACCTTATTAATTTACTTTTTGCGGAAAAAAAATACATCAACAACAACAGATACATCGGTAACAGTCTCGAAACTCTTTATCCTAATTTACATCGTATGCAGGGACATACTACATCTGAATCACGTGTCCAGAAGCGTAACTATGACTATGAATAAATGAGTCTTCCTTGAGTCCCAGATAAATAAATGGTTAGTTTACATGACTATGAGTTATCCAAACAGGGGCATGTGCAAGTACGTGCAACTCTTTGTTCATAATAGCTTGCTTGAGAATGATAAAATAGTTTAGGAATAGTCTTTTCTCAAACAGCTTGGAAATTGGAGCATTATTTTGACAATCTTCTTCAAGATAAATCGAAATTGCTGTACTGGTCAAGTACAAGTGACTATGCGGCCGACAATGATACTATGAAAATCCACATCTGTCGTGTTTAACGGCCAAATAAATAACTATGAATACTCATAACTGTCGCGTAAAAATGGAACGAACTTTTTACTTCAACACATGGCAACCAAGGAGGTAACTTATCAAAGATTTTATTTAAATTTCGATTTGGTTTGCAAATAGAGCCGTTTAAAGTAAAAACACAAATGATTGATGATATTGGCGATTGAAAAGTTTTATCGTTGTTCGTCATTGTTTTTTTTTTAATTTACTCAGTTTGAATTTCCTTGCATTATTTGAGAAAGTACTATACAAGCCTTGACCGCAATCAGGCATCTAATTGCTGGCCGCGACAGTAATGTAATATCATATGGGATAGCTTGTGCCGGCCGTGGTGGCTAGTCAGCAAGGTATAAAGTGGGGCTGACCGTTCAGGGTATGACGTGCGTTCCTAATTATCGTACAAAAATTTATGTCAACAACCTCTTAATATTTTTTCTGGTCGTTAGTTGATAAAAACATAAATGTTGCTAACTGAATAGTGTTCATCCCATGATTATTTATTATTGAGGGACTGAGAAGGGAAAGGGGACTCGGAAATGGGCCAGTACAATTATAAAATTTGCCTATTTTTTTTTATTTATGTAAATAAAATTATAAGCTAAAAAAAAGAGATCTTAATATTTACATTTCTGCATAGATAATTTACATTTAAAGTAGCCGTAAGGAGCCCCACCTCTCACCCTATCCTTTTACTGCCAAAGTTATACGTATGATTAATTTATATAGCTGCACATCACCTACCTTACCTTTACGGATCAAAGTCGACGTCAGATGTCAGAAGTAAGCTCGATTTTCTTTTTGAAGTCGAATTTTCGCACGGCATGGTAAAATTCTAGCGTGAGCCACGTCCTATAACCGGACATCCGCGCGGATAACAAGACTACGCAGTTTGTATTTGCGGGAGCTGTAGTTATTTCGTTTAAATGTATGTATAGATCAAAAGACTTGAACGAATTTAAGCCTAATAATAATTATCATAATCGATACAATGACATCATCAATTAATCTTCTTTGATTGATGACGTACTTACATATATGACAATATGACGAAACTTTGATATGAAATGTTCCAAACTCAATTAATATGTTCGGTTCTTTTGCTCTTATGTCATCGTTTTTGGTCTTTGCACTAAGTATATCGTTCGCTTTTTATGTTTTTAATGATGATGTTTCATGTTTTACATAAATTACTTACGGACGTTTTGCCTAACTGCCATTTACAAAACTAAGAAGAAATTATTTGACAGCTCCTTTACATTTAATTATGTAATAGTCAAAAATAAAATACATACCACCATTTTCAAATACCTACAAAAAAAGTTGAATGAGGGAAGGTATAAGAGGCGAATATATATTTTTTTTCTCCTCTGTTTGCAAGATTAAATGTGGCGTGTAATGTAACGACTTCGCCATGGGGGCTAGCATTTTCTTTAAGGGCAACATTTATAAACACAATATTTTATAGATTATTTGGTATACTTACAGAGGCATTTTACCAAATTGCTTTGGTATTTTCCGAGGTTGTTTAAGGTTGGTCTATTGTTTACATTAGTGTTTCGGCTTCCTGAAATACGTATGTTTCATAGTTACCAGATCGAGCCAATTTTAGTTGGATTTGCAGGTTTGTATAAATAATCACATGTGAACTATGCATCACACTGACGTCACGCAAAATCCTGCATCGCGCAAGTAGTGTTTACCGCGCGACTGGCATATATATAATGTTCCGATAAAAATCTTCGGACAGTAGCCCGCCAGACACGACACCCGTCTGGTCGGAGGATCTTCCCTTTTCTATGAGTATGGTTTTTTATATATTAAGTATGAGTGATTTTACACCCTATTCCTCATACCTCTATAAAATCTAGAAGATAGGTGTAGTACCACCCCTAAAGAATTTTCAGAAGAAACTTACGGAATATATCAATAGTATACAACTCCATAAATAAACATGTTTTGCACGAAGTTATTACTCATATAGTAAAATAAAAGAAAGTGTTTAGGAGAATTAACTTAATGCTCAGATGATCAGTTTGGTTACTACTCCAGACGGCAATATTAATCTTAAGCCTAGATGACAAAATGTGTAGTCAACTGTGTAACTGTTGAAGAAAAAAAATATTTTTAAAGCACAGAAAATATCTGGCTGTCAACACAGTTGACTTCCTTCCTTCTAGATGTCAAAACGGTGCTAAGGCGCAAGTCAACTTGGCACCGAATCGCAGTGAGCAAAAATACGGCAGAATTCTTTTGAATGGTCAACACATATATATTGAGGGGGCCGGGACATAACAAAAGAAACTGATGTGTTTGTAAGGAAATGCATTCACAATACGTTTGCCGTAAGGGGGGAAAATATTCCTTAAGCAGTTTATTACTCAGCTAGAGATCAATTTATTACATACGAGTCAGAGAGGGTGAGTATTATGTGTCATAGATCAGAAAATATTGTTGAATACTTCAGTTTTTTTTTAAGGAAGTGTTGATAAAATTTGACCCTACAATTATAAGCACTATAAACTAAACTTCTTTTACCATGTTGCCTTTGGAAGAAAAAGATTTAACTGCATGGAAAAGTTGTATTTAAACTTGTAATACCGAATATTAAAACAAAATTATTCAAAAACTGCCGTGTCGGAACAAAGGACCAAAAATAAGTCAAAATTAAAATTAGATTATTCCAAACCCGTAACATTAAAAAGGTCCCGTAGTTCGCCAATTAAAACTCCTTGCACATAACAAAGTAATGATCGGTTTATATTCAGGTCAGTCCGTAAATATTAAGGCGGAGGGATCAAAAACCGGCAATGTTTGTGTTATCTGTTCGTAACTTGTCTCAACAACATAGAGAAGTAAACATTGTATAGAACAATAATTCTTTCGATTTACTTTTCCTAAACAAAGGTTAAGTAAACAAGAAATATTTTCTTTATTCACAAATGGCCTTCAGAGCTGTGTTCAATTGTTGAAATAACAACTTTTTTCGGTTTGTGAGGAAAATGTGTCAATTAATCTGCCTACCCTTTTCCCAACTATGTTGGGGTCGGCTTCCAGTCTAATCGGATGTAGTAATGGCAATTAATGCGATTTTGCATTAATATAAGCGATAAATTAATATAAGCGATAAATTCACTTAGCACTTCACAGAATTTCGCAACTACATTTCGTGTGCTAAATGCTAAATATGCATTCACATGCTAACAATGAATGCGAATGCTAATTAAACCATCACTAATCGGATGCAGCGGAATACCAGTATTTTACATGGAGCGACTGCCTATCTGACCTCAACAACCCAGTAACTGGGTAATACGATACCCCTTGGTAAGACTGGTTGTCTGACTTTCGGGCTGCTGACTACCCGTAACGACTGTCAAAGGTCTACGAATGGCAACCGGGTCCAACGACTTAACGTGCTTTCCGAGGCACGGAGCAGTTTCGGTATGTAAAGATGCTCACCCATCCTCGGACCAACCCCGGCAAGCATAGCTTAACCTGATGGATCGACCCGTGCGGCAGTTATCACTTAGCTACGAGCTCCTACTGTTGGGAAAATGTGTGGAAACGTAAATTGTGGCGTAAAAGTCGGAAATGAAAACGCGTTAGATAAATTAATGTTTAATTCCATAACCCTAGTCAAGGCATCCAATAAAACGTCAAAATTAAATGGGCAAAATAGCTTGTGGGCAGATGTAGATACTAGATTCCCGAATTAATAATGGGGAAAAAAAATGCGTACATAGGAAAACGGAAAGTTTCGTATAATTTAGTTCGGGGAATATTGGTATTCAAAACTTTACGATACGTGTTGAATTACGCATACGAAATTAGAAACAATATCTAATGCTGCCATGAATAAGAATAATTATGCCATAATTACATTATAAGTTTCGAGATACTTTAGCATTTAAGTATCATAATTATGCAAAGCTTAGACCAAAGATCTTTTCATAAACATGGTTTTACTTCAAACTCTTGTTCAGACAATGTTTCTTAAATCCAAACAAAATTGTAGCTTTCGGTTCCAAGGTCTTATATTATTAAAGATTTGCATAATCAAAATACCAAAAAAACAAATGTAGCAGAAAACGGTTCTATTTATTTTGGCACTAGGAAAAATCCTTGGACTTCAGTTTTCATATAACAACAATGTGGGAAGGCGAAACCTTCCTACTAAACTACCTAGAGAATATTGGTATCAACCACAATTACAAATTCGGTTATTTGATATCCTCTTCGTCTAAGATTCGGTTACTGAACCGTTTTCGTTTGTCTAACTACATTCCCAGAATAATTGGGAAGAGACTGTAACAATGATATTGTGTATAATGTTGTATTGCATGAATCAAATAATTAACAGACATCAATGGCTCGTGGCTACGTAATAACAGCCTCACGGGTCGATCCATCTGGTTAAGCTACGCTTGCCGGGGTTAGTCCGTAGATGGGTGATCATCTTTACATATTGAGACTCCTCCGTGCCTCGGAAAGCACGTTAAGCCGTTGGTCCCGGCTGTCATTCAAGGATCTTTGACAGTCGTTACGGGTCGTCAGAAGCCCGAAAGTCTGACAAAACCAGTTTTACCAAGGGGTATCGTATTACCCAGTTAATGGGTTGTGGAGGTCAGATACGCAGTCGCTCCATGTAAAATACTGGTATTCAGCTGCATCCGGTTAGACTGGAAGCCGATCCCAACATAGTTGGGAAAAGGCTAGGCAGATTGAATTGAAACCACAAGGCAACTACACAGTTGCCTTGCAGTTGGGTAGTTATTAGCTGTGTTGACTATGTAGTCAACTGTACATACTACCAGTACATAGAAATTAGTAACAGTCATTACCTGTAGGCTGTAGACTAGCTAAACTTGACAATGTGTTCATAATCTTAGCTACAATGATCAAAAATGATTGTCTCATTTTTCTGCACCTGTATATTAGCAATGAAATCGGACATTTGGAACTCAGCAGCTATTGCTTTTCGGTTATTTTTATTCGAATTTAAAAAAAAGAGGAGATTTTTAAATCATTTTTTTTGGATTTAATATTTGTTACCTGAGAACTCCGTCTTCTATAAACTGGGTTTGTCTGTTTATGATGTTATTATTATCTTCCTGTCACTGTTATTTACATTACAAGCAGTGGTACGAATACATACAAATTTATGCCGCGACCACAACAAAAAGGTAAAAATTAAAACGTTTTTACGAAAACAAAAAACCGACTTCCAAAAAACAAACTAAAAAGTGAAAAATAACTTTAATTTCAGAAGTCGGTGGCGCAAAACGAAAATACAAAACCCAAGTCATCGACTGAAATTAAAGTTATTTTTCACTTTGTAGTGTTTTTTTTGGAAGTCAGTTTTTTGGTAGGACTAAAGTATAATTCGTGATACATTTGCACAAACAAGTGGTTTTTCTAAAATAAAAAATAATGTTTTTAAATAAGGCTTGGAATCAGCACTATATGAACGTCAGAATGTCATAAGACCTTCACTACTTACTGAGGACTACTGAAAATGCACGATGCAGACAAAACTTTTCCATTCCAAAATCAAATAAAATGTGCAAAAATATTATCAGTCGCACTATGTTCACTGATAATATCAATGTACATAGAGACGGCGACTCCACTAAATAAAGATATGAATAAAACTACGTCATTATGTGTCTTGAATATTTCACACCGGTTCTTCGGAATAGTTTCGCCAGACGATACAAGTTCAAAGTTCGTTGTCCGCATTGTCATGCTGAATGCTGAATCTTTGTAGCTACTTCTAGTATTTCATGAAATCCTGGTACTGTTTTATTAAAAGGATTGAATATTTAGGCCGCTCTTTGATGTTGCTGTAACGTAATTACGAAATGGATATGTCATAGATTACATTACGTTGATTAGAGTTGCTCATTACGGGAAAGCAGATTATTTACGCAATGTTTTTGACTTTTATCCGTATTTTGTAAGCCGTAGTATCCGTGTTTTGGGAGTGTAATCTGACTCGCTATTTCAATTTTGAAAAGCTTTTCGTTCAATAATATTTAATTTACGGACTGCTTCTTTGGTTTAGAGG
The DNA here is from genome assembly GCA_949152455.1 of Lithophane leautieri. Lineage (NCBI taxonomy): Eukaryota > Metazoa > Arthropoda > Insecta > Lepidoptera > Noctuidae > Lithophane > Lithophane leautieri. Next base: position 12,461,943 of record OX424470.1, read on the forward strand.
TTGTATGGGTGACTACTGAATATGGAGTCCTGGATTCGTTCTCCAGGCCAGTCAAATGGTTATCTGGTATTTGCATTAAAAAGTAGTTTGAAAGAACACTGTGTAACTGAGAACACAAAATACATCCAATCAAACGATAAATCACGTAAAAAGGCCCTAAGTAGACATTGTTCGAGACACAGGCTCGCCCAACGTGTACTGGGGGCTTTACAGAAAAAATGTTATGTTGCATAATTGGAAGCAAATACTTACTTATTTAATTATTCCATTCATTATATTATTTACTCATTTTATTTAGTGCTTATTCTTTTTATTTTAAAAGATTTCCTGCTTTAATTAAACTTAATAAAATCTGAAACAAACTTCACTATGTAAACTAAATTAGCACTATTCTTAAACAAGTTTGCAAAGCGGTCTTAGACTAAGGAACGTAAATTATATTTTACGACTGTGGACACACGCTTGGCTGTAATTTAATCTTTAATGTTTTGGGACTACTTGGGATTACGATCTAGGTTTGAAATATTCACTTTGTTATTAATTTATAACACATTCAATTACTTACATGCCTTGTTCCATAAATTACTTGTAGTATTTGAGTAAGTGTCATTGGGTTTTTCCGTCTGAAATTTCTCAGTAGCAGCCCGGAGTCCTGAAGATTTGTGCCTGGTTGATGGCAATAGGCTCGCCCCTATTACATAGGACTTCAACATAACTGGCGAAATGTGGATGTACTATAGAAACGCCTCTACCTCACCCTTCAGGGTATTCAGGCGAGATGTTATGTTTATGTTAGAGTAAGTTTTAGAACAGGTTGTAAAATATTTCGTTTGGAAAAGTGCTACCAACATAATGTATCTAAGCATTTTTGCCGTCACACTGTAAGCGGAGAAAATACTGGTCCTCGGTTTATTTGTGCTTGAGAAGAGAACGAAATGTACCGGCAATAAGATACTGTTCAACTTTCTGTCGAGGTAATATGCATAACCATAACTTACATCAGAAGAGCCTCAAGAGAACTCCAAAATAGAAAAAAAAACATGTTAGAACCCTTAAAATCAATGTTATTGATAAAAAAACAGAGTAATGCGTGAATAAATTAATGCTGCAAGTAGTAAATATTAATCAAGATAATTAATGAATCATGTTTTAGTCAAGAACCAAATCTAATAAAAATAAAATATTTCAAAACACGTTCGTTCTCTGAAAGTCAGTGCGTTCACTCAACACCAGCAAATATTTTATTTAAGTTAGGTACTTATTCAATGGAAGACACTAAAAGGTCATCATAATACTACGTGACGTTGCGAGACTTATGATGTTACTCTAGTAATATGATTCACCTGCTTTAACCTTGTACAAGACAAGCAGGGAGTTATTAAACTTACACAGCAAACTATTTACTCGAATAAATAAAATTATAGCTCATACAGACTGGCGCGATATCGCGGGCGTGAAAGTCAGCGCAACCCTTGTCGCAATCACGATATCGCGCCAGTCTGGACGGGCCTTTATTCCTCAATTTTCATAATTGCACCTACCACTGTTTGTCTCTGCATCACCTAAAGGTTGACTGGTAGAAAATGCTTATGGCTTTAAATCCACATCTGAACCTTTGTGAGCTTAGATTTAAATAAACAAACATTGTAATGGTTTCAAGATTTGGTTATTTTACTTATTTATTTTTAGCCTATGTTGTCTGGCTGCCGTTTGTAGAGCTTTGACAGTTGTTACAGGTCATCAGAAGCCCGAAAGTCTGACAACCAGTCTTAACAAAGGGTATCGTGTTACCCAATAACTGGGTTGTGGAGGACAGATAGGCAGTCGCTCCATGTAAAATACTAGTATTCAGCTGCATCCGGTTAGACTGGAAGCCGACCCCAACATAGTTGGGAAAAGGCTCGGCAGATGATGATTTTTATTTTTGTTTTCCCACTTCTGGGCAAAGGCCTCCCTTTCTCCTTTCCACTCCTCTCTGTCTTGAACTAGTGTGGACTAATCCTGTCTGTAGGCGACAAGGTCATCTTGCCATTTGGTTAATTAAGACATATAATTATAAACTTATATACCGCAATTTGATATCTAAATTTTATGAATTTACCATATTTAATAATCAGTCTTTTTTATAATAATAATAAAGAATAATTTACATCCTAATTCGCTATTATTTAAACAGCGAATTAGGATGTAAATTATTCTTTTGTATCAGAGAGTATCGACTCGTTAATAAAACTCCAGACAGCATCTTGCATCTTCCTTATTTCAGATCTTATAAATATTTAGCGCTGCTGGCACGCGATGCATCCTATCACAATATTTTGTGAGTATCTAGTCACTTTGTACAAAGTTATTCTAGGATAACTTTTCATCAGTTTTATACGGTAACCAGAAAGTAGGTAAGCACTCTAATGTATAGTTATATTCTTTACGTTGATCATTTTATTCCTCGATACGCTTTTTTACCGAAAAAAAAAACGCTTTTATAGAGGAAACTCTATTATGAGTTAAAAAAAGCGTATTTTTTTTTAATTTGTCCTCTATTATAATGTAGATATGAACCGATGACCGTCAGGGTAGATGTGCTCTAGGGTGTAAACCGCGACAAGTAAAAAAAAAAAAAAAATTCAAATAAATAAAACGTTTATATTTTATTTTTTACAGTACAAAAACGCTTAATCTTTTTTAGAAAGATTATGTGCGTTATCAAAAAATAATACGTTACTCACAAGGGACTTTGGCTGATAGTGGACCCACACGTAGGCTCCACCCCTATTCTAGACTTTTCCATAGTAAAATATGCTTTTAATAAATGTTTTTAATTTACCGAGCTTTTTTATTTTCTAATTTTTTAGCAATGTTCTTTGGTAACTGATTCAAAATGTTTGGAAGAGCATACGTCCAGGCCCTTTTACCAATCCAATGTCAGCAATCGTAAGGTAGGACGCCTTCAGGCTGGAGCGACGATCTTCGCAGGGTGGCTGGTAGCAGCTGGGTGAGAGTTGCCGAGAATTGAGCTGAATGGCGTGCAATTGGAGAGGCCTATGTCCTGCTGTGGACTGCTGTATTCTGATGAGGATGAAGTAACAAGATGTATGTGTAGTAGAATGCACCAAAATTTAATAATAAAAAGATTTCTACTTAAAATCTATACTAATATTATACAGAGAAAAGATTTGTATTTTTTGTTTGTAGTTGATTACCTCAAAAATTAAAGGATCGATTTTAAAAATTTATCAGTAGAATGCTATGTTATCACTGAGTAAAATAGGCTATAATCTATAAAGATATGAATCGGACAAAGCCGCTGGCAGAAGCTAGTTAATGTATAAACAAGCCAGTTACAAACTTAACCCTACAACCAACCAACGAACATAACGAACTCATTCATTTGAATCAGTAGCCGTTGGCCCGTTGCAGACAGTCAATATTAATTTTCCTTAGATCATTACTATTATTCTTTCACTTACCAGAGTAAACAGAAGCGTAACCCGCTATCACCATAACATTTATGCGTTTATCGCTCAGTCACGTAGAGAAATAATGTCCCAGGTTTAAGCACCAAAGCAACCGCTACACTTATTGTGTAAGAAACAACGTGATACAGTGGAAAGTCCTCCTTAGGGCCAAAACGACATAATACGACGTCGCATCGTGACACGTTGCGACAGACGTTGATATAAACATGTTTGTATAACAATTTCTTATTAATAACTAGTCTTTACAACTTGATTTAGATGTAAACTGTATATGAAAATAGTAGGTTTAGTTATCAATAAAAAATATTTATCTGAACATGTCTGTAACAATGTCTGTCGTAATGTGTCACGATGCGACGTCGTATCTTACGTGTTTTTGACCCTCAATTCTTGCAATATCTGTGACAATTGTTTAATATTCCTTACTTTAGCGATTTATTTCTTGATGATAAAATGTAATTATGATAAAAGATAGCCATTGTGTCGTCATGCAATGCCTGATTTACAAGCGCAGCCATGCATAAAACAGTTTTATGTTTTAAATTATACAATGTATGAAAGCTTTTGTATAATCAATCTCAACACTCTATTCCGAACCAAAATGTTGCTTACAGAAGAACGGATTAATCCCAAGTTAACGCGGTTCGATGAATTAATTAACTTTGAACACTTCACGAACCTTTCAAGAGTCTTCAAGAATTTTTTTAGGTAAATACCTAATATAAATATTTTGAAAAGCCCATATTTATAAAAGCACTAGCTTTTTCAGGCGGCTTTGCTCGCACGCAGTTCGGAAATTATCCAGCGGAAACGTACCTACTACCGTAACGCGCACGCCAATAAAGCTAGTCGCCATGATTTTTTCCGAAATCTTCAACAATCATCGTCATATTTTAGCCATTTTTCACCAAACCGTAATGAATTTATACATTTGAACCTTCCTCATTAATCACTTCGTCCATTGGTGAAAATCGTAAGAAAAACCGTTCGGTAGTTTTTAAGTTTATCGCGTTCAGATTCAGATAGACAGACGCGGCGGGGGGACTTTGTTTTATTTAAGTTGTGATAATGATAATGATTTCACCAGTCTGTCAGGAAAAGTATTTGTGAATGACACTATCCCTAAAAACCATTTACACGATGCAAGTTGCTTGCCTGTTGCAACAAACGACTTATGTAAAATCAGTGAAATTAAATTATTAATCAAATTGACTACCAACTAGATCCGGACGTATATTCAATTCTTCGACAGTTTTATAAAATGTCTATAAAACACTTCAAATCGACGTAGTGTTAATTTGTAGAACAAAAAAGTTCCCTGAATTTACATCGTCTAAACACGGTTTAGACGGTGCAACTATTATTGTCGGTTCAAGTTTTGGTATGCCGCAGGCAATTAAATCACACCGTGTAAATCAGGCTTTAGTACATAATTATTTTATTCACAATGGAAATCTAGAATGATAAATGATCGTGTCACAAAATTTTACGTTCCTCGAAACAACTACTTTCAGTGCCTATTCGAACAATAGAACTATTAAATTTAATATTTTCAACTTCTTGTTAATGAGTCTTCTGGGGCCCATGGTTTTAATTATTACAGATGAGAATCTTTTGGTCTTGGTCCAAAACATGTCTAGGATTTTAGCGTGTTTTTCCGCAGCAGGAAAAATAATTTACATTAAAATTTAATTTAAGGTGAGCTCGTCTTTCCTGGAACGCATTTTACATCAAAAACTTGTGAATGATTGCGTTCAATTTCAAGAAAGGTACATAATCTGATGTGCTTACACTTATGTCTTTTGATTTTCCAAAAGCAAAGGGTAAAATCTATATAAATTAAATGCTGTTCTTTGGTAAGTTCATCCCATGAGAACGGCCGAACCGATTTGGCTATTTTTTTATTTTAAAATGTTCAAAACAGTCCGAATTAATTTTTTATGGAAAAGATGCCCAGAAAATTTAAATATTCGAGAATAACTGGAAATGTTTTTTTTACTATGGTATTTTTGTTTGAACCATGTTGAAATTTTGGCAGGACAACGGCTGAAATAAAATAATGTTTTTACCACTTTCTAAACGGCTTTTGTAAATTTATGAATACTCCGTATCGGCTTTTACTCGGTTCGAGCGTGGCATTTATCAAAGTCATAGAATCTGAAAATTCGTTTGTCTGTGAAAACTTTTAAACTGAAGTCTTTTACCAACTGTTGAATTACTCGTTACTCTCCTTTTGACATACCTTCTGGTGGCACAGATACCTAATTCCAAAAACTGGTTTTTCAGTTTTAAAACCAGTTTGTGAGAATATGTCCTTTTGACTTGGCTCTAGCATTCGCTCAGAATAAAATAAAACAAAGGAAATTATGTTTTTATTGAAGAGTTAAAATTAGAATTTATAGCTTTCAGTTATTAAATCTTAATTTTCATTGAACGCACATGGCGTTCAATGGAAATTAAGATTTAATAACTCGAGGCATGAGCTTTATGTTGGTCTTGATAAAATTATTAGTGGTCGAAATAATTATTAGCCTAATTTTTCCAAGAGTAATTATCGAATTTGAAGACCTAAGTTTAATTTCAAGTAAAAACAAGTTCAATTGGTTTACTGTTAGGTTTTAATTAACTGGGCTTTGAAATTGTGACAATAAATGGAAATGAACACCACGACGTAACGGTATGCAATATTTAGAACTGAAGCCAAGTGCTTAAAATCTGGATTTAAGGGTTTAAAAACCTATATTGTGATATGGGTTTTTAAATCTACTGAAATAGCACTGTCTGGCTACATTTAGCAATATCATTGTGCTTATAGTTTATAACAAAACAGGCAAGTTTTCATTCAGTAAAACGACTTTTATAACTTTTCCATAAGTTTCTTTGCTTTCTTTGTTGACTTAGAGATAGTAAAATTATTTTAAAGTGGCGTATTGTTATTCATCAGTCAAATTTATATTTTACTACCGACCTGCTCCTGCGGTTTTACGACTTGACAAAACATCGAGATTTCTTAGCTATTATGTAACTTTAATAGTAACGTATTATACACATAAACCTTCCGGAATAAATTTGCTAAACGATGGTGAAAACCTCATTAAAATCTGTTGCGTGGTTAAGAAAAACAACGAGGACATACAGACAAACACGAAAAGCGACTTTAATTTATAATATGTATAGATGCAGAGTCTTAAAGGAGATATCTATACCAATTTATAATAAATGTGAAGAGAGATAAATATCACACTTTGATTGTTTGTTTTTTTGTTTGAGTGCACTAATCTCTGGAACGATCCCGTTGGATTTGAACAATTCTTTTGATATCCCAACTCTTGGGAAAGGTATAGAATAAATAATAACACGCTACAACACTAAAGTGCCGAGCAAAAATAGAAAAATACGAGGACGAAGTCGCAAAAGCTAGTTAAATATGTATATATTTGCATGCAATACATGACTCCTAACTATCTTCCAAGTAAACTAATTTAAATATTTGAACGGATTGAAAGCTTTCAATTTTATTCTTTTCAATTTTCTTTTGAGACGCGTTAAAATATTTGAAGATATTTTTTTTTGAAATATGTAGTAACGTCGTGATACTTATACGCATATAAAAAGGTAAAGAGCATTTTCATCTGTTTTATTTTTATATTTTATGTAGTCTACAAGATTCAAATTAAATAAAAGTAGAATTAAGTATCATAAATAAACATTGGATGCTGTTAAAGTAGATTACGTATTTATGTCCTCAACAAAGGAATAAAAATGACTTTATTTTATTATCTTTTTTATATAACTGTAATTTATTTACTTAATGAAACAAACGAAACGAGGTGTGACTATTTTATTTAATGGGTCTATAAAATATTATTTACTCTATTATTTTGGTACTCAAATGAAAAATTATGAGTCTGAAGAATAATCAGCTGCTTTGAGTTCGTGTCATACGACAGTCACCTTTGATATTCACTATAACTTTGCTCACGGCTTGCTTCGGTCGTCGATATTTTTTAGCTGCTTGTTTTTTTTAATGCAATCTGTCCTGGGACATTCAGCAATAGGTAGATTATGGTTTATCCGTTTTATTCATGAGTTGCATACTATACTTTATACCATAACTACGAGAAAAAGAACTTGCAACTTCGAGTATGTTGTTATGTTAATGTTATGCCTTGTTTTTATAGTACACTACGGTGTATATATATAGAATACATACATACAGTAATGTCGATGACTTCTTTATCTTCGACAACTCATTAAAATAAGTTAGGAAAACAGACTCTGAAAATGTGCCAGAAGCTTGATTTCCATTTTTCCATTTGCAAAACTCATCGTAGGCTTCGATGTAAATAGCCGTGATTTGTTGGGTAGCAAGTTTTCTAATATATCGGCCGCCCTCTCTTTCATAAAATCAGGTGTTAACACAGCTTCTTCATCACTTGAATGCATTTTCAATCGATTTATTGTTAAGTAACACTAAATTTTATGGTCGTACAACTTACAGTATTTAAAATAGCGCCAATTTACTAATGTCAGCAAAGAACACAAAACAGTTTTTATTCTAATTCTAAACTTCTTGTCGAAAATATCGACCAATCAAATCTCGAGGAGTTATTGCACAAGGAGATCTAAACGTCAAGTATTCTTTGCACAAAGAGTTTGCATCTAGTATTTTATCGCAAGGAGGTTGTATAGCATTAAGATGGAGGTCGAATTTATTGGTGTGCTCTAAATTCAAACACCAAAATAGTGATTAAAAGTGCTTTTTATTCACGTTTTTCAGTGAATAAATAAGCTTTTGGAATGGTATAAAGATAATTGTCAAACATACTCGTAGCTTGTTAACAAGCCAGACTTTGTTTCTATGCTTTTACGTTTCTAAACAATACCTAGTCTATACGATATTAAAGCTAGAGCATATTAGACCAAATGAACAGAGCGCGACAAAAGGCTAATTATAATAGAACTGGGAAACTCGCCAAATAGCTATTCTTTTCCACAGACTTTTTCTTTTAGGCGTTTATAGCGACACTTGAACTGACTACTCCAATCTAAAAGCGAGTTCAATTCAAGCAAATAGGTATTTTTTGGACGTGTGAAAAGCAAAAAGGATTTTCTAATTTAATGTTCATTTTGTCTAAATGAAAAAAGTCATTGCGTACAATTTAAAAATAGTTTATCGAGATTAAAAATATAATTAAAATAAATAATTATTGTTATTTGGATTCTACAACCAGTCTTTTTTATTTATTTTTCTGTGTTACCACTTATATTTGAGACATTATTTTATTCCAATTTAACCATTTACAGGCAATTTTGAACTGTCAAGGACTCGATAAGAGAATGCTATTGGTAAATTATAATTGGTGAATGTGTTAGTCCAAGGCTAATAATCACCTTTAAGTACTTAAGATAATAATAGTTGCTAACCCTTTATTAATAAATAAATTATTCTAAGTGTTATCAATAAGTGTATCAATGAGAAAATTAGTTGCAAAAAATAGGACACTGTTTTATCATTACTCAAATTACTAAGCTTGAGTACCAACATTACATATAGTGGAAAGAAATCTTTTGCACTACCCGTTCACGGGCTATGTGGTGTAAAGTTAATTTTTAATTTGGAAGCCATTCTATGGTTGGATGAGGGCTTTTAAAAACGTTCGTCACAGTTTCCTACTTTGCTTTGGCGCGATTTTTTTGCTACTGGCCGACAAGCTAAGCCGTTTAGTTTACCCGTAATTTAACTAGTATCCAAGAGCTACGTTTAAAAAAATTGGGCTAACGAATCCTGAATTCAATTTGACAGTGCAATTTGATTCTTTCAGTCATACCATAAATAAATCAATTGATCGTATTCGTAGCAATGAAAATGATTTATATAAAAAAATATTACGTATTTTATCAATACAAAGAAAATATTTCGATGTAGGCAAGCAGATGGCCTGAGTTTTTTTTTGGTACACGTATGACAACGTATTGTTTTTACTAGTCTAGCGGCGTTCGTCTACAACATTACGCTCGATCGAGGATAAGCAGGGTAGGTCATCGCCTGCGAGCTCTGAACACGTTTAGAAACTGTCACGCGTTCTGTATAGTTGTGTGTTGTACCTACAGTGTGTGAATTGCTAGTGTGATTACCTAATTTGATAGTAAATTATAATTTGATCTGAACTGAAAATGGTTTTTCTTTTGCGCAATAACCTACCACAGTACGCCCACATTAGTTAAAATATAGCTGATAATTACGAAAGAGACACTTACCCTCCCCGTGATATATATTCTCATTTATTTCTGATCACACATAAAAATACACCTTTTAGCTCATTTTATTTTGGCCTTAACAAAAACAGGGTAACACATAAAATAGTCTGTAATATTTCCATGCGAAACTGAAATCTGTATATAGTTACTTCGTAGGGATACCTTATCTTATCCAAATTCAATTTTGATATCTTTTATGTACAATGAAGATAGAAAAGAAAAATTCGGAGTTTTTCTTTAAGTAAGTATTGCTTACCTATCTTTTTAGTAATAATTAAAGCATTGTCTAGCGTTTCGGCGAGATAATTATTAAGGACGCTTATGTACTTAATTAGGAAAATGTTAGCCTACGTTTTTTTCTTTAATTTATACGTACTGATAAATTTAATTTTGGATTATTATTTTTAATTTGATTTGTGTATTTCGCATGTAGGAATATCAGAGGGGCAATTCCCGTAATATTTAAGAACGTTCGAACGAACGAAGGGTTTCTTCTATGGAGTTATACTGTTTTTTTTTTCTGTAAACCCGCAATGTTTGGAGAGGTTTCTCCAAAGCTGGCGTTTTAGCTGAAGGCCAATTCTCGTAGTTAAAAAACGTTCAGATTCAAGTCCTAAAAGTCTGTCAAACTTGACAATAATGTTGGTAAATTGATTGTATTTTTGACAGATTGCGAATGAGATGCCAATGCGAAAGTTAGGGGAATTGCCCCCTGGTCATTTTGTTGTACGTAATGTGCGTTTGCAGAATAAACCATTTTTCTTTGTTTTTCTTTTCTTTCATTAAAGTTGGTAGTCATCTGGCAATTTCTTCAACGTTTGTTCACATAATTAGAACCGTACCTCACAAGTGTTCAAATATGTGACTGTGTCTGGCGCCGGCTTAATAATATGTATGGCCTAGGTTTATAATAGGTACCTATTTAAAGTCAAATATCCTTGCCTCAAAAGTGTTCATTAAAATTATCAAATAGGTGTTCAAATATTGTTGCTGGGTCTGGCACTGGCTTTACCCAAAGGCCCTTGTTGCTCTTTAAATTTAGAAACACTTCATTTACATTTCGCTGAACGCTCTACGAATTTAATCCACAGCCCCATCACTTAATCAAAATTCAGTTTCACCTGTCTCTGCCAGTCTAGGATATGCCTAAATTCATTCCAATCCCATAATTCCATTTTCGTCACCGACTTCCAGCCAACAACATTCCGATATTTGGAACTCGATCCCGTAATTTAATTTGGAACACGGCACGGCGTTGCTCTTTGTGATTCGAACTTCGCAAACGTGGGTTCCTTTGTGTGGTTTGGTTTCTCAGAATTATTCTATGGTTGGTAAACCATCACAAATAGTGCATGTGTGGATGGAATATGGTTTGAAATAACTATTTAAAAATTGAATTACGTCGTCTCATAGTTTTTTGTACCATACGTATAGCAGTCAGAGTAGGTACCTATAGGTACTTCTTCTATTCAGTTTGCATGCATACATAAATGACAACTTGCACAAAAGACTAAACCTTAAGTCCTTTCAATGCATTAAAATTTATTTTGTCAAAAGTTAAATAATCTTTAGAACATACTACACCCCTTTGCAAAAAAACGGGCGATTTTGTTTTTTTTAAATTATTGGTAATCATTTAGTTGTAAACAGGCTTTAATAGCCAAACTATGTTACTGGCACTTAATAAAGAGTCTGGGTATGAAAAAAAGTTAATTCCAAATTCGAAACTTTTGTTTAAAACAATAATAATCCCTTTTTCAGTTTGTGACATTTACTAACTTTTTGCAGGTTTGCGGTTAAAAGGTTATCCTGGCAACTAAAACTAACTTCTCGTTATTTTTAGTAGAATAATTTATGTTTGTCGCATAATCCAGCCTTATTGTGACTTAATACAGATATCTTTGTGTCGATTGTAATGGCAGAAAAAGCAATAAGAGCTAATAAAATTGTAGCGCTGCTGGAAGAGGGGTGTAGGTAAAAAACTATATACTTATTGATAATAAGAAATTACTAGTAATTTATGCTAATGACATAGTAAAAATATTAATATTATCCATAGAATAGCCCATGACTGTTAAGGTGCCCGTTTTCTTTACAAAGGGGTGTATAAAAAAAGATGCCTCACCACCGTGTATATAAAATCTTCATGAACACTTGAATTTGTAAATTTTGTATTTATGAAAAAAGAAAACTCTGAACCACTAGACCAAATTAATGTGAACACTCTAGTTTTAATGTGAGCAATGAGCATCATGTAACATTAACGTGGGAGCGTTTTCTAAGTACAAACCTTGCTTTTAGTAGACTTAGTATTATGTGGTTCTATCCATTTTCATATTTTAATTAAGTACTTACATTAGCCTTAATGAAACTTTTCAGGGTAATGTTTTAACTGAACACCAACTGAATTATGCATAATTTAAACTATCGATTTGCTAAGCGTGGGTGCGATGACGACATGTCAAAACATTGAGATTTTTGTGCTGTATCTAAAAAAAAAAATTGTACTATACACATAAATCTTTCGGTATATATATTATGGTCCAAATAGTCATAATTCGTATCCATTGTGGAGATTACAAGATCTAAGTGGTCACAAAACGAATTTGTTTTATACTATGTAGGTATATAGGTTGGTATTAGGCCACCGTTTCGTCACCAATATTGCTACTTTCAATAGGTATTTTTATGTCTAGTTTTGATGAACTGTTACGAACCTCATCAGTAAACTCAGTTCTCAGAAATGGAAAGCACTACAAATGATAAATACATAATTAACCAAAAATCAATGTTTGTTTTTCACGACATGGCGGGGGCACTGCCGTGCCCCCAGATAGCACACAAATGTTCTTAAAAAAGTTCAACTTAAGTTTTAGAACCTACCCACAGAATTTCGAACAGTAAAATATATCACGTTAACATATATGACAAATCCTTTTCAGAACAAAAAAAAAAACATTTATCAAAGGATTGATTGCGTCCTCACAGTTCCCTCGAGGTCTGTTCATATTTGTACGCCGTGAAAATTGGAACTAAAATAACAATAGAATGTGTGGAACTGCTCTTTTCACAAGTCGAGTATTTTTGTTCAAATAAGATTTGGAAAAGGTGAGCTTGGTTTTGTTATTATATTTTAGGTGCTAGAAGACATTTTTATTGCATTGACTGGAACGTAGACCTACGTATTTGATATTAATTTCAACTTGATAACTCCACGCGTTCCTGACAAAAAGAGTCGTGACAGACTGTCAGACAGACAAACAGACGGACAACGAAGTGAAACTTTATAGGTTCAATTTTTTCCATGAGGTACGGAACTCTAAAAACAGTTTCATAATTATTATTTTCCCGCAGACGATTTTTTTAAATAAAATACCTTGTTTTATGGAACCAATTTCAAGTTACAGTTAAAACCTACTTTGGAAAAAAAAATAGATAGGCAGTTCGTATTTGTACATAACAGTGACTGGAGGAACTGATGATAGATGAGAGGTACACTCTGCTTTTTTATTTCATTTAAGTACCTAAGTAAGTTATTATTTCATTAGGAGGAGGAGGAGCTCGTGGCTAAGTAATAACAGCCGCACGCGTCGATCTATTAGGTTAAGCTACACTTGCCGAGACTGGTCCGTGGATAGGTGAACATCTTTACATACCGAGACTCCTCCGTGCCTCGGAAAGCACGTTAAACCGTTGGGCCCAGCTGTCATTCGTGGATCTTTGACAGTCGTTACAGGTCGTCAGAAGCCCGAAAGTCTGACAACCAATCTTATCGTATTACCCAGTTAGTGGGTTGTAGAGGTCAGATGGGAAATCGGTTCATGTAAAATACTGGTATTCAGCTGCATCCGCTTAGACTGGACGTCGACCCCAACATAGTCGGGAAAAGGCTAGGCAGATTGACTGTAAGTTATTACTTATTTCATTCGCAAAAAAATCTAGTCAATCTATTGATAATAAACATTCCATCTCCAATTTTCAATAACGACGGATCCTTCGGTACTTTCCACTCCTACATTTCGAGGAAATGATTTCTAAAACGTTTTATAAGTCACCATAGACACGTTTATACGAAGAAATCTTCACACAATGGAAGGGAATCAGTTATGAATTCACCTGTCAACGTGAATGGAATACTCAGGAAGGTCCCTTTGTCGCCAAGAAACGGATTTATTATATTTAGATGTTGCAGCCAAAATGGCGTTTGAATAATAACGTAACACTTTTTTAACCTTTTGTTGAACGGGATTTGAAGATGTGTGATTGCTTTGCGGAAATGGAGTGGAGAGATTTCTGTATTATTGTTATTGAATAAAAAAAAAGGGTGCGCGCGTGAAAAGTTACAACTGTAGCCGAGTATAAGCGATTCAGTGCCGAGTATACGCGATTCAGTGCCGAGTATATGCGATTCAGTGCCGAGTATACGCGATTCAGTGCCGAGTATACGCGATTCAGTGCCGACTATACGCGATTCAGCGTCATTGACCGACTGGAGCCGAAAAGGTTTCACTTCAAAACAACCAGTGGTCCACTTTAGCCCTGGATCGAAAGAGCTGGAAGTCATGGGGCTTTTGCCCAACAGTGGGATGATGCAGGTTAATAGTAACATTATGCAATTGTGGTTTCAGAGAAGACTTTTCAGTTTTCGCCAAATTAAACGGGAGTCAATTCAAATCACTTTTAGTAGTCCCTGTTTACGAAGAAAAAACTAGCTCTTTTTGAATAGTTTTGTGATAAAAAAGAATTTTATCCAAAATTAGTTCCTAGAATTTGTATATTATGTAAATAAAGCAAGCCAAAGTAAAAAAACAAGAACTTGAATTCTTCAAACCTTTAGTAAATAAGCTAAATTTGAAATATGATCTCACTAGTCATAGAAATAAAAAGTAATTTTAAAGATATTAATTTTTTACCTCAATGTCATGATCTTAATAGCAACAATTGGTTTTTGAATAATTATTATTTTATTACCTATAAAGTATTTTTTGCATATCGAAATGTATAAGTAAGCAAAATATGTGGAACTTCTTATATTTAAGACCTTTTATGTACCATATTTTATGCAAAAGAAAAATATTCTATTCTATTCTACAGAGTTATTTTATAATATTTTCTGTAAAAACCATTTTTATTTATTATCTGTTTATCTAAATTCTTAGGTGCTTTCGTCATTCGTTAAAAGCTCTTTTACGATATGATAGCTCGAAGGAGTCCTCTTAAATTTTTCTTTAATCCTAAACAAATTAGAGCACTTAGGTAAACACGTTTGAGCACTATTGCCAGCTCAATGACTGAGGTAAAAGGCAAAAGTCCTGTAAAAGTGACTGTAGGTACTAGAAAATGTAAAACGCGTAATTACGTCGTTTTCATAGTCGGCTTATAAAGTCCAAATAAGCCGCCTTCAAAGACACTTAGCTTATGAGACAGCAAACTTTAAGTATTAAGCTACCGATAGATGGTTCAAGTTTTCATAGAAAAATTGTTATGAGAGTACAAAGGAGGAAAATTAAGTCATTAATTTCTAATTTTTCTTGCTTTCTAAATCAGCTAACTCACATTAATTAATTAATTCTATTTATTTACGTAAACATTTATATACACACATATAAAAATAAACAAGAAAGAAAGGACAGAAAAATACGTACAAAAGTCATGGTTATTTCTAAAGAAATCTCTTGTAGCATACCTGCGATAGATATATTAATATGTAAGAATATTGTGATAAAATGCGACGAAATTTGATTTTTATTAAAAAGGTAATATATAGGAAGTAACTAGGAATTTACTTCAAAAGAATAGCTACCTTACCGATCGTATCCATCGGCCGTCTGATATCGGTATAAATAACAGAGCAAGGCACACTTAGACGAAACAAAGAATTAAATGGCATAAGTCACAGGACACTTTAGTCCCCCAAAAAGGACAAATGGCTTCTCTTCCACTACGTCCATATAGCACACAATTAAGTGGAACGTTTTCTACAAAATTGGGTAACTAATGGCACTTAATATCGTAACACAAAGTTATTTGTTTAGGAAAACCTCTTTCAAGTTTTTTATCTGAGTTCACTATTGAGATGTTACCGCTTTATTAAATACGTACTATCAAAAATAAAATTTGGGTATCAATTCGACTAGGAAATTGATCAGTAGCTAAGAGCTAGTTTTACCAATGAAACTAAGCACGATCAGCACATTTAAAGCACGTTCAAAAGCTGTCAGTGTCAATAATTCTTTTGTTCTTGAAAGCGGGTAAAGGTTCATGCTCACACGGTCAGCTACGTCAACGTCAAGTCGCCGATCTGTCACGTCAATTTTAGGCATGTTTGTGAACACATAGTCAGTGAGTGAGTCATAGTAACGCCTTGGTTACAAATTTTCTGTCACAATGCCACGTTTTGTTCGTAGCAATACAAGTTTTGACTTGCCGGTGACGCGACATCGAATAAGACGCGCCGGTAGTGACGTGTCTGATGTGTGTAGCTAACGTCCTACAACTTCTACGTAACTATATTTTTTGACGTGGTTGATGGCATGAACCCAATGAGCTGGTTGCCTTCAGTTTCATTGGCGAAAGCCGTAGCTGACCGACAATTCCTCTAAAAATGCATTTATGTAAACAATCAAAATTAACCCAGTACACAAAGAATACTTTCTCAATTAAAATTAAAAATCTCACAGCACTACGCGAAGAATAAAAACCGTTTCTTCCCTACAAAAACTCTCAGTCCAATCTAATCTAGAGAACATTTCGCACAGTTATGCTGAAAACGGTGCATGAATTACCGAGTTTAAAAATTGTGCAGGCTCTTTTAGTAACGAGGTCTGGTGCAATTTCCTGCATTATGACCCTTGTTGACTGCTCAACAGAACTGGTTTTGTTTTAGTTCGCAATTGAAAATGCTAGAAGAATTGTTAAGAGTTACTTACATTTGGAATTGAACTCATAAGTTGTTCGTTTAATATTTGAAGGGTTAAAGTTTTGTTCAAAAGTAATTGAATCGGGTTTGTTGCTGGCTGAGAATGACTTCGTGGTTTTATATTGCACACAAGGCTCTCAAATCTCATAAAATGTTTCAAAAGTAAAATATTTCTGAGACTACCGGGATTTATCCAGGTTTGCTATCTGGGTGCAAAATTTCATCAAAATCCGGTCAGCCGTTTTTGCGCCAACCCGGATCATACAGACAAACGAACAAAAATTCTACTAACTATATTTTCGACATCAGACTCGTTCCCAAACCTCGTAGCAATAATTACTTATTTTCAAAAATATTCAATGTACAGTTTCGATTACGTAACTATTTTATTATACTGAGAGATGTTTAAATGTATAAATATTATAATTATATATTATTGAACAAAAAAAAGGGTCGTCCTCTTAACGTAAATGACAATGCAGGCTTTTAAATCAAAATATCTAAAGCAATCCAATCAAGGGTTTTGTAATGATTGTCTTATTCTATTTCTTTTCGAATTCGGTTTCAAACTTTTATGAATAAAATTAACGAAAACTTGAATATTATGAAATTAATTAATTTTATGTAACTTATTTTAACTTGGCAACCTTGTTGACCCAGTTACAATCTTATTATGAAATGCGTTGCGGCAACGAACTTAATACTTGGCGTGATGAATATTTTTGAACTTTCTGATGAATCAAATATTCTCGAAAGCTCATTTTAATGTAGTCAGGGAAATTAGTGTTAAGTAGAATATTGACAAACTACGTTTCTTTCAGTTCAGACAACTCTTAAATAATGACAAATTGAAATAAAATAAATATTGAATTGCTGATCTAAAACTTATTGACCTAATGAAGTTCGATTTTTAAAATAAATGTCTCTCTAAAAACTTTTACTGGCTAAAAGATGGTCGCTGTAACTTAGCTAGGGAGGGCACTCCGACTAAATGGGCTAGGTTAAGTTAGAACTGTGGCCTACCACGTGTGAGCTGAGATAGTCACATTAACTAAGCTAGGGCAAGGCCACCAAATGGGTTAGGTTAGGAAAAAATTGGAACCAACTTCGCGCGAGCCGAGCGAGCGAATAAGTGAGCGGTGCCGGGAGGCTGGCGAGAGCTACATCCAAGTTGGTCGCAATTAATTGGCTATTTAATATTTTAGGATTACAATATCTAAATTATTTGAGGCTCAGAAAAAGAGGGACATTTATTATATTAGAGTGTACATTGATATTTGGGGTACGATTAAATACATGCTTTGAAATAATTTTGATACAGGCTAATCTTAAATAAAATTCAAGTTTCTTTTCAATCCGTTTCTCTGACACAACAAATGAATAAGCAAACTTGTTGCTACTGTCTTACAACCGAACCACGATATCCGAGTCTTCGTAATAGCTATACTAACTTCGTTAATAGATAGATTAGTCGTTCCATCTACATCTCGCATTTCCATACGTCACGTGACGCCATGACACCCGTTGCGATCCGCCATTAGAAGTGATTTGATTGATGTTTCGGCCCTGAATCCATAATGGCATATTGATTCATAGAACCTTGAAGAATTTATTGGAGTTCAAAGGTGTATTAAATTACATAGGCTTGATATTGATTTTATTTTCAGAAAAGTTTCGTGATTCCGTGTAATCGAATAGTATTCATGCTTTGAAACCTAATCGGTTAAGTTTGCGGAGTTTCCTGTTTAAATCGGCTTGATTTTGTTGCTAGACTATCATTTTATCTTTGATAGGAATAATAATACCAGGGTCAAAATAGTTTTACACAGCGTAGGTCACACGGTTTTAACTTGAGTCAAAACAATTTTAGAAACTTACTTTACTATCGTTTGTTTCATACAGCGATAGTCTGTGTAAAACAGTTTTAACACAGCCTTATTATTAAGGTCATTTAATGTTCATTTAACTCGTTCGAAAACATCCAAAAATCGCTACCATTAAACAAATAGCCAATGACAGGGGACGAATAAAATTTAAACTGCCGAATAGCGACTCACGTATCGAATAATTCGATTACGTATCTCGAATGCATTCGATTGTTTTCTCCCGTATTCGAATAGCCAGAATCGGATACCGTTGCGAACGAGTATGGATTATATGAATGATATTAAAATTAAGAATGGTTGATTGAAAGCGTACAGAACAAACGAAATCGGAATTTTCGTAAAGTCTATTGACTAGCTAGTGAATGCATAGTACACATAGGATAATCAGCCTATAATGTTCCCACTGCTGGGATACAGGCTTCCTCTCTTCGAGAGGGATTGCGGTGTAATCTAGAGGCTAGGCTAACTTCGAAAACATGCGACAAAATTTAAGGGGGTGCTCTACCCATCAATATGTACAACTTTTACTATGTGACCAACAAAGAATTCGCAAAAAAAATGCATAATGCATTATACAAAATGGTCCAATCGGGTATCTTTTCGGGTATACCTTTATACTACAAGGTCGATTTTTTTTCTCTTCTTGATCGTCCGCTGGTTATAGGCTATGTGGCGTCACATTAAGTTAAAAATGGCGCCCTCTAGAAGACATAAAGTCAGGAACTTAAAAAAAAAATTGTCTAATCGTATCATGTTGGGTATCAAATGAAAGGGTTTAATGAGCATATTCCAAAAATATATATGTTATAACCCCAAAAGAATTAAAAAAAAATTAAGTAATAAAATCTATAACCCAACTACGACTAAAAAGGTATAAACAAGACACCACAGACAGACAAATAAAAAATCCGGAGTCACACGTAATCTGTTCGATTTATGCCCTAACACGTGTGACTCCGGATTTTTTATTTGTCAGTCTGTGGTGTCTTGTTTATACCTTTTTAGTCGTAGTTGGGTTATAGTTTTTATTACTTAATTTTTTTTTGGTTCTAGTACATGCAGGTTTTCTCACGATATTTTTCACACCTTCACCGTTTTGAGAGCAGTGGTGATGATAGTACATTACTGTCGCGGCCTGCAATAAGGGAATTGATGGACGATCGTGAAAATGAGGGCCGAGGCGAAGCCGAGGCACTCATGCGTGAGTCCATCAATTCCTGTTTGCGGCCAAGGCTTGTATAGTACTTTTCTCAAACAACGCGCGGAAATTCAAACTGAGTAAATTAAATGGAAATTCCAGAATCAATGACGAATAACTATCATTTTTCATGCGCCAATAGGTTAATTTGTTTCTTCTTTGTTCTATTTGCAAACCAATTCGAAATTTAAATAAAATCTTTGATAAGTTACCTCCTTGGTTGCCGTGTGTTGAAGTAAAAAGTTCGTTCCAATTTAAAATAACACGACAGATATGAGTTTTCATAGTAATTTATTTGGCCGCTAAACACGCCAGATATGGATTTTCATAGTAACTTTGCTGGCCGCACCGTCACTTGTTTTTGACCAGTACAGCAATTTTGATTTATCTCGAAGAAGGTTGTCAAAATAATGCTCGAATTTCCAAGCATGTTTGAGAAAAATTATTTACACGAAGTAAAGCGCCTGTTTAGGTTCAAACCCACGACCTACAACTCGTAAGTCAGGGTCGTTATTACCACTGGGCCACCACTGCTCTCCATTAGACAAGGACTCATACATAAACTCACGGCTTTTCCCCATGGGATAGTGAACTACTTACTTATTATTTTGTTGGCCTAAAACAAAACCCTGAATACCTAAATTTATTAACATACCTACTAAGTTGCAGTAAATAATTAAGAGAATTTAATAATTTAATGTTGCCAGTTTATTTTTTTACTTGTAAATTAACAAGGTATTGCAACGAGATTGAGTTTCAATGTACACTGAGAAATTCCGTTTTCTTATCGGAACTCTCTTTGCTCCGGTTCAATGAATTTCACACTCGTAAAAAGCCAAAGATTTGAACCAGCATTTTAAGTATCATTTAATTTTAAAGTAGGTAAGTAAATAAATCATTTTATATTATTTCACGAAGTTTAAAGAGATGACTTTTTATTTTTATAACCTGTAAGTTAATTGTGTTGTCCCACCTCTGGGCAAAGGTCTCTCCATAAACACATAAGTTAACATTGTATTGATATAAACAAAAGTATTGTAATTTATCTACATTTATGTATATTATAGAAAGTGTGGATTTATGAATTAATTGGACTGGCGACCGCGTACCGGAAGACGTAGCGTTGGAAGGCCTAACAAGTTGAACCGATGACCTTGTGAAGGCCAATGATGATGATGATAAATTAAAGGTCCAGGTCCCCAAGATAAAGGAATGCCTGGTTTGGGGACCACCGCATTAAAAATATGAATGTCACCAAAAGTTACATATAGAATGTTAAAGTAATTTTAAGGTAATAATAATATAAAGTCACTTTTTGTGCCTGCCTGTGTGAACACGTTATTCTTATGCTGGGGCTACATTGTCGCGTTATCGCGAACTATGCTTCGCGTGCTTTCTGTTGCTCAGCGAGACGTCTAGTGGTGTGCGGGGGAGAGCGCGCGAAGTTTAGTTCGCGATAACGCGACAATGTAGCCTCAGCATTATAAACTACGCAAAAGATTTTGATGCGGTTTTCACCATCATTCAGAGAATTTATTCCGGAAGGTTTATGTGTATAGCTAATAGATTAATCCATACTAATATTATAAATTTGAAAGTAACTCTGTCTGTCTGTATGTTACCTTTTCACGCCTAAATCACTGAACGGATTTCGATAAAATTTGGTAAGCAGATAGATAGCATCTCAGGGAAGGACATGGGTTACTTTTTATCGACATACCACGCGGGCGAAGCCGCGGGCGGAAGCTAGTATTACATATAATAAAGAAATTTGGAAGTTTTACCGTCCTAGTACAAAAAATTCACAGTTTTATTCAAGTTTTATGTCATAAAAGTAAAAAATCTTCCAATCCGATATCTTTGTACAAAAACCACGTTCAAATTCCATGACTATCGAAAGTCTTCAACAAAAGCCAACCTTTATGTATTCTCTAGACGCGAAACATAACATACGTCATAACACAGAGACCGCAAACATTTTTTCCAAATCCCGAAAGTGACGTGAACGAAGCGGGTGAAAGTCGTGTCCCTATAAACTCGGTCACGATTGTTCCGTCACATAAAATGTTGTGTACCCCAGTTACTCGTTCCGCTGCGTTTCCCGCTATATTTCTTCATTGGTAACGGGATTTATTCATTTGTGTGTTGTTTTTTTAAACTGATATTCTGAAAATATGTTTGGGTAGATGACTCAATAAGCTCAGTGATAATATTATTGGCAGGCATTTCTCGATAAAAGACACACCTATTTACTTCTGTTAGGTATTTGAAATGTCGTAACTATACTCAAGGAACAATCACGAGCACTATACAGAAAAATTCAAAAGTGTTTTTCTCATGGCATAACGACTATTTTTGCGATAAGATATAGCTTCCAACGAAAATATTTTGTCCATAACAATCTATCTATCTGCCTAGCCTTTTCCCAACTATGTTGGGGTCGGCTTCCAGTCTAACCGGATGCAGCTGAATACCAGTATTTTACATGGAGCGACTGCCTATCTGACCTCCACAACCCAGTAAGTGGGTAATACGATACCCCTTGGTAAGACTGGTTGTCAGACTTTCGGGTTTCTGACGACCCGTAACGGCTGTCAGAGATCCACGAATGACAGCCGGGACCAACGGCTTAACGTGCTTTCCGAAGCACGGAGGAGTCTCGGTATGTAAAGATGGTCACCCATCCACCGACCAACCCCGGCAAGCGTAGCTTAACCTGATGGATCGACTCGGTGCGACTGTTATTACTTAGCCACGAGCTCCTTATTATGTCCATAACAATATAACATTACAAAAGAAAATCACTTTTAAA
The DNA here is from genome assembly GCA_949152455.1 of Lithophane leautieri. NCBI lineage: Eukaryota > Metazoa > Arthropoda > Insecta > Lepidoptera > Noctuidae > Lithophane > Lithophane leautieri. Next base: position 12,484,495 of record OX424470.1, read on the forward strand.
AGTTGCTAAGTGTTCACAACCCTAACCTTAACCGTAACCTTTGTACTCATATTGTAATTATGTTGTATCTCTATGTATTTTACTGTGTGTACATAAATAATAAAATAAATAAATAAATAAGGTCAAACTGCTTAACATGATCCTCCCTTATGCCAAAAATACTGCAGCATTCATTTTAAAATAATTATAATTGCTAACGTTGAGGATTGATTCTAGGTCCTATATTTGGCGAAAACACTATTACATAAAGTTTTCTAGATAGAAAAAAACTCCAAAGCTACCTCTAAACCGAACTATAAACGGCTGGTATTAAAAAAAAAATCTTCAAATTAGATCATGAAACTTTGCATAATAACTGAACCAACTATAAAGCAGTTTTTTTTTTCAATTACCACCGTAAAAAGCAATTAGGTACCTAAACTATTCGAGGCTGAGAGCCGCCAGCACCCCACTCCGTCTGGCTCTCACTCAGACCGCGAGTAGTATGGTGCAAGCGAGATAAAATTTGACGTAGAGTAGGGCCTTAACTATACATAATTATTGTGACTCCGTACATACCAATATTGTCGATGCCTCCTCTTCATCTTAGCTTGTCGATGGCAAACTAAATAGACTCGGCCCACAATTCGGCTACATGTTTGGCGCCATCACTAGCGTCCGAAAGCGTGTGCGAGTGTGTGCGTCGCCTCCTGATGCCTCCTATAGCTCTATTGTGACAGTCATCCGTGAATCCGTGATCATAGACGTCTGTGGCCCATCTGTATTTGTGTTGATTGTGCATATCATGCGCATACTATTTGTATGGAATATCATGAAAGGGAGAAGCAATGGACTGGCGACCTGTATCTGTATGTGCATAATTATTGTCCTCTGTAGAAATCCGGCGTGTCATCTAAATACAGTCCGTTACAAAGCAGGAGTGCGGTTATGAAACTGGGAGGAGACTAATAACTCTATACAGGGTAAAATTAAATAATCTAGTGTAACTTCATAGATTTAATAGATATCGACATCAAAATCATGCGAAAGTAACTCTGTCTGTCTGCCGCGCTTTCACGCCAAAACTACGGAACCGATTTGAATGAAATTTGGTACACAGACAGTCTAGAGCCTGAGAAAGGACATAGGCTACTTTTTATCGACATACCACGCGGGTGGAGCCGCGGGCGGAAGCTAGTATGATATAAATAAAATCGGTCAAGTGGGAGTTGGACTCGCGCACGAAGGGTTCGTACTAATATCTATAAAAACAGCAAAAAAAACACGTTTGTTGTATGGGAGCCCCCTTAAATATTTACTTTATTCTGTTTTTTTGTATTTGTTGTTATAGCAGAAACAGAAAATAACAAAATTAAACTGTCTAACTATCACGGTTCATGAGATACAGCCTGGTGACAGACGGACGGATAGCGGAGTCTTAGTAATAGGATCCCGTTTTACCCTTTGGGTACGGAACCCTAAAAACAATTTAAAAAAACTCAACTTCAAGTATCTAACAACCACCTGCGATCGATGACCCCAAAAGAAAATCAGCAAATATAATAATTATTTTTTAATAACCCATCATGTCTGGGGAGAATCGCTAGTTAATTTAATTGGTCTTGTTAATATACACACCGATTCATAAATAAAAACCGGTGAATTTTCATCAATTTCATCCATGTCACAATTCCCAATATTATAATGGTAATTGTACACACTACTGTCCGCTACTGTACCTCGGTGAATAGTAATGTTGATCATTTGCTGTAAAAACAGACAAGGCATTTCTTCGGCTTAAGACTCAACTAAGGCCCCCAGTACACGGGCTCACCCAGAGCTCATGGAGTATATTTTATACATCGTGGGTGAGCCCGTCGCTCGGCCAACATTTACTGGGCCTTTTTGTGTGATTTGACGTTTCATTTGCGTGTATCTTGCCATGGCCGAGCGCGCTTGGCCAACGGGCTCGTCCAACGTGTACTGAGGGTTTAGAAATATCGTTAAAAATAATATCTTATTCCTGTAAGCCCGTACATACGAACTGTAGCTACATGGCTATACATAGAATAATGCAACCATATTCGATCACATTATACAAAGGTAATAACGAGAAATGGAGTCTCCAGACACCAGACTACGGACAGGCAGGTAATGCTGAGTCACTGGGCGTGTTCTTACATCCGTCTTGTGTGTAACAGATGATCAATCTAATTTGTATGTTACGTGATAGGTTACTTATGTTTATATGAAAGAAAAGAAAAAAAGAAAGAAAGAAAAATTGTTTTTTCTGCACAAACTAAACGCACACATTACAAAATGAGTTTTCTTTAGTATATGAGTTTTCTTTATTATTTGGACGGGATTTAATCGATGATAATGATAAGTTTTTGGAATAAAAGATTTAGTAATTACATACAAATTTACACAGCAGCCATTGATTGGGCTTTACCCTATGCTCAAGTAGGTACCTAGTAATTAATCATTTCATCATGCTTTAAATCACTTCAAAGACCACTGAAATACATAGCCTGCTACACGACATTCGCTGACTAATGAAACCTCTAACAAAACCGACCTCTTTTCAAACCAGGGTCATGTCTAGACCCACAAAAGCAAAACTATGATTCGCAAACACAGCATAAACTTTAACAACGGCCAATACAAGAGTTCTAATACAGAGGGGCCATTGGCGAGTGACCGGGCGTGCTCAAGCACCGGTCTTAAACAAACTCAAATCGCGTGACTGTAACGAAGTGTAAAGTTAAAAGGGGAATGCTAAGGCTTTTGGTTATAATTGGGCCAGTGAGAAATATCGTAGCACAGCATCAAAACTACTTTCAAGAAATTGACACACACTAATATGAAGAGGACGTAAAACACTTGCATTTTCTGAATTATGTCGTATTATATGTGGTAAAGTTTTTGTAAAAGGGGTTATTATTAGACAGATTCTAAAACAAAATTTTTGAAAAACCTCGGTGTTACCTATATGCTTTGCTGGAATTTGGAATTCCTATTCCAAATGTCATAATTATGTCCGCTATCCATAATAGACATAAAATTGACAGCAAGCAGCCTTGTCTAGCATACATATAAGTATTAGTGTAGCATAGATATATATTATACGTTTTAAATAATACATCTATGACCACTGACGATTTGTGATGCACCTAGCTTCTGAAGTTTCATTACTATACATGCCCAATCAAATATCAATCTGCCAAGCTTTTTCCTAACTATGTTAGGGTCGGCTTCCAGTCTAACCGGGTGCGGCTGAATACCAGTATTTTACATGGAGCGACTGCCTATCTGACCTCCACAACCCAGTAACTGGGTAATACGACACCCCTTGGTAAGACTGGTTGTAGTTGTTGTTCATAATTATTATACATGCCCATGATTTTGAATTTAGAATTCAAATCTTTTGATGCGGCAAATGCTTTTTTTTACCAGAATCACCCGTATTCACTCACAAGGGAATAGTGGCGTTTTGTCAGGTATGTGGAAATAATTCCAGTAATGAGAACGCAACTGTCGTTGTCGCATGATTGTCGTACGGCGTGAAATGGCGTTTTACAAATATATCTAGGCATCTATACCCTATTGTCTCGTATTCCTCGCTCTAGGTGAAACTCAGATCAATTAGGAGCTGTAGCTACCAACGTGTATGACGATGTATCGGGCATGATAGAACAATGCGACACACTTTCCTACATAGTTAGTGATAAAGCAAAACTAGAGAACGTATTTTCATAAAGGTCCTTGTAACTTGTTTGCTTCAGAAACTACATAGTATCAAATCAATTCTTTGAGCTAGTGAATGAAATATTATGACTATTTTGCGGTCTGAAAAAAACGCGTGATGCTACTATAAACATAATGATTATACCTACAAATAAAATAGAAAAATCAGGAATAGATACATAAGTATCTGTTGTTAATTTTTCTGATTCAGGAAAAAAATCTATTTTCTATTTTATTTCACTCACGCCTACCCATGGGGGTTGACATACTACAGAACGCCATCTGCTACGATCCTTACATTATTACTTTTTTTGCTTCGTATCAAAATCAGAAACTAATTTAATAATTATGATTTTAATAGTAAGAAAGAGTACAAGAGTAGTTTGAATAGCATTTTTCTGAACTGTTTTAATCGCAAAGAAAATCATAGCTTACACTGTTCTCGGTAAAAATATATTAACCAAGTCACCTTTACAATTTATCTATAATCTTAAAACTAATTAAACTTTAACAGACATACATAAGCAGCCTATAATGTTCCCACTGCTGGGACACAGGCCTCCTCTCTGTGAAAGGGAGTGGGCCGTAATCTACCACGCGGGCCCAGTGCGGGTTGGTAGATACGAGTATCACGTGTCTTCGAATTTTTTATTCTAGGACATGCCGAGTGTACTACGTGAGAGCGACAATGCCAGTTTCCTCACGATGTTTTCCTTCACCGTTTTGAGAGCAGTGGTGATGAAATTATTTACACAAAGTAAAGCGCCTGTCAGGGTTCGAACCTATCGCAAACATCTGGGAGTGGCGCGAGGAGGTGAAGCGCCGGGGCGTAACTCCGCTGCCGCGAGAAATCGCGGCACAGCGGACAGAGCTCCGGCAGGATCTCATGGCGGCATGGAGAGTGCGATTGTCGCAACCCAGTGCTGGGCACGCCACAATGGCGGCGATAAGTCCCCTCTTTGAGGAGTGGCTAGAGAGGCGCCACGGCGTCCTCACCTTCCGCCTGACGCAGGTCCTCACCGGACATGCCAGCCTCGGGAGGTTCCTGTGTAGGATTAGGCGGGAGGAAACGCCCGGGTGTCACCACTGTGTGGATCGCCCGGAGGACACGGTGGAGCATACGGTGGAGGTATGCCCCGCTTGGGCGGAGCACCGCCGTGTCCTCGTGGAGGCGATTGGCGGCAACGACCTCTCGCGTCCGGCCCTGGTCCAGGCCATGGTACGGAGCGAGAGGGCATGGGAAGCCGTCACCTCCTTCTGCGAAGCAGTAATGCTCGCGAAGGAGGAGGCAGAACGCATGAGGGAGAGGCAAAGTTTGCACCCTCACGCCCCTAACCGCCGTCCCTGGAGACGCCCTGGGCGTCAGGAATCCCAGGCGGATTCCCGGCCACCATAGGCGCGGGCTTGCGGACGGCGAGCAATGGGTAGCTCGCCGTCCGATAAGGACTAGGCCCGGGTCGATGGCGCGTCGTGTTTCACGCGCGCGTCAAAGAGATGTCAGCACAATTGGCGGGGTCCGCTAGGACCGATACCTGCCAGGGTTGCGGGAAATTCCGAAAGGGATACCGGGACCTTGGCAACAGGTAACTGAAGGAATAACACGGGTGGGTTTTAGTCAGTAAAAGTCTGACACGCCCTTCCGCTCCGCCCAGAGCGGGAGAAGTTATTTGAAAATTTCCAAACTCAAAAAAAAAAAAAAGTGTTCGAACCTACGACCTACCAACTCGTACTACTTAAACTTTAACTGACTATTTAAAATCGATGGAACTAGTTTTCTAAACGAGCTAGTGTTCTAATGAAAAAAATGGAAAATTTTCTTGAAATGAAAATTATTATTGCAAATTGTAAAAAGGTTTTGCTCCTTTCAAAACAGCTAATGGAATGGAGAAGTCTTTGATCCTAAAATTTTTCTTCAGCTCTAACAAGACTTTATTTTGATGTGTCTGGGGGCTATTTTTCGTAAGATCGCGCGCAGACTTAGTCAATAACTACTGCTGCTCAATGAAAATAATGAATTAATGGATGCTTCTTTTTACAATAAACCAATGTTTTTTAAGCAAGATATAAATTTGTTTTGAAGCATTTTAAGGCAGAGCAAATATTAGAAATTAAACAACTTTGTGCATCACAGACAGCATCATTTTGTCATGTACCAAGACAGTTTTAGCGAGTGTCAACGCCATCTTTTTCAGGTATCCTGCCTTTTCGCCGAAAATTGTTTGGCACATTATCACTTGCCAACCAACGTTTTGCCAATGTTTCACTTTGACAACTAACGATTAGCAATTTTTTGTATGACAAAGTTTCATTTAGTAGAATTATTGTTAAGCTGATTATTATAATGACACAAAACGTTTGGGACATTTATCATTTGTCAAACATTTCACTAGGCCACACAACTATTAGACGAATGTCGTTTTGTCAGTGTAACAGTTCCCTTTTCACACATTGTACATACATTTTTTATTTATGAATCTCAAAAATAACATTTAACCTTTTAATTGGCAGCAATGTAGAGCAATAATTACAGCAACCTTATTTAAAGTTCCATCACGGCGATGTGGGAACACCGCTGAGTTTTAGTGGGTATACTGTCGTTAGCGACAGGAGTCCCACATACCCCAGACTCGTCCCCCACGATCGGGAACGCGTAATGAATACCTCAGAGTTAAAAAAAAAAAAAAAATGGTCAGATTATGACAAACAACGCACGAGCCGAGCGAGCGAAGCAAGCGTGCCGCGGCAGCGGCCGGCGATGTGCCAGAAGCGAATCGCTTTTGTAAAAGGAAACAGTTAGGTTAGGTCAAGTTAAAGATAAAGTAAAAAAAAACAAAAATATACAGTATATAATTTGTCCCAAAGGAAAATGGCATCCTTGTAAATAAATTTACCAGGATATCACGATAATCAGTTGTCAATGAGTCAATTTATTCGTACTTACCTACATTGTCATAAAAATAAGTTGCGCTTACCCAAACAATATTACCTACATAATTATTAAAAGAAACCCTACTAGATATGGAAAACAAAAAACAACTAAATTAATATTACGCAAACTAAAATATTCTGCTACTTGAAAGTTGGCATTTTAAAAAGTGCCATTATGAAAAGCAGACCAAACGTACAGTTGGTAACTGTGAGGTTGGGAAATGAAACAAAATTATTTGATAAGTTGGCAAATGATTATTCGGCGAAATAAAATTCTGCGAGACGTTAGCTGCCAAGTGAAAATCTGGCAAACAATTTTCGGCGAAAAGGCAGAGAACCTTGTTTTCATAGAGCTATAGTCTGTCAGTCCGGAATCAAGCCTGCGCACAGCGTAAGAACTAAATTTTTAGCGGCTCAACTTAGAATAATAACTGGAAAAGTAAAATCGGGTATACGACAATTGTTACTGTGAACCGAATAGGAATTGCGTATTTGCGATATTGTAGTTTTTTGCACTTATTTCTTCAACCAAATATTTAAATCGCTAGACTTGCCCTCACCGTACTTATATTGCGCGAATTGTGTCGATACTAAGAAAAGTGAGCTCACACATCCCGTTGTAGACGTTTCTAGTCAAGTCACGTCACTGCATCATTGTGTGAGACAGGTGTCAAAACGAAACAGTAACGCGACGATCTTTTGACGCGATAGGGTGAATCTAGCTATTTAAATCTTTGCTTAGGAGAGAATCAAATGTGCGAAATTGTAAGCTTATTTTGTTTGTGAGTTAAAAAGCTTTGTTCTTAGGAACAAAGCTGAAGACAGGTATTTTCTTTTTCAGCCTCAGGGAAACTTGTTAACTTATTATCATTATTTTTCCAAGCAGTTGAATTAGTATTTTGAGCATTTTTTTCTGCAATAAAATGATAATCGTAATTATTATTATCAGCTCTTTACGTAAATTCGGACGCGCTTAATTTGTCGACTCCGCTCACAAATAATTAACGATTACACTCGATTTTACTGTCAGATTTAATTCATTAATTGTATTGATAGGCCGAATCAGTACTTACCTTCTTCATTACAATTACAATACAATGGAAAAACACGTTAATTAAATACTTTTCATTGTGGACCCAAATAAATTAAATTATTTTAATTTATTCTCGCTTCCTATCAATAAACAGGTATGTTTGTTACTCAATCATGTATTTTTCTTCACTAAAGAAACGATATTTCATCTACCTATACATATACAGTATGTTATCTAACGAAGGGAGTTCCCGAAAACCTGCAATAGTATAGCGTCTATAATTAAATATAAAAAAACAAATTTAAAAAAAAAAGTATTTTATTTACAAAAAATATTAAACTGATACGGAAAAGAAACACTATGTACACTTGTCACACTTGCCTTTCTACGTTGAAATACAAGTGTGCGTGCATAGTGTTTCCTTTACGTATCATTTTAATAGTTTTGTGAATATTTCACTACTTATATTTTTTTTTTTGTTTTGGTAATTTATTTTTTAGCATTTACGGACGCAATGCTATTACTATTATTACCCTTCGTTAGATAGCATACTGTATATTCAATCTCAATATTTTCTGTCTATTTTCGTATTGAATTGAAATTCGTATTCCTACAAAAAATGCATTTTAATTTTAATCATTTCTCTCTAATTCCATGCCTTCTTTAAATTTTTTTACTTTATTACAAGTCACGGTAGAAATATGTTCAAAATACAACAGAAAATTGTTTTTTTTTTAAACTGACCACAACCACAACACGCCATGGTGGCTATGAATGTTCAAGCTTACCCCACATTAAGCCAGCAATTTTACCCTCTTTATAAGCACCATTAAAAATGTTGAAAACCCTCATAATTGCCCCTCTTACATGGTGTTTGCTAATTAAGGCCGTATCCTACCTCAGATTTTAGCTCGCTTGCACCATATTACTCGCGGCCTGAGTTAGAGCGAGACGGAGTGGGCTGCTAGCGGCTCTCAAACCTCGAATAGTTTAGGTAACTGCTTATTACGGTGAAAATAATAAACCAATAATAATAATAAACCTGTCTTATCTATGCATTATGATATAATATTACATTTTTTTTTTTTTTTTTTTTCTCTTTGTTCGTCACAGTCAGAGCACCTGCCATCTAATCTCTTCACCACCCTTGGTTGACTGGTAGAGAATGCCTAAGGCATTAAGTCCGCCTTTGTACCTCTTTTTTGAGTGCGAAAAGTTTAAATAAATAAATAAATAAAATAATGGTAATTAAAAATAAATAAAAAACATATGACCAGCTAAATAGTTAGTTCACTTATTATGCGAAGTTTCATGATCTAATTTCAAGTAATTTTTTAATACCAGCGGTTTATAGTTCGGTTTAGAGGTAACTTTGGAATTTTTTTCTATAGAGAAAATTTTATGTTATCGTGTTTTCGCCAAACATAAGATCTAGCATTAATCTTAAGCTTTAACAATATTTATTTCAAAATTAATGCTGCAGTATTTTCGGCATAACCGAGGCCATGCTAAGCAATTTGAGGTAGGGCCTTAACATCGTATTACAGCAATTTTAACACATCCATAGCATTGTGTGGTCACGTGGAAAAGTGCTCTAAAGTACGGAAGATAAATGAAAATGGTATAAATAACTAGAAAATATACCTACCTTTACATATCCCTTCGGGGAAAACTGCCTGTTGTGTTTTATTATGTGGAGAAAGTTCTATTTCATATAAAAAATCGTTTCAAAATACTTATTTATACAGGGTTACTGGTAACTCGACGTATTCCTTACAGGACGTCATAGTAGGGTTAAAATGCAACAAATTAAGCCACCAAATGTTCTACCGAAATTCAGTAGTTTTTGAATTAGTTAAGAGTTTTAGTTTTTTAATGAAAAATCCCAGATTAAACCATTTGAAACCAATTTAAAAATGATTTACGGCGCGACTGTACTGAAATTTAAGTTATTATCATAGTTGACGCCGTAGCAGACCTTTGTTAATAATTAAAAGTTCAATAATGCCTAAAACTTTGGCAAATATCACTAACAAAACATTTAATTTTTTTGTAATTTTTGCTATTACTTCATAAAAAATGTAGCCTAGTGCAAAAAAAAATACTACACCTGGTGTACAAATTACTAAGAAAATATCCTTGTCTTATCAGTAATAGCAAAAATTACAAAAAATTAAATGTTTGGTTAGTGATATTTGCCAAAGTTTTAGGCATTATTGAACTTTTAATTATTAACAAAGGTCTGCTACGGCGTCAACTATGATAATAACTTAAATTTCAGTACAGTCGCGCCGTAAATCATTTTTAAATTGGTTTCAAATGATTTAATCTGGGATTTTTCATAAAAAAACTAAAACTCTTAACTAATTCAAAAACTACTGAATTTCGGTAGAACATTTGGTGGCTTAATTTGTTGCATTTTAACCCTACTATGACGTCCTGCAAGGAATACGTCGAGTTACCAGTAACCCTGTATAAATGAATGATGAGAAATGGTATTTTTTTTTAATATTATTTGTTTTTTTTGGAAGTCAATACGATAGAAGTTATTTAATTCAGGTAAATTGTACCTAATTCAATGTAGTAGATATAAAAAATAGTAACGAAGAAATTTTGTCCGTTTGTCTGTTTATGTGGATGTATTATGTTTCAGATTAGCGCAAAAACGGCTGAACGGATTTGAATGAAATGTGGCATAATGATAGTTACAGAAACGAACTTTAGCTTTTAAAGCTGTCATTAAATAGGAATATTCCATTAATTTGTTGCAGAAACCAATATTACACTCCATTTTAATGGTTCTTTGATGAAATAAAGAAATCATAAGCGTTAATGATCCATTACGTAATGGGGCATTAATGTTTGTCTTTGTGCAATTGGGTGTTAATCTTGGTAGTACGTTCCAGTGGACATCTTCCGATATTCACGCGGGTGAACTCGCGAGCAAAAGCCACTTGTTAATAAAACGACTGACTTGTTTTAAATAACATCTCAATCAGTTAATTATAACATGGCTTTCAAAAGTATATTTGATATGTCTATTATCTACCTTAAATAACTAACATGAACAATAGATGATCGATTACTAAATGAAATAATTTACGAAGATCATATCACAGTCTGACAAGATGATGTATATTTCTGAAATAAAATAAAACTTCGATCAATCATTTTCTTTCTACGATTGCCGCAGACTTTAATGTGTTCATCTTAAATGTATTAGCCCTAAAATATTAAGATTCATAAAAGATTGTAGAAGTACTAGACTAAACCTACTTATTACATCTGAAGGAGTAGGTTGCTAAGTGGCAATCGCTTTTAAATCGTTTTGTATTTCTACAGGTTTCTTTGGTGTGTCAATCCAATACATTTTGGACCTTCCAATTATCGTTTTCGCTGATTTCTATGTCAATCTGTTTGCGCCCTATGATTTTTTCACGTTTTACGTTGTTTTGACTTCAATCAACTCGGCCTATCGCAGTCCACTGCAGTGAACACAGGCCTCTCCCAGCTCTCTCTTGAGCTGGAGGCGTCCCACACTACGCTTTCAGATAAGTGGTCTCCACTCCAGGACTTGTTTGCTCAACCGGCCATCGGTCTTTCAACAAACATGGCCAGCCCACTGCCACTTCAGCTTGCTTATTTTGGAAGCTATGTCTATAACTGGTTCTTTTCCAGATCCTTCAAACACTAAATTCAGAGCGTATTCCGCTTCATAGCGTCTTGAGCGACCTTGAATTTGTGGACTAGCCCGACTGTTAGTGTCCAAGTTTCGGCACCGTATGTCTTATCGAGGAAAACGCACTGATTAAAGACTTTAGTCTTCAAACCTTTGTAGAACCTTAACCTTAGACCTTAGTCTGCGGGATAGGCGACGAGAAGACTTCTCAAAGTTGTCCAAACGCTGCTGCCCAACCCAACTATCCTTCTGTAGGCTTCTTTCCCAAAGAAGAACTTACCAACATTAAAATAATAAATCTTATAAATGACTGTGTACACATTTTTTCAGGTCGGTTAATAGCATTATTTTACTTCTTGCCACATAAAATCTCAGAATTGCAGTAGTTTTATGGTTTTTTAGAACAACTAGCATGAAAGGTGATCGTTTTAGCCATAAAATAGATTTAAAGACTGATTTTATAGACTTCTGTGGCTGATTCTTGTTTTATTTAGCAATAAATAAAGTACGTTTTATGATTCGATTAGGTACCTCCTAGCTTTATTTTATATTGGAACATGGCATTTTACAAAAGCTAGTAAGCTCACAGAGCGTTTGGTGGGGTGTGCAGTTTTGGAGTCAAAACTTCAACTGTCTAACTATCACGGTTCATGAGATAGTCTGGTGGCAGACGGACAGATAGACAGACAGACAGGGGGAGTCTTAGTAATAGGAACCCGTTTTACCCCTTGGGTACAGATCCCTAAAAACAACTTCCGTTGAAACAATACTAAAAAGCGGAAGCCTTTAAAATTAAATGAGGCTTCTAATTGATTTATTATTAAAACCGTTTTCGTTCCACGTCGCCACTTCAGGTGTGTTATTGACACCTCAAGTGGCGACGTTTAACGAAAAACTTTTTCTTCCCGAAAACCGTCGATTCAATTTAACTTGGAATAATATTTTTCGTTTAGCTTTTTACAAAAGTACGAAAATATTCGTTCCGTTTTCGCAATGTTCCTTTAATTCCCCCATCTTTGTTTGATCTGAGCCGTAATGGAGATTGTAAATGGAAGAAAAATCCAAGGGATAATACGCGTATTTTAGGCAATACGTTCTTTGATATTCAAAGCTGCGTGATGTTTGGCTTTCAATATTTATGTGTTACCAGTAATCTTTGTTGTTTTTGCAATAAGATTTTGAGGTAAATCTTGAATAGTACGCTTTTTCTGTAAATTTTCCTGAAACTTGACTTATTTACTGTGGAAAATACTGGTCCCCTGAACAGCAATTCAGTATTTGTTTTGTTCATATCATTATGATTATGTGCAACAATCCATTATCAGTCTACCGTTGGTACCTTTTCGTTTGAATCCAAAACACAGTGATTTAGAAACCCATTTGTTCACTTTGGCACTGGCTTTTTTATTTGTTTAAACAGATTTGGCTCAGGGGTAGACCATGACCTGGAATAGGACATAGGATACTTTTCATTCAGATTTTCCCTCGGGATCGAGACTTACGCGGGTGAAACCGCGGGGCACAACTAGTTTCAGAATAATTTTTCCACATCGGATACAGAATTGAGCTGGACAGTGTTTACACAATAGCACAGCGGTTCGCAAAACCAATATGATTTACTACTGAAACGAGTTTTATTTAAAATATTCTATTTCTTACGCTTCATTTGAATAGGTGAATACGTATAATTAATTAAAAAGGAAGTCGCTAAATATACTCAACAGAAATTCAGTAAAAAATCAATGATTTCTCGTGTGTTTAATCATTCCAATGAAAAGGTAAAAGACGTATATTTCACCAAAAATAGTACCCATTAAATAACCATAAAATACGACTTAATGCCTTCGTATCAGCAATAATAACAATGTACGGGGTTTTCACATACGAGGAAAATCCCTACCATCCCACCCCATTGCCATATAAAAACATGTAATGGAGATTTGCTTACAAAGAGGAATAGTATTTGCTTACAGAAACACACGCGCCCTCGGCCATGGTCTTATACAAAGCTTACTGATATGACAGCCATGATGACTTTAGGAAAATTCTAGATTTAATCCATAAAATTCTAGTTTTCTAGGCTTATACTTATTATAAAACAAAGTCCTCCGCCGCGTCTGTCTGTCGTACTGTACGCGATAGACTCAAAAACTACTGCACCCATTTTCATGCTGTTTTCACCAATGGATAGAGTGGTTCTCGAGTAAGGTTTTAGTATATTTATAATAACCGACATCCACACGAGCGAAGTCGCGGGCTTCAGCTAGTTTACAATAAAATAATATTGATAGATAGATAGATAAAACGTTTATTTGATGCACACAAAAGACAGCACAACATACAAAGACAAGGTTAAATAATAACTAATTACATTAATAAATAGCAACAGGGTGCCAATTTACAAAAAAAAATAAAAAACAAAAAAAATGAAACAATAAAAGAAAACTAAACTAGACACAGTGCTGACAATATTGTCTATGACAAACTTTAAAAAATTAAGAAGTAATACAAAGTGCGGTGTGCGTCTCAACGTTGCACCAAATGGGAGTCCAACTCAGCATGTGTCAGGCGAATATACCTGACGCTGATATTCTGCTGGATTCCTGCGGTGACATACGGACGTCGAGCAGATACATTAAATTAATATGTGAATTTGTTATGTGAAAAGTGGAATGTACGGAGCAAAATTACGTAAGTACCCGCAATTTAAATAATCTATTATACAGTTAAGTTTTGCATTAGGAAACGTTGTCGTTCGATGATGAATGATAATATAATCCTTAATTGATAGGTAAACTAAGATTCGAAGTGGTTATTATGTCGCTATTATTTTCAATGATAATATAACCCTTCTACATACTAACAAAACTGTCAATGTGGCGTTTTGAATTAGTTCGAAAAACATGTCTGTTATTTCACGTAAAAACCAATAGCATACCATTTTCATTTTAAATGTACTTAGTTACTTACCCACTATAGTAAAATTCTGGGAATACCTACCTGTGTAATTGTTTTCAAAAACTGTAGGTACACAAGTAAAATCTATAGATTTGACTGGTGACTTATAAGTCATCAGTCACCCAAGCTGAACCAGCTGAAAACTGACGACCTTCAGATCACTGTGGACAAAGAAAACTATCCGTCCTTGAATACAATTTTCCTAGTTCCTTTCTTTTTTCTTCAGCCCATGGTATCCATTTACTAGAAAAAGCCCTCCCTAAAGAACTTCCAGTAATTATTTTCCCGATTTCCACGTATATAAAATAATATCTTAAGCAATTTTTTTGCATCCTTCTAAGAATTGAAGTAATTAGAAGTAATCATCTAATGGATTGTGATTAGAAACCCTTGTATGGTATCTTATTAACACAATAAAGATTATGATTTTTATCGTTGGTCACCCTTTCTAAAATATCACGTTTCTCCCTCTAATGTTGAGACTCGTGATATCCACAGAAGTCTCTTCCTTAGACTAAAGTCCGCCAAATTTCTCTCTATTCAACCATAATAATATATTTACAGTATTCAATGCCTCTTCTCGGGTTCGACAAACTCATTATAGTGATGTTAAACTCCATGTGGGGCATAACGTTACCGAAATGCGTTATGTTATCTACCGCCGTAACTTACATTTTGCATGACTGTTATCTATAGTGATTTCAGCTTTATGGTTCAATCTAGGGATGTAACGAAGGCCATCTTTGCGAAGGCAGGGGTAGAGGCACAGGCGGATTTTTTTTATAGAAAAATAATTAAAATTTTGAAAGGACAACAAACTACATATTTCACAAAAATAGTTTTGCGACTTTATCACCTTTTCGGCAATTTATTTACTAGACTAAAACTTAACGAGTATAAAATAATATATGACCCCTTAGCCGAGATCAGATGATCGGTGATTTTTGCGGATACACCGACGAGCCCGGACGACGGACCGTGGGAAGGTGTACGTGCAAGGTATCGCAGACATCAGAAGCGCCTCGCGTGGCGGTCTGTTGTCGTCTGCCGTGCGTGTCCGTTTGCAATACTGCCGATCGTGGGATTCCACCATTAGGGCGCAGCAAGTATTACATTTCACTTATAGCTAGGTTATACCTAATTAAAGTTAACATTGTATTGGATACCTACCACGACATAGGGCGGTGCGTCTTGCGGCGTGTGAATGTTCCCGCACCGCTCTCCTCTCCGCAAGTCGCACCGCGGCGACTCTTGGCACGCTTTAAATAACTTCTAACATTTTTTCACGCTCCGGTCGCAGACGCAAGACGCAAGTCGCGCGAGCGGTGAACTCGTGGCCAATGCCATAAAGGGTCTTCGCTTAGTTTTGGAGCCGCTTTGCTTGATAAGACCACGGTTATAACTCCTTTAAAAAAAATGAGAAGGCGGATGGTGGAGCATAGTTAAATTGCGGAATTTCCGCATCTGCATCATTTCAGAGGCAGAGGCGAGGTTCCGAAACAACCCTAGTTCCCTCCTTCACTATGGCTGTAAAGCAGTTTGTTGTTTTGTATAAAGAGTTGTTTGAAGAGTCGGTGGAAAATATTGATATTTATTATGTGTCCAATGTTCAATAGCGACGCTTACTTAATTCTATCTGTTTGTGGAGGCGACTGGCCTATTAAATTATGGGATTTGTTTATTCAAGGAGTTATAGGTTTATTGCAAAATCCATTTTTTCTTGAGGTCTAAGGACAAAATATATATTGATTTTGCCGCCCGGCTGTACGACCCGAATAAGTATAATAGCCAATTGGTATTAGCTATAAACACTTGTCCTCTCCCGTCAATCACATAATTAAGATTATTGTTTAATGTGTTTGTTTCGCGGACGGAGAAACTGTCATAGCGCTACAGGTATCTATTGGCGCGTGGCCAAAATCAGAACTAACACCGCAATTTTGTTTTTTCAGTACATTTTAAAAAACAATTGCACAAATATTTACCATCAACGCCCCGCTGACGTCACTCAAGCGCCAAAAGATTTTTGTACCAATATAAATTTCATGCCGTTCATTACTCCTCGAGTCTATTGGTTCAAAACGTCCATAAATCGATAGGTACCCTAAGGTAAAGAGAAGTACCTGATAATACTATAACTTTTTGTTTGATAAAATTAAAATTAAATGAAAGGTCATGAAGCAATTAGACTTGTACAACTTTGTAAGTTAAATAGCAAGACTTTAATTACGACAGAGTTTTAGTTTCAATCAAGTTACTGGAGTTTAATTTTAAGGAGTGTTTGCAGAAATATTGCAGAGGAGCTCGTGGGTAAGTAATAACAGCCGCACAGGTCGATCCATGAGGTTAAACTACGCTTGCCGGGGTTGATCCGTGGATGGGTAACCATCTTTACATACCGAGGCTCCTCCGTACCTCGGAAAGCACGTTAAGCCGTTGGTCCACTGTCATTTGTAGATCTTTGACAGTCGTTACGGGTAGTCAGAACCCTGAAGTCTGACAACCAGTCTTACCAAGGGTATCATATTACCCAGTTACTGTGTTGTAGATAGGCAGTCGCTCCATTTTAAATACTGATATTAAGCTTCATCCAGTTAAACTGGGCAGATGATGACTAACTTACCTAAAGCTAAGGTTTTTTTTGTTGGTTGGAGTAGTGTTAAAGGTTAGGCTATATTCAGAAACTTGTAGTGTCTTATTTCACAACATAATTCAAGAAACAATAAACATCTGCAAAGACGACAATACCTCGCTTCAAATTATTTCTGCATCCAATTTCTTAGTTTATTCCCAAAAACGGTCGTGTTAAATTAAATTGAGATCTACGCAATGTCCAAAACTTGTTGAGTTAAGGCCACATTGCCAAACATTAATTGGAGTTCTAAGCCAGGGTATTTTAGACAAGGTCTGAAATCTACTTAACCAGACAACCCGATGCGAACGGAAGTTATAATAAAGCAATTTCTATCCAAAAACGGCGAAATTCTAGCTTAAAACTGGTAATTTATGTATTCGAAATATAATTTATTCCAATCGCATAAGACATAAATGAATCCGAAAAGTTTATTAATGGGCATTTCGAAGGTGGACGGTTGCTCTCCTGAATAACGTGTACTGAATTTATAATAATACTAGGTCGTACTCCCGTTATTGTCATTGTCTTCGATGTTAATTCTGGGAAAATAATTGGTAAGTAGGTAAATAGACTACCAACTTAAAGTGTCCGTATATTTAAATCACAACTGTCATTTTTGGCAGTTGTATGAAATTGCTCTGTACGGTCAAGTGACGTAGGGTGTCAGTTTGCTTGACAATTAATTTACCTGACTGTACTTGAGTCGTATTGCCCTATTGTAGGTATATTGATATCAATAGATATGCTAGAAGGTTGAAGTCCTAAAGGTACTTCATGAAAAATTAATTAAACCATCAGTCATGGATTTGAAAGGTGACTTGCTTTTGTAAATAAGACCGAATGTTCTGAGTATTGTAGTAAGCTACACTATTGTTTGGTACTAAGTATGTTTTTTATAATTATAATTATTAATTCGATAGATAGCTCAGGGCAAGACGAATACAAGACATGACAATCGCTTTATAAGCGTTTTGTACTATGACTTTCAACAGGAATGACATAAGCTTTTCGGTAGTTTATGTCAATCGAATGCCTCTTTTATGTATCCATTATCGTTATCGCTGGTAGAATGACACTTTGTCAAAGTCCTCTGCGGTGGTTAAATTGTCTCAATTAGATACGGACGATATAATGGACGAGAAGGATCTTTGGCCGAACAGTAGCGAAATCAATGACATAAATGGGAATCTTTTGATCTCATTCTCGTCATGTATGAGCTAGATATGATGAAATAGCTCAACAATCTCATATTTTCTAGAAATAATATACTACTAGAGCAGAAAGTAGTAGTAATGTTAAACTTTTATCTAGATTACTAGATTTTTCATTATTTTTTCTTCTTGCAAGACCTTTCTCACTTATTAATTTTCAGACAAACGACTATAGAATCAGCTAAATGAATTAAGTACTCTATTACCTTTTATGGTAGTAGTATGGTGTCTCGGAAAGCTTGTAAACACGTTGGTCCCGGCTGTCATTAGTAGATCTTTGACGGTCTGATAACCAGTCTTACCAAAGGTATCGTGTTACCCAGTTACTGGGTTGTGGAGGTCAGATAGGCAGCGGCTCCATGTAAAATACGGGTATTCAGCTGCATCCGGAAGCCAACCCCAACATAGTTAGGAAAAGGCTGGACAGACTGATTCATTACCTTTTAAAAATTCTTATAATTTATAAGTATGGATGAAAGAATACTTAGATTTTTGTTTTTTTATGTCGTGGTTACATTAGTTAGACAGAATAAAAATACAAGAACAGTAGTAGTCAGAACCTTCTTTGTTAGACGGGACCACAGAGTTACAACCTCATAATAATTATTTAACTTATGCCTACACTTCTCTTGCTGAATAAGCAGAGATTTATTCGTACGTAAATATCAATGTTGAGTTCTGGGACTCGGAATTTAACGGAAATTAACTATTAATTATCTCAATATTAAAATAGTAGAATATTGTTACAGAAAGTGGGTCGGTCAGCTTTACTATCATAACTATCCATGCTTCATAAAATGTTCATAGAGATCAATTATGTAGGTGGATACGAGTATAGCTTCGGACATGAGAATTAATATTTTAGTAGGTACTTACATGAAGTTTGATTAATACCTATTACCTACCTAGTCCACGCCGATTCGACGGAAGATTTCCCTGAATATATTTGAACTGTCAAATACTTTGACAGACAGATTTCAAACCTTCCCTGTCAATACAGGGAAGATTTGAAATCTGTCTGGTTTGGTAAAAAATTGTGCAAAAAGTGACCTCAGGACAATTCCTGAGGTCACTTTTTGCACAATTTTTTAATGAAATGTAATGATGTTTTATCAGAAAGCAGATCTTTTAAGAGGCACACACATTTTTTTTTATAATTGTTCTAAGCTAGCTTTAACCCGCGAATTTTCGGAGATTTTTTAATTTTTTTATTCGTATTCTTTATGGCTCCTCTTAGAGTCATCATGAGCTATCCGAATATCAAAAAATATTTGGCCTAGGTCTTAAGGGGGAGTCGTGAAAATTGATTATCTGTTACAATGTAGTATAGTAATGAATAGTATTTTAGGAACCAAATTACTTTGAACAACAGGCCCTTAGGGTCATCAGGACCTAATCAAAAATGGGTCGTAAAAATTGATGAAACATTGGCGAGCTACTTATCTCATTTCTTTTAAGTCACTTTTTGTTTAAGTATTTGTTGTTTTTGTTGTTGTTGTTATACTAAACAATATTACAACTATAAAGTTTAAGTACATTTCTCAACGTTTCTTGTAAATGCAAAAAGTTTAGAATCTACATAGTTCCGTACATTCACAAAAATGTTTCTCCACTAACATTTAGAATTTCATTTAAGTTCCAACGCTCACAGTGGTTGTGTTTATTTAGTGACATGACAAAAATAAAATAGTATCAAGAAAAGTTGAGCTTAAAGCTTTTTACACTGTCGCCTGTGAACACTCAGTTTGCGTAGATTATAAAATAAATTGTTGCAGAAGGTCCCCTTCGTATATTTAGTGGATTTTCAATACAAGACACGATTAGATGACGAGTGAAATGAAAATACCTACCGCGCTGGATTTTTTTTTTTTGACCTGTTTGAGTTTCGCCTTTCAACGTGACGATATTTCATCGCGAGGAGAAAGGAATAGGTTTTCTGCATCTCTTTTTATTCAATGTTCAGAATGTTACTGACACGCCACGGATATGACCAACAGTCGCGTTGCGGATATGAAGTTTTGTCCAGCGAGATATATTTTTAGAACACTTGGCTTCAAATTGTGTTTAAGAATGCAGTGCTTTGCTATCTTGTTGCTTAGCGGAGTTATTAGAAGCTTTGAACGCTAACATTTTGAGGGTATAATTTATTTTGTTCTGAACTTGTGCAATGTCCACTGTCAATTATCTCGTGTAAATAAACATAAAATACAATTAATAATAATCTTTGAACCGTATCGATTAAAATCACAGTATAAGTCTCTCTTGTCTTTCATCGAGATTTTATAACAGATTTTCTGACCGGGTCAGGACCAAGTTCACCAAGCTCTGTTATTAAATGTCCCATTATTTGCATATCGAGACAAAATACTTGGAACATTTATTAACTAATAGATCAAAGTGAAATTGGCCCTTATCGCACTGTCAATAACCAACGCTAAGCAAGTAGATACCAGTGCCCTGTTTATCAAAGCTTACAAGTCTTGTATTACCGAATGTCATTATTTAGTTCACAAGCACTTATATTTTGACACTTTTATTCGTGATTTTGTTTCACAAAAATTCTTTGTAAGTTACAACTTGTAGAAAATCATAGCAAATCTTGAGAGTGTCCGGCGACTCTCTATTCCGTCTTACAAGTTTACAAGTGTCGTGCTTAGTACCGCAATAAATGTTTAAATTCGATTTTATTTTTTAAAATGTGGTCAAAAGAGCGAGATGACCTGATGCCCGTGTCCCAGCAGTGGGAACATTAAGGCTGATTATGAATCTGGAGATGAGCTATGAATTTAACGAAAATTAATATTCTAGGTAACTTGTGAACATGTAGACTTGTAACATTTGATAAACAGGGCCCAGATCCTTTCTCCACATCCTTTTTCCTAGAAGAGCGGTGCCCGCCACATAACGGCCGCAGTGACGGACCGTCATAAAAATGAGGGCACCGGGGTATGCCTTTACGGTATCAAAAAACGCTCTCAAGGAAAACACACCAACTTACTTTCATAAGTAACCTTTGAGTGACGTCATTCGACGGTAAATTGCGGACGCTTTGTACTCGTAGCAGCAGTCTTAGGAAACCCTAGCGTTGGGTAAGTTAGTCATCATCTGCCTAGCCTTTTCCCAACTATGTTGGGGTCTGCTTTCAGTCCAACATTGATGCAGCTGAATACCAGTATTCAATATGGAGCATCTGCCTATCCTACTTCCACAACCCATTAGCTGGGTATCGATGTCCCTTGGTAAGACTGGTTGACAGACTTTCGAGCTTCTGACGACCCGTAAGGACTATCAAAACTCCACGAATGACAGCCGGGACCAACAGCTTAACGTGACACGGAGGAGTCTCGGTATGTAAACATGGTCACCCATCTACGGACCAACCCCGGAAAGCGTAGCTTAACCTGATAGATCGACCCGTGCAGCTGTTATTACTTAACCACGAGCTCCTCTTCCATCCTCCTTTAAGTAAGTTAGTCACTAGCATTATTTACCAGTCGACCTTTGATTTACCATATCTATACATTTATTATTATAAATTAAAGTCGCTTTTCGCGTTTGTATGTATGTCCGCGTTGTTCTTCTAAACCATGCAATCGATTTTGATGAGGTTTTCACCATCGTTTAGTGAAATGATTCCGGAAGGTTTATGTGTATAATACGTTAATATTAGAGTTACATATAACTAAGAAATCTCAATGTCTTGTCAAGTCGTAAAAACCGTGCGGGAGCGGGTTGCTAGTTCAGAAATAAAACACGATCATGAACATCATTACGTTCATATTGAACGTCAACTGAGCGTGGGATCGGTACCCATAGTTACGTACGTCACCAAAGACCTAATTGGCGGCTCATTGATTGAGCGTGAGCCGAAACCATTGTGGTGCCTACCTGCGAAACATGTTCCCCGTATGTGCAGTGATCTGTGTTCCTTTGATCAAGCGGTACTTAGTCAAGTACAAAAGGATTCCGATCAACCTAGCAACGAAGTTAGCTCGATTTATTAATGAATAGCTGCTGCCCGTTCTTTACCTTGACGGTATCGTGTCTAGAAAAGGATGTAGATGGATGATTCTTTAAAGGTTATCCGAAGATCGGATGTATCCAGTATTACGTGTTGGTTTATGTGGGGCATTCTGTCTTAATTGTCAGTTATGAAGAACTTCGCAAGAACTTAGTTCGTCATTTGAGATAATAATAACTTCATGCTGCATTTCACGAAGGGATATAGGTCCATATAGAAGGCCCTTATTTCACCTGTTATGTTTGCTGGTTTTCGTCTTTTGAGGATTGATCAAGTGTGAACTTTACAAATAATGTAATTATATGTTTTAGTGACGTTGGGAATGAATGTATGAAAAATCATTTGGGGAACTAGAAATTTAGGGACATCCGGCATCACCCATTCAAAGTAGTCGTTTATATTGTAATCTTGATAAGAACTTACAACTGAAATGACTGGCACTTATAAAAGCTAATATACGAGTACAAAGGCTGTTAGTAATTGTAAATTAATTACCATAAATTGCAAAAAACAGACTAAATGGATTTCGAGGGGAATACGACTATGTAGTAAGAAACAAAGAGATTCGCTTTGGGAATATCGATTAAAACCAACAAGTGTGAATAAAGCTGCTTTGAAATCGTACTCACACAGATTAAAGGAAATAATCAAATTAACACAGAAATTACAAAATAACCACTTAATACAAAATTCCAGCAACCAATCCAAAAAATCAAAAAAATCAAAATCAAAATATTTTATTTCACATAAGCCTACATGGGCACTTATGAAACGACAGAAGCTAGGTGCACGGTTCCAATTGGTCGTTTCCTATGGAGAAGAGCCGGCAAGAAACTCCATGGTTACTCTTTTAAAAGATAATTGGCTTTTACAATATTTTCGAATTACAGTGTTAATAGTTATGGGAGTACAGTGTAGGCCTGCCTTTTCAAAGCAGCATGGCGCTTAATAAACAATACCAAATCAATTCCAGAGCCAATACAACAAATACAAATCTCTGGTAAGATTATTAAACACCCAAAAGAAATAGCTACGGCATTTAATGATTTCTTTATTGACCAAATTTCCAATAGATCCACTTCAGCATTACATAGAATAAAACCCTTAACTGATAGCAACAATTCCCTTTCCATGACACCAGTTGTACCACAAGACATAATACGAATAATAAAATCCCTTCGCAAGACAAACAGCACAGGATACGATGAAATCAGAACCAACGTAATACAATCAGTATGTAGCGTGATAACAACACCATTCTGCCACAATACTAACTTATGTCTTAGCACTGGTATTTTTCCAAAAGACCTAAAAACCACCATCATAAAGCCACTCCATAAAAAGGATTGTAAAGAACAAATTCAAAACTATTGACCCATTGCCTTGATACCAGTTTTCTCGAAGGTGATAGAAAAGGTGATTTATGAAATACTAAACTCATATTTGACCAAATTTAATATATTATGTGACGAACAAACGGGATTCCGTAAGAATAAAAGCATCAATATAGCAATATATAATCTTATCAACCATATTATTACTAATGTTGACATTAAAACGCCAATATGTGCCCTGTTTACTGACATGACAAAAGCGTTTGACTATGTAGATCATAAGACACTAATTGAAAAACTAAACGCTTACGGTATAAGGGGAAATGCTTTGGAACTATTCAAATTTTATTTAAGTGACCGCAATCATTATACAGAAATAACTCAAGTCAATTTAAATACGAAACGGGAAATAAAGTACCTATCAAACCGTAGGAAAACTCACTATGGGGTACCCCAAGGCAGTATGCTTGGGCCACCATTATTTGTTATATACATTAATGACCTACCGCGACAAATAAAGCCTCCAATGATCCTCTTCGTTGATGATAGTACAGCAATAATTAAATGTTCCAATAGTCAGACTTATGAAGGAGATGTAAATAACACCCCTAAAAGTATAATTGTTTGGCCTGAAAGAAATAACTTGGTTATTAATATACAAAAACCCAAGTTATTGCATTTCTACCAAAGGCTAAAACCCAACCATTTAAATGTTACATATAACGGACAAAGTGTAGAAGAGGTAAAAGTATCAAGATGTCTTAGCATTCTTGTTGACAGCCAACTGACGTGGCGGATGCAGGCAGACGACATAAGTGCGAGGCTAAGTAAAGCTGCTTATGCTCTTTTCATCTTGGCAAAGAAAGTTAACTTACAAACAGTACTTATAGCATACCATGGCATTGTTTCCTCAGTACTGAGATTTGGCATAATATTTTGAGGCAACTGTTCTGATAGAGAAACTATATTTAGATCACAAAAAAGATGCATACGATGTATGGTAGGCCTAAAAACTACTGATAGCTGTGAGCCTGTCTTCAAATCATTAAAAATATTGACTTTCCCATGCCCATATATATTTGATGTAGCAGTGTTTGTCAAATGTAACCTGAACTTATTTCCTGCGATAGTAGATACTAGAGAAAGAACCACTCAACTTAGATCCAAATATAAAACCATGTTGTGTACAAGTAAATACAAAACAGAGTGCTGTTTTGCTACTATACTATACTTTTCCTTGCTAGTGAGCAAGGAAAAGTATCTTAGGCATGGGTCCAGATATATACAATGAAATTCCTGATAGCATTAAGAAAGAAAATTTGCACAACTTTAAAAGAAAATTAAATACTTTTTTAATAGGAAAATGGTATTATTCAGTCACCGAATACTTGAATGATATGTCGATAAATTTATAATTTATTTCTTTCTTTTCAATAAATTATTTATGTTATTATTTTTACTTATTTAAATTGACATACTTGTATTGTATCCGTAGACATAGTTATTATTGTAGCCAATGACATTTGATGTAATATTATGACATTTTGTGTGATTCAAATGATCTGACAAATTTTTTAGAATGGGAATAAGATGATATTTCTAATGTTACTTTAAAATGATACTAGACTAATAAGATTTGCATGCCCATGTGACGGCAAAACATGCAGAACGAACTTTATAAAAACATCTATTTACACCAAATTTACCCATATTTGCAAAGGAATAAATGATTCGATTTGTTGATTCGACACCTACAGCGGCCGGCGTAAGTAATATGATAGCTCGACGCCCGCGTAAGTGCAGCAGTGGCTTTATTTAAGTTTTCTCTGTTCCAGTTTTAATGTCTTGAGAAAACTTATTTTCTTAGTAGTACACAACGTCTGTTAGTGTTAAGAGGACGCTGGAATTTTTGCAAAGCAATTTTAAAATCTTCCGGAATTCTACGAAAGAAAAACTTTTCTAGGTAAAAAAATATTTAGGTTACGGATTCTTATCCATCCATTATATTGAGACGCGTCTTAAAATGTTTAGTTTTCCCGAAAACTTTATTCATCACTAGCTGCAACCCGCGCCTTCGTCTATGAGGGCAATTTTTTTTTTTAAATAGTGTTCTAATCCTAGTCCCCTAAGTTATTCCTTATAACCAGTGATCGGAATAGGGTGAGTATATTTACCTACAGTTTGTAGAACAGAGACAAAAATCGGAGACTTCCTTACAACTAAAAATTTTTTTACCGGTAAATTTACTAGAACTTTAATTACGTGAATTTATAAGTCTTATTAATTTATTAAAAACGTTTATTGCGTAAATATATACTTCCTTAGATTTTTTTTCACATGGTTCTATATTTTTAACGACTTAAAAGGAAAGCTTTCAATTAAACTGTTTTTTATTTTGTTATGTGCAAATCACATAACAAAATAAAAATCCGTTTATTCGTTTTTTTTTTCTGTTACCATGGTAAACTTACGTAAGGCTTTAAGTAACTTAGCGTAGCTGTTCAAAAATACGGGGTTACTTCTAAAGTATGACTTTCTCTATAAAAATTATCATTGGTCCGCAAGATCCAGAAAAATCGCTTAACAAACATACAAAAAAACAGTTTAATTGAAAGCTTTCCTTTTAAGTCGTTAAAAATATAGAACCATGTGAAAAAAAATCAAAGGAAGTATATTTACGCAATAAACGTTTTTATTAAATTAATAAGACTTATAAATTCACGTAATTAAAGTTCTAGTAAATTTACCGGTAAAAAAATTTTTAGTTGTAAGGGAGTCTCCGATTTTTGTCTCTGTTCTACAAACTGTAGGTAAATATACTCAACCTATTCCGATCACTGCTTATAACATCAGCTATCTGCCCGTGAAAGTCCTGTCAAAATCCATCCAGTCGTTTCGGAGATTAGCCGGAACAAACGGACAGATAGATACTTCAATTTTATTTATTTGTATAGATGCTGCGCCCTTCTCTGTAACAATCGCATTTAACAATGAAGTTTCAATTAAGTGGGTATTGTGGTCAAAAGTGATAAAGGTATTACGAGGTCAACTATTTATTTCTCTCATTGATGGGTACGATGAACGGTCGGGAAATAAATTTCTAAAACCATTCCGCTTGGCAGACGAATTGATAATAACAGTTTTCTTGTCATAAACATAAGGTACAAATTGAATAAACACAAGAAACGATGGAAACAGTAATAGAGTCATTCCGTCTAAGTGTGGAGCTCTTAAAAAGAAAAATGCGGTGGCTATTACCAACGATGTCTGTGGATTTTTCCTTATTTTAAGGAGCCTGGCGTCTGCTTTTAAAATGTACTTCTTTCTAGCTTTTTCAGATGATAAAGGAATGAGAAGCGACCATAAAATGTTAAGGGGGATGCGCCAAGGTAGCCCGCGAAATTCAAATTTTCTTACGTGTTTCGCTATTTGTAAGCCAGTGTCAGGTTATTGGTTGATAAAAATATGATTCGCAACCATAGCAAATATAGCTTTACAAAATTATAACCATTAAATACAAGAATACAACTCCTTAAGTTGGACAATCCTTAAAATGTCATGATTTCATGAAATAGTCATTCAATAGGATTATATGAACTCAGAGAGGTGTATTGATGATTTTCATGAATATGATTCTATTTAAAAATATTTTATACGGCTGCAAATCATATTTAGGTCAATATACAACCTGATACTGACCTGCAAATAGCAAAAAACGTAAGAAAATTTGAATTTCGCGGGATACCCTGATGCTTTCGTCTTAAACCGAGACTATTCGTGAGCTTGCAATTATTTTGTTGCCAGTGACGTGTGACCTAATGTACTAAGCACTGATACTATAGGTAAGAGAAGATAATATAGAGTATGTACATAATTAACGAAAGGCGTTCCCGTTAATCCGCAGTAGTATATAGCGCCCATACATGTATTCTAGCACACAGTTGGATTTTAAACTCTCAATGCTAAGCTGAGTGTTGAAAATCCCGAGTACGATTAAAAAAAAGGCGCCAAGAAGCCATTGGAAGATATCCCAAAGTCAGTAAAAAAAAAAAGGCATGCAGCGTTCTTCCGTTACAATACAATACCTCTTCAGAATATTGTTGCGGTTGCCGCGGTTCTGCAGTTCAACCGTGATATTTGCCGAGATGCGTACTGATGACTTACGCAATCAGACGCAAGCGTGTGTCGTCGCTGTTGGGCAGACTACGCGGCAGCAGCAACAGCATTCTGGGGATAGTATGGAGTAAATATGCGATACACTCGCTCTGGGTAATCATCGTGGTAAGGACAGTAAAACACAATGTTTTAATTGATATTTAATTCTTTACCTATTAACATAGTTTATAAGATTGCATTATGTCATAAAAATAGCTTTATCACAGCAATTAAAATCTTCAATAATATCCCAAAAGAAATAAGAGAACTCCCTCTAAAACACTTTAAATCCAAACTACACAAATGGCTTATTGTTAATTGTTTTTATAGTATAAAAGATTTTTTTGATAAAAAAATACAGATAAATATAAGATAAGATAAGATATGTTTTATTAAGTACTTATAAATATATCATTATTATTGTTTAAGTGTTCAAGTAGGTATGAAACCAATGTTAATAGACATGTTATAATTATAATTTGAAAATAAAATGTGTTGTATAAAAATACATGTAATTAACATGTTTAGATATTTGTATGCCAGTCCATGGCGAAACATGTAAGATCACAACTATATAAATAAGACCTTAAATGTACCATGTTTTAAAGCAAATAAATATATTCTATTCTATTCTATTCTATAAGCTCCTGTTGTTACTGACCATGATGGATCATGTTATCTGACAAATAAATAAATAAAATAAAAAAACGCCCGTACCTATATGGGCTAATAGCGCGAGCGGGTTATGCGATGCGATAGGGAGGGTCGGGGGAACACGGAATTTCACGTGGACAGGCAGAAGCTAGTGATGACTGATAGCATGCATTTACTGGCGAGAGCTACAACGCTTTGTACAAAACTAAAACAGAACGACTTCAAAATCCTGTAACAAAGTTTCTAGCAGACACCGTTTCAGAAATATCAATATTTCTATTTCACCGAGTGAAATGTCGCCTTTCTTTACAGAGAGGCCATATAAAACAACGAGGTGTGGGTCTATTTTCTTGGTCTCAAGTGTAACACTACTGAATTGGGGTTGACGGGATAAAAGTATTATTGTTATGTTGGTGACACGATTTTATTTGAATGTGTGAGCATTACAGTGTAGTTTGCAATCAAGGTTTACTTTGTGAGGTAAGAGTCGGTTAGGCAAGTTCTTGAAAGTTCATTTACACGTCTGGCTAAGAATAGGCTGTCGTTTTTGATATTTTGGTTTCGACATGACGGTGTTAGAGATTGCTTTCAGGTGCGCATTGGCAGTTGGTACTGAATATCGTTGGTTTATTCAAAAAGTGTGTCTAAAAGACTCGCTTTTTGTTGGAAGTTGTAATGGCTTTTTATTGATAAGTGAAAAAAATTAAACTGTTTTCAAACCAATGATAGTTTTCGTGAGTACAATAATGAAATTATACAGTCGGCGGTCGGTGTAGTATCATTTTGTTGTGAAACAGTCGGAATGTTGAAACTCATAATTTTAAACCTATAGGTTTAATTAAAGGCTTAATTGATCACACGCCGGCCGCAACGAAACAGCATCGGACTTGTGGTTGGTCAGGTTTTAATTAGATTTGCTGGTCTGTTCGTTTTGGTGGCTTTTAGTGAGATCGCTATAGTTACAAGGCGTGGTAAAAATACATACCTACTTCGGCCATTTCCCATGTTTGAAGTCAGGTTTTGAGTCCCTACGGTTAATGACAACCCCCTGATTAATGGGACATAAACGTAACTGACGAAATGTCGGTGTTCATACACCTCTACTTTTTTCAAGGAATACAGACATGATGTTACTTTATGTTGTATTTTAAACTGTGCGATATGAAACGACTTTTTAATGAGTATTTATTGAACGAAAATATGATACGGAATACAAACAGTCGAAAGTTCAAATGAAGAAAGATGTTGTCTACTTGATTTTCAGACATAACTTGAGCAATGTAAAAAAAACACAAAATTCGACATTATTTCGCTTTTCAGGTATACTTCTTAAAAAATTGTTGGATCATTTATTTTACACTCACTAATCAAAGGGCTGCAGCTAATGTCAGATTTTTTGGTTAAGTATGTTGAAACTACTCGCAAATCTAAAAGGGTAAGCGATTTTAAATTAAACTCTTTTCTTACAAAACGGCCACATATCACCTCTCCGAGTTGTAATTTTTAACCAATCGAATTGATGACCTGCTCCCTTTAAAAGGGAGCAGGTTATCAGGTAATTCAGATGTTATTGCATTCATTATTAACATTTTTATCAATAAATCAATCTACCTAGCCTTTTCCCAACTATTTTGGGGTCGGCTTCCAGTCGAACCGGATGCAGCTGACTACCACTATTTTACATGGAGCGACTGCCTATGTGATCTCTACCCACAACCCAGTAACTGAGCAATACGATACCCCTTGGTTTGACTGGTTGTCAGACTTTCGGGCTTCTGACGACCCGTAACGGCTGTCAAAGATCCACGAATGACAGCCGGGACCAACGGCTGTTTATTGAATGACTATTTACATGAAATCATGAGTTTTGAGGATTATTCGAACATAAGGAGTTGTGTTGTTGATTTTAGTAATTTTTATTAAGGTACTTTCCGAGGCACTCCGGTAGTCTCGGTATGTAAAGATGGTCACCTATCCACGGATCAACCCCGGCAAGCGTAGCTTAACCTGATGGATCGACCCGAGCGGCTGTTATTACTTAGCCACGAGCTCCTATTAACATTTTTATCAATAAAAGATGTAAATATAATGAAAAAGATAACAACTAAAAAAAATAAGAAAAAATCCTTCCATTTTAATAAACATTGTAAAACTGAAAATCGATTACCTACCTGTAAAATGTTTAACAATTTTAGTTTGCTTTCAGGCGCGAAGCTCCAGACATTCATTATTACACTATTCTGTATTTCATGAGTTTCCTAGAGTTTTCTTATAATACAGCGGAGAATTTAAGTTAAAAAGGAAATTAGAATGAACTTTCTTTGCTGGCAACAAGTAATTTTGTAAAAAAAATATTAAGTATAAGCTAGTTTCCTTTGAACACTAGTTTGATATTGTATGCATCTGTTTATATTTTATAGACTACCTTATAAAATAATGAATTTGAGGAAGGATAACATAAAAACTGCATTACATAAAAGTTTTAAAATTAAAGAATTGGTAGGTACGGTCAGTGACATAAGTCAGAGAACTACTAAAAATTTTCAGAGATTTCAAAAAATTTAAAACCGACCAGGTGCAAGTCGGGCTCGCGCACGAAGGGTTCCGTACCATAATCAATAAAAAGGGCAAAACAATTTTTTATAAGTGCCCCCTTATATATTTATTTTATTCTGTTTTTTAGTATTTACTATTATAGCGGCAACAGAAATAAATCATCTGTGAAAGTTTTAATTGTCTAACTATCACGGTTCATAAGATACAACCTGGTGACAGCCGGACAGACAACGGAGTCTTAGTAATAGGGTCCCATTTTACCCTTTGGGTATGGAACCCTAAAAATTTGCTAGTTATTACGTGTTTGTAACAATTTAATAAATACTACAAAATAAATAAAAATTGAATTATAAAAATTCAAAAATGATCATCGACGTCGCTGGCATATATCATAACTATAGCTGCGCCCCGCGATTTCACCCGCGTAAGTCTCGATCCCGTGAGTATATCGGGATAAAAAGTATCCTATGTCCTATGCCAGGTCATGGTCTACCCATGTGCCAAATTTCATCTAAATCCGTTCAGCCGTTTGAGCGTGAAAACGTAACAAACAAATTCACTTTCGCATTTATAATATTAGTTAGGATAGTTAAAAAAAATAATATAGTTAGGATAGTCAATAACTTATCGTTTTTTTTCATTAGGTTCTTAGAAAGATTTTATTTTTCATTTTCAAAGACAAAAATAGAAGGTTCTTCTCTAATATGGAAGTTTTCACTGTACAAGAAGCTTCTAACTATTTTTAAAGCTTACCCATGTTACATCCGAAGGGTAAAAGTGTACACGGGTATCCATGAATATTTCGTAAGACTCCTTTCAGGATTCTATACAAATAAAAGTTCAAACCTACAATATGTGAACTTTTTACTGTATGAATCATTTTATTCGAAAGACGTCCGGACATAAGCCTCCCAAAAACACTGCCACTTCAACCGGTTCTGTGCTTCACGCATCCAGCGGATTCTTGTGGCCTTCAGAAGGTCTTATTAGTGCTTTTAATTTTTGGGGGGTATGACATAATCGCCACGCTTGGCAGAAGGGTTGGCGATCGCAGTATGGTGTTAAAAAATGCATAGAGAAAGCTGCTGCCTATTCTCTAGTAAGCCCCATAGTCGCCTTTTACGACACCCACGGGAAGAAATAGGGTAGTTGATATAGTCCAGTACCACACAGTACCTGTACTGAGGTAGTATTATAAAGTATTAATGCCATTATTATTCCATTGCGAAAACGAGATGGTGCTAGCGGCCTTGTCTAGCTCCGTCTCTCTCTTACACTTGAAATATGGTGGCATTAATACTTCATAATACCTGTATGAATAGTAAAGACTGTTAGTATACATAGGTATACTACGTTTACCACGCATAGGCATGGTAAACGCTACTATGATTGGATCTTAGTCGTGAAAAACAAATTTCTAGTTTATTGACTGACAATTTAAGTAATGACTTGACTGCCTCGTTTATCTAATGGTCGCAAGCACTACTACTGAGCATGGGGTCCTGGGTTCGATCCCGGGTCGTACAAAGTGATATTGGTTTTTTTCATCTGGAATTTCTCGGTAGCAGCCCGGAGTCTGGATTTGTGCCCGATTGATGGCAATAAGCTGGCCCCCTATTATATGGGACTTAAACATAACTGGCGAAATGTGGGTGTACCTGACGGTAGATTACAGGCGTGAATGAGTAAACATCCATTACATAATATCTAGACCCCTCCGTAGCTTCGCAAGCACGTTAAACCATTGGACCCGGTTGTCATTCTTAGATCGTTCAATCGTTACGGGTAGTCAGAAGCCCAAAAAGTATGACAACCAGTCTTACCGAGGGTTATCATGTTACCCAGTAACTGTGTTGTGGAAGTGACATAGGCAGTTACTCTATGTAAAATACTAGTATTCAGCTGCATCCGGTTAGACTGGGAGCCGATCTCAACATATGTACTTAGAAAAAGGCTAGTCAGATTGATTGATAATAACATTAAAGCTCACAAACGTTTTTTACACGCGTATTCCGTGGAACGGAAAGCCGAATAAATAAATAAATTATCGAATCCCTGTAAAATTATTTACTTCAAAATAAAATTCAAGAAGCTTTTAAATCTACAACACAATTCTTTCCATATCCTTACTGGGATTCCCCTTACGATTTGTGCCTCCAATGAAAATTTATATTCATGTCCCGTTTCATACAAATAATATCGTATGTTTATTTACTCAACTGTATTCTGCTGACGAACCCTTTTCATGAACGAGACAAGATTCCGGAATATTGTTAGTTCATATTACTAACTTTAGCGAAAATATTTGGATTGGAATCAGGAATTATCATGATAGCTATCTTTGAACGGAAATCTGACTCATGAATATTCCGAAGAAATATAATCGTAATCATTGTGTTGTTTTTGTAGACGAGTGACCTAAAGCCAAGTGCACATTACAGCGGCAACGCTGCGCACGCGTTTTCATACAAAAATGTGCGATGCGAAACACTTGTAGTGTGGGTTCCTCACTCAACAAAAAAACAAAAAGCTTAGGCCTAGCCAACCTCTGCCAGGGTTGCGGGAAAGTCCGAAAGGGATACCGGGATCCTTGGCAACAGGCAAATGAAGGAACACCGGTGGGTTTTAGTCAGTAAAATTTTGACACGCCCTCCCGCTCCGCCCAGAGCGGGAGAAGTCATTTGATGATTTCCCACCCACAAAAAGAACCGAAAGTGCTGCAGCGCGACGCATTTTCATACAAAAGCCAAGTCAGAGGCCTATGGGCGGCATAAAAACTCTGACACCATAACCACACGAAAAAGAAAGAATGAAAGTGATGAAGGAGAATATTTATTGCGTTGCGGTGCTGCGAACCCAAATGTGCGTAAACCTTCACACTTAGTGTTTCTTAATTTAATCAATTTTTGAAGAATTAGTTTATTTGATGAAGAAATAAACTAGTTGGGTGTTTAATTTGAATTTAAGCATGGGGAACAAATCCTGTATTTTAGTTCATGAAAGTTATTAGGTATCTCATTCTCAATCTGTCAAAAATGCCTCTGATTCACTTCCATTTTTGACATTTATTGTACTTCAAGTCGAATCTTTTGTGCAGAAACCTTTTTTAAATGCTTTCTTTTACCCCAGTTCTCGAAAAGCTAGTAATTACATGCTCAGATAAAGTGCTGTTAAATCTTATAGCTATACCCTTAATAATGAACATAATTCCGTCACAATGTCCCGTCATCCATGTTTATTTGTCATAAATAGCACATCACATCATGTGTACACTAAACTGCCAACCAACAAGCCATGAAACACATAATTGAACCTATGAACAGTACGTTATCGAATATTAACTGCTAGTTACTTGTGTATAGACCATTATAGAGGGTAAGCCGTATGAATGAGACAAGGTATAGAACGTTCAAATTCTAAGGTACATAACTGGCGCAATTTGCCTAAACAATTGATTTATTTATTTATTCATAATCATGTTGTACATACAAGAACAGATTGGACGGTGACCCCCAAACTAGGCATTTGCCTGTATCTTGGGGGTCGGAATTGTGATTTTTTTTAATACACAGTGATTATTGCATATCCGGTAAACATAAACTAAAATTGGAGTAACCTCGATATAATTAATAAAAAAAATAGCTGTGTAGGGTGTTATGTGAGTATGTGTTTGAGAGTGTGAGTGTGAGTGTGTTTGGGGTGCAAACATAATTATCGACATAGCGGCCTAAGGTAAATACAAAAAGTTATAGCAGGTCAATCAGAATATATCCCATATGTCATAAAATTAAATATCACATATATCGTAAAAATCATGGCCAGTCCGTAAATTCCGTAACGGAGTTGAATGGTTAGGGTACCGCGGCTATATTAAAGAATCGTCAGTTGTCAAACCATCGTCAATTGCAAACATTACTGAATTGCAGGATTAGCCTGTAGAAGTTTTGCTTAATGTTAGTGACACTGTTACTTTATAACTAAGTACTACAGCATAATCAGCCTATAATGTTCCCACTAATGTTGCTGGGACATAAGCCTCCTCTCTGTGAGAGGGAGTGAGTGGGCCGTAATCCACCACGCGGGCCCAGTGCGGGTTGGTAGACGTCACATGTCTTCGAATTTTTGGTTCTAGGACATGCCGGTTTCCTCACAATGTTTTCCTTCATCGATGTGAGAGCAGTGGTGATGAAATTATTTACACAAAGTGCCTGCCAGAGTTCGAA
Organism: Lithophane leautieri; assembly: GCA_949152455.1. Taxonomy (NCBI): domain Eukaryota; kingdom Metazoa; phylum Arthropoda; class Insecta; order Lepidoptera; family Noctuidae; genus Lithophane; species Lithophane leautieri. The sequence goes on from OX424470.1 coordinate 12,519,608, forward strand.
CCTACGACCTACAAATCTGCAAGACTGCTCTAAAAAAATTTAATATGCATAAATAACAATTTATAAGTACCTTATTAATTAATAAAATAACAATACAGTTTTGTATATTTTTTGTGTTTCTGAAGAAGTTTTCTTAACGGATTTGCGGTATGAATTCTCGGCGCACATTAGTATTACTACATTAGTAGTACTTCATTGCTTGCCAGTTGCTTCTACGGAAAGTCATTACTTTTAAAAGATGCGACAGTTTCCGACAGCTTATCTAATCCATACTCTAAGGTAAAAACCATTAAAGGGGTCCATTGAATAGCTCACGGAAATGGTTTCTTTCATTTTACGACATTAGTTCTCGGGTAAATGGCCACCATATTTCGTGTTAGGCGGATCTTATGCTACAGATGATAGTGGCAAAAAAAAAAACACTTCCATATTGTTACTTGTTTTTTTGTAGATATTATTATAACTATGTATTTACGTAGTTTTATTTAGAAGAAAATTAAATGTACTAAGATTATTGATTATTTATCTGTTTATAAAACTGCTTTAAATAATAGGGCAATGGCAACTCAAACTTAAAACAAAGTTAGGTATGAATGCAGAAAGAGAAAAGGAAAATAATTATTAATAATAATTAGAGTCATTATTTAATTAATTTAGTGCTCGCAAGATGTCTGCGCGCGACTGGTGGCGCTGCCGTGCTTAATTCTATACTGTAACATTTAGAATATTAAATCTATGTTAATAATAACATACTAATTACATGCATCATAAAACAAATGACTAATTAATGAATCTATTATGAAGAGTTCCATTTACCTGTTTTATCGTTTTCATTTTCATAACATTTAGGTTGACCAGTTCTACGTCATTTCCTGAAATTCAAATAGCAAACGAATTCCTTAATTTTCCATTCCCGCTGAATCTATGAAGATCAATTTACATTATAATTAAGAATTCACTTGCTTATGTATTCTAGTGCGATTTAGTACAATTGTCGAAATGTTAGTCTGAGAACTATTAACTAATACTGCGGCAATTAAGATACCAACATTCCTGTAATTAGAGAACGAATTCGTAACGGGTGTCGCGCAGATTAAGTTAGGTATATAATTATGTTCAAGTTAGACTTTTGCCCTAAAACGGCCACTTTGGCAGAATCATAATAGAATAATATTATGAATCATCGAAAAATGTCACAAACTGACAATTCATAATAATATGATCTGCGTGCAATTCATATTACGCAATTCATCTGTTGTTGCTGACGTTTTGTTTTTATAAAATGGTCCTCAAATTATGAATTGCTTTATTGAAGTGTAATGTTAAATTAAAATTAATTAATTCAAATTACGTTTATTTTGTTAATAATTAATTACGTTTTTTGCAGCAATATTTAAATCAAATATGATTCGAATATAAATTGAGGTGAGTACATAATGATTCAGCTAATAATTATGTGTCACCATTTTGTGACAAATTAGAGGAATTGGTAATGTGGCCGTTGTAGGCCCCCAGGTCATTTAAACCACCATTTTAATCATTATATAATTGCCACTTCATTTTATGTTCCAAGACATCGCTTTAATTTCAGAGGCCCAAAATTATTCTAGTTTGAGCCTGATGAATATGATTAATATTTTAATAATAATGTTTTCTTTCTTATAATTATGAGTGGATATTTCGCTCCCTTAAGAGCGGAATTTCGCAAAAGGAAATATAGACGCATCACTTTTAGAACACCAACTCATTATCTAATGGCTTTTGAGCTAACTGGCTTACTTTTTTTTTAATGAACTTTATCTGAAACTTTTTGAAAGGCCTACACTGTCCTCCCATAACTATTAACACTGTAATTCGAAAATATTGTAAAAGCCAATTATCTTTTAAAAGAGTAACCATGGAGTTTCTTGCCGGCTCTTCTCCATAGGAAACGACCAATTGGAACCGTGCACTTAGCTTCTGACGTTTCATAAGTGCCCATGTAGGCTTATGTGAAATAAAATATTTTGATTTTGATTTTTTGATTTTTACATAGGCGCGATTTAAAAGAACAGCATACATTAACACAGCCTTTTTTTAAACGACATCATTTCGATATTCAACAAGAATCAATTCAAAGTCAAAGTCAAAGTATTTATTAGTGTGATTTTTAGTGATACAGTAGGTCTTATAATTATAAGTGCTTAGCACGATACTATCAAGAATCAGTTTACTTAGGTAAGGTTTAACATACAATGCATTAGTCCCGCTTAGATTATTCCCATAAATGTTGTAACAAATACTCGTATATGAGTCTGTTTCAATATTTCTTCTCACAGTTGTCGGATAGGAAACACCGAACTCATCTTGATAGGTAAAACATCTTTAAAATATAATTTGTTTTTGATAAGTAAAATTATGTTTTCGTACCAAAAATTATGTTTACTGAAATATAATATCATAATAAAAAAAGTAAACATCCTCCATCCTAAACCACGTTCCAAGTTTTTTATTGCCTCGTCAAAATCTGTAACAAACATACAAATAAACACTCGCTTTCACAATGTTAGTCCAGATTTACACCCACACTGACAACCGTTTTTTTTTTTTTTGGGGTGGGATATCATCAAATTACTTCTCGCGCTCTGGGCGTAGCGGAAGGGCGTGTCAGACTTTTACTGACTAAAACCCACCCGTGTTCCTTCAGTTGCCTGTTGCCAAGGTCCCGGTATCCCTTTTGGACTTCCCCGCAACCCTGGCAGGCATCGGTCCTAGCGGATCCCGCCAATTGTGCTAACATCTCTACACTCACAACCCTAACATCCTCAGCACAATTTCCATTACTAAACCTCACTCACAACAAATTTCTAACCAGCACTAAAAGGAGAAATCATAAAACACTAAGCTTCATGACAAGAGCCAAATGAAAGTGGTATAAACTAACTAAGGAGGCGTTATGTCTGCTTCGTGACAAGACTCTTTCGTAGTGGCTTCCATGCCAGGACACAAATTGTTCCCAAAATGTTTGCACACAAATAAATAGAAATGTGAATGTGGGCAATAAAGTGCAGTTCTTATTCTTTAGTTAACCGACATTTTTGCCTCTGACTTTCTCGCAGGGGTAAATAAACTTTTGTTAAAGAAAATAATGATGATGTTTCTAAATCTTGCCATGTGAATGTGACACCACAAACTGGTATTTTGGGGTAGCTTTGAATCACTTTTTAAGATCCAAATCTTTTAATGAAATCTGTCTCACTTGGCAATCGTTTTTATTTATTTTTTACTAGCGTACGCTGCCCGCTCCTAGGCAAAGGCCTCCCTCCTTTCATCTTCCGCGAGCCCGCGCGTCCTCCTTCCAGTTTTGACGGAACCTATCCAGCTCGTCCCGCCATCTACTACGTGGTCTGCCGCAACCCCACCTCACTATTTCAGGGCACCAGTTCTGTTTTATTTGGTCCCACAGTTTGTCCAGCATGCGGCAGACCTGTCCTGCCCAGTCCCATTTAAGTTAGGCAGCCTTTTAAGCCACATCAGCTTGTTTTGGAGCGCAGTATTGTGTTACAACACGATCCGTTAATTTAACGCCTATTAAATTGCGCTCCATTGCTCGTTGGCCGACCTTGAGCATTGGCACTAAGGCAAACTTTCCATTAAAAAAAAAAGAAGGCTAAGAGTTTCCACAAGTCCTTCAAAAAGAATAGATAAAATGTGTAAAAATTGATTTTGAGTGAAACTTGTTTGTTGTTTATTTATTAACAGGGAAATCCGACCCTTCGTCACAGCTCGGATTAGATGTGGGCACGTGTATGGCATTAAAAGGTTTACGGTCATGAATAAACTATATTATACCTACATGGGTAGTAGGTTTTTTCTCTGCATCTTCCTATAACCCGTTAAACTTCAAAGTAAGGGGGAATAATGGTGTGTGTATTCTGGATATACTTGTTTCATCTTATAACTTTTACACAGCTGTCCACTAGACGAGAGCAAGGTTACGAGATCAGTCACATAATGATTATTTTTTTGATAGCTTACTCACGTGCCCCACCGGCACCCTAATTGCGCAATACACGATCAATCAGAATTGGAATCGGTTTGAAACTAATGTATAATCCATTGCTTCATAAGTTCCAAATAAATATCTGCTCAACAACGTAAATAACGCAATGAATGTTGTTGAACTGTCAAAATGAAACAAATTAGTCATCGATTACTAAATTAAGTTACGCAATTAGATAGCTGATGAGAAACTCAAACTCAAACTCAAACTCAAAGCATTTATTTCAATTAAACCATTTACAGGCACTTTTGAATTGTCAAAGAGTCGGTCAGTTAGTCAAAAAGTTGAAGCTAGTTGCCCATTCAAATTCGTAGATCTCTATGGAGAAGAACGGGCAAGAAACTCCAAGGACACTCTTTTAAAAATGTATATAGATTTTACAAAATCCTGGGTACAGTATTCTTCGTGCTTCTATATGTGAGAACAATGTCAAACGAAAAATAATCAAAAATAATTCAAAATATAAGATTAAAAATAAGCCCTGGCAGATAAGAGATGACCAGTCTCAACTGACGGCGCCCGTTCACGAACATGACACGTGGAAAAAGCACCAACTAGTATTTACCCCCAAACTTCTACCTATCTTTGGCCACATCTCTGCCCTACAAACCTGCCCAGATCGTCATTTTATCTTCGACGCGGTCGACCTCGACCTGATCCCAGTATTATTATAACAAAACAAAGTATCCAAGGCATAAAAATTTCTTCTCTCACTTAAATCTCTTCAGAAACTATTTCGATAATGATGTGGGTGGAGTAACCTTGTATTTTATGATCAATTTGCGTGGGTAGTCATCGTCTTGTCTCAAAACGAATACTATTCTTGTAAGCGATAATGTCCATTTACATTGATGAGATACAACAAATTAGCTAGAGTAGCCTTTGGCACGTTTCTTTGACCTCATAAAGAAATAAAACCAGAGAAAATATACACCTACAGTGTATTTTCCTTACATGTCTGATTTGGTAAACAAACACTGTACGAAAATTACGAGGTTTTTAATTATGGACTGGTCAGACTGAGGCGAATCCCACGCGCTATCAAGGACATGCCTACGCGCGTCTATTGTTTTAATTATTAGGAAGTCATTGAACACTTTCATACAAGTTAGTTGGCACAATCGGCACGAGCGAATTCCGTCCCACATCCCGCGTGGGGTTCGCCTCAGTTTAACCAGAGCTTTAACCACACGCTTCAAGTTATGTATGAACGTTTTGATCTTGTAAGAAACGTATACGATATCAATTAGATTAGTAAGTACATCGAAAACTTATCCGATTTAAATTTTTAAAATAAAAAATAAGTAGTTATCTATATAAGGTGTTAAAAATTAAATTAACAAACTTTAAGAGTTGCTTTGGACCATCGAACTGAATATCTTGTAGTATGAACAACTTTAGCGGAAAAAAATCAGCTGTTCCATACTAAAGAATAATCCCAACTGTTCTAACTGTAAAATGATATTTAATTGAATAAGATTTGCATGCCCATGTGACAGCAAAACATGGAGAACTTACTTTTTGACAACACCTACGCATGTTTGCAAAAGAATAAATGATTTGATTTGATTTAATTTGTATGGGACAGCCATTCTTCTTTTCGCGCAATCAAAGATTGTAAAAATTATTCAGTTCGATCGCCTCTTAAAGATTGTAAATTTATTTTTTTAAGTCCTGGTATTTAAATGTGCTTCGCAGAATAAACACCAGAAGAATGTGAAACCAAATTCATTAGTATTTAAATGTTCCGTAAAATCCGTTGTCTTAATTGTAACTAGTTAAATCTATGAAAAAGTTAATTAAAATCCGCACTGCCCCATTGATCTTAAGTTATTCGCTACGGGTTTACGGCGACTAGTCTCGATTAGCACCGCTCTTTTCTTGTTATCTTAAATGTTTTTGTTGTCTTATAACTTGTGAAATTACATGGTTGCTTTATTGAGGCAATATTTGATCATTAATACAACTCATTACAGTCATAATTTCATAGATTTCACATTTAATTTATAATTTAAGAGTAATAATAACAACAGAGCAGTTGTGGTCCAGTGGTAACGGCCGTGACTTACGAGTTGTAGGTCTTAGGTTCGAAACCTGCAAATTATTTCATCACCTCTGCTCTCAAAACGGTGAAGGAAAACAACGATAGAAAACCACCAAAAGCATCGAAAGCGTTCTCATAAACCTACATGGGGACTTAAATGAAACGGCAAAAGCTGGTGCACGGTTCCAGTTTCAGTTCTGAAGACATGTGACATCTACCAACCCACACTGGGCCCGCGTAGTAGATCTAGATTACGGCCCACGCCCTCTCACAGAGAGGAGGCCTGTGTGCCTGGAAACATTATAGGCTGATTATGCAATAATTAACAACTTGAGAGTATATTTAAATCGTTGCTCGACACATCCACGAGAAAAACTCGGTGAGTATTTCCCCGTAACGTGGATGACGTCCACTGCTGGTCATAGGCCTCATTCAAGCACCGCCACTTCGACCGGTTCTGGGCTTCTCGCATCCAGCGGATTTCCACGGCCTACACCAGATCATCGGTCCACCTTGTGGGGGGCCTTCCAACGCTACGTGTTCCGGTACGCGGTCGCTACTCCAGAACCTTTCGACCCCATCGGCCATCTGCCCTGCCCACTGCCAATTAAATTTGGCAATATTTCGGGCTATGTCGGCTAATTTGGTTTTCCTACGGATCTCTTTATTTCTGATTCGATCACACAGGGAAACTCTTTTGAAAATGATTACAACAAACATCACGAAAAATATATATTTTGTTTCACGCGTGAATCGAAACCTCAACACGTAACACAGCAGAACTGCGCCAACCATTCTCTTCTCGTCATAATTTTTGCTGCATCATATCCCCAAAGTCCCCTAAATAATTTGATTGTCTTTGTTAAAGGAGCACGAACTTTCCGGACATTATACTCTCAACCATTAAATATTAATAAGCGTCTATAGTTCAAAGGCGTGTTGCCGACCCCTGATGGAAAAGTCAAACTGGGTTGAGTTTCTTTGGTTCAGAGCAAACTTGGGAAGGTTATTATTTACAGGGTTGAATTTTTGTAATGTGGTTTCATGAGCTTTTTGCAATTCATTTAATCGAAAATTCTACGAATTTTTAAGATTTATTTGCACAACACATTTTGACTAGAATAACTACAAAATTATTTTAAAATGATTGTATTGTACACATAAACTTTTCGGAATAAATTCTCTAAAATGTTGGTGAAAATTCGCATCAAAATCCGTTGCGTAGTTTATTTAGAAGAACATCGCGATCACACAGACAGACAAGAAAAGCCACTTTAATTTATAATATTTTTGATATAGATTTAATAAGTTAATTGTTTCATCGATATCAACAGTGTAATAAATCATAGGTAGGCATAAAACTACCTATCTACATTATGAAGTAAATAGTAACCAAACTCTACGGACTGGAATAACAATTCTGAGTTGAATAATATTATTGCCTTTCATTCGAAGACATTATTCAAATGTTCATCCAATCTCTGTTCTCGATACTTTCTGGATACAAAAACCAAAATTCTGAATCGAATTTTGGTACCAAAACAAATTCCGAACCTTCCAAATTACTAGCCAAGTAACTTTGTTTCGCCCCACTGGATCCAAATAGACCGCAAATTATTCTAATACAGATACTGATATCACAAGATGAATAGGTACAGAAGGTCGACTTCATATAGTGAGCGAAAACAGGCGCTCGCGCACAGACGTGTACATAAATTTAAGTTCTGAGTGTTTTGTTTGTTTTCATTTGATACCTTCATCTCGCAACACATTAAGCAATAATGTAAATTGTCTATGACTTCTGGCCCTGACATCAAGCAATAGACAACATTTGTCAAACTTTTTTATGTTTTAAATATTGAATGGCTTTTGTCTAATTTGTATTTTAGTATTAATGTAATTTTTAACCGACTTCTTTAAAAAGGAGGAGGTTCACAATTCGTTTGTAAGTTTTTTTTTGTTTTTATACTTTGCGTTTCGTTTTTGCGAAATAAACAATTTTTCCTTCTTTCTTTATATCTTGTTAATTTCCCTCTCTTTTTGTTTGTAATTGTCGAATACTAGACTTGGCTACTTGGAAAGGATCGAACAGTTGTTCCTAAAACTTTCAAATATAGTGTCAATTTTTCCTTCTCATCAACGCGACATATTTGTTTTTTTAAAAGACGCGTCACACACACCAATCGCGCACTGGACCAAATCGATACTAGCATGCTCATAACATAAGCAAACCTATTCCACCCCTTCTACCCGCACCTCAGGTAGCATGCTCGAAAATCAAACGACTGTTGATTTTTCCACACACATGCTACTAAGCAGCAATTGCTCAATAATGGCGTGCTAGTAATGAGCATGTCTGTCCGTACCTTCAGTGTGTGTATTTTATGGTTATTTCATAATGTGCGTCTATTTTTATGCTGAATCGACGATTTTTCTTACTTTTCTTTTGTATGGCGGTCTTGGTCAAATAGCAATCGCGAGTGCACTTGCAGACGGTGTACCTACGTGAAGCGTTTCTATGAGGCGCAAATTTTCGCTTTTTTATGTTGACCTGAGGGCCTAGACAAGTGACAATCGCTTTGAAAGCGTTAAGTATTTCTACGACATCTTTCAACAGGATTGACATAAACTTTTCGATAGCATAAGTCAGTCCTACACATTTTTGACTTTTCCATCATCGTTATCGCTGATAGAATGTCACTTTGTCCAAGGCCTCTGACCTTCTGTAATCTATCTATTATGTTCTGATACGGATAGTCGGATATTCCCTGGGTGGTATCCAGGTAAAATTTATCGGATAATGAAAATTCTCCTGTGATTGTTGTTCACCGGTGCGGAATGTGATTTCACACTGACCGACTTCCAACTGACAAAGATTCCAGAACTTTCCTGTTCGAATGACCGACGTTTTGGTCGTGACGTCATTCTAATGTCACAGCGGGTGGTCAAACTTATGGGTTTAGGGACTGCTCCTCACACCGTTATCAGGATAATGTACGTGATGGATCCTTTATTTTATATCATCCCGTACATGATAAGTTATATGTTTACAGATAATTAGTATAGCGACTGAGAGGCTTGTGGCTAACTAATAAAAGACGCACGGGTCGATCGATCAGGTTAAGCTACGCTTGCCTGGATGGGAGACCATCATTACATACCACGACCACTCCGTGCCTCGGAAAGCACGTTAAGCCGTTGGTCCGGGCTGTCATTTGTAAATCTTTGACAGTTGTTAAGGGTCGTCAGAAGTCTGAAAGTCTGTCAAACAGTCTTACCAATGGGTATCGTATTACCCAGTAATTGGGTTGTGGAGGTCATATAGGCAGTCGCTCCTTGTAAAATACTGGTATTCATCTGCATCCAGTTAGACTGGAAGCCGACCCCAACATAGATGGAAAATACTCATACGCTATAGTTTTTTTTTTTTTGTTTACACAAATAAATGTTGTTTTACCTTTTTTTTTGGTATATGGAGAGTCTAAAATTAATCCACTGGTATAAATGAAGTAAAAAGTTAGTTGGTCTAACTGCTAATCACGGCAACTTTCAGGCCAATTTCAATGAACTTTGACGAAGATTTAACTTGATACTTGGAGTAGACTATAACTTGACATCTCAGAAAATTAAGACCCTCTAGAGCGCGACAAAGGATTAAATTAAAAAAAGAAATAAACGGATGAAAAGGTTTTTAAACCTCTACGGTGTGAAAGATGTAATGTTTGAAAAGGTTCCGTATAATATAAATCTTGCTTACCCAGTGGCCTACTCGAATAAATTGAATGTTACAGTTTACCACAGTTTGTATGCCATATATTGTGTCGGCTTACTTACAAAATGCTCACTTATAAACTCAGTAGGATTTAATATTTAGTCATTTTCAGGCTTAACAACAAAACTTCTAGCCTATTTTTGTCTCAATACTAGAAAGAAAGAAAGAAAGAAAAATATTTTATTTGGGACACGCACAGGAAATATAACAATAAAAAAACAAACAAACATTAAAACTAACAAAATTAATAAAATAAAATAAAACAACGTGTAGAAAACTAAACCCGTGCGAGGCCAAAAAGGCTCCTATCTCAGCATAATGCTACGATATTTGAGAAAAAAAAAAAACAAATATCGCAGCGCTGGTATTCTGATAGGGCCCACTGTGATGCCACGGACACACCTACTAAGATATGCCAGGGATATATCATCGTATAGAAAGAAAAAAAGAAAGAAAAATATTTTATTTGGGACACGCACAGGAAAAACAATCAGTAATATAGAGCAAAAACTAAATTAAAATAAAATCATAATTAAAACTAACTAAATACATAGACGACCTGTGCGAGGCCAAAAGGGCTCCTACCTCAGCATAATGCTGCGATATTTAAATAAATAAATACCGCAGCGCTGGTATTCTGATAGGGCTGATGATTACATAGGGATGATTCTTTGATAACAGAATCATCAGTTTCAAACAAATATCTCCAAGCTATTTGAAACACACGCATCGGCTAATTAGCTGCTAGTGTGTCAAATAATACATTAATAATTCAGGTTTTTATGAAAGATAGGAGGAATAATAATTTGTGCTACAACAGACAAACAAACGCTATTTTGACTGAAAATAATTTCACTACCTTGAATCAGTTTTTATTATTTTAGTAACCGAAAAATACTCCGTAGGTATATGCACGCTGGGTGCTACGCATGAGCTACGCCGTAGCTCCGTAGCGCGTAGCAAAATGTGCGAACCATGCGAATTGGTACCGTTTGTACATTCGCTAAGTCAATTCTAACGCGTTGATGAAATAAAAGTGACTGAAGGACTATACATTTTATAACCACAATATTCTATTATTATGAATCTGTTACAATGAAAGTAGAGGTAACTATTCCACGTGGAGCATCGATTTCATCGGCACTTGGCCGAACAGCACCTAAGCAGTACGTAGCGTAAAGAGACCGAACGGTATCTTTATAGCAAAATAATAATAATTTTCATTTTCAGATCAAATTATGAAAATCTGTGCCTGAACTGGATATATTATCTGTATTTTATGGTGGAATCCCACGATCGGCAATATTGCTGACGGACACGCACGGCAGACAACCACTGACCGCCACGCACCGCGTACCGAGGCGCTTCCACCGAAGTCTGCGATACCCCCGCACGAACACCTTCCTACGCTCCGTCATCCGGGCTCATCAGTGTCCGTCCGCAAAATCTCGGATCGTGGGATTTCGGTATCAGGTATCAGCGCTTTTCCCTTGTTGTAAGTTCCTCTTTGCCAGAAAATTGTGTCATGTAGGTACACACATAACTTCTAATCCTCTTAAGTTTAGCTTAACACAAGCAATTTCAATGTAGTTTAAAGTTGTGTTAGTAAACATGGAACAAACAAGCTTAACTAAGTTCAGAGAGGCAGGATATATTAGGTTTAGTAGGTTATGAACTATCTTTACATACCGAGACCCCTACGTGGCTCGAAAAGCACATTAAAGCCGTTGGACCCGGCTGTTATTCGTTTATCTTTGACAGTCGATACGCCCCGTCAGAAGCCCGAAAGTCTGACAACCAGTCTTACCAAGGAGGAGCTCGTGGCTAAGTAATAACAGCCGCACGGGTCGATACATCAGGTTAAGCTACGCTTGCTGGGGTTGGTCCGTGGATGGGTGACCATTTTTACATACCGAGACTCCATTGTGTCTCTGAAAGCACGTTAAGCCGTTGAACCCGGCTGCCATTCGTTTATCTTTGGCAGTCGATACGGGTCGTCAGAAGCACGAAAGTCTGAAAGACCGTCTTACCAATGGCTATCGTATTACCCAGTTACTGGAATTGTGGAGGTCAGATTAGACTGGAAGCCGATCCCAACAAAGTTGAGAAAAGGCTAAGAAAGATGAGGTTATGAAGACATCCAGATAATGATATAATTTTCGAAGTCGGCGTCTTTGATTTTGTATAAAATGTGGGTGTGCAACTTTTAAAAGTAATTTTCTTATACTGTATTAATTGTAGTTTTATGTTATAATGAACATAGTATTTTGGAACCCACATCATTATGAAATAGGTAAAATCTCAAAGTTGCTAGCGTTATTCCACGAAATAATGGTTATTGAATTTTGCTAAGTGTATACATATTTTTGCTCGTGACTGTACGTACGCCTCTGTCTAACTCTTCAGGAAACATAGGCATGACGTTATGTGTTATATATCCCAAAAAATACACCTATGAAAATTATTTTTAATGTAGTAAAAAATGCCTATAAATTGTGTGAGATTGCATTACACGTGTTACCTTTTAATTCACAATGTATTTTCAGAATGCTCTCACTTCCGCAATGAAATTTTGCGACACCCAAAATTTAAATTTACATTATTATACCAACTTTAATTACCTTGCGTTCAACAATGGGTGTAGAAATGACGTAATTACAAAACGGAATAGGGACATCAAGTCAGTGATTTGGCACGTAAAGGGTCGTATTGTGTTTCGTTAATATTGTAGTGTCTTTTATGTGATATAATTGCATAGATTTAACTACTAATGTAGAGATATGTGTATCACGTAATATGTGCCCTCGGCGGAACGCTGACAGTACCGGGATAAATAAAACACTTGTGTGTATGATAACTGGCTCAGCGCAGCTTCAGGGGCCGACTGTCTAAACTTTTCTTCTATTATTTATTTGTTTTAACGTTTATCTTATAACTAGAAAATAATTAACTAAATAAGTTAAGTTCTCTATAGTACCTACTGAAGTTTTGATGTAGAATGGAACCATCTTTCTTTTGTTTTTTTGTGTGCGAATTGACAAAGATCATCAGACTCATCCTTAGAACACGTGCTTATCAGCAAACCTAAAGGTGTTTTTAAACTCTGAGCGGCAATCGTGCGCGGCTGCCGCGCTGGTATTAAGCCGTGTACTAACCGGTATTACGGAGCGAGCATTCGTGCAGTCAATACGTGGAAACGAGCACAAACACGCGAGCAACGAGCGCATGTTACACGGAGTTTTGAACACGGCGTAACGTAACATGCTCGCTGCGAATGGTACATTACGCCCCGTACCTACCGCCGACCAGTACACGGCTTTAGACGACTGCAGCGCGCGAACGCTTCTGTCTGCCTGCCGCGCACAAATATTTCTAGCAAACATTCGTCCAACGATGCTAACTGAAGTGCGTGGTGTGTCTCCAAAATTCCGCGGTGCGTCTCTAACTAGAGCGTGGCAGAAATGTGTCCTGCAAACGCAAAGTTTTGCTGCCGCGCTTTTGCCGATCAATGTTTGGACACATCTTAAGAAAAAAATAAAAGAAAATCAATCACACACACATTCACACACTATCTATGTCTATGCGCACAGCAACCTATTTGCTGTGCGCATAAACGAATGCACGATTGCTGTTTGTTACTATTAAGAAACAAGAAAACTCACTGACTTGACGTAGACGGCTGCCGATGACGAAAGTACACCATATTTTTTTGCTATTCGGAAAAATTAGGCCATTCATCGAAACAAAAACAGGTAAAAAATTTTTTTCAATGTTCATAACGTTACCTAAAAATATCACTACATAACAAAAAATTAAACGTAATATTTTAAAAACATTGCTCATAACCAAACAAGGTATATAACCCAAAATTCCTCTGGTTAAAATACCGCTATTTATTTTTTCTACCGCATATTCTAAAGAGACAGTTATTTCAACAAATTCAGTGAACACAGCGTATGTTTTTTTGTTTATGGCAGTGGATAATATATTGTGTTCATCTACTTGTTCCAATTTTATGATTAGGTAAAATTATAAAACTGTCTCGTTGGTCTACCGGTCGCAAGCACTACTGCATGAGGGTTCGATTCCCAGGTCGGGCAAAGTGTGACTGGCTTTTTCCTATCAGCAATTACTCAGTATTAGCCCGGGATTTGGTCCCAGTTAATGAATTGTCTCGCCCCCCTAATTACATGGGACTGGCGAAATCTGAATGTACTATAGGTACAGCTCTGCCTAAATGGGTTCTACAAAATAGCTATCATACCTTTAGAAAATCTTTCAATCGACCATATTACATGGAAGTACATTATATGATTCAAAAAGGACACCAGCTAGTTTTTCATAAATTCTTAGAAACTATAGATTTACTCGTTCATTCTACGTAAATAACGTAACTTGTGTTAGCCCACATATAGTTTAGCCTTGATCTGTTAAAACTATTACCTACCTCCCATAGGTCCCATCCACCTGTGGCATGCCGCGCCATTTCATTGCACTCTCCATCTACAGAAAACGAAGCTCCATTGCCTCTAAAGGGCACAAGTCAAACCGAGATCCTACAATAACATATTCGGATCGCGCACCCCAATTTTGCATAACACACTTTGTCACAATCCGAAGATTTTTTAAGGAAATTCCTAATCCATTGATTCATAAAGGCTCTTACATACTGGGGCGATTCGTCGCGCGACGCGACGCGCGCCGCCGCATTGATCACCGTGAGAAATTGTTTTGTTAAAATTCGGGTCGCGCGACGAATCGCGCCAGTGTGTAAGAGCCTTAATTATTAATGTTTGGAAATTCATCTACTAGAAACTGTAAATAACGCAATAAATATTTTTTTATTGTCAAAATGATTTTATGTTTTACGCTATTATCTTGCGTATAAGTTATTTGACTTTACTACTGTATTTCTATAAAAATTATATCAAAATTTAAAAGCATGATGCGTTCTCTACAAAACTCCTTAGAATTTTTGTTTCCAGAAAAGAAATTTCACAGTAGAACTGCGCTAAATAAATATTTTTCTTTATTTTCTTTCTTTCTAAAACATCGTATTTCACTATCGTCAATGAAACTAGCTAGATAGGTACCTAGACAAGCGATAACACTACCGCGACATTAATTTACTTAGAAGCTTTAAAAGATTAATTCAAGACGTGGACTGATACAGCTGCGTACTTACAGGTTTCCAGGTAAATTAAATAAAATCTGAAGATGAATCGTACTCTAAACAGCAAACTCGAGGTACAGTTTGTGCTCCAAATGAACAACTGATCCATGAAAGTCATTGTCATTTATCACAACATCATTGCTTTTTTGCACTTTCAAATGCCATGAAAAAGTTTGATGTTTAATTAGCTTATAACCCTCGACTCCTCGTCGATAATCTCTCAAATCATCACAATGAACATACAAAATAACGGTTTAGTCTAGAAATGACTGATTCGCGAAATTACTAGTCTATAATTGACCAATTCTTAAAATGTAGGTACAATTTTTTAGATTACTGATTCTACAAATGACTGATTCTATAATTGACTGATTTTTAAATGTATGAACAGTCATTTACAGAATTGTACATTCCAAGAATTGGTCAATTATAAAATCTGTAATAATTTCGCGAATCAGTCATTCTTAGACTAAACCAAAATAAGATAATACAGTCAATCATCAACTTAGCCTATTTTAAAATAGAAATTGCCTCAAGGCGCATTCAAAGGCGTTGTGAGGCTTTCCGATGAGAAAATGCTGATGAAAATGTTTTTTTTTTTCTGTTTAAAATTGCTTTGTTGTGACTTGTTTTTGTGTATGGCTGCCTCATTTCTGAATAAAACGCAGCTGTACGAACACGAAGAAATTCTATCTGTTAAGGTAAAGCTAATTCCGAGAAATTGATTCTTATGCGTAATTTTAATTAGGCCAGAACTCATCTTTCTTGGAATAAAAAAAAAGTAGGTCACCTCCCTCTTAACTTATAAATATAGGAATCGATCATAAAACAATCAAATCAATCCGAGGGATTTATTATTATTATTATTTATTCAGCACACTTGGTTGTATTCCAATTAAATTACTTGACAGAAAACACGGTATAGTTTCTGTTCCATGAAAAAAAAATCTCATCATTAGTGTGAGCCCTTTGTATTCTAGCGCCAGGCAACAGCATGCGATGCACGCTGCCACATGCTTTCTGAATCGTGTCGGGATTCAGTCAGGATTACTTTTCAAATAAAAACTCGCATTAAACGCAGCAAGTTGCCGCACTAGCCGAGCAACAGCGTGGATTAAAACCCCATAGATGAATCTTCAACCTGACCAAAAAATGGACACAGGTATTTTTTTTGTAAAATACAAAATAAATGGACATAATTTTTTTTTTTTTTGTAAAGTGCAAAACAAATTGGCACGTAATTTTTTTTGTAAAATATAAAATAACTTGACACACGTACTTAATTTTTTCGTAAAATACAAAAAACTGCTAGTTAAAAAAAGAAGAAAGAAGAAGAAGTTAATTTATATTTTTAGGTACGAGTATTTCTATTTCCTAAAGACCTAAAACAAGTTCTAAGTTGTTATGGCATCAACGAAATCGAAAAGTTTGACCTTTTTTATTTCAATAAACAAGGATAAAAATTACCAATTATTGTCGCTAATTATATATACCTAGGTATCTGTATATTTATGTAACCTCCATTAATTTCTCACACCCACATAATTCTAAAAAAATATTCACGCTTTCCAATCAGCTTTCTCATTAACCTAAATGTTCTGCTACACTTCCCCAATGTTTTCTTATTTCGATAAAAAACGTGAAAAAAAGGATTCGAGCGAGGGTAGGAAAAATTGGAACAAGAGTTACTACCATGTTTTCGCACTGGCAGCACCAACTTTTTTAATAACGCGCCATTATGCGAGTTTGGTATCTCTTTCGATTCCATATCAGACCACTCTCGTACTTTTACAACTTTTTCGGTTTCTGGACGGAATTACTGTACCGTTTTAGTTGAGTGTGTTTTTGTTAGATCAGGGGGTCTACCACCACAGCTTACAGCAGTATTATTTTAATCTTACTTCTTGGGAGAAAGAGATGGAACTATACGACCTGTAGAGCTTAATTTCTTTCCTACATTGAAGTAATATTAAAATAATATTGCTGTAAGCGGTGGTGGTAGGCCCCCAGATAGTGTCTCTCGATAAGAATTTTAATTAATTTGATGATTTAGATAATTGAATTTGTGTGGGTCTCTAACATTATTATAATTACGCCACAGATCGAGAGGCATATTAGTATTATTGTGGAACTTACATTTTAGAGGAGCTCGTGGCTACGTAATAACAGCCGCACGGGTCGTTCCATCAGGTTAAGCTACGCTTGCCGGAGTTGGTCCGTGGATGGGTGACCATCTTTACATACCGAGACTCCTCCGTGCCTCGGAAAGCACGTTAAGCCGTTGGTCCCGGCTGTCATTTGTGGATCTTTGACAGTCGTTACGGGTCGTCAGAAGCCCGAAAGTCTGACAACCAGTCTTACCAAGGGGTATCGTATTACCCAGTTACTGGGTTGTGGAGGTCAGATAGGCAGTCGCTCCATGTAAAATACTGGTATTCAGCTGCATCCGGTTAGACTGGAAGCCGACCCCAACATAGTTGGGAAAAGGCTTGGCAGATGATGTGGAACTTAGATTTTAATTCAATTATACCAAGGCCAAAATTATTTTATCGTTAATTTCCATATTTTTTTATGATATACTCTTAATAATCATAATTACTTATGTCAAATCTCTGCTTATCCCTTTTGGGAATAAAAACGTGATATAACGTTATGTTTACATAAGTCTACCGTCTTGCCTGCTCCCCTTGTGTTTTTTCTATAGCTTAATAAAATGCGTAAATAATACGCCAACAGTAGTAGGCTCGTGTTTGATTAATAACACCACACCTGAATGAAATCGATGCTCTTGTTTTTAAAATCCCTCATTATTCTCATTTTACAAAAATATGAAGTAAATAAAGACGAAAGTTTTTGCGCAATGGCGGCGGAATTCATTATTGGATATTCAGTTGAAAACAGATATTTATTCCCATTTGCAAGTTTTGTAACTAGGTATGTGCAAACCAAATGTTTGAACACATTTAAAACAGCGATCAAACATGACTTCACGAAATAGTCTATAAATATAGAATATAAAAAATAAATCTGTAGATTTTTTTTTTTTAACGGTTTTGAGTAACATACAACCTGATACTGGCCTGAAAACTATTTATAGTTCTATAGTCATGGCTATAAGTGCAACCCAAAATTACTCTCATAATATGAAGAGTAACAAATTCACTGATGACCAAAATGTTTCGTTCGAGATTGTGAACAACAGAAGACTTTTTATATCATCTGCCTAGCCCCAACTATTTTAGTGTCGGCTTCCAGTTTAACCGAATGCAGCTGAATACGAGTATTTTATATGGAACGACTGCCTATCTGACCTCCACAACCCAGTTACTGGGTAAAACGATACCCCTAGATAAGACTGGTTGTCAGACTTTCGGGCTTCTGACAATCCGTAACGACTGTCAAAGATCCACGAACGAATGACATACGGGACCCATACCCCTGTGCCTCAGAATGCACGTTAAGGCACGGGTTTCTTGGTATGTAAAGCTGGTCACCCGTGCGGCTCTTATTACTTAGCCACAAGCCCCTCTTCAAGCCGAAAACAAGACTTTTTATACCTTCTCTTAAAAACGATTTACTTGCTTGTTTTTTAAACCAACATCACGTCCTACCCAAACTTAATTAAACAAAAATACGATTACTTAAAAAAAACTTAAACAGTCTAGCTTACAGGATGTTACGTGACCTGAAAGTAAATATAACTTATACAGGGGTAATAAAACGTTCCCAAAGTTTCTTGCTTGGATGATAACATAAATACTTTTGAGTAGTGCCCTAGGTTGTTCTACTGAACATAATAATGACTTGAACAAACTAAAATAATAAAGTGGTAAAGAACACCATTATATTGTTTAGACTAGTAATGGCACAGTATAAATAAGTAACAGTACTATATCTCGGAAGTGACCTTGAAATAATTACCTATGGCCGCTCGGTATATAGACCTTCTGGTTCCCTGCGTAACTGCCGCGCATACTGTTGCATACTGAGCCTCGGTTCCAAATCCAAATGAAGACATTTATGAAGTCACTAAGTTTACAGTAGGTACTCAATAATTTAGTTCCAATCGTTTGCATTTTCTACAATATTGACAGAAACAATTTCTGTTGAGGAACCAACTTTCTGTGGCCATTTGAACTTAATACACTGAACACTGTTACCTAGGCAGGAAAGAGCGAGTAGGTAGCACTTGTGAACTAAGCCTTGGTAAATTAGCTTCCCTGCAGCGAAAGTTATTGTCTAAGAATTTAGTTGTGATACTAAATTCAAAATTTAACGTATGGTATTTAGATGATGGAACGCTAGGAGGTGATGTAGACACCGTTTTGAAAGACTTACAACTCCTCAAACAGCAATTTAAATCTATTGGCCTGGACCTTAACCCATCAAAATGCGAAATTTACCTTTCTGACATTACCGACAGACAACTGACCCTTGAGAAATTTAATGCAATAGCCCCACAAATCAAAATTTTAGAGAAAAGTTCACTGCACCTCCTGGGTTCCCCAATTTTAGAAGACAGCTTTTCATCTTTCATCGACGAAAAAATCAAAAACTTCAACGATATTTCGGACAGACTCTCCAAAATCAAGCTACATTCAGCATTCACCCTAATTAGATACTGTTGTTTTGGTCCAAATTTTATATATTTTCTACGCTCTTCCCCTTTATGGAAGCAGTCACACCTCTTGGACAAAATTGACCAAATTATTCGCAGCACACTAACATCCATCCTTAATGTGGCCCTGGACGACCGAGCGTGGCTGCAAGCCACACTACCCATCCGTTTTGGTGGCCTCGGCGTCCGCAAAATTACGAGTATTAGCTTACCGGCGTTCCTGTCCTCTGTCCGCAGCACTGAAAAGTTGACCGGGAAAATTTTAGCCCCCTGCCAGGTTGACCCTGAAGTGCCGTGCTTGACTGATGCAGAGAACGCCTGGAAAGCGGCTTGCCCGGGTACAGATTGGCCCGTGAACCCGTTTTCCCAGAGGCAATGGGATGAGCCGCTCTGCAGGTTGGTACGGAATAATCTTATTAATACGTCCACCAATTCTGCAGAGCGTGCCCGCCTGCTGGCTGTGGGTGAATGGGAGTCGGGCCTCTGGCTTCAGGCACTACCGTCACCCAACATAGGCACTATGCTGAGTGACACCACCTTCCGGCTCGCTACTTGTCTGCGTCTGGGCGCTCCTTGCGTGGCTCCGCATCGCTGCCAGTGCGGTGAAGGTGTCGACTGCCTCGGTCACCATGGCCTTTCCTGCAGCAAGAGCGCTGGTCGGTTGGCACGGCACGCAAGCATTAATGACATCATCCGTCGGGCTCTTGTCACCGCCGGGGTGCCAGCTGTTTTAGAACCCAATGGCTTGGCACGTGACGATGGGAAGAGACCAGACGGAATGACCATAATGCCTTGGAAGTTGGGTAGGCCTTTGGTGTGGGATGCAACCTGTGTCGACACCCTCGCGCCATCCCATCTTCCTAGCACGGCGGGCTGTGCTGGGGCGGCTGCTGCAGGTGCAGAAAATCTCAAACGGCGCAAATATAACAACCTCATTGGTAGGTCATCTTTGAGCCGTTTGGGGTTGAAACACTAGGGCCGTGGGGTCCGACTGCTCATCGAGTATTTCGGGACATCGCCAAGCGGTTGGTCGACTCTTCATGTGACCAGAGGGCTGGACAATTTCTAGGTCAAAGAATCAGCATTGCCATCCAACGTGGCAATGCTGCCAGCCTTTTGGGCACTTTTCCCGCTGACAGCGATGCGGAAGAATTTTTTGACGCCCTATGAGCCCTACCTTTATATATAATGTTTTCCTTTGGTATAGTTAGTTAGTTCTTTAGTTAATTTAGTATAATAAAATGTTTTTTGATCATCAAATAGAATTAAAATACTTATGTGAAGACGACCATGAATAAATATGTTGTGATACTTAAATTTTCTTATTGTTCTGTCTCGTGGTGTTCTGAAAAGAATACACAAAGGAAATAGTGAAGAAACGTTTTTCTGGTGTTTTTTGTACTCTTTTTATCATCTCCCTGTCCTTTTCCCAAGTTATTTGGAGTCGGCGCAGCATGCTTCTTCTTACATATATCTCTGTTAGCCGTCATGTCAATTGTCACCTCCATTCTAGCTATATCATCTTCCACACGACTATGTTCCACACATCGTTTCTTTGGTTTGCTTCTACTCATAAAACTATCGAGATTCTTACTCAATACTTTCTTTGCGACATGTTCCACATTCTGTTAGTCGTTCTTCAAAATACAAAACTCAAACTCAAAACTCAAAGCATTTATTTCAATTAAACCATTCACAGGCACTTTTGAATTGTCAAGGAGTCGGTCAGTCAGAAATATGAAGCTAGTTGCCCATTCCAAAGCGTAGTAGGTACCTATGGAGAAGAACAGGCAAGAAACTCCATGGACACTCTTTTAAATCAAAATATTGTTACAATATGTGGGTTACATCATTTATGTTGAAATTATACATGTGAGAACAATGTAGAAAGCACGTTACACAATAGACTTAACTACTTACTTACTTAGCGGTTACTAAATATATCTATATTTAGTAACCGCTTAACTTTTCTGCAAGAGTCATAAAAAACTCTGTAAAAAATCGACACGTGTTTCACATTTCAACGAGGCATCCTCAGGATGACGATTGACCAGTCGCAAACCAGAACACGACATGCTGCCACACCGAGCGCTGGTCGCAGAAAACTACTTAATACTAAATATATCTATGTCTATTGTATTTTATAATGGATTTCCGCAAAGTCACGCCTGAAACAATTAACTAGTTGTGCTTGGAAAAAAAGAAATAATTATGCGTTTCCTATAATTAATATGAGATCCATTTTAATCTGTGTTATATTCAAACTCAAATTCGAAGCATTTATTTCAATTAAATCATTTACAGGCACTTTTGAACTGTCAAGGAGTCGGTCAGTCAGAAATATGAAGCTAGTTGCCGTTACCAATGTTCGTATACCGTATACGATGTAATTCGAATACCTATGTTTTTATTTTTAAACAAAAATTACATAAATGCACGCCTTGGGTCCCCGAAGGGTTGGGCAGAGGTGTACCTATAGTGCACCCACATTTCGCCAGTTATGTTTAAGTCCCATGTATTAGGGGGCGAGCCTATTGCCATCAACCGAGCACAAATCCAGAATCCGGAAATTCTGGATAGAAAACCCAATGACATTTTGCCCGACCTAGGAATCGAACCCAAGACCTCATGCTCAGCAGTAGCACGTACAGTAACGAGTCAGTCCAAAAACAATGTTTTCCTTAAATAGTCTATTACTAATTAGATTAAAACAGTCTTGTACCACATTAATTTTTTCTTAATAATTAACTCCATCAATTTACAAACTAACTAGGTAATAGAATAACCAGAGTAACTGACAGTACCAATTAAAAGTTCTAACACTTTGATAAACTTTAATTAATGTGTTGTCACTTTCACTACTATTATTAAAGGTCAGTTTGGTCTTCTCTCTCACACTTATGTAGCCATCATTAGTTAGAAAGAGAGGTTTTACGGAATGCTAAAGGGCAATAAATAAGTCTTGAAGCATTAGGTTTGTTTATGCGAAATTGATATTAGTTCTGGCCGGAGTTTTCGGAGTTGTAGATCGTTACTCGGAATTTAGTGCATTCATGTTTGAATTTATTTATGAACCAGCCATGATGTCTTTTAGAAACACGTTCTTTAATAAATCACTTTGTGCAAAGAACACAATTAAAGGTTACTATTACGTACCTGCAGTTATGTTTAAGTCCAATGTAATATTGGGCGAGCCTATTGCCATCAACCGGGCACAAATCCAAACTCCGTGCTGCTACTGAGAAGTTCCAGATGTAAAAACCCAATAACACTTTGCCCGACCCGGGAATTTAAATTAAAGCCTCATGCTCAGCAGTGCTGCTTGCTTGTTGTAAAATCTATAGTCAGGTAATTTTAGTGGTTATTCTTTTTTCAGTCAAGTAATTCCAGGAGTTAACACGAAAATAGATCACCCATTCCCTGTTATTCTGTAAAAATCTCACTGTGAAAATTAAGGTGAAGTGAGCTGTCAGTAGTGTCAGGTGAAATGACAACTGTCTTCAAGATCACTTTACGTTTTCACGGTGAGATATTTACAGAATATATCGGCAGGGTTGCGGGAAAGTCCGAAAGTTGGCAACAGGCAACTGAAGGAACACGGGTGGGTTTTAGTCAGTAAAAGTCTGACACGCCCTTCCGCTCCGCCCAGAGCGGGAGAAGTCATTGGACGATTCCCCACCCTCAAAAAAAAAAGGTATCAATATAGACTCTACTTACTAGGTTTAACTTTCCTTTTTGGAACGAAGTGCGGTAGGAGTAAACTGATAGAAATCGTCACAATTAACGCAAAAGCGTTATGCCCGAAAAACTCAGTTTCACGTTGCAAAGGTATTTTTTTTAAATCCTAATTCTAACTATTCTTAGCCTAACTAATATTATAAATGCGAAAGTGAGTTTGACAAACAAACAGACTCGTTTGTTACGCTTTCATGCTAAAACGGCAATACGGATTTAGATGAAAATTGGCCATAGGATTGGAACATACCTGGAATAGAACATAGGATACTTTTATCCCGATATTCCCAGGGGATCAAGACTTACGCGGGTGAAACCGCGGGTCACAGCTAGTCCAGAGATATAGATGACATTTGTAACTTGAGGCCATACTAGAGGGCTCTGTATACATAATATGCAGCGATAGGAACTTTATTCCAATCGGGAGTCCCAACATTTTTTGTAAGAGGGGTCTGATATTCCAGGAAACTGACGTACACATGCTAACTTAAACATTTTTTAAAGTAAAATGGATATGCTCGCGTTTGACTACTATGTCACCTACTTACGAAGATGTGTTCAACAATGGTGCACGCTTACGTGCACCTACCACTAAACTATTTAAGTAGGTACTCGGGACTTTCGAGATATTTCCTTACATTGGATTCGATTCCTGGGCGATGCAGCTGACTATAGTTTGCGCCAAATAACCGTGGAATAAAAGTCATTAACCCCACTTGTCTCGAAACTTAAATGCAAAGAAAAAAAAACATGCCACTTGCACGCACCAAGGACGCCTCGTACCGCGATACGTTTGTTTAAATCGTGTTAGCGAAACTACCGTAACATTTTTTCGTATCGTTTTAAAATATTGGAATACATTGGTAGAAGGCGTCAACGACTTTTATTCCACGGTTATTTGGCGCAAACTTTAGCAGAATAGTGGAAGTGTACTTTACAATTAACTGGCTTTTATCAATAGGTAGGCATATTTTTTTAGAATCTGTAGCCAATATTTTTTAATGTCTGTACCCATTGTTTGCCTTTTTAGTCGAAACTCGAGGGTAAATGAAAAACGTCAAACAAATATACGCAAATATTTTTAAGCCCTATTATATGTGGCTAAAAGTCAAACGAAAAAATTCTAAACATATCATTTTTACAGACAACCTTTTCTGTAGTATAAACCCACTTTAAAATTCCAGGGCGCGTAAAAACTCCCTTTTATTAAAATAATCCGTGACAACCTTTTATATTTTTGCTTAAATTAATTACAGACTTTATGGTTTTAATACGAGCCTAAAATTGAAACCCGAAATAACCTTTATCCTAATTAAGCATACCTTCATTAAATTTTGGCCAAATAAAATGACACCGGCAAATAAGATTAGCTAACTAATGAAGTACAAACACACGGAACAGCAGTGCTAAGGCCCATTTACACGGAGAAAGGTCCTCGTCTGGTTTGTGGTGAGAATAAGTTTAGACAACATTCGTCAGACGATTATAAGCACTGTTGTATACACAAGAACAACAAACAAAAAAATTAAAGTAATAAAAACTTAAACCCAACTACGACTAAAAAGGTATAAACAAGACACCACAGACAGTCACACGTAATCTGTTTGATTTATGCCCTAACACGTGTGACTCCGGATTTTTAATTTGTCTTTCTATGGTGTCTTGTTTATACCTTTTAAGTCGTAGTTGGGTTTTAGTTTTTATTACTTATTTTTTTTTTTTATTCTTTGGGTTTATAATATACATATTTTTGAAATGTGCTCATTAAGCCCTTTTATTTGATACCCAACATGGTACAATTAAACAATTTTTTTTTTTAGTTCCTGACTTTATGTTCTCTAGAAGGCGCCATTTTTAATTGAATGTGACGTCACACGTACATACAAACATACATACCGGTCAAAATCATAACCCTCCTTTTTTTTCGCCGTAGTCGGGTAAAAAACAACGCAACGAGCAAACTCTCTCTCTGAATCAAAGATAGTTGCTCAATTCTATTTTTTTTTTATAGAGAAAATGGGAAGTGGTGCGATGTAAGGTTTGGTTTACACAATAGACTAGCAGAGTAAAATACACAAAGAGGAACATAAAGCCTAATAAAACAACGCTTGTACTCCGAGAGAATTCACGATATCTACCTAACCTACATTTATTGAGAGAGCACCTATCGATCGCCAATCTAACGTCAAGCTATTGCTATATCCATGAAATCCCATTGAGTTCTGTATGATATTGCTACAAATATGATTATTTTGGACATTTGTATGTCTATATTAAAATTATCGTAGCTTCAGGCGTTTTTTCTACGGCGTATAAACCGCGCCGTAGAAAAAAAGTGTCTGTCAACAAGCCTCCATAGTGATCCATACACCGTGCCTACACACGGCGAATAAACCGTAGTTTTTCACGGAATGAAAATTAAACGTGTGTGTAAAGCTGCCATATAAAGCTGCCAGTTCAAATTATGCCCGGATGAAAATGTTTGTTCAATATGACTGAACTCTTTAACAAATTAAAATAGCAGGCAGCCTAAAGTTCAAGGACTTGATAAGAGATAATTAATATTCAGATAACACAGAACTCGCATACATTTTGGATTAAGAAATTATGCCTGTAAGCCCCCGACCCACGTTGAAAGCGATGACACACAATTTTATTGCCTATGAAAATGAGGAAGAACAAAGCAATGGAAACTCCACTTTATCCCCTTGCAAGGACATTAATTTCATATTCTCATAGAACCAAGACGAATATACCATAACGTACCATATGAGTTTATGAACCATTTTACGATCATTTTGCTTTATAAAATAAATTAAACCATAAAATTATATCATCATCATGATTTTAGCCGAAAGACGTCACTGCTGGACAAAGGTCTCCCCCAAGTACCGCCACATCGACCGGTTCTGGGCTAGCATTTAGTGGATTCAAAACCTTTATGAAATTTGAATTGCATTCTCCACGTTGCATTTCTTAATTCAAATATATTTTTTTTATGCAATTAAAACGTAATAATATGATGTCATAAAGATGAAGTAATAAAGTGAAACTGTGGAGTTACCGACTTCGCCAGATGTTGCATAGTTATTATATTTTGATTAATTGTTTCCTTAACGAATGTTTCGAGTTTAATATCACTTATAAAGGAATAGGGATAGTATACCACGTGGTGGAGTTCAGAAATAACTTCTGCAGCATTTGTAATTTAGTTTGTAAGTATTTTTGGTCTAGTCGTTAATTTAAGATGACAAGCTAATAACTTATTATGAGAGGTGCTTATTTAACTTAATAACGTCATTTATTTTTTTCTGTTACGTGTCATCGGTTCAGAAATCAGTACCAAGAAAATCAGCTGTTCCCTGCATTTTGACGAGCTATGCGAACAGCTGATTTTTTTTCGCGTTTTCAGCGTTGGTCCCATATTGAAAGTTGTTCATAATGATGAGAACAATGACCCCTTAAGAGGTGTCGTGTATGAAAAGATACACCCTATATAGAAGTATGGCATTTTAATTTAATTTTACTGTTGGCTAGGTATACCTAATAGCCATGCAGACAGCCTTAAAGCTCATTTACATAGTATTTTTTCTAGCTTCAGGAAATAGTTCAAATAACGTAACCCTGTCTATCCGTCGCGCAGTCGGGTAAAAAGCACCACATAGTTCCGTCGTTAACTCGTCCTACATGCCTACGGCCCATTTAGGACGACTTGCAGGAAATCAAAATAAATTATATATTATTTATTTATCTATATAAATAAATAAATATCCTAATTCAATAGTGTGGCCATAATTAGTTTTATTATTTACCATAACATATTATGTCCAAAAAATGTGCAAATGTGTGTGTGTTTAAATGTGCTGTCGTCCTAAATGGGCCGTAGGCATGTAGGACGAGTTGACGAATTACTCTTCTATCTATGATGTTTGCTACGGAACCCTCAAGTAATGCAAATAATCCATCACCGAATAAAAGTTTCATACTATCCGGAAAGTTGATGGGAACCAAGTTACAGACGCAGTATGCCTAAGTTTGCTTTTTGTACAAACTTTTTCATTAAGTAAACAACTGTTATAGGCAGACTTTCGCGGTAAACAGTTTGTTTGTAAACAAATAGAATCACTTGGTTTCTCCTTGATCTGTTTTGATAAAGATTAAGTGAAATTAGATATCGTTACGGGATAAATTATGATTCTCAGACCGACAATTTTGCTTTTTGATGAACACTCTGGACAATAATTGCAATAAAATAAATCACATTTCAAGTAGGTAAAATGTGGGTATTAAAAAAAATCCCAGACGGCTTTATGGTTATTTTAACAATTGATTTTATTTTAACGTAAAAAGTTATGTAAAGATAAAAATGTAGGCAATACAAGAATTATATAATAGGTATTTCTGTGATCTAGTAGTAACAAAAAGGTCTGGATACGAGTGGGATTCGAAGTCTATGAAATGTTATCGGGTTATTCACGTTAAGTATTCGACTAGTGTTTTGTGAACGAACAATATGTAGGTATAATTTTGAAGCAACGATTTATGAAAATAGTACCTATTCAAATAAACGTAAGAGAAATAAACTTGGAAAGTAATATGGTTTGAAATTACCATCGACAAACCTTGCCCGAACATAACAAAATAAAAATAAAGAGTCAATCGGGCAAGCCATTTTCGAGTTTTTGCGAGACTTAAGGCTCTTACATACTGGCGCGATTTGTCGCGGGACACGAATTTTAACAAAACAATTTCTGAGAAAACTTCACGGCGAACAATGCGGCGGCATCGCGTCGCGCGACGATTTGCGCCAATATGTAAGAGCCTTAACGCACAGTAACAACAATGTATTTTTATGTATAGATGGATAAATTACTACCTATTTACACCTTTTTTTATTTCTTTTTTTTATTCCCACTTTTAAAGCTAATAAAAAAAAAATTAAATGAAAATGAAACTCCAAGTAGGATTAAAGCACAGATCATTAGTGAATACTTACCTACTCGCGTAGGAAGGTCCTCAAATGTTTTTGCTACACTACATACAATCTGGGATAATACGGCCGAAAAGTTATTATGCCTTGTTACATAATCCCGTTTTTGCTAACGAGGAGAATCGTTGATTGCGACACGATATAGAATAATAATTATTAAAGTTATGGGAGCAAATATTTCACTTTTGTTCATACATACATAACACGCCTTCTTCCCATGGGGATAGGCAGAAGCTACAGAATGCCAGCTTTTTTATTTTTTTTATTTTTATTAGCTATCTTGATTTGTGAATCTTGATTTGTGATTTCGGAAATCATAACTTCTTAACCGGACTTTCCTGTGGCTGCCTTAAGCTTCTACACTCAAGGCCTCCAGCCAGGGGCACATATATAAACTATTCTAAATTAAAATTAAGTGTGCCCTCGCTAAGGGCACCCCCTGTGGGGTACGAACCTCGGCTTAGGGCGGCATCACTGGCGGGGGGACAGCAAGTTGGGACAGGCTGGATCGAAGGGTTAGAACGCCAGCTGCTACGACCTCTAGCTATATACTCCTTTCGCTGCATTTACTTTCATAAATCTGCATCCTACTTGTGTAACACACAATCAATCACAATCTGTATAATTTTTTGAGAGATATTGCTAATCCATTGCTCCAGAGGTTCGAAAAATTTGTCTCCTCAACCACGTAAATAACGTTGAATATTGTTGAGCTGTCAAAATGAAATAGATTGTGATTGGCCGTGTTCTACGCAATTAGGGTGCTGGTCATACACGCACGTCGGTTGCGGGTACTTTATACGCACCGGACCTTTCTGAAGAACTTCACCAATAAGGTCACTATGTCCGGCGTTTCCACTCACATCTGCCTTGTAAATACTACCTACATTTTTGTTCATTTACCTGTTTAATTAAGTTAACGTGTTCAATTACTGCCTAGGCACCTACTTCCTTTTAGTAATTGCGTCTTCATTTAATTTTATTCTTTCACTGGCTTCTGCCCGTGATTTCGTTCGCATGCAAGTCGTAAGATTACACAATATACTAAAATAACAGCCACATTTTTATAAAACTCCCTCGGCCCCCGACCAACCGCGTCGCATCGCATTACCCACCTTTTTTTTTTTTTTGAGCATTGGGAGTCGTCAAATTACTTCTCCCGCTCTGGGCGGAGCGAAAGGGCGTGTCAGACTTTTACTGACTAAAACCCACCCGTGTTCCTTCATTTGCCTGTTGCCAAGGTCCCGGTATCGCTTTCGGACTTTCCCGCAACCCTGGCAGGTATCGGTCCCCGCCAATTGTGCTGACATCTCTTTGAGGCGCGCGTGGAACAGGACACGCCATCGACCCGGGCCTGGTCCTTATCGGACGGCGAGCTACCCATTGCTCGCCGTCCGCAAGCCCGCGCCTATGGTGGCCCGGAATCCACCTGGGATGCCCGATGCCCAGGGCGTCTCCAGCGGCGGCAGTTAGGGGCGTGAGGGCGCAAACTTTGCCTCTCCCTCACGCGTTCCTCCTCCTTCGCGAGCATTACTGCTTCGCAGAAGGATGTGAAGGCTTTCCATGCCCTCTCGCTCCGTACCATGGCCTGGACCAGGGCCGGACGCGAGAGGTCATTGCCGCCAATCGCATTACCCACCTGCGCTATTATTTCGTTTTCGCTTTGTGTTCTTTATGACTTTTTTTCTTTTTGCTCGGCTCCTCAGTGCTGTAGCGTGATGTCAAATAGCCTATAACCTTCCTCAAGAATTGGGCTATCAAATACAAAAAGATTTTCTCAAATCCAACTGGTACCAACATTTGCGCGATTAAACAAAAAAAACTCTTCTAAAAAATTATTTAATAATAGGTATTTCTGTGGTTTAAAGCCTAATTTTAGATTTTCGAGGAATAAAGTACGTTGATTTTATTTAATTACACATCTTGCCATTTTAAAATGTTTGTACTTTCGAGCATTTTGCAAGGCCTTCATTCACGGATGCAATTAATTTAAAAAAAATGATCTTTCAAATTAATTAACACTGTAGAAAAAGTAGAGCTTTTACTTAAGACTTTTATTATAATCTCCACTATCTCCGCCCGCGTGGTATGTCGATAAAAAGTATCCTATGTCCTTTCTCTGTCTCTAGACTATCTGTGTACCAAATTTCATTTAAATTGGTTCAGTAGTTTTGGCGTGAAAGCGCGACAGACAGACAGTAAGACAGACAGACAGAGTTACTTTCGCATTTATAATATTAGTAAGGATTAATTTAGGCCTCGTTGGCCTAGTTGTGGCAAGCTCTCCTACAGAACATGAGGTCCTAGGTTCGATTCCAGGTTCGGGCAAAGTTATATTGGGTTTTTCCATTTGTAATTTCTCAGTAGCAGCCCGGAATCTTGATTTATGCCCGGATGATGGCAATAGGCTCGCCCCTTATAACATGGGACTTAATAATAACTAGCAAAATGTGGGTGTACTATACAATGTGAACATCTGCGTAACCCTTCGGGGATTACAGGCGTTATGTTATGTTGATTCAGGCGTATTTTGGTACAGCTCTAGCTCGTCACACAAATGGCAGTTCTTTATAACCCCTGCCTTTCATAACAAAACATAATAAAATAAAAAAACGACCGCCCTTAACGATCACGCGGGAGGACATGAAATAAATCTTTGTACACAAACACGTCCTAGAATAACAAACAGTTAAATTATTCCTTTATGGCAACATCCAATGATTTTTTAGTAGCACGGAAATACATTAGATGAGTCTTAGCTCTATTTTCAGGGTTACCGGAATTGTTTTATTACTTTGGGGCTACTTTATATCGATCTTGCGCTTAATATTAATAATGGGTTTATAATCTTGACAGAAATGACGGTACCATTAGTCACAGGAATTTATTATTTCAGGGTTGTTCCCTATTTAATTCTTCATTCTATACTATTCAATTAGCAATATTTGTATATTTATAATTGTAATTACGTTTTCGAAAACGATTTTCGATGAAAATTGCTATACAGGCGTTTACGGGGTCGAATCCAGATTCAACCCCCAGGGGTTGAACGTGGACAACATTTAGGAGTTGGACGTGGACAGGGGTTGAGATTGTAGGGGTTGAATCTGAACTAAACCGAAAAATGGATCTACATAGCTAGGTCTCAAACCTGGGAAAATTCTTTTTCTCTATTTCCACCAGAGCAGAGCTCGGTCGACCAGGTACTAGTTTTTATTAAAGACTCTATTTTGTATAGGACATAATCATCAACCGATCATTGCTTATTGCCAAAGAGAAAACAAAGCATTATCAACTAAACCTATTGCAGTGCACTGCTGGGCATAGATTCTCCCGGTCCATGCTGCGCCACAACACCTGCCTTCCGCCTTCCGCATCCAGTCTAACCCAGCCATCTTTTAAAGGTTGGCAGTCCATCTACCTGGGGGTCAAACCACACTACGATTGCCGATACGGTGCAAAGAAAAGAAAGCATTAAATAAGGTCCATTACGAAAACATATAGCACACTGGGTAAATGTTTTCGGACATAAACCCAAACCTTTTTGGAACCACATTGCGATCGGGTTGTTTGATTTTAGATTATGCTAATGCTAACACACTGTGCAGTGATTTGTGGTCGGACACAGTTGCAGTTTATACTAGCCGTTTTTAGAACTACTAACCGTATTTGAACATCGAACGTGGAATGGAATTTGAATGATGCGAACATGTCGACGTGACGTCATCTTTCCGTTAGTTATTAAATTTTTGTCGCATGCCTGTTATTTTCATTACAAAATAGGGATTTTTTTGTCAGTGAAAATGTGGTTATTACACTCTTCATTATAAGCTCTTTAGTGCTTGCGCAGTCTTAACAAATCACGTAGATATGTATGGAATTAAGTATGTAAGTACCATTCCTGATTTTGAGGCAATTTTGAAAGTTCTGTTATCTTTTCTTTTCTAATAGTTCCGTGCCAGATTTTGTCAATTTTGGCTTATAGGCCAATTTTATTCCCATCCCAGGCTACCGTTTTTTCTAGATGAAAACAAAGGAATAAATATGCAAACAAAGTTATTGCCTCCTAAAGAAAAGTGCCCGTGTGTGGCTTATTGCTACCTACGTAGTACTTAGTTTATATTTTTCCAATCCTAATTTTTATTCACGATGACAGTTAAAGAAATAGAAATATCGGTTCCCACCTACGCAATTAATCAATGGTCTATAATTTATGATCTATATTTGAATTATATAATATTTTTGAAATTCGTATCAAATAGGTAGAATATCAGTTATAATGGAACTTTAAAAAGAGGTATCCATGTCAAATGACAAATGTAAATTGGCTTACACAGGTTAGTTAACAAAACTTTTTAACGTAAACTACCTTCGTTGGAAACACTAGAAATACGAGTATAGGAAGAGCACGACAGAATATCCTTTGTATTCATTTCCTTCTCATATCAGGGTACTCTTGGCAGGCGTCCAAGCTAAGGGTAACGGATACAGCCAGTTATTGTGTCAGCAACGATTTCTGCTTTCTTGCTTTTTCTTGCGTTGAGTAACTTACTCGTGCGATAAGATAAGAAGTTGAAATTTATTTAGGAGGCAAGTGTTTGTAACATCTCAGCATAATTTTAATGTTAGAATATTAACCGATAAGCAATTTTCTAGTTCAATTTTTTTTATAGACTCGGTAAATCCACAAAGAGATAACCAAACTAGCCACAGTTATATAAACTTCCTACTTCGATCTGCAGCTGTCCTTATCGCACAGATAGAGGTCGAACGCGAGCGCTAGCGACAGCGATAGTTTCTTCAAATACCTAATTTTCAAAAGTGTCTCCGACCGCATTTCCTCTTAATCCTTTACTGCAAACTCGTCGATCCATATCGAATCGTACCAGCTTAGCCCTTTGTTAATCTGTCAACGACTGCCTTTATGTGAGATTGCTCCGTAAACGATTGTCCCATAAGAACAGGGACCTCCAAGAAACGGTCGGCCACGACTTTGCAAGTAACTCTAGCCTCTACCTCATCGACACTCATGTCAAGAGACAGATTTCCTAGCGACTGGACTATGTTAAACACTGGCTGGATATCTTCCACCAATATGACATTATTGACTTATTATAAGATACGATCAACAGTAGCTATATTTTGGTAGTTACGATAAACTTTAGGAAGTTCTGGCGAAACTGAGGTAAACGAAACTATTGGTATGTATTTATATCTTTTTTATACCTAAAGAGGTGACAACCAAACAAGATATTAATACATACCAATATTATTATTATATTTTCTAATTTGCTAAGAGGCTTTACTCTTAGCAAATTATGTTTTTTTTTTTCGTTTACTACTGTCCATCTTTACATACCGAAACTCCTCCGTGCCTCGGAAAGCACGTTAAGCCGTTGGTCCCGGCTGTCATTTGTGGATCTTTGACAGTCGTTACGGGTCGTCAGAAGCCCGAAAGTCTGACAACCAGTCTTACCAAGGGGTATCGTATTACCCAGATTGTGGAGGTCAGATAGGCATTCGCTCCATGTAAAATACTGGTATTCAGCTGCATCCGGTTAGACTGGAAGCCGACCCCAACATAGTTGGGAAAAGGCTAGGCAGATGAGATGATACACTGTCCTACTGCTGAGCAAGGGTCTCCCCCAAATCCTTACAGGCATCCTTTTCCAGAGCCACTTCAATCCAATCCAAATTATCAGAGCTTTTAGATATTTTAACCATAAGTAAGAAAAACTACCTAAGTTCTTCTTGAAAGTTGTTTGTGACTTTGTCAATTTTATGACTAGATTAACTAAAATAGATGAGTAAAAATACACATGATAATATGTTCAAAACATTTATTATTCTCTGCTTTCAATGTTGACATAAGTTTACTAATCCCAACTTTACCTCAGTAAAGCTTTAGTAACATAATTATAAATTACGAGCAACATTAAATTAAAATATATATTTGGTTATGACAGGTATAGAGATAGAATATTAAAACATTGTTATAACTAAAAT
This sequence comes from Lithophane leautieri, assembly GCA_949152455.1. NCBI lineage: Eukaryota > Metazoa > Arthropoda > Insecta > Lepidoptera > Noctuidae > Lithophane > Lithophane leautieri. The sequence goes on from OX424470.1 coordinate 12,553,988, forward strand.
ATAGAATTTATAACACTGAATAAGAAACAAATTCATCAAGTTTTGGTCGGAAATTTTTCGCAGGTGACAGTAGGTAAATAGAGACTTTTATAAAATTACAGTTATTTTTTTTTACAAATTTGATAATTCCTAACATTATTATTTTTATGCATCTTACTTATTAGAAATTGAGACGCTTAAGGCACAGCAAAATTACAACTAACTAGAATATACAACTATTATAGACACTCTTGGTAACAAAATCTTTATTCTATTTCGCAAATTGTGATATGTACAAAAATATTTCCATCTTTATCATCTAGCATTATTATTAATATAAAATTGAAATTAAAACATTCTGAGTATACATTGTATACATAATTACTTAAATGCATCGGTGTGTGATGAAAGTAATAAATAATACAGAAATTATAAATAAACACAGCTAAATACAACTAAACTTCCCGAACAAAAAGCAGATTACACAAAATGATACACTGAACAGAAATACGTCTTTTGAACTCCACTCAATTATTGGCACAATTTCACTATATTTAGTCTCAGTGTCAATAAGCATCGGCTCCACTTCTAGAACCGATATTCCTCAAATCAGGCATGCGTGTTGTCTCTTCGCTGCCTCTCCAGCTGTTTTCTGTGACTGTGGCGTTTTCTCGCTATTATTGCTATTAATATCACAACGACTGCAAGAGCTACTGCTATTCCAATCCACCAATAAGTATTATACGACGCCTCTTTCGTATTTACTTCTTTTTGGTCCCCAGCTCCTACAGGATTCTTTATCTCCAATACTCCTACAGTAGACGTTTCGACGCTTAACTTAGAATTTGATTCTTCACCTGTATCGATTACGTTATCTACAATATCTTCGTGAGTTTCTTTATCTTCTTTGGCAGTTTCTTGGTTCTCTGCTGAAGATGGGATCTCATTTTCTTCGGGCACCGGATCTACAGCTTCAACATAGTCGTCGGAGCTACTGCTGTCTGTTGATGGTTCTAACTGATTGTCTAGGTATTCATCTAAAAATTTGTAGTAGTCTGTTAGTCCCGTGTATTCTAGGCCATATTCTCGCTTCGCTAGAAGATCACTGACCATCTCAGGCCAGATGGTGCCGTAACCTTGTATCATTGCATCTCTGTAAATATATTTTAAATTATACAAATTGCAAAACAAATGCAGGACCTATGAAGGCTTAGATTGTAGGATACTATAAAAGCAAGAAATACTTACATCAATCGATCGTTATTTTCAGCTACATGTTGGATTAAATCCGAGTCATCCGACACAAGTTCTTCAGCAAAAGACTGGTAGATTTGATACTTTAGTATTAAACCCATGAATTTTCTGTAACAAAAACATGCATTACAACAACGTTCAAGCCAACTCTTATTCATTAGTTTATGTTTTAGTAACTAACCCAATATAAGGTTTGTTAAACATCATATAAGGGTCTCCGAGGAAATCACTGTCACCGGTTTCTATGTTGGAGAAATTCTTACGGAAGTCGCTCCAACTACTTGGTATTTTCGCGTACGGTATAGCTCCCATTAAAACTTTTATTCTCCATTCGTCGGCTGCCAAATAAAAGTTTAGTCTGAAAGAAAAATACTTTGATAAAGCATCAAGTACGTAGCATAACACAAGGTTATATGTTAAGGAATTATAAAGGTAAAAACTTACTTTGGTAAATCTCTCAGAGCCATAATCAATTGTAAGACAAGACGATGATGGTTCGAATTGTAGTTGAAAGTTTCCAACGGGAACAGCCCAGCTTTGCTCAGCGCATGTGGGTTCACGGAAAGTAGTGACACGAAACCAGGGATAGCTTCATATACGGCTGGAACAAACAAGGCGATGAGTTGCGAAGTTCTCAAAGAAATTACTTCAGAACTGGAACGGAATCTTACCAGAGTAGCGAGAAGCCTCTCTTAGAATATAAGTGTTGTTGCTATGTAAATTAATGGTCTGCTTATAGACTATCTTCATGACTGCTTCGTGAGATTCAATGAAGTTGGCTATGCTGACATCTTTACAAGTTACTGCTCTAACTTTGTTGGGTTTGCACCAGTCAACTAACGTCGGCGGACAAGTACTATTGAACACCGATTCAGTCCAAATATCTGGGTCTGCGTCTCCTAAGTTTAGCGCTTTGATGAGTTTCGCTGCTTGTTTGAAAGCTTCTACCCCTCCCAAATTCTGTGAAATTAAATTATCCATTATAAATAATACACATTTCACCATTGTTTTCTTGTGTGAAATGTTAAAGGCAATGAAACAGAAAGGTCATATTTTCCCGTTATAACTAAAAAGGTTTGAAGCAATAACAGGAAAACATGACCTTAATATTTTGTTTGTTCAATGTGATTCCATTTCCAATATTATGTTATATCGTCAATATTTTAACAATAAACTCACCTTTAACTGAAGATTTGCGTGTACTTTCTGGTAAATCCCCGCATGTTTTGGCAGTAGACTTTCTATTAGATTAGACCAATCATCTCCCGTTAGTGATCCTGGAAATAAGAGTCCCGTTAAAACACACATCTTAACTATAGCTTGTCCACACACTCCGCCGCGGCTTGTACAAACGGCTACACATCAAGCTATACATTTCCAGTATAAGCTGACCTCGCATTATACGGAAATCCTATACAATGCGAAATCAGCATAAATTGGAAATGTATAGCTTGATGTGTAGCCGTGTGTACGTAAAATGAGGTAGTGGGGCGCGTCATTTCATAATGAACAAGCTATACGTCTATTGCATTTTTACTTTTGTTGTTAGCCAGTCACTAACGTTTCTGGAAAGACCTTTATAGAAAAGAGTTAGACTTTTAGAGAAAACGGTGAAGGAAAACATCGTGAGGAAATCGGCATGTCCTAGAACCAAAAATTCGAAGACATGTGACATTTACCAACCAGCACTGGGCCCGCGTGGTGGATTTACGGCCCACTCCCTCTCGCTAAGAGGAGGTCTGTGTCCCAGCAGTGGGAACATTACAGGCTGATTATGTTATGTAAGGGAGTAGTTATCAAGACTGAAGGCGCCACAAGGGACTAATATTTTCTCAGAAATACTTTACTAACCCTTGAATAAAACTTTAGAGAATGTAACACTCGACAAAGGGTTGTACTAACAGTTCTCAGGGGTACCACATGGCAAACAATTTGAAGTTTTAAGAAAGTGGTCTAGACGTTTAAAACTAGCATAAAAGTCACAGAGAAATTTCATTTCAAAATTAGTTAAAGATAATCAATCATTCTCATTTATCTTGCGTCAAAAGCAGAGAAGTTGATTTGCTTAATATTATTCCTTTATGATGAAAATGAAGTCCCTGCCGTTCATCATCTGCCTAGCCTTTTCCCAACTATGTTGGGGTCGGCTTCCAGTCTAACCGCTTGCAGCTGAATACCAGTATTTTACATGGAGCGAATGCCTATCTGACCTCCACAACCCAGTATCTGGGCAATACGATACCCCTTGGTAAGACTGGTTGTCAGACTTTCGGGCTTCTGACGACCCGTAGCGATTGTCAAAGATCCACAAATGACAGCCGGGACCAACAGCTTAACGTGCTTTCCGAGGCACGGAGGAGTCTCGGTATGTAAAGATGGTCACCCATCCACGGACCAACCCCGGCAAGCGTAGCTTAACCTGATGGATCGACCCGTGCGGCTGTTATTACGTAGCCACGAGCTCCTACGTTCCTGCCGTTATTCTTTTTATTAATTGCGTTGTGGCCGTGGTTGGTCCATAGGCTACAGAATCTGAACAAAACAAATGAAATTGCCTGGCTAGGCTTAAGTTACCGCCCCAGCATTGAAACTATTTACTCTGTTTACCGGCTACAACAACTTTGCTGGTTTTAATTTCAACTTCAACGTAACTTTTGCTGTGGTATATTCAGCATGTGTGTTATGTAAAGAGGCTTTGTTTAAAGTTTATTACAAGGAAACATAGCCATGCGAAAGTACTTTTAGTATTTTTTTTTAATAAAATTGCGTTGAAATTCACCATGTTGTTTAAAATTGATCTTCAAGTTTATAATAGTAAAATATTCTGTAAAACATAGATGATACTGAACAATATTTTTCGGCCGCCATCAGAAAATAAAGTACCTACCGACAATTTTTAATTGCCTTACAAGTATTTTATATCTATATTGGTCTATGGGGTACTTACTCAGTAAATGTACTGGTAGGGGCTTGCCGACGGCATCAGAGCCCTTGAGCCTAAGTGCAATGTATTTGTGGAGCTTCAAGTAAAGAGGTTTCACATTTTCCCACAATTCTCGGGCCTTGAGAATGGCACCTTCGTACTCGCCCAACGCATCCCAATATTCTTCTACGGAGTTGTAGTCTGTGGAATAGAAATAGTATATTGTAGGCATTTGTGAAGCTGGGTTTAAAAGGAGAAATTAGTGGACTCTTTGACTTTGAACTAGACTTTGTTTTAGATGACAGATGAAATAAAAATTAAAAAAAAACGTTTATTTAATCAGGACGATGCCCGCACTTTACCCTTAGTGGTTAAGCTGGGAAAATACAATAGAATACAATTATTTTCAGCTTACAAATATAAAATGATTGAATTTTTTTCAATGTATATGAACTTTCGTGAAATTCATATTTTCGGATTTTGAAAGGCATTCATAAGCCTCACGATATATGATGTATATATTTGTTTCTTTTAGTATTCTATCCTTTTTCACTTTCCAGACCGCCAAGTTCAAGTTTCAACTAAAAGTCGACGTTTTAAATAAGTAATTAACACATATTTTAATTAGTATTCATTATTTCTCAAGTTATATGTATTGTCTTTTGTTGCACCTGCCATGTCTGTCTCTGCATCACCCTAAGGTTGACTGGTAGAAAATGCCTCAGGCATTAAGTCCGCCGTTGTACAGTAGTTTTTTTTTACTTGTGCATAAATTTTTAATAAATAAATAAATAAATATTTATTCGCTTCCCAAGTTTGTCTTCAACTTTAGCATTAAGCTACCCAACAAAATGCTATTCTCTCGCAGCTTCATGGCCGACCAAAAGTTTCGAATTTTGCCTTGTTAGGTACTTATTGACAAATTCTAAATGGGTTTCAATGGAAATTCCCAAGGGCGAGCGGCGCGATCTTAAATCTTAGTTTAATATTAACTGTGGCTTCACCCGCAAACGTCTCGATGCCGTAGGAATATCAGGATAAAAAGTATCCTATGTCCTAACCCAGTTCATGGTCTACCCTTGTGCCAAATTTCATACAAATCCGATCCCCCATTTTAGTGTGAAAGCGTAACCAACAAACAAACTCACTTTCACATTTATAATGTGAGTCCTCGGATGAAGACACAGAAAACAACAAATTGTAGCATAGCACAGCAAGGAGTTAGAAAAGAGCCGAGAACGAAGCATATCTCCGCCAATGGATTCAACGGTGAAGATAGAACGCAGCCAACTGGCGGCGACGTCGTAAAAAGATGCCCATCCTTAGATAAATATTACCCGTCTCTCCACTAGTCCATTGCTTACTCAAGGATGCATATCCGGTAGGCTCGCAAATCCTTCCTTATCCCGAAGGGCACACTCTTCCCTACCATTACCCACGCCCCCCGGTCTACTCCAGGATATGCAATGGCTGCTGAAACCCCATGAACCATGAGGCTTCAGGGGCTAGTGCAAATCCTGGGTTTCATTCGATTTATCGAGTCTGGTTAAGCCGCGCTGGGGTCGGTGCATTTCATTCATTCATTCATTCATTCATTGAAAGTTTGTACTTTAGCTGAGTTATCTTGAAATAGGTAATATTTGAATTTTCTTGCAATCTTATTTAAATTGAACGTAGAGGAAAAACCTGCTAACTAATGGCTCATCATATTCTTATTCCTCTCTCATAACAGCACAAACTACATGATACTAGCAACATTGAAATTAGTCCGTAAACGTTCGGCAAGAAAGCATGGTGACCCTGTGGTGACGGCCGTGACTTACGAGGCACTGGGCCCGCATGGTGGATTATGGTTTTATTTATTTTTTGAACTTACAAACACTATCCTTGTTGGATGACCCCAATACAATAGTGCATACCTTTGTAATAATTATCAAACATGCTATAAAAACTTTACCTAAAATATAACAACACAGAATATTAATATTTAGATATTACCAACAAAATTCAACAATTACAAAAAATTAAACCGACGAAAAAAAATAACTGAAAAGCGGAAAATAAAATAAAATAACCTTTTAGTGTAACTAAGCTCCTAAACTAATTTAAGTAACACATTTTGAGGCGGCGCCAATACACGCTATAATTATGTAATTAATTTGTTTGTTTGGCGCCGCCCCAATAAGAAAAAACCGATCAAATCGGACCACTCTGTAAAAAGTTATGCAGGGGCATACATAAAAAAAAATATGTATATATATAATTATACACATGTTGACTTGAGAACCTCCTCCTTTTTTTTCGTCGGTTAAAAATTATGGCCCTCTCCCTCCCAAAGAAAGAGAAGGCCTTTGTCCCAGCAGTGGCAACATTATAGACTGATAATATCACAGTAATTTGCTAGTTATTTCCCAAATACATATGTCATACTGATAGCTTTGTATTCAATTAATGAAACAATAATAGTTGCATTATCGCTATTAAATTATTGTTCTATTTAGTAATTAATTAATATTAGTTATTGCTAAATTAATTAAACATAATGTTGGTCCGAAATGTAATAATACATCATGATGTATTATTACATTTCGGACCAACATTATTATTTCATACATGTATGAGCCAGTACTGCGATCTATAAATAAATCACTAGATATTTATTAATAATTGGTTGTATTGTTGTCCCATTCATTTGTTTTAGTTTATTATTACATAACATCACGCCTTGTTTCCCCGAACAGTTGGGCAGTGATGTGCCTATAGTTTATCCACATTTCGCCAGTTATTTTTAAGTCCCATGTAATAGGGACCGAGTCTTTTGCCATCAACCAAGCGCAAATCCTGACTCCGGACTGCTACTGAGAAATTCCAGATAGAAAAACTTTGCCTGACCCGGGAATCGAACCCAGGACCTCATGCTCAGCAGTTGCGTTTGTGACCACCAGACCAAGGATTTTTACATGAGAGTTCCAATTTATGTCTCTTCGAGTGCTTAAATTAGTTCAATATGTTCTGCATTATGATATCTTACGGTTAAAACTTTTTGTATTGACCTGAGTCGAGTATGTACAAATTATTGTCCAGATAAGAAAAATACGCATATTTTTACGTAAGCATTACACAATCATTATCAGTATCCTGCTGAAAAACATCCCCTGAATTATGTAACAAGTTCTTTACATAACTTTAAAAGAAGTAGTGTAAAAACTACTTGTTACTTCATTATTTTTATTCCATTGTAGAACGCTTCTCACAATACACCTACTAACTTGAAGTGAAACTTAAAACCTCTCATCATAGTTGGAAAAACTTGTCTGTCTGCAGTGTCCTTTGTCCTTTTAAACAAACAAAATAAACTAGTATTTTTACAATGCTTGAAAGAATTTTGTTTGTACATAATGAATTTAGGAGTACACTGTAAACAGACTGTGTAACCTACATTTGAGCTTTCTTTTTTTGCTTTTCTTTTGTATTTAAAAATGTTTTCTATTTCATTTAAAGAAAGTTTTTTTTTTAAATCTGTCTACTTCACAATTTCTTTGGGTCTATGTACGAATTACAAAACCTTACAACAGTCTCCGAATTTCCCATAGGTTTGGAAAAATTCATAGGATTTCAGGTCATTTCAAATAACAGGCGTAAAAATATCACTAGGAAAGCCGAGAGTCACTTGATCTTCTAATTTTTTTTTTTTTTGTACAGGACTTTAAGTCCCTGGTTGCCTTCTGGTTACTGAGATATTATTAGTCAAAGTTCCAACTTTTTTTGCCTTTTTTATGAAGGATACATAGTTTAATCGTATGCTGACGGCTTCGTGTTAGGAGTTTAACATCAGGGCAGGCAAGTGTGACAGTATTATAGTTGCACCGCCCAGGATCCGAAATCGCTTGTCAACTTCATGACACACGACTTTTTTTTTTTTTTTTTTCGAAACCATAAAAATAGTACTAGTTAAAAGAAAAGACTAAAATTGGTGCTATGTAAGTACTCACTGTTTTGTTTGGAGGCATTCCGCAGTAAAGGAAGTATGTGCTCCAAATAGTCGTTTAGGTTTGGCAAGTTCTTCTCCCATGACTGTTTCATATGATGTAGGATTTCCTCGTCTTGCTGCCGCGCCAAATTGTAGTGTAACTCTGTGAAATTAAAATTAGTTATTATTAAGAAGATAATAATATTATTCTCTTACCTATATTAATCTACGTATATAATAAGTAGATTTGACATGAAGTAACAACTATCTGACGGGTACTATACACACTTATTCAGCAAAGTCGAATCGAAGCAATTACTACACAATTGGACTTCTATTCGGCTCGTGACGGTCGGCAAACTGTTCGGCATCTACCCTCGCTGAATCATGTTCGGGTCAGTACGGTACCATTCGAGCTAAGCCGAAAAAAAATACCTACATAAATATTAGATTTGTCCGGCCGCCTGAGCCGAATCATTCTGAACCGAACAAGTGCGCAGCATCCCTGATGACGCCCATGACCAATACTGGCAATTATATTTAATCAATACTTCTGTTCAAATTCTAGGAGCTTGTGGCTAAGTAATAACAGCCGCATGGGTCGATTCATCAGGTTAAGCTACGCTTACCGGGGTTGGTCCGTGGATGGGTGACCATCTTTACATATCGAGACTCCTCCGTGCCTCGGAAAGCACGTTAAGCCGTTGGTCCCGGCTGTCATTTGTGGATCTTTGACAGTCGTTACGGGTCGTCAGAAGCCCGAAAGTCTGACAACCAGTCTTGCCAAGGGGTATCGTATTACCCAGTTACTGGGTTGTGGAGGTCAGATAGGCAGTCCCTCCATGTAAAATACTGGTATTCAGCTGCATCCGGTTGGACTGGAAGCCGACTCCAACATGGTTGGGAAAAGGCTAGGCAGATGATGACTTCTGTTCAAATTCTCAGACTCGGAATTCTCTTAACGACTATCATAGTAAATTCCTACATAAATAACATCGGGGAAGAAGAGCACCGACAGTTTACGTGCTCTCCATTACACGGAGTGACCTCTTAGGTCAATCGATCCGTTAATAACCCACGAGCCCCCAAGCCCCCTTAAATTAAAAAGACAAATACTAACGATGTTGGAGAGAATTGGGACTAACAGAACAAGCAGTAGGTTTAAACCTAGTTGTATTCAAAGACTTTGAAAATGGTAGGCTAAATAAATGTTGGTAATTACGTGATTACAGATTTATAAAAAGAATAAAAAAGAAGAAGATTTATAAGAATTAATTCGTGGTTAAAGTAGATACTTCATTAATTATGGATAAAGAAAACAAATTAGACTTTAATTAACCCCTTCAAAGAGAGTAATAGTAAAGTAAGAGTAAAATTATAAGAGCCCCTTCATCATAATAATTTACCTAGTCATAAAAACGATAGTAGATTTTTTACTTTTTTTGTACCGTATTATCAAATTATTAAGAAATGGCCCTACTACAGCGCAATGTGCACAGACCATTTTCGACCAGCATTTCAATGGTTGTTATATCCAACTACACGTTTTTAAAATACGGCTAACGCTTAAAGTCACGATAAGTTATGTTAGCTATAAAATCTCTTATTTCCGCTGCAGTTGCTCACTAACGTTTGGCACTTGACTTCTGATCGTATTATTTTTAAAGCAACTGATCAGCAAAACGTAAGCGCCATTTTTCTTGATAACCAAACCACATGCGTCGTGTGCGCAATTTATGGCTGTTTCCAAATTCATTTTCCAATCCTAAATAAAAAAACAACTTTTAGAGGCATGCAACTTGAATTGACGTTCAAAAAGTGTTGATTCTTATCCTAATTTAAATAATTTTTGTTTTTTTATTTTGAAAGGATTTTTCTCATAATATTTCTACATGTCTTTGTCTTCGCAAAATGCTAGTTTTGTGAAAATAAAAAATACAAACTCGGTTTTATTTCTTACCGCAGCGCTTTTTGTTAATTTTACTAAGCTGGGAATATTACATGTGCTCCATTTATATGCTTTTGTGAGCATACTTGAAGATTCTCGAATCCTCCCCTCTTGACCCCTCGGGAGTTAATACTTTGAATGCATTTATTTTAAGAGTTACTTTGTGTGCTTATTCGAATCGTCCTTTAGCCGAGCACTTATCCGTTTATGCCAGCGTAAAATCTTCACCAATGTTTTTTTTTTCATAAAAGTTACTAAGTACTGTTACGAAAGATGAGAAATTAACTTTTGACAAACATTCGTCTCTTTCGCCGTGTTATTAAAAGTTCTTTTTACTTTATGAAATTCATAATGACTTGGGAATTTTTTTTGTGAACAGTGGTTCGCCTTGTGTTCGTATTTGTCTTTCGACTTTCGCCCTTCGTCCGGAGTTTTGGAGCCCTCGATTTATTTTTAAATTGAGTATCCATTTTATTGTTATCTTAAATTGATTATTTTCCTGTCGAAGTTGTTTCAACTCCAATGTCAAGGTATTTTCGGAAACGGTCTGCGGTTGAAATTAACTTACAGGGTTTATTTTTGAACTTCCTTATTTATTTTTGACAGTCAATGATTCAATATAAATTATTCGAAGTGCCCAATTTCTATCTACATCTTAATATCTATTAGAATGTAGAGCGACTTAAGATCCCTTAGCGTGTGACGTGTGATGGCAATCTAAATAGATCAAAACTATAACGCATTGCTATGATGGCTGAAGCCGTAATATAGTTATATCTCTAGGGATATCTAGGAATATAGCTATATACCGTAATATAGATATATGGAAGCGATTCTTAACTATCTTTCTAGGAATATAACTATGATACGAGCATGATCTAGTGATAACTATTAGAGCACTCCAACCAAATAGGTTAGGTTAGGTTAGAACTGTGACCTGTGGCACTCCGACAGTTATGAACCGCGTTCATATAACTATATTTCGGTATATAGCTATATCCCTAGAGATATAACTATATCACGGCTTCTTACATCTTATTGCTACATTATATTTTAGCACATATGGAAAAATATCTTACCTTTTAGCGTACAATTAGTGGTGGTTCCACAATCGTAGTTCGTTGCGAATCTTATCTTGTTCAGAGCATTATTACCGAACGTGACGAGCTGAAAAATAAACATTCATTAGAAATAATTTTCATACTAACTTTTTGCTCGATTCGGCGGTCAAACCCACGACTATCGTAATAATAGATGAACAACAACAAGTTAACAGGACGTCAGATTAGAGAAAAACAAAAGAAAAAGGGGAAAACATTGGTTGGTTGTAAAAATTAACGAGGGAAATGAGTTATCGGATTTGTATAAGGTTACTGGATTAGAGCTCTCATTAATTAACTTTTTGACTAGTAGATTAAGTACTCTTTTATAACATTTCAGTTTGAAATAACCCAACAGAAACTATTCCATACAATATTAAAGAAGTATAAATGGTAAATTGAGTTTTTTTAAAGTTCACTCATAGCCACACAATCCATTCATTTTTTCTTTGGTCTCTTTCTATTAAAGGAGTTTGTTAATATTTCATGCGATACTAAAACAGAAAGAAAGAAAAAAAATAATTGAGACTCGCACAGGAAATCAAAAATTAAAATAAATTACACCTATAGAAACACACATTAAAAAAAAAATAAGTAAAATGAAAATAAAAGCAGAAAGTCCTGTACGAGGCCAAAAGGCCTCCTATCTCGGCATGATGCTACAACATTTAAAAATAAGTGTTGCAGCGTAGGTATTCTGATAGGGCCCGTAACAGATCCTCATAAAACAATAATTTTAATGGATATATAGTACTAACGAAACCTGATCATAGAAACGGCTCTCAAATCAAATCAAATCAAATCATTTATTTGCTTGAATATGAGTAGGTACGAGTACATGAGGTGATACATAAAATAGACGATCTTTAGACCATTTATCCTACCTTAATAGGCGTGCAAATAACTATTATAACAAAAAATAAAAATAAAAAAACTAACTTAAATCATACATTTATCTATAGCAAATATAATTATTGGGGTGTTTATGACATTCATTTATTATTATTATAATTTTATTATTATTTCTTAACTTAAAGATTTAATTACATAACATATTTATCGGTAAGGTAACGCTTCGCACCGTGCCTATAACAGCGGTTAGCAGTTAGAAACATATTTCACGGATAAGACTCCACAGCGGACGTCATAAATAAAAGCAATGATTTATATCCAATTACTTCCCGCTATCTATCGTAATAAAAATAACTAAATGAATTTATTATATCTCAGGTGTACATTGTACCGAGCTGAGGAGTTTTCGATCTCGGAACGCTTATTGTTAGCTTTCTCGGTGCGTGAAATACTTACCGTGTTTTTATAGGGTTGGTATATACATTAGATATAGCTTTTGTCTTTATGGTATACAGCGTGATCAAGTGTGGTCATATTTAACTGAACAACTTTTCGAACCAATATCGTAATCGTGAAAAAAACATTTGGGTCGAGTAGGTATGGGACAGTTGATAATTTTATCGCCATGCTGTATTTGTGACTTTCTGAGAATACTGATAGGTACTATTATTGTATAGAAGAAGTCTATGCCCTGCAGGGGACTAAACTAGGTTGGTATTATTGCTACAAATTCTCCAATGGGAATCTAATATATTAAAATCATTTTAGTTGTTTGTATTTTATTCGATGCTATATTGTCATATCGTCAATCCGATTGCAATAAAACGTGGTCGACTTATTGCTTGCACTTGCGCGAAGGAACAACCGACCTACACGCGGACAACGCAGCGCTCATAAATAAAATAATTTGCAGGACCCGTGTCCCTAGCAACAGAGATAAGCAAAAAAAAATTCTATAAAATATGACTCATTACAATTTTATTCAAGCAACCTCTAAGCCGCATCTGTACGTATAATAAGACCTCTGTCATTTTTAATCCTATTGCCCAATGCTATCCAACTGCCGGCTTAGAACTCCTCCAAATTCTATGAGGATCTTCTTTTTCTCTTATATAAAAATGAAGTGCTGTTCGTTAGTCTCGCTAAAACTCGAGAACGGCAGGACCGATTTAGTTTTTTTTTTTTTTGTGGTGTTTATTATTCTTAGGACAAGGTTTGTACGTAAAGTAGGTAGATAGCTAGGTAGGTAGGTAGGTAGCTAGCTAGGTATGTAAGTAGGCAAGTAGGTAGGGAGGTGGGATAGGGTAGGTAGTTAGGTAGGGTAAGTAGGGTATCTACCTATCTATATCGGGGTGGGCAGCTAGTACTCTATAGAAATAACCCTTACCCTTATCCACTGCTCAGTGTCAAGCAAAGTGTCTCCAGGTTGCAGTAGCAGCTTCACCTTGCGCCGGAGCACGTTGTCATCGGCTGCGAGCGCATGCGCGGTGAGCGCGCTCTTTATGTCAGTCGTTTGTTGACAGACGAACATACCGAACGTTTTGTCGCGCTCCAACTGTTGAAAAATTGTTATACAGTATGTGTGATGTGATGGGTAACTATCAGCTATCGCTTTTGATTTATCTAATCGGTAGGTACAGTCAGGGAAATTTATTATTATTTATCAATTTGACACACTACGTCAATTTTCCGTGTTATAGATACATTAAACAACAGTGACTGTCTAAGAAAGATAGTTGTGATTTGATTATACGGAAAATTTAAAGTTGGTAGTCAGTTTGATGAACATTAATGCCCCTGGCTTTTTATGCAATTATACTAAAAAACAAGTTCCAATATTTTGGTATAGGTAATCAAAAATGTATACAACGAAAACATAATATTTTGAAAACTTTCACTAGACTAAAACAATGAATATGATAAGCGTAATTGATTAAAGGCATACACTTTATCCGTTCAAACAAATTTTAGCACTGTGTGCGACATTATCTTATGCATACAAAATAGCAATTATCGTTTTTATTATCCATTATTGTATTATAATAAAATGGATCGTTGATTATTTCATTATTAATCAATTCTACATCGAAAAATCGTCAACACAATGCCAATAAATTAATAGGAAAATCCACAATTAATTTTACAAAATAAAATAAGTATCTTTGTTTGATTTGTTATACGTACTGATTGTTGTTGAAAACGCCATGTTAAGCATTTAATTAAAACGGAAGCCATATTTAAGTCCCGAATTGGATTAAACATTTGACAAACAATTAAAAATAATTAAATGCGAGATTTAGGTAGATACCGTTACATAATTGAGTGTTTCCCGCTTGTTGTAATTTTCAAAAGATTTAATTTTATTCACATAATTATAAAACTAGGCCTTATTGGTTGATTCGCACGAATTTACTCGCCCGAGACGGACGAATCGACGTTTTTAAATAATGTTTTTTTTGTTGTGTTGATTCGCAGTAAGTTAATTTATTTGTGGGCGAATCGACTGCTCCAGAAATACGTAGGTTTTAGGCAATTGACACATTTTGAATTTTATACAGTAATGTTAGTTTACTTTTTCCTTAACTTTACTGTACAACATTCAAAATGTCCCAAATGGCGTTTGGCACCCTTCGCGTACGGAATCCTAAAAATACCTACCTTTTAGAGCACGCCTAAACCTTTTCGCGAGCATATTTTCCAAATGTCTGTGACTAACCTAACAGTTTTAATTAGACTGTGTGTTACCTGTTATTCATTCATAAAATTGTTTATGAAACGTTAAGAGCCTTTAGGTTCTTTTGGTGCGAAGCCAAAATCGGAACTAACGCCGCCATTTTGTTTTTTCAATACATATTTCACTGATAATTTCATAAATGTTTTCTATCAACGCCCCCCTGTTAATGTCATTCAGGCTCCAAAATATCCTTGTAGAACCCTATCTTTTGTACTACTACAATGCTTACTATCTTTACTAATATTATAAATGCGAAAGTGAGTTTGTTTGTTTGTTACGCTTTCACGCTAAAACGGCTGAACGAATTTGGATGATATTTCGCACAGGGATATACCTGGACCTGAAGAAGGAAATAGGCTACTTTTCATCCTGGATTGTAGACGAAAGCGCAGGTAACAGCTAATGAATAATAAAAAGTAATTACGAACCTTTGACGCCAATCCTTTACTATTTCCCGTAAGTTCATTCCACGCAGCGTTGGCCCTCTGCTCACAATGGTCCACATAGTCCAACTCCACCAGATCGACTAGGGACACCAGCCATCTTCTGTCATCAGCACTGGAGGAGGTGCCGCATTGCAGAGGAGACAGGAGAGCGTAGAAGCAGATGAAGAAGAGTGGGATTGGAGGCCTCATTGTCGATCTGTGGGACAAAAGAGAGGAGTTAGTTTATATAGGAACTGGTGAACAGCCCCGGTTTTGGAGGGGGGGGGAAATCATTTTCAAGAAATTCTCTAAATGTTAATCAGAACAGCATCTTAATTAAACAAAGTAATTTTGAAGTGTCATCAAAAATGTCATCAAATGAAACAGAGATGACAGGAGCAAAAAATACAACAAAGGTGAATGCGGATAGAAAGATGAAAGTTTAAATCTGTAAACTTTTAAATTCTGGAAAATATTTTAAAATTTATTGGTTACTTTAAAATATTCATCACTAGTTTCTATCAGCGGCGTCGCCCGCGTGATATCTTTATAAATTATAGCCTACGTATTATATAAAACATAGCATTCTACTGGTGAAAGAATTTTTAAATCGGTAAAGTAGTTTTTGAGTTTCTTCATTACAAACAAAAATACAAATCTTTTCTGTTCATAATATTAATGTAGAAATACTTTTGAATGTCATACATCTAGGTTTTGTCAATCTGCCCTAACCGGATGCAGACGAATACCAGTATTTTACATGAGGCGACTGCCTATCTGACCTCCAAAACCCAGTAACTGGGTAATACGATACCCTTGGTAAGACTGGTTGTCAGACTTTCGGGCTTCTAACGACCCGTAACGACTGTCAAAGATCCACGAATGACAGCCGGGACCAACGGCTAAACGTGCTTTCCGAGGCACGGAAGAGTCTCGGTATGTAAAGATGGTCACCCATCCACGGACCAACCCCGGCAAGCGTAGCTTAACCTGATGGATCGACCCGGTGCGGCTATTATTACTTAGCCACGAGCTCCTCTTTTTTATAAATTAAAGACTCTTCTCTATCTTTAAGCTCCTTCTTAAGTTCTTCACAACATGTTTCTTAATAATTATTTTCTTTAACATGTGCGGCACGTTCAAATTATCAGACCGCACCTTATTGCCGACCTATTAGAAGGAGATTTGATGAAAAACCCACTAATCTATATTGGATTCGCGCGGATTTAGTGAAATCCCTTCTGATTGAGGAAATCCTCCATTTATTACAGTACAGACCATCAAATGTATGGTGAAGTAGAAGTTACAACTTTTTGTAACAGGAAATTTTCCCGTGTCCTGTTTTATAGCTGTCATAAAATATAAAGTTAACAGGTATCCCAAACTTATGTGACATACATAAAACAACACATTTCAAGATTACTACTGACTACAGACTTTAACGTGATTGTTCTATTTGATCTTCTTTTTCATAGCATTTCAGTGTCGAGTGTCACCATGTCATACATATAAATTCCGTAAACGAAAAAGTTTTGTGAATTTATTCATTTTGCGAGTCAATCCCAGGAAGGATGGAATTCAAATCATTTCGCTGTCAGATTTTGTTTTTTGACGTCAGAGACAGGATTGGGGTATCTAGTAAAATGGTTATCTACAAACAACAACATTTTATAAATATCAGTTACTTTCTCATTTAGCCATTCCAGGAATGAATCTCAAAGCTTAATCCTGGAATTTACAAAACAATCGCCTCAAGGCACAATGATTTTAGAAGCTTTCATCTATTAACTCATTATTATGAAACCCGAATTTCGTTTAATCAACCTACGCAGTATCAATTATCTTAGCAATAAGGGGGAACCCCAAAAGCGAGAATTAATGAGGAAGCCGCAAAATTGAAGTTTTTTTACTTTCAACCGTTAGAAGCGGGGTATTCATCCTTTATTCGTCTGAAAGGGTCAAGATGATAAAAAGAAAATTAAAGACGAGGCATTCATAAAGCGATTGTTGCTTTCATTCAACTTCTTTCAAACGAGATATTAAAACTACATCAAGTGAAGAGAGGAAATGCAAAAGATTTTTTATGCAAATTACATCCTGAGTTATTGCTGCAAATCCCGAAGAGAATGCGAGCTTTAGAGATTCTGAAATTAAATCATTTGTTTCACATGAAACGAAGAAAAAAGCGATTCAGCGGCTACGCGAATAGGACAAGCTTTGTGATTACTTTTATTTGGACTTTTAGTACGCATGACATAAAAATTCAGGGCATTATGTCAAATTTTGAGGAAACCAACGTTTTATTTTAAAATATTCGACAGCCGACATGGATTGAAGTAAATGTGTATCTGATTGAAGTTTTATTCACATCATCAGAGTAAGCATAAAACAGTAATTTACGTCTATTCAGTCTAACGTCGTCGCCTTATTTTAGATAAGCAACGCCAGCTCTTTCTCATTAATGCAAACGTACCTTAACTTTCTTTGACAAACATTTCGGGTATAATAACTCAATTTCCGGACTCGTTCCGGTTGAGTACCGGTGTCAAGATGTGTGACCTATTTCAACAAAATTTGCGTATTATCCGCCACGTCAAGTTTCCAACGAAAGGCAGGTCAATTGAGCGCAACGGGAGTGCGGAAGCCAACCGTCCTATCGATGCGACTGTTCCTATCAGCGGCGCCGGTAACGACCTGACTGGTTTTAGATTATCTATTTCAACATCCTCAACATAAGACTCAGTTTCCTTTGTTGAAGAACAAGATTTTCTTTTTGGTAACGTTTTATACTTGACCGCATTTCACATAATGGTCAGTGTGATATGGGGAACAGTAACATGATTTCAGAAAACGTGTTTAATTTAGTTTGCCTTCAACGGGTCAACAGATCAGAATCTGTGCCTTCACGCAAATTGTCAAAAGAATAAACAGTATCTAAAAATGCAATACCAATTAAGTTAACACAAAAATATGAAAAACGTTTAGCTATTCTTTCTTTTTCGTATGGTTTCTGCCGCCCATGGGCCTCAGAAGTAGGCAGAGAAATAGGCAAGGCAAGCCGGTTTCCATACAATATCTTCCTTCACCGTTTTTGAAGTAAGTGATAATTATACAATAAGCAGATGAATCCAAAAAGTCAGAGGTGTGTGTCTTGGGTTCGAACTCAAGATCTATGAATTGGCAGCTAAACGATCACACCACTATATTCTATCACTGCTGCTGTATCTATTGTAACATTGAAACTATTACAATTTTTAATGATCACCCAACATTGTCACGTTTACAAACTTTAGTGGCAAAAACCAAGCTATTTATAAGTCTCCAACTTGCTCAATCTCAGACGATCCCACGTAAGCTCTTCACATGACTTGAAAAGTTTTGCTTGAAAATGCGCTAACAGCTGATGCAGATGACATAGCATTATCTTTAATGAAAAGTACTGCTTTTATGTCTTGGTTCATAAAGATTAATATACTTATAACTTTTGACATCTGTAACGTGTTCAGACTTGAGATCAAAGTAAGTAATAAGTTTAGTTATTTTTAGCTACTTATGTTGTTTATGTTTGTCATTCGCCATGATATCGTGAGCTGATATTTTTATTATAACTTTTTAAATTCTATGAAGTTGCAACATCTAATCTGTTTGATACACGCTTCCAATCAGAGCTTATGTTATCAAAAGCTCTTTGCATTTAGTTATTCTCGTTTTTTATACAATTTCTAACAGAAAAAATCCATCAAGACAAATAAAAATTCTTGGTTTTTTTTTTCCAGCAAAATAATATCCGGTTTCCCCTCTATTAATCTTATATAAACTTCCCCCGAAATCCCTCAAATCCCTTGCACTACATAATTTGCATACTTTCCCTCGTTCTATTAATTTTTCAAAGGGTTCTAACTTTCTAAAGAAAGAAAGAAAGAAAGAAAGAAAGAAAGAAAGAATAAAGTTTATTTGGACACAGTTCATGAAACACAAAATACAAATAACAAAAAAAAAAAGTATTGTATTGTTTTTAAAACAATAGTGTGTGCCTCACGGCTGCGCCAAAAAGGTTCATTTCAGCATTAATGCCAGACAGATACTGTCTGACGCTGGTTTTCGAATGAACCCATAAGGACAAGTGACGGGAAGTACATACAGTTTCAACATACCTAATAAATAATTATAATATAAATAACTAGTAATAAAAATACATATTAAAATAATATATAATTATACATAATTACAAAAACCAAACAACAAGAACGGTCTCAGCAAAAAAACCTGTTTGTTTTGTTATTATATCGAATCATCGAAGTGTGCACGGTGCACTCACAATGCGCTACAGGCCGCCGAGTGCGGTGGACAACCCACCGGCACGCGACAGTTAGGTATTTAGTTTGAAGAAGAGAGGAAAAACTGTGAGTGAGTGAATCATAAATAGTTCATAAATAATCATAAATTCATAATCATAAATAATCATAAATAGTTCATATAATATTTTCGGGTGAAAGTGAAAAGTACCTACCTATAACAATAATTATAGCTGAAAGAAGAAGGTAAGCGATGTTTTTTAATACGATAAATAATTTATTTGGCTGATCAGTATTGTAGTTACGTGATAAAGTAACTTACATTTGCTTCCTTTTTTCTTTCTTTTTTAGATTTGTTCCACACCTTATGTACACAAAAACAGACATCGTTTGCGAACATCTTCGGCCAAGATTTTGGTTGATAGAACGAGGGTGCATGATGCGATCTCGATCTCGGCGCCAGCTGTTTGTCACAGTCACAAGTAGGCCAGGCACAATAGGTAAGGATGAAAACAATGCTTTAATATTGACCAGAGTACGAGATGTTGGTGAAGGAAGAATTAATGTGTCCGTATGCTTCTACAGGTCTCACAACTGCGACGGCACGTAATAGGCGCTGCGGATGGCACAGCAGCGTCATCGAGTCGGGACAATTTAGGCAGCAAAGGACATACCCAGAATATACTTTCGTGACACGACAGGAATTATGTTTTAAGCTAAGTACTGTAGGCATTTCATATTAGTGAAACATTTAGGGCGACCATATCTAGCTTCTGTTGCGAATCTATCAGATACTGCCGTAAACGTGTTCTGAACGTGTGGATAGTGCCCAGTACTCTTAATGGTGGCGGGATATTATTCCATACCTTAGATGCAGCATAACGGAAAGTGCCTCTGAAACCTGCTGTCCTATGAGACGGTGTGGAAAGTTGTTGTGCACATTGCCTGGGCGCGCATTCTCGTCTACTAGCCATCCAACTAAGCTTATCGAACAAATACTTCGGCTTCTTAGACTTAACGATACCAAAAAGCAGGCACGCTAGGTGTAACTTTCGTCTCGACTTCATCTTGAGAATAAAGTGTTTGTTAAGAAAGGGGGTGACATGAGTTCTACGGGGAACAGAGTAACAGAAGCGCGCACACGCATTCTGGACTCTTTGTATAAGTCGATCCGTACCAGCCAGTAAGCGTGGGCCGTACACCGTATCAGCATAGTTTAATTTAGATAGGACAAGCGTTTCAACTAGCTGTTCGCGAAGTTTTTCAGACAAGAATGGTCTCATTTTGTAAAGTAGTCTCAGACGATAGAAACAGTTTCTTACGGAGTTAGCAACGTGTTTCTCAAATCTAAGGCTGTTGTCCATACATAACCCAAGGTTTCGCGCCTCATTCACACGGTCAATAGGCTCACCCATAAGTGTTAAACTAAGACTTAAAGGTACCTTCTTCAACTGCTGCCTCGTACCAAACAATATATACTTGGTTTTTAAAGGATTTAATGCCAAACAATTCTGATCTGACCAGGCGGCGATTCTTTCTAAGTCATCGTTTAGGTCTCTAACGGCTAATTCATAATCATCTGGTCTGAAAGACAAGTACAGCTGTACGTCATCGGCATAAATATGATATTTGCATTTCTGAAGGCACTTTACTATGTCCGCACAGTAGAGAATAAAAAGAATCGGACCCAAAATTGATCCCTGAGGAACGCCTCTTTCTATAGACGTAAGGGCTGATGTTAAGGTAGAACCATCCGACAAACGCAATTCCACAAGTTGCTTTCTGTTACTGAGGTAGCTGTGGAACCATTGAATGGCATTATCGTCAAAACCGTAGTATTTTAACTTTGAAAGTAATAGCGAAATGTTAATGCAATCAAATGCACGGGAAAAATCAAGTAGCACCATCAGTGAACACATGCCCTTATCTTGGGCTGATAGAATATTGTCCGTAACATCCAGCAAAGCCGTAGAAGTGCTACGTTGTTTCCTAAAACCAGATTGTAGATCAGGTAACACTTCGTTCTCCTCTAAAAACCGAGTCAATTGCCGGCACACTACCCTCTCCATCACCTTTGACAGACACGGCAGAATACTGATCGGCCGCAAGTCTTTAACTTCTATAGGGTTTGGACTCTTAGGTAGGGGTCTAACTGTGGCAATTTTCCATTGGTAAGGAAACTTTGATGTCCATATGGAATAATTAATAAAGTAGGTCATAGTAGCCAGAGTGTGCGGCAAAGTCAGATTAAGCATACGTAAGGTAATGTTGTCGTAGCCCTCGGCATTTGACTTCAGGTTAGAAATAATGCGGGAGATGTCATTTTGGTCTACCGGAGCAATTGTGAAAATTGCTTCGCTATATCTGTGGGTCTCATAGAATGATATAAGCGACGTGCTAGCTACCGGGTTACCAGGGATATTCAAAAAAGTGTTATTTATTACGTCTGGGTTACTAAAATGTGGGGGAAGGTCTTGTCCTTGCTTCGAGGGTGCAAACGTGGATTTAATGTTTTTCCATAATAATTTTGGATTATTTATTTTATTATTTATATTGTGCCTAAAGTATGCTATTTTTTCATGATACAAGGAACTTTCCACCAAGGATTTTAACTGCTTATAGTAAACTTTTTTTGTTCCCGATTTAGTTTTCCTATAAATGGCTAATGCAGTGTCCCGTAACTGCATCATGAGCCGGATAGTGTCCGTAATCCAGGGATACGATAATTCCTTAATACGACAAGTCTTGAGTGGTGCGTGGTCATCAAACAATGATATTATGCAGTGATTAAAGGTATCAACCATGTCATTCACATCGGTAGATTCATAAACACGCCCTAAGTTAGATTGCGACAAATCCGCATTAAAACTATTCATACATATGTCTTGTATCGGCCTAAATTTGGTTACATATGGTATAAATTTGTCTCGCTTTATGTTAAATTCACTTACTATAATAGAATGGCCTGTAATCAAACCAAAGGATTCTACCGTCGTGTACCTTGCCCTAAGGTCTGTGCACAATAGGTCGATAAGAGTCTCACTCGTATCCGTGAAGTGCGTCGGAATCGTGACAAGTTGAACGAGACCTACGCAATTTAAAAATACTTGTAATTTTTTGGTTTTAGTCTCATTTATGTTGAGCATGTTCACATTGAAATCACCGAGCAAAATATAATGATCACAGTTTCCCAACGTAGCAATAGTGTTCGTGAGGGCATCAAGGAAGAGATCTAGGTCCAACCACGGTGGCCGGTACGCTGTACCAATGGCAATTTTTTTCCCGCTTAGCGAGATTGTCAGCCACATCTGTTCGACGGAATCGAACCTGGGATCAGCCATGCCAGTACAGATACGCGCGCTCAGACCCCGCCGCAGATAAAACCCAACGCCCCCACCACGTCCCGCGCGAACAGCTGACGGCCGCGGAGTGTGACGTAGACGATAGCCGGGTACGACAGGCGCCCGCCCCTCCTCCCCTGGCCGAAGCCAAGTTTCGTTTATAGCCAATATATCAAACTTATATCTGTCAATTGCTCCTATCAAATTATCATGGTCTGTACCTAGAGACCCTGCGTTATGGAAGCCCACTTTAAAATATTTTCCACCTTTAGGCATCATTACTATAATTTAAAATTAATACTACAGGCACAGTTAACGCTAAGTTTGCTAACACTTTTAATGCAAATTCATTCAAAATCCTATCAGTTTGTAATTGTAATGTGTGTAATAATGTTATTAATAGAAAAATTGTATAGGTATTTGTAAATATTGGATAGATAATAATGTGTATATGATGTATTATAACAATAATAAATAGAAATGTAAATAGGATTGAAAATATTGCTAGATGTAGGATAATTTTGTAAATAGTTAATATAACATTATGGGTATGCCGAAACCGGTTTACTAACCCACTGAGATGCGCGCGTGTAGCCGCCGTGAGGCAAACAAAATAACATAACATAATATCACGCCTGCTCCCCCGGTGGGTCGGGCAGAATGAACACAATAAATAACAAATATAGGAATAGGACCATGACACAATTGCACCATAAAATAATAAAATTTGTGTCATCGGTATGTTAAAAGCTAAACGTAATATGTAGAATAAATTGAAACAAAAACAGCAGGAATGAAAAGAAACAATGGTTTCAGTAAAATAAACATATTTAGGCCTTGTGGCCGTCGGTAACCGGTACAGGTACGGGCACAAAGATGCGCTGTACATCAGCCTCGCAGCGGATTTGGGAAGTGGCGTCCCCAGGTTTGTATCGGGCAAGTATACGGCCTCGTTTGCACCATACAAATTGCCAACCGAGACGGCCGCCGGCCTCCCGCGCCTTCCGAAACAACTCCCGATTCTGCTTAGTAAGGCGTTCGTTGACGTAGAATCGCGCTGGCAGACCGGGCATATCGAGATCAGCAGAAGTCATGCCACGTCGTACTCGTGCGGCCTCCAACATCTCATCGCGCAGATCGCGGCGCGCGAGGCGGACGATGAGGAAACGCGGGCGGGACTCCACCGGCGCTGGCTGCGTAGCATTTATGCGTCTGCCTCCAACGCGCTCGGCACTCACAATATCGCGCGCCTCGATCTTTACGCCCATCTTTGACGCCACTAGCATAGCCGTATGTATGGGATTTTCACCACTCGGTTCTGGCAAGTTTGAGATTTGAATATCAGTGGCCAGCAGTTCCTGATCACGGTCATTCAAATCGTTTCGTAATTGGGCAATTAATTTATGCACATCTGGTGAGACTTGGGGTTGAACCAATTTTTGGTTCTCCATAACGGCCACTCTCTCCTCCAAGCTACTCATACGGTCATTAGTGGAATTTAATGAGAATCTCAGGTCGGCAAGATCATTACGCAGTAATTGGAATTCACTCCGCACCGTGTTAATAAACTCTTCCTTAAATTTCCTCAGCTCGGTAGTGGTGTCTTGAGTGAGCTCATGTGTGGCATCCAAAGCGGTGGTATTTATAGGACTAGTTCCCATGAGATTCACCATGCTGTCATTCAGTGGTGCCACTGCCTGGCCTCTCACTGGCGTATCGGCCTGGTTGTCCCGCACAAGGTTCTTGTTACACTCTGGGCAGTTCCAGGGGGATGGTAGAAGGCCTTTCCCGAGTATTCCAACGCACTGCCGATGATACCAAGATCGACAGTTGTCGCATTTAGCCGCATCCGCCGCCGCGAGAAATTTACCGCAGCCACCACACTTTACCATAGTGAAATTGATCTATGTCGTTTACGCAATCGGTCCACAAAACTGTTCACTGGAATCAATAGATGGCGCTGTAAATGCGTTATGGCAGTATCACAGTATTGTAGCAAGGTGTGCGCCTGATACCAATCGATCCACAAAATGGTTCACTTAGGAATCAATAGATGGCGCTGTTTTCGGTTAATCCGTTTATAGCAGTTTTCACGGTGTTGTAGCAAGGTGCGACACCATAAGACGAAACACAACGTCACCGTAAGGATGCACACGCACTGAAAGTTGGTCACACAGTATTTTCAGTAGTTATGTAGAAAAGGCTGTTATTAATTGTTCGTATAGGGTAGAAAAATACCAGTACCCAAGGAATACGCTTATTATTGTTTTTCTATATTGTACACAGCACAGAATCACTAGATAATAGTGGCACTTATAAGTTGAACTTATTAATGTATTTTCACAATAAAGTTTTTGCAAAATAAGCACTTGTTTTTTTTTAAGATACGTACGAAATATTTGGAAACTGTTATGTACTTAGTACCGTCACTCGAACTTCTTTCTAAGCGAACTCATGGGATTCCTTCGTAACTGATCCATCCATTTCCCTTCTCCCGAGATATTCCAATCACGTATGATCTTCAATTACTTTCTTCACGGTCTAGTGATCCGGGCCTTTGTTGTGGCTTATTAAGGAATAGGGGGAACAGTCATTAGTATACCAACAAAACTCCCATTTAGACGGGATTTTTTGCAATTGAAAATTGTGCAGTCTTGTGTAAAGTGTAGCGGACATTGGAAAATAAATTGGTTTGTTACTCTCTAGTGGAGATAAAGTTTATTAGAAAATATTTTGTATTGGTGTTTTTGAAGTGTTGCTTCGAGGATTTGGGTCGTTAGTTTGAATATGAAAATAATTGCTGTCTGAAATAAACGAACTTCCGAATTCTTAACAAATATATTAGCGGAATTTGTAAGCTTTATTAATGAGGCAAACGGCTCTTACCATTACGGCAATTACCTACAGGTTATTTGTACAATTGTTATGAGGTCTCTCCAATAAAATCCCGAGCATATCCATGCAACATTATACTAAAGGAGACGGGCGAATCTGGGCCTAACGTTACACAAATGAAATATTTATCAATATTTCTTTTAGTTTTTTTTGTAATTAATCATGAAATATTATGCAGTTATATCATGGGATAAGAAATTAAATAATTTTAATGAACAAACACTGACTTCCCTTATTTTCTCTTTTAAACAATGTTGCCAGATGAAACAAATTAATCGATTTATCGAAATCATAATAATACATTTCTTTACATTATTATGCCCGCCCATAAAATATTAATTTCTTCTATCATTAGTTCAAAAAAAACATTTTTTTAAATAATATTTATCCAGTGACACAGCTACAATTCTAAACAAGTCATAAAAATAAATTGATTGAATTAACAATCGATCATCATATTTTATTAAACAGGCAACAAAGTGGAACTTAAGTCAATGTCGGATCAAACGTCAATCAAACCAATCATTCCAAATCATTCGCTTCGTTTGGCTCTGAGCTTGCGGTAGTGGATATTTTCGGTTGTGTTTTCGTGTGTTGTAATTATTATTCGATATTCTTTAGCGACTTTGGCTACGTATAAAGGATTCTGACGATTATTACGTTGACGAACGACCCACGTATTTCTTACAACGGACTTAGATAACTTGCCTACTCGACTTACCTCAGCCTCATCTACCGGATTTCGAAGTTTGCTACAATGAGTGATCAACATCATCATTGTATCAACTGCGGCATAGCTACATGGCGCCGTCATCCTTCTATAGGATTACATCAAATAGAAGACCAAGGCATTCTTTCAGTTATACAGCAATGGGTTGCACCTCAAGTAGTAAGTAGTTTTAACTTTAAAAAGCAACAACGTTGTTTCTGGACAAACCAACAAGACCCTGTATTTTTTTCTACCATGGCGAAGTCGTAAAAATTTTAGTTTTTTTGAAATGGTATTAAGATCTAAATTAAATAATGTAGTAATCGTAACTGTAACGTCAGGCCCAACTTTGTATGAATTTTCGCCCGTCTCCTTTGAATTTATAGTAAGTTCTCATATGTATGCAACATAGTTACAAACCAAACTACCATTCTGCATCAACACTCATTCCATTACCATACACTAAGAAACAAAATTTCATATTCATAAGAAAAATCCCCGGAGTCTTAATAACGGCTATTATACGAACTGCACAAATATAAAGAGATTATTTTAGAATTTGCATATACCCTTCTTAGCTCCCACACATTATAGAGCCACTTACGCTTTGTCTGGAACGCGTCTAGAAATTCTGAGTGTACTGAACCCGTGATGAACCCTATTAACGTACAACGTATCAAGGTAACAGTCTTTTAAGGTACCTACTACATCTATCTATTATTATAAGATTTTTTTAAATGAAGTCAGAATGTTGTTAAAAGGAATAAATAATCTTGCGGTTTTTAGGTTAGTTAAGAATTCATTGTGCAGTGACTTGTGTTAATGGTTTATTTAAAAAAAAAAAAAAAAAATTTGGTACTTATATGATAATGGTAGTAATACGACTTTTTTATTAGTCTTCTTTACAGAGTAGCAGGAGATTATTAGAGATAGGGAATTTGGGAGGCCTTAGGTATTTCAAACAGTCGATTGCTATACGCTGATGAAGATGATATTACATTTTAAGAAAAATATTGTCCTCCCTCTTGGTAAAAGGTTTTTATTAACAATATTAATAAGAATTATATTGAGGCATATACAAGGTGGCACTTTTAATGTCCCTTCGATGTGTGTACCTAAGTTTTATTGATAAGTACGATTAGATCATTTTCATTCAAACCGATCATTCATATTTAAAGCTAAGAAAATGCAACATGTCATTTTTTTTTTATTTCACGTAAGTATTTTTTATATAAATAATCTGTGTGAGTGACTGTCGAATTGTTTTAATTATTTTTTTAATAATTCATCATGTCAGTTGATTCTTTGACATGGTCTCATTAATACCCTAGAGTAATGGGATATCAAAAGGAACACGTTGAAACTTAAATGAAAGCAATTAAAAAAAAAAAAACAAAACAGCAAGAACAAGCGATACCGAGCATGCAAAGGCATACAAATAGTTTTAAATCGTACTCCTGTTTACAGAGAATTTCTTTTAAAAACATTTATTTGTGGCTGAAGCCAACAGGCGGTCTGCGGTGCATTAACAATGTTCTTGTTAACCCATCCAACTAGAATGTGTGTGTAATGCAAACTGCTAAGCCACAGAATAATACAGAAGGTAGGCTGAACACAATGAGCGAAAACGCATGCAGACCGACACGCGTCACGCACAGCGAACGCTGTGCGCTCGCGGCATGCATTCGGCTGAGATAGTCTGAAACCGCCGTAAGGACGCATCTACTATGCGGAGTGTCTTATTAAATTTTGACACAGTCTCAATTTCGAAACACATTATTTCGACAACTCATTGCTTCGACAGAACACATCTTCAACGTCCGCAATTAAGATGTAAAAAAGCAAACATGTAAAAAAATATGTGTTTTTGAAAATAACAACGTTAATGGCCACAAATAAAGTTCAGTTTGCGCTACAACTTCAAACATGTTTAGGAGTTTTTCAATAGTAACTACTTGTTAGTCTGACTAGCTTAAGTAAAAGTTAATATTCGATGGAGTGGTAATAATATCAATTGGAAACAAAGATTTCAATAATTATGGAATAGGTGTGCGCGCTCCTGTTTTCGCTCATGTATGGACGACCTTCTGTACCTACTATTCTGTGGTGTATTGCTTACAGCGGCTGCGGCAGCAATGGCACGGATTTAATTCAAAATCCCGTGCCACCATAAAGGATTCTCATTTAGTCTCAACCGTTTTGTACCGTGTCAGCGACAAATGAGGGTTGTGCCATATTTTTTGAACTTTTATGTCGTGATTTTAATAACAATGTGGCTTGCATGTTGCTCATCAATGCAAGTGACATATATCTGGATGTTGGTGCTTAAAAACAGCCTTTATAATTGGATAATTAAATGTCGGATTACCACACAGCGATCTTTTTACCCGACTGCGTGACAGCGACAGCAAAGATGTTTTTCATGCGTATCTTGTATGTAGGATTTATAAAAAAAAAAAAAATGGTTTATAACAAGTAAACATTGATATCTAGTAACTGACGCCTCTTTTTAAGCAAATAAGCCTGTGTTAGGACACTGCTCTTCCAGGACTTGAATTTACTTGTTTGTGTTGTTTGCAAATGTAGGTACTTAATAACGTTTGTATAAATAAGTAAATACCGGCGAATGATCCTCGGCTGGATGGATTTTCTGGCTGTCTATAGACTCGTCTGGGTCACGCGATGTTTATCATTAGGCTAGGTTTTATTAAAAAAAATCAAAATAGCAGATTTTAGAAGTCAACAAGGATCTGAAAAAAAAATGTCATAATGCCGCGTGCGGTACCAAAATAAAGGGCTTGAGGAGACGTTTAAAAAAAAATACACAACAAAGGGTTTAAAAAAAAAATTGTGATGACTTCAATAGTGTAACGAATATAGAAGTTGAATTCACGATCTTTCGCTCCACAATCAAACACCTAAGCTGCTGGGGCTATTGCCGCAAGTTATAGCATAGTTACCTATTATGCAGGAACCGAGTAATATTGCATAATTAAATTGGGCAATTACAAACACCAGATAACTACAAAATTACAATAGCAATATCCGCCAGATTGTATTGGAATCGTAGTGCTCAGCAATCCAATATCCTCTATAGGTATAGCATGCACATTAATGGAGCGATCAGGTTGTTGATCAACAGCTGATGGTAAGTCATTAGAAGATAGTAAAGAAAACATGATTTAAAATAGTAATTTATGACCATATTGACCATAATGACTGAGCTTACTGTCATCCACAACAAAAATACACTTTCGCAGCATTTTTTTTTTTTTATGATTTATTTATACCTACGGTGATACTTACTCCAATCACATTTTTAGGGATTTATAAACATACTTTGCTTTATTAGCGCCATCTATATTCTATGTTACATCACTACGGCGCGCGATGACGCGAATCAATAAGTTTACCCCTATCCAAAAATCGATCAACGTGCTTAATTCTACAAGGACATTCTAATTAACTACAATGGCTTTTGGTCCGCGAGCGGCCCGCGCGCGGTCGCACAACATACAGGTTAAAGAACTTTTCACTTCAAAAATGATTTTTGTATAGCACAGAACCGGTCATTGTTGCAGAGCTTGGTGGAGTTCTACGTCCAGCAGTGGACTTCTTCGGCTGAGATTCGGATAGGAAACTGCTCTATTTTTGAGAAGACATAAAAAAGTTGCTTTCTATTTTCTTTTAAAATTATATCTATACTAAGTATTGCGAAAGTAACTATCTGTCTGTTACCTTTCCGCTTAATCCACTGAGCCGATCGTTATGAAATTTGGCAGATGGTCAGCCTGGGACCTGGAAAAAAGCCTATGTCCTACATAGGCTACTTTTCATCCTTTATATTATTTAATATAAAATACACATTATCTATAAAATGTTTATCAGTCTTTAAATCACTAAAGTCTAAACAATAGATTCTTATAGCCTAGTGGAGCTTACACTACCCACGCCTATATGTAAGGAGATTAGAGCTACTAACTCCATACAAAATTGACTGCAATATAAATGAACCTTAGCGGACACTAAATTAAGGCCTTTGAGAGGATGTATTGAACTACGCTCAAATCCTCCTTTATAATAAACAGGCTGGTTTAACGTTCACGTCAAGTAATAATTGCCTGTCTATCTGTACAGGAAATTTAATTTGGAAGGATATTGAGCTTAGCTGGTTTGGAATGAAACAATTATTATTGTTTCCTCAAACTATTGTGATGTTCTTTCAAGGGGCTCCGGAGACCTTTGTGTTGGGAAACTAAGAACGAAACGTTTTCAAACATATATTTTTGTGTGTCCAAATGCTCAGCCAACTCATAAATTTAATCAGTCTTTTTTGGCAGCGACAGGCATGCAGGCTTCTTCAATAATAATTATAATTTCTATAAAATATTCCCCACTTTAATGACACACATGGAAGAGTTAAGGAGTCACTTTGATAGTCAGGCTTAAGACTTTTCAGACACAATATCCTTTACTTTTGAACAACTAGCTGCGTACCACAGTTTCACTCACATAAGTCTTAATCCCGTGGGAATATCGGAATAAATCCTACGTCCTTCTCCAGATCATGGTTTACCCATGTGCCAAATTTCATCTTAATCTATGTCCTTCTCCAGGTCATGGTCTACCCATGTGCGAAATTTCATCTAAATCCGTTCTGCTGTTTTAGCGTGAAAGTGTAGTGTCTTCCACCCGCGGCTTCGCCCGCGTGGTATATCAATAAAAATTAGCCTATGTCCTCCCCTAGAATGCCTTCTATCTCCTTGCCAAATTTTGTCGAAATCCGTTCAGTGGTTTAGGGGTGAAAAGATAACATACAAACAGACAGATAGACAGAGTTACTTTCGAATTTATAATATTATTAGTATAATATTAGTATTATATATATTAAGAACAAGGAAACTTACAACTAAGTAAGCACAACAATAAAATTAGAAGAGCATTAGACAAAACAATACCCAACATATTATTACATTACCTAAAAGCCTGTAAGCTATCATTTATTTTCCGGCTAAGAGCCACCTGTGCTCAGCGTTGCTCAAGGAAGCAAGTTAAAGCCACCAGGGACTAGTACCTACCTATATGAAAAACAAGGTAAGCACCTACCTATCTATGTCGTATACTTATCTAATTTTCCTCAAGATAACTAATATGCAAAAAAAATAAAATAGAAAAGTTTTTATTCACAGAAATAATATTTTAACCAGACATACTACCGCAGCCAAACTGCAAAGTAGTTTTTTGGTAGACGTAGCTTCTTTTTTTTTTTTTTACAGAACTAGCTGCGCCCCGAGGTTTCACCCGCACAAGTCTCGATCCCGTGGGAATATCGGGATAAAAAGTATTTTATGTCCTAAGCCAAGTCAAGATCTACCCATGGACCAAATTTCATCCTAATCCGTTCAGCTGTTTTAGCGTGAAAGCGTAACAAACAAACAAACTCACTTTCGCATTTATAATTAGTTAGGAAGCATTAGTATTTGAAATTTACACTTTCACTTTTAAGTACGCTAAACTATATAATATGCATTCTTAAAATTTTATCCTGCAGATTTTAAATAGACATAAATATATTTTTATAAATATTCTCTACCTAGATATATTATTATATATCTCTCTTTTCCTCATATTTAAGAAAAGAGATATTTGCCCGGCAGTGGTAAAATTAATTGCAGATCAATTGAATAGGATTCTAGAATACTGGACATTTTCTGGTTTCATTGGTAGCGTACATCTACTGTGTATTGAACGCCGATTCCTGGAGATAGTTAAAAGCTAGTGGCTGAGAACTCGGATTGTGAGGTGAAAACTATAGTCTAGCTGCCAACAGCGACGAGTCAAAGTTTTCATATCGGGATTCTTGTAAGAGTTTATTATGAACATGAAACCTTCACCGTTCTACTAATGTTCAAAGTAAACAGCATTAAGTCAACCCAATTGAAATTTACTTCACACTTGCTTTCCGCATCGTCGTGGCACTGGGACCGCCCATGCGTTTGTCAAGTCTCCCCACAACTGCCTCGTTCAAAGTGTACAACTGTACATTCAGAACCACAAACGCATTCGAGTACGCCTAAATGCAGCAAACGCACCGTTCGTATTGTTAGTCTGAACTAGCTCTAATGTTAAGGTGCCATCGATAAATTACGTCACATAAATTTCATGATTCTTGGAGCCCCGTCTTTATCACATGTGGTCATTAGTGTGACCCCTCCTAGTGTGACCTCACATATTGTTACTTTTAAATAAAACCTTGTAATAATATTGATAGAGTTAGTAATACTTTATTTTTTTCTGGTTAGAATTGAAGTTTAGATTGTAACATGTGACGTCACGAAGTTTATGAATTACCCCCCTTTTTCATACGATGTCACAGTTTGTTGAACCCCCGTCCTCCCATTTAACGTGTGATGTAATTTTTGGAATTTAGGGGCCCCGAAGAACATGTTCTATGATTAGAGCATTCGCTAATGGAGCTTCGTCTCATTATTGTAGGTGCAAGTATTGTTTCCCAATTAAGCCTCCCCTAATGATGCCGATGCTTGCCAGGGTTGCGGGAAAGTCCGAAAGGGATACCGGGACCCTTGGCAACAGGCAACCGAAGGAACACGGGTGAGTTTTAGTCAGTAAAATTCTGACACGCCTACCCGCACCGCGCAGAGCGGGAGAAGTAATATGATGATTCCACCCTAAAATGAAAGAAAAAGCCTCACTGAATTTCGGATTAATTGTACGGAAATTCCAAACTATGTTATGGAGTTCTATTATAACAGAGATTTTAAATTTAAAAGGGATTTTATTTAATGTTGAAATTGAACATCTATGACTAGCCATTTGGTAAATCCTTATAAGAATTATAAAATCTGTAAATATTGATAGCCAATCGTATGATTGTTAATATTTATTCAAAGAGATCATTTTTAGTGACACTACGAAATTCAAAAAAGTGCATGTACCTGGCTACATAGGATCTATGTAAATTGAAAATGAAAAACAGTAAAGTTAAAATATTCGCTGTAGCTTTCTTGTGACATTATTTTAAAAAAGTTTCCAAAATATTTCTTCACCTTCGCTACTTCCGGATTTCTCATCGAAATAACGCAACAAAATCCGTTTCAAAAACCAATAATTTTCACTAACGCAGCCACAAATTCATATGAGAAAATGCATATATTGATAAGTCGCTCGCAATCCTTCGCAGTAGGTTACCACCGCCATGAAATATGCATACCGATGCTCGATCCGAACCTATTTCCATTTGCGATTGCATATAATGTAGATGCTAGACACGGGTACTAAATATGAAATACTATCCATAACTCGTCGTTTGTAAAGCTCTTCGTCCTTGACTAACTAAACATTTAAAACTTTAAAAAGTGTTTTATGACCCTTTTTGCTCACTATCGGGGTGGTAAGTCTCCATTGCTGTAGCGTTAAAAGTATTTATGAAATATTCGTGGAAAATATTTTGTTGGGATGAGAAAATTGATATTTTTGGAGCACTCACATGAGACCGTTAATGTCCGATGCGAGATAAAATGGGGGTTTATTTGATCCGTATACAGTGAAGTCTAGATCATGAAACTGGAGAAAACTGAAGGCCACCATATATTGTTTAATGTATGTATGTGCAGACGAGTATGTATATACCTAAAGATAGTTTATTTAGTTAAGGTTTACCAACGAAATACATTACAATTATCCCTTTTTTATCCATAATCTTTTACAATAACAATAACTTGTATAATATACACATTATCCTGTAATGCACACTCAATTACACAGGTAAACACAGCTTACACATAATCGAGTACCTACACATGCTCTGAATATATAGTTAAAATGAAGAATACATTAAAAACAGCAAACAACATTTCGTATAGTTGTGAAATAAATAAATATTGGTAGTAGTTCTGTACGTTTAATGTATAAATGCTTGTCAATATGTGTAATGTGTCCACTTAAATCTGCCCAAATAGCAGTTCAAAGAGACAAATTAAATTTATTCATACTGAAAACCAGCGATTCGAGGATATGTGTAGACCAAAACCGAGAGAGCCCAGTGCAGTCAAAATGAAAATTACTAATTCGGATACGTTGCTCGCCTTTCGCAAATAGCCGGCAATTTATCATGGTGGTATAGTTTTAGTAATTCATTCTGTAATTCTGAGTATTTCCAATAGGGATTTAGTGCATGTTTTGATGCGTAGCTAGATATTGTTATAATGCTTGCATTCAGCTTGTAATTCGAAGGAAGTATTGGCAAGTTAGGAAATTCATAGATACTACAATTAGGAAGTAAATGGAATTACACAACGCAACGCAGCATTTTAGTAAAAAAAACAGTTGAATTGCTACACTGATTATTATGAAATATACACAGAAAAATTTAAATTAATAATGTTGAAAAAATATGGAATATATGAGTCACAACCCACAATACTCAATTTATTTATTGTGTGGCCGACCAAACTGAAATGAAGGAAGATTTGGACTAGCTAGTTACATAGTTCATGTTATCGTAGAAGGTACCTAAGAGATAATATCAGAGAAAAAGGACAGTGACATACATCGATATAACAAACAAAATAATTCCGGCATTCCTAATCCGCGTACCAAGAAAGATAATTTATGACTTTACCATCTCGAACCGTTCACAATAATAAATAATATTGGAGAAGCATTAGCCGACGACAAAATAACGGTATAACACAAAGCTGAAGTAAAAATAACAAACAATAAAGATAAAGAAAGAAACAATAGTTAAGATGAAAATGATAAAATATTGACATATTATGATACACAGAACAGAAAGGCTACACACTCTCGTAGCCAAAAAAACTTTCATATTGACACGGCAAACGTAATCCAACCTCATATCACATACATAAAAAGTCCAATATGTGGCCAAGAGACCGAAGCAGTCAACACGACCAGGAACCTAATCGTATCACGATAAATACGTATAAACGAATAAACTTTGCACAAACAAGCGTCGGAATTCGTGAAGAAAGTTTCGAACTTGCGACGGAGCGAACGTAAATTCGAAGCGAGTTATCGGTCGACAGTCATTCGCGGTAATGAGTTAAGAACTTACCTGTGGTGTCAGAGTTGCAAAGTTTACTACACAGTGATGATCTGATCTTGGTTTACAAGTCTATTAGCAATGTTTTGGATTCAAAAGACACTATGTTTGTGTTAATTTGCTTCATAATTAGTTTGGTTTTGTCAGAAATCGCTTAAGTAAAAAGTTGTTGTTTGCAAAATTATAACTTTACAAAGTCATCATTTTGCAATTTTCAATCGATTCAAGAAGAGTGAACAGGAACGGATTGGTAACTTCTCCGATCATATCTATAGAATTAACACCTTAGTCTTTATGTGGACCAATGGATGATGTGCATGAAAAAACAACGGATGTAAGTATGGGTTAAAGTTAGAATAAGCCGTAGAGCAAAATATTTGCGTTAATTATTGGCATGTATTTCATCGAATCCCAAATAATTGCCATTTTTTGTTCTAAAATATTGAATAGCCAAATAACAGCGACCAACTTTAATCATACGCTCGCCGCCTGGTCGCTGTCGCGGCACCGTTCGCTACTCTCGCTTGGCTCGTGCGCGATTTGGTCGCGGTGCTAGCTTAGTGACTGCGACCAACAAGACATTTATTTAAAAAAAAAAGCGTACGTCATTAGAAGGTCAATAAGATATAGTACATTACTGTCGCGGCCAGCAATAAGGGGACTCAAGGACGATCGTGAAAATGTGGGCTGAGGCGAAGCCGAGGCACACATACGTGAGTCCATTAATTCCTGATTGCGGCAAAGGCTTATTTAGTACTTTTCTCAAATAATGCGCGGAAATTCAAACATAGAAAATAAATAAAAATTCTAGAATCCATGACGAACAACGCTAAATTTTTCATGCGTCACTACGTTCATTTGTTTCTTCTTTATTATAAAAAGTTCTATTTGATAGCCAAATCGAAATTTAAATAAAATCTTTGATAAGTTACCTCTTTGCTTGTCATGTGCTGAAGTAAAAAGTTCGTTCCATTTTTAAATAAAACGACAGATATGAGTTTTCATAATAATTTATTAGGCCGCTAAACACGCCAAATATGGATTTTCATAGTTACTTTGCTGGCCGCATCGTCACTTGTGTTTGACCAGTACAGCAATTTCGATTTATCTCGAAAAAGGTTGTCAAAATAATGCTCGAATTTCCATGCAAATTTGAGAAAAGTTTTTAGATGATCAATTAAATATTTCCCTTAATTATGTAACGTCACCATGACAACTCTTTACAAAAGTTTCATTAGATTTGTTTGACTGACTAAAAAAGATACAATTTCAAAACTCTGTAAAACTCTTGGACATGATCTCACTCAAGCTAATAAATTGACACTTGAGAACAAATCCGTTTGACTATTCCTAAACTACTTACCAACGTCTGGAAAGAATGAAATCGTCTTCAGTTGAAGATTGATGGCTATTCTGTCATCTATTCTTTTATAAAACGAAGTGAAAATCTTCAATCGAAGTCAAATTGGACTTAGGTACAGACTTTAATTAAACCGTCTTCACAAGTCAAAGACCTTTAATGAGACACTCGGGGTGTCTTAGTTCTAAGAACCTTAGTAATAGACACTGTACCATGTGTGTACGTAATTAATTAACCAAGGTGACATTGTTGTTTTCTAACTCAAAATAAGTTAAGTACAAAACTTGCTTGTATTTAATCCCTGTGTGGAAAACAGATGAGAAAAACAAAGTTGGGGTTTTAAAACAAAACATTAGAAGGTGTAAGAATACAGGAGTGTAATTATGAAACTGTTGTGGTACAGTATACAGTGTTTAAACGAGGAAATAAATATATTTCCTCTAAATTGCCGCCTTTGGGATATTTATAACAATAAACAAATGCAGTAGAATATTAATATTAAATAGTTGCTACAAACAGCTAAAACTAGTATCAGGATAAAAGCGTTGTCAAAAGTTAAGATTCATTAAAAATTAATCCTAACATAGTCTTAATACTTCTTTTCATTTGAAATCAGTTGTCGATAGGTTGGAAATTAATTTCATAGACACTATCAATCTGCCTAGCCTTTTCGCAACTATTTTGGGGTCGGCTTCCAGTCTTACCGGTTGCGGCTAAAATTCAGTATTTTACATGGAACTA
This sequence comes from Lithophane leautieri, assembly GCA_949152455.1. Taxonomy (NCBI): domain Eukaryota; kingdom Metazoa; phylum Arthropoda; class Insecta; order Lepidoptera; family Noctuidae; genus Lithophane; species Lithophane leautieri. The sequence continues at coordinate 12,591,599 of OX424470.1, forward strand.
CTGCATTAACCCTTGGTAAGACAGGTTGTCAGATTTTTGAGCATCGGACTACCCGTAACGATTGTGAAAGATCTACGAATGACAGCCAGACCAACGATTTAACGTGCTTTTAGAGACACGGGGGGTTCTCAATAATGTAATGGATATGGTCATCCATCCACAGACTAATCGCGGTAAGCGATGCTTAACCTTCCACCGACTCGTGCGGCTGTTATCATTTAGCCCCAATTTGATAGACACTAAACTAGATCGAAATCCGTTGACGTAGGCGAGCAAACATTAATCCTACACTAATCTAGTACTTGCGAGACTTCATGATCGAGTTACTCCTACATAATGCCCTTTAAGCCTTTTGTTGTATTAAAATTATGTGTACGCGCGATCGCGATTTATACTTAAGTACCTGGACGACCGAGCTCTGCTCGGGTGAACATATAGACAACGAATTTTAGCAGGTATCAGACCTAGCTAGATTGATTTTGCGCCCCCGTAAAGCCCTAATTGCAACTGTCATCGAAATTTTTAGAGCCTTTTTCGAGAATGCAATTACAATTATATATATTTATATGCCAATATTGCATATTTAAGTATAAAACAATTTAATTATTATAACCTTTTATAAAGTTAGTTGGGGTACTTGCGCTTGAACATTTTCATATCACAAACATGTTATTTTTAATACTTACTTAAAATGTTAAAATTCAATTTTACTGTTCAGTAAACAAGTAAAAAAAAACTAATTTCAAATAATAAAAGGACCAGGTTTTATAGAATAAAAAAAACTGTATTCGCTCTCAGACCAGCCGTTAACTTAGGTGCTCTCGAATTAAAACGCTGCAACGAACTTAAGAGCACCTATGGAAGAGCTTGCTTTTGCAACTTTGGGTAACAACGCCTCCAACAAATATGGGAAATCTGGCATTCGTTTAAAAAAAGAACAAAAAAAACCTTTTCAAGTTTTCGAATGTGATCTAAATCGAATACAATTTTTATCTTTTAAAGATCAATCTTGAATCAAACCAAAAGAAAAAGCCGTTTTAGGCAGTTTGAAACAAACTATCTTCACAATTTCGCCAACACTCAAAAACATTGTTTTAGCTGATAGGATCTTTGCACAATGTTATTTCAAGCGACACCCAGTTTTGCCTATATATGAAAATGTTATGTATAGAAACGGAATAAATTCCGGCGAAAATAAATTGGTTCATTCGCATTTCTTGATAATAGCAGTCGTTTCATCTTATTTTACTTGGCACTTATTCGTTTGCTTTCATTAAAATATATTTTTACAGCAGTGTTTAATGGACCCGTAGGTATACAGAATATGACTGTATGTATGTGTTACTATTACTTTTTCAAACAACATTGACCTTTAGACTAATAGTCAAAAAGAACATTTTATAATGTGTGAGTTTTCCAACTAGACTTTTTTTTCTACCTTAAAGCAATGTAGCTGTTTATTTTCTATTTAAACAAAACTTTAATAGAAAAAAATGGGTCCGTTATCAAATTGTGTGCTATAAGTAAAGCCACGTTTTCTAAGAAGGACGGTGGCGGCCATATAATGTCCGCAATTTACCGGCGAATGACGTCACTGAAACGTCTTTCATGACAGCCGCCACGGCTGCCGTTGTGTGGCGGCCAACGCTCTTATATGAATTCGTAGCGTAATAGCCCAAGAAGCCTACATTGTGCTCAACAGTATCAATCGAAGAATTTTACTTGTGCCTTCAGTTATTATTTTTTCTTATTAAATTTTGATTAATATATATACTATATTTTTAATGCACACTTGTTTTTCCAATGCACGTTAGACGTTGGCAGAATAGTCGGTATCGGCTTTGCTTGCCATCCAATAAAAATAGAATAGAATAGGTTATAAAAGTTCGAAAAAATAAAATAAAAGAAAAAATATCCTATTAGAATTAAATAAAAAAAGATTCGAAGTGAACGTAAAACGTAAAACGGAACCCTGTTACTAAGACTCCGCTGTCCGTCCGTCTGTCACCAGGCTGTATCTCATGAACTATGATAGTTAGACACTTGACATTTTCACAGACGATGCCTTTGTCGATGGCTTTGTTTGGCGATGTCTTTTGCCGCTTTAACAAAAAATACTAAAATACAGAATGAAATAAATATTTAAGGGGACTCCCATACAACAAACGTGATTTTTGTGCCGTTTTTATAGATAGTGGTACGGAACCATTCGTGCGCGAGTCCGACTCGCACTTGGCCGGTTTTTTATTAAGACGGCAGTGTTTCAAAACCTTAATGTAATGAAGATGTTGTTATTAATAATTAAAAATCTTTCAAGACTTTTATAGCAAGTCATAAGAAGCTGAAGAGCTCTCTTGATCACAAAATATAGAGGAGTGCATTATAAATTTAAAACTTAGTTAAAATTATACCCCTATAACTTAGTTAAAATTATACTCCTATACCACACTGTTCTCAAATAAAACCTCGTTTCAGTCACTGACCCGAATCAGATTTGAGATCCTGCCAAGTTTAGAGTCTTGGCATTTTTGGAGCGTAAGCGAATGTATGAATGGGATAGTAATCAAATGATGGAATCGCTAGTTGTTTTATTTTTTATTATATTCGTTTCAAAGTAACTTTTGGAACATTGCTTTTGTATTTAACTACAGTGGAGTTTACTTAAGTAAGTTGCAAGATTTCAATCTAACGTGCTAATAAGAAAATCGAAACAAGGTAATCAATTAAAGCTATTATGTAAACGGGCACGCCCTTTAAGGCTCTTAGATACTGGGGCGATTCGTCGCGCGACGCGAATTTTAACAAAACAATTTCTCACGGCGAACAATGCGGCGGCGTCGCGTCGCGCGACGAATCGCCCCGGTATGTAAGAGCCTTTATGCCTGGAGGCTTTGGGTAGATATAAAGTTCTGTTTAAGTTTTATGTTATTATTTATTTCTGCTTGAGTTTTTTATGTTTTTGTTGGTATATTTTCGTTTGCCAGCACATAATTAGTGCAAATAATTTAATATAATGTTTTGTTTTGCGTAATATAAATTATTTTGCGTATACATAGAATCAAGTTCTTTTAATTGAGCAGACAGCTGTGCTGCTGGGGAGTTTGTTACGCCACTTTATCTTCCCAGCTAAAGCACTAGAAAGTGGTGAATGGTGGCTGTTTAAGGGGACTGTCTTATATAATTTTGACGTTCGAAAAGTGCTGATTCTAAGCCTACTTTGAATAAATTCATTTTGATATTGAAATGAGTTTCTTTCTGTGTGTTTAATGTTTTATACATACAATACAAATCATTGTTCATATCACATTAGAAATGCACAAGCAAACTATTGATCGAAAAATATACCCTCAATAAAAATTTTCATTGTTTACATATCGTTGAACATGTAGACAACAAAATGACAGCGACACAAATGAGACGATTTATTTTTCATGTACTGCAAAAGTTATTGGCCCTTAAATCCCTTGCACTCAATCTGTTAACGTTGGCGGTTCATGCATCATTGGGTTTAACCGTCACCCTTCTGTAGCCATAACACACGTTCGTATTTTATATTGGAGCACTCTTGTGTATTCTCTGTAATGTTTTCCTTCATCGTGTGCAGTGGGGGTAGAATTATCGTAAATATTTGAAGAAAAAAATTTGATGTTTCGTGGACTCCTTTGTTTGTTTTTTTTTGAGTTTGGTATATCATCCAATGACTTCTCCCGCTCTGGGCGGAGCGGAAGGGCGTGTCAGACTTTTACTGACTAAAACCCACGCGTGTTCCTTCAGTTGCCTGTTGCCAAGGTCCCGGTATCCCTTTCGGACTTTCCCGCAACCCTGGCAGGCATCGGTCCTACCGGACCCCCTCCAATTGTGCTGACATTTGAGGCGCGCGTGGAACACGACTCGCCATCACTTCGTTCGCACGAAGTGTACCCCTTTATTACGTTTTCCTTATCAGCATAATTGTGTTTGTTTTGCAAAGCTCGATTAAGGAAATTAAAAATGTCCATAGAAATATTTGAATTATCTAGGTAAAAAAAAACGGTAAATGTAAAAAACAACGATGAAGTTATACGGAAAAGCTTGCTTACTCTGCAAGCTGAAGTGGCAGTGGGTTGGCCATGTATGTCGAAGGACTGATAGCCGGTGGAACATGTGAGTCCTGGAGGGGAGACCGCGTAACGGCAAGCGTAGTGTAGCTAGCCAGTCCTCAGCTAGATGGACCGAAATGTGGCTGTGACAGACTGGATGCGGAAGGTAAAGGACAGGATGTTGTGGCGCATCCTGGGGAGGCCTAAGTCCAACAGCCAACTGCAATAGGCTGCATTGATTGATTGTTGATTAAGAACTTAAGATTTTTGTTTTAAATGAAGACAAGTTTAGCCAGCTAAACCCGCCATAGTGATGAACATTATAGTAGTTAATGAACTCACCCTATCACACATAAACTCTTGGTCAAACAAGAAAACTTCCCTGTTTTCTAAGCGGGCATTCTTTTGAAAGAAAACTTTTACTAGAAACTTTAACTTTGTAATTTTGTTAGGGAATTCTTCGCTTCTAACTTGTTTGTGTGCTAACAACCGGTTTCTTGATATAATCGACATTGTTTCGGTCAGTACTTACTAAAATAGTACTACTAAAGTAACTATGTAAGTAAATGCGTGTAACAAAATATTGCAAAAAGATTTTTCTTGCTCTTTCTTCTCCATTAGAAACTAACTTTTGGAAGACCAGAAACACCTAATTCTTTTTTGAAGTGAAAACTTCTATATGTTCTTTGAGCGATTTTTGGTAGAGGATAAACTTATGGATTCACTGACATGCTCGCGCCATAGTGCTGACTAAAGAAACTAGATGGCGTTAATACCAGTTTTAAATATTCACTTCTGTCGGTAGTCCCCATGACTGCTTATTTTTTTCTTGTAAATTTTGACAATCAAAGTGCCTATTATGAGTCTAATTGAAATAAATAAATGATTTTAATTTGAATATGTAAGGTGCTTTCATGTATTTTAAAAAATATTTTAAAATAGCTCCACGTTCACAGGACGGGAAATTTAATTAGTTGATGTGAATATTTTTATTAACCTGTATGACGCGGGCCGCGCGCGGACCAAAAACTATTGTAGTTAATTATAAAGTCCTTGAAGAATTAAAAGAAAGCGACCATGCATTTTAAAGATACTAAGTACTATGTGCCTTCTTACAATAAGGCAATAATAAGGGCTGCATAGTAATTTTTTTCGAGTGTGAGTGAAAGATTATGCGCGAAAGTTCGCAGAGCCATGTTCAGACCTGCCAAGTTATATAAGCCGTATTGTACTCTCACATACCTAATGGAGCACAGATAAAACAAAAATATCACAATTTTAATAAACTTAACGTTTAGGTGGGTATTTGTAGCTACGAAATATTTTATCATTGAACGAAGTTTCAAACGCGAAACAATGTTTGCTCCATGAAAGCCGACGGCTCAGACAAAGCTTTAGAGGTTTTCAATTTAATTGAACAGAACAATCACCTCATCTCTTCTTCAAGACAAAAGCTTAAAAGAAAATCCTTTTATCCTATAAATATTCACATTTCGGTACAGCATCAAACACAGACATCTCGTTATTCGTTACAAAAATATTTAAATAAATCTTGGATTTACTTTATAAATATTCTTACAAACGGAAAAATATGAGAAGATAATACTGTTTATTTATATGTATTTAGTAGAGTTGGAATTTTTACGGTAGACGGCGCGTCTAAAGGTTTTACGACGCCAAACCTACAGAGTTGTTTTTATGACGTTTTTGGCAGCTGACATCAAATATAGGAAGATCGCGGAGATCGATCGAAGACGGCATTGATTTATAGCGACTACTATTGGTGATCATTGTGACTACCCTTGAAGTGCAGTGTGTTGATTGATTTGCGTTCGCGCCTCACGTACTCGGTGGAATGTCGTTTAGATTATTGTTTACTAGCGGCCCGCTCCTGCTTCGCACGGTTTTTACGACTTGACAAAACATCGACTTTTGTTAGTTATATGTAATTTTAATATTAACGTATTATACACATAAATCTTCCGGAATAAATTCTCTAAACGATGGTGAAAACCTCATCAAAATCTGTTGCGTGGTTTAGAAGAACAACGCGGACATACAGACAAACACGAAAAGTGACTTTAATTTATAATATGTACCTATAGATTCTCTAATGTGACCAGAGACTTTCATTTACTTACATCTCCTCGCCCTCGCTCTGGTGATAAAGACGACGTACTGCCTGGCGTTATTCTAAGTAAATGTTTTGTTTTTATTAATCAATAAAATTTTGAAAATAGAACAAAAAAAATCGATAATTAAAAAAAATAAACCAATTAGCTTTTAGAATCATGGTGTTGCCCTGATCTCGATTTATTTGGAATCTTCGAAGTATGTCCTCTTCTGCCATACATTTCTATCAGCCATTTTCTTAGTAGATATAAGGCAACGGTGCGGTTTAAAAGAAGAAGTGGCTTGGTCATGTTGAGAGGATGAATGAAAGGCGACTAACAAAGGGTACCCTTTGCCACACACCTGCCACACATCTGCCTTCTATTTTTTCTTTATCTGTCACATCTGTGAGTGAAAACGGCGATGCCCTAGGAGGACATGGGTAGAGACGTTGATGTTCGTCAGAAAGGTCAGGAGCGTAGGACACGCAACTGGCGTGCGTGTGTGACCAGATGTATGACGCATACGAGGCAAAAAGAGTATGATAAGGTGGCGTTTTGTAGTTTCTACCTATCCCCATGGGAAGAAGGTGTCAGTTTTTATAACGTATGTATAAATTCGACCATTTTCTAGTCATCATTTAATTTCAAAGCAAAGGCCTTCCAAACATCTTTTGTTAAACCAGCAATTTTTTTATTATCCTTTTATTAAATAAACCACAAAACAAACTTCCCATCATTGTGTATCCTCTCAATAATAAACCTCATAATCCAATCATCTATAAAATAGTTGTGTACAGCTAATTTCGGTACTTATCCCTTCTTCTAGAACCATTCAATCATATTCCCCCTATTGTGAAGAAAGTGCCTTTCATACAAAACTCATAATTCATACCACAATACAAGAAAATTCTTAAGAAAATATTCCAACAAATCTGATCGTTTTTATTGTGACTTAAATTACCTTTTTTTAGGCTTTATTGATTACTTGTAGGCGTTGGTTTCAGTTTTAGAGATTAGAAATAAAATGAGGTTTCATACAGTGTGCTAGGTTAGACGAGGGCATGGTAGTCTACTCAAAGAAAAAAAAAAAATACTATGGAAACTTAAGAAATTAGAAAAAAGCACTGAATATTTTGGTTTCATGTTTTTTTATAAGTAATAATTTAGTTTCTTTTTGTCAAATTGACGCCGCAAATATGGCGCTTGAAATAGCGTGAAAATATTCCGGAATTTATTTCAACGGAATCCCGTAAGATACAAAATTAATTACTTTAATATTGTTTCAGTCAACTCTTAAATACATTAGAAGAAAATCATGACATCCATCCCTTATTAAGACCCGTATAAAGCAAAGTATATCGAACTTCAAAATAATTTACAACAGATCACAAAAAGCAATTTCTTACTCATCTCCAGATAATTTCTTTTAACTGACTTAAGTGACGTCACATATGATAAACAAAGGTAGTAAGTTACGGTTGTTTTCAAAACAAAAGGGGAATGTGATATTACCCGTAATTAGGTATGTATTCAAATCTATAAAGCTGTACACACACCTTCGTCAAGAATATTACTCTATGTAAAGTAGCACGCACACTCGCAACAAAACAATATCTATCAAAGTTGAAAGAAACATGCTGAAATCAGAACTAACTTAACATTGTAGTTGAAAAACATATACGCCCTTAAATTCCAAAGTAACTGCAAATGTAAGTTTTTATTTTAAGACCTATGTAATTTGTACAAAATTATTTTCTGTATTATTTTTTTTATTTATTGGCTCTGTAGTTTATGAGATTGAAATTTAAATTGCCCACTTGGGAATGGTAAATTTTCATCTGTTTTCTTAAATAACCGTAAAACTGTTTATTTCATTTTTTTAAACCCTCACTTTGGGGCGTGCACGGCCTTGTGACATGGCTCGAGTCACACATTTTATCACAGTTTAGTCATATAAAATGTGTGATTCGAGCCATGCCTCAATAGGCCGTGCTTGCCCCTATAACCCTTTTCATTTGAATTATGTTACACGGTACAATGTGCAAAACTTTTTTTTATAGGGTTCCGTTTTTTTATTCGAACATACAGAACCCTAAAACCTTTTTTAAAACAAGCCAAACGTAATCTGTCTACACTTGCCAAAACTCTTCTGACTCTGGTGTGCAGTCTAAATATACACAGTCACACATTGTTGAAGAATTAGGGAAGCTTATGACAAAACACATTTGTGTCGACGAAGTTTCTCTCTTGAATAATTATGATGAATCATTTGCAACACATTACCCTGTAAGCAGAAAGTTTTTAATGAATTTGAACTAGATGCTTCTAGGAAAGGATATAGAAATCATGAATTAAGGAAATTTATAATAAGAAACATGTCCGATTCAAGTGAAAGTTCGTTAATCGGAAGTGACTTTCAAATGGTAACAAAAGTTATCGACTTGGAAAGTTATTAGGGGTAAAATCACAGCAGTGAGAAATTTAATCATCGAAGTACAATCCATACTATCCATACTAATATTATAAATTCGAAAGTAACTCGGTCTGTTTTACTTGTATTACCTTTTCACGCCTAAACCACTGAACGGATTTCTACAAAATTTGGCAAGGAGTTAGATGACACCTTGGAGAAAGGCATAGACTACTTTTTATCGACATACCGCGCGGAAGAAATCGCGGGCGCAAGCTAGTCCTCATAGAAAAGTAGCATTAACAAGGAGTGGTGTTGCTTATGCCTAACTGTCAATTACGTTTCATTACCTACTCCTCTCCAGTGTTAACTATTTTATCAGAAAAATACAGTAAAATCTTGTATCATATACTACGTACATAAAGAGTTTAATATAAATTATAACTTATTCCAGTAATTTATTTGGAATTAACATAAAGAAGTTTTGATAATAAGGTTAGTTATAATTCTGTAAAGCCACGATCGCGAATGATATTTTAATTATCAACATCATACAACCTTACACTGACCTACAAATTGCAAAAAACCGGCTAACTGCGAGTCGGACTCGTGCACGAAGGGTTCCGTACCATTTATCTACAAAAACGGCAAAAAAATCACGTTTGATGTATGGGAGCCCCATTAAATTTTTTTTTTTGTATTTGCTATTATATCGGCAACAGGAATACATCATCTGTGATAATTTCAACTGTCTTACTATCCCGTTCATGAGATACAGCCTGGTGACAGACAGACAGACGGACGGACGGACCGCGGAGTCTTAGTAATAGGGTCCCGTTTTACCCTTTGGGTCCGGAACCCTAGAAACGTAAGAATTTTTTTAATTTCGCAGGCTAGCTTAGCACGTACCACTTAGTGTAAACGCCATCATGTTCCTGCCCTTGTCTCATGTTTGACTTTAGATCGACGCGAATGTACAAGTATCTCCAGGGCCCCCGACTCATAGTTGAAGTATGAACAGTGGGTTTTTAGTAGATAGGAGGCCGACATAATCCTCCTTTCTCCCAAAACGGAGGGTATATCCATGAGGATTCCACAAGGAAAAAAAAAAAATTTCGACGCAGCACGTTTTCTTCTTCCATACTTCCCTGTTAACAGTCACCAGGGTACCTACCATTGATTGACCCCCTAAAGGCAAACGCAAACGAAAAAAAATATGTTAACGTTATTCACAAAAAGCCTTTAACAACATACTGAAGTAATAGACGATTATTTTAAACCTGATGAATTTTTAATGCTTCATACCTGTGAACGGTTCTCTCACACGATCTCTTTGAATGTTTTACAGAAGTCCCCACTTTGCTGACGCCCTTCCGCATAAATGATTCATGACTAGAGGCCAGGGATGTCGAAATGACGCTCAGTGTTGTTGAAAGGGCCGCGAAAGTGCTGTTTAAATCTAGTACAAGGCTTGGCGGAATCCTCAGAATGTTGGCATTCGTTTTTATGCCATGATTTAGCTTTTTTAAGACACTTTGAGATCTTTACAAATAGTTGAATAGAGTAAAATTGTTAGATTGTTGAAGTATTCACATTATTACTTAACATTTAATCGTTTGAAGGATACTGAACGAGACATAATAGAATTTTGATTACGGGGGTCACTTTTAGGAGGCAAATTAAAAGAAAAAAAAAGTTTTGCAAACTGTACCGTGTGACATATCAAATAAAAGGGCTTAATGCGAGGATCTCAACGTTTTTTTAAATAATTTTACAATAAATGCTTTTAAAAATATTTAAGAAAATAGATAAATTGACCATTCACCCCAACTCCGAAACAATAGAGCCTAAAATTAAAAAAAAAATACAGAAAATAGTTCTATACTTATAGATTATTTATTATGTCTGGGGGCGTTTAATGTCCCGCAACGTGTTAAAAAAATCTTGTAGATTCATTTGTCATAGGTACTATTTGGGCCTGTCATGAATTTTTTTTTCATCATTACTGTAAATGCCTTTTTGTCCTCATTTGCAAATGAAACTATTATTCCTCCTTGAGAGAAATAACTTCCTCCTTTTTTTGAAGTCGGTGTTATTATAATTTGTTATTCTAGTTTTTCTCTATTATGTAAATTACTCCCGTACCGTCGTAAAATAGAGCATTAAAGTAAAACCGCACAACAAAAACAGGCACGTACATAGCTGTATTCATCTTTTGTTATATTTTCTACCATACTTTATTTCTGTAACTAGAACGCCAAGTAATCTTGAAACACCTCATGCAGCTATTTTCTCACATATAATATACATACGGTTTTCTGCACATACCGGGTTTTATAACCTGCAACAAATAAAAAGTTGAAATTAGTTACACGTAAGACAGCTTAACCGGTAAACAACCGGCCAGAGCGCGCGTATAGCTAAGTTATATCTAAGTTATTAAGTTAGAATGTTTACCGAAGTACGTACATAAAGCTTAATCTTAGTAAATACACTTCATCGTCTGCTAACCTTTTCTCAACAATGTTGGGGTCGGCTTCCAGTCTAACCGGATGCAGCTGAATACGGGCGACTGCCTATTTGACCTCCACAATCCAGTTACCGACGACTGGTTGTCAGACTTTCGGGCTTCAGACGACCCGTAACAACTGTCAAAGATCTACAAATAACAGCCGGGACCAACGGCTTAACGTGCTTTCCAAGGCACGGAGGAGTCTCGGTATGTAAAGATGGTCACCCATCCACGGACCAACCTTGGCAAGCGTAGCATAACCTGATGGATCGACCCGTACGGCTATAATTACTTAGCCACGAGCTCCTCATCTTAGTAAATACACTTATTGGTCGTTTTATAGCCTGCAAAAAGGTCTCAGAAACGTGCGTATTCGTTTCTTGAAATAATTAATTCACTGTCACAAGTAGGCTTGAGCTAAAGTCCTTAGAATTTCAATCCACACATAATCCTGTAAGACTAGGTATGTATACGGCAATCTATCATCCAATTAGCAGAGCCGAGCTAATCCAAATAATGAACAACATGTTATTTTAGCCAATCAACGGGCGTCAACTGCCTGTGCCTATTGATTCGTAAACCAATCAATCCAGCTCAAATTGTCGCACACATTTACACTTGGCATGAATTCGGATTAATTTGTTTTGTTACTTATCAATGCTGAAAATTAACAATATTCATATTAGATCCAATGCCATCAATTTACATTAATTCTAATACCATCCATTTTGGTTGTTGAATCCGATTGTTGCTTTAATGTGTTTTCGGATTTAGACGGTTTTGATTTGTTAATTGATCAATCTGCCTAGCCTTTTCCCAACTATGTTGTGGTCGGCTACCAGTATAACCTAATGCAGCCGAATACCGGTATTTTACATCGAGTGACTGCCTATCTGACCTCTATTACCCACTTACTGGGTAACACGATACCCCTTGGTAAGACTGGTTGTCTGACTTGGGCTTCTGACTACCCGTAACGACTGACCAAGACCAACGGCTTAACGTGGTTTCCAAGACACGAAGGGGTCTCGATATGTAATGGATGGTCACCCATCCACGAACCGACCGCGGCAAGAGTAGCTTAACCTTCCATCGACCTACAGCTTAAACTCGTGCTGTTATTATTTAGCCACGAGTCCCTGATTTGTAAATTGATGTATCTGTTACATGATAACAATTGATAAGCTTATCTAAACCTAAATCGCAATACGTTATGGAAATAATATCATAATCTAGAGATTAAATTGGAAGCTCGTAGATATAGTATGTTGACTAACAAAGGGCCGTTCCAGTTAACTCGCAATAGTATAGCGTCCCTAAATGAATAAAAAAATATAACCACCGAAAAAAAATAAAAATTATATAAGTAGTGAAATATTCACAAAACAATTAAATTAATACGTAAAACAAACACTCTGTACACGCACACTTGTACTTTAACGTAGAAAGACAAGTGTGACAAGTGTCCTTGTACAGAGTGTTTCTTTTCCCTATTAATTTAAAAAAGTAACCGTGGAGTTTTTTGCCGGCTCTTCTCCATAGGAAACGACCAATTGGAACCGTGCACCTAGCTTCTGACTTTTCATAAGTGCCCATGTAGGTTTATGTGACATAAAATATTTTGATTTTGAATTTAATATTTTGATGCGAATATTTTACTATATTTTTTTTTTTTACTCGTCTTATTTTTTTACCTTATTTAGAAGCTATACTATTGCAGATTATCGGAACGCCCTTCGTTAGATAACAAACTGTATTTAGTTGTGGCAAAACTTTCTGATCCGTTTTTACATAATTATGGTAAACTAGCTGCGCCCCGCGGTTTCACCCGCGTAAGTCTCGATACCGTGGGAATATCGGGATAAAAAGTATCCTATGTGTTAATCAAGGTCATAAACTATCTGTTTGCCAAATTTCATTCAAATCCATTCAGCCATTTTTGCGTGATTGAGTAACAAACATCCAAACACACAAACTTTTACATTTATAATTTTAGTAGGATAGGATAGGTACGAGTAGGTAAAAACGCTAGTCGTTTTCTCCTTAAATCTCGTGCCTCAAAATTATCTCTATCAATTGATATAACAACCTCAAAATACACAAGAGCATAAGCTGGGTTATTTCAGTGTTCACGATCAAAAGCCAGTTGATCTGTCTTCAGAAACGCTCTCGGAAATCTATGCTCAGGATTCCGAGTAAGATTCTATTGTTATGAAATCTCTTCTGTGTGCTTGGCTTAGGATCAGAAGCCAGTTATTCAGAGTGCAAGCTTAGAGTTTGAATCAAAAGTCAAATATTCTTTGGAGTGAGAATTCAAAGTGAATGTATAAGCTACTAGCTTCTGCCCGCAACTTCGTCTGCGTGAAATTTTATGTCAGTTGGAAGAAATACAGCAGCAAAGAGCGAACAAGGCTTTTAATGTTAGATGTAGGTACCTATTTACATTATATTTATAAATTTCCAACGAATTAAAATAAATAAGTTTAAAAAAAAACAAATTAAAGTTTTGTGAGATATCTTTTCTGATAGAATTTTATACACTTAGAAACCGCAAACTGACAAGGAAGTGCCCAGATTAAATATCAATTACGTAAAAGATATTAGATATCACATTGTAAAACTTACAGAGCAGTGATAGCCTAGTGGCGTGACCGGCAGACTGCCAAGTCATAGGTCTCGAGTCCGAACCCAAGACACGCACCTCTGACTTTTCAGATTCATGTGCGTATTGTATAAATTAACAATTGCTTCAAAAACGGTGAAGGAAAAAATCGTGCCTGAGAGATATTTCTCGACGGCATGTGAAGCCAAGTCAGAGACCCAGAGCGACTTTAAAACTCTGACACCAGTTTAGTCACTAACCATACCAAAAGAAGAAGAAGAAGATTTACGGACACAATGTTCTACCACAATTAACGATGTCACATTATATCTAGTGCCATTTTAGAAATTAACTCTGGACCTCAGACCAAATGATAAACCAAGACGGTGCGCTGCGAACAATACAGTAAAGCATGCTAAACTACACCAAAGCTCTGTGCATACACGCTCACACACACACATTTACAATTATTTACAATGACACTACAATCAAACTACACCAAACTGAGTGCCCACAATGTTTACGGAACCGGTCACGTCACTGTTGACAGCGCTCTATCTTGGATTTGGTCTGAGCTCTGGACATATTTAATTGCTTATATTGGAACCTAAAGCAAAAAATTCGCAGTATCGTTCATAATGATTAATTTCAGGAAACTTGAAACGGAGATTCAAGTTAATTTGGCTAATTGCAAAGTAACTTGCTGCTTCCTGCTATGATGACAACTCAAAGCGACCCAAATCAGTCGAAATAAGGACATCGGGAAGCAATTTATTTTTTACCAAAAAATCCATTTCTGCGAATCATAATTGTCCCGATTTCATTATTCTTCATTACAGTTCGAAGAAGAAAATTCGTCTACAGTAATTATTTTCCATCGAATCTAAGAGGTCTTATTGGATGAAAGGAATAAATTAAATTTTGAAGAACTGGACGCCCTCTCGATATTCATAGCGCTTATTGGAGACACTTTTCCCTATGAAGTGTTTCATTATTTTATACGTCTTTGGAAATGAAAAAATCTAATTCCATTTTTCTTTGAGATGATGATACGCTAAATAATATTTTCAGAGGCTGTTTTACTTTAGATTAAGATTTTAGATGTGCTTTTAACATTTCTGAGTTGTAGATAGTATTTTTAGCAATGTCCGACTCAAAGGAAACATAATAAAGTCCTAATATTTTCGTAAGCGAGCTAAATTATTCAAGTATCACTATACTAGTGTGAAAGCAGGGATTTAGTGGAGCGTCGAGAAAATATTTTCTGTTAAAATATTTTAGTAGCGGTGTTTAACTTTCGAGAGAAGGATTGCCATTTCTCCCACACTTTTAGCCTAAAGATACTTTAGTAGCCTAAATTGGAGTTCCTCGTTAAGCCTACTTAAAACAGGTTAGAGCTAAAATGTTAGCCCAATGGAGACGCGACCTAAATAAACCAACGTACTTTGTGGACTGACAAACTGTGAAGGACTCTATATTAAATGTACTTAGTGTATTCATTTAATCTCGTACCCTTTTTCTCTGTGGACGTGAGTGAAAGTTTGAGCTTTGTCAGCCAGATAATTAAGACTCTTGCTAACAAACGTATACAAACATCCATACAATAAATAGAATTAAATCTATTCTAGGCATTTTAGTGAGGTAATTTTGCTATGCTTCAAAAGACAGTTTAATGTCTAAATTTTTTTTAAATCTTTCGATAACCATAACTTGGTTATGCACATAATGTCATTACAGACTTGATGATATCTTGTTCAATCTGAAATGACGCGCCCCATTACCAAGGCTCGTATACCGGTTAAATTTTCAAACCGGTATGATGTAGGTACTTGACGCAAAAACCTTAATATCGGTTTGCATATACCGTTTTTTTTTAATGGTATTTGAAGGAGTATTTTAGAAAGGTTTTTTCAGATTTACCGGTTCAGAGCAATAAAAACCGGTTAACACTTCAGTTTTTATTCAGCGCGGCATCCTCACAAGTAGTCACAAGTTGCAACGCTTTTACCAACATGCCGGTCGTCGAATAAACCGGTTAATATAGGTTAAAATAAAGTTCTCTAAATGTTCGTGTTCTTAGAAAAGTTCGGAGGAAAACCGGTACTAACCGGTATTTTTAAAACCGGTTCCGAGGCTTGCCCTCTACCGCATTTTGCGTACACCCCTCGTCGTCGTGTACGTAAAATGCGGTAGCGGGGCGCATCATTTCAAATTGGGCAAGCTATACCTACACAGCACTAAACACTAAGTATAATAAAATCGAAATTCAATCCCGGATAACGACTTCCAACAGCACTATACCGTTCTGACGGTGTGTTTATGCGAATTAGACCCATAATACGTTTTAAAGCACCATTATTTAAAGTTTAAACTAGCTACACGGTTAAGTTAACGGTTCTTTGATAGCCCAGAGCACCGCTATTGTGTTACCCGTTACCCATTACCCTTCAATTGATTTTCTAAAGTTCCGTTGAAAGCCACAACCTCACATTATTTTCGCTTGTTCCTTTTCTCTGCACTAATAGTAACTCTTTGACCGCCTCGCAACAATTTTCCAGCTAAAGCTTTAAGTTTTACTTTGAAATCATTAAAAGTGTGTTGTTTTTAATTCTATTGGGGTTTTATATGAAACTTAAAGAGGTTATTACTGAAATACCAAAATTTCGAAAGGTATTCTTGTTTAAGATTATGGAAAAAAACTGGTAATAAATTTAGTGGAAGATATGGGACTTAGAACATAGCTGACGATAATTTGGATATTGTATTATTTTTAAACTTATAATTATTTATATTCAGGATTTAACATACCTATAACCCGAAGACTGTTTGGCTTGCCTCATCAGCGTCTTGTCAGTTCCACTGTTAACATTTATAAAGAGCATATTTGCGAATTAAAGGTTATGACGTCTTTGAACAATACCCAGAAAATTTCCTGAATATCGTTTCACAAACAGCTTTCAACATTTACACAGTCAATGTCAAACAAAAGTACTGAACGTTAGCACATATCATACATACATAATCTAAACGAAACTCCATACATAAAGCAGTTAACTGAACAGAATCGCAGTACTTTTTAGCTTTTCCAACCGTTATATATTTTTTCTTTGTCAACGGAAGCTCTTAGCAATTTTTTAATGTATTTATTATTGAATGTTAAAAATTGGTACTGAATTGGTTTTGAATCCAACATGGGTTTTATTTAAAGTTAATTAAAAACCAATAATAGTTATAATACAATACAATATCCAATTTAAGGGACGCTCTACTATTTCATACCACTGCACACTAAAATAACCTCAAAATGGATTAAACTAAAAGACACGATGACAATCGAACCGCTTGAGCTGAAACTATACGTTCAATATGTGCCAGTTTATCTGACATTGCAATTAATATCGATCCCGAAGTTAGGCAATTTGTAGATGGATTTCTCTTTAACGAACAAGCTGCCACATGGGTTGAATTTGAGATCCACCTAGATTAACCAGCAACCTTTGGCAGTTCGGGCGGACTGGATGAAAAAGTGAGAAATTCGGTTGATCTGGTACAATTTGAAAGAGACCTATGATAATCCAGCAGAGAACTGTGATAGGCTGAGTTGGTTGAAAGACAGTCAACAGTTAACCTTTTTGAACCTTTAGAGATCACGACTGTATGTAATGATGATGACTTAAACAACACGTAACAAAGAGTAAATGAATAGCAGGTCAAGATAGTAAAAATAAAATTATACAATCAGACCAGACAAGGTTATACGAGTACGCAAGGAATTTCCATAGAGCTCGAACCAATTGACCTTCCAATCATAAAAACTAAACACTCAATGAACTCAATCATACAAGTACTGATACAGATCTTATTGCAAATAAAGACGTATCATTTTGCCCGTATCTGGTCATTAAGGAAACATTATCTGATTGAGATACATGTAGACAGAATATTAATGAAAATGTTCCTTTGTTTATAAAGACTTACTTCTGGAGCCTTTAATATTGTTATGATGCTTGATTATTTTGTCAGTAACGAATAGATCTGAAGGTTCATTATCTTGATTAGCAATTACTCAGACCACGAACGGCAGCAAACCAGGCAGCTAATCAATTTCCTCTGGGAGCAAAATATTAATAAATTCAAACACACCAATAACGCGTAAAGATTACCAAAGGTATCGTAAAATATTGGTAGGTACAGTTGGTACGTATCCTTCGATTCGTTCCCCAAGGCAGAGCTACTCCGGGGAGATTACTCCGGATTTTTCTCGGTCCGAAAACTGGTGAAGTTGGAAGTTTGAAACCTATCGAGCTACTTTGCTCAGAGTGTGACGGCAAATGTATGTGTTTGGAAACTTTTTTAAAAGCTCTTTGTGTGAAAATCTATTGGTCGGTGCGTTCTTCTCTTTTGGATTATTTTAACTGCACTTTTGAGTTAAGGAAGTGTTCGATTTATCTCGGCTGCTATTTCACTTTGTGGATTTAAAAGAGATCTGCTTTCAACTAGAGCTATTTTGGCCCGTGATCTATCCGTTGCCGTGTCGATCAGAATAAAGTATATTTTATAAGTTGATTCTTAGAAGTTTTATTTCCAGTCTAATCCCTTTGGTAACTATAAACTATACTCATGAAACAAACAAAGCGGAACTAAGGAGCCTAGACCCAGAACTGGAAGCAACTTTTCCAATGTTTGCTCACAACAAACTTTAAACTGCATGCTATTACAGTATCGCCTTTACCTTTCGACTTTTAAAGTCCAGACTATGTCGTGTTACTTCTTGAAGTTCTACTTACTTCACTCGAGATACGATACGAGATACAAAGTCAGAATTCCCCACATTGCGAGAATTCTAAATGTTTACAATAAAGTTCTCTTTTAGATACTTGAAGTCTGTTTTCTGTCTTGATTCAGAAGCAAGTTAATAGGTGTTCTACCAAACATTTGTTCACTATCTGTTCAATTACTAAATACTTAGTTTCTGTGTAAGATTTAAAGTATCTTATGTCTGGTAAGACTGTTGTTGGTATGATTTAATGTAAAGCTGTTTGCATATTCTGTGAGATGGAATTCTCCAGAATATGTGATTCTACTCAAGTCATGTTAAGGATAATTCATTGCTGCGTTGCTAAATCATGGTTAGTAAGTAAAACGGTTGTTATGAACAAAGACTTATGTTTGTACCAGCTTCTGTCCGCAACTTCGTCCACGTGTTTCACCATTAAATATAATCCTATGGAATACGGTAATAGCGTAGCTATCCTATACTATCAGTGAAAGAATTTTGAAATCGGATGAGTAGTTTTGAAGATTAACTCATACTAATTCACAAAATTTACCTCTTTATAATCCTTACATATTATAAAACAAAGTTCTCCACCGTCTCTGTCTGTCGTCCTGTACGCGATAAACTGAAAAACTACTGCACCGAATTTCAAGCTGTTATCACCAATGGATAGAGTGGTTCTCGAGTAAGGTTTTATTTTATAATAACCGACATCCACGCGTGCGAAGTCGCGGGCATCAGCTAGTATTATTATAATGTATAGTGTAGATTACAATTGCAGTGCAAGGCGCAGTGTTGTGCAATAATAATACTAAGCAAACTACTTATATACCAAATAAATTACTGTATCTATTAATAAATACCATAACACTCCAAAGTAATGTGATTATACATTAGCTAAAATAATATTGAATAAACATATAACAAGTTCTATTGAACTTGAATCATCTGAGCATTCTTCATTATCTAATTACAAGAACGTTTGATCTTCACTTCTCAATTACTATCAACCGCTCGCTATTCTGCCGTACGGTATAAAATTGTTGCAATGCAATTCAATATTACTGTTTCTATTGTCCATTCCAAAGCTTTTCTGTCGAAGGGAAATGAAACATTTAATGCTGTGCAAGGAGAGTATTATACCAGACAGTGATTGTCTCACAAGCAATCGAGTCGCAGGCTCGCGCTTCGCTTTCCATTCTATCAAACGTATCTATATTTTTTGATATTGTGCACAAGTTTATAAATGCCTTGTCATTAAAACTGCGTCGCTGTCGGCCGCTGCCATTTCAGTGTAAATTGAGCCTCAAGAATCAGTTTCAAAATTGTAAAAGAAGCGTTTGTTTTAGAATAAGGCCATACGGATTGTAAACAGCGCCGTAGTAATATCGTGTTTTTCGACAAGCTTCCGTTCTGATCCATACAACACTGCTGACAGTGCCTATACACGGCAAATAAACCGTATTTTTTCATGGCAAGAAAAATGTGTGTGTACAATCGGTCTAAAACATGGTTTTAGGCTCGTAAAAGTGAACACATCCTCGTGAAGTAATAAATAACATTCAGTATTCGTTCTTATTTAGCGACGACGCCGTATTTGTTTTGGAACCAAGCTCGTAGGAGCCCTACAGTACCAAGGCGTACTTAATGCCTTAGACATTCTTTACCAGGTTACATAACAATGTTTTTAATGATTCAATCATTGTATCATTCAAATCTTTTTTGAAAACAGAATATTTAACTACACAATCACAATCAAATTCTGGATAGCGCCATGAGAATAGCTGGCCACCAACATTGTCGAACATTACAAAATTGGAAAAAAATAAGATAGGAGCAAACAATTTCCAACTCTACCCAAATGATTAGCTGTCGAGAACAAAATTCGATTAACACCTGGAAATTTCTCAACTTTTTCCGACGCGGCCGGTGTGAACTCAATGAGGTTATCAGCCAACCATACTCCTCGAGTCTCAAACAAAGTTGCCAGGTGCATGTTCCTAGAATTTAAATTATTCTGACATTTAGAAAATAGTTCCGTGTTTGGAATTTGGAACGTTCTATAGGTTTTGAGGACTGTCGCTGGCAGCTGTTGTTAAGGTGTTAGTACAAGATGCATGTGTGTGTGTGTGAGTTATCATCGTGTAAACTACCTCAGTGGTTTATGCGCTGCCCTTTTTCATGATCAAGAAACTAGAACCGAAACATTAATTTAGAATTCGATTACACTTGGCACAGCTACATTTACTAGAATCCAGTATTCTATTGTTTATTAGAAACAACCGATGTTATCTTTACAAAACAAATCCAGGATTCATTTGGCAATTCTTGTCCCATAAATTTGTTCGAGTATTTTGGCAACCTTTCCATTTCACAATATATATAGGTACGTACCAAGTGCTATTTAAAAACTTTGGGGTTTGATTCATGATAATAAACTTCAGTAATATCCGTAGAAACGTACTTAAACATATATGTATACAGTGTGTCCGGACATGAACTAGCGATATTCTAAATACTTAAATATAAACTATTTTAAAGTACAATTACACTTTAAGCTTGGGTCCAATACACTTTCCCGTTATGTGGCAGCCATTTCGTTATTTTTGTTGAAATATTCCCTATGCGAGTACAAAAAAAATCATATCTCTCAAAGTTTTAGTCATACTGAGATAAAAATAGGTTTATTCGAAAGGCAATAATATTGTCTACCGTCTGCACTACAAAGCAATGTGTTCACAATTCAATAACTTTTATAAAAAAATGTAAAAGTTCAAAAAAATTATGTAAAACTATGCAATTCAACCAATAATAGTTAATTACTACAAAACCATCCCCGATAACTTTTTTTTTTCTAGATCGAAAGATTTGAGCTAAGCTACAATATAACATAAAATTCACAACTGTATGTTTAATACTTTATGAGCTGTTGTTGTTTTAACATAGCGAATGCGCCAGCTTTGTGCTTTTTGCAAG
Organism: Lithophane leautieri; assembly: GCA_949152455.1. NCBI lineage: Eukaryota > Metazoa > Arthropoda > Insecta > Lepidoptera > Noctuidae > Lithophane > Lithophane leautieri. The sequence continues at coordinate 12,613,069 of OX424470.1, forward strand.
GCAATTGTCGGAACCCTAAAGAGGAAATCATAAAAAAAAACAATATTTTTTTTTAATCATTAAAATTGTATTTTAAAATAGTTTATATTTAAGTATTTAGAATATCGCTAGTCCATGTCCGGACATACTGTATAATATCCCTTGTACCAGAATTTCTATTTATGTTATTCATGGAAGTACTGCATTGGCGAAATTTTATGTCATAGGTCGAATCGGGTTGGGTGATATGAATTGGAAAAACCTTTTATGAATGAATGGTTCCACTTAGATGTGTACTACGTAATGGTTTTCACATAAATGTATGAAGAGATTTCTGGATATCGCAGATATTTTCTTTGATAAAATAGAATATTGCTGGAGCAAGAAGAGCTGGAGATGGCTTGAGTGAAGTCAAATTATGATACGACGTAGGTATTACTTTTCTTTGTTATTTAGTTTTAAAATTGTTTTAAAACAATAAACATGTTCCTTTTGTAAATCTTGAGAAGTTTAAATAAAATTCAGATTGGGCCTCCTACCACAGAGGCCAAGGTGCACATTAAACCAAAAGTTTATTTCCAGACCTAAATCTAAAAGGAAACCGAACAGCATCTGAAGGAGATTTAGGTTTATACGGCCAATAAATAAAAGAAGTTTTACATTGAACAGTCGGCACCAAAAGTATGTTATATGCAGGAAGATAGGCAACGATGGATGATATTGCAAAACTTGGAACACAGCCGCAAAATAAGAGGGCTATGCAGATTCTGTACGTGCATGAAAGTTCGATTAGGCTGTGTATAAAAAGGTAGGTACTAGTTTCCGCACTGGATTGTAGTCAAACAAAAACCGTAATTTAATCAGAACAATTAATTAATTTATTTATATATACTTTATTGTACACATGGCTACACATCAAGCTATACATTTCCAGTTTATGCTGGTCTCGCATTATATAGGATTTCCGTATAATGCGAGGTCAGCTTATACTGGAAATGTATAGCTTGATGTGTAGCCGTGTGTACACCAGAAAACACATAGCGAAAATAAATCAATTTAACACTACAAAACATACAATGGATATTCATCTGAATTAACCGACTTTTTAAAGAAAAATCAATAGCCATACGATTTGATTGCAACAAAGGAAACGAATAACCGGGACATATACAAGTAAGTAAAAAAGTATCCCAGGACATATATTGAACTTATTGGTGATATACTGACCTTGCTGAAGAGCAAGGTCAGTTGCGTAGTACTCGCAACCGGTGCGCGTATATGACCAAAATATGTAGGAACGTAAACGAAGTAAAAGGAGTACTTATGTAAGGATCGTAGCCGATGGCGTTCTGTAGTTTCTGTTTAACCCCGTGAGAAGGTGTGAATATATGTTACAGTTGACGGCTTCCGACACCATTAAATGAATGAATAAGTTTTATTTATAATGACGTCACGCCACTATTCACTGCAAGGCTAAAATTTATGCGACAACAATAGACACGAAATATTCGCGTTAATGTTTCAAGTTTTGCACCAATTGTGATACTACACGATTAATGCAGCCCATTGGATTGTTAGCTAACAAAATAGCTCTTCCATAAATCAGGGATCGTGTTGATATTTCGAATGTTTGGCGATGATTTTCATATACTTATGAACATCATTTTGATGCAATGTGTACTGAGTACATTTCCCTTTGTTTATTACCGATAAATAACTGATCGTCTATGATGTACGTATAGGTACTAGCTACCGTCACATTCAACTTATATAAGACTTTTAAGAAAGTTTATTGATAGATCAGTATCAGCCAAACTCACAGAATTAAAATTTGAATAGGTTACTTCATCATCTTCCTATCCTTGCCCCATGTTACTTGGGGTCAGTGCAAAACGTTTTCTTCTTCCACTCTCCCCTGACAACCGTCACGCCATCATTCATTCCCTTCTCTTTCATATCATTCCGCACACAATCCATCCATCTATTATTTGGCCTCTCTCTCTCCCATAAGTAACTTTATGTAGAATAACCATCTGGGCTGAAACCAGCCGCTTTGGCAGAATCATAACATGAAAATATTATGAATCGTCGTAAAATGTCACAAACTGACAATTCATATTACGAAATAATTCATCTGTTTGACAGTTTTCTAGGGAAATTCGTAAAATGGTCCACAAATTATGAATTGCTTTTGTGTCCAATTAGAGGAATTGCTAATGACAGCTGAGAATTCAGGAAATGAATTGCTTTTAGTAGACATGCTAATGTGGCCGGTTTAGGTCCCCTGATAATGTCTCATGAAATACCTATAATTATTTACAGTGTCATACACAATGACTCCTAATTAAAAAACAAACAACAAGAACGTTCGGAAGTTAAAGAAACAAGGTGCGGTTCACATCTAAAGAAGGCTGTTTATATATCTGAAGACTGGACTGTTGCCAAGAGCCTTGTTTTGATGAACAACTAAGGCAACAAGGCGTCATGCTGAATTGGAATTACTTTCTGACAACTCGCCTTTGTTCAACCACTGACCGGAGATTGTTACTGACGACAAAGTACCCTCTTCCTTAAGACGAAAATCTTGCTATAGAGATTGTAGTGATAAAAAATACGCTTATGTCGATGAGGGTAGTAAAAGTAAAGTGTTTACGCAACTCTGATACGTTAAGGTCAAGGGTAAGAAATTTTGATAGAAAAATAGCTATGATAATGAATTGTAATTAGATGCTATAAATAAATAGTGAAGCTGATGAGCAACATACATAACTAAAAGAAAATTCATATATGTACATAATTATGCCAACATATTTGCAAAAAAAATCATACACAGAACCTTTCATTGTCATTATGATAACACATTTTTTCAAAATTTATTCAAATACAGTTACCGATTATTGCAGACAAAAAAATACTTCAAACCAACATCGAAATTGGTTTTTATTACAATGTCGCTAGCTTACAAAGGGTGTGTAATAAAAAGGTCACCTTTACTGAAGTGCAACATTCTATTTAAATATAGAGATGGAAAGAAATGCGAACTATTTTTCTCCAAGATCACCATTCGTATTTTCATTCGAATGAAATAACAAGCTGGTGTGTTAACCTATCCTAACTAATATTATAAATGCGAAAGTGAGTTTTTCTGTTTGTTTGTAACGCTTTCACGCTAAATAGGTTGAACGGATTGGGATAAAATTTGGCATATCGCTAGACCATGACCTGGGTTAGGACATAGAATACCGTATCCCGATATTCCCACGGGATCGAGACTTATGCGGGTGAAACCGCGGGGCGCAGCTAGTTATATGAATATTTATTTCACAAAAATCACCCAAAGACGTTTACATTATTCTGCACAAAAAACCAAATGAATGATGGAATACGAAGGATTTTAAAATGTCACATTTATGAAAATACATTACAAGTCCCATATTTTTAATGGCTACTGATATTTTTTCATTAACTCTGACGTTTGTTAAGGCTGAAAATAATATTAATGTGTTTCGAGTTTTCAATGTAATAATATTTATTACATTTATGAACTACTCGTTTAAAATTACTTTAGATTTTCTTTGAATTTTTAAGGCAGATGTGAGTGGAAACGCCCCGGGAGAAGACGCTAGAAGGACATAGATACTTACATAGTAGTATGTATATCCTTATTGGTCTGTTAGTAGTTAGTATTGGTAGGTATGTATGGTAATAACCTTATTAGTGATGTTCTTCAGAAAGGACAGGCGCGTAGTACACGCTTCCAACGTGCGTGTATGAACTATATGTGCTAGCGTAGTACACGCTTCCAACTTGCGAGTATGATCTACATGTGCTAGCGTAGTACACGCTTCCAACGTGCGTGTATGAACTATATGTGCTAGATGTATGTACGTAAACGAAGCAAAAGGAATATGTCTGTAGAGATCGTAGCAGGTGGCGTTCTATAGATTCTGCCTACCACCATGCAAAGATGTGAATTTATGTATGTGTATGATAATTATTACTTATATTTTCTCTTGATAAGAATGACAAATGAATGTTACATTTCCTTTGGCATTGTTGTTTTTAATCAAGCATAACAATAGAGGATCTTTTACAAAGCTTCATAGCTCTTCAAAGAAACCAACGTGACGTGTGTCAGACTGTGCACCCTCATTACCACTGTGTTGGTTAAAATAAAGGCTTCTAGGTACTATAATAATTTATTACTGTTAACAAAAATAGGCCTGCTGTACTGGTACAGTTATGAATTAGGCCATAGATATTGACCAAGTGAATATGACTGCAGAGTAGGTATAATGATATCCACAAATTGAAGATTCTACATTACAATACTTTGTAATGTAGAATCTTCATGATTTAACTTTTCAATGTAAGCAATTAATGTAACAGTAATATTTAAAAACTTTCGTGAAAATCACAATTCTAGGTAGATATAATTAAACTGCACGCATAGTTTGTTTCTAGTACCCAGTAAAATCAATACAATGAATTAAATACTTGAAACTTCGATAATTATAATGTACTCCTAATATTACTCAGGTTTTTCCTAAACCTATACAATGTGTCTCACAATGTGAATTTATATAGAACAAAACTAAAAGTGCTAAAAAACCATTGTGAGGGAAAATGAAATAAATTAACTTATTACTATGAATTAATACAAGCATTTGGCACTAATTGCGAGTGACCGGCGGCATCAATAGACATACAATATTCCGTCGAATTTGTAAACATCTAAATCAATGTTTGAAATGAAATCGAAATACTCAATATACGCGCAGAAATAATTCACATCACATTATGAATGGCGAGCAACGAGGCAAGCTATTAATAGGTGCAAAGATAGGATGGTTTGTTTTTGTGTAACATGCATTCGATGTCTAAGATCTGACAGCATGTCAGGTTCGGGTTACCAATACAGCCGGGGAAAAGATAACAGTACACGCATCCTTTGCTTGTTAGTATTATTGAGATATGGTTAATGAAATGATTGGTTATTAGTACCAAACATTTCATTTACCATATCTCATGTTATGTTTGGTTTAAAAAATTATAAATGTTAGGTGAACCGAGCTTGGATTGATCTGTCAATAGTGTCAATCCCCAGCATCAGGTGGAATGACAGCTCACTTCACCTAAGTTTTCACGGTGAGATATTTACGGAGTAAACCGACTGGTCTAGATAACGGTGCTTTGCTTGAGATTTTATAGCTTTGAGTTCGTTATGTCGATATATTGTCGATTGTTATATCGATCTCATTAGCAGAGGTGTACTTATAGTAGATTCTATTTTTCTTTGTTTATAATTATATCCTAAGAACCTTACAAACAACACACTTTAATTATTATCACGTTTACAATGGTTTAACTAATTTTCGTGCCACCAGCTACCAGGTAGAGCTGTGCCAAACACGATTGTTTAACTAAAGTGTCTCGCCTTGGGAGCCAACGTTACACTTATCTACATCTTTATATCCTTCATTGTTACTATGCTATGTTCGTTCTCTCCTATTTTAGGTATGAGACAGATATATCACGTCTTCTTGCAGAACTGCATGATCCCACACTCATACTTTCTTTTTAAATTAATTAACAATATGGAAAAAGCCACTTATGAGAAGACCCTCATCCGTAAATTTGAGGACCCATTGTAAAACACAAATAGAACCCGTTGTCCTAGTTTCAAAACATTTGTAACCGAATTTATAGCACAAAAAGGAGCATGACGCTATTATTGCAACTACGGACGCAAAAAGTCAATACAACTGCAAGTCACAGAAGTGACTAATAGATTGAGTTTTGACACTTAACACAAGGGCCAAACCTAGAGTACACGTCTATTACTTTATGTACAGTCAAAGAAGCTATTTGGCATAAAGGCAGCTGACTTGTCACTACTTTTGTCACACTATTTAAAGGATTATTGGTGGTGTAATTATAAAGGAAAGAGAAGACTTGTTGAATAAAATGTATATTGTAACAAAGAAATTACGGTTACAAGTACAAGAGTTTTAGCAAGAGAGAGCAGAGCCCTCAGTGAAAAAAATGAGAACTAATAAAGGTTGCGTTCAATGCTTTGTCAAATATTTAACACTATTGTTCCTGAGTGTGAGAGTAGTAAATTTAGGCCGCCATTTACACTTGTAAGTTGCTTCCGTAACATTTATGTAAGTAACTGATAACTGCGTCAAGACGTATGAAGAAATTACGTTCTGCTACTTACGAGAGAGTTTATATTTGCAAATTTATCGTAAGTTAATTGACTTACGCGAGGAAAACTTACAAGTGTAATGACGGATACATCTCTCTCTTAAGCCCCATTGGCAAGATGCAAGTTTCTTTAATGTACTAAACAATAAAAATAAAAGTTGCATCGCCTAAACACTTTTTGACGTTGCAACTTATATTGTTGCTTCAACTTATGGAATGCTACAGGCTATAAAATTGCACAGTGTAAATCAGGCTTTTTGTATTAGCCTTAAACGCACACATAAAGACTTAATGCTGGCTGTGTAATGGAACGATAAATATTTTTCCTGTATACCGAATAGCTTGTTCGACGGTACATATAGTGGTTTGTCATCTGCTGTGTCATTCAGAACGCTCAATGTAATCAGATGGTCAGCGTTTAGCTAGACTTACTTGACAGTTTGAAAGGGACGAGATACTAAACTTTTAAGTTAGACTAGTTGGTTCACTTAACTGTTCTGAGTGACACTGTGCTATAAAAAACCGGCCACGTGCGAGTCGGACTCGCGCACGAAGGGTTCCGTACCATTATCTATTAAAACGGAAATACAATCACGTTTGTTGAATTTGAGCCCCCTTAAATATTTATTTTATTCTGCTTTCTAGTATTTGTTGTTATAGCGGCAACAAAAATACATCATCTGTGAAAATTTCAACTGTCTAACTATTACGGTTCATGAGATACAGCCTGTTGACAGACGGACATACAGACAGACGGACAGCGGAGTTTTAGTAATAGGGTCCCGTTTTACCCTTTGGGTACGGAACCCTAAAAAAACACCGTTTGGAATTGTCTAAACTTTTTTAATTTTTTTGATGTCTTAGTTTAATGTTTTTGGATTCATCAATGTTCGCAATTCACTGATCTTGGAATCAGAATAATTATTCATTGCAACATCACAGGGTTAAACCTCGTGCAAACTGGCGCGACATCGCGGACGCGACAGGCAGCGCGACCCTTGTCGCGCCCGCGATATCGCGCCTGTTTGTGGGAGCCTTTAAGGTAAATCTGTTACTTTTTTGCATTAGTTAAGTAATGAGTTAAGTCCCTTGGTACGTGACGCTTCACCGTGAAAAACTGACACTTTTGGACATATTACTACTTGAATTAAACTGAATCTACCGTTAGAGCTGAATGCATTTTGGCAAACTGAGGTAAGATATGTCCTGGTTTAGATGTGCTGGATTGAGGCTAAGCGTATGGCGAGGGCCACACAGAAGAGACGTGAGACGGGACGTAGACTTCATCTGGCACAGAACGCATAGAAAAGACAAGACGCAGGTGCGTCGCTTTACCATCTGCATACTATTGCCGCGTCTGCGTCCCGTCCTCGTCTCTTCTGTGTGGCCAGTTCCTATGATGTGACACGCGCAGGCGCGTCGCTTTACCATCTGATATAATTGCCGCGTCTGCGTTCCGTCCTCGTCGCACGTCTCTTCTTTGTGCCCAGTTCCTATGATGTGACAAGACGCAGGCGCGTCGCTTTACCATCTGCATACTATTGCCGCGTCTGCGTCCCGTCCTCGTCTCACGTCTCTTCTGTGTGGCCAGTTCCTATGATGTGGCGCAGATCCACGCAGCGTAGGGCAGAACAGTTATTGAGTTTTTCCATCAGGAATTTCTCAGTAGTAGCCCGGAGTCTGGATTCGTGCCCGGTTGTTGGCAAAAAGCTCGCCCCCTATTACATGGGACTTAAACATAACTCGCGAAATGTGAGTGTAGTATAGGAATACTGGCGTGATGTTATGATATGTTATTATTTCTCGTCCAAACAATATCATTAGTGGTTTCAAATCCTACTAATATTATAAATGTGAAAGTTTGTGTGTTTGTGTGTTTGGATGTTTGTTACTTAATCACGCAAAAACGGCTGAATGGATTTGCATGAAATTTGGCTAACAGATAGTTTATAACCTGGATTAACCCATAGGATACTTTTAATCCCGATATTCCTACGGGGTCGAGACTTATGCGGGTGAAACCGCGGGGCGAAGCTAGTATTTAAATAAAATGTGTGTTATTTGTGTGTACTGTTTCTGGCATGTGACGGGATGTTTTATATCAGTTTAGTTGATGAATATTTCAGTAGCATAGGTTTGAATGAAAATTAGGTTTATTTAAACTGTCGTTCGTGGTGGCTAATAAATAAATCACATTAATTTTAATGCTGTATTGATATCTGCTGTTATTTCAATATTTTAATTTATCGTTCGGATTAGTATTTATGTAAATAATTTTATTACAAACATTTACTCGTAAAATAGTATTTTATTTAGACAAGACCTGGAATTGTCAAAATATAAACTATAAAGTACATACTAATTCAAACAAAACTACAACAACGCCGTAGATAAAAGACATGGCGCTGGCGAACAATACATAATAGCATGCCAAAACTATACCTCCGCTCTGTGCATACACGCTCACATGCACACATTGACAATCAAACTACACCTCACTAAATGCACAGATGTTTAGGAATTCGGCTTCACGTTACTGTTGAAAGCCCTATGTCTTGGTGTTTTATTTGGTTTGAGATAAAAACGCTCAAAATCTAGTCTTAATTTCATCACAGCGACATTATTTCAAAACCTTGTCAAAAATTTAAGAAAATTAGAGGCTTTTTTGGACAAATTGCGACAGAATAGAATGCAAACGTTCTCAAAAACTGGCCAAGTGCGAGTCGGACTTGCACACGAAGGGTTCCTTACCACTGTATTACCTAAAAACGCCGAAAAAAAAAAGTTTCTTGTTACCTTTTTTTTATTATTATTTGTTGTTATAGTGGCAATAGGAATACACAATCTGTGTGTACAAATTTCCGCTCTTGCCCCGTACCTACTCCCGTCTACCTATTATGGTTCATGAGATACAGCCCGCTGACAGACAGACAGACAGCGAAAGCGTAGTAATAAATATACGGGAATTGTCCATCCATGAACGAAGTTTAAATGGATCATCCAACTTCGTTCTATAACGTATACGATGGAAGAAAATGATTTTACAACAACAGGAAGTTTTTTGACCCAAACAACATTACTAAGTGTTCCTAATACCATTGTTCTCCTTTGTGAAACCCGTGCATCCATTAAATCCCTGAACAAATTTCCGTTTACGGAAGCCTGGATGCTTTAAAATCTTGCTGTTACGTTACGCAGTGTGCATAGCCTCAGTCATTGCACGTCTGGCATCTTGCATCTTGCATGCATCCACAATAGAAATGTGCCTTCAGGTAACCATTGTTGTTGGACAAGCAAGCAAATTCCGCCATTTTTTATTCCCTTTTCAGACACAATACCCCAGTTTTTTCCGCCGTGAATCAAAACCAAGGATGGAAAACAATTGCTTGTTCGGAACGAGGAGTTTTGAAGAACAGACTGAGTTGGAATAGTTGGGAATTTGGGGCTTTCTGTTGAAAAATGTGTAATTGTTGGTTTGGGACAAAATAGTTGGATTAGTGTAGGCTTGCTTTTAGTTTCTACGTGAACTTTGATGATTACCTCTGCAAGCGATTACTGGCATATATTATAGAGGTGTATCTAATGGTACTCGGAAGGAGACTTTTTTATACTTCAAGATATAGTTCTGTCTAGGCGCTGATCTCGTGAAGGCCGCAGGAACGAAGTGGCGGTGCTTGGGGGAGGCCTATGTCCAGCAGTGGACGTATTTCGGCTGAAATGATTACCTCTTCTATTACATATTAAAAGTTCAATCAGTTCAGTTATTTTTACAAAACAGTTAATCTCATACACAGTATGAACCAAATATGATGCCTATTTAAACTTTATTACGCAGCTTAATAATTTTAAGTGCCCATTGTACAAAGCAATTTTAGCAACCACATAAAAACATAGCTTTCATAAAACGGTTATTACAGAAGCAAACATCGACGCTCGTTAAAATCTATAACAACAAAGTTCAAAGTGTGAAATAATTAGCACGGTACAAAGCTATTGTCTTTTCAATTAAAATCAATGTCTCCAGAGCAGATGCGTGTTGATAATGGCGCGATTCTACCAGTGTTTGGCACTGTGCGACACAGTACCTACTGCACAGAGTACGGCACAAATGTCTTATCGGTGCAGGAATGTGTGTGACTGTGTCGGTGGACTTACTCAAAGAAACATACAGTGCTGCACTAGTGCACTGTACGGTTACAAAAGTTACGCAAAGGTATGCCGATGGAAACAGAGACTCGTTCGGATCTGCAACGTACGTGCCCTGCACAAAATGTTTGTGAACAAATGTGCTGAACAGAATTTTGGTAGAATATCGCCTTAATATTACTCCCAGTTGACCGTTATTCGCAACAATTTTTGTTGGACTTACTTTTTCTATGGCTATTTGAAATGAAGTGGTTTTCATTTACATTCGATTAGTCGTATAATTTGGCTATTCTTTTAATGGGTGCGGCGACACAGTGTTTCACTACTGCAAAAAAGATTGTTTTCACTCTAAGTATGAAAGTTTAATTCATCATCATCATTTCAGCCGAAAGACGTCCACTGCTGCACATAGGCCTCGGCCTCGGAAAGTTTAATTAGGTTTAACCAAATAGTTTTTTAATTTATCGAAGCTTAGTCTTGTGCGCTGGTTATAGTTTATGAATGTGATGATCAACTTATTTTTCATTGAGCTCTTTTCTTATCAATCTGGCCGGTCAGATCTACTAACCCACCTAACACTGATAATAAAACGTCCAAACCCTTAACGTCACTACGTCTAATACACGTTCCATTTTCGACTGGGAATTTCAGACCGAAAACGCATATACTGTTAAATGGAACGACGATTAGGCTTCGGATACTTGATGAGTCAATTGCGTTAGCCGTTGGTGCGGGAGGAATCTGACGGCAGCATGCGGCTTTTGGGGAACGAATGGGGAACTACTGTACCAAACGGCTGCAGAATGAACGAGCTGTATCTAGTACAGCTTCGGTGTTTTAGGAACGAATATTTGGTACGTGAAGCTAAAACCATGTATGGTTAAATATTTTAGCAGTTTATTTATGTCTTAATATGACTGTTTTCTCTAGTTTATTGAAAATCAAATCTTTGTAAATATCCTCATATTAGATCGTATTATTATGAAAGTCTTACAGAGTTACCAATAATCCAGTCATTTGCAAAAATCAAGTCATTTATTCTAACTAGGCTGAGAATCAGCACTTTTTGAACGTCAAAATTACATAAGACAGTCCCTCAAAACGCCCACCCTTCACCGCTTCCTAGTGCTTTAGCTGGAAAGAAGAAGTGGCGCAAGAAAAGTTCTAGGATTCTCGAAAAATTCTATTTTTCCAATTATACTGCTACATATAAATCAACTTGTTTAACTTGCTGTAATTTTGCTAATTAATAAGTGAACATTTTCTAGACATGTAAAAGAGACAAGTAAAAGTAGGTTTTTTTTTTTTGTGGAGCTTAATATTCTTATAAAACTTCAAATTGACGTGGAATTTTCTAAGGTTCGCTCGTTATGAAACAAAGAAATGTTTTCGAAAAAAGACTGTATAAAAGTTAGTTTTGATTGTTATCAAATTACGTTTCAGCAAAATACCCGTGATGTAGACTAAACAAGGACTCCTCATTAAAAGTTCCACTCATATTATGATGAAAGCAAATACATTAGCTGTAAAAGAAAGAAAAATGTAGCACCAGACATAACATGTATTTGTAAATATTTTTTCAAGAAAAATATTGTAGGATTTGTAAATATTTTGTCTAAAGCATGGTAAAAAAAATCGCTTATCACCAATTGATATTATAGATTCATAATTTCAGCCGAAAGACGATAACTACTTTAACCGGTTCTGTGCTTCTCGCATCCAGCGGATTCCTACGGCCTTCACCAGGTCATAGGTCCACCTTGTGGGAGGCCTTCCAACGCTACGTATTCCGGTACGCGGTTGCCACTTCAGAACCTTTCGCCCCATCGGTCATCTGTTCTGCGAGCAATGTGCTCTGCCCACTGCCGCTTTAGTTTGGCAACTCTTCGGGCTATGTTCGTTACTTTGGTTCTCCTACGGATCTCTTCATTTTTGATTTGATCACATAGTGAAACTCCAAGCATAGCCCTTTCCATTGCCCGTTGGGTGACTTTCAGCCTTCTAATGAGGCCCATTTTGAGCGCCCACGTTTCAGTGCCATCAGTCATCACTGGGATATGGATTTTAGATTCCAAGTCCAGATACATCAAGACTCAGACATCCACAACCGGTCTACAACCTGGTTTTAGACTACCAATAATTGTGTAAATAAAACTATAAAACATAACAAAGCTTTTACTTTACATTAAGTCTATGAAACAAAAGAGAGACAATTTTGAACACCCAACACCTTTGAAACCAAGCAACTGAACAAACACATTAAGAATAGAATAGAATAGAATACTCTTTATTATGTACACCATAAAAAATACAGATACAAATGTAGAAATTTAACATAGGATGACACAATGGGCGGTCTTATCGCTAAAAGCGATCTTTTGCAGACAACCTTTGGATGACACATTGGGACACATTTAAACAAAATTACTTTGACCTACAATGACCGACAGTTCACCCAGGTGATACCGTCTTCGGACCAAGGGCATTTATTGCACTGCTCGTGAAACTCCGAAAGAAATTCAAAAATAAATAAAACTAGACTACCATTATTAGATATCAATTTGGTACTCCCCTTAATGTGATTTCAGAAAATAGGAGAAAGATTGTTTTACTGTTTGATAATGTAAAGGCTCCCGCAAACAGTCGCGACGCGATGGTGCTACGCGATTCTGGCAGAACATTTTCCAAGAAATTTTCATAGAAATTGTTTTACTAGAGTCGCATTGCGCCTATCTGGGAGAGCCAAAACTTCGGTTAAACTATCTGTGCTGAAATAACATTAGTAGGTTGTTTGGTATCGATTTCGCATTATAGCGTTTGGTGGTAAACAAAGCGGACTACTATTGGTTTTGAGATACTAGTGTTCGATCCTAAGGGTTCATGCACACTTTTTCATTTGCTTTTCGATTGTAATAATAACAATCCAGCATGATTAATATAGGTATTGCGCATTTTCATATGAACATATCACCGAAGGACTCCATGAGTCAGGCTCGACCTAGTGTGAATTTCGTAAGCAAAATGCTTCCCTTGCATCTCATTTTCGTCTTTTTTAAATATAAACCTAGCTATTAATGTAAACTATAAATAAATTATTTTAAAACTCTATTTTTGGTAAATAAACATAACTATTAAGTACTATAAATTACGTCACACGTTCAGGGTGGGGGTGTGACATCGTGTGACAAGGGAGGGGAATATCATTGGATGGTCCCTAAATTCTGGCAGGAGTTTAGTTATTATTAGGCCAAGATGAAAAAAGTCCCATGACATAGCCGTCAATTACGCATTCTGTACATCACAGTAAGTAACATTGCATACAAATAATTGCTGGAAAGTTTTATTTCTGTTGTGAAAAATCGCTGTTTACGGTAGTGCACAAAGTAACGCACGCAAAACATTGTGCTTGTAGATGCATGCAACGGTTTAGGATATTTGAAATCAAGTTATAACATGTAAAACTAGCTTTCTTTAAAAAACGTCTGAAAAGAAGTTCGAACTTTAACATTCAATATCTCCGTAACCAGAAGGTTCCCAGGTATGGTTCAGAGCATAAAATGATCACAATGACGAGAATAACCAGTGGCTGTCGGCTTCGTTAAGCGTGTTTTTACACCCGTTATGCACAGTCGCAAAGGCTTATGCTTATACGTGTATGAAACGGTGTACGTGTACGAAACGATACATGGTAACTATAGCAAAGATAGCGTAGCAGTAGATGCGTCTACATTGAATAGACAACCATATCTCAGCAGAGTAGATAGTCTAGCGAAGAAATCTGTAGCTACGAGCATGAAAACCTTACACTTACACGAAAAGTTCAAAAGCGATTTTCTCTCTTCCTAATATATTCGTTACACTTTAACATTTCTATTATTATAAGAGAAAACCGCTTTTGAATCTCGCGTAATTGTAAGGTATTTATGCTTGTGACTGTACTTCATATAATTTTTCCAAATGCCTTTGAACTACGAGGGAATTTATGTGTCACTGCATTACTTTTAAAATTTTAAAATTTTCGGTTATATCCTAACCACTGTTTATTTCTTCTCTGCCAGTCTTCTGGGACTATAGGGTTACTTATGTATGTATGTATTGGACTGATATTGTATGTATAACATTTCCTTTTATTGATAAGGAAGGAAGCGTAGCATAGGAAAATTGTGTGGAATATAAAGTAGGTGTCACAGAAGATTTGTAGAAAAAACTTTGTATATTTTTGGGAGAAATTTTATTCAAGGAGCTGTAGACAAAATGTTGTGTCATGTCTTTGGATTTGAAGATCTTGTCCATGCAATTGATTTGCGAGATGTAATTAATAGTCTTAGAGGTTTTACAGATGATACTACATAAATAGTATAGATCACATCTCGAGATTGCCTGTAATAAAATACCAAAGCAACTGGCAGCCAAGATAAGATTAACTTATGCAAGATTAGGCATATTCCCATGCATATGCTTTATGTGTTGTCATTAAAGCAAGCTATTCAAACATATACTGAAACATAGATATACATACCTACACAGTTTGTAGGTTTACACGACTATTCTAAAATGGCTATTAATAGACCAAAACCGCCCAAATACCAGCAAATACATATACCAAAACCATAAACTGTTTCAGAAGGAATTATACCTACAATAATACATATAGCTCATTGAATAAAGCATTGGTTCCGCAAAATGCCTATGAAAATTGCAAATGCGTAATATAAATTGAATTGAATAACTTGGAAACAAACGAAGAAGTTAGAAAAAAATATTTTCACAGTGAAAATCAATTTATGGAACTGAGTTTTGCAAGTAAGACAATCATCAATTAAAACTTTTCTTCGATTCTGTACTTGGTGAAGTAAAATCGATAGAAGACAAGCAAATAATCTTTCAATTTGTAATTTCTCTACAGTATGCGATGAAGAAGTATATATTATACGTATATAGTAAAGTATTACAACAAAATATTAAGGATGCATTAAAAAATGATAGAAATCAGAAATAATCAAGGAAACCAACAAAACTAAGTGTGAGAAGTAAGGTTTGCCCTACAAAGAAACATGAACCTACCAGAAATATAATAATAATAATATAACAAAGATATCAAGAATATTTGTAACCCTATATAAAGCAATACAATTTCTTCGGCGATCGACATGAAAACTTAATCCTATTACTCGGCAACTTAATATCAAATTTAGTTTCCATACCAGATGAACATTAATATAATATTATATCATTCTGGTATAGCGAACATTTTGACTGAGACCAAAAGAATAAAAAAAGAAAGAATGACCCGCTTAAAGTTTTCAATCATAACTGCACATGCACTTTGAGCATATTGGAGTTCGTAGTGCCGTACTCTATTGAAGTATACCCTTTAATTTTCTGGTCCAGGAAGCACTTCTCATCTTTATAAAAGCACAACTGAGGCAAACATACTAGAAGCTCTATAAACGAAGTCATACTTAAAGCCGACGGAGATCTTGAGTACGAAGAAATTGAGTAAACCGAGGAAAGTGATGGTTTTCTTATCCTACATATTAAAATAATTTCTGGTGGTCACGGAAAATTATTATACTTCTTGTATTTACAATGAAACATTATGTGCTTACATAATACAAGCTAACACAAACTTATATAAAAATATAACCATGATACTTTTGTATGTTGAAGGATGGTGCCAAATTTCCGTAAGCGACGAAAATGAGAAAGAAGCTGGCAGTACCCTAGGGAAAAAATCAAGAGAAGCAAAGAATGAAAATAGGTTTGGTCACATCGACCTATCTAATAAAGAACCTGACTTGGAAATTAAAATTATACCTTACCAAAATAATGGATATACATCTCGTTAATAGTATAAAGCCATTGTATACATAATGGCGCATTGTGTTAAACGTATCTACATGTTTCACAGGAACTAATGAACATGCGCGGATGCGTGTTCGTTAGACCTAATAGTATAAAATTGTGTGTGTTGTCTCTTTATGATGGGATTCGAGGCATAGGCATTAGCGGAAATCACAGATAGAGTAAAGAAATAGTTTTATAATATGGGGATAAAATTACTTTAAAAAAAATAGTTCATTCTTGTTAGAAAAGTTTTGGAAGACAAGTTATTTTTGGAATTAAGTGATGCGATGTTATCTCTTAATTTTTTGGTTTTTTTACCCTTATCGGCGGACCGTAACGTTTTTACGAAATAATTATTAACTCACGACTCTACTGCTACCAATGAAGAAAAAGAAACAGGAAATAAATCAAGATAGTTAATTTATTGATTCAGGCGTGACCATGTCGTATATCTACGTCTATTGTATTTTAGGAAATAAATCAACGGATACACGAGTTCCTCGTAAAAAAATCTTAAATCTACGTGTACCTGTCTGCAAAGTCTGTAAAAATTGTGGGATTTTATTTCTAAGCCTTAGAACGTTACAGAAAACCCGAAACACGGCCTAAAAACTGACCCTCCAACACGGCCCAATAAAGAATTTATCCCTCTCTACATTCGTCCGTAAACTCAACACTTTATAGGTCTTTCTCGAAAGAAAATCTCAGCACTTTCCAGATTGGACAACGTGTAAGGAGCTTTGTATAAACTCTTAACAAAATCAGCGAAGCGACAAAACCAACTACAAGATTGAATGTCTCAATAACTTCTATTTATTTGAAGTGTTCTACGTTATCGGATTTCCGGGTTCTGACTTTTTCAACAAAGACCTTGTTCGAGGAAGTCTTGTTCGAGTTAAGAGTAAAAACGTCGGCTAAATGCAACAGCTTTACAAGTTCTTTGAAGAATATTGAATTGCATTGCTTTGATAATTGATAAGTTTCTTTGCACAAAATAATAAGAATCGCTCTACATTCTTGATATAAACTTTTTCATCCTATTGAAAAGTTTAATTTTGTTACAACTTTTCGTACGGTGTATAATATTTTGTTTCAAAACGCAAACGGTCGATAACATGGCAAGAAATTATATGCCGAAGATGCTGTTAATATCAACAAATGTAGGTACATTTGACCAGATTAGAATATGAGAGGAAGTAACGATAAAAACGGGTTTACACGAATTACTTCTGGCACAAATCCAAAATATATACGTCATAGGAATTTAATATAATTTCTATGTACCGACATAAACAGAGTTGCTTTGACGGACTGACGAGGCTGTTAGAAGAAGCACAGAATTACTTCTTGAGAATTCTTCTAGAATTGCTTCTTCTTCTTCTTCTTTAATGAAGGCACATTAAAAATAGCTAGGTCCGAAGTAGAAAAAAAAAATCATAAAAATAAATTTAAAAAATTACAATTTCACAAACACTTGTGTCTATCATTACCTGCCTAAACGACTACGATGACTTTCCACAAATACCGTAGGTACCTGAAATGGAGAAAATTATATTGAAACTGATATATATTTTATCTCTCACCGTTTTGAAAGCCGCTTCAAGACAATACATTTTACACAAACCCTACATATCATTAGCGGTAAGTCGGTAACACTCGAGACATATTTATTTATGCGATTATTTATTGAAACTTTTATGTGGATTTATATCTGGAAATAAAAGATTTCATTTCATTTCATATTATAATCAGATTCTTGATCTAAATTATCTAAGCATAATATATAATACATATATACTTCCGTCTGCGATAAAGAGTCCCACGCTTTTCTTTCTCAACTTACACCGAACATTTGGACAAGATTACAAAACATTACGCTGTTCTATGACTGCGAACATTTTGCTTAGATTACACTCCGGCAGTTGAACATCAACCGCTATAAATAAGCTTGTGACTTGAAATTATGATTTTTCTTGGTGTCTCTATTGGCAGGTTGGAAACAATGCTATTTGGAATGAAAAGATTTGATTATGTGCCATCAGGCGCGACTACATAGTGGGACTTGATTTACTTGTTAGTCGGTAAGTTTATAAACAATATAGTAATACATGGTGCTAATGTAAAACTGAAAACCTGAAAAGGGGTCATTGTACTCACTCACCAAAGAGCCAAAAGAACCACATAGTTTGAATAATAACAATGTCTTCTCACTGCTGGTTGGCGGTTTCGGGTTCAAGTAATTGACATTTCTCAGACTTGCTCCCAAACTTCGCACACAGTTGGTTGGTCACAGCTGATGTTTCTATTACACAAGATAAGAGTAACTTGCAAAACAGAAACCGTTTTAACACGATGTAGCTATACAGGAAAAGTTTTTGACCAGTGCGCAAATTTTTTTTGGTGGTTCAATATCAGTAATAGAACACATTTCCATTATTTATTCAATATTTTTTTTCGTTTTTTTATCCTACTTAAAATCAGTAAAATATGGACACAAACTATTCGTAATAATATCAATGGGCGCGTGCGGCGGCCGGCGCACAGGCGGCGGTGTTGCGCGGGGGTGCAACCCCCTCCCGGGCGGCGCCGGGCGCTGTGGCCGACAGTTCGCTCATCGCACGCGCTGTCGTGTGACGTCGCGTCTAATCGCTTTCCCGCGCAAGCGCCGCGCCGCATGTGTCGTGCTTGTACCTACCGGTCACGATGTCGGACTTCAGTAACCGCAAGTTTTACGAGATGGTGCGAGTGTATGTACTGAGTGGTGAAAGTTTGCGAGCAGCTCGCAGAATGTATGCGACGGAGAGCATACCTCGAATGCGAGCCCATGGAATCCTTAACCCCGCGGTCCCTAATGAAAGGACCATTTTAGCGGCCACTCAAAGGCTGCTTGATCGCGGACAGTTCAGAACCCCGAATCATGCACGAGGGTCTGGCAGACCCCGACTGGCGATCGAAATCGAAGAAAGCATTTTTGATTTCTTTGAGCGAGATCCAAGGGCCAGTAACCCACGTAAATACCTACGCCGGCGAATCGAGCGAGCGCACAGCTGATAGGTAGGTACTTTCGCGCGTTCCGCTTCGCCGCGCGCCTCCGGCGCCGGTTAGCCATACAACCACTTTTAAAATAAACATCTTTCGTTAACGATTTTTTTATTTTTTTGTATGAAGACGCATCAAAATAAAAAAAATATGTTTAATAAAACTGGTTTAAGGTTAATATGTCAAAACTTCCGCAGTGGATAAAAACTTTTCCTGTATAAAGGATGCCGCAGTCGACCCTAACCAAAAGATTCGTCGCTTAAGTAAATTAAGGTCAGGCAGGAACCTTTCAGAGAGTTGCACTGGACCTCCTATTTACATAAGCGTATCTCTACGGGCTATCAAGCAATATGCTTCAAACACCACTAGTTCTCGAATGGAGCCCAGATCTTAACCTATACAAAAAATAGCAAATTTTGAAGAAAAAAAAAAAGAGCTTCATAAAAACAAAAAAAAACCTAAGTCCCAGACACCAGGAATATAGTGGAAAACAATACTTGTATCTGTAGCAAGTCATAGAAAATTTGTAAATTAATATCTATTTTTTATCCTACCAAGGCATATCTAACTGCCGATGTTTTAATTGACAACAACGCGAACCAAACATTTTTTTTTTTCGTCTATTTTTCTAACTAGAACACGCGTAACATTTTAGTGTTTTGAACACTTGCCAAATGGGTCAATGACATAGCCGACAAGAAAAACTTGTGAATATATCGGATTAACTATTCGCATTTTTGTCGGATTCCCCTTTTATGTTTTCGATTGTACATTTGTATGTAATTTTGTATTCTAGCGCCTTTCGGATAGAAGGTCTAGTTTTTTGGAAGAGTTCGGTAACCTCATGAATTTTTGATTTAGGTTTTTGTCGCTATGCCTGATTTTATGTTTAGCTTATATTCTGCATTCTGTCTTTTATAAGTTCGTTCTACTTGAAGGTACAATGCTGAATAGAGTCGCTTCGATACATTGACTGTTTTTGAAGATGCCGAGCATTGAAAGCCGCAGCGTCCGGTCCTCCGAACAACCATCCAATCTTTAACAAATAATTTCTAATAGATTAACTCCTAAGCAGTCACTGGTCTGGTCTATCAGACCCAGACCTCCGTAGTTTACTAAGTACTATTGAAGTGAGGGCTTTGCGACGTTGCCGCTCTTGATATTTCATAGATTGGTTATCGCGGTGGATAACCTCCACAGGTGCCAGATAGTGCCCTGTGCTTGAATGCTTAGGACGAGGTCCATTGGAGTAGATAGCGTCTAAATACGTAGGACATTTTTAAAACAGTAACTATTTTGCAGGTTCTCCACCTACCAAAAATGTTGTAGCTACAATTGATCCTTTTTTGATATTTCTAATAGTATTTTAGTAGTAAGGGAAAAATATTAGAAAATATAAATATATGACGGAGAGGCTCCATTATTACCCATTTATTAATAAAATTAACCACTGTGGGCGTACTAGCAATTAATGCTCTGTAGGCACGACACAACTTTATGGAACGCGCGACAGTTTCTAAACGTGTTCACTGCTTGACCGCCACCGACCAACTCTGCTTATCTGGTCCAGGGTTATGTTGTAGACTCAGTCAAGTGCCGCTAGGCAGCGCTGGCGCCCAGATTAGTCAAATCTGTGACGTATTTCCGACACATAAAAAAAAGGCTAAAAAGTATAATGAGGCAAACAACTATACGATGTTTTTGTAACAGAGTTGCTCGAATATTAAAATATCACGGAAATTGTTCTCCGGTGTCGCGTCGCGACTGTCTGCCTTGCTAAACCGTTGTGCTTAAATTTTTAACTTTAAAAAGCTAATGGACCCATCGAAGCTAGATTCTCAATGGTATTCCTTAACACAATATTGATTTGCCTATAATAATTTAATCAACACTTATCAATCTAATCATTAAAACGTTTCCTCTATGGGCAAAAGACATGCAGCAATGTAAAATCAAACACAGTTCTTCACACAAAAAATTGACCAATTAGCTTAAATATTGCAAAGCTTGAACCAAGCGCCGGTTTACCGAATTTTTACCGTTTTTCCGCAACGATGTCATATCTAACCCGGAACATGGTGGAAGGGGGGAAGAGATTATGTCACTGTCATGTTGAGAACCGGGATTTTATGGAAAAATGCTTAAAAGGAAATATCAGTATTAAGGGGATATGCTTCACAAACACTCTTATGTATAGAATATGGCGCGGGTTGAGTATTTTTTATTATAATGGGGTTCGAGAAATTATTAACAAGAAAGTTTGGAATTTAATATGATTACTTCCCAAGTTAATAATAAAATAAATAAAAAAATAAACGCCTTGACACGGCTCGCATTGTGAGGAGGTTCCTGTCTCTGCAGCCCTAACCACCGGTAGCTTGGACCCTGCTCCCGACACCGGCGGACTTCTATGTTTTATATTTTTAAATGTTTTTTTTTTATTATCATTTGAATTTAAGAAATATTTAAAAATATAATTACATAAAGAAAAAAAAAAAAAAAAACTATAATCGGAGAGTTACATCATCATCAGCCTACCTCTCATTGCACGCCATTCAGCTCGATTCTCGGCAACTCTCATCCAGCTGCTACCAACCACCCTGCGAAGATCGTCGCTTCACCTAGAATGAGGGCGTCCACGTCTACCCCAACGGTCATCGGTTGTACGACTAATATGACCGGTCTATTGCCAGTTCAGCTTGCTTATTCTGTGAGCAATGTGGACAACTTTGGTTCTCTGCCGGATCAATTTGTTCCGGATTCGATCCATCAGAGAGACTATAGCAAAGTCTTGCTAAGGCTATAGTCATGCCAAGTATAGCCCGTTAATAATCGAAGAGGTTACAATTTTCATATTTGTTACATACAAACTATTTGAAATGAAGTCGTGGGAGTTGGTAATAGTCGTAGTTATATGACTCCCACAACTGGTATTCAAATAGTTACTAGTGTGCAAAAATGAAAGTACTTATATTTTTTCTAGATTACAGCACAACGTAATTTAGAATCAAAAAAACTGCAGATATTGATAAATCTCATCAATAAATTATGAGCAGAAAACTATAAATAAACAATGCAGAATAGAGATCAAGGCCGAAACAAAAGCGTAGGAGCCAGCGACTACTATCTAAAATTGGATTAAATATGATTCATGATTGTATCGCGATCCGACATTTAATATAAAAGCGAAAAAAATAAGCTTTCTCGACGAAGGATAAATTGAAGATGTTTCATCACAAAGAGGAATGACAAACAATTTGGATTTTACAAAAAGTGATATTCTTAACAATGAGGTCGTATTATTTTTATGCTTTTCAAAATGATTCGGGCATTCATCATTGTTAACAGAATTGAGAGTTATGGAATGATACTTCAATTACCGAAGTCGACGGCTTGGTCGGACAATAGCAATCGTCTATTATTAAGTGCTTAAACTGTATCGTCCAATTATGTCATGTCTTTTCTTTTATGGGTGGCGCAGGAGAACTGATGATAACGAAAATAAAACTACAGTCCAGCCATCAAGAGAATGCGTTCCTGACAGACAGTTCTGACAGTTGAACAATTAGTAATAAGGATCAAATTAGCAAAGCACGTTAGTATGAAACTGACCGATGTTATGAACGCATTCTTTTAACTGTTTAACTGCCGGACTTCAATGTTAAAATTAACTACTTATCCGCAGTTTTCCAGCGAAATTCAAAAAAGTTTCATTAGAATTCATATATACGTTGACCTAACAGTGCCGACAGTCATAGTGAGAGGAAAATTAACCTAAAACAGTTTTTCAATGTGAATAAAGTTGAAAAGATTAATTTTACGAAAGATCGCGTTTCATATTTGATTACACCCGAAGTGGTTTCTCGAACTTGTAAGTCATTCTTAGTTTTAGCTGTATTATTTAGTAGTCTTAATGAAGGCTTGATTAATGAAGCGTGAAGCGATTAATCATCGCACTTGGTAACTAGAGGACTTAATCTGTAGTTGTTGTACGTTATTTTTCACGAAGGAGAAGTCATGGACTTCAGAAATGAATTAACTATTGAAATAATGCTTTTTGTTTGTGTGCCTAAGCTTAAGATTATCTATAGGTACTAAAATTATAAAGAAGCAAAATTTGGGAGTTAGTATGTAGGGGTAATTTTCGAAACCACTGATCCGATTCCGAAAACTCTTTCACTAATAAGAAGCTACAGTATTGCCAAGTGTCCTAGCATATATTTTATGTTAAAACAATAAATTTCACGCGGCTGAAGCTTTTAATCTAATACTAAGATTGGATCTCCCCCGTCTACAAGTATTGAGGTTACATAAAGAAACAATGCTTAGTGTCAAACCCAGAAACACAAACATAGATAAATTTTCATTAAGAAAACAATATAACTAAACCGGGAACAAATACGTTCATTCATAATGTATACCTATCGAAGCAAATATTTGCAAATGTTACCAACTATTATCCGACCTTCCAGGAATTCTCATATATTACAATTCAAACTAAGATATATCTTATATCATATGTACATATATTACTAAATAAAATGATATTTCCTCCAAGCAAACATTTTGTATGTAATATTTAAATTCGCCAAAATTACTTGATGTCTACCGAAATGGCATATTTACCCGTGTAACTCAAGCATAAAATTTAGCAATTTACGATGAAAGTAATTGCTTAGACAAAACTCCTAGTGGCGGTGTTATGAACAATCATTATTTTTTATTTGTTTGGTTATTATGAATGGTTTTTTTCTTTTCTGTTTATGTATTTCTTGTTTAAATGTGTCTTGTGTCGCTATTACATGGGACTTAAACATAACTGGTGAAATGTGTGTGTAATATAGGTACACCTCTGCCTAACCCTTCGGGGAATACAGGCGTGATGTTATGTTTTGTTATATCTTGTAAATACTTATAATCACATCACAAATTAGTTTGTAGGGGACTAATTTCGCTTCGGATTATATGGTGTTCACCACGGTTTAGGCAGTATTGGAATAAGTAAATTAAACAACTATTCACTGTTTAACAGCAGAGGTCACACGTCTGCATAGTTCGGGCGCCAGCAAGCAAGTGACCACTCTGCGGACGCGCAGGCGCGCCACTGCGCTCGTTTATTATGTCGCTTCGCCACAGATACTTAATAAATAAATACCAATATTATTTAGCTTCAATCTTCCTTTCTACGTTGATGTAGCATTTTTTATCCGAGCCATCATTTCACCTTCGTTTGATGAGTGATTTAAATTATGATCTTTCTCTTAAAAATTATATAAGTATGTTGACACTCTATTTTAGTGTAAAATAAATCAACATCCATCCATACAGAAGGACAAATTTTATATTAGGAATAGATTGAAGACTGATTCGATACTTACTGAATCAAGTATACAAGCTGATAAAATAAATTGATTAATACGTGGCCCGCATTTAAATACTTCTCCGCCTTTCACATTAACTGTCGTAAGGGTACTACCTTCCAAATGTCATCCCACTTCACTACGGAAATTCTGTACGATTTCCTTTACGTGACCTTAATTTTAAGCATCTCTTAAGATTTCCTGTGCTAAGACATGTCCTTTTAATAGACTAAGCCTGCGTCCCTGCCTGCTGCGGCATGTGAAGCCGAGTCAGAGGCCCATGGGCGGCTTTAAAACTCTGACACCAGGTTAATTACTAAGCACACGAAAAGAAGAATAGACTGATCTATTTTGAAAACATTCGAATTTCAATTAAAATAATGAATCGCTTTGAGATGGAATGATAATGCTGATATTATTTTATAAAGCAATTTCTAAGTTTTCATGCCGAAAATAGCTTTTATATTCAGTTACCTAAAAACGTAAATAGTCATGTTTCTATGTAATAGTAATGAAAAAAGCAAACCGATAAATAGCCCCATAAAAATATTGAGAATCATAATAAGCTATTTTTATACTCACAAGAAAAATGGGAAATTATATTAAAAGAGAAGTTCAGAACTGCCGTTTCTTAGATATAGCTCACTGGAGGAAAATACAGAAACCATTTTAATGCTCAATTGGCCTATAAATAGTGCCAGTTATAAGCCTCCGTATTATACATAGCATTATGTATTATTATTATAACTTATGTAGAAGTGTGTTTAGTTTCTGAATGAAAAAGGAACATTCACATTCAAAGCTTTTTATTTTGACACATTTTAGAGTGAACATAAAATACTGGGGTTCTGGAAGTGGTAAGACTTTCGGAGTGGCGTCCGCGAACCAGAAGGCGCAGCGTTGGAACGCCTCCCACAAGACGGACCGATGACCTTGTGAAAGTCATGGGAATCCGGTGGGTGGGAAAAGCACGGGAACTGTCGATGTGGCAGCGCTTGGGACAGGCCTATATAGGCCTGTCCTGGCCTGTCGTCCAGTAGTGGACGTCTTTCGGCTGAAATAACGACTGGGTAGGAATGTATTATTGTTACAGCTCCAAGTTCCTGTCAAAACTCAACGCATAAGCCTTTGAAAGTTCCGTGATCGAAGTCATAATAAATAAATGATTATTCAATACCGAGAACCTACATTCGTAATTCATGATTTGTGCTGGGTTTGATGTTACGCAGCAGATAGGTCAACTGGATCCACAATAGTAGCTTTAATACTCGGAAAAGGGAAATGAATTTCTAGTTCTGGGAATTTGTTCATAACTGCCATTCCTCTATTTAGGTATTATTTTTACAAATATACATTACTAGCTTCCACCCACGGCTTCGCCCGTGTGGTATGTCGATAAATAGTATAGCCTATGTCCTTTCTCAGGCTTTAGACTATCTGTGTACCAAATTTCATGTAAATCGGTTCAGTAGTTTTGGCGTGAAAGCGCATCAGATAGACAGAGTTACTTTCGCATTTATAATATTAATATAATAATATAATATAGTAAGGAAGTAAGGATTTTGAACCTTGGTGAAGCACAATAGACGTTGCCAGACCAACAGCCAGATGGGTTGGCAACCTACAAAAGATCCCGGGAAAGAACTGGATGAGACTCGCACAGACCAGGGAAGCATGGCACAAACGGGAGGAGGCTATGTACTCAGCCGTGGTTTTAACAAGGCTGCTTAAGACGATGCTGAGGAGGGAGCATAAAGGATTTTATTCTTCCATATGTACTTTATGTTTCTATCGCTTTTTATTCAAGTACAAAAGAACCCTCACTTGACATTACCTACTTCAATTCTCAATTGTCCTTATGAGGAATCAATATGGTAAACTCGCTTCGACACAAACAAGCAGCTCAGTATGCAATCGTTTGGTCAGAATATATAAATAAATTATCATTCAGTATTGTGTACATTGGTGAATCGGAAAAGCATATATTTTGGACGATTTCATTCGTGGAAGCTCGCGAATAAAAGGATTTTTTCAGCGAAATTGTGATAAGCGTGTATGAGGGGTCAGAAACTGATTTATTAACAGGGGGACATAAAAACATAAATCACGAATTTTATTTATTTATGATTCTGGTCCTTAGAAACGTAAGCCACACTAAAGGATTTTGTACGACAGGACCAAACTGACTGTCTTCACAATCTACAAATAGGGTCTTATCCTATCTCCAGTAAGTGGAGCCGCACGACAAGAAACGTACGTCGTAAAAAATATCTGGAAGATCAAACTTTTGGAATCCCGGAAATGGAATACCCGGTCTTATTTCCGGTTCAAATGTTAACGTCAAGAGCCAAGACGGCACCATTTCTCATCATTTAAGGACGTTAATTCTTTATTTATTGTCCGAATTATTTCATTTTAGGACAAGGGCCTATGTGCTTTATTAAATTATGTAAAGGCTGCAAAAGCCCTTTTTACGGATATACAAATGAAGGGTGTGTAACAGCACTCTAATTAATATTAACATTATGTATTTCACGAGGGAGCTCGAGGTCGTGGCTAAGCAATAACAGCCGCACGGGTTGATCGATCAAGTTAAACTACGCTTGCAGGGTTTGATGGGTGACCATCTTTACATACTTTGACTCCTCCGTGCCTCGGAAAGCACGTTACGTGGATCTCTGACAGTCGTGACGGGTCGTCGGAAGCCCGCACGTCTGACAACCAGTCTTACCAAGGGGTATCGTATTACTCAGTTACTAGGTTGTGGAGGTCAGACAGACAGTCGCTCTATGTAAAATACTGGTATTCAGCTGCATCCGATTAGACTGGAAGTCCATCCCAACATAGTTGGGAAAAGGCTAGGCAGATATTACGTACTTCACGAGCATGTTAATGCTGCAAATATTTCGAAATGTAGGTAATATCAGTGTCCATTAAAAAATTTACACAAGTCGGCAAAGAAAAAAAAATTCTGATGTTTCCGATTGTACACAGATAAAATTAAAACATTCTTCGTTGATGAAAAAAGAGATGGATTCTTTTTTATTGCAAATGACAAAATTCAAATTTAAAAGCTATAGATGAAAGCCAAAAAATATTTATTACTTTATTCCAAGGTACTTTATAAAACCAATAAATTACTTCAACGAATGGTACCAGGAAAACAGTGAATGCGCACGTCTGCAGACTTTGCATATTCCATACTTCTTTTGGGAAGCAAAACTTCCCTCTTGCAACTTCAGCGGAAAATGTAGGTACATGGAACATCTCAATAAGTCCACACAGTACAAATACTGAGAATACTGGGTTTTATTAAAACCGTGCCCTGAATATTCGGTGAAGAAGCTTCGCCATGATTGTATTTATGTTTGTAATAAAAATAGTGTTTTGCAAGCTGATTTTGGTATAAAAGGCAAGTATTACGTGCTTACTTCCCAAAAGTTTTAAGTTTTATTTCGTTACACGTGTTCTGAATTGTTCTTTGTTTGTCAGTCTAGAAAGTTTTACGCTAAAGCCGAAGTCATTTCTTGGCATTTTCGCATACCTATACCTACCCACTCATTTTGTTTAATTCTTCAAGGGCATTCTAATAATTGACTACAATGGTTTTTGGTACGCAGGTGTACCGCGCGGGGTCATACAGAAAGAACAAACTTGACCTTATCGAAATACTGACTTTCTTGAACAATGTACTTTTCTGAAAATAACTAATTAAAAATTAGCAAGTCAGAAACTTTATAAAATTGAAAAAAGATAATAATCGTTTACAATACTGGTAATAATTTAAACAAATAACAATGTTAGTTAGGATTTTTCGGTATACCGACTGCATAAACAACAAGTACTAACGCAGAAAAAACAATATTGTTTTTTATTTTAATAACAGAAATTACAACATAATTTTATACCTTTGAAATTAAAAAAATAGAGCACTATTACTATTTCGTAGTCTGGTTTTTAAAGCATTTTTTGCTTTTGTAAATTCCACGCATCTACATAAAGCCTAGTACCTTCTAATTCTCTTTTTCTAACATTCCGCTAAAGTAAAATTCAACAAAATATACATATATGTATATCTATTACCGACATGGAGTTATTAATTATGTCATCACTGACCCTATATTAAAGTCACGGAATAGTTTATCTATTCCGTGATTAAAGTCGTGCTCTGAATATGACGAGTGATAATGAGAACAATAATAAATAAATAAATTATCTTTTCTGCTATGAAAATAAATCTCATTGACCTCTGAGGGCTTCGTCGAGTGATTGTGCTGAGAGAATTTTATAATAGTACTTATCTACTTTTATTTATTTCACTTACCTCATGATCCTGCTGCCCGTCAATTATTTGGGGTAGGTGCAGCATGACTTTTTCTTCCATACACTACTACAGCGTGTAACAAAAACCCTGTCCGATCCATGAGGGTGTTGTTAAGAATTGTCAGTCTAGAAAGTTTTACGCTAAAGTCGATGTCATTTCTTGGCATTTTCACATACCTATCCCTACCCACTCATTTTATTTAAAGAACAAACTTGACCTTATCGAAATACTGACTTTCTTAAACAATATAATTTTCTGGTCTATTTATGAGATTTTTTTTAAAGAAAAAAAATTATTCGCCTCATTTTTTTTCAATGGCGCGGGCGGCTGTCATTTAGCAGGTGTCGACAAGCCTATGAGAAAATTTGCTAATTTAAAATGAAATTGGGGTAACTTTGGTACAAAAAATATGAATTTCAAATTGCAATTACTTTTTTTTTTGTTTCTTCTAGTAATGTTATTGCAGTACCTACGTGCCCCTTTCGGAACAGACAGGGTTTTTGTTACATGCTGTATAGAAAGGACATTGAGATGACGGCCAGCACGGCTATTCTGTAACCATCTCACCGTGAAAACTAAGGTGAAGTGAGCTGTCATTGTCATCGATACCTACTGATGCTAAGGCAGTGACAGTTCACAAAAAACTCACTTCACCTAAGTTTTTTTTAGCTTTAAAGATTTGATTATTATTCATGTCAATGCAATTCAGTGAATACGCGAGATAAATGAAGGTATTTTCCACACCATTG
The DNA here is from genome assembly GCA_949152455.1 of Lithophane leautieri. Lineage (NCBI taxonomy): Eukaryota > Metazoa > Arthropoda > Insecta > Lepidoptera > Noctuidae > Lithophane > Lithophane leautieri. The sequence continues at coordinate 12,642,723 of OX424470.1, forward strand.
CCACTTTTTTTAGAAGTTTTTCACTACTAAAATGCTACTTTATTTTACAGTAAAACTTATCGGTTCTACATAATGTTTTGTGATAGACACATTAACTTTTGTCAAAGTAACTTAAAGGTAAAAACGCCCCCCAAAAAAAGAGAAATTTAATTATAATTCTTATTTAATGAAGGATAACCAAATAGTCCAGACAATAGCAAAGCGGATCAGTTTTAAAAAGACTGGCACATCGTTGTTTTAAATGAAAACGTTGGACCTAAGTTTTTATACTGCCATTAAAGCCTGGTTTGAATAAGGATAAAAAATTCAAATGGAAATGTCACGTTTTGTTTAGACTCACGCTAAATATTCATAACCAGCATTTTACGACTTATTTAGCAAAAAACCCGCCAAGTGCGAGTTGCACTCGCACGCGAAGGGTTCCGTACCACTGTACAATTTTTATCAAAAAAACGCCAAAAAAAAAACACGTTTCGGGTAATCTCTGATTTTTAACTTAGGCAATAGAAATACACAATCATTGAACATTTCAACTGTCTTACGGTTCCGTTTGGCACCTTTCGGGTACGGAACCCTAAAAATGATACAGAATGAATTTGAAGGCAGTTGAATAACAATATTTATTTTTCAGAGAAGATTTTCGACCGTTGTCTGGCTCGTGAAGTTTTGGTTTCATATCATGTTGTGCTGAAATGCAGGTCGTCACGAACTTATGCAAAAACATACAATTTTTGGGGCTGTATGAATATTTTTGTAGGTCAATTTGCCTCTTGTTTCAAGAATCCTTGTTCGGAATAATGAAAGATTAAAAATAAATAAAGCCTCACCTAACCTTTTACAGCACCTATTTAATTAACAACCTTTAGATATTGAGCGTATTGTACCTGATATTGTTTTAATTACCTTACCCGGCTGTGTGCATAAACTTCATTGAAATATGTTAACAAAATATCCAAGCGTCTAGGGTAATCTACTTCGTCTACAGTATTACCTTACCAAAGGGTCCGCAAGATTGCCCTAATACTTTCGTATTAATTTCACCCCAACCGCAACGTTGCAACGGTACCGTAATCCTTCGGTAGATTGAAAGCACTAATATGGCATCTTAAGGCGTCACGTTAAGAATTTTATATAACCAAGGAGGCAAGGAGTGGCGATAGTAATGAGAAACCCATTTGTGTTTTTAAGGCTTCACCAAAATGTTGAAGTAACGATGTTCTTGAGCATTGTGCACACTTGGAGCGAGTCATGTATCACAACTTGTCTCCCGACATGTCTCCGTCGACATGTTCCGAGACAACCGTCCACATTCTCGTCGAGATGTCTCAGGAAGAAGTGGTGTTGTGCTGTGCTGTATTTGTTACTAGCCTTGTCGCTAAATACGTCCACACACACGACAAGACTAGCGATAATGAAACAATTTTTGTTTCGAGATATGTCCTAATCATCTAAGACTTTATGCGACCGTGTCTCGATACAACGTCGCGAGAAAAATGTCGCCTACTGCGTACGAGGCCTTATGAAACTCTGGCACGAAGTCGGCGAAGCGGAGGAAAGCATCAATTTTCTACTAGGTTCTGATTTTCAAGCTGACAGACACCGGTAATGAGCCGTTTGGAGAATTTCATAAAGGAATCGTGAATGAGGTTTTGAAGGTGACGGTAATGTCGTGTACTTTATGGAAAGGTTTATCAAGTTGATAGTGAATATGGCTGGTAAAATTTTGGGGGCTAGAAAGAGAGCCTTGGTGTCAAGGACGATAGGTGCTTATGAGTTATCATGGATAATATTTAGTAACTGGAAGACAAATGCATCTTTCTATTCATGCCGAGGAAAAATCAGCATTGGTCGAACCCAAAAATGTCGAACCGCTATGACGTCAGGAACTTCTCACAGTCATTTATAACAAGGTACGTTAGTGGTGTGTCTAGGATTCATAATGAAAGCTAACGAAAGCTTTACATAGAACATAGGTGCCATAGACCGGATACGAAAAAACCGTAACAGAAAACCTTTTTTTATCCTCCTGAACAGCCAAACATCATACTATCATGTTGAATAAATCGGTTCGCTTTCCGTTCTATGTTTTACAACCATTGTTGGTAAATCGTAACATTATGAGCGTTTTATACCTCAACCGGGTATAAAGTCTATTTTACGATTGGAAGTAAACTGAAAATTGCGGTTCCTATACGAAGTCGTAATATCATAGCTCCATAAAATATTTTATAATTGCAGCCCATGATTTTGAAAATGACCAGTAAGGGATTATTACAGCGGCATTATCGTTTTTTGTGTTTTTAAGGGCCTATAAAATAATATATATATTTTAAATGAAATTATTTATAATGTATATTTTTTTTAACAATATAAATCATAAAAATTTCAATTAAATTTAATTAAATATTTGTATAAATTTAAATTAAAGCTTATCCCTTAAAATATAATTTTATTTAATGAAAAAATTAATTAACAAGCTCAAATTGCTTAGCATGATCCTCCGTTATGCCGAAAATACTGCAGCATTAATCCTTACTAGTATTATAAATGCGAAAGTAACTCTGTCTGTCTGTCTATCGCGCTTTCACGCCAAAACTACTGAACCGATTTAAATGAAATTTGGTACACAGATAGTCTAGAGCCTGAGAAAGGACATAGCCTACTTTTTATCGACATACCACGCAGGCGAAGCCGCGGGCGGAAGCTAGTTTTGAAATAAATATATGTTAAAGTTGAGGATTGATGCTAGGTTCTATGTTTGACGAAAACACCATTACATAACAATTGCCAAAGTCCAATTCAGCCGTCAAGGAGCATGCCTGCGATCATGCCTGTATTCCCCGGGTTAGACAGAGGTGCACCTATAGTACATTCCGTTTTGCCAGCTATGTTTACGTCCCTTGTAATGGGAGGGCGAGCCTATTGGCATCAATCCCGGACACTAATCCAGACTCCGGGCTGCTCCTGAGAAACTCCCGATCGAAAAACCCAATAAAGCCCGATTTTCGCCCCGGAACGAAACCCAGGAAATCATGCTCAGTCGTAGCGCTTCCACAACTAGATCAACGAGGTATGGTAAGGCTTTTACGTATACGATAATGGGTAATGCGGTAGTGGGGCGCGTCATTTCAGAGTGGACAAGCTATATAAATATCCTTAGCTATCCAAAACAATTTACATCAATAAACATTCTCCCATACAACCAAACATTTATACGCAAAAGGATCAAACATAAAATGTGAAACGTTTACATTTATTCTCTAGATAAACCTATAAAAGTATAAATGCCGCTCCCATAAAAACTGTCGGCAAAAACATATCGACAACTGAAATCACACGGGAATTCGGCTTGATGTATCGTGCTCTGGAGTATCTACTTCCGGGTCTCCCTTGTTTTACCGAAAAGAAATTGCCAAATTATCACTTCCTAAACAAATTTTCGCATAATTTCATTTGAATTTTTTTATTTTCATTTTAAATTATTACTTACCAAAAAATCTCTTTACAAATAATTGTTACGAAAACCTATGTTTGGCAAGTGAACGTTTGAACAATAACTTGTTCACCAACTAGTACTTTTACCATTTTTTATCTAGTCAAATATTTCAGTTCGTATAACATATTTTACGCAAAATTATCTCTTTTTTCCATATTTTTTTCTATATAATCTAGTCGTTTCTGGCACTCGCCGGCCGCTGCCGCGGCACCGCTCGCTTCGCTCGCTCGGCTCGTGCGTAGGTGGTCACAGTTTTAACCTAACCTAACCTAACCATTTTTTTTTAAATTAATAACCTAATATTTTATAAATATAAATATTTTATACTAGCTTTTGCTATTTCGTACTCGCGTTAATAAATGATTACCTATATTAAAATAAAATTGCATTTTTAATTATACAATTCCCAAAAAAATCTTATTTTTGCCTTTATATTTTTTGTCATAACAAATCATTTGACTAAACGTTTATTGTCTAAATATTGTTTGTTGTAATAAATTATTTGATTAAAGACCAAAAGCCTTAATGACATTATCCTTGGTAACAATCTGCCAAGTAAACATTTTACCAAATGAAAATGTGCGTACTAAAATTATTCCAAATATTACATTGGTATAAAAAAAGGTTGCTAAAATTTGTTTGGGTAATGAAAATTTGGCAAAATCTTTTCGGCAAAACGGCAGGATCCCATCTACTTCCATACCTACCCTATGAATAGAACATCCATATTAAAGTCACTTTTCGTGTTTGTTTGTAGGTCCGCATTGTTCTTCTAAACCACGCAACAGGGTTTCACCATCGTTTAGAGAATTTATTCCGGAAGGTTTATTTGTAAAATACGTTACTATTAAAGTTTAATATACATACCTAAATCTCAATGTTTTTTCAAGTCGTAAAAACCGTGCGAAGCAGAAGCCTGTCGCTCTAGTAATGTAGTAATATAATAAATGAAAGCAAACAATTATTTTTTAGCCTTGTCACCCCTAAAGATAAACGAACTTGGATGTAAGTTAACACAGAGATAGACCATGACCTGGGTTAGGACATAGGATACTTTTTATACCGGTAGTATGTACGTTCCCGTCGGATAACTTCCTATCTTCGCTCGGGCAATGCCGCGTGCAAAAGCTATGGTGATTATCACACTGCACCGCGCTCCGTCGCGTAGCGCGGGGCGGAAGATTTAACGTTGTATCAGTTTGTATAGAAAACACAATCAGCGCGAACGCATAGTGTTTGCTATGACCGCCCCGCGCTACGCGACGGAGCGCGGCGCAGTGTGATCATTGACTATAAAATTAAACACAATACCTAACATGTTTTGGCTTTTCGTACCTTGGTTAACGACCTTCAACTGTTTTAGCAGTATGACTTTCCTTGAGGTAAGTAAAGCAAGCTTATTTGGTAAATTGGTAAAGGGCACAAGTTTTATGTCAAAATTCCTTTCGCAATTTATTTAGAAAGTCAAATCGTTATTTTTTTCTTAAATATTAATTGTTTATTTACAGTTTTAAATAAAATATACAATCTAACAATCTAATCTTTTAAACGAGTAATGATCGCAGTATTTACGGAGACATGGGAAAGGAGACGATGGTCCCTTCTACTCGGAAACGTTCTAATTGTGTTGCGTTACGTGCTTATCTTAAGAATGATAAATTGAGGAAGACTTGGTAGAGACATAAAACAGAGGTTTTCCGTTTCCAGGTACAGAAAAAATGCTTGTAAACCAAATAGAAAACAGAAATAATCAGCAACATTCTGCAGCAACTTCATAGCTAAAACCTCGATCGTCTGATAAACTTTCTGACAAAATAAACATGTTAAATTCAAAGTCAGAACAGCGACAAAGTGTAAACATATTTTCAAACTTTGTTACTTAAAAGTTTTTTCATTAAAGCTTGTCAATTTAACGGCAATTGCCAACAATGGCCAGTTGCCGACAAACACCTGATTCTATAAGGATTCGATAAATAAATAACGCGAATATTTGCATATTTTAATGGAATTTCTACAATTTTCTACGTAAAAGGCATAGCACGTTAGATCATGCAAAATGCACGCTTAACTCGGCGTATCCAATATTTATTTTGCTTTGCTCAAATATTATTTTAGAAATCCGATGTATGGAATAAAGAAACCACCGTGTGGTAATCAATTCTGTGAGGTTTTATGTATACTGAAACGCAAAGAACGAATTAAAGTTTTCGATATGATGATACAAATGATAAATTATCAACTAGACACACACTAACGGCCAGTTTCTTCATCAAAAGTAACAGCCAAAGTAACAGTCAACTGTTCTTTTGCTGTCTTGGATTTTTTATCCTCGGCTCTGAGGCAACGGTTGTAAATCAAACAGCGCGGAAAAACAGTTGACTGCTACTTTTGATGAAGTAACTGGCCGTTAGTGTTTTAGGTTTCCAAAAACTTGATGATATTTTCACAGATTACCACACTTGATTGTAGCATAACATAACAACACGCCTTGTTTCCCTGAAGGATTGGGCAGAGGTGTGCCTATAGTACCACCTTCGCTAGTTATGTTTTTAAGTCCCATGTAATAGGAGGCGAGCCTATTGCCATCGACCGGGCACAAATCCAGACTCCGGGCTGCTACTGAGAAATTCCCGGTGGAAAAACCCAATAACACTTTGCCCGACCTGGGAATCGAACCCAGAACCTCATGCTCAGCAGTAGCGCTTGCAACTACAACAACACTTGATTATGTAGTTCAGATAACTGCAACAAACCGCTGCCACCTTCGACAATGACGGGAAATAAGCTAAACGTTAAAAATACCGGAACCTACACAAGAAATTCCAACCCCATTTAAAATATTGGGCCACCGAGTAGTAAAGCAGTAACTCACCTTTACAAATAAATTTATAGGATCTATATTGGTTACTTAATCACCGCATACGCAACCATAAATGGGAGTTATGAACGTTTTTATTAACCCTAAGAATAACTATATTTGAATTGGAACGGGCAAGGAACTCCAGTATGTAATGAACCATTTAGATCGACCCATAGCTTTTTATCCTTACATATTATACATATATAAAACAAAGTCCTCCGGCGCGTCTGTCAGCCTGTCGTCCTGAATGCGATAAACTCAAAAACTCTTTTTTTTTTTACAAATGGTTATAGTAGTTCTCGAGTAAGGTTTAAGTATATAATAACCGACATCCACGTGGTCTCCTAAAATATTTATAGCCGTGCTGGAACAAATCTTTAGAGCGATGAAATGGGAAAACAGGGGCCTAAATCTACATGGGAAATACCTGTCGCACCTAAGATTTGCTGACGACATAGTATTGCTCTCAGAAGACCCAAATGAAATACAGTCTATGATAGAGTCACTATTCGAAGAAAGCAAAAAAGTTGGTCTAGAAGTTAACCAAACCAAAACGAAACTGATGACAAATAAACACAAAACACCAGTTATATGTTCATCGGCCAACCTAGAATACGTCGAGGAATACATCTACCTAGGACATCTCATCTCATCTCAGGAGATTGCACTGACAACGAAATAGAACGAAGAATCAAATGCACCTGGAACAAATACTGGTCGCTGAAAGAAATATTTAAGAGCAAGTTACCAACTAATTTAAAAACTAAAATTATGGAAACATGTCTACTCCCCACACTCACATATGCTTGTCAGACATGGCCGCTTACAAAACGAAATATAGAAAAAATTAAAATATGCCAAAGAGGAATAGAGCGAAGCTACATGAACCACAAGCTAAAAGACAAAGTCAAAAACAGTACAATTAGAAGGAGAACCAAGGCAAAGGAAGTGGCCAAAAAAGTGCGGGGGTTAAAATGGAAGTGGGCTGGACATGTCCAACGAGTAACAGACGACAGATGGACAAAAATCACCACGAACTGGTACCCATTAAATAAAAAACGTAGACCAGGCAGGCCACACAAGAGATGGAGCGACGATATTGTAAAGATAGCCGGCAGAACATGGAGCAGAATAGCCAGAGACAGAACAGCTTGGAAACGGCTGGAGGAGGCTTTTACTGCTATTGATAGCAGTCCTTGTTCGCCAGAGATTTTTTTTTTAATATACTTACTTTAACTATTAATAATACATAAGTTTAGATACATAAGAAATAGCTGTACAAGGAAAATAAAGCTATTTTATTTTATTTTTTATTTATCCACGTGGGCGAAGTCGCGGGCATCAGCTAGTTTGGAATAATATTGAGTAGAAAGCAAAGCATTAAAAGATTGGACGGTTCCTGTGAAAGTAAAAACTTTTTGCATCAAAGTTTACTAAAAACGTTGAATTAAAAATAGACTATTAAAATGTCTTCTATCCTTAGGAAGAGTTTCCAAGATTTCGGACGAGATTTAGCAAGGTGATAAATTATTTAATTTTATGGCCACGGCAACAAAGAGAACAGTATTCTGCTGCTGTTGATAACGTTTAAATGTTTATAAGTGCCTCGTTATTCATCATTATTATTCTCAGTTTAATATTTAATAGGTATACATTAAATTATTCGAATAATTTAGCTAATAAATAAGCATTGCAGATAATTTCTTTAGATTCTAAATCACTGAGCCTTTTTACCTGAAAGGATCGCAAATTAAACTATTGTTTCGCTGAATTATTAAATTCTAAATGTGCATCAAGAACAGCTTTTCATAATAGAACAGATTAATATTTCGAAATTTAGGACCATTTTGCGGCCATTTTTAATTGTGACATGCTTTAATACGACTTGATAATGATAAAATTAAACAAGCTTTAATTAATTTCATAGAAAACTTTTGTTTTAAATTTACAGAAGTAGGTAATTATATGTAACATCTTAGCAGATGGCGTTGGCGGGAAGAGGGCGGTGAGTTGATGTACGAATTTATGTATATAATATAATAAATATGTATAAATTACATATTATATAATGAAGCACACTGTATAAATGACTCAAAAACGCAAAGAAAGCAAACACGATGCCTTTATTCTTGTGAAGTACAAATTACAAGGTTCTTTAGAAGAAATGCGTTCGGAGGGACTGGTATTTGAAGAAACTATCGCTGTCGCCAGCACTCGCACTCGACCGCTATTCGTGTGATAAAGACAGCTTTAGATCCGACTGAATAGCCTAAGTAAAAAGTCATAATTCGAGGTTCGGCTCTCGTCTTTTTCCTCCTCCAATATTGGAACAATATAAAAGATATTTCATAAACTGAATATGAGGGATATAGACTGTGTCACCATGTTTTTTTTTTCATGAATAGTTGTCTTTGTACAATAGGCCTCTGTTGACAGCGGTCTAAACAGGCCATTTTGAGCATTTTCAGAGGGTGCTAGTGCTTCTACAGATAATGTATCATCAAAAAGAAAAACATAGGGACATAGAAGTACTGTATTAATCATTGCTTTAAGGTCATAAACCAGAAAGAAAACAGGCGAGAGCGTTTGTATGGAGAAAAGACCGACCGCGTTCCCTCTAAAGTAGAACCCGGCAAAAACAATTATGTTAAGTTACATGCCTGCACATTGTAATGACAATAAACTTGTGCATCCTGACAAAGAGACGGGAGGCAACACATCGTAAACTTTAAAGGCTTAATGTACAAGATGCAGCCACTTGATGTGATGCTAATTAACAATCTTCCTTAAGCTGCACTTACACGAACCACTTTTTCAGCAATCATAGCCAGCAAAACTGCAGGAGAAATTAGTAGAACAATCTTTTTGAATTGCCATAAATTGTCTAAACAGTTGCGATTATTCTTATCCATACGAAACTACCTTTTCAATCTAGAATAGAATCAATATTTTCTGGTTAAACGTGCCTTTGAATGGCTTATTTGAAATAAATTATTTGACTTTGACTTTGTCATGATATTGACAAACTTCTATGCCGAAGATCTAATGGGCTTGCGTAACTGCAGCTTATTAGGTAAGCCATATTGCTCCATATCAGTCCCATTTGTGGTTTTATTACCGACTTCAAAAAAGGAGGAGGTACTATGTTCGGATGATTGTATTTTTTTTTTTTTTTTTTTTTATTTATGTTCACCTACTACTCCGCCGTTTGTGAACCGATTTCAAAAATGTTTTCTTTGTTCTAAAGCTTATACTTCTGAGGTGGTCCCATTGTCACCAAGTCAGGATCTAATGATGGGATCCTAGAGAAATCGAGGGGAACTTTCAAAAATCGTAAGGGAAACTAGTGCATTCCTTAATTTATTCATTAAGTATTTTACAGCACTACAATTTTATGAAGGTCTGGAGTCGATCTGATGATGGAGCCGAAAGACAGTCAAGGGAACTCCTCAATGGTTTACAGCAGATACCTCGTGTTTGGGCTTGATTAATTTGTATTGATAAAAACTTTACACTTTGATGGGTTGTGACTGTCGTTAGGGGTCTGATGATGAAGACGAAAGACAGTCGAGGGAACTCCTCAGTGGTTTACAGCAGATATCTTATGTTTGGGCTTGATTAATTTGTATTGATAAGAACCGTACACTTGGATGGGTTGTGACTGTCGTTAAGGGTCTGATGAAGAAGACGAAGGACGATTAACGGAACTCCTCAACGGTTCACAGTAATTACCTTGTGTTTGGACTTAATTCATTTATATTGATAAGAACTTTGCAACCATATAGGTTGTAAGTGTCATTACAGATCTGATTATGGTCACCTTATAATATGATGATGAGGGGAACTATACAGTGTAAGCAAATGTATAGTGTTCACCCTTATATTCTTGAGAAGGCACGGGAGTCTCATTAGCCAGCCGGTTTCGTATAACATCTAAACGATACTTGCGCTGTTCAGACGACTCGCCACTTAATCGTTTTTTAATAAGATTGAGTCGGCAGATCTTATCATTTGGCGACTCCTGCGACAAATGAGAATGCATGTAATTTCTCATCTGACATAACCTAGCATGAAGAGCTAACGGTGATTCTTGGGAACCGGACATAGCACTCCGTTTGCGATTCTTAGATAGGCGTTCTTTTTCAGCAGTATTAGTCTCTTTAATTCTGTTTTTCTTCATGCGGGCGGCTCCTTTAGTTGGTCTACCCATGGTGATTACAAAAATCAAATTACACAAAAAATGGAAAAAAAAAAAATCTTAAAAAAAAAAAATTGACCGACTTCAAAAAAAAACAAAACAAAAAAGGACTACTGTACTAAAACCAAACGACAAAAGTACTTCTTATTAAAGTTATTTTTTTATTTTTCTCTTATTATTAAATAAGAGAAAAATAAAAAAATAACTTTAATTTCGGAAGTCGGTGGCTCAAAACTAAAATTAAAAGCAAAGACACCGACTTCCGAAATTAAAGTTATTTTTTTACTTTTCTCTTATTATTAAAGAAGTACTTTTGTCGTTTGGTTTTAGTACAGTAGTCCTTTTTTGTTTTGTTTTTTTTGAAGTCGGTCATATCTTTAGCAACACTGCTATACTTTCGGAACTGTCGTAAATTACTCAGTATTACCGTGACGTCATACTTGCAACACAAGTGCCAGGAATTGCACAAAGGGTGCCGTGTAAGCGCTCCTTTATATTTAAGTTAAATGAAAGTTTAGCGTGCATTAATTACAGCTCGAGAGAATGCAATATACTTAAACTGTAAAATAAGTGGATCTATTTAATTCTGTTGACTCAGAAGAAAATTATGCTTCAGAAAAGTTAGATATTTTCTCAGACGTTTCGTAGCGTAGTTATTAAATCGAGATTTGCAAGTGAATCATTTAAATTCAATGCTAAAGAGCTTTTGAAGCTGTGTGTTTCTTTCCACCACGATGAGAGTTAGATAAAGACTTGTGATGATCTCTCTCATCATCAACTCACAATAACTCATCAACTCTCTCTTTAAGGGAGCTCATTCTCTAAGAGAGTAGAGACTTAGATAATTGAATACACTCCTATTTATTTGACACTCGTATTACAAGAAAAACAAGTCTGCTTCCAGTAGTGGGAAGACCTATTCTAATAACATAATTTACTTACCAGAACTATCGGAGCAACGCCTTAAAATCACAAAGTGAATTTGTGTAACCTCATCAACCACCAACCTTAGTAAAGTTGCCTCATTCTTAGTGAGTGTGTGTAATCTGTCAATGTTTAGAGTAATATTGTAACTTTGTTAACCGACGAAAAAAAAAGGAGGAGGTTCTCAAGTCGACACGTATAATTTTTTTATTTTTTTATGTATGACCACGCATAACTTTTTAGTGAGTTGTCCGATTTGAAAAATTCTTTTTTTATTGGGAAGGGTATAGGTGAAGGGTATACCTCGAAGTTGGTCCCATTTAAAATTGGAAACTATAATTCACCCCTAAAGGTAGAAAAAATGGGGTTAATTGATTTTTTACCGACTTCAAAAGAGGAGGAGGTACTATGTTCGGGATGATTGTTTTTTTTTTTTTTTTTTTATGTATGTTCACCGATTACTCCGCCGTTTGTGAACCGATTTAAAAAATTCTTTTTTTGTTCAAAAGCTTATACTTCTGAGGTGGTCCCATTGTGACCAAGTCAGGATCTGATGATGGGATCCTAGAGAAATCGAGGGGAACTTTCAAAAATCGTAAGGGCAACTAGTGCATTCCTTAATTTATTCATTAAGTATTTTACAGCACTACAATTTTATGAAGGCCTGGAGTCGATCTGATGATGGAGCCGAAAGACAGTCAAGGGAACTCCTCAATGGTTTACAGCAGATACCTCGTGTTTGGGCTTGATTAATTTGTATTGATAAAAACTTTACACTTTGATGGGTTGTGACTGTCGTTAGGGGTCTGATGATGAAGACGAAAGACAGTCGAGGGAACTCCTCGGTGGTTTACAGCAGATATCTTGTGTTTGGGCTTGATTAATTTGTATTGATAAGAACCTTACACTTGGATGGGTTGTGACTGTCGTTAAGGGTCTGATGATGAAGACGAAGGACGATTAACGAACTCCTCAACGGTTCACAGTAATTACCTTGTGTTTGGACTTAATTCATTTATATTGATAAGAACTTTGCAACCATATAGGTTGTAAGTGACATTACAGATCTGATTATGGTCACCTTATAATATGATGATGAGGGGAACTATACAGTGTAAGCAAATGTATAGTGTTCACCCTTATATTCTTGAGAAGGCACGGGAGTCTCATTAGCCAGCCGGTTTCGTATAACATCTAAACGATACTTGCGCTGTTCAGACGACTCGCCACTTAATCGTTTTTGAATAAGATTGAGTCGGCAGATCTTATCATTTATCATTTGGCGACTCCTGTGACAAATGAGAATGCATGTAATTTCTCATCTGAGATAACCTAGCATGACAAGCTAACGGTGATTCTTGGGAACCGGACATAGCACTCCGTTTGCGATTCTTAGATAGGCGTTCTTATTCAGCAGTATTAGTCTCTTTAATTCTGTTTTTCTTCATGCGGGTGGCTCCTTTAGTTGGTCTACCCATGATTACAAAAATCAAATTACACAAAAAATGGAAAAATAATAAAACTTTAAAAAAAAAATTGACCGACTTCAAAAAAAACAAAACAAAAAAGGACTACTGTACTAAAACCAAACGACAAAAGTACTTCTTTAATAATAAGAGAAAAATAAAAAAATAACTTTAATTTCGGAAGTCGGTGGCCAAAAATTAAAATTAAAAGCAAAGACACCGACTTCCGAAATTAAAGTTATTTTTTTATTTTTTTATTTTTCTCTTATTACTAAAGAAGTACTTTTGTCGTTTGGTTTTAGTACAGTAGTCCTTTTTTGTTTTTTTTGAAGTCGGTCAATTTTTTTTAAAAAGTTTTATCACCAACTGAATTTTCAACTGTGAACCGATTCCGTTTAAATTTCGCACACATAGTTCTGATGACACAACCATGATGTTGATGATGATGATGTAACTTTAATGGTGAGTCAACTTTGATGGTGAGTAACTTTAATTTCGGAAGTCGGTGGCAAATAACGAAAATTGAAAAGTGAAGACACCGACTTCCGAAATTAAAGTTATTTATTTTTCGCTTTTCAGTTCTTTTTTCGTCGGTTAAATTTTTTGTAAAAAAGTTTTTTTTAGGAACACAAAACGATTACATTACAAAGCTATCACACAAGTTTCCTCTATTAAGTTATTACTCTATGTGTATGATTTCATTGATATGTTTTGCTAAAGTGAATACGATCTGGGATACAGTTCTCATCTTTCTTTGAGAGGGGCCATAACCCACCACGCGGGCCCAATGCGAGTTGGTAGATGTCACATATCTTCAAATTTTTGGTTTTCGGACATACCGGTTTCCTCACAACGATTTGTTTCACCGTTTTGAAAGCTGTGGTGATGAAATAATTTACACAAATTAAAGAGCCTGCTTGAGTCCGAACCCACGACCTTCAACTCGTAAGTCACAGCCGTTACAAATGGGATACCACTGCTCACAAAGCCAAAGCTTACTTACAAATAATTGCTATAATACCCTAAACGTGAAGTAATTCCGTAGATCCAATATCCGCACTAATCTAAATCACATCGAAATAGTGTGCGATCCGTCACAATTCCATATGTCGGCCAGAAATCATTCCGTCGCGAATGTTCACTGCGACAACGTCAACGGTCTGTATTGACGTTACACTGTACTGTAAACGTCACAGCTGGATGATATTAACATGACGTCACATTGTACATAAGGTGCAATGTATACAGGGTGTAAAAAAAACCATCACGAAGCAGTCATCTACGAATTTTGTACATCAAATTATGTATCTTTATGCAAAAGTTATTGCTGGGAAACGACTTTTATTTTTGTGCTCGTGGGTGCAAGCCACGGTACTAGTGTCGGGGGGTATTTAAAGTTAAGTTACAACATTTATAACTTGTTTACGTAAAAAAACGTCAAGAAAAGTTGAAACTTTGACCTTCAATATATCTTCAGTACTCTTCGTAACCACAAGTAAAGCGCGCGTCGCTCCGTGAGATAAAAATACTGTAGGTACTCTATATATATCTCTCCGCCGCACGAGACGCCCTGGGCGTCGGGAGTCCCAGGCGGATTCCTGGCCACCGTACGTGCGGGCTTGCGGACGGCGAGCAACATACAAACTTGCTGACATTAACCTTCACATATGGTACTATTTATAGTCTCTGAGTCTCTTACATTAGACGGTTTGACAAGTTGCTCAGCCACCAAAAACAACAAAGTAACAAAGTCCCCCATAGAGTGTAAATCTAGAAAACTACTGAAGCCATTTTAATGGTACCTACTTTTATTGCTGAAGTTCGTTTTTTACGGCGGGTTCAAAGTTGACAGAATAACCTTGTAATAACTTGTGTAACAAGAAGGATCTGTGTTTACGAAAATGTTTCGAAATTGTTACTTCTGAACGTCTGATACTTAAAATCGATTTCGTAGATTTTTATAACAACATTTTTGAATTTTAGATACATACTTATCATCACGCCTTGTTTCCTCGAAGGGTGAGCAAAGTTGTAGGTACCTAATAGTACACCCACATTTCGCCCGTTATGTTTAAGTCCAATGTAATACCCCGGCAAGCCTATTATCATCAAGCGGGCACAAATCCAGACGGCGGGCAGCTACTGAGGAATTCCAGTCAGGATATCCCAATACCACTTTGCCCGACCTGGGAATTGAACCCAGGAACTCATGCTCAGCGCTTGCGCCCACTACTAGACCAACGAGGCGGTATTTTTCAATGACATGAAAACAGGCCAAACTTAGATCCATTTGTTGTAGAGTAAAACTACGATAACATGGAGCGCCCCTCCAAATTACTATTTCAAATTTCAATGTGTGTAGTCACATCCGTTTAATCACATCAAATTAGTGGATTTGTTTTGTTTTACGGCCGTCTCATTACGCACACATGCGTCGTGAGTCTTGGTGGCGCTTTGTAAATACTTTCACAAACACTTTCAAACTTTTTGAATTTTGGAGGGGTGCACCATATTATCGTAGTTTTACTCTACGAGTAGTTAGGAGAGGACTTATCCTATTAACTTTATAACTATCTCAACTTCTTAAGGGCCTATACAATCTCAAATTGCTTAGCTTGACCCTCCGTTATCTCGAAAATACTGCAGCATTAATTTTGAAATAAATATAAGTTGAGGATTGATGCAGGTATGGATGATATTTTTGACGGAAATACGATTACATAAAATTTTAAATTAGATCATGAAATTTTGCATAATAACTGAACTAACTATAAAGCAGGTCTGATGTTTTTTTTTTTTTTTTCACAGTAAAAAGCAATTACCTAAACTCTTAGAACCTTGGAGCCGCCAGTACCCCACTCCGTCCCCCTCTCACTCAGTCCGCGAGTAGTATGGTGCGAGTGAGATATAAAGTGAATTTAAGCTGTGGTAGTATAAGCTCTTAAGTATCTGCAATAACATATTTTAGGGCTAACATTCAATCTTTATCAATCGTGTTATAAATAAACTATAACTTCGATATCAGTTACGAGTTACAGAAAAATTACCCAAAAATATGTGACTATAATTTATGACGATTAACTAGACCGCACACTTTTATTGGAAGCAATAAATTAGGAGATCACATCTGTGTAGACTATGGAAATGAGAGAACAAAAAAAACAGAATACATTTGCTTATTTTTACGTACACACGTCTACACATCAAGCTATAAATTTCCAGTATAAGCTGACCTCGCATTATACGGAAATCCTATACAATGCGAGATCAGCATAAACTGGAAATGTATAGCTTGATGTGTAGCCGTGTGTACAATACGAAATTAGATAGAATAGTAAAAAAGATTAAACAAATGTATGTAAACTCCTTTTTTTTTATAGATAATAAAAAAATAAAAAGTAAACTGAGCTGCGGTACGATTAAATTAGGATAGAAATGTTACATATACTGATACGTCCTCAGCGTAGAAATCTATATCTGTACAAAAATATTATTTAAAAGCCATTGATTAATCATATATACATGCCAAAGATACATCACATACATGCATTACAAAAATAAATATCTACCTACAGAATTCTACCTAAAACCTAAACTAAGATACTGGTAAGTTGCAGGAAAATCAATCACTCCAGTCATATCTATAATCGACCCGAAAAATAACATGTCCAGAGTAAGCAGATCAATCTAATATATAATATATACATTAAAACAGACGCTAAAACATAAAGGACTTAATAATTGAAAATACTGAATGAAGCCATGAGTTCATTTGGAAACACACATCCCAATGTAGCTATAAATTAATTAATTATTGTTTTCAGGACATTTAGTAGCTACAAAACAGCCTGAACATATCACCCCATTGATGAAAGACCATTTTGAATTATCAGAAAGCGATAATGATAAAAATAGAACAAATCCTTTTAGAGAAAGCACTATGGAAGTCTCCACAAAGAGATGAAAAACATTTCCACTGAAGGAACATCTAAACTGGTACATAATAGTGCACTTTATTGCCAGACATGAGGGTGCATATTCAAATAGAGATACAAGAAAACAATAAAACTACTAACATTCGTCGTTAGGATTTTTATTGAGATTTTTACATTGAAAGGATATTCTACAATAAATTGTTTCGAACGACATGAGATAAGGATAATATTTAGTTTTAATGAATAACGCAGTTGAAGAAGGCTTTTAACTAAGAATAAATATACTTAAAGAAAGTCTGAAAGATGATAATAACGTTAATGTCAAGCTGTCAGCTCATTTCTTATCTGTGGTTGCAACAAATAAACAAAGATGTAAAACTCAAATTAGGATCTCTCAAGTTTTATGAGGGGAGTGACAAACAGCCGTCTTACTGTTATTCTAAATCAGCAGAAACTTTCACAATGCAGCTTGGAATCCAAATGAATAACGATAAACACATTTTTTTTATATTAACAACTGTGAAGATATTGTAAAATATTTTTTTTGTAAAAAAAGAAAAATCTTGGAATAAGTAATTTAAAACGAAAATGAAAGGAGAACTCATAATATATAAATAGAACTACAAGGGCTTCAGAAACGTCAACTGTTCCTATAAGATAATACTTTATATAATTGTGGCGGTACCTACATCGCCACATTCGAACTACGCATCAAAGACCTGACGTCACACAAAAATCCTGACGTCACAAAAAATCCTGCATCGCACAATTAGAGTTTACCGTGCAGTGAACATATATACAAAAATCCTATCATTGGGCAGTTGCCCGCCAGACACAACACCCGTCTGGTCGGAGGATCCTCCCTTTTCTATGGTGGATGAGTGAACTTTACACCCTGTTCCTCATACCCCTAAATAATAATAAAATTGTGTAGTTTGTAAGAAAATAAAATTGTTATTATGACACACTTTTATGCCTGATTCCTTTTTATAGAACACTTTTCTTTGCCTGTTAAGTAATTTAAATTGTTTATGTAAATGTCACAGAAAGCTGCTGCAGTACAATCAACCATCCTTACATATTATAAAACAAAGTCCTCCACTGCGTCTGTCTGTTCGCGATAAACTCAAAAACTACTGCATCGATTTTCTTGCTGTTTTCACCAATGGATAGAGTGGTTCTCGAGGATGGTTTTAGTATTTAATAACCGACATCCACGCGGGTGTAGTCTGTATTCTTATGTGAATTGTACAAGTGTGTAGAAAAATAAATATTCAAAGTCAAAGTCAAATAATTTATTTCAATTAGGCCTTAAGGCACTTTTGAACGTCAAAAACAAAGTAATAGAACTGATTCTCATTGCCAGTCCGACCTCCATCACAAAATTATCCCATAACAAAAGAGTTCAAAGCTGAAGATCAGATCGAACGATTAAGGCTTTCAAACCTTATAGACATCAAATAATGGAAGTATGGGACAATTTTTTCACCCATTTCAACCCACACGCACATACTTATTTACTAAAAGCTTTTGTACCCGGCAAATGCTCACCGACCCGATACATAAAAAATGTATTTGACATCTGAAGATGGGATCAATTGACTCAAATATTCCTTGTTCCCTTATAAAAGAATCGTTGAATATCTTTAGTGTTAAATAAAGTAGAAATTTAAAAAAAAACAGAGCAAAGTTTTGTAATGCAAAACTCTCGTCTGCTGTTTGAAATGAAAATATTCTGAAAGGTCATGTTAATTTTGCAATTTAGCTTGGCCAAATGTTGGCTTGGCAGCTAAATTGGTAATCTATATGTTGGGAATTGACTTGGGGCCATTATGTGTGTATAATATGTATCGCAAGCCGTTCGCTATTATTGGTAACAAAATATTCATTAAGACTAGTACGGTCGGCAACAAAATACACAACAGATTCCAATTTCCCAACATTAAAGTTTAATAGTTATGCTGGGGCTACATTGTCGCGTTATCGCTAACTATACTTCGCGCGCTCTCTGTTGCTCAGCAAGACGTCGAGCGGTGTGCGAGTGAAAGCGCACGAAGTTTACTTCGCGATAACGCGACAATGTAGCCCCAGCATTACTGCTCACTTACTTGTGGTGACATTATTATTCTATTTTCAGTTATCTTTGGTCGACTACTTAAGTGTCTGAAGCCCCCAGTACACGTTGGGTGAGGCCGTGACTCAGCCAACGTATACTGGGCCTTTTTGCGCGTTTCTGCGCAAAATCATAATTTTGCGTGTATTTTGCATGTATTTTGCGTTGATCGAGCGCGCTCGGCTAACGGGCTCGCCCAACGTGTACTGGGGGGGCTTTAAGTAGAATGTTTTATTGTCTATGTGACCGCTATGGCGTTACGCGACGTGTATTTGTGCACCCTAAAGTTTATTGCACTAAGCTGCTTTACTTAACGTGAGGTTATAGGTACAGACAACAACATAAATCGCACATAGTTCACGTTTTAATAGAATATGAATATATGAAAACCCGTAAATGATTAATGATTTAATTAGCTCCCTAGGGCTTAAAATCAACTAAACGTTGCATTTGTTAACACAATTTTAGAGCTGCTTAAATTAGCATTATGATCATTAAGTATTCCGTTAAATACTTTAGCAGAATCTTTAGCCTTATTTAAATTAACTTTCCTATCGACATGAACATCAGTAAATACTTCACTCAATACACTGCCGAAGTCTATTTACTCGTATTTTCCGTCGAAGTCCGTAATCAATCATGTTAAACTTAGTTCGAGAAGCTGATCAAGCATTCCAGTCGACGCGACCAAAAACCGGGAATCACGATTTGCAAACAACCGGTCCTCTATGGTTAAATTGTACATTATGTACCTGCGTTGTGTACATTTAACGTGTGTATGTATACTTACGCGTACAATCAGCTCGATGTACGCCACTCGCAGTCCTGCGAACAAACGGAGTTTGGATAAGTTATGTGAGAAACATGAACGAACGGCCTAATGGTTAGACCACCTGTCTCAGACCCAGAGGTCCTGGGGTTCGATTCCCAGTGGGAGCAAAATGTTCTGCTCAGTTTGGATGGTGGTAGGCTTTGTAATAAGTTCGCCTGGCTAGCTGCCACCATCTTATCAAAGTCTGGCGCCATAACAACAATGTTAACAGCATTGTTGTGTTTTGGCAGTTAGAGGTAAGATAGCCAGTTCCTCTGTGGTTGAGGATTCCGGGTGAAGCTCGCTTCCACCTTCGGCCTGATAATCATTTATCATTAGGTGAGATGCAGGCCAGCAGCGTCCACGATGAGGATAAAAAAAAAGTCAAGGCAGCCGTCAAAATCAAAACATCTATTTCAAATATGCACGTAAAAGACACTTTTGATCGTCAAACTTTACAAGAAAATAAAATTGATTCTAGGTGCTTCCAAAAGTTAGTTTCGCATGGAGAAGAATGGGCAAGAAATTTCACCGTTACATTTTTATGATGTTTTACAAGTTTTTGTATACAATAATTATGTGAAGATGATGCATCTAGAAATAAATTACTATACCTCAATGGGTAAAAAGAATTACAAACTAAGCAAACAGCCGCGCATGCGTTTCTGTGAGGTTCTCATACGTTTCTTTGGTCGACACTTAACCGTTTGATGTTTGAAGGAAGATGGAGCAGCTGATATATTTTGACGGCAAAGGGTCTTTCGTAAGAGGATTGATATTGACAGCTAATATTCCAAAAGAAAATTTAACGTCCGTGCATGCAGTAATAACATAACATCACGGCTGTATTCCCCGAAGGGTTAGGCAGAAAGAAAGAAAAGAAAGAAAAATATTTTATTTGAGACACGCGCAGGAAATACAACAATAATAAAAACAAAGAACATTCAACTAACACAAACATTCATAATAAAAATAGAACATTAAAAGTAACAAAATAGTGTAAACAAAAAATAAAAGAAAAAGAAGTCGTGTGCGAGGCCAAAAAGGCTCCTATCTCAGCATAATGCTACTATATTTGAGAATAGTGGTAGAGGTGGAAGTCCCTACCTATAGTACACACACATACATAAACTCACGTCTTCTTCCCATGGGGTTAGACAGAAACTACAGAACGCCACCTGCTACAATCCTTATATACTCCTTTAGCCTCGTTTACGTTCATACACCTGGTTATACACGCACGCCGGTTCCGAACACTACGCACCTGACCTTTCTGAAGAACTTCACCAATAAGGTCACTATATGTCCTCCTAGGACGCTCACATTTCACCAGTTATGTTTGAGTCCCGTGTAGTAGGGGGCGAGCCTATTGCCATCAACCGGGCACAAACCCAGACTCCGGGCTGCTACTGAGAAATTCCAGATGGAAAAACCAAATAACACTGCCTGTCCAGGGAATCGAACCCAGAACCTCATGCTGATCAGTGGCACTGGCAACCACTAGACTAACGACGCAGTCGTTGATGCAGAAATGATAAGTGAAATAAATGTTGTGTCGTAAATATGATCATTTAAACACGAGAACTTTCGTTTACGACTGTTTTTACTGCAGTTTTCAACTATCAACATCCGAATCGATTTTACGATGGATTTTAAACCAGTGAAACGGAACTAGGAGTAAGCTTTAGATTGAAAAGTCTGAGTTTTCAAGCGTGGAATTGACAACAGTAGCGCTATTTCAGTATGTAAATAAATAGTCACACGTAAAGTAAACAAATTGTCGCCGCTGTTGTTGAAGTTATTCTCACTAAAGACTACCAAAATCCTCACACAAATCCAGTCTATAAAAACGTCGTGATTATCTTTATAGTTCTCTAAAAATATTCCGAAAAATCGTAACCATTTAAATGTTTACCTTACTCATAAACTCCATTTTAATCAATGGAGTGCTATACTTAGCATTAGAAAAATAACGGCCAAATACTAACAGTTATTGTGTAAAATTGTTGAAATGGCTGCATTTTAGAGTTTAAAGTATATGGTGAATTGATAACATTCCTTTATATTTATCGTTTAATAACGGAACTTAGTATACGTTTATAGCGAAATAACGAACGGATTATAACCGTTATTTTTCTAATTTTAATAAAAAATAAAGTACCTATAGATTATCTACTAAAGACATAGCTAAGGAAATAAAAATTCGCTTTGCTGCAAAAAGAGATGATAAAAGATCAAATAAATCATGAATTATGATTCTATAGTCGTACAATTATCTTAATTTCTGAAACTCCAAGAGCCAATATACGTTGTTGAAGGTGCTATTAGACATTCCTACCACATAAAAAATGAAAGATAAACATAAACGGGTTCCGGCGGTTGCGAAGAATCTGGGCGCTTGTTTGCGTAAATCTCCCGGGCATCTTGTATCCCACAACGAATTTATGTAATCAGGAACGTAAAATACGAGCAACAATAAAAATACGTCATTCATATGTCATGGATTTCGTTAGTGTTTTGTTTTTATCTTGATGCTTTGAGTTAAATTGCGTTATTCTATTTCGGGGCTTGCAATTTGAGGAGACTCATTCGTCGGTTTTCGGAAAATTCTATTTTCAAAAGTATGAACACCGACTTCTACGAATAAACCGATACTCTAGAGGACAGCCCAACTTCCTGTTTTCAGGAACAAAATTTTAAACAGTCGCCAAGTTATTAAGCTGTCAAAGTATTTTGTTCGGTGTTTCTAAAACAAGAATTTTCTCAACAGGTATTTGAGCAGCGGAAAGCATTAATTGGAGCAGCCTAATTAACGTGTCTACTAACAAGACTTAATGCAGTTCAAGGTATATCGTGGATTCATCATTTACTAATTAGAGGGCGTTAACAGAACTGTGTAACCTTGGAACAATATCGATTATGTACTTGCTGAATTATTAAGACTGGCCTAAGCCTCAGGAGACTAAGAGCAAGTTATTAAGATTATGTAGGCACTGAAGTGTACAATATGGAATCTAAATTCTATGGAGTTTTAGGCTTTGATACAAACAAATTTTGAAGTTGGGAAGTCCAATTTTAGTCCTTTACTAAGTGGCTTCGGTGTTCTGACCCAAAATATGAATAGATACAAACTTATCTTCAAACGCAGGAACCCAAAATAACCTCAATGCCAACAAAATCATCAGACGGCAAATTGGAAAAGGCCCCCTAAATATAACAAATCGTAATCGTAAAAAGTTCTTAGGTATTAATGGTTCTGGCTCGTTTATTTAAGGGCTCTTTTATGAGGCTTTGCTACCGTTGATATTATTTCTGTTGAAATTGCCAAACTAAACAAGGACATCAAGAATTCTGATATTTGAAATTCGAACATAAGCAAGCGCTTTACTTTGTGTAATTTATTTCATCACCACTGCTCTTAAAACGGTGAATAAAAACTTCATGAGGCAATCAGCATGTCTTAGAACCAAAATTTCGAAAACATGTGGCCCGCACTGGGCTTGTGTGGTGGATTTAGGCCTACTCACATAAAGAGGAGGTCCCAGCAGTGGGAACATTAAGAGCTGATTATGCTTTCTAAGACAGTAATATTCATTTTTTTTTTAAATTTGATTAAATATGTACCTACTTACGCAATTATACAGTACAAGCAGTTCGTTAAACTAAAAATTACTTTTCATTTAGCTTCTTACGAACTGCAAAAATCTATTTCGAATAATAATAATTTCATCTACCATTTCTTCTCAACGTTCTAAGGTCAGGTTTAAACCACAGTTTTACTTTCTTACTTAAAATCTATGTAAAATATGAGACAGCAAGATTAAAGAGGTTTTAATCTTCAACATTTATGAGCGTAGAAATTCAGATAACCTCAAATAAGGTCAACTTTAATCAAAGTAATGGTGTTCTGGAGTTTATTAAAACCCTTGATACAGATGTTTGTCTTAAGACATAGGGGTTGTTCAAGGGTAGGGTTGAATTACTTAATAGTAAGTACCGGTGGTGCTCGGGAATTTTATGATGACAGTTTGGGTTTTGTTCAATTAGGGCCGGCGCCCATTGGCGGCATGGCATGGCATGGCATTTTTAGGCGACGATACAAAATATAACCTAATCGTATGAAAATAAAGTTGAAATTTCAATGGTGACGCCTAAGAAGGTCGCGGCATGCCGCGGCATACCGCTGCATCGTTGCCGTTGAAACGTAAATTTTATTGTAATACGATTAAGTTCCGTTTCTATTCGTCGCATAAAACTCCCTTGCCGTGCCGTGCCGCCAGTGGGCGCCGGCCCTTAATGTCTACGCTATTTTTTAATTTACCTCCTCCTCTTCCGCCTCAAAGAGGTGTCAGCATAACAGAAGGGATCCGCTAGGGCCGATGCCTGCCGGGGTCGCGGGAAAGTCCGAAAGGGATACCGTAGCCTCTGGCAACTTACAGGCAACTGAAGGAACACGGGTGGGTTTTAGTCAGTAAGAGTCTGACAAGCCCTCACGAGGAACTTATTAGATAAATCCCACAAGTTATTAGATAAATCCCACCCAAAAAAAAAGAAAAAAAAAAGGTGTTTGAAATCTTCTATTTTAATAATTTTGTCCGTTTTAATTTACCTCCTTCTTCCTCTTGCGTCATTTACTTCTATTTCCACTCAGTGCTGCCATGCCAATCGTCTATCATTTCCCAATCTAATAATGTTGCCAGTTGTTTAACCTCACATTCCTACACGAATGGATATGTACACCTTATTCCGCGTTCTTCAACCTTTAGGCTAGATTAATGTACCAGGCAATATTAAGAAAACAAGGTATCTGTTCCACTGAACCCAGCAAAGTCCCAAAACTCAATGAGTCCTATACTATTAAATGAGCAATATTTGTATATAATATAATTGTCGTTCTCGAAAACGGCTGTAACGACTTCGATGCAAGTAGCAAGTTACGGGGGCGAAAAATCGATTTAGCTAGGTCTCATATCTTGGAAAATTCGTTTTCTCTATTTTCACAGTCTCGGGAATGTGATACAACGTTGGTATACCTGGACGGTTATGTCCAAATACGTAAAGAGAGACCTACGCCCCCTATACCAATACCTTTAACTCTGTCGGCCAACTCTATTGCATTAGTTGTGACCAAGTATTTAAAACAAAATTCGGTCTGGCGAGCCATATTAGGGCACCCGCTAGGAAATAATAATTTCAAAGGGTCGCCGTTATCGAAATTGATAAGGAAGACTATATCTATGTCTATTTATATATACCTGGACGAGAAGTTTATCTACTTTCACCAAAGCAGAGCTCGGTCGACCAGATCATCATCTGCCTAGCCTTTTCCCAACTATGTTAGGGTCGGCTTCCAGTCTAACCGGATGCAGCTGAATACCAGTATTTTACATGGAGCGACTGCCTATCTGACCTCCACAACCCAGTACCTGGGTAATACGATACCCCTTGGTAAGACTGGTTGTCAGACTTTCGGGCTTCTGACGACCCGTAACGACTGTCAAAGATCCACAAATGACAGCCGGGACCAACGGCTTAACGTGCTTTCCGAGGCACGGAGGAGTCTCGGTCGACCAGATACTAAATCATTAATCTCCAAACTTCTCATCAGCGACCCTATGTACCTGAATGACGATAGTTTAAGTGTCTTCCAAGTCCAACTTATCACTTGGTACATGAAACTATCAGACTAAAGTTCCGTTAGATGTCTGTCATGTTTCGCACCTATCCATGTAATCGATTTGTCGACTAGCTGAACGGTAAACTTATCAGAAAGTTAGATACCCATCACAGTTGGTTGCATCCTTCTCATACGAGGCGTTATAGTCCTACGATAGAATTAGAATAGTTTATCGGGTTAAGGGCGTACCCTAACTCAAATTGCTTAGCACGTTATGAGGAAAATACTGCAACAATAATTTTAAAATAAATATATATTAAAGTTGAGGATTGATGCTAGGTCCTATGTACATACAACTTTCTCTATAGAAAAAAAATCCAAAGTTACCTCTAAACCGAACTATAAACCGCTGGTATTCAAAAAATACTTTCAAATTATATCATGCAACTTTGCATAATAATTGACAAAACTATAAAGCAGGTCTTTTGTTTTTTATTTATTTTAAATTACCAATATTTTCACTGTAAAAAGCAATTACCTAAACTTTTCGGGGCTTGAGAGCCGCTAGCAACCCAATCCGTCTAGCTCTCACTCAGGTCGCGAGTAGTATGGTGCGAGCGAGGTAAAATCTGAGGTAGGGTACAGCCTTATTTTAACTTATTTAAGATTTTACAATAAATACAGACGAACCAATAGTTAGAACTGTATTATTTGATTGCATTCCACAATGTAAATTTAGGTGGTAGGTAATTTAGACATGATCATCGTGAACCCTGTCGGGCACAGCAAAGTAGGAGAGGAAGATACAATTTGACAAATTAGTTGCTATCATAATCCTATCAAATATTATAAACTAGCTTCCACCCTCTCGGTATGTCGATATAAAGTAGCCTATGTCCTTCCCCAGGATGCCATCTAGCTCCTTGCCAAAGTCGAAATCCGTTCTGTGGTAACATACAGACAGACATACAGAGTTACGTTCGAATTTATAATATTAGTATGGATGCGTAAATGCGTTGTTTTTTTTTTGTTTGTTTGTTTATTACGGTTTCACGCTAAAATGGCTGAACGAATTAGGATGAAATTTGGCGCATGGGTAGACCATGACTTGGGGATAGTCACAGGCTACTTTTCATCCTGGATTGCAGACGAAATCAACAACTGGTACTATAATATATTACATAAGTAATATTTTTATAAACATAACATCACGCCTGCATTCCCCGAAGGGTTTTGCAGAGGTGTACCTATAGTACACCCACATTTCGCCAGTTATGTTTAAGTCCCATGTAATACGGGGCGAGTCAATTGCAAAAACTTGTATAAAACATATAATTTAAAACTTGTCACTTAGATCGAATCGATTTGCTTACCAATTGGAGATGTTATCAAATCAAATCAACACATTTGTTTTCACATAAACATAGAGGTACTTACTACATCTTAATTTATAAAGTGGTTTTTTTTATTAATACGATACAAATATAATGGGTACCTAGTGACTAGATTTTAATTTAATTTAAACCAAAAATAGTTGCTAGACGGGGTTTCTTAATTAGTTTGCTCGATAGATAATGAACAGTTAGGTACCTATGTTTTGGAAACCGCTAGCAAATATTAGGTCCTCAAAGTTTGAGACTTAGGAAAGCAATCTTGGTAATTTACGATGTTGTCTTGTATACTCGTGTCTGCCATTAACCTTAATCCTCACTTGATATACTTCACCTATTGCTGTCATATTTACATATTATTAAACAAATTCCTCCGCCGCGTCTGTCTGTCATCCTGTACGCGATGAACTAAAAAACGACTGCACCGATTTTCATTCTGTCTTCACCAATGGATAGAGTGGTTCTCAAGTAAGGTTTTAGTACATAATAACTTACTGAAATCCACGCGGGCGAAGTCGCGGGCATGCTAGTAGTTTATACTTAAAATCTTCTCGTATGGATTTATCAGTGGGTACCATTTGCTCGGGAGAGGTGAAGGGTCATTATATCAGACTCTGCCCTACTCAAACCATACGGTGTGTGTTCATATGGCTTCCAATAGCCAGGCGTTCGGGATTCGTTCGAGGGTTAACCGCTCCCGTCGCAGCTCGTACTCACCTTTATAGTTATGTTTTAATTTCATGGGAACAGCTGCAAGTGCTATCCATGATAATCATCATTTAAAGAAACGAATTCTTAAATGTTTTAAACAGTTCCGACGAAGAAATCTCACCTATCTGTACTTATAATTGTGAGTTTATCTTTATTAGTGAGTTTATCCGATTCCGAAAATTCTTTCACTAAAGGGAAGCTATAGGATTACTGAGTGTCATGTGATATATTTTATGTTAAAACAAGAAATTTAAAAACAAAAGTTATTTATTCAAACTAAGCTGAGAATCAGCACTTTTCGAACGTCATAATTACATAAGACAGTCCCCCAAAACGCCCACCCTTCACCACTTCTTAGTGCTTTAGCTGGCGCAAGTGGCGCAACAAACTCCTCTCCCTCCAGCGGAAGAAGCTAGTGAATTTATATAAACAATACCAGAATTAAAGCGTTTAAGTATACGTCTTACAATCATTAACGTTCTATACCTCAACTTTGAAATGTTCTTAGCTACTTAAAACTCCTAAGGCACTTTTAATACCTTGCCGTAAAACCTTACGTGAAACGACAAACTTTTCCTAAGAACCTTTCTATAAAAACCATTAAGGGATTTACACAATTATCCATTAATTAATCATAAATCTTGCATCGATTATTGCTTGGACACGATTAATCCTGACTTAATCAAAGTTTAAGCAAGTTTGTTGACATGCATCCAGCTTCTTCATCATCATCATCATTTCAGCCGAAAGACGTCCCTCTGGACATAGGCCTCCCCCCCAAGCACCGCCACTTCGACCGGTTCTGTGATTCTCGCATCCAGCGCATTCCCGCGGCCTTCACTAGGTCATCGGTCGGTCATTGAATCCAGCATATCAGATTTATATAGATAGGACGATTTTCAGCTTAGTTAGGTGTCTACTATACATTACACAGGGTTACATTATTACAGGGTAATCCTAGTACGAGTGCCAAAGCACTCTTTTGACACCTAAGTGCACATTGCTTAAGATAAAATCTGTTTAAGGAGATTTACTGTACCCATTTTTCTAGAAATAAAGATTTTTATATTTTTTTTATTATTATAACAGCGACTCAAATTTTCACACCTTTCCCTTTAGGACCTAGGCCAAATATTTTTTGATATTCGGATAGCTCATGACCTAAAGAGGTACTGTAAAGAAAATGAATTAAAAATCTAAAATAAATAAATAATTGAAATCCGCGGCTAGTTAGGTGACATTACATTGCTAAATGTGATGTTTGTGATGGTGTGGTGTGAGAGTCTCTAAGTGTGGCTCAGAGTGGCGATAAAAAAAATGTTACGGGTAGTCTGAAGTCCGAAAGACTCCGAACCAGTCTTACTAATTACACAAAAATGGAAGAATTACTTCAATACCTGTCATAAAAACTGTCTAGTTTCAAGCCTTTATTCTTTAACAACCTCCTATTGCAGTAGTATCGAAATTGTTTGTATCGCATGCAAAAATCCATACAACCACCATTTTCAAACATTAACACGTAGTTTGACTAAGTTTTCATTTTTACCCACATGCTTGGTGTTAGTGTCTGGGGATTGTCTGGCACATAACTAAGTTAGTTTTCGTCTGGCCATACGCTATAACTCACTTTTATTTTTGGCAACTTTGTTCGAGGAATGATACGATAAGTTCTCATAACTTTTGTTAATCCTTCATAGTTTCAGATGATTTAAGGCTTATGTATGTACATTATACATAGTTACGCGTAGCTACCGTGTACTAACGAGAAAGACATGTCGGGAAGTTTTTGCGGGAAAGTCCGAAAGGGATACCGGGACCTTGGCAACAGGCAAATGAAGGAACACGGGTGGGTTTTAGTCATTAAAAGTCTGACACGCCCTTCCGCTCCGCCCAGAGCGGGAGAAGTCATTGGATGATGTCCCACCACAAAAAAAAAAAAAAAAAAATCTGGGAAGTTTGACAAATCTTAAGTTTCTTTTCGAGTAACTTGTCACCAGTAAATAGCAACTGGTATTTTTAAATCTTATTGATCAATCAATCTACCTACCCTTTTCCCAACTGTGTTGTGGTCGGCTTCCAGTCTAACCAGATGCAGCTGAATACCAGTATTAAAAGCCAGCCACCTGTTTTAAATTATATTTGATTCGGTATCTAAACAAACTTGTATATTGAATTTCGAACTTTACATACATACATACATGAGCAGTGGTGGCCCAGTGGTAACGGCCACGACTTACGAGTCGAAGCTTCGAACCCTGACAGACGCTTTACTTCACATAGACATCGGAAAGTCCTAGAACCTTCAAAAAATTAGAAGATATGTGACACCTACCAATCCACACTGGGCCCGCTTGGTGGATTACTGCCCACTCCTTTTTACAGAGAGGAGGCCTGTGTCCCAGCAGTGGGAACATTATAGGCTGATTATGCAATTCCAAACAAATACATCAGTATTTGATATAGAACTTAACTTCCCAAACAATCTTCGAAATTGTAGTAGTGACAAACACTCTAGCCCCCTAATTAATACACGAAGAGTTACGCTACATCCAGTATTATAAGTCACTTTATTCCCCGTTTATTACTATGGGAGAATAACATTCATACATAAATTCACCCCTTCTTCCTGTGGGGATAGGCAGAAACTACAAAACGCCACCTGCACGATCCTTATATGGGGGAATTCTACCAGAGAGGCCCTAGTGTGGGTTTCTTTTAACCATCTCGACTTTACGCATCCAACACGTTCGACGCTCCGAATGTTTCTTAATCAGTGAAGGCCAGTGAAGGGCCATTCGGAGCGCAGAACGCGGTCGATGCTCAGAGATAGTTCAAAGAAACTCACACTAGGGTCTGTTCTGTTAACCAACTCTTAAACCGACGAAAAGTTTCTCAAGGCGTATGGGGGCCAAGCAAGCGTTAGCATATATCATTGTCCTAGCGATAAAATATTTGCGGAGCACAGTAACCTCTGCTTGGAAAATTGCCAACATGCTACTAGTAAATACCGTGGTTTCCCTCGCTTTTTTCCGTTTATTTGGCAGGTGTTTAATCCGCTTTAGTACTGGGAATGAAACAGAAGCGGTGGAATCCGATTTGATTTAATTTAAAAAGCTGTAATGGAATGAAAAGGAAATTACGGAATTAAGTGGGTTTGGTGAAAGAGAGTAGAATATATGACTGAGTAAACTATTATGAACAATGTGATACTGGCTGGCTTTTTATTGCACTAGGGTGAGCTTTGGATCTCCCTAGAACGTACGAGAACCAAGTTAACCAACAGAGCTCGAAGTATCACTAAACTTAAGTGGCAGTGGGTAGGGGCACATTGCTCGCAGAACAGATGGCCGATGGGGCCGAAAGGTTTTGGAGTGGCGACCGCGTACAAGGTGGACCGATGACCTGGTGAAGGCCGTGGGAATCCGCTGGATGCGAGAAGCACAGAACTGGTCGAAGTGGTGGTGCTTGGGGGAGGCCTATGTCCAGCAGTGGACGTCTTTCGGCTGAAATGATGATGATGATGAGGGTGAGCTATTCTAGCACTACTCGCTTCGATACTAACAGCGACTCCTGAACGAACAGGGGCCCTATTATGAACTCTTATTGCCTTGCAATTTCGTATTATGAACTCGTCAATCAAGCCAGTCAGCGGTCACGTGACACCCTGGCCGCCTTCTGCCCGAATATTGTCTGGCAATATGGTACTACGAACGTTCGTTTGACATTTCATGACATAATAAAACTGTTACTAACTAATCCCACAATCCATTCACAGGTACCTAATGTATAAATGAGTAGATCTTTTCTCGAAATAAATATGTAGTCACGTCTTTATGCTCTTGATACTAATTACAAGTACTATGCTAGAATCTCATCCATCCATCCTCCAAGAAAAGCTAATATATATGGCCCATTCTTCATTTTCTATTGACATCCATGTAATTATAGCCAGGTAAGTAATGTACTCAGACAATTCTCAATAATCCTAACTTTCCTAACTTGTATTAGGTATTATAAATGCGAAAGTGAGTTTGTTTATTTTTTTGTTTGTTACGCTTTCACGCTAAAACAACTGAACGGAATTGAATGAATTTTGGTACAGGGGTTGACCTTGACCTGGAATAGCACATATGATACTTTTTAGCCCAATATTCCCACAGGATCGAGATTTACGCGGGTAAAACCGGAGCTAGTTATCAATAATCTTAACTTTCCTAATTTGTCCTAACTAATAATTACTAATACTGACTTACTTACTAATATTGTAAATGCGAAAGTAAATTGTTTGTTACGCTTTCACGCTAAAACGGCTGAATGGATTTGGATGAAATTTGGCACATGGGCAGATCATGACCCGGAGAAGGACCTAGGCTACTTTTTATCCTGGATTGCAGGCGAAGTCACGGGCAACTGCTAGTACATACATAAACCTAATATAATTTAGGCTGCTAAACGTAATTAAATGAAATATAACTCCATCATACCCCATATAAGAACAGTACGTATGAATATCAAGCTGTACCCACTGTCAGACATTCGGTTTTATTAAGTAAATTCGCTTATAAATAACATTCGTGTCGACGCTACGGTTTTAT
The DNA here is from genome assembly GCA_949152455.1 of Lithophane leautieri. Taxonomy (NCBI): domain Eukaryota; kingdom Metazoa; phylum Arthropoda; class Insecta; order Lepidoptera; family Noctuidae; genus Lithophane; species Lithophane leautieri. The sequence continues at coordinate 12,674,840 of OX424470.1, forward strand.
GAGCTTGTGCCAAAAATCGTGTATGGGAATCTACGAGGTCTTTGAGCTTGTAAATTCTGATACTGTATGTCATTCTTGATGTATTACCATAATGAATCTACCAGGGGTTAAGCAGAGGTTTGGAGGAGCTAGTGGCTAAGTAATAATAGCCGCACCGGTCGATTCATCAGGTTAAGCTACGCTTGCCGGGGTTGGTCCATGGATGGGTGACCATCTTTACATATGGAGATTCCTCCGTGCCTCGGAAAGCACGTTAAGCCGTTGGTCCTGGCTGTCATTCGTGGATCTTTGACAGTTGTTACGGATCGTCAGAAGCCCGAAAGTCTGACAACCAGTCTTACCAAGGAGTATCGTATTACCCAGTTACTGGGTTGTGGAGGTCAGATAGGCAGTCGCTCCATGTAAAATACTGGTATTCAGCTGCATCCGGTTAGACTGGAAGCCGACCCCAATAAAGTTGGGAAAACGCTAGGCAGATTGATTAGGTTAAGCAAAGGTTGTAGTGGTAATGTAAAAATAGTCATATTTTTAAGTTCACGTAGGTAACCATATTCCTAAAGTGTTGACTAGTGAGTGATTTTAACCCATAGCGGGTGGATCCAGTACGAGACTGCCTCATGGAGAATGGCACAAATGAGAAGGCCAATTGCCCAGCAGTGAGTGAGGTTGGGCTGTGTATGACGATGGTAATGAATTTCAAAAGGTATTTACAACCCTTGTAATTTTTGACATGGGAATTAAACAGTGAAACGTCAAGCAAGGCAGACAAACTGGTGAGTGGGCCGCATGTCAGTGGTTACAAAACCAGTAGGTACCTATAAACTGGCCTCTATTAAATCTCCAATGACGTGTGACCTACTTTACAATAAAATAAAGGCTTCCAGAAGACAGGCGCGACGCGAATCTGGTGGAACAATTTCTAGGAAAACTTCACGGAAATTGTTCTCTGATGTCGCGTCGCACCTGTCTGCAGCGAGCCTTAAAGTTAGTACGTATATTTTAAGATAAGCTTAGTCACATCACTCAATACGCCTTAACCAAAGCTTCTCGGAGTTTTCACGATCGTTCTTTAAGTATACTCCGTTATAAACAGCTCCTACCTAAGCTGCCTCGACGCTCGTGATAATCCCTTAAGCGCCTGTATCGACAACTACCTATGAGATTATAATACAGTCTTAGCTTTAAAGGTAAATAATGCTAGGTCGACCTATTGATTTTAATCTGCTGTTTAAAGGTACAAGTCTGTAGCCGACTGCAGGCAGCAGCAGCAAACCACATGTCATCGCGACACTAATGGTTTCTATGTGTATGAAACAAGACGTGTCCCTAGCTACGGAAAATATTTCATAGAAATATAATATAGAAACCAGTAGTGTTGCGGCGACACGTCGGCGTCGCCTGTTGCTGCTGCTTGCAGTCGGCTACGGACTTGTACCTTTGGTTAGCTTAGTCTAATATAAGTACCTACAACCTACAACAACCTTGATTATCTCTATTGTTATTTGTTTAACTTTTAAGTGTTTAATGCCAGTGGATCAAAACGGTAGATTTAAACGGGGCAAACTGGGGAAAACTGAAGCTCTGTACACACTCAGGCGAATCCCGCGCGGCATGCGACTGCGCATGTCCATTGTTTTATGATTAGGAAGTCACGCTACTATTCGCGCCTGTTTGAGCACCTCCAGACAAATTAGTTGACACAATTGGCGCGAGCGATTTTAGCCAAAAATCCCGCAACCCGCGCGGGATTCGCTTCAATTTGGTTAAAGATTAACATTTTTAGCTCTTAATAGATCTAAAAATATAAATCTCTTTGTTCTCATCGTTATCAGAGAACATCCTAACTAGTATTATAGATGCGAAAGTGAGTTTGTTTGTTTGTTAGTTACGCTTCCACGCTAAAACGGCTGAATGAATTTGGATGAATTTTTGCACATTAAACCTTTACCTGGAACCTTCTCCAAGTCTACCTGTCTTACCTGTCCTTATCTGTGACCCAGGATGAAAAGTAGCATAGGTCCTTATATAGGCTACTTTCAACCTGGATCACAGACGGAAGTCGCGGCAACAGAAAAGAAAGAAATTACGTCTATTTGCGGCAAACATGACGGCAGCTAGTGGTTTATAAAACTGTGGTTAGCTCGTATCTCTTTTCAGAAAGCATACAAACCTACAAGATCAGTGTAGTCAATCATGTTATTTGCCTCAAAGCTGTCAACTACAAATTGAAAACTAGTTCAAACTTAGACACTTGTGTAGTGCCGGAAGCAACGACATAAGTAATTAAATTTGACGTAGGTCACCCTCCTATTAACTAAACCTAAATAAGTAAATGTTAGAGAACCGCGTTCTCGGAGCTCTTCCAAATTCTAATCCTAAATTTACTACCCGCAGTAATTTGTAAAGTTTCAAGACTGTGCGGAAATGAGAGTCGCTTTACAATATTATTAACAAGCTGTGCCCCGCGGTTTCACCAACGTAAGTCTTAATCCTGTGGTAATATCGGGATAAAAAGTATCCTATATCCTAACCCAAGACATGGTCTAACTGTGTGCCAAATTTCATCCAAATCCGTTCAGCCATTTTAGCGTGAAAGCATAACAAACAAACAAACTCACTTTCGCATTTATAATATTACTAGCTGCGCCCCGCGGTTTCACCCGCGTAAGTCTCGATCCCGTGGGAATATCGGGATGAAAAGTATCCTATGTGTTAATCCAGGTTATAAACTGTCTGTTTGCCAAATTTCATCCAAATCCATTCAGCCATTTTTGCGTGATTGAGTAACAAACATCCAAACACACAAACACATAAACACACAAACTTTCACATTTATAATATTAGTAGGATTAGCTACCGCCCGCGGCTTCGCCCACGTGGTTTGTCGATAAAAAGTAACCTATGTCCTTCCCCGGGATGCCATCTGTCTCCTTACCAAATTTTATCGAAATCCGTTCAGTGGTTTAGTCGTGAAAAGGTAACATACAGACAGACAAACAGAGTTACTTTCGAATTTATAATATTAGTATGGATAGGATAGTCTAGCTAGACTAAGCTTTAGGCTATTGTATAGTATCAATTAGTATATTGGACAATATACTAATTGATACCCAGTACTTTTCAGTAAGTTCAAGGCTGGAGATTATTATTTTTCATGCGAAAGAGTTTATCTCTAACTAAAACCAGTGTGAGTAAAAGGTTTTTCTAGTTTTATTTGCTCTCGAATATTGGCCAAAGGATGTGGGAATTTGGGTGACACGACTATCTCTTAGTAGGCGAAGAGATAGGCTGTCTGTGTAGGCACAGACGGAGAAAAAGTAATTCACAGCGTAGCCTGATTCAATTGATCCAAATTCGCAAATGAGTCAATTGGAAAAACCAATAGTAAGCGTCTCGCGTTAAATTACTGGTTTCTTGTTTATAACGATGGCATTGATAGTATAGTAAATAGATGAGAAACTAACAAAAGAGAAAGTGATTAATAAAAACTGTTGTGCTATTCTGTAAAAATCTCACCATGAAAACTTAGGTGAAGTGAGCTTGGAGTGAACTGTCACTGCCTTAGTATCATTAGGTATCGACGACAATGACAGCTCACTCCACGCTCACTTCACCAAATTTTTCACGGTGAGATGGTTACAGAATAGCAATGCTGGTGAACACTTTCTCATTTCAGACGTATGTGGACATTCATTTGTCTCAAATTAATTGGGAAATAAAATTTAAGTAATAAAAATTAAAACCCAATTGCGACTAAAAAGGTATAAACAAGACACCACAGACAGATAAATTAAAAATCTGGAGTCACACGTGTTAGGGCATAAATCGAACAGATTAGGTGTGACTCCGGATTTTTAATAGATTTTTTTTTAATTCTTTTTGTGTTATAATATATACATTTTTGAAATGTGCTCATTAAGCCCTTTCATTTGATACCCAACATGGTACGATTAAACAATCATTTTTTTCCTCACTTTATGTTCTCTAAAGGGCGCCATTTTTTATTTAAAGTGACATCACATAGCCTTTAACCAGCGGACAACCGAGACGCTTCCAACGATACCTCATTTGTCAAATTGTGATTTGTGGTTTAGAAGATAGGAGGGAACAGATGAACATACATACATACATACCGGTCAAAATCATAACCCTCCTTTTTTCTTCGCCGTAGTTGGGTAAAGAAGGGGAATTGGCTGATTAACAATCAAAAAGGGTCTCTATTCAAATTGCGGTCCCGCAATTCCCCGATTTAGAAGAATGACTACTGAAATCTTACTTAGAAATGTTATTTTCCTCGACTTTTCTTTTCACGAAAAAATCCAGTTTACAAAAGCTTTTGCTATCTGAAGATCGTTCAAAAGAACACTCACTAAAAGTATTTCAAATCAACCAAAATACTTTAAGATAATACTAATAACACTCAATAAACCTAACCAGGTTCCAAAATCAGTAACAAATCCAGAAGAAACTCCTAACCGCTGACCGCCAAATTACATGTTACTGGTCTGTTGCGATGCTATCACTAATATTGAACGAACGCTATCTCGTTTGAAGCGTCTCCATGTGGGTCCGACAATGGGTCCCAATTAATTGCTAACGATCGACCAAACTCATTGCTTGGACACTATGGTCGCTTTCTTATCTTAATAGGATGAATGTTTTTGATATTAGTTAGAAGTTGGTCGGGATTTGTGCGACTTTATCGAGATGAGTAAATAAGGATTAAGATTAGGTCTCGTGGGCTTAAAGGACTATATTTGTACAAGTTCCGGAAAATCATAGAGGCACAAAATGTTTTGATGATAGAACTTCTGAGCCGAAGCGCAAAAAAACATTGATTAGAGACAGCGCCATTAGAACTGTCAGCGATAAACAAATACAGCATTAGTTCATTCCCAACCATGTTCCGTGACTAGGGTCGTTCGAATTCTAACATTATTTGAATCGAATCGTAAAATCAGGAAATACTCCACTAACATCCACTATCATCTTCTTGTTTAGGGTTTAAACCCTAAACAAGAATACTACACATCCTCAACGTCTCCAGAATATCAAACAAAAACAAATTAAGAAAAGCATTTGGCACATTACACTATGATTACGAATACGCAACCGTTGGATTACTGGCGCCCTTAGAATGGAAGCATAGACACAGTATAATAAAGTAACAGTATTATATCTCAGCCGCTCGGTACATAAACCTTCCGCGTCCATGTATAACTGCCGCGGTCTCGATACTGTGGCGTACATTTAGATTTCGAAGCTTTGGCCGTTTTCAATTAATATATAATACTGATATTTATTTATACTGTGGCATAGTTCAAAAATATACATATATACGCAAAACTCCCACTCCAAAGACGTTCTGAAGGCAATTTTTTTATTTTTAGTTTTTAGATGCTTGTTTTAGTGGGGGTTTTTAAATTTAAAATTTATTAATTATAGCTGATGCCCGCGGCTTCTGCCGCCAAATTATATAATTATAAAACCTTACTCGAGAACCACTCTATCCATTGGTAAAAACAGCATGAAAATCGGTGCAGTAGTTTTTGAGTTTATCGCGAACAGGACGACAGATAGACGCGGCGGAGGACTTTGTTTTATATTATGTAAGGATGTTTAGCTCTAAACATGTGATTTGCAGTTTCAAGGCATTTTTAAAACGTTCAGTTTAAGTTTTTAACACAGTCAGGATTGTATCATGGATTGTAGCTCATGTCACGTTACGTGTTCTCGCTCGTTCGTCGGCATTTACAAACTTATTTTGGCCTAAACGACTGAAGTTTGTAAATAGGTGATAGGAAGCAATAGACGATTATTTCGACGCACTAAGGAAATTACAACCACCTGATTACAATTTGAGTTCGTACTATTTCAAGCCACCACCAGGCACCTTTAGCCAGTTTTTTGCATTTTGACCCTTATTTCGACTGCCGTAAAGATCTTAATATAAAATTGGCAACATAGGTCGGAATATGGTTCGAAATTTAAAACTGGCTCGACGGTCACAATATTATAAATATGGACAGTACGAAAACAGGGCCTATTTAAAAAAAAAAACTATTTTCCGTTCTTTAAATATCGCGGCTTCCTCTCTTCTCGATAGTAAGAGAGCCAACGACAAAATCATACCGCATCGTCAAAAAATTTAACCGATCTATCTCATAGCAAAAAGGTATTTTTTTTTTTTTATCGTTTTTATTTTGCCTGATAAATCTTGTTTTGAAATAAGACCGCAAAAGTTTCGCTTCTATACGAATTTCTTCTATGCCTGTCTGAGATATGCCAGACGCTAGACCAATCAACTTTATCAAACATATTCTTTGAAGTGGGCAGCGTCTGTCGATAATTGCGTATGCTGTACTTACTGTTACGCATCTGGTATACATTAGTTGACCTTTGGACCTAAGTCTTTGATAAATGCAAGATAAATTCACTGAGGCCTATTTGTGTGATTGGTTAGACTTGGAACAGAAGTAGGTTATAGTGTTGTTAGTTTTAGAATCACTTGAGTAGGTATGATTTGATTTTAATGGCACGTCAGTCTAAGATCCATTGGAAATACATATACCACAGGTTTTGTGTTTTTTTTGCGAATGACTCATGTTACCTTGTATTGTAAATGTTGATTCGATTTAGAGGAAACATATAACTACCTATAAGGACCAAAATGGCAGATGCTTTTTTTTTTAACTCTTTGATCCATAAGGATCAAAAATCCAATTTTTATTTCATCTTCTGCCTAGCCTTTTCCCAACATGTTGGGGTCGGCTTCCAGTCTAACCGGACGCAGCTGAAAACCGGTATTTTATATGGAGCGACTGCCTATCTGACCTCCACAACCCAGTAACTGTGGTAATACGATACCCCGTGGTAAGACTGGTTGTCAGACTTTCGGGTTTCTGACGACCCGTAACGGCTGTCAATGATCCACGAATGACAGCCGGGAACAACGGCTTAACGTGCTTTCCGAGACACGGAGGAGAAAAATCCAATTTTTATTTATTTGTAAAATTTAATGAAGAATAAATATCAATTGAATTAAACACTGCAATCTCACGTTAGTCGTTAAATAAATCACATAATGATGAAATTACATAATCCATCAATAAATAACATCACGATAATGATAACATTACATACAAGACAACAGAATAAAGGGAACAACACGAAGAAACCGGACAAAAAGATTGAACGAGTCGATTTGTGCAATAAATTGTGAGGGATAAGTCGACGTGGAAGAGAAACGAAAAATAAATTATTCCGCAAGAAATATGTTCTGGATCAACCTTATAACATATTCTATTAAGGCTTAAGAAAGTCACTTTTCACTGTCCTTTTAATAAACTATGCAATAAGTATCCAAATACGGCAGTGCTTTTTGCACTATTTGTATTTTTTTTTTTAACAAGGTTTTTCCTCTATTTGATTTTTTCACTAACTGGCCAGACTTTTTTTTTTCTATTCAAACTTATCCAAAATCCGAAACACAATTTCCTGGTGAATCCTTGCTAGATTTTTAATATTTGAGCGGGTATCTGTTTCTTTAGTATGATTAAAGATAAACATTGCAAGCAAGCGTGGAAGATTACAAAATCTATATAAAAGCCCGCAATATGGAACAAGCATAACATGACGCCTGTCATCCCTGAAGGGTTAGGCAGAGGTGTACCTATAGTAACACTTACATTTCGCCAGTTATGTTTAAGTCCATGTAATCCGGGCCGGGACTACGTGATGGAAAAACTCAATAACATTTTGCACGACCTGGGAATCCAACCCAGGACCTCAAGCTCAGCAGTAGCGTTTGCGACTACTAAAACAACGAGGCAGTCAACAAACAATGTTCTATAATTATATCAATTTAATTTAAATCCGGTCAGACTGCATCCGGTTAGACTGGAAGCCGACCCCAACATAGTTGGGGAAAGGCTAGGCAGATTAATTGATATCAATTTAAAAACTGGTTCTAAGCGGCTTTTAAACCAACGAAAATTACATCCCACGGAACTTTCGATTCTAAATAATAATTGAACTTCCAAAAGGGCCAGTCATTAAACTCTATTCAAAATGATTCAAAGACAAGTCAAAACAAAAGAAGTACTAGCCTTTATACCAAAAGCTTTGGCACCTACTCCATCTGTTGTGTAATAAATAAGTCTGTGCATCTGCAAATCATTCCGTAATAAAAGTGTACCTACATCAATAGAATGCCGCATTAGGTAGCGATTGGGTGTTATAAGCGAAGTGGTTTAAGAAACCTGCGGCAAGCGATTTACTTCCAAAAGAGTTAGCGGTGAAATAGTTTCTCCTACACGACTCTCAATTTGGTAAGTGCGTATAGATATTGCCCGCTCATCATAAACATTAAAATAGTAATCTACAGTAGCTATTTCGTTTTCCAATTTTTTATAATTCAATGGATCAATCAACTCAGCCTATCGCAGTCCACTGCTGGACATATGCGTTTCCTAAGCTGCGCCAACACCCAGTTCGTCCCAGCCACTTTGTTAAGGTCGTCGGACCATCTAGCTCATCGCACGCTACGCACAGCGATACGGTCTCCACTCCAGAGGCCCTAATGTGAGTTTCTTTTAATCATCTCGACTTTACGTATCAACTGCGTTCAGTGAAGGCCAGTGAAGGGCCAATCGGAGCGCCGAACGCGATCGGTGCGTAAAGTCGAAATTGTTAAAAGAAACTCACACTAGGGCCTCAGGTCTGGTCGCTCCACCGGCCATCAATCCTTCGACAAACACAATTCAATGCGTAGTAGGTAAGTAGTAAATCTCCGTGTGCTGATGTATCGACAAGCTTGTTTTGCTTCAAAGAACGCTGTGAATAAATATGTACTTATCTATGCCTCAATTTGTTTGAAGAAACCGAACAGACGTAACGCGACCCAAATCATTGCTAGCTTACAATAAAACAATATGAGATCTTTATACACTGTTTGCATACGTTTATCTGCACTGAGTAAATACCCAATTCTGCTTTAGAATAACAGCAAATGTAAATGAAGCTCTAATTAAAATAATTTCAATTTCATACAACGTAGTACCTAGACGAGTCCTGAAATAATTTTGGTCCGGGGTTGAATATTAGGTTAAGTGCTATTAATAATGTGAAACCGTATTATTTTATATGAAAATTTTATGTTATTTTAATATAAAGGATCTCCAAGCACGTGTTGCTTTGTGTGTAGTTGCGAGATAATTTAAATCGTGCAAGTATTAGCTGATTATGATAATTTAAGAGTATTATGAGTATTTTTTAGTATCGTTATTCTACATAAAAATATTTTTTATTTTTTTATTTTATAGAATAATAATTATTATTACCTTTTTAATACAGACAACTAGACAATTGTATACGCACTATTGAAATAGATAATGATATAATACGCTCAGCAATCGTTATTATTATCTCTTACAGCAGCCTACTGTTTAAAACGATTTGTGCCTGAAGAAAAACACCAAAACAAAAATTGACACTCGCTCCGCTCATCACTATAGCGGTGTCCTTACGTGTAGGCCAGATGCCTCGCAAGTCACAATACTGGTACCGCATGCGATATGATCACCCACTATCAGCTTACTACAGGCATGTTTGTAAACAATTCCGTCTAGAATACCTTTGTTCTTTTAGCCATCGTTGTAAACGCACCTTTAATGTGATTATATAACTAAACTCTTCTCCAACTTCGAAAACTGAGTAGAAGTTGTTAGGAAAAATATTATGTTTTTCTTTATTGTTTTTAGGATTCCACACCCTGAATACCTCATTATCTGCCTAGCCTTCTCCCAACTATGTTGGGGTCGGCTTCCAGTCTAACCGGATGCAGCTGAACACCAGTATTTTACATGGAGCGACTGCCTATCTGACCTCCACAACCCAGTAACTGGGTAATACGATACTGGTTGTCAGACTTTCGGGCTTCTGACGACCTGTAACGACTGTCAAAGATCCACAAATGACAGCCGGGACCAACGGCTTAACGTGCTTTCGGAGGAGTCTCGGTATTTAAAGATGGTCACCCATCCACGGCCCAACCCCGGCAAGCGTAGCTTAACCTGATGGATCGACCCGTGTGGCTGTTATTACGTAGCCACGAGCTCCTGTATAACTAATAGTACCTAATACACTGTGACTTTTAATTCACTGTTAACCTTTCAGAAGGTGAAAGTGATTATAAACAACTTTCACTATGAGACCAAAACAACCACGAAATAGAAACAAGAAATATATCTGTTTCATCCATTTTCATCGGGAAAATATTGGATTTTTGTATGAATCAGCAGATTATTTTTTTATGAAACAGCTGATATTTTTTTCGATATTTCAGAGTTGGTCTCATAGTGAAAGTAGCTCATAATTATGAGTAGGTACCTTCACGCACTGAATGGTAAACATTAAATTAAAAATCATCGTGAATACATTTGTTCAAAAAAATACAGACATTTAAATAATATGTTATACAAACTTACACTAGTCTCTCTAATTGGAGCCTTCGTTATTTCTATGATCTTTCACCGCGTAACATTGTACATTGTACAGAAAACTGGTTGCCAAAAATTTTGTTGCGGCATGAATTTCTCGCAATCATTAAACCAGCAGAAATTTTTATGCCTAACTTACTTGGTTCACAAAAAACTACATAACACAACAAGATTACAAGACATTGTCAAAAAACTAATGGGTGAATAATTATTTTCTTCTAATCTAAGAAGTCTTCTAGAAAATTGTTTCTTTTATACTTATTCTCAAGACATATCGATTGAACATACTTAGAGAGTTAAGTTAAGGAGATTATCACTCAATCAAATCCTTCAGGGGATCAATTTTATAATAGAACAGAATAGTCTTTATTATGTACACCATAAAAGTTACAGATTTATATCAGGGCTTGAAATACCGTTAAAAATATGGTATCGTTATAGCCTTCTGATGCAGATATCGTTAACTATTAAATAACGTTAGAATATTTAACGTTATATCTGGCACATTTTACTGTTAAACATACGTAACGTTAAAATCTACGCTATCGAAAATTTTATCATTATGATTTAGTTTTGTTATCGTCGCTCTGGATATCGTTAAAAATTTCAGACTGCATCGACGCTAAGACTGTGCCGTACGACTATTTGCGTGTATAATAGGGATTCTCTTTGCTATTCCGTGTTGTGCTTGTTCTTGTGAATTTACTTGGTTGGTTTGTCCGCCGGCCGCCTTTGAGAAAGCGGGCCGGCAACGTCGCATAAAATAAGAAAAATAATACCGGTAATGTTTTACCGCTATTTTTACAATAAAATTAAAAATACCGGTAATTTTTACCACAATTTTTAACGTTATTATTATGTTATGCTACTAAGTAACGCTACCAAATCATACCGATATCCAGATATCTCTACGGAAATACCGTTACTTAACGTTACTTTTAATGTGAATTGGTAACGTTTTCAAGCCCTGATTTATATGTAGAAATTTTACATACGGTTAAGTGCAAACGCGTAGTGTAAGTGGGTGGGTTAGTGTGGGTGGGTGGGCTCAGTGTTAGTCCAAATTCAAACCCAAAGTTCAAATTTCAAGGGCTAAAGCATCGTTAGACATGGATCATAAATGAATATCTCAATCTAGATTCTAGATCTTTATCGGATCTTTGCACTCTATTCGTAACAAAATATCTGCAATATTTCGTGTCATGTGTTTTTGTGAAAAATGGCTTTGCTAAAAGCTCTAAGTAGGTAGGTTTCTTTTTATTGGTACAGACGCCATTTCTGTAGAGCGTCAATGTCATTTTATTTTATTTAGTGTCAATGACACTGTATATTTTATATTATTTATTTTCGGTACTTTGAAAGGAACAATACTAAGATATTATTTTGTTGTTCTGTTCTTTTTGTTGGAGTACAGCAAAAACAAATCGATCCTATTTCAACACCATAGTCTTTCTCATTCTAACTCATAAATATAATTTTTTCTACCCGAGCGCGCCCTTACCACTTGACTGAAATCCTTACTTTCTCATAGTGACTGTACTTATGCCTTTAGCCTTGGTTGGGATCATCACACGTCTCATGTAATAAGTAAAAGAGATGCATAAGTACAGATAATCTTCCAATAATATAGAAAAGGATAATAAACGTATTATTAAAATCCTTCGCACGGCCTTTCCTTTGGTGTCCTCGTTAATCCTAACAGTCTTCTCCAGCTTACACAGAACTAGCTCTGGTATTTAAAATAATAGAAATGGATCGGAAAACAGCGAGTGTGAATAAAAAAACACGATGTCCTTTATTTACAATCTTGACATTAAGAAAATAACAAAACTGCTTAAAATTCACAAAAAGAACGAATCCTTTGCTACTCCGCTTCTAAACTTACGGGCTTGCTAGCAGACCCCATACTTTTTTACTCAAAGTAATGGCCATTTGCTAGACAGTGATATATTGAGCCACTATTACAACCAGTTCACTGCCTCGCGAGGCACGCCTACACATTATTGCCCTGAAAGTTTTATTTGCATTGACTTGTATTTGAATTATTTCCCATTCACGAAGGTGCTCCTAAGTCAACAAAGTTTCTTTACTATGCTTCACCTATTCTAATAAATTTTCAAGAAATAAGAACTCTGTTTTGTGAACAATAGAAGCTGTTTTGGATTGTAAAGTGACGGTTGTAAAAGTTCCAATATAATCTGTTCGATGGGAGCTTTTGAAGTGAGCAAATAGACATTTTGTCAAAGATTTTAAGGTAGTTTCTGATCGTTGCTAAAATAGTGCTGATTCGTAACATACTTTCGTATTTTATTCCTTGAAAAATAATATATTGGAGTTGCTCATAAGTTTGTTTTTTTGTTTACCCAGTCTGTTGTACTCATCCTATAAAATTACTTTAAATATTGTAACACTAAAAATTCCATTTTTAATAATTCATTATCATTTTTACACAACAAAAGAAAATTACCAACATATCTCTCAACAAGTAAATTAACGCCCAGTTATATTAAGTAGCTACTAATTTAATATCGTTATGAGGGGCTTAGCTAAACTTATCATGATGAAACAGAACTATCACGTTCCGTATCACACACATACACTCTCGCTTAAACATCCTCGAAATCAACCACTTACACTCACACTCACTCACACAGTGAGAAGCGTTAATTCTAGTCTTATTTTTATTTTCACTTTGTTTGTCAGTTATAAATATATGTTTAAAATTGTAAACCTTCAGTGGCAGAATATTATGACGTCGTCTAACGTGAGAACTGAATAGGATTACAATTTCCCTCTTAACAAGTATGGAACTTCACCCACACTATATGCTTGATTACTTACGTGTGTATAGAAGCAATTTAGATTTCAAGTTGGTTACCTTATTGCTAAACCAATACCACCCACTCACTACTAACATAATTAGAACCATTAATAGGGACTTTGCTACTAATATGTCAGAGCTTGCCGTTAGTACAATGGTATGGTGAGTGCGCTGGCAACACTGGCGACAGGTTTAGAAAAAACGACCTCGTAGTTAAATATTTTAGAATATTAAATAATTGTGTTTATTTTGTGTTAAATCTATTGTTTTTATTAGAATCTAAGTATAAAGTGTCTCACGCAGTGTTTGTGACGTGTTTTTGTCGTGATTATTCATAATAATCGATACTCCGAAAAATCATCTACCGGCTGTCAACGTTTGGATTGCGGATTTGAATTCTTCGAACCCGGGGAGTATTTTGTTTTATAATAATCTTTATTGTACTTATATTTACACACTATACATCACCTGTAAACACTGCTCAGAGTTATGAGCTACGTCCAGTACACACGGGCACCGTTTATGTCTCCTTTTGCTTGACAAATTGTGGAAGCAAAATCGACGACGAATTCACTTGCTCCAGACATAAAACATACACTTCAAACTTTACTTCACACGTTATTTATCCCTAAGTTGCTATAGAGTACTTACTGTTATATCCAAGTGTATTGTCAAAATTATGAAACATTATTATGTACCTCTAATCTCATGTCCATACCAATCTTAGTGTAAATTAGCTAGGCAGTACAATAATTATTACATAATCTAAATAATAAATAATTATTAATCCTTTCCTTAACAATAAAAATTGTGATAACCCCCAGAACAAATGAATTAGCTTCTTATTTTCTCATACCTCCATATTTTTATAATCTCTTCTAAAAAACTTCATCTTTTGTTTTTTTTTTTTTAATATTTTTATTTTCTTGTTAACTGTCTTACCCTCCTACTTTCTCAAGCTCTCAACTTATTTAGATTCCTCATACACTCAGTAGTTTCCTGTTACATTCCAGGTGCCATTTAGGGAGATCTTTGAACATGATGACCCGCGGAGCCACAGTTCGTGACATGAGTGACAAACTGAATGCAACACTGAGGGAGCTGGAGGCATCTAAAAAAGAATGCAACCAGCTGCTACAGGAAAGAGAGGACAGTGAGGTTGAAGTCAAGAGGATTAATGACAAAAACACTCAACTCAAGAGCCAGCTAGTAGAACTTCACACGCAGCACATGGACATACTTGACCAGCATCACCATCTCCGTCAACTAGTGTCAGATTTTCAACAATGCAGTGACACTCATGACCAGGCATTGAGACGAATATCAGGCCTTGAAGTGGAATTATGTAAGGCGCACAACACTATTTCCACCATCAACTCTCAGAAAGCCAGGGAACAGGTTGCCAACACCAATAACCTTTTCAACGAGCTGGTTGGTAGTGAATCCGGACTGGAGTGTGAGAAGCCCATCGTTGCCATAGACCTGACTGGGGACGATACCTTAACTAGATGTCCGATTGTAACTAGTCATAATAAAATTAAGAAGTATATTAAAATTAATAAAAATATCAAAAAGTACAAGAAACTCTTGAAGTCACAAAGTGTTTATAAGTTTAATATTAATCTTAGGAAAGAACGCATCAACTTAAAAAGTCAATTAAATGTTTGTAATATTAAGTTAGAAACTAGCAGACAAATGTATGATGTTGACATACGAAACCTTCAAAGGGAATTGCTGAGCAGGGAAAATACACTTAAGGAAATATCCTGTAAGTATGAGTCTAGTCAACAAATGTTAAGCGAACGCTTGCAGGAGGCCTGTGAGTTGGTGGACTTGGTGAAGTACAATGCAGAGAGGTACGAGTCACTGACAAACAATCTCACCTGTAGTTGTGCTCCCACTCTGCCATCTTTCATGTCTCAGCATGTTGATTCTACCGCTTCACCCATTTTGACTCATACTATAGAAACTGTAAATCCCACTCAAAGTAATGTTTTGGTTTATTCTGATAGATTAGGCGCAGGTTTTGGATCATTGCTAAATAACCGATCAAAACATACCATAGTTAACTGTTGTTACCATAACCTGCATTTTAATGAGCTTGTTCATAAAATAAAAAATACACAAATGAATGAGCAAACTACTGTAGTTCTTTTAATTGGAAACAGTCTGAGCATCACTAAAAGGGACTTAGTTAATGGTGTCGACACCCTACTTAAATTAAAATTAGGTAAATTAATATTATGTGCTTTGCCATATTCAGATAATTTGTATGCTGAAGAAAATGATTACATTTGTAGTTTAAACAACCTAATGCATATTTTGACATGTCGGCACAGTGACCGTTTATTGTATTTTGATACTAACAATTTTGTTAGAGACTTTGTTTTAATTCGGGAACATATGTTTCTTCCCAAGAAAAGTCAACATGTATTGGCTACTTTGTTAGCATACAATATACACGCAGTTATTGATAATTTAACTGAGACTAGGTTAAGTGACGAAACAGTATTATCTAGTATTTCTAATAATACTGTTATAGATTCTTTAAACTTTTAGACTCGACAAAAGAGAAGCAGAATAAGAAAGTTTTACTGTATCATCAAAATATTAATCGTTTCTCTGGCAAAATCCTAGACGTGGAATTGTTAATAGATAAATACCATATGGATATCTTATGTTTTTGTGAAACCTGGTTAAAGCCAGATAGGATGTTGTTTAATGTAAATAACTTTTCAGTTGCCAGTGCATACAACAGGTCGTCAATAGGCGGTGGTACCTTGATATTATGTAATAGTTCTCTCAGACATAAGGAAAGGAAGGATATCACTGCTTGCTCTGTTGATCGCTTATGTGAGGTAGCATGTGCAGAGGTTGAGGGCCATACTTTCTTATGTGTTTATAGACCACCAGCTGCAAACTTGTCATCATTTTTAATAATTATGGAAGATATACTAGGTAAACTTTTTAAAGATAATAAATTCGTTTTTGTTTCTGGTGACCTAAATATTGATCTATTAGTTAATTCACCAGATAAATGTAAGCTTACATCTTTGTTTAAATCATTCAATTTAAAATGTGTTTTTAATGAAGCGACTAGAATAACAGCATCCTCAGCTTCATGCATTGACAATGTATTTACAAATTGTGAAATAAAAGACTCATCTTTAATTAGTGGCGTCAGGTCTGATCATACTGGTCAACTAGTATCATTTGACTTAGATAAAAAGTTATACCTAGAAAAAAACATTACATTAAGACCACTCACTAAAAATAAATTGAAAAGGTTTAATAATAATCTCCTTAGCCATCTTTCAACTGCTTGTTTTGATTCACAAGACCCCAATGTAAACTACGGTACATTATTTTCTACTGTATGTAAACATTTCAATGAAGCGTGTCCTGTGAAAAATGTAACATTAAATTCTAAACCAAAATTTAGTGAATGGGCCACTACTGGCATTAGAAAAAGCAGAGATATTTTATATAATTTGTACAACGAGAAATCATTAACTTCTGATCAAGTCATTCATAATTATGTCAGAAACTATTCTAAGATATTCAAAAGAGTGTGCGCTCAAGCTAAATCTAAATTAATAAGTAACAAAATTAGTTCTTCCAATAATAAAATAAAAGCTGTGTGGCAGATAATTAACAAAGAAACTGGAAACACAAAACAGCGAGATCAGAGTGAATTGTCTTTAAAAATTGATAATGAAACCATTTCAGATAAGTTTAAGGTTGCTGAGACACTAGAAAACTTCTTTACCAACATCCCAATTGAGGTTACGAAATCGCTCCCATCATCACCTATATTAGCTGAATCTCTTTTAAAAGAAAACTTCAGTAAGGACATTCCAAGTTTCGAATTCAAGCCTATTTCTATTGTCACTATTAAAAAAGCATTTAAAAGTCTTAACATAAAAAACACTGAAGACTTATGGGGGATTTCCGTTAAGGTTCTTGGAGATATTATTGACTCAATTGCGCCTTTCTTAACAGGCATATTTAATCAATGTTTAGATAGAGGTACGTTTCCAGATTTAATGAAACATAGTAAAGTAGTACCAATCTTCAAATCGGGTAGTAAGAGTGATCCCTCTAATTATAGACCAATATCTGTGCTACCAGCATTAAGCAAAATATATGAAAAAATCATGCTAGACCAAATGTTGGCACATTTTAATTCAAATGGGATTTTACATAGTCATCAGTTTGGTTTCACGAAAGGTAGGTCGACGACTGACGCAGGAGTTAAACTCATCAGTCACATTTTGGAATCCTGGGAGAAGTCCCAGGATGCAATTGGCATTTTCTGTGACCTCTCAAAAGCGTTTGACTGCGTTGACCACAATACACTGATCTGTAAATTACACCACTACGGAATTCGTGGCCAACCTGCTGATCTTGTTCTTTCCTATCTATCAAACAGGCAGCAAAAAGTAAAAGTTAATGGGGCGACGTCCTCGGGGTCTCTGGTTAAGATGGGCGTGCCGCAAGGTTCGATTCTTGGCCCTTTCCTATTTCTAGTCTATATTAATGACCTTCCTTACATGATGGCTAACTTATCGGATATAATTCTATTCGCCGATGACACTTCTCTTATTTTTAAAATAGATAGGAAAGATACGGATGTCTTACATGTCAACGATAGTTTGGCAGTTCTTTCGAAATGGTTCGCAGCCAATAATCTTCTACTTAATGCGAATAAAACTAAATGTCTTAAGTTCTCATTACCTAATGTTCCTCAAGTAGGATTAAATTTAAAACTTGACGACAAGAAATTAGATGCTATTACGGAAACTGTATTTCTAGGAATTACTCTAGATTCGAAATTGCAATGGGGACCCCACATTAGAGCTCTTTCAGGCAGATTAAGTTCAGCTGCATATGCAGTAAGAAAAATAAGGCAGTTGTCTGATATAGCCACAGCTAGGTTAGTATACTTTGCTTATTTCCACAGTATTATGTCCTATGGCATTCTGCTGTGGGGATCGGCAGCTGACGTAGATTCGATTTTCATTTTGCAAAAGAGGGCAGTTCGCGCGATCTATAAAATGAGTCCTCGTGAGTCCCTTAGAAATAAATTCAAAGAAATTGATATACTCACTCTGCCTTCTCTTTATATCTTAGAAAGTATTTTGTATGTTCGCAAAAATTTTGGACTCTTCAAAAAAAGAAGCGACTTCCATAATATAAACACACGTAGTAAACATGAAATTGTGATACCCAAATTTAGATTAGCTAAAACTAGTAAGTCGTTTCTTATAAACAGTATCCGCTTTTATAATAAGTTGCCAAAGTCTGTTACAGAACTTAGCGATGGTAAGTTCAAAACCCACATCAAACGTGTCCTTATCAAAAAAGCATATTATAAGATTAAAGACTACGTTGAAGATAGGGAAGTTTGGCAATAATTCCTTCTGCACATGTGGCTTCCCTGGTACGTCATTAACGGCATAATTTTGTAAGAGTCTATTAACTGCTCCCAAATTACCATGTTTATTTTTTACATTCATCCCTGACAGACATAATCATATTATAATATTATTTGACACCTACTACTTTATGTACCTACCATATTTAATTTCAACTCTATAATAGTGGCTTTTGCGGACATGTTAATTATCCAGATTTGTTGTCAGTTGTAATAGCAATCATGTCATTTGGTTTAAATAGGTTTTTATTTTTAGTTTATTATTTATCTTATATAGATTCTCCTCTAATAGACCTTGTGAATGTGAGAACGTTGTAGGCTTAGTGGACTGTAGACCTTTTTTTTTTTTTTTTAATGGAACAATTTCAGTTTCTTTTAACTACCTACATGAAACTCCTTGAAAGGCAGGCCTACACTGTCCTCCCATAACTATTAACACTGTAATTCGAAAATATTGTAAAAGCCAATTATCTTTTAAAAGAGTAACCATGGAGTTTCTTGCCGGCTCTTCTCCATAGGAAACGACCAATTGGAACCGTGCACCTAGCTTCTGACGTTTCATAAGTGCCCATGTAGGCTTATGTGAAATAAAATATTTTGATTTTGATTTTTGATTTTGTCCTCCACGCTGTGATATAGAATCATTTCATCAGTTAGCGAATAGTCCACTTGTAATAATAATAGTTCTAGTTTCGGTTCTAACATAAGTCTATTAATTGTGTTTGTTAAATCTGATTGCTAATTTACTATGAAAGAATTAAAAGGAAGGAGCTTATGAGTCATGATGTTGATTTAAAATTGATTTATGTGAAGTATTTTTGATGAAAGGGACAATCTCATTCATAGCATTCGCTCTGTAATACGTCGCGTCGCGTCGCGTCGCGTCTACGACTGTCCATCTGTTAAACGTCTACGACTGGCCATTGACAGACCGCTAGAATAGTACAATAAAAGATCAAAGAGAAATACGCATACTGTTGTTGACTTTGATTACCGAATACTCTCAAACAAGCCTAATTTATCCCACCACAAGGACTAGGCTTATTCAATATTTATTTACAGTAAAACTTTCCTTGAAGCAAACATTAGCGTCTTATCTCTCATAATTATCTTCTCCAATCCATAGATCACGATTCCTAAAAGGCATTTAGGTATACTCTGTTCCAATATTATCTGATGAAACGTAAACAAACCTCTTCAGGACACATTAACAATTCATTTGTATTTAAAATGTTTCAAGTTCATAATTTCACCGCCTATTCCAACAATTATTATTTGAATAACATTATTAAATTTTATTGTAAATGTGTGTTGTTTATCTTCGACGAAAATTGACGTTACTAAATTAACCTCAATAGTCAAATCGATTTAAAATTAAATTTCGGATTTAAGTATTCAAATAGTTAAAATCAAAGCATCCAATTTGTAAGTTGAAAATTGACATCCACGAGTACGTTTTCTGATCCTTTTGTTTACATTATCATCAGATACTCTTGGAACATCAAAGCTGTCATTTCTCCTCATCAATTCGAATCTTCTTCCGGTCCAATACTAGTCACAATAAACTGGCTTTTATTTACTGAACCTATAAAGTGTTTTATAGCCACTATTTATTTGGACGGTACAAATTTATTGTCTGTAATATCATCCCCACTTATCAAAGGAGAGTAATCGTTGAGTGTCGTCATCTGACACGTTATTAGAAAATACCGAGTGGTAATCCGATAATTTAATGATGAACCTGATAGCGGTTGTGGGAAGAAATTGCTTTGAATTCATTCAAATGGAAAGTTATTGAGATTGACATATTACCGTAAAGTAGTTATCTTATTTGTGGTTCTAAGAATTTTCAGAATATACTTTTCAAAAAAATTCGTAGCTTACAATATGGAGAATCTTACCTTTTTCTGATTGAAGCACTATGTCGTGGGCGTAGTTAGGTAATACGCCTACAATTGAACATGGCAGGTGTTAAGGGCTCTTGGTCCTAACGATACGAGACCAACCTTCTGACACAGTAGGACACTTCAATTTGTTTGTTCAAATTGGAATGTGAAGTATATTTTTTATTTGCGAATATTGGAATCTTTCGTGAACACCGCATTAATGAATTAAACCTTTCATGAATACTATACCATTTAATCCTAACAATATCCTAATCCCTATACTAACTAATATTATAAATGCGAAAATGAGTTTGTTTGTTTGTTTGTTACGCTTTCACGCTAAAACGGCTGAACGGATTTAGTTTAGCACTTGGGTACATCATGACCTAGAGAAGGACATACTCGTAGGCTACTTTTCATCCTGGATTGCAGATGAAGTCGCGGGCAACAGTTTTTATATAAAAGTGACCAAGTTAAATAAAATTTATAAAACCCTAGGGACTTACCGCATGCTTCCGCCGAGTTGATTAACCGATAAAATCGAGTTCATGATTCTATTAGTCGGGTATCGATATTGCCGCCGGCAAAGGTCAGACAACCTCCCGAAATCCGATAGCATCTAAATTCATACCACTTATCGGAAGATTCAAAAGAACATTTTTTATACTGAACATTCAATAGTAGAAGATAATTATTTTTTTCATTGTATTGGAGACAAGATTAGATTTTTTTATTGCAAAATTTGAATTGAGGCGTTAAACTTGAGTGGTCGTAATTGGAAACGGTAAAAGTTAAAAAAAAATCCTGGGTAGTTACTAATATTTCCAATTGAAATCTAGGTAGCATTTGTTAATTTTGTAAAAAATCATTTCGTTTCTTAAACCCTTCGTCTATGACTTGAAATGACGATTAAAGTTTTTAAATTATTTAAAAGCTCCAATATTGCTTCAACCAAATACGATAACGTATTTCGTTAACGTATTTTGTTGGTCTTCAAGCCCATACCTACGAGCGATTTTTAAACGCGGTGTTTTTTTTTTCGCGCACTTTGTTTTTAACGCCCTGCTTAGAGTCGAGAGTTTAAAATCCAACAGTGCGCTTTTTTGGACGCGCTGGAAACTCAATGCACTCTGTTGGATTCTCAATGCTCGTCTCAACAACGAGAGTTGCGTGGCCCGTGCGTGCGAGGCTTATATGTTTTTGCCCGCTTTCTTTACGGCAAGGCATTACGTTGAATTTGTAAGAATATCCCAATAACTCAGCAAAATGCTGTGCCACAAATAAAACAACAGATAAACTTTTGCTTATAGATATAGGCTGAAAGTTAGGTACATTCCGTTAACATATAAAGTTCATTGCTATTTCCTAAGAAGAGAAGTATAAAAATTCTTCGCGCGTACTCGTTGGCATGTCTCCATAATCCATAAACTGAGTGTAGTAAGTTACTATTTCTTTTGTTTCATTCAACTATCTCGGAGATAGTACAGTACAGGGGTAAAGTAGGGAAAGAGTTATGTTAACGGAGGGTTCCGTAGTATTTTGCAGTTAAAGTGTTTTATGCCACTGCCCACTTGATAGCAAACATTGAGGAAGCTTACCTCATGAATGAGGCAGTTTACCACAAATCCTTACTAATATTATAAATGCAAAAGTAACTCTGTCTGTCTGTCGCGCTTTCAGGCCAAAACTCCTGAACCGTTTTAAATGAAATTTGGTACACAGATAGTCTAGAGCCTGAGAAAGGACATATGCTACTTTTTATCGACATACCACGCGGGTGAAACCGCGGGCGGAAGCTAGTGGGTAATATACCAGGAACAACACAAAAATGTATCATGTGTCTGTAATAGTAAGTCTTTTCCACGTTGAGGTAGCCTTCCAAATTATTAAGATGCAGCGCAATATACCAAATTATTTGAAACTATGATAGCATTCTGACGTTCAAAAATCAATTATCTACTGCATAATACCAATCGCCAAAATTTTCGGGATTCTGATATTTCGATTATGACTCGATGGTATGCGTATAGGTATAACAACTGAGGTAGACAGAGGGGGAGATTTTGATATACTCAATAATAATGATTTCTTGCTCCATTACCAGTTAATAAAATGTTATTTAGGACTAGCTTCGCCCCGCAGTTGCACCCACATAAGTCTCGATCCCGTGAGAATATCGGAATAAAACGTATCCTATGTCGTAATCCAAGTCATGGTCTACACATGTACCAAATTTCATCCAAATCTTTTCAGGCGTTTTAGCGTAACAAGCAAACAAATAAACAACCGAACTCACTTTCGCATTTATAATATTAGTTAGGATATTGAGTTGTAGTACCTTGGCGAAACTGTTAAGGCTCTTACATACTGGGGCGATTCGTCGCGCGACGTGACGCCGCCGCATTGTTCGCCGTGAGAAATTGTTTTGTTAAAATTCGCGTCGCGCTTCGAATCGCCCCAGTATGTAAGAGCCTTTAGACGGGTCAAGAATACGAGATATTTAAAAGGTCTTTTCGATCTTTGTAATATATCTTTGTATAATTATCGAATTCCGTCTAGAGGGAATTCAGATTATTGTATGTCAGACATTTCGTGAAAGCTGAAACAGATAGAGGACCGAACCATTTTGAAATGTCAAAGATTTAAATAGGAGCGCACGGAACCTTGAAATATTCGGATCATTAAAATAGGATAAGGGCGTCGTCACGCGACGTTTCCCTACAAATTCCAGGTCAGCGATTGTGAAAATGTAGGAAATAAAAGTCTGTAGAAGAGTTAACCGGTGAATCTTTGCTCGATTTATTTGTTGACTCCGCGTTACATTGAAAGATCCAATTGAAATGTTCGGTATTATTATCGTTTGATTGAAACAATTGAATTGATGACTCAAAATTATTTGGTTCTACGAAAAAGTATATACCTAAGGTTACACCTTAGCTTCTTAAAATTCTGATCATAAATATGATTGTACTTAGGAAAAATCATGACAAAAGGAAGTAAAACTATACCTACAATACGGTGGGTTTATATAAAAGATATAAGTTCAGAAACTTACTTGACAAGGACATCAACAGTACCTCAATTTGCCTAGCCTTTTCCCAACTATGTTGGGGTCAGCTTCCAGTCTAACCGGATGAAGCTAAATATCAGTATTTGAAAATTGTAGAGTTTTATCAGACCGTTCCAACCATTTCTGATTTCTAGACCAAATATCAACTAAACAGTTAGGTACAATAAACAGCCCAATATGCGCAGTGAGTTAAAGGACCAGTGTCGTTTAATTAAATTTCGTAATAAACATGAATATTCAGACAATGACACACGAAAACTAAGCAGAGTTCTTACACACAAGTTCCACCATTGGGACCGTACATTACTTTTTACTGCAAACATTTAGCATTTTAGAGGTCCTTTGACTCCCGTGATTAAGTTGAGTGGCCACATAGGACCAGATAGGTGTGATTTCATGAATAATATCAAACAATTATTCCTGTTTTAGATTATTTTTCGCGTTTTACGGTCCCTGGCTTCCCGTAAATGTTTACGAGTAGTCCGGTTAAACCTGTTTAATGCGGATAATTTTCAGTGATTTACATAATTGTGCAAATTCATTATTTTGAACGCCACGTAGAATGCTCGCTCCATGTGTGAGAACGGGAAACATTTGGAAGTACACAGTTTTATTGTGACCTTTTTCAAATGTTACTCGTGTAACCTACAAATGGGAAGTGAGATATCGTTGAAGTTGAAAGTCGTTATCAAGAAGAAAGAAGAAAAAAGAAAGAAAAAAGAAGAAAGAAGAAAGAAAATAAATTTATTTGACCCAGGTAAGGCACACAATATTCACACAAAGAACAGAATAAAAATATTACTGTGCGCCTCACAGCAGCGCCAAACGCCCAGTTCAGCATAAATATATATTCAAGAGAATAAAGTCTGATATTTTAAAGGCAATATTTACTAAATCAATTGGGCATATCTGCTGTTAGTTTGCTGTTATTTACGTAGTCACCATTTTTTTTTTTTGAGGTTGGGAAATCATCCAATGACTTCTCCCGCTCTGGGCGGAGCGGAAGGGCGTGTCAGACTTTTACTGACTTAAACCCACCCGTTTTCCTTCAGTTGCCTGTTGCAAAGGTCCCGGTATCCCTTTCGGACTTTCCCACAACCCTGGCAGGCATCGGTCCTACCGGACCCCGTCAATTGTGCTGACATCTCTTTGAGGCGCGCGTGGAACACGACGCGCCATCGACCCGGGCCTAGTCCTTATCGGACGGCGAGCTACCCATTGCTCGCCGTCCGCAAGCCCGCGCCTATGGTGGCCGGGAGTCCGCCTCGGATTCCCGACGCCCAGGGCGTCTCCAGCGGCGGCGGTTAGGGGCGTGAGGGCGCAAACTATGCCTCTCCCTCACGCGTTCCGCCTCCTCCTTCGCGAGCATTACTGCTTCGCAGAAGGAGGTGACGGCTTCCCATTTCCTCTCGCTCCGTAAAGTCCACCTCCCTGCCCGTCCATTCAGGCAGGTTGTTATAGCCTTGCCTGTCTATGTAAAAACGTAGTCACCTACAGGGCCATAATAATCTAAAAGTACCATCGACTTGAAAAGAAGAAGCATGTCTTTCAGTTCAAAATTACACGTCTAACTGCAACACCAAGCAACCTTAGAACACAGGTTTTTAAATAGTTATACTTACTGCTAAAATTAATGCATGTAGTTCAAAGTTTTGCAAGTTACAGGACTTAACACCCCGCAGTACAAGATCTTAGCAAGCATGACTGAGTCGCATTATAACATGTACGTCGCACGTTTATTAGCAAACGCAACAGTTTGCAAGCTCCGAGTAATCTTCTGTAGTTTCGAACAAGAATAGCTGATGAAGGTTCAACGGTTCAACCCCAGAACAAACAACCTTGGAGGAAAATAGGATAGATACCCAACACTTGTACGTTGTAGATAAATTACGGTCAGTAAACATGAGACTAGATACAACGACTACAACGTAAGCTTTTGAATAATTTTGCTGCCAAGGACCATCTGAAGTTTGGTCTTTGGTCAAAAGGACCGGGACCGCCAACGTTATAACCCTCCGTTGCTGTGTAATAATTTCAAAAGACAACATTGTTATGCTCTTTAAACTTTTGCTGGATATTTTGGGTGTTGACATTAAGTGAGGAGGATTTATTATACGCAGCGTGTGAATGACGTAGGAACGACTATAATATTTTGTAACTTAACTAGGGATAGTTAATTGATCAGGCGTGACTTTGCGGAAATCTATTATAAAATACAATAAACGTAGATATATTTAGTAACCTATTCCGCTTAGCTATTCTTCAAGAGTCATAAAAAACCCTGTAAGAAATCGACACGTGTTTCACCTCTCAACGAGGCATCCTCTGGATGACGATTGACCAATTGCAAACCAGAACACGACGTGCGACGTGTGTTGCGTGTGTGTGAGTGCAATCCGATATAAGTGGGGGTGACGGGCGATTTGATTCATTAGATTTAAATTCCTCTGATAATAATAATGTATCTGATATTTTGATCCAGCCTGTCCCGTCTTGCTGTCCTCCCGTTAGTGACGCCCTAAGCCGAGGTTCGTACCCCACAGGGGGTGCCCTTAGCGAGCGCTCACTTTATATTAATTAAAATAGTTTTATGCCCCTGGCTGGAGGCCCTGAGTGTAGAAGCTTAAGGCAGCCACAGGAAAGTCCGGTTAGGAAGACATGATTTCAGAAATCAAATTCGAGATAGTTAAAAAAATAATATTTGATTCACTCTGCGTCCAGCGCTCGGTGTGGCAACACGTCGTGTTCTGGTTTGCAATTGGTCAATCGTCATCCTGAGGATGCCTCGTTGAGAGGTGAAACACGTGTCGATTTCTTACAGGGTTTTTTATGACTCTTGAAGAATAGCTAAGCGGAATAGGTTTCTAAATATATCTTACGTCTATTGTATTTTTTAACTAGGGATGTTTTAGTTATGAAGTATTAACATAGTGCTTCGTCGCCGGCACGGCGGCGTGAGCTTTGACGTGAATTGTTGATAGAGTTACCTTCTACTTTCATTGTTAGATTATTGTTATAAATTTTCTGATATGTCAGCAGAACCAGCTTAGGTTTAAATTAAATGACTATAATATATTTCTGACTACTTATGTTCTAAGTAAGAGTCTGGTAAAGTATGTGCTCATGTACACGAGCGGCACGCCTCTTCCTGTATTATCAGAATATGTAGAATATTAGCACTAATACAATTAAAACTTGTTGCAAGCATTTCAAAATAAATCTAACCTACTTTTCCCGCTCAATTACATTACTTACGTTGCATCAGAAATAATCGCAACTGTACTAAACCCATCCTCAAATAATTCAGTTTCTAACTGCGATAGAAAGCAATAAACTTTAAAAAGCGGAACTGCATATTAATAATTCGTACCGTTCATAGTCTGTTATTTCCATTCGTTCACACTCAATAACAATAAATCATTCAACCCATCACTACTCGCCGCTGTTTTGTTTAACTTGCATCCACGTGCGAGCGAGTGAATCATTCATTCATTTGAGTTAACATAGCATTCATGAGTAAATAAAGGATTTGTTAATTGCTCGGTTTTAAATGCCTTCAAATAGATTTTGGTTTTTATTGTAGTAGGTATAGATTTTTAGTCTGATATCATGCTTTCAGGTTTCATTTGAATCAGGTAAAAAAATATACATACATGCATACACAAATAATGAAATTACAGACATAACCGATCAATTCTGTAAGACCGCGGACGGACCGCGCGCGGACCAAAAACTATTGTAGTTAATTAGAAAGTCCTTGAAGAATTAAATAAACATTTCATTCGTGCTGACAAATACCTTAAAACTCCGTTCATTCATCTCCAGCACATAAATAGAACAATAGTGACCGCCGCGAGTACGTGCGTGGGTTTCATACAACAAAATTAATTATAGAAACACTGAAATAGACATTACGGCAGTGCACAGACCTGCACGCGTAGCATGACCATCAATAGGGTTTATTCGACGGAATAATAGACATAATGACAGATAAACAATCACAATCTGTCTTTTTGTCTCTTCTTCCGTCGACAAAACCAGTTTCTACGCTGGTCCTGCTACGCGTGTTGAGGCA
Source organism: Lithophane leautieri (assembly GCA_949152455.1). NCBI lineage: Eukaryota > Metazoa > Arthropoda > Insecta > Lepidoptera > Noctuidae > Lithophane > Lithophane leautieri. The sequence continues at coordinate 12,702,628 of OX424470.1, forward strand.
AATCAATTCAGTTTTTAGACAGACTATCAATTTAATGAGAACAATGTATGACGAGATATTCTCCATAAAAGAAATATTTAAAAAATGTAGGTACTGAAATAATGTTTTGGAAGACGTTAAAACAGTGCTGTTTATGGCAAAGAAAACGGATTTAACCCTAGTTGGCCCAGACAAAGTGACATCCTATCAGCAATAAAGATGATAGAAAAGTGGAAAATGACTGACGCTACCGAAAAGATAATGTCAATCGTGTTGAAAGTCGTTAATACGAAACGCTTTGAACGCGATTGCCACTTTAACATAAACTTTTAAATATTGGTAAACAACACTCAAAGAAACCAGTATTAATAACTAGAATCTAAATGAACGTTTATTACGAACGCTTTAACAGCAGTTTCAGGAAAATTTAAACGTTTCTTACAACAGAAGTAACAATTAAACTGTAATCATTTCAAGCCTCTCAAAAAATAATTAAAACTCCGTGTTCCTTTTTACCTCTTGACTTCTTTTATTGTTCAGAGACCCAGCAATCTTGTTTATGCGGACTTCCTAAGAACTGAATAATACAATATTCATAAAAACTCGTGGCAATGTATCCGACTCGTAGTAATTTATTTTTTACGTCTTAGTCTTAGCTCATTATCTTGACGCCAGTCTAGATAGACTAGACATGAAAGAAACGAATGTTGAATTTGGGCTAATTACAATAAAGCACTTTGTTTCAGTTAGACATGTTAAGCACTGGCCAAACTGAAGCAAATTCCGTGCGGGATGCGGGACGAAATAACTTATTGGTGAATCGCACGAATTTACTCGCCCGAAACGGGCGAATCGACACTTTTAAATAAAATGACTTTTTCTTGAGGCGATTCGCACGAGATACTCGTAAATATTATTTCTAGGCGAATAAAGTAATATCATTTATAAGTGTCGATTCACCAGTTTCGGACGAGTAATTTCGTGCGAATCAACAATAAGCCGACGAAGTTCACTCGCACCGCTTGTGGCAACCAACTTGTATGGAGATGTTCAAAATGGAGAAAATAATCGTACGTCTTCCTAATCTTTGAAACAATAGATGCCTGCCGCAATGGGCGTTATCACACTGACAGTTTGCCAACGTAAAGGCTCCCACAAACAGACGCGATATCGCGGGCGCGACAAGGGTAGCGCTGCCTGTCGCGGCCGTGATATCGCGCCAGTTTGCACGAGCCTTAATTCCAGCGAGGCGATTTGCTCGGCGTGGAACCCGACGTTTTCACCGCGGGTGCGAAGCGAGGTAGCGACTTCGCTATGTGTTATCCGGATTTTCACAATATGGTTTACTCGGTTGTCTCGCTCTCTTATAAACTCACATCAATCGCTCTCGTTACGGAAACGCGGCGCACACGTGGCGTTCTCGCTACAAACACGCAATGAGCGCGTTACGGGTCGTGCCGACTGACGCGATTTCGCGCCAGTCTACACGAGCTTTTAAACAGTTGCCTTCCTGGAAACACGCTCGCACATGGCCAGTGTAAAAAGGCTCTAAGAATCTTAACTAAGTAGGTTACATACTTTCCAGGTTTCCATTCATGTTTTACCCCACACGTCGCAACAGTACACTTAAAACATTTTAAAACTAAGTGCAACAACTTTTGGCCACTCGATCAATCAGTCTCAGGAAGAAGTAGTGCTGACCTATTTACAGACTTAGAAAAATACGTGATACTCAGACCTATACCGGAATTGGTATGGACATTTGATGGATAACTTATACGTGGATATGCTACAGCGAATGCGAATTCAAGAAGGAAATTTATTTTCCACACTTGCCTTTGCTTGAATTTATTTGAGCATGTCGAGGTGACGACCATAATTTCGATATTTATTCATCTAAGGTGTGGTTCTCACAGAGACGTCATTTGACGTCAAATGTGCCTTTAATGTGCCTACTTGAAATAAATTATTTGAGTTTGACTTTGAGACGTGGACAACGGACAAGGGCGAGGCCCGCGGCACCAAAGTTTATGCTTTGGATGTCCACTGCATGCAAAAAGGTAAATACCGCAACGCTTACAGAGGGAAGTGGTAGTGGACAGGGTCGGACAGGGTGTAAGATAATTCTAGGTCCACCTCTATTTGCATGGATCCTATAATATGACAATTCATCAACATAGCTAGTATAAAGAGAGAATAAAGTTATTTAAAGCTTAAAGACCACCATGCCCATGTGGTGTGTGTACCATGGGTAGTAAAATAATGCTCTGAGAGCTTATCACATATGCGAAGAGTACCTCCATGTTAACTAATAGTTACTTCTCTGACCTAGGTGTTGCTTGGAACGATTGGGGTCCACTGTTTTTATCGAAGCCTTATAGTAACAAACGCCCTTAATTAGTATTCTGGTGGCCATTCGTATAAATACGTATCAGGAATTCAGGACCATACAAAGTTCTACTCGGTACATCCAATAGTTTTGTCCTATATAAATATTAATCCTTCCTACCAAACAGTATACATACATAATCAAAACAAGGATGGGTAGCTAATGAGGGTAGCTAATGAATCAAACGATCATTGAATTAATTGGCTAAATACAAAGGACGGCTCTCAGTCGTTCAACAGGTGTAATTAGGTGATTACATGCGAAATGCGATTCAGAGATGTGTGTCGCAAAATAGGTAAATATACAGAAGCCTAATTGTCGCAAAGATCTAAATTAACTTTTCTAAGTGGCATCTCAATTTCAAACTCAAAGCATTTATTTCAATTAAACCATTTACAGGCACTTTTGTCAAGGAGTTGGTTAGTAGGAAATATGAAGCAAGTTGCCCATTCCAAAGCGTAGTAGGTACCTATGGAGAAGAACGGGCAAGAAACTTCATGGACACTCTTTTAAATCAAGAAAATGTTATAAAATATTGGTTACTTACATCATTCATGTCGAAATTATACACGTGAGAACAATGTAGAAAAACGTGCACGTTAAAGCCTCCGTAATAAAAAGATAAAAAACAAAAACAACTCAAAAATTTAAATAAAATCATGGCAGTAGCTGAGATATGACCAGTCTCAAATGACGGCGCCCGTTCAGCTCAACCATTTTGAAGAGAGCTAAATGATCCAACACTCGCGCTACCATTAGCGAAACATTTGAAATCTCAAAATTTGTTTGAGGTACACTCATAGACCAAATAAATGATTGTTTTATCAGACAAAAATATTATTGTTAGTTGGCCTTTTGTTAATTATTGTAGGTGATTAGCAGAGATCGGAATAGGTAGAGTATATTTACCTAAAGTTCGAAAAAGAACAGAGACAAAGTGGAGACGCCTTACGACAAAATATTTTTTCGGGACTAATGTCCCGGGTTTCAGAACATTACTTAAGTACAACTAAAATTAATAAAGTAAAACAACTATCGAATTAATTTCCTGTTTCTGTTTAAAAAAAAAGTATGCACGATTTCTATTGTTAAAAAAAAATTAAGGTAATCTCCTAATAATCTAATATTCGTTTGAACGATGTAAGTAAGCGCAGAAGCTAATGTTATTTACATAACAGTTTTAATAATAATTTATGTGATGTCCCGAAATCCCGACATTAGTCCCGAAAAAATATTTTAGTCGTAAGGAAGTCTCCACTTTTCTTGTCTCTGTTCTTTGAACTTTAGGTAGATTTGCTCTACCTATTCCGATGACTGGTGATTAGGCAGGCATACTCATAGTGAAAATTGATATTATTAATATGATACGTTTACTTTGGTATCTCTAGTGAGATTATTTTGTATGTTGCCAATGGAAACACACTAATTAAAACGTAATTTATTCAAGTTTACTAGGATTCGTTTAATGAGCTAGAGGTGGTAAAAAAATTAACGAACTTTTAATATACTGGATAAATGAATATTTTTTTATGTATACTCGTTTTGAATGATAAATAAACTCTCGTTTAATTTCTGATCTGAGCATCAAATCGATAGGAATTCGAGAAGCCTACAAACCCTTTACGATAAAATTGCTGCAAGAATTCAAATTAAAGCCATCACGTTTCATCCGACATTCTAAACTATAAACATGGAACTAACAAATTCTAATTTAGTTATTTGTTAGAAAACGGATATAGGGTAAGGCCTAAATGGAACGGTTCGTAGACATACCCCGCGCATTCTTGTTTTAAATAATACAAATCGGATCCGAACATGAAAGGTGCTTTATCTACTGAGCTGAATATTGTGACGTCGTTTTAGTCTAAAAAATTCAATCAACTATAAGAACACTTAAATTAAAAATTTGAAAAACCCCCGTCCAAAACAAAGCGTCTCATAAACGATTTTTTTTGTTTATAGCTAAGAACACTCTCGATCAGTCACCTTTCAAACAAAATCAAAATCGGTTCAGCCGTTTGGCAGCTACGATGGCGCAGACAGAGACACCCCCTCTTTTTCCGTAGGTGGTTAAAAAACGTGCGGGTTTATTAAAAAACAGGGCTTTTCTTTAGACTCAGGTTTAAACTATCGAGCCATTTTAGAGTTTCGAACTCTATTTCGACAACGTTAAAGTTCTTGTGAAACTAACGTCAAATATAAGTTTTATTAAAAACTTTTTGCACAAGTAAAAAAAAAAACTACTGTACAACGGCGGACTTAATGCCTGAGGCATTTTCTACCAGTCAACCTTAGGGTGATGCAGAGACAGACATGGCAGGTGCAACAAAAGACAATACATATAACTTGAGAAATAATGAATACTAATTAATACATACATAGATACATACATAAATTATAAACAAAATAAACTTAGTCAGGAGAAATAACGACAGGTAGAGGAGAAAACGAATCCATCTAACGCTGAGATGATTCTGCCAACTTCGTACGAATGTGATCACGCGCCTTTACTTTAAATGATATGCGACTAGTTGCCGTCTTGATGTCCAGGGGGAGCGCATTCCAAAGAAAGACCGCCTGGACGAAGAAAGAAGAGTGGATGAAACCAGAGCGGTGAGAAGGACATCGTAGAAGACGATTGTTGGTAGAACGAAGATTTTTACTATGAGCAGAGCATAAGTATTGAACATGGGAAGTCAGGTAAGAAGGAGAAGTGGGTTTGTCGAGTATAGAAAACAACATAGACAAAGCCCTCAACTCTCTGCGCTGACGAATGGGTAACCATTTCAAAAGCAATCGATGTGCGGACACATGGTCATACTTACGAAGATTGAAAACGAATCGAATGCAATTATTGAGAAGGCGATCTAGTTTATTAAGGAGATCTGCATTCAGGTCATAGTAACACACATCACCATAGTCAATTATGGGAAAGATTAGGGACTGTACAAGCATTGCCTTTATGTGTGATGGGAGAAGGTTTTTCAACCGATAGAGCGACCGCAACGTTCCGGTGACTTTATTACTAACTGTCGTGACCTGCTTTCGCCAGTCAAGACAAGTGTCGACATGCAAACCAAGATCCTTTACATCCGAGCTAAACGGAATGACAGAGTTGTCGAATATAACAGGTGGAACAGTTATGCCATTCAACTTCCTCATGCTATAGGGGCTCCCTACTATGATGGCCTGACACTTGGCAGGGTTAACCGCAACCCCAAATCGATCAGACCAATTTTTTACCGTATCTAAATCCCGGTTCAACTCCTCGATGGCATCGGAAATGTTGTCAACGCTTGCCTGGCAGTAAAGCTGCAAATCGTCAGCATAAAGATGATACGCAGTTGAAAGCACAGTGGTAATGAGATTAATAAAAATGGAGAACAGAAGAGGAGATAATATACCGCCTTGAGGGACGCCAGCCGCAAGATCACACCAACTCGACGACGAGTCTCCAGCATGAACAGACTGCTGACGCCCCCGAAGATAAGAAGAAAACCATTCCAATACCTCCGGAGAGACCATAAGATAGGAAAGAATGGATAAAAGGACTTCGTGACTGACGGTATTAAAAGCATTGGAGAAGTCAATTAACACTAAGACTGTTACTTTAGTGTCTTCCATTCCCCGCCTAATATCGTCAGTCACTTTAAGGAGAGCTGAAACAGTACTGTGCCCGGGCCTGAAACCGGATTGAAAAGGACTGATGAGGGAGTTGTGGTGAATAAAGCGTGAGAATTGTTTATGGACACTGGCCTCGAGCACCTTAGACAGAAAGGGAAGGATGGAAATTGGGCGAAAGTGACTAGGAAGAGATGAATTAGGTACCTTAGGAAGGGGCCGGACAAGGGCTTTACGCCACAGGGAAGGGAAAACACCGGTATAAAGGGAGTAGTTTATGATGTGGGAGATTGCAGGAAGAAGTTGATCAAGAGCCGTTACGATCATATGACGGCTGATTTTATCACAGCCCACGGCTTTGGATTTAATGGAAAGGATAATCTTTTTGATCTCTCCTGAGTCGACCGGGGTGAAGACAAAAGGGTTAATATTGGGCCGCGTCAGACCAGAAAGGTAGTCGAGGGTTTGACATTTGGTTAGACTATCTAGAATGGGAACAGTGGTGAAATGACGATTTAGATCGTCCAATCCAAATGTGTTAGGAAGGTCTGAATTTCGTAATTTGCCGATGCCTAAAGTTCTAAGGAACTTCCAAATATCGGCAGGAGAAGACGAAGTGATATTATTCAGAATGTGGCGGCGTTTGGCGTTGCGTATCATCTGATTACACCGATTCCTAGCAGCCTTAAAGAAAGTCCAGTTGTACTCCGAGCGATCCTTTTTAAATTTCCGAAACGCGCGGTCCCTCCGTCGCATTGCCATCCGCACTCCCATGCTCATCCAAGGCGCAGGTGGACGCTTCAACTTGATTTTCTTGATAGGAGCATGGGTGTCATACAGCTTGATCACCGTGTTGTTGAAGAAACTAACTTTTTCGTCTACAGAAGTAGCTGCTTCCAAGGGTGACCAGTCAATACTGGATGCATCTTGTTGAAGCCTCTCATGATTCATGCGAGCAAAGGCACGCCTGTACTGGAACGTGGGTTTAGGTTTAGGGGGTTTTAGGGTATAGGATAGGAATATAAGGTCGTGATGTGAAAAGCCAGGAGCAACGTGTTGACCATGCGAGGAAACTAGGGAAAGATTAGAGGTGAGGATCAAATCAAGCCAGGTATCATCACCAACTATATTATGATGAGTGGGTTGGAGAGGCAAAACATGCAAGCTGGCTGACTCGATTAGATGCAGGAGTTTACGGGATCGAAGGGAGTTAAGGGCAAGGAGGTTGGTATTAAAATCTCCCATAACAATGTGATGTGCATACTCCGAACCCAGAGATTCAAGTACCGACTCGAATTCAGTGAAGTAATCAATAGTAGGGGGGCAATAGACAACACCAAGGACAACTTTAACTCCTTTGACACAAACCTCGAGAAACAGAAACTCTGCGGATTCATTGGAAGACGAAGAAGAAGCTAAGATTTTAAAAGAGAAATCACCCCGAAGGTAGATGGCTACACCACCCCCCCTCTTACCGGTCCGGTCGTTCCGAAGAAGAACGAAACCGGGGAGCGGGTATGTGGTTGAAAGCAGGTTAGGTTTGAGCCAAGTCTCGGAAATCAGAATAGCATGCACGTTGTTGTCGGCAAACGTGTCGTACAGTTCGTTGTAGTGACTGGGAATGCTTTGAGCATTGAGGTGGCATACATTAAGTAGTCGGCCAGAATTTTGGCTGAAATTTTGGCGTAGAAGAACACCTAAGGTGTCAGTAAGAGATATAAAACTTTGATCACTGGAAGAGGCACAAGATTCGTTGGCAGAATAAAAAGATTCGTTATCAGATGTCATACTAAAGATACAAGTAAAAAAATATATATAAATAAATAATTATAAATAACGCTAAAACAAAACTACACGAATGTGGTACGACGCAACGTTTGCATCTGCACCACCCGCCAGCTCACAACATCAACTATTTTCAAACATTGGTTAAAACTTGGTTAAAATAATAAAATTATATAAAGCACTCATCAAAACCAAAATAACAAGACAGTATAACTGTGAATCGTAACGACAAGATCATAAACGCTTACACCAAATTTTTGGAATAACATGATAAAATTGTTAGCGACACTATAAAAATTATTAAGAAATTGTGAACGTATCCGATCAAACGCCAATAATACGTGATCTGTGGATATTATATTTTAACATTGACATTAATGACATTTGCATTAGTAGAATTGTTGAGGGTAAATAACTAATAATTATCAACTAAAGCGTCCCAACTACAATCAGAAATAACATAACAATAGAAGGACTACTTAGAACATAAACAAAGCAATTCCAAAAGTAAGTACTTAATTCCATTCTAACAATTCTATTGCATGCTAATATGTAGTAACACTAATAAGATAATTATAAGTACCATTAATGACCCGTTCTGTTTTGCAGGTTATCTCCAGTGCCTTGGGCCTTTGGATCTTGGACCTTTGGAAACTTCGCTAGCAGAGGATTGAGCTCATCCATTGAAGCTACTTTATGTCTGCTTCCGTCAAAGGCCTTCAGAACAATAACACCGTCCTGAGTCCAACACGACCTCATTCCGAAGTGAAGACGCGCCTTCCCAAAGATGGATTGCCGCACTCTTGTCAAGAACTCCTGACTGAGATGGATGTTCCCTTCAAGCGTGTCTTAGCTTTCCAGACCACTGATTTGTCATCATAGCTGGAAAACCTAATTAGTATGGGCCTGTGATGATCTTTGTTGGCAGCGCCAAGTCTGTGACAGACTTTTATGGAAGATGCAGAGAAGTTCTTGAGGGCCAGCTTATTGGTGATAATATCCACGATGACTGCGGTGCTGTCTTCATTGTCAGCTTCGGCAACACCTTGGAAGATCAGTGCTTTCCGCCTATTTCTTGTCTCCATTCCGTCAACCTGCTTAGCACACTCACTAATCTGAGACCGGAGCAAGCCGAGCATGCTGAAAGTCAGCTCCCTGAAGGTCCTGAACTCCTCAGCCACCCTCGCCACAGTATCCTTGGCCGGCCCTGCGCACTGTATTTGGGCTTCCAATGCTTCCATCTTCCTTGTGAAGTTCTCTTCAAGACTCTTTTGCACGGACAGTATTTCAGCAAATTGAGACATAGTGATCAACTAGTGCTACAGTGAAAGTGAAGTGACTATGTAGATGATGAACTGGCAGGTGGTGTTATTTTAATATTTAAGTCACATAAATGTGCCACAAACGTGAGTACCCGTGTAGTGGAGGTTACACGCTTATAATTTGTAGAAATTAATGCAACAAACTGAGTTTTACTATTTTAAAAATAAATTCAAAATCCGAGATACGTCTAACGTTTTTTACACCTACCCGCGATAAGTTATGCAGCTTATGCTAAAAAATACTACTAAAATGAGTTCTGCGTTCGCCAATCCATTTTCTAAGCGTTTGGTGTATCCGTAAGGGAACATAATTAGGCTCTCCTAATTTTATTTTGTCTTTTTTAATCTTCAATTTAGTTCAGTGGGTTCACACAGAATTCAGACCAATAAAATTCTATTAAACGAACACTGAACTTAAAACACAGTACACTCCATTTGAAATAAGATTAAAAATTTAAACAAACCTTTTTACAGTCCGTTCAACCGATTTTGACTTCTATATCGTAGGCATAAGGACAGCATTAAAAGCAAAAAACGTTACACAATACCAACTGTCTACTGCAGCTGCTATTTGTCATGCCACCAACGCAATAGATGTCAAAATCGGTTGAACGGACTGTAAAAAAGGCCTATTTAAATGTCTAATCTTATTTCAAATGGAGTATAAGTGTATGTAACAAAGAAAGTTATACACTGCAGCAGAATGAAAAATACTTTGCATACTTAACAACAATAGATAAAATACTCACGCATTGGTATTTCCATGGAAACCAGTAATTGGGAACCACTCATTGTACAATAAGAGCATCCAGGCAGCATTCCTTTGTCGGAACACTCATTGTGCTCTTCCTATTATTGGAAAGTTATGAAAGGAAATACACGTGAAATAAGAGATAATTTCAATCATGATGTTGGAATAAAGCTCCTCATTCGCAAGAATCTACTTATGATTGAGGAATGATTGATAAGATTATTTTTGTAAAGTTTGTATTCAACCAAAATCCTTACATATTTTAAAACAAAGTCCTCCGCCGCGTCAGTCTGTCATCCTGTACGCTATAAACTCAAAAACGACTTCACCGATTTTCATGCTGTTTTCACCAATGGATAGAGTGGTTTTCGAGTAAGGGTTTAATAACCGACATCCACGCGGGCGAAGTCGCGGGCATCAGCTAGTAGAATATAAGAAAGAACGTCTTTGTTAGAACAAAATGTCAATTGAAAAGTAAATCGGAAAAACATCTGTCTGAACAAAAGAACCATAATGTTTCCCAGTTTAGAGAAAAACAAGAACGGAGGGACAGTAAGAGAAATTCAAAAGGTTCTCTAAAAGGGTTTCCCTAACAACACAATACATCCTCATAGACAATGCATTATGTGATTTCCATTCGTTAGCGCAATCTAATTTGAAGAAAACTTTTTATAGGCCTACGTAAATAAGGCCGAAACAACATGTAGGCACTTCAATCCAAAAAAGTAAAACTTTTTACAAAAAAAAAACAACCTACTTCCAAGAAAAACACTACAAAATCAAAAATAACTTTAATTTCAGAAGTCATTTCGATGGCAAACATCGAAAATTCAAAACGAAAGACACCTATTTCCTAAATTGAAGAAGGTAATATTTTTACTTTGTAGTGTTTTTCTTGGAAGTCACTGGTTGTTTATTTTTTTTTGTAACAATTTTATTTTTTTCACTTTTTAGTTGTGGTACCTTCCCCACATAAATTCGAATACCAAGATCTGCTATATTAAGAAAAGTGACAGGAATATATTATAACATTATCCGTATAGGCTAAGTGGCAAAAGTACATACGCTACGAACATAGACACCTCCTCCGTTTTGGAACTCGGTTAAAAATATAACATTCGGAAGTCTTCATTTCTCAAATATTTCATCATCATCATCATTTTAGCCAGGAATCTTCCACTGCTGGGTATAGACCTCCGTTCCTTCCTGACAAACTGGTTCCTTACGTCACTCGTCCAGGCATGTATTTAGATTAAGTATTTTTTATTCATCTCAATAGTATCGTTTCCGTACCTACAGGTCATCATCATTAACAGCTAACGAAAATCCAATTACAATATCATTAATTTCGAGACAATAATACCTACACTTATTTAAACGAGTTTGCAGTACATTAACAAAACTCTTTTTATCAAAAATATTAATTAAAATTTCGGATACAGCGGGATTTGTTGCAGATAAAATATGATCTCATTTCACTGGGTTAAACGAACAAATAAGTTCATTATTAATGTCAATCAATTCATTTATATTTGAATCATTACATTCGTTATCTCGAACATTGGTCATTAATCAGAAATAATGGTTTTACTTTATGTCAGAAACTTGGAGATATATAAACGGTTTGTCGGGAGATGGGAATGGCCAGGTAAAACTATGATTTACTAAGAACGGAGAAATTGAGCCGTCTCTGTTCCACGACACAAAATGTTCTGTATAATTGATTTGTTTTTCACGGAACGAGACTATAGCACTTGTTGAAACTACACAAGAATGAATACTAAACCGAATAAGCAGGAGTACCTAGACGATATTTATCATACAACTATGATTAATCCTACGATAGCCAAGTCCAAAAACGTAATAAAATCAGTCACAGCAATTAGTTTATAGCCAGCGATAATCCGGTGTGTCGACAATATACGCTGAGCCAACGTGAGAGTTAACTAATATCAATTAGTCATACAAATCCTGAACCAGCCTTGAGCGATGCCAGGACTTCGCTATAATTTAACGAATACAAGGCCGAATAAAATACTTCCAACACAACTTGACATTGAGAAATGGACTGAAGTTACTGAAAAGACTTCTGTAAATCATCTTTTCATAAATTTCAAACAAGATTCTGCCTAAAATGTAAATGAATAAGTACAACAATCAATAATGATGAGTAAATTAGTTAATGAAAAGTTTAAAGTTGAAAAGGTTTTAGAAACATTTGAAAGTAACGATCTCATGTATTACGACCGAAATTCAACATTGGATTATGATAAAAAGTTTCAGAAACTTGTAAAGAAATCCACTCGTGTATTCTAAAGTCAAATAATAAGAACTGATTGAAAATATGATAATACTTTGCCTGAGTTCAGCTAAGTTGGGGCACAGAATATGGTTGGGGTTTCAAATATGAAATTGAAGTATGTGAGGAATTGTTTCATAAAAGTTATTCGTTACGATCTCTAGCTACTGTGTATCTTTTAGGTACAAGTAAATATCTATTGGAATGTCTTCTTGTGTCTTCTATTAGAAGGCCTCCCCACAAGCTGGACCGATGACCTTGTGAAGGCCGCGGAAATCCGCTAGATGCGGAAAGCACAGAACCGGTCGAAGTGGCGGTGCTTGGGGGAGGTCTATCTTTCAGTATTTTATACTTTATTAAATAATTAATAAGCTAACTCAAACCAGCCAGATTAATTAATCGTATGATTCTTGGAATGAATAGACAACGGCAGAGGTCGAAACACTCTAAGACGCAATTAGCATTTAACTTAGAGAAAATGATATGAAGTTAGTTTACCATAACTCGAAAGCATTAAAAGTAACTTAGAGGAAATAAGGAAATCTTCAGTGAGATCGTGACCGCTTAGAGCATTATGTAACGGAATATAATTCATCATTCACGAGCCGGCGACCACATGAAATCTCATAAATATGTGCCTAACCACAAAAGCATCTGTCTAATGATACCCCATACTTAACTGCTAGTGTGTTAGGTTTTACGAACCATGAACAAGGGGTTTTGAAAACAATAATAAATCGGAGTCATTGCGAACAAGAAACTAATCTTTTTGTTTAGTTTATCTACCATTATCGAGTGCAAAAACTGAAGAATCCGATTGAAATGAACTAAAAAGAAACTCAAAAACAAATATCCCACAAAACTCTAGAGTGTGAGTTAAAAAAAATGAAGTTTGAAATCACCCGCGAATATGCAAGCGATGACTTTTACACGAGCGATTTAAAAATTCTGCTCCAAACCGTGTTTTAAAAATAGTTCAAAAAAGTGTTTTTCGAGTCGAATGGTTTCGGTGTGAAATAGCTGCAGGGTATGGCAGTAATTTTCCAGGATCGCAGATAACCAGCCAGTGACCGTGTGAGTTGATGGTTTCATCCTGTGGTGAGTGGCTTTGAGAGCCACTTTTACACTTTAGGTGCTACGAAGCTGTTGCAATTCAGTGCAACAGTCATTGGGTTATCTAATTTAACATTTTTTTCATCTTATTGTTAAATTGCAGTTCAACAAAGTTCTGTATTAAATCAATTTCATTATAATCAACCTTGGACGAAACCAAACTTTAAAACAATTCCAATACTATTAATGATACTCAGTGTGGCACTACCATATAGCAACCATTTATTGGAAACCAGGAACGCTTATTGTGAATAGCATACGGGTATTACGAGTACAACCCATACCGTGTGTCGATAAATTCCTAAACGTAGGACTTAATGACAGGGGACTTAAAGGGACGCTGGTGGTATTTTAAAGATATTGCGGAACCTTTGGCCCGAAGGTCCCTGGGCTATAATTTGTTGGTAATTTTCTGATAATGTTGGTAAGATATTTTTTATTCTATCAACAAAAACAAAATACTGTAACGTTTGTAAAAAGCATAAAGATTGTTGACAAGCAAACTGGCAACAATCCGAAAAAAGTATGAGAGACGACTGCCGCAGTTTAAATGTTCCAACATAATTTTTATTGACGGGTTTAATTTAGTTATAAATATAGCTTAATCGTTAATAAATAATAATGTATTATTTTTTTATTGTAACACACCTACGACTGATGTTTAAAAGAGAGTTGAATTGTTTTGACATTTTGTTTAAAAAATCGTCTAAAAGCTTTAAAAGCCTTACATAGGCTTTCATTCAGTGAGATTTAATTGGAAAATGTAATGAATATTAGATCAGATTTCAAATACGTATTTCGTATGTATCTATTATCATCATAAATAACTTACTTAACAAGTTTATTTTTATTTCCTTCTAATAAAACTCCTGCTCTGTAGTTTGTATGTCCTTTAAAAATCTAACCAAGTTATTTACTACAGCATTTTTGGAACATTCTGTATACATTTTTTCGTAAGTTACTGATAAACTAGAGTTTGCATAAGTTAATTTTGTCGGTAGTTGCAGCACGCTGTGGCTTCCTGTAATTGAAGGAGTGACAATTTTTTTTGTTCGAGGCCGTCAATCTATAACCCCTTTATAAGGTTTAGTCTAGGAATGACTGATTCGCGAAATGACTGCATAGTCTATAATTGACTGATTCTACAAATGACCGATTCTTAAATGACTGATTCTACAAATGACCGATTCTTAAATGACTGATACTACAAATGACCGATTCTTAAATGACTGATTCTACAAATGACCGACTCTATGTATGACCGATTCTACAATTGACTGATTCTACAAATGACTGAAAAGAAATGAAATAAAATTGTTTAATAGGATCGTAATAATTATTATAATTGAAATGTTTGGTGTTGAAAATACAAATATTCTTCTTTCCTGGTTTCCATTTTAGGCTCAAAAGCCTTCGACGAGACGGCGCCAAAGGCTATTAGAGATATGTAGCTTTGTTATTGTAGGTAATTGCAATTGCTGTGGTCATGGAAATTGAGTTATTTGATTATTATGTTAATATAATATTTCTCGAGTCGTCGAGTTTAGAATAGGTAAATTATTCTTATTAGATGGGAAGAATTCTCTTTATTATGTATGTATATACACCTTAACAATTACAGATTTAAATGTAGGTTTTTATATTAGATTTCATATAATTAGACGAATTTGTGTTTAATATTATTGCCAAATGGGTCACCTGTATCTAAAATGTAAAAAAAAAAAATACAAAAATGTAAAAAAACAGCTTTTCCCTACATTTATGTTCGGATAGCTCGTCATTTAGGGAATAGCTGATTTTTTTTTGCGATTTCAGCTTGGTCCCATAGTAAAAGTTGTTCTTAATGATGACCCCTTATGAGGATGCCCATGTATTCAATTTTACCCAGTTTATGCCTAGATAAAAATATTTTTACGAATATTTTGCGATGGACTCGATAAATAACACAATAACAACAACGAAAATAACAGAACTCGATTAACAGTTATTGAAACCCAAAATGAATTTAAAAAATCATCTGAATTTTATTAATTTCCAGTTTTAGGAAATCATTCGTGGAAGTAATTGAGTAGACAATTTTCAGCCTTCGTTTACCGAAGAAAAACGAATAATAACGATTTAATACTAAGATAATTTTCCTGATTTATGAATATTTAGTATGAAATGGTAAAAAAGTTTGATGATTTTTTAACCAAGAAATACCTTAAAGTAAAATTGTATTTTTAATTAATAGTAAGGACCTCTTGAACTAGCTTCAACTTTTTGACTGACGACTCCTTTGAAAATTCGAAAATGCCTGTAAATGGTTTAATTGAAGTAAATGCTAGTTTGAAGTACGCTGAACAAAATAATGTTTATTTATGCCAATCTCACAAAAACGTGTAAGCCAAAAAACAAATTTAAAACCATCATCCTGCCCTTATCACAATATATTTGGGGTTGGCGCAACATAATATTTTTGATCCATACTTCTCTAGTAGTCATCCCCTTTCTAGCCATATCATATCTAACACAGTCCATCCATCGTTTCTTTGGTCTTCCCCTAGTCTTATAGCCATCGACATTCATACTCAAAATTTTCCTCACGACATTTTTCTCATTCCTTCACATCACAAATGACAACCGATTTCCGCACAACTTTTCAGTCACCGTTAAAGTGATCACCATCTGCCTAGCCTTTTCCCAACTATTTTAGGGTCGGCTTCCAGTCTATAGTAACCGGAGACAGCAGAATACCAGTATTTACATGAAACGAATGCCTATCTGACCTCCACAGTTATTCGGTAAAACAATACCCCTTAGTAAGACTGGTTGTCAGACTTTCGATAAAGTGATGCACAAGTTAAAAAATGATGATCTAATTAATTAACATAATACTAAAACAATAATTACGATAAATTGAAACTTAGTCAATCAATTGTGTCACTTAATGGTGTGATAAACAGTAAAAACGAGCGTCCCTTTCCGAATTCAAGCGAAGTAAGCTGTTAATTTGAAACCAGATTAATTGAAGAAATCTGGTCGCAACCCCGCCTCTTTCCAATTAAAGATTATCTTACTTCAACACCCCTGCCCTTGGAAGGTTGGGACTTGGGAGTCGACGGGCTTTTTGGAATAAAGTTAATTTCTCCCTTTAGTTATCTTCGAGATAATTATAGGCGAAAAAGACAATGAATTCAATATTCCCAGTGGACTTACATAATTTTTTGTTCCTCCTCTCAAAGTAAGAAGTATAGTCGCCCTCGTAATTGCTTTTTCATCCTAAGGTTGAATGTCACTTGCACTTGTCACTTGTCTAGAACCAGTACCAAAAGTATAGGTCCTGTACTAATAGTTAGCGGTTCTGGCCATTTCGGTACCTGGGTACTGGTTCTAGACTGGTAACGGTACTCCACCTAACAAGTACCGCTCCCATATTCAGGTAGGAACCCACCGTGTCACACAAATCTCGTATTTGTACCTTGAAGTTATTTTCCTAGTGCCTATTAACTATCCTTCTTACTTAGTATATCTGTTTTCTCACTCTAACTTACGGAAATATTTGTTTGATACCGGTTTTGGTACCGGTTCTGATTATCAATACCTATTACAGGTACTACGTCCGATACCGGTACCCATATTACAGGAACTACGCTGGTACCGGTATCAAACCAAGGTCAACGGTACCGGTTGCCAAAAATACCAATATTTCGAGCCCTGCACGTCATAAAACGATAAGGTTTGATTGTCTATGTGACAGTTAGTTAGTTTCCACCTTACTGAAGTTACAATTTACTGGGAATTGTTGTCAAAAGTGGTGAAGCAATAACGACGTTGACTGTACTGCTATCAGCTTCTTTTACGACACAACATAAGCTCGCCTTTATGACCAACAATTTGTAAGAAAATATTACAGCAAATCTTATCAGATTAATTCCCCACATCAGTGTTATTTTGGAGGTAGACCGTTGCCTTTCAGACGCAGAAGGATTCATAACGGAGCCATTCAGGTTCTGACCTAAGCCTAATGAGGAGACATCCAATTACAAACAGTAATCTGGTACCTACCTTACCTATATAAATAAAAAACCGGCCAAGTGCGAGTCGGACTCGCGCACGATGGGTTCCCGTACCATTATCTATAAAAAGGGCAAAAAAATCACGTTTGTTGTATGGGAACCCCCTTAAATATTTATTTTATTCTATTTGTCAGTATGTGTTGTTATAGCGGCAACAGAAATACATTATCTGTGAAAATTTCAACTGTCTAACTATCACGGTTCATGAGATACAGCCTGGTGACAGACGGACAGACAGACAGACGGACGAACAGCGGTTTCTTAGTAATAGGGTCCCGTTTTACCCTTTAGGTAAGGAACCCTAATAAAGGGCCCTATCCGAATCATGGAAGGGATCCATGGATGGTAAACAACCAGGATTTTTGGGCTTACTTAAATCGAGTAAAAATAGCACAAGGAAAACAAGGTATTTGAATTTGCATAATCCCATATTATGGTCCTCTTGTTTAAGAAGCAGTAGGAAGTGGCTTGTTTCCCATTATTCCGTTTTTTTTACCGTTCCCGTGGACCGTAATACCTGTAGGGAAGGCGTAATGTGCTGCTTCCCACAGAGTGCTTTAATTTAAACTTGGTCTACGTTTTTAAATAAATGACAGAAAAGTTTACGGTTTACCTAATGGAAAGCGGTTCCGAAAAGTTTTTACATTTCTTTATAGTTAAGTTTTTTTTTTTTCATTTTGGTATTTTTCGGGGCTAGGTTTACCGTGGCACTGTTTACGAATCTGGTATTGAAAGCAAAAAGTAAAGATGTAAGATGTATTTTAGATTTCAGTCCATACATGTCACCAGGGGGCCAAAAACGGCCAAATGAAATGAAATGAAATGAAATGAAATGAAATGAAATGAAATGAAATTGTTTATTCTGTAAATAGGATATTGGAATCACTTTTACACGTCATATTATAAAATATTAAAAATAAGCTAGATGAGGTCGGCGTTTCCTATCTGACTACTCTGAGAAGAAAGGCCGAAACAAACTCAGAGGTCGCAGTCTCTTTTAAAGTCCAGACATAATCTTGGTCAGACCATATGAGGACCATGTAGATTGGCGTCTGAAATGGTATTTTGAGGAAAGAACCACAACGATTTGAGTGGACCTGTCCAGTCAGTGCAAGCATTTGTCAGTAATAGTGGAGCTCAACTCAGAACTTAAGGAGCTCAACGACTCGACGAACAATACCAAAGAAAGGACATTTGGGTAGGTCGCATAAAATACTCAAATTGCCAGACCATCGTTAAAACTAACTGAGAACGAAAAAAAAATCAAAAAATATCCACATAGTCCTCACATTTACAATAATTAAAATAATACAATACTTTAAAAGTAATCATGTCATTTTGTTGTAATATTCAATAATGTCAATTTATATATAAAACTGGTGATGATTTACCATAATATTCAAAATGTTACAAAGCTTAGCAGAGCGAGCAGTTCAATCCCATGCTTTTTTGTCTTCTAAATAATCTGAAATTTTATAGTACCCTTTTTTACAAAGTTTGGTTTTAATACAGCTTTTGAATCGTATAATGGGTAAGTTTCGAATGTCAATGGGAAGTTTGTTATAAAAGCGTATACATTGACCCATGAACGAATTGCCTACTCTGTGGAGACGAGTGCGATGTACAGCAAGATTGTGTTTATTCCTGGTATTTAAACTATGAATATCGGACATTTTCTTAAAATTTGATATATTTTTGTGTACATACAATAAGTTTTCAAATATATATTGTGAGGCTACAGTCAGAATATCTATCTCTTTGAATTTTTCTCGAAGGGAATCTCTTGGACCAAGGTTGTAAATGGCTCGAACAGCCCTTTTCTGTAAAACAAAGATAGCATTAACGTCCGCACCGGTTCCCCAGAGAAGAATCCCATATGACAGAAGACTATGAAAATAACTAAAATAAACAATTCTGGCTGTATCTATGTTAGTTATCTGTCTAATTTTTTTAACGGCATAGGCGGCCGAGCTTAGCCTTCCTGACAATTTTTCTATGTGTGGGCCCCATTGTAATTTACTGTCAATAGTTATTCCAAGAAAAACTGTCGACTCAACAGGGTCCAATTCTATTCCATTAACTTTAACATGGGTAGATAGCTGCCTGACACAAGCAATTCCTCTAAAAGCAATTAATTTCCTGAATTCCCAGCTGTCATTAATGGCTTTTAAGTTTTTTTTTTGTAACTAACCAACTAACATAAATGGATCATTGTTGTCTATAAAAACAAATAATTGAATTAAATTAGCAATTCCTCTAATTTGACACAAAAGTAATTTTATTCATCATTTGTGTACCATTTTACGAATCTCGATAGAAAACTGTCAAACAGACGAATTATATCGTAATATGAATTGCACGCAGATCCTAATATTATACGAGTAAATTGTCAGTTTGTGATATTTCACGATAATTCATAATATTTTCCTATTATGATTCTGCCAAAGTGGCCGTTTTAAGCCCCCTGTATACTTTATACAAGTATACAGGTGACACGTATGGGCAAAAGGATCGTAAAATGCCTAGAAGATTAAAGACATGTGGCAGAAAGTAAGGTTGCACCCCTTAACTAGCTTGCAAAACCCATGCGATAGCTTCTGTCGCATTCATTAGTTTAGGGCCTGCATAGCCCAGAAAGTCCCACCGGCTATTCGTCGTGGCAGGTTATCGGCTATAGTTTTATACCCTGTGGAAACACATAGCCTCTACTACAACAAAAACAACTCGCTATAAACTGTGGCCGCCTAATCTCGCCTCTTTCAAAGCGCAGTGGCCTCTGGACGAGACCTCAAATAACTTTCGCATTGAATTTATAGGATTTAATCCATGTGAATAATCACCACTATTGATACACGAATAGTGAAATATAAACACCACAGATGCTATAATTAATGACTAATTAATGTTCTATTTAAACAGCATCTTCTAAGAGTTGATCTTTAACTACGAATTTCTGTTTGAATTTGATCAAGTTCAAACGGTTTAATATTAAAGTTAATATTTGATTTTAATAAGGCGTTGAGAACGTTGATAGATTTTGGTATTAAAATTATAATTTGATTAGGTAATTAGTTTCTTCAAATACAATTAATTAAAGTTCTAATTAATGATAATGCTACGTTTATCAAAACGTGTTAAAGCGTTTGGTAATTACGTCCATAAAGAGCGTATCAAATTAAAACGATAAACTTTACTTTCAATACTGAGTTCATGGAATATTAGGATAGGATTTGGTTATAATGATCAACATCTATTTATTTTTACCCGACTTGTCTATTGATAAATAATCTAAACATTGTTTGAAATAAATTTTGTAAACGAGTTGAACTGTAAATGGCTGCCTACATAGCTATGTACCTACTCGTATAAATCAATTTAAATTTACCTTTTTGTATCGTTTTCTATACGATTCACTTTGACATAGCTAGCTAGGCTACGTAGGCTGAGAATCTGTTATTCAATAATACGTCATTTTTACAGTTAATTATGTAAATAAAATTGTGAAACCGTTTAGTACCAGTCGGTATAATCTGTAAAAATCTTACCGTAAAAACTAAGGTGAAGTGAACTGTCACCTTATTGACACTATTGACAGCTCACTTCACTTAAGTTTTCACGTTGAGTTATTTTACTGAATAGGTCGATCGGCAGATCCATTAGGGCCGTTATTTAGCTGTAATAATAATGATGTGTTGTATATACATTAACCAAAAAAATCACACAGCAAATAGAAATTTCGCAAGCTCTATCGATAACTTGCCCCGCTGCCCTACAAAGCGGCTGTAACCCATTTATCACCCATCTCATTTTAAAGAACACACACGTAGATACATTAACCTAAATAAATAATGTTTTATTATGTATTCTGACGCAGATTGGTTTATATTCGTAAAATGTACTCTGAAAAATGTTTGCTCTGGTTGGGTTTAAAGTACTTTTTTATTAGTCCTTATGGGTCAAGACCACCTAAGAATTACTGCCTTGATGAGATGAACTTTTTATCTGTAATATATATTTACAAATAAAAAGTTAATCTCTACACTTTTGATTTATTTCAGCTATAAAGACGTCCACTGCTGGACATAGGCCTCTCTTAGGCGTCGTCATATCGACCGGTCCTGTTTCTCGCGCTAATTACCGGCCTCGTCGTGAAAACTCAGGCAAAACGAGAAAGAAAAAACATACATTTATTTAGCACAGACTAAAAGGCACACAACTTATATTGTAAATTTAAAAAAACTATCAAAAAGTGTAAAGCGGTATTGTGTGCCTCACGGCTGCGCCAAATAGACAAAGTTCAGAAAAAAGCTTGAAGTGAGCTGTCATTCTACCTGATGCTAGGTATTGACACTATTGACAGCTCACTTCACTTTAATTACCACGATGATATTTTTAGAGAATAGACCGGGAGGTTCAACTTATTTCCGAACAGAAATCGCATCAGCGATACAGCATTGCTATTCTGTAACCTTATAACACCGTGAAAACTTAGGTGAAGTGAGCGTGGAGTGAGCTGTCATTGTACCTATTACCATTATACCTAAGGCAGTGAATGTTCACTTCAAGCTCACTTCACCTAAGTTTTCACGGTGAGGTGGTTACAGAATAGTAATGCAGGTCACAATCACTCAGCCGTTGCGCTAATTATATTGATCCATCTTCCAAAAGAACATCTGCACACTGAGTCAGTGTTTAAGAAAATTAGGACTTGTTGTGTTTAGTACTATTAAATTGCTCGTAAATGTTTTTATTGAAGATCACCGCAGAATAGTCGTGAAACGATAAACAGTAAAAACGTTTTTATTTTAATGTTCAGTGGTTTTTAACATTAAAATAAAATCAAGTGTGTTATAAAAACAAAAATAAGGTACTTTCTTGGAAGAAAATAAATGATTTTGTATAAATAACAGTGTTTAAAATTCATTCGACAGTTGCTTCGATAGTATCAGTCAATTTTGTTTAAGTCTCGAAGTTGACTTACAGCCTAAAGTAGAGTAATATATTGAATAATTGACTCCAACGATTGTAATTGCTCTATCAATACAGCTGGAATAGTTTAGCATAGTTACTAATAGTTTAGTTTCAGCTTTATTAAAAGGTAATATTGAATCTGTAATATACACACAGTAATTTCGATGTCACTTTTTGCTAAAAGGATTTATACAATGATATAGATTTGGCAATATGCTAGTCAAAGAATATTTAAACGAAATAAACGTTTAAAGTTTTTTGAGTGTTATATTTTTTTATAGACTCCTTAAGAATCCGTCATACTTTTTTTATAAAAAAACCGCCCATGTGCGTATCGAACCACGCACAATGAAGGGTTCCGTAGTTGGGATGAATTTCTCCCAAGCACAAACTTCACATTGTAGTTGAAAAACTTTTTCTCCCGTACGATATGTATGGGAAAACATGCTTTTGCAACTGCAAATGTAAGTTGGTCGATCATTACTCGGTAATTTGTAGAGCTTAGTTAGCTATGATAGTTTTCCTTTTAATTGCGTTATATATACTACTGCCGTGAATTTTTTCACATATCCAAAACTAACCATTTAGTAAGCAGGGGACTAACAAAAATTAGCACTTTAAAGCTTAATATTTCGGAAACGGATTCATGATATTATTTGCCAATTTTGTCGGCGTGATTTATATGTATACCTTTACCAAATTACAGCTTTCTAGTACTAAGAGTCTCTGAGCTAAGCCGCGAACAGACAGACGGACATGGCGAAACTATAAGGGTTCCTTGTTGACTGCGGAACCCTAAAAACCTAAAACCATTGCACGACTTAGACGAGTCGTTGGACATACCTCATGTATTAAAATCCATTGAGCCGTTAGGATGCTTCAAGCATTAAAAAAATCTCACATACAAAGATAATAAATAGATACGCGTGAAAAACATAACTGTCTTGGCGGTCGCACAGTCGGGTAAACAGCGAGCAAGCAAAACTAGTCCATATAAGCATAACCCATATAAGTCATATAAGCATAACTACATACTTACATCATCCGAGACAACTTGCAGGCTAGATCTGAATCAAATAATACTATTAAATTGTATCGCCAAGTCGCCTTTGTCCATTCACTCGAAAGTCGATATGGCATTATTGGTAAAAGTCACGTACACTCGTACAGCACTGACGTTTGCTTAGGTCGTCATTGTGTGACTTCAGCAGCTATTGAAGACTTTTTAATTTCAAAGTAAGCTTTTGTCTTCTTTCTTACTTATTATAAATTAAAGTCGCATTTTGTGTTTGCTGTATGACCACACTTTTCTTCTAAACTACGCAACAGCTTTGGATGCGGTTTTCATTTATTTATTTATTTAGACAATTTATTCCGGAAGGTATATGTGTGTGTATCCATACTAATATTATAAATTCAAAAGTAACTCTATCTGTGTCTGTATGTTACGTTTTCAGGCCTAAACCACAGCACGGATTTCGACAAAATTTGGCAAGGAGATAGATGGCATCCTGGGGAAGGACATACTTTTTACCGACATACCACGCGGACGAAGCCGCGGGCAGTAGCTAGTATTACATAAAATAAACAAATCTCCATGTTTTGAGAAGTCGTTAAAACCGTGCGAAGCAGGGGCGGATCACTAGTTGATTTATATTCAAACAAATACCAGAATATACTATTTAAAACAGAGTAAATATGGGGATCATGGTCAGAAATATTTAATTAAATAATAATAAAATAATAATGGTAAATTGTTTAATGTAAACATTTCATAATGACCTCAATTATTTGGATAATTCATCATGCGTGTTAGTACATTATGTAATTTAATTCATACTCATTATTATGAGCTGAAAATGGTGGGATGTTTATTTTTTACATTTACGTAGGAAATGCAAAACACACGAATATTATTTACAAAAGTCAAAGTCAAATAATTTACTTATTTCAATCAGGCACATAAAAGGCACTTTTGAACGTCAAACAAAAGACAGTAATTACGATTTCGTATTACGTAAATTATTAGGTAGGTACCTACCTATTTACTTGTATAATTTGTAATTGAAAATAAGGATTAAAATGGAAACCTTGATACATGGACTAACATAAATTATTACAAAATAAATTATTAACAATCCCATTAATCCTAGCTAATATTATAAAATGCGAAAGCAAGTGAATTTGTTGTTTTTTTTTTGTTTGTTTGTAACGCTTTTACGCTAAAACGGCTGACCGGTCTACGTAGACGAAGTTGTGGGCAGAAGCTAGTAAGTAATAAAAATGTTTATGTTTCGTAAAGCAATTAGTGACAAAAACTTATCTCATTAATTTCAAGATAAATAATTATTTTTATTGAAAAGAATAAAGAAAACTCACCGAACTTGACAGATATTTCTTTTAATATTAAAACTTTCTTATAAAGTCTGGAACTAACCTGAAGAGAAAAAAAACATTATTCATTTGGACAATAATTAGATTTCAGTATCTACTTAGATGCTTTTAATTGAATAAATTAAAGTTATTTATTCTGCAAAATTAAAATGTTTTTATGGATCAGGGGGCTTCAAACGGCTACTTTGGCAGAATCATAATAGGAAAATATTATGAATCATCGTAAAATGTCACAAACTGACAATTCATATTAAGATCTGCGTGTAATTCATATTACGAAATAATTCATATGTTTGACAGTTTTCTATGGAGATTCGTAATATGGTCCACAAATTATGAATTGCTTTTGTGTAAAATTAGAGGAATTGTTAATGACAGCTGGGAATTCGGGAAATGAATTATTTTAGAGGAATTGCTAATGTAGCCGGTTTGCTAATGTAGCCTGTATTGTTTTCGTGGGTTTCAATAACTATTCAAATAGCCCAACCAACGAAGACAAAAACGCCCAATTAGTACAAATAACTTTACCGTAGAGAATTTAATGTCGATACATTTAAGACTCTGATAATTTTTTGCTATAGGCTACAGTTTGCAAGCTATTAATGAAAATGAAAAAAAAGGACCGCAGCGGTGCCCCCAGCCATCAGTGCTTTTAATATGTTGTTCAGGACACCTTCCTCCCACACTGTTCCAAAATTGGCTTTTACCACAAATTATTTCCACAAGTTTTGTCTTCGGCACTAGGGCCAAAACTTCAGGTTCAGTCCTTAGAATAAATTTCAAGCTTTGAACTGAAACTGCTGTACCTATAGTTATTGTGATAATTATAATGTCTTAGACCTAAAAAGCGAAGTGCGACTTCTGTACTATTCTATGACAGAGGTAGAAAGATATTGTTCATACAACAAAATCAGATCAACACATTGGACATATTAATAAAAGTATCACGTATGCATCCATATTCGATTTCCAGCCCCTGCAGGTGACCTAACAAGTAAATTCAATTACTTTCAGAACGTGTTCCACAGTTAATTTTGATAATAACCGAAATTGATTTGATATTTATCTCGAACATTCGTTAAGAGTTAATGAAAAGGAAACTCGGATAAGAGAAAAGATTTTTATCATAATATTTATCAGGCTGTCGTGTTTTGATGATTCTGACAATCTGACAATGATTCGTAGTTATGAGTTACTAGCATTCGCCCGCGGCTGCGCCTGAGTGGAGGTTGGAAATTATACTACAGGAACTTATTACCAGGATAAAAAAATATCCTATGTCCTAACCCAGGTCATGGACTACTTATATGCCAGACAGACCAACAGACAGAGTCAAGGTACAATTCAATACCCGTCTGCAGGCAGCAGCAGCAGGCAAAGTTACGTCGCGACAGTACTAGTTTCTAGTATTCCTATGAAATAGTAGTGTCGTAGTTAAGTCCACTGTTCCAGGTTCGTTTGTAAATTAAATTATAATATGCTACATAATTATTGTCAACGTAATAATTGTATGCAACATAATTATTATTGTTAACGTAATAATTGAATGCAACATAATTATTATCAACGTAATAATTGTATGCAACATAATTATTGTTAACGTAATATTTGTTTCTATGTTAATTAATAGGTGTTGTACCGTTTTAATTAACTATAAAGAAATAAATGAAGAAAGAGCCGATTTAGAAAAGCTATAAAGAATCATATTGGAAAAAGAATAATCAAGAATATCCATCCATACTATTGAGCAAGAAACCAATAAATATTAAGGCTTAATATTTTCTAGGGATTATCTGCCCCGGCAAGCCTTCGAACTATGAATTGTATCCGCAATAACTTATTTACCAAAGTATCAATAAAAGTGATATATAGTATGGACCAAAAATCCTGCAATTTATGAATTAGAATTCCTTTAATGTATTGGCAAAGGTAATCGTGGTTTGAGGTTATAACTCAGGGTCTAAAAAGACCCAACGCATAGCCCTAAATTACGCATTCTGTACATCAAATTAAGTAACATTTCACAAAAACAAGTGCCGGGAAACTACCTTTATTTTTGGTAAGAAAAATTGCCGTTTACGGTAGTGCGCAACGTAATGCACGTAAAACATTGTATTTATGGATGCATGCAACGGTTTAGAGTTCGTGGGGGTATTTAAAATTAAGTTTATTTAAGACTTGCTTCATTTAAAAAACGTCTGAGAAAGTTCGAACTTTGACCTTCAATATCTCCGTAACCAGAAGATTCCCTAGGATCCAGAACAAAAAACTGATCACATTGACGAGAATAACAAGTGATTTTCGGTTTCGATAATCATCTTTTTACACTCGTTATATCAATACGACTGTATTTATTAAGATTATAATATAGGTAACGTAATTGGTAGTGGTGTGGTAGGGGTTTATTTATTTATTTAATACTTTAAGCATACAAATGTACAGAGGCGGACTTAATGCCATAGGCATTTTCTACCAGTCAATCTTTGGGTGATGCAGAGACAAGCAGTGGTAGATGCAATAAAATTATCGAAAGTGGTTTGTGGTGTGGTAGTGGTAGCCTGGAATGGCCTGGATTTAAAATGAAACCTTCAAAATACTTGTGTAGACATCGAATACGTATAAAAATGTCTCGCAAAACAACTATCGCATGATAAAATCCATACAAAACTCAGTGGCTTCCTGTAATTCTATCAAAATTCAATTCCACTAACGTGTAACTAAAATTGGTATCGTTTCACAGTACATAAAACAAATATAAAACAGTAGCGCCCACTCCGACTCGAGTAATCAATCAGCTTTTATAAAATATTTGCCAATCAACGGCTTAAAGCTTTTCGATGAAGACTAAAATATTTAATTAATGGCTTGATTGATTCGGTTAGTTAGTTGTTTTTCTACGTTCACTTTGATGTATATTTGTGCATTTTTATTACTAACATCTTCTTTATCGCGTTAATCGATATGTACTAAATATGTACCTACTAAAACTAGCGACCCACCCCCCTTTTTGCTTTTGCACGTAAACGTCGCGAGTTTCCAGTGGTAAAGCGCCAACGTCGCGAGTTTCTTGCGTTTTTTAGCAACGGTTGCATGTGTGCGACGTTAACGTTGCGTTCAGCGGATGTAACGCTTGCCACTAGAAACTCACGACATTAACGTCGCGTGTGCATGTGCACACGCGACAGATACAGCGTAGATGCGCAGATGTCTGCGCATCTACGCTGCACAGACGTTGGAGAAGCGCCAACGCTCGTAAAACGTCAGTGGGATAGCGGCCTATGTGCCTATTTGAAATAAATGATTTGACTTTGGCTTTTAACTTCGGTTGATAAACCTTCCGGGTCCGTGCTTAACTGCCGCGCACTCATTACTGTTGCGTATTGATATACACTGAGATTTCGAAGCGCTTCGTTTTGGCCGTTTCCTATGAAGATAATACTGTTACCTACTTATTTATACTATGGTACAGGCCTACGATGTTTATTCATCGATTAATAACTTAAACCTAACTTCTTACGTAAATTAGTCTCAAGGTGTACCTAAAGCTTTATTAAAACCCAACTTCAGCGGAACATAATCCAACTAATGCCGCCATCGACGCAGCATTAAACTTGATGTACTTTAGGTGACAAAAGAGGTTGTGTGTTTTAGGCACCTCATTAACGTTTCAAGCATTTTGTGTTAAGCAGTTTGTGATCATTTTGGAAAAGAAAAGGTTGATGGATTGTGTGAGGAATGATATGAAAGAGAAGGGAGTGAATGAGAGCGTGACGGTTGACAGGGGAGAGTGGAAGAAGAAAACGTTTTGCGCCGACCACAAGTGACATGGGACAACGACAGGAAGATGATTCTAATGATGAGCTTGGGATCATTATCATTTCGGGATATGGACTATGTTTTATATAGCAGCCTTTAAATGTAGAGCTAAGGTCTGTTCTCATAATAATTTGACGAAGGATCAAACATTCATTACGTTAGTACACTGCATTCCAGACCATCGGGGTAATTGAGTAGCACACTTACAGTAGCAATGGTTTTCATTTTGACAGTTTAACAATATTCATTGCGTTATTGACGTTGTTGAGCAGACAAATTTTTCGATCATATTTTTTCCTAGACCGCGCTCTCCCACTCCTGGGCAAAGGCCTCCCTCCGCTCCTTCCATATTTCGACAGCCCGCACGTCCTTCTTCCAGTTTTAGCGGAACCTATCCAGCTCGTCCCTCTATCTCCTACGTGGTCTGCCGCGACCCCGTCTCACTGTCTCAGGGCACCAGTTCTGTGCTATTTAGGCCCACAGTTTGTACGGCATGCGGCAGACCTGTCCTGCCCAGTCCCATTTAAGTTGAGCAGCCTTTTGAGCCACGCCAGCTATCTTTGTTTTGTTAAGAACACGATCCGTATTATATATACTGCGCTCCATTGCTCGTTGGCAGACCTTGAGTTTGGACTTCTGGATGTTGGTTAAAGACCAAGTCTGTGCACCATAGGTTAAGACGATTTTCGAACATTTATAAAGCAGATTAGTAATACCCTTCAAAAACATTCAGATTGTGATTAAAAGTGTGGAATTCTAATTCCATGGTTATTTAACCAATACCGGGTTACATAACCATGGAATTCTTGTGTCATGTTTGATGTGTCGTTAACATAGTGAAATATCAATTGATCATAATGAACTAACTTTAGTTCTTTAATCAATATCATTCTCCTAACCTTGTCTCAGTTTATTTGGTGTCAGCGTTATTATACTTGTTCCCTTAGCAAGGACCAAGAATTATCGGGCAAACAGCTTTGAAGGTTTTACCTAATGGAAAATGCTATCTACCAGAGTGAAATAAAACACCTAATCTTCATTTCACTAATATTAATGAAAAGTGAGAATTTCAAATCAACATCTCTAATTAATCCCAACTTAAAGTAGCCCGATTATTAATTATAATAATTACTTTGATAACATTTTCGTAGTTCACCAAAATAATTTATTACAGACAACTCGTGCAGATCGTTAAGTAATTAATAATAAATGAATGAGTTTGAGATCACTTAGATAATTACAAACTGATAATTTTAAAGGGGAACCGGAAGTTTCTATTTTTAAATTGTTCATGAAATCAAAGGGGAAACAGTATTGGCTCGATGGAAAATTAGGAAAAGTAAACAAAACCCAACCAGTATGATAATAACACAATTAAAACAATACACAAACAGGAAATGGAAGAGAAATAGGGTCAATAGCAAAACAACTGAAAAATAACAAAAACCCGTACAAAAAGTGTAGCTACAAGGACGATAAATGAGAAAACAAAGATCGGAAACAAACCAAATAGAAAACTGTAATACATTTTCAACAGAGCTATATTTTCTAAGACATCTGCGGCTATGTCAAGTTATCCTGCCAGGGTTGCGGGAAAATCCGAAAGGGATACCGGGACCTTGGCAACAGGCAACTGAAGGAACACGGGTGGGTTTTAGTCAGTAAAAGTCTGACACGCCCTTCCGCTCCGCCAAGAGCGGGAGAAGTCATTGGATGATTTCCCAACCTAAAAAAAAACAAAAGCCTCACGGCAAAGCACCATTTGTATGGTATACGTCGACAGTGCCAGTGTATCTGCCAACCAACTTCCATTGATACAATATTGACGACCATGCCTACACACGGCGAATCAATCGTAGTTTTTCACGTCAAAGAAACGTGTGGGTTCAACAGGTCCTAGACAAGTGGCGTCGCTTGCAAAGCGTTTCGCATTTCTACAACGACTTTCAATAGGATTGACATAAGCCGTTCGGTAGCTTACGTCTGTCCAATTTTTTGTGACTTTTCCATCGTGGTTATCTGCTGATAGAATGTCACTTTGTCAAGGCCCTCTTGTCAGGCCTATCGTTACACTCACGTCAACCAAATAAACTTGTAGATGACAAGTTGACAATTCATTAGCACCTAATAACGCTGCAATAACAGCTTATTATTGCTGGTGACGTTTGAGTGTTCATGCATCTAACACGGCTAATTGGAAATCCGATTATTACGTAGTATTAAGATAATTAAGTCGAAGTGGCGTAGCTCAGTTTAATATAATTGTTGTAAGTGGGACGTACAAAGTGATGTAATTAGTAAGAGATCGGGCATTTCCGATCGTTTTCGTCCTGTCGATCTATGGCACGACAGTGTGTTAAATTCGCCACTTCCACGGCATCGTCTGTGGCAGCGAGCAGAGTCCCTATGGCTGCATTTTTTGAGGGACGGAGGGCAGGATAGGAGTCTGATGAATATAGGATATTGATGAAGTGGATAACTGGATAAGAATTCTGACTGTGGTGCACGTTTTTTACGACTTGTAGTTGGAGTTTCGGTTCCATGTATTCTAGTACCTGGATCTCTCTCGTATAATGTCACATACAGCAGACAGAAACAGACATCTGGATGATATAATTTTCGAAGTGAAAACTTCTTTAGGCGCACTGCACTTTTTCTGAACAGTGAACGAAACTGAACCGTCACGCTCGGGTCGGTGACGCTGAATCGGATATACACGGCTCCAGTCCGTCGGTGACGCTGAATCGCGCATACTCGGCTTACGTCGTAAATTTTCACTTATATCGTGTAGGTAAGCACACATTCACATTTTTTGTCTTACCAACCCAGACTCATTAGTTGTACAACTAACTTTGAACATTAACCACTTTGTAGACAAAGTTTTCTAAAAACATTTTCTTGGGTCTTAAAAATAATGAAACAACTTCAAATTTTCTCTAAATTAAAGACGCGGTAATTTCGAGTCAAAGCCTTAAAATGTAGCTGTAGGCTTTACCTTTGACCTGGGCTTCCTAAAATTTAATATTATGATTCCAACAGTATCTGTGACAAAATATACTATCTATACAATAATGGAGACTGAAAGTAAATTAAACTTGAACAAAATATTTTCTCACAAAAGAAGAAAATTCTTTTGATGCCCGTAAAGTTTAATTTTGTTTTACGTTTGTGAGTTTTATCATTTTATCTTTATTTTCCAATCCTTTTATGTATTGTTCGGCAGTTTTGAAGCTTTCCGTGACCGCGCGATTGTATTTATTTTCGTTTTACTATTGTAAACGAAAACTGTAATTGAAATTGAAACGTTTATATTTTTTCCTATTACTGAAGACTGTAAAAATAATTCTCTTAGATATTGTGACCTGTGCCCTGTTTATCAAAAGCTACAAGTCTACACGTTCACAAGTTACCTAGATTGTTAATATTTTTCGTTAAATTCATAGCTCATCTCCATATTCATAATCAGCCTTAATGTTCCACTGCTTTGACACAGGCATCAGGTCATCTCTCTCTTTTGACCAAATTCGAAAAAAGAAAATCGAATCTAAAAATTGATTGCGGTACTAAGCACGACACTTATAAATCTTATAAGACGGAATAGAGAGTCGCCGGACACTCTCAGGATTTGCTATGATTTTCTACAAGTTGTAACTTACAAAGAATTTTTTGATAAACAAAATCACGAATAGTTTAAAAATATAAGTACTTGTGAACTTAATAATGACACTTGCAACATGTAACTTACACGTGTAGTTTTTTTAGAAAAATACTTGATACAAGGCTTGTAAGTTCCGTTAAGCAGGGCACAGGCATGATTAAAATGTTATTGAGTTACAAAGGCATTTGTTTCAAAACTTTCTCTCTAAAGCCTTGAACTCGAGCGATAAAATGAAGTAATCGATGACGCCAGAAAACACCCCTCTCAAGAATTCCTCAACAAAAAGCGGCTTGAAGTCTTAAAGCCAGGTTTAATAAATACGTAATAAGTTAACGGCCAAATAGGAACAAAGGAATAAATACAGCGGTAAAGTGCTCACGGAATTCATTCATAATTTTCAATATCCTAAAAACGAGAACGTAGGAAGCGGACTCAAGTTTTTTACGAGGCTTGGTACTGGGCCAAAATTGCCTGGTTTTAAATCGTGCTGCCTACGAAACCTCCCACAATTTAGCACTTTTACGATGCCCTGTGACGTAATACAAGTAATATCATGACCTCGGCATAAACAGACTGACGGAGTCGAGACTTGTGAGTCACTTGTATGTAAGGATTTTTTATTTACAACTTGATATGTTCTGGCTTAAAATGGAGACACGCCAACTGATTGCGTTGGCACGAGTCAATGCCATTTTTAGCAGCAAAATGTCACTACAACAAAGAACTTGTATTTATGCTTAGTACTTTAACTACATACTAGTATGAAAAAATATTCCCAAAGCTTTCTTATTAATCTGTGAATTAAGCCAAGGCCGAACTGTTAAGGCGATTGCGATGCGACGACAATGTGTGAAAAAAATATCGTATATTGCTAAAGTGATGCGCCATAGTATGTGCATCTTGATATGTATGACTTTGTTTAATTTGTTTCGCTTTTACCGATAAGACCGCCCATTGTATCACCACTTGTAAATTTTTTGGGTTGGTCCATGGATGGGTGACCATCTTTACATATCGAGACTCCTCCGTGCTTCGGAAAGCACGTTAAGCCGTTGGTCCCGGCTGTCACTTTGTCTTTGACAGTCGTTACGGGTCGTCAGAAGCCCGAAAGCCTGACAACCACTCTTACCAAGGGATATCGTAATACCCAGTTACTGGGTTGTGGAGGTCAGATAGGCAGTCGCTCCATGTAAAATACTGGTATTCAGCTGCATCTGGTTAGACTGGAAGCCGACCCCAACATAGTTGGGAAAAGGCTAGGCAGATTAAATTTTCTTTATGAAAACAACGAAAAGAATAATGCTCTTATTTATCCAAACCTTCCATAAATTTTTCCCATTATACCACAGGACTATCACATTCGATAATGTGATACCGAAACTTCCCTTGTTTTTTAGCCTTACAACCTTGATCAAAGTACATACCTGACTACCTTTATGGCCAAACTATTTTATGACTTGTCTCCATGATCGACGACTGTTAGGAACACGCGTTCCCAAATATAACACTTCGCGGAAGTTTATGGATCCTTCTAGCTGTTGGAGATCAAAATTAAGTAAGGAGATAATAATTCTGATGGAAATTGTATAAAAGTTAGACATCTTGTTTTTGGTAAGGAAGATATCTTTATGTTGAGATTGAGATGTTCCTGATAGATCAGTCTTTTTCTTTTAGTGAAGCAATCAATCTGCCTAGCCTTTTCCCGACTTTATTGGGGTCGGCTTCCGGTCTGACCGGACGCAGCTGAATACCAGTATTTTACATGGAGCAATTACCGGTTGCAGTTACTAGGTTAGATCCCTTGGTAGGACTGGTTGTCAGACTTTTGAACTTCTGAATCTTCACTTTTTCTTTTAGTATTAATCTCAAATTCACGGTGTCGCGAAAGCTGTTAACAAATATTATTTTAATTAGCTGTAATTTTCGTTTTTACCTCGTCAGTCAAGTCAGAGAAATAATCAGATCTTAAAAGATCGCGAGATTCGTTGTTTCGAGTAGAAGACAGAGGAGAAAATACAGACTTATGTTCTATTGTTCGATAAATTATTAATTGGTTGGACTCGGTGCAATGAACTGAAACAAAATTATGTCCCTTCATATTTACACGAATAACTCACTATCTATGTAAGAGTAAACATGACCAGCAATTAGGAATTTCATCAACCCCTTATCAAACTACTTAAACAATCTTATCTGCCCCATTTCAGGCATGAAGCAATAACGCTCCGGTATATTTTACAACGTTACCAAACATCGAACGCACCTCGCAAGTGTGCAACTGCCCTACAGTAGGGCGATGTTATAAAATTACCCAATCTCGCGCTTGTAAACATCGCTTTATGGGTAAACAAAAGAATGAAGTTACTGGAGTAGGTGAAATTATTTAGGACTTTTTATGTAAAAGATGTTGCTATTTATTTTTATATGCTTTAACGCTCGTGAGGAAGTTTTGATGAAGTTTTTCATGAGTATTATTAGGTTGTGATGAGCGCTTCCTATAAAACTATATAAAACTAAGAGGTAAAGTCACTGCAATGCCAGATCTTTCCAAATATTTAAACTTTAAGGCATCAAACAATTATGAAGCTTGAAAAAGAATGAAAATTGTTTTATTGTTGATGCCAAAGTTGAAATTCGTATGAAATCCACTCTCTGACCTTAATTCCTTCATAAAATTTATTCGTGGGGTCACAAAGTTACTCTGTAAACTATTTATTATGTACCTAAGTACTTACATACAATTTATTCATAATAACTTCACATTTCTTTTCCATTCAAAACACTTCTAATTCTAACAATATAATGAATAAGAGCCTGTAAAACAGCGCAATACACTGAAGGGCTATGAAAGCGGAGTCGAACGAAACGTGTAGGACTCTCAGCCTTAACAGCTAAGTGTTCTGCATATACATAGCTTAGAAGCCTTAGTGTTTAGAGCAAGTGGAAAGGTATATTTGTGTTGTATTTGATAATATATTTTCTGTTTGTAAACGCAGAGAAATTAAGGGGTTTATTCATAAACGATGATTAAAGTTAAGTGACGTTCAAACGTCAAAAATGTATGGTTAAAAAGTAGCTAATCATTACTTAACTTTAAGCAACGTTTATGAATAAAGGAGTAAATGTTTATCTTTTTTCGTAAAAAATTACAGAACGAAAAAAATTCGTTGTTGTTATTACAGTATTCATACAAAATCAGCAGTGATAGCCTAGTGGTGTGACCGACACACTGCCAAGTCATTGGTCTTCGAGTTCAAACCCAAGACACGCACCTCTGACTTTTCGGATTCATGTGCGTATTGTATAATTATCACTTGATTTAAAAACGGTGAAGGAAAACATCGTGAGGAAACCGGCATGCCTGAGAGATATTTCTCGACGAGATAATTATGAAGCCAAGTAAGAGGCCCTTGGGCAGCTTTAAAACTCTGACATCAGGTTAGTCACTAACCACACGAAAAGAAGAAGTATGAAAACATATTTCCTTATAATTTTACCTAACTGGATCAAATTAATATCAAAACCTTTCAACAGTTATTAATATACAGCCATACATCACATACTCAACTTAAAGGCTTAAGGCACGTCCCAAACTTTGCCTTGTGTACCTCAAGTTGTTTGCAGAGGTCCAAGCAACGCCATCTGGGAGCCTTACTTTGTGTATGTCTGTAAGTCTGTATGTTCACGGTTCCAAGGTTTCGGGGTAAATAGAATTAAGTAGATTCTTAGTAGGAACGGTGCAAAAATAATTATATGAGATACTTCCTATGTATGCTGTACCCGACAAGTTCCATATAGTTATTATAATTTTACCACCAGTAATGTTGGGGCCACACCAACGAGAAACGCCGTTGATTATCGCGATGATGGACGTTAACCGTAGTTGTATCCACAACATACTGCGAGAATTGACGTTAGGCAATAACTCGGGTGGTGGCAAATGAGCATTGACGTTGACCGTTCAAGTGTGGCCACTCAATTTATCGCCATAATTATCGGAATAATTACCGCGTTGTGTATGGCGATGATGGGCATTGACGTGGACCTTTAGTGTGTCTCCAGCATAATAAATGATTAAATATCAAGTTCCTCTAAATGTACAAAAATGCATTATGATTTTGAATGGGGTTCTCATAGCTAGACCAAGTCTTGGATCGATAAGTCTGATGTTATGACTGGTTGACTAAAATAACTGCCATTATAAATAGCTAGATGCTATTTAATTAACACACAACGCTATGAACATTATCCCATCACCATACAAGAAATGTGTTTTTATCGGCGTTTTTTGCTAAATATTGTCCGGCTCTTGGCCGGTTTTTTATTTTTGTATACTTTGGACAGATTTTTCAATCGTCAGATAACTTTTATTTATGGAATAAAAATGGCGGTGTGGCCGATTTTGTATGGAAAATAACATGTAAAACTATTTATTATTCAGATTCTTTTATTAGGGCTAGGGTTTTTATCAGGCAATTTATCTGAGGGCTGATTAATCAATAGTAAGACAAAAAGTTATCTGAAAATCAGCCCTTAAACAACTGTTGACCCGGACCTAAGAGTTTTGTAAAATAAAACAAAAAAAAAACAAAAGTTCGAAGTCGCCTAACAAAATACACGTCCATGTCAACGGAACGTTTCGAAAGTCCTTACCCGTCGCAGCAAAGTCACCGCGAGCTATTCCACTAAACCCCCCTCAATTTGTCATAACGAGGCAAGCTATTTGACTTGCTATAACCGTCCACCACTCACTGTAAACGCTTCCTGTTAACCGGGCGATTGTTTCACACCGCAGTACAAGTTTGAGAATTTATAGAGGATTTCTTGATCCTTGTTCCTGAATTTCAAAAACGTTGTTTCTTTTTGAAATGTGGTACTACTCGTATGGCAAGCACAATGTGGCGTAATGAGGGATTATTGACCCATTCGACACTCAACATTGTTGATATGTGATAGATGTCACATAATGTTGAGAGTATCCAAAGTGTCCATATAACTGCACTTCTGAGGGCCTAAAAAACGCTAATGATGCCGCGATTGGCGTGGCCACCTCCTGGACCCAAGTTATCTAACATAGGTAGTATAATACTTTTACCTTTTAGTTATTTTTATTTAATTTCTCATCACAAATGTTGATTTGTACAGGATGTGCTTAATCTAAAAAATTGGGTTACATTTGTGAGAGACTGGTGCCCGAGAAAAGCATAAAATACCTGTTACGGGTCACCAGGCCCCCCAATACTTATACATGTACATGTTAATTTATAATAATGGATTTGTAAGTGATGAAGTTAACTTAAATTCTGGGTACAGTTATAATATAAAGAACAAATAAAATTAAAATTAAAACTAATTTAGACTGGACAGACATTTATGTGATTTAGATGTGCGTATGTGTGCGTGGGTGTGTGCGTTAGTGTGTGTGAGTGTGTGTGCGTTAGTGTGTGTGAGTGTGTGTGGGGAAGTGTACAGTGTATATGAGTCAGTTTATGTGATAGTTTAAAGTGTGTATGTGTGAGTGTGATAGTGTAGTGGAAGGGAATGAAACTTTAACGAATAGGGATGAGAAGACTTTCGGTTCCCTGATAATCAATTTGCCATCGACCCGAAAAGAAAAAGACTATGGGACTGATCCTTTGTAAACATACTACAGGGTGAGAAGGTATGTTCTAGTCTAGTTACTGTAATTGGGAATCGCTTTTTATAGACAACCTCGCTAGTAGATTTTGTATTGACATTAACAAATAATATAACATCAAGCTTGCATTCTCCGAAAGGTTAGGGAGAGGAAACACCCAATAACACTTTGCCTGACCTGGGAATCGAACCCAAGACCCCACGCTCAACAGTAGCGCTTGCAACCACTAGACTAACGAGGCGGTCATTGGGAGTGTATTGACATCAATGAACTCCCTTATTTGTACTTTCCCACTACGCACATAATAACAAGTCAATTCAAAGAATTTAATTTAAAATCTTCCGACCAACTGTCGAATACTTTTTGAGCGTTCGATTTTTATGATGACAAAGTTATGATACCATGAGCATGAGGTCCTGGGTTCGATTCCCGGGTCGGACATAGTGTTATTGGGTTTTTCCATCTGGAATTTCTCAGTAGCAGCCCGGAGTCTGGGTTCGTGTCCGGTTGATGGCAATAGGCTCGCCCCCTATTACATGGGACTTAAACATAACTGGCGAAATGTGGGTGTAATGTAAGGAGGTGGTATGCGATGCGCAACCTCGTGTGGTACAGGCTGGCTAGAGGGCAGCCGTGAGTTTTGAACGTCCCAACAATTTAGTTGAAAATAGAATAGGAAGATATTCAGAGACGGCCTGAGGCTGGATGACGGGTGATATAATATAAAATGTATCCTTGATTTTCATTAATTAATATAATTAGTTAAACGATCAAGTGTTTTACTCGATCCGGTGCCGTAGACTCTCTCGGAGTCTACAGTACCTACTAAAGGTACACCTCTGCCTAACCATTCGGGGAATACAGGCGAGATGTTTTGTTATGTTAAAACGATGATAATAAAACTATTTCAGAGAACTTACAGGTCTTATACCTACTCCTTCTAATTGAAATGTAATGTACGTAAATTAACGTACATTCAATCAGTACATACATTTTATTGCTATGCAAATCGTCATCTGCTATCTCGAAGAAAATAAAACCATGGAATTTATTATAGCTGCTGCGTTGCTTGACAAAACGGTCGTAAAATCGAAGAGATAGATAGGATAGGTTTGTACTAGCTGATGAGCTGGCAATCAGATAGAATGGCGTTACTCAGAAGTATCGATTAGCTTCGCATAAAATGTCCAACATTTAATGCCTTCTTCGGTCATCAATCAACAATCAACTCAGGCTAACGCAGTTCACTGCTGAACAAAGGCCTCTCCCAAGCTGCGCCACAAGAGCCTGTCCTCTGCCATCCGCCATCTGCATCTAGTCTGTCAAAGTCACTTTCTTAAGTTCGTCGGTCCATCTAGCTGGAGGATGTCCCACGCTACGCCGATACGCGGTTGATCATGATACATGTCTCCATGTCTCCACTTACAAATCCTACCACAACCATTGGCAAATAAATTGGTCATCAAAGTAATACAAATGTTGCTGCTATCTGCATATTTCAGTCACATTTTACGGGAAAGGGTCTTTACGACAAAGCATTATGTTGGGACTAACGTGATTCGCAGCTACTTTAGCACTAATTATAAGTAGGTAGGTTTAGTTATCTACTAACCATTTTAGCAATACATAATTGTAAGCTATTAAACCCCTACCACAATCAAATGATTACTTCATTACTGCCATGTCCGGGGTATATTACAAAGTTCAGATGCGGCTATTTCAACTGTGATCGCGTTTATAAGTCTAAAAATTTTAAAACTTAATTTGAAAAGGTCATGCAAGCGTTAAGTCGCAGTTACATGTGATCGCACACATGAATTAGCAATTAAACATACCCCGCAAAAGTCGTCAACACGCTGTTATAGGAACAGATTGGAGAGACGAAGACACTCTTGCGCACACGTTTAAAATCGATTTGAGCAAGAGTTGCGAGTATTGCGACCGGTCTAATGCCGCCTTGATAACAGGCTCAAAAACAACTAAGGCAAAATAAATAAACACATAACTACATGACGTTTCGATATAAACCAAACCAGTATGGCAAAGGCAACCAGTATGGTTGTTATCAACGCACATAGTGTTGGTCTACAACTAATACAAGTAACATCTTGGAAAGCCACTCAAGAAGCCTCCATGCGTGGCATCGGGTCTAATTCGAACCAGACAGGAATCACTGAATCGTTTGAGCGGACCAGATGTAAATACTCTCTAAGGATTTGCATACAGGAGTTTTAAAAGTTTTGTAAGTACCTAGTTAAAAAATTTATACATAAAAACTCATAATAAAATACTGTTATAACACAGATTTTAGTAGGTATAAATAAAAATGTGGTCCGGTTCGGTGTAGTTTGATAAACCAAATCACCAGAACAAAAATTACAAAAAGGAAACATTTCTAGCCCGAAACGTTCGTAAAAATTATTCCCTTCACAAAACATCTAAAAAAAATTGACAAGACTCAAACCAATCTCGGCAATATGAATGAATAATATCCACGGAGCATCACTATCAATAATTCATTGAACGAAATTGTCACCACAGATGCAGAGGATATAAATAAAACCGCGTGACATGCATGCGCAGATGAGGAATGTATTCAATTTATAAGATATAGCGGGAAAACCATAGAGCAAGGAATCACCGTGCCCGCTGCGTTTACAGAGGCTGCTGAGGCGTGTCCGTGCTCTGCGGGAAAAAACGTAGAACTTGTACTTTGTAAAAGTCAAACTCATCATATCATTATTTTTCTGGGAATCTAGACTACGATTAAAAAAATAAAGAGACTTAATAAAAATAGACGAAAGACTCAATAGAAACCGTAGACGTGACTGGAAAAGAAACCAAAGACGAGAAGGCTAAACGAACGAAAACATTGATCAACTTGAACAAAAATCTAAAAGCAATGGAGTAG
Source organism: Lithophane leautieri (assembly GCA_949152455.1). Taxonomy (NCBI): domain Eukaryota; kingdom Metazoa; phylum Arthropoda; class Insecta; order Lepidoptera; family Noctuidae; genus Lithophane; species Lithophane leautieri. The sequence goes on from OX424470.1 coordinate 12,743,333, forward strand.
CCATTTTATAAAATTCTATTGTTTCGGTCAACGTGCATTCAAAAATAAGTACCAAAAAGCAAGTGACGTGTCAAAAAATCTAGCCTCTTATAACTTAAACTAGCATAATGTCCGAGTGGCCGTTGGCTTCAAGTGATACGATACTTGAGAGTAGCAATTAATATCACTGACGCAAATTCTGGGCGAGTATAAAGTATCTAACTTAGAATTATCTCCTAACTTATGTTAGCTGTTCTGGGGCAATGGACGGAATATTTTGTGGCCATGCCCATATTACAATTTGAATAAGGTAGAATTTTGGGTACCTACGTTGGCGTCATCAGTGTACCTAGCCTTTTTTTTTTAGACATAAAATTGTTCATAGCGGAATTTATAAGACAGATATTTTTTTTTTCATTTTGTCGGTTCTTGCAAAACTGTTATTTATATTTGAAAATATATATTTATCAGTTTTGCAACACTCGAGAACCAGATAAAAAAGAATTATTTTTATTTCGCTATAAACCTAACAATAATAGATATCTCGCCTAAGCCAAAAAAACCACATACTTAATTAACCACAGAAGAGCAACACATTTGGGACTCCCAACCGTTTTGCTAGACTCAACTTCAATCAATCTCAATTTCGGCACGTAAATGTTCGGCTTCACTACAGAGTAGATAACTAATGGAGAGATAACGTGTCACTAAACGGTTCGATAGACATCTGTTCAAACGAAATCACTAGTATGAAATACGTTGAATAACTCGACATCGATAAAGCTAATAGTGTAGTCAAGACTACTACCAGCTATCTAAGGCTAAAAGGCTGGTGTAAAGTGGAAATGCTCTGGCTTTAGAAATGAAAAAATTAACGTACACATGTGCGTTGCTCCTCAATTTTGGTTTTAACACTTTCATTCCCTTTCACTTTACTTTCTGGACTTTGACGTCGGCAGCAGCATAGTTATTTGCCAGTTTATGTATTTCGACACAATCATCAACCTGATGGGTTCGATTTTAAATACGCCTCATTAGAACTCCAATTGCTTACTGCTCAATAAACTTCAATCCATCACTATCTTATAAGTCTTAAACGTCTCGACATAACTTATTGATCTCAAGAACTCTTAATATTACTAAAGCGTTCCTATCTTGAGCAGAAATGATGTTCAGAATAAAATATCACTAGAGATTAATGTAAATAAATGGACTTGTGATTATACTGACTGAATTGTTATAAATTAACAACGAAAGAGAAGGATTGGTTGTCATAAGTGATTTTTTATTCAGAGATAGTCTGAAGAAAATTGGTAGAAATTGCGAAAAATTTCACGAATTTTTTTATTTATTTTTATTTTTATTTATTTATTTATTTATCATCATACATCTACCCTTCCAGATAACCAATGCGGTAAATGTGCCTTAATTGATACTTTAACATAATTGTTCCTTACAACTAATACCTATAACTAATAACAAACAAAGCATTCCTTCTGAATTCACTCAGAGAACAACAGAATAGGTCTGTCACACTCTATATAGTCATTGCATACTCGCTATGAGGTTGAGCGTGCGGAGTGCACGCGTCAGCGGCGCCTCCTTCAGCAGGTTGGTCCTAGCACGTGGTTCCACCAGCAGTCGTGGCTGCCGTCGTCGCCACACGTACCTGTCCGGAACACACAGACTCACCTGGCCTAAAACAACTGCATTATGCACCTTCCCTCTCAGTATTTTAAATATATATGAGGCGAGTGCAAGATCCCTCCTAACCTTTAGCTCGTTGTATCCTACCATACCTAGAATAAATAAGGTTGGATACATTAACGGGTAAAAATGTGGCTTCGTGCCCATGCCTACGTTCCTCTATAGGTCTAGTGGGGATATTAAACCGTATGTCAATCAAACTGATGTATGTCTGACATTCCAAGTATTTAGGGTACTCTTTTATATTTATTTTTGCTTCAGGATACCGACTGCTTATAGTTTAAACATTTTTTTCTGATTTCCTTACAATACTTTTGTATGCCATAACCGGATCTTTATTTGCAACCGTCGATATTCGGCATAGTTAATCAAGACACTATTCTGCGTCTCTATGGTCATAAGTATTGGATTTGATGCAATCTCTATCTATATCCTCGCCTTTATCCAAAACTTTTCCTTATGCATATCCTCATATTATTCATTCACAAAAAAAATATCCATATTATATATACATTTTCGACCCAAATACAACAAAACATCGCCTTGTTCGACTAATCGAACCACCGTTGTGGAATATCCTATTGGCCCAGTTTTAACCCCGACTATCCATTTTCCCAGTATCCGCCCTTGTAAACAGTCGTCCAAACAACCTGATTTTTTCCCGGAATACTTTTCGTCCAGTCGCATTGTTAGCGGTATGTGAATTCAAATCCCTTTCCAACTATTCGGCTTGAAAAGGTTGAATAATTACCGTTGATTTCGTTTTTCCTTTTTTACGTGTTCTGGGTTTCAATAAAATAATTTGTATGCAGTATATATAACTTTTGCAAAATCACTGACAAATTTAGGAGTATTTTACTAAAATTACTAAGCAGTAATTGATTTTATTATTTTTGTATACAAACCAGATGGAAAAGTGCCTTATTCGATTGTATCCAGTCTTGAAACAGCTTGAAGGTTTACTCACCCTGGAAAGAGAAGAAAGCTGTGTTAGGGTTAATGGTTGGACACCAAAGGAAACACTGATTTAAGGATTTCAATAATACGTTTATTATCCTTTTCTTTATAGATTGGAAGGTGTGCTTTACTAGTATTATGAGAGACGTGTGATCCCACACAAGGCTCAAAGTATAGTACAGTCTCTATGAGAAAGTAAGGATTTCGGTCAAGTGGTAAGGGCGGGCTCAGACAATAAAAAAATAATATTTATGAGTTAGAAAGAGAACGAGTATAGTGCAAGTGTTGATGTAGGATCGATTTGTTTTTGCTATACTCCAACACGCCCCCTCAAAAATAAATCCCTTTCCTTTTTATTACGATACCTTTACCTTTACCGACCTTTATCAAACATTTGTATACAATTACAAAATCACACACACCTTCCTTTCTCTCTCTCTCTCTCTCTGGGAAAACAATCATCATGGTCCAACATTCGTTGCGCAGAATTAGGGAAACCCAGAAAAACCTAATCAGACCATTATCAATCAATTCATCCATTATAACTGGATACTCTTAATGTTATTCATCTACTTATTATAAACCAAGCTCTTATAATTAACATATCCTTAACATTTATTTATCCACGTTGTACATGATTACAACGTCACCCCGAGTTTCATTCTCATTGCGGTGAAACGCACTGCGGGTAATGATTTCGTCAGGATATCAGCCAGCTGGTTATCTGTAGAAACATAAACCATTTTAATCACATTTTTCTCAACCTGTTCCCTAGAAAAATGATACTTAATATCAATGTGTTTAGATCTTTTGTGACTAGTAGGATTGTTCGCGATGCTTATACATCCATTATTATCCTCATAAATACAAATAGAATCTGGAATTGCAATGCCAATACTTGTTACTAATGACTTTAACCACAGAGTTTCTTTTACTGCTTCATATAGAGCCATATACTCTGCTTCAGTGGATGAAGTTGCCACTGTTTGCTGCCTCTTTGTTTGCCAGCATATTGTGCATTGATCAAATAATTTAAACAAATAACCCGTAGTACTTTTTCTATCTAATACATTACTACCCCAGTCAGAATCAACAAAGCCACTTAGAATATTTTTGTAATCGTTTCGTGTAAAAGTTAACTTGAGATTTATAGTTCCCTTTAAATAACGCAAGATCCTTTTTAAGTGTGACCATAATGTATGGTTGTTTTTGTTTGCATATCGACTTAAGATGTTAACGGAGAAACTTAGGTCGGGTCGAGTGCATAGCATGATATAAATTAGGCACCCGATAAGATTTCTACAAGGGGCACTTGTTATTTCACACGAATTTAATGCTTCATAATCTACTTTACTTTCAAGGGGTGTATTGACAGAATTACAGTCACTCATATTGAACTTCTCAAGAATTGTTTTTATATACATTTCCTGATCCAAAGTAACTTTATTTTCAGACTTGGTTATTTTGATTCCCAGAAAACATTTGATCTCTTTTAAGTCTACCATCTTAAACGTGTTCATTATGTATGTTTTAAAACCATTCATAGTATTTATATCTGCGGTTGCAATCACAAGATCGTCAACATAAAGTAAAACATAAATATTCTTTAAAACATGACCTGCATTATAAATGTAAATGCACCGGTCCGCCGATGAGTATTGAAAACCCCTTTTTATCAAAGCTTGCTCAAACATTTGGAACCAACAGCGTGCAGACTGTTTTAATCCATATAATGACTTATTTAATTTGCAAACCATATTACTTTCAACCGGGATACCCTCGGGAATTTTCATATAGATTTCCTCGTTCAGTTTCCCATTCAAAAATGCTGTTTTTACATCCATGTGGTGAACAAACAAATTAAATTGATTCGCTAAAGCTAATATTAGCCTAAAACTTGCGATCCTTGCAACAGGTGCAAATGTTTCATTATAATCAATCAGATATTTCTGACTAAAACCACGAGCCACTAATCTCGCTTTATACTTTAAGGGTTTTCCAAACTCATCATTTTTAACTGTGAACACCCACTTACAATCGATAATATTTCTATTCTCTGGTTTTGGTACTACAATCCAGGTATCGTTTTCAATAAGGGAATTAATTTCCTCTTTTATAGCTTTTTCCCATAGATGCTTATCATCCCTGGATTTAATTTCTGTATATGATTGGGGAATTTGAAATATTAAAAATTCAGCACACAACAAATAGTTATCATAAATACTATCCTCATCCTTCTCATTATAAGAAACAGTTGGCATGTTTTGGATCCTATTACTTCGTCTCAAATTATGTGATTTTTCATTGTCTTGATATAAAGTTAACTCATTGCCATTGTGATATGAAGACCAGTTCAAGCGCTCCCCTGTATCATGTACAGATTTATTAGCAGGTATTACTTCCGTTTGTTTACTGATACAATCTGATTTATTCTTATCAGATTCACACCTCTTTTCAAAAAGGTCTACTAAGTCAGAGTTGTCAACAGAGTTATTGCTACGTCTAGCCATAATCCGATCCGGCGCAGGTTTCACTGGCCTATTCGATAAGAAATTAATCTCATCCATTACCACATCTCTGACTCTCACAAACTTTTCATCTACCACATCCCACACCTTATAACCATTTGGTTCATAACCAACGAAAATTCCCTTTGACGACTTTTTGTCAAATTTCGTTTTATTACTTTTATTAACAAAATAAACAGTAGAACCAAAAACCTTTAAATACTTCAATTGTGGCTTAGTATTATGCCATAACTCATAAGGTGTGTTTTCCAACCTCAGTGCTTTCGTGGGACTGATATTTATTAAATAAGTAGCAGTTAACACAGCCTCACCCCAGAACGATTCATCTAATTTAGACCCTTGTACCATTGAACGACTCCGTTCTGTTATTGTTCTCATCATACGTTCGGCAATACCATTCAAAGCCGGAGTATGTGGCACTGTTAAGTGGTAGCTAATACCTCTCTGCGCACAGAACTCTTTCATTTCATTGGACACAAATTCCCCTCCATTATCACAATATAAGTTAACAATTCTCAGACAAAAACGAGCTTCGCTTTTTGCGACATAATCCCGAAACGTAACAAAAACGTCTGATTTACGAGCTAACAAGTAGGTCGCACAATAATGAGTGTATTCATCCACATAAATCACAAAATAATGTTTTTCATCAATAGACGAAGGAGTGATAGGTCCACAAACATCTGTGTGCACTTTAAATAGAGGTCGTTTCAATTTTTTTGTTTTCGATTTGTTAAATTGCAAATTGTTTTTTTGTTTTTATGATTGGCATCTCGTAGGTTTTACCACAAAGGGTACTATCTACTTAACCGGACTGTCCTGCGAAGATGCTCTAAGCTATGATACTAACTCAAAGCGCCTCCAGCCAGGGGCATTTAAAAACTAATCTAAAACTAATTATAAACTAAACGACGGCTCGCTAAGGGCACCCCCTGTGGGGTACGGACCTCGGCTTAGGGCGTCGCTGGGGGGAGGGCAGCTAGTGGGGACAGGCTGGATCGGGGTAAATTGCAAACATGCTTGTTTTCCATAAATACAAGCTTCACACAATTTATCGTTTGGCATAATATTATCAATCTTATCAATATCAGAAAATAGTTTCTTCCTTTTAATTTCCATAAATTTGGATTTGCCAATATGGCCCAACCTTTGATGCCACAATTCATAAGTATTATTTACGACTCTATTTAACGAGCATTCGGTATTTAAAGCATGTTTAAACAGCAGAAAGTTAACGCCGATAAGATTGTTCAAAGACTCACCCTTTATTACCGGCTTACCATCGTCGTACACAAGGACACTGCCGTTTCCATCAAAAACGACAGTCATTCCCGCCTGCTGCATTTTCTTTACCGATAGTAAATTGTATGGAATATCGGAACAGAAAAGTACACCCTGTAGTATCCCTGGTACGCCCATCTCACTAGTAACCGGGAGATTACCTTTCTTCGTCGCTTGTATAAACATGCCATTTTTTGCTACAGAAATGTTGATTGGCTTTTCTAGCTTAGTGAACTTTAGTGCCAAATCTTCTCGATTTATCAAATGGTCTGATGCTCCAGAATCCAAAACAAAAGTAATAACGTTTTGCCCGTCATTACTATTTTTTGTATCACTTCCTGTCATAAAAGCAAATCCAGAAGTATTTCCATCATGTGGTTTCAAGCTCACCAACTGAACCGTTTTATTGTTGGTTCCTTTGTTTTCAATAGCTCTTTTGTAAGAAAAACAATGCTTTTTCAAATGTCCCTTCTTGCCACAGTGATAACATTTCTTGGTTTTAAAATTGTTCTTGAACGCTTTTATTGCCTTTTGCTTCTTTTGATATTTATTTCTTGAAACACTTAAAGGTGCGATTTGTGAACTCGAAGTTTCAGCCTGAAGTACTTTTAGACTTAGATCATGACCTTCGCTTATTAGTTTGATTTCATGATCTAATAATCTTGTTTTCACAAAAGCTAACGTTATATCGTCTTCAGTCAATGTCTCGATTGCTGTGATGATGCTGCTATAGCTGTTCGGTAGAGTCATGAATAGATGGGTGACTTTATCGGATTCCTCTAATTTAGCACCTGCAGCCATAAGTTCGGTGACAATCTCATCAAATATTTGGAAATGTTTCATTAATTTGGTGTTACTTTCCAATTTTAAGTTCAGCAGACACTTTCTTAGAGACAGCTGCGTCGCTACACTTTTCCTTTCAAAAATTGAGTCAAGCTTCGTGAAAATTTGTTTTGCTGTGTCTTGTTCTGTAGTCAGGCCTAGTAATGAGTCTGACATAAACTCGATTATCGTGTTTTTAGCTGATGTATTGTTCTTAAGCCACTCAGCACTTCTTTCTGTTGGAGCTTCCTCGTCGATAACGTACAGTATTTCCAGTTCACTTAATAGACTGCGAATTCGAAATTTCCACACACTATACTTATCTCCATCAAATTGTCTGATGTTCCTTTTAGATCTTGAATCCATTTTCAAGCACTCTCACTAAAATAACTTTTTATTTATACTGGTTATTTCACAGAAAGTTTTTATTATTTCAGTGTCCTTTAAATTCACTTTATATTATTTGCTCTTTGGCTTAGCGCTCTGGGCCCATAACCTGTTAGGGTTAATGGTTGGACACCAAAGGAAACACTGATTTAAGGATTTCAATAATACGTTTATTATCCTTTTCTTTATAGATTGGAAGGTGTGCTTTACTAGTATTATGAGAGACGTGTGATCCCACACAAGGCTCAAAGTATAGTACAGTCTCTATGAGAAAGTAAGGATTTCGGTCAAGTGGTAAGGGCGGGCTCAGACAATAAAAAAATAATATTTATGAGTTAGAAAGAGAACGAGTATAGTGCAAGTGTTGATGTAGGATCGATTTGTTTTTGCTATACTCCAACAAGCTGATATAAATTTCTGCAAAAATGAGCCAGTGTCACAGTAAATAAAAAAACATGAAATCAGAGGATCAAAAGAAGATTAAGTATTTATTTTAAAAAAAAACTCAGAATCTTGGATAAGCGTCGATTGGGACTTAACAGACTTTTTATAAATATACTTTTTTACTAAACTTATTTTATCAAACTTCTAGTTGTTTTCCTTGTAACCTTTTTATTGATTACCAGGATTTCAGAATGACAACGGAGTTAAACAAAACTTTGCCGTTGCGCAAATCATAATTTGATTGTAGAATAAACCATGGATACAAATAGGACAAATACTTTGCATTTTGTACGTGTCAATCAAAGGCAAAAACGACTTAAGGTCTAAAGAACTACTAAAATAGTATAAATTACCAGGGTCTCAGAACCACAAAGGAGTTCAACTAAACGACGCATGACCACACGACGCGTACCCCGCGTCACGGGTTCCTGATTGAGATTGATTCAATCCAGTTCATGGTTATATTATAAGTCACATGTCTCTTGTTGATTGCCGTTTATATTATTACATCGCGTCCTTTTATTGCCGTTGTGAAGATCGATTTTTTATTGCCTTATAGGTTGTTGACTTTGGAGATATAATTATCATGACCTAATTGTAGGCAGTTTTAATATTTGGAAGATAAAAATAGGAAACTTTTTACGTTCGATTTGGCGAGATGAGCTGGGCTGCTTTAATTAAGAGTGGTGTTTGGTAACCCTGTAGGGAGTGAGGTGGAAGAGTAAGGAAGCCTTTTCTCTAAAGAGGGAGGTGGTTCCTCTCTCCTAATTTTGCTGTGCCCGACAGGGTCCATATCGATCTTTTATTTACTGTACCATCTATGTAACATATGGAATGCAATAAAAATTGAGTATTGAGTATTGAGTATTGGAATAAAAAAAAAAGGAAAATGTAGACAGTTCATCTTATGGAATGTGGTTACTGTGGTCTACTACCTGCTGATAACACTAAGGGATTCGCCGATCTGTTGTCAAAATCATAAAATATTCATGTGCTTATAACTGAACGGGCACCCTTCAGACCGCAAGATAACAATGCTGCAGAACCAATAGCCCTCCAAATTAACAGCTAATGGTGCAATCCCACGATCGGCAATATTGCAGACGGACACGCACGGCAGTCGATCACAGACCGCCACGCACCACACACCGAGGCGCTTCCGATGTCTGCAATACCTCGCACGTTCACCTTCCTACGGTCCGTCGTCCGGGCTCGTCGGTGTCCGTCTGCAAAATTGCGGATCGTGGGATTTCGGTATAATGTGTAACCATTTTAAAGTAATTAATCCGATTACGAAAAGTACCTAATAACCGAGGTACACTCTATTAGTCGGCTGCAATGGCAAAGGTTTTCAATTCTCATTACCGACACAAATGAAGTGGAAAATCCATTTAAGCTCTAGCTACACTGAAACGAATCCCGCGCCGGATACAGTACACGATTGTTTTAATGATAAAGGAGTCACGCCACTATTCGCGAGAGTTTTAACGCGTAAGTAAATACGTGAGCAGACAACAGCCGCCTTTACCCGACACGTGCTTTCACTTCCGATCGGAATGTGCACGATTGAATGCAGGAAAGCTTGCACGCGCAATCGTGAGTGATTGTTTTCATCCATTTTTATGTGCGTTGACTCTTTCGCGCGGTATTACTCCTGTATTTTTATTCAGAGAGGAAAGAGTGTCCGTTTAATGGCTAACCACGCGTGATTGAGTACGGGAAACTGCCATTTTACGACGGCAATCGTTTTCACAAAAACGAGCGTGTAAATTATGTTCGAAGCACACAGACTTGAACACATGAAAGGTATGAGGAGACGCGCGCGCCGGCTCGCGGGCTGCGCGGGCGTACATTCTCGTTCTCGTTTTATATCTTTACATACGCGCTCTGTCCTGCGCGAAAGCCCCTTCACGCGTTAAAGAGCGTACGTGTGCGTACCTGCGACAGATAAACAATCGCAATCTGTCATTTTGTCTATTCTTCCGTCGACAAAACCCATTTCTACGGTGGTCATGCTACGCGTGCTGCAACTTTAATTTCGATGAGACAAAGTCCAAAGTGATCAACGTTTTCGTAAGGTATACGCTCGGAAACATTGGTTACTCCTCAACCAATAGTAGTGAGTCAAACCCGATTAAAACTGAAAGACGCCGACTGGCGAGGTTAATAAATAATTATTTACTGTGGAGAAGACGAGATTAAATACCAACTAGCGTAGCTGAAACAATTGTCTTCAAGGACATTGTAATTTTGTGGATACTTCCCGATTACATCAATTAGACGGTATGTATTAATTTAGATTGTGTACAATACGGCCGTTAAGTATCTATAACTTGGCAGGTCTGAACATAGGCGCATATAGCTTTCGCGCATGTTGTCTCACTCACACTCGCCTCATGTCACCATTTGGTTCCTAAAATTTGTTACTACGCAGCCCTCTGCGCGAAGTTCGGAACTGCCAAGTTATATCGGCCATATTGTACTTCAATCTTAGGATGTTTTAAAGTTATATTCAATCTGTCATTGTTTCACCGTGTATTTTATGTGTAAGATTTATTAATCTAGAAGTCAAGATCAAGACCATTCCAACCAAGGTTACTAGGTATTAGTTATATAAACACGCCGATTTACATAGTAAATAAACGGTGATATACTAATGGTAATATTTATTTATTTATTTTTAGTTTTGCATGTTTACATTGTCTACATTTCAATTGCATAAGTGGAAGCGGAGTGTCCTAACACACACAAACAATTCTTTGCTTAAATGGTGACCTCCAATAACATAACGTATCGAAATGCCCTTTGTAATTGAAACAAACATTTTTAATATAATTTAATTCTTAATTAATATACCACCACTGGGATAAAAAGAAAAGAAAATTAAGCCTATTTAAAAACAAACTTCCTTCCTGAATACTCCCCTAGACATAACATCAGAATCTATTAGGGTTAAAAAAACAATCGAGATAGGATTTCAATTAGGTCACTCGCAGAATAACGATAAGACCTCAATTCCATAGACGCCTACTTCTCGCACTCCCACTCAAGAATTAAGTTTTACTTGGCAACCTGCCAATCACACCCGGGAATACTGCAGACGGTTTCGTTTTCTGAAGGAGCGTTCACACAGCCAGCGACTGCTCAAGCAAGTTCAAGGTGAAACTGATTACTCGCGAGAGCTCTCGGGAATGTAGGTCTCACTTAGGCGCATACCAGCGTGTGCTCCCCGTTTACTTGGAGCAATTTTTATTGAGATTCCAATGTCACTACGCTATTCGTAATGGAATATAAAGTTATGACAGTGCTTGATGAAAATCATTAAGTTCAAACGGACTCGCCGGGTATTGTGAAAGATAAAACCGAGAAACGAAGACGTGGGTAAAATATTAGTCTAATAAATACTGCAAAAATGGAATGAGAAAGATTTCTCTCGTAAATTCCTGTTTGGTATTTCGTTGTAATTTATCTGAAAGTATTTAATCTTGAGAGGTATGAAAATATTAACGACTGGCAGTAAGTGGGCTCTTAACTTACTTTATTAAAAAAACAGTTACTACGATAATTTACTTTGATACTTTAATTAGGTTTTTTTACTTTATTTCCTTATAGGATTACTAGCTGAGCCGAGCCTGATGAGCTCGTGGCTAAGTAATAACAGCCGCACGGGTCGATCCATCAGGTTAATTACGCTTGCCGGGGTTGGTCCGTGGATGGGTGACCATCTTTACATATCGAGACTCCTCCGTGCCTCGGAAAGCACGTTAAGCCATTGGTCCCGGCTGTCATTCGTTGATCTTTGACAGTCGTTACGGGTCGTCAGAAGCCCGAAAGTCTGACAACCAGTCTTACCAAGGAGTATCGTATTACCCAGTTACTGGGTTGTGGAGGTCAAATAGGCAGTCGCTCCATGTAAAATACTGGTATTCAGCTGCATCCGGTTAGACTGGAAGCCGACCCCAATATAGTTGAGAAAAGGCTAGGTAGATTGATTGATTGATTACTAGCTGAGCCGCGCGGTTTCGCCTGCGTAAGTTTCGATCCCATGTGATTATCGGAATAAAAAGTATCCTATGTCCTAATCCAAGTCATGGTCTACCCATTTGCCAAATTTCATCCAAATACGTTTAGCAATTTTAGCGTGAAAGCGTAATAAACAAACTCATTTTCGCATTTATTATAATATTAAGTTAGGATGTACAAATAATAAATAATGTGACTTCATGCCAAAAAGCCATTTTATATTTAATGAATTTCCGCGTTCATTATTGCCATCACATTTTTCCGTCGACTTCACCAGAAAAGCCAACCTGTGATTTTTTGTAAGCTTTTAGAGATACATTTTTCCGCAAACATAGGTTATCACGGAATCCCGACGTTATTTGAAGTTCTAGCAAAAATAAAATTGTGAACCGATACGTCTTACGTTTTTACGTCTTCTGAATATGACGTAATCTAGATTATGTCAAAGAAAAATATAAAGGAACGGCACACAGAGAAGTTTATAACAATTTTGATTGATGATACTTTGTTGAACTTTTGATATCTGTGAAATAAAGACAAATACCTACTGGATGTTGTAGTGTATATATTTATTAGAAAATAGCTGATGCCCACGACTTCGCCCGCGTGGATGTCGGTTATTATATACTAAAACCTTACTCGCGAACCACTCCATCCATTAGTGAAAACAGCATGAAAATCGGTGCAGTAATTTTTGAGTTTATCGCGTACAGGACGACAGACAGACGCGGCGGAGGACTTCGTTTTTAATAGGTACGTAAGGATGTACACACTGTCACATTCGCAGATGACAGATGAAATTGGTAGATGAGTCACTAAAAATGTCATCTGTCAGTCACTGTGTCACCACGAATGGAGGGGAAAAGTCGAAAGTGATATAGCATAATCAGCCTATAATGTTTCTACTGCTGGGACACAGGCCTCCTCGCGGTGAGAGGGAGTGGGCCATAATCCACCACGTGAGCCGAGTGCGGAGTGGTAGATGTCTCATGTGTTCGAATTTATTTTAGGTCCTAGAACCGGTTTCCTCACGATGTTTTCCTTCACCATTGGTGGTGATGAAATAATTTACACATCAAAGTAAAACGCCTATCTGGGTTCGAACCTCCGACTTACAACTCGTAAGTCGCGGCCGATACCACTGAGCCACCACTGCTCTGTGAGTGATATGATTAAGTTAAATACTGAATCAACAGGATTCTACAGATGTGAAGATAAACAAATAATGTATGTCGAAAACGGTCCAATAGGAAATCTATCTGCCGTTATTGCATTGGCTAACGTGGAGGTTGATGGTTTTACTCCAGTACTTGATTGACATTTGATAGATAAACGACCTGTGAGCCTAGAACGAACGCGCGGAGTAAACGTAGGTAACGTAAATTCGAACGAATTTAAAATTACTCGTTACGCATTAAGATCAAATAAAAAACCAAGGCAGAGCGCAGTCAACAGTGACGTGAGGCCGGTTTCGTAAACGTGTGTGCACTTAGTGAGGTGTAGTTTGATTCTAAATGTGTGTGTGTTAAAGTCTTTATTCAGTATAATGTTTGTGTGTTACTTATTGTGCTTTTTGCAAATAACCAGGGGGCCTAAACCGGCCACATTAGCAATTCCTCTAAAAGCAGTTCATTTCCTGAATCCCAGCTGTCATTAGCAATTCCTCTAATTTGACATAAAAGCAATTCATTATGTGTGGACCATTTTACGAATCTCTATAGAAAATTGTCATACAGATGAATTATTTCGTAATATGAATTACACGCAGATCCTATTATGAATTGTCAGTTTGTGACATTTCACGATGATTCATAATATTTTCTTATTATGATTCTTCTAAAGTGACCGTTTTAAGCCCACTGAATGCTAAAGGATAGTTGTATTTTCGATTCAAAAATCGTTCGAATTTTACGTTACGTTTACGTCGCGCGTTCATGCTAGGACCTCTTTACATATAAATGGGCCAATGTAAGGCTCAATTTACATAGCCGCGGAATGGAATGGAATCGAATTGTTTTGTACAAAGCATAATTAACTTTATGTCAATAGTGTAACGCACAAACTAGATAACTAACAGGTCGCGCGTCTTCATGAGAATTCTCGTGCATTCTCGGGAATTTCCGCAGTAACAAGCTTGTTTGTAATTTGTACGTTAGACCATTGACATAAAGTTAATTTTGATTTATGAACTTGAGACAATGAATGAAGAAAACTTTTGCTAAGTAATCGATGACTTCCGAATAATCGATAATTTTAGCTTTATAAGGTTTAACTTAATAAGTGTTTGGATCACTGACTAATAACAACAACTTTATCGTAAAATAGAACAATAATAATAATTCGACACAGAATATTGTTACACCTGAAGCGACTGCCTCTCACAAAGGTTTAAGAACAAGTCCACTCAATGAGTGGCACTGGCACTCATATAATCTTAACATCCCATGGTCACAATGCTGCTCTTGTTAACGTTCTGATGCTGGATTTTGACCATATCTTATCGATGTTTACGTCCGGCTTAGGATTCAACAGCGCACGCACATCCTTTCGCCATGGGCCAACGCGCCGTGACGGTGATGTCACTCTTAACTTTGTAAAGAGAGCGCGGCAATCGCCAACACTAATAATCACAAAGAAATAGATAACAGTAGTATAGACCATTCTCCAAATAATCTGAACTCAAACCGTGTTCAAGAGCTGACAGCGTTAATATTCCATAACAATAACGACAATGACAGCTCTTGAACGCGGTTTAGATGCGATCAGTTTCATTAGTGAAATTCGCCCTTAGTTTACGAAACTGATTACTCATTGCTTTCTTTTCTCACTAATTAACGCCCATTCTGTCTTTAAATTCGGATACAAAGACCAACTAACACTCAAAGTACAACAATACAAAAAAAGCATGTGTCACTATTCCACGAATGAAATAAAGATGACATTCCACAATCAAAAATTTTTGTAACAACGTTAGCATAATCAAACTATAATGTTCCCACTGCTGGGATACAGGCCTCCTCTCTGTGGGAACAAGTGTTCCTTAATCCACCACGCGGTCCCAGTGCGGGTTAGTAGATGTGACATATCTTCGAAGTTTTTGTTCTACATAGGACATGCCAGTTTCCTCGCGATGTTTTCCTTCACCATTTTGAAAGCAGTGATGATGGAATAATTTACGCAAAGTAAAGACACCGCCATTTCTACTCGACCAACAATCAATCTGCCTAGCCTTTTCCCAACTATGTCAGGGTCGGCTTTCAGTCTAACCAGATGCAGCTGAAAACCAGTACTTTACATAGCTCGACTGCCTGTCTGACCTCCACAACCCGTGGGTAATACGATACTCCTTGGTAAGACTGGTTGACGGTTGTTAGACTTTCGGGCTTTTGAAGACCCATAACGACCGACTGTCAAAGATCACCGAATGACAGCCGGGACCAACGGCTTAACGTGCTTTCTCAGGCACGGAGGAGTCTCGGTATGTAAAGATGGTCACCCAACCACGGACCAACCCCGGCAAGCGTAGCTTAACCTGATGGATCGAACCGTGTGACTGTTATTACTTCGCCACGAACACCACTACTCTGATTACAAGGTTAACATTGTCTTCAAAATAGTTTCAAGATTTAGATATTTTTGATGACAAATCGTTCGTCTAGACAGCTCTATTTGGAGTTGTTATTATAAGTTACAAATTAACACATGTGTTGAGTATCTTATTACGTTTATGAGGCGATATTTTTGTCACTCGACGCGAGTTGATTTATTGGTAAGGACAAAAATGTCTGACATCTTATTACTTACTCGACAGATGTTTTGTAAACCACGAATCGTATGTCTTGTAATCAGAAATGGAATATGTTAATTTAAATAATTAATCAAATTGTATCTTCATTGAGTATTATTAACATTAAACTTTATTGCTTAGGTAACTATAATACAAATACTAGCTGTTTCCCGCGACCTCGTCTGCGATCTAGGATGAAAAGTAGCCTATGTCCTTCTCCAGGTCAAGGTCTACTATAATACTACTTCTAAATAATATTATAAATGCGAAAGTGAGTTTGTTTGTTACGCTTTCACGCTAAAACGGCTGAACGGATTTGGATGAAATTTGGCACAGGGGTAGACCAGGACTTAGATTAGGACATAGGGATACTTTTTATCCCGATATTCTCATGGGATCGAGACTTACGCGGGTGAAACTGCGGGACGCAGCTAGTTGCATAATAATATACCTATCCTTATTAGCACATTATTCGCAGACACGACAGTAGGTTTAGACTTTCACTGATACACACTTTCTCTTTTTTGTTATTGACACAATAGAACAGGAATATAAAGTCACATTCAAGAATTAAGATTGCATATCATGTACCTACATGAGGCCAAGTATATCGGCCATACCGGCAAAATTTTCAAACCGAATGTAAAGGTTTTTGCGTCAAGTGCATTCTAACTAATGTACCTGACGCAAAAACCTTTACATTCGGTTCGTTCGTATAAACCGTTTTTTTACCCGGTATTTTCAAGATACAAAAATTGTTTTCTGATTAACCGGTTTCGAGCTATAAAACCGGTTAATACGGACGAATGATAAACGAAACGCCGCGCGCTGTTGAGATTTTATTGAGTAGTAAGAATGCCGCTCGTCGTATTAACCGCTTAATATTTTGGTTAAAATAAAGTTCTTAAAAAGTTCATGTTCTTAAGAAAAACCGGTATTACCTGTATTTTGTTTACCGGTTCCGAGCCTGCATAAGGCGATGCGCCAAGAATTATCATAAGGAAAAGTAGGTAGGTACACACAATGTTCGCAAATGTCACTGAAAATTCTACGGATCTTTAAGCTCAAGATTCATGGGCATTTCATTCTACACCACCAACGCCTTTTGTGTGTTACTAAATAATTGTATGCATACATGCAAACTGCATCATTCTCTGCCTCCGCATTATTACATTTTAAACCAACTAAAAATACAAAGGAAAATTAAACTGTGTTTTCAATAGAAGCATAAACACTTCCAACCACGTTTGCAGCCCAATTAACGAGCATTAAAATAATGTATTTACCACCAAATATTTATAAAGAGCATACGTGAATGATATCGACCAATCAATCAGCCTGCCTATAGCTTTTTTTTAATCTGCTCTAAGTACTATTTGCCTTTTATTCCGTGCTAAATAAATATATTTCAGTTATTTCTTCTTTCTTTCTTGCCTTTTCCCATTTATGTTATTCGGCTTCCAGTCTAACCAGATGCAGCTGAATACCAGTATTTTACATGAAACGACTGCCTATCTGACCTCCACAACCCGGTTACTCGGTAACACGCTACTGACTAGCCGGCAGGGTCTCGTTATGTAATGGATGGTCACCCATCCACGAACTGACCACGGCAAGCGAGGCTTAACCTTCGACCTACCCGTGCGGCTGTTATCATTAAGCCACAAACCGCCCAAAATTACCATACAATTGAATGATGACCATCAATTACACAAGACTGCAAAATGTAGTTACCTACCAATGTTAGCAACTCTTTGCAATTCAACGTGATCCGAACGCTAACGAACCTAGTACCGGAGTTGGGTACGAAAACTACAAAATATTATCCTCAAAATCTTTTGCGAGACATTTTTTTAGGAATCCCGCTGCCAATTTGATTCTGTACGCAGATTTTCTTGGTAAAATTTTAAGCTGGTTTTTGAGGCAGTGCTTTTCTATGGTCTGATATTTAAATGATATATTATGTATGTGTTGGAGAGTTTAAAATGGATATAATTGAGTGGTTTTCAACGGATAATTAAGTACAGTAAGTACAATTCAAATACTTCTATGACAAAAGTAGGCAGTAGCCGTAAATCTATTTAATCTTTAGGGATGAAAGCCACACTTCAATTAAACGTTTACGCTAAAAAAAAAACACAAATCGATTCAAAACCACACGTGAATAAAACCAATCCTTTTAAACGAAACCGAACTGAGTCAATTCAACGTCCATTAAATTTTCTGCAAAGCTCCTGGCGTATTGAACGTGAGCAAAACCAAAATGGCTAACACACTTCATTTCGTTAATTGGAATAGAAACCAAGGCCAGATGTGCAATATCGACAGCGATTTTTTTCATAATTGCAGGGACGGACCCAACGAATTAACCCGAATCTCTCGCCTCCACCATTTAGGAACCCTCATATATTACACCTTATGAACTATTTTCTTCGTTAGTTGTAGATACCTCGCATTTAATCTTATGGCTTGTAATCTTAGGTTATATTGGAGAGAGAATTGGTTGCACAGAACCGTCGTCTGTACTTTTTACAGATTAATGATTTGGAAAATTGATGCTACATTTTTCAAATTAGTTCTGTACCTATCATCCCGGAACCACTCAACAAAGTTATCCGATTATATGACCGTCAATTTCTACCCTTGCAGTATACGCGTAATAAAAAAAATAAAGAAAGATTAAATCTTTTATAAGGCCATAAAGTTCGGACGTTATGTTAAAATCTGACGTCAGACAGTTCTTATTCTTTTATCATACTCAATTTTATTCGTCTTAATACAGCGTAATCCACTGCAGTGGCGCTTTATTTAACCGCTATTGAGAAACCTAAATCATATTTATTGTCCAGATACATGCGTATTCTGTATCTCAGCTAATGTTCTTGGCACTGGACCAGAAATAGCTAAATTACAACTTAGTGGTATAATTTGTAAGAACGAAAAGTAACGCGGTTCCGTTTGACGCATAGTCATATTTTTCCCTTGGTAGCAGTTTGGTAACTGGGTTTATTTTATTCTGATGTAAAAGGCGGCGGGTAATTTTATTTCGATCACATTTTTGAATATTCGTCTTAGTTTTTGAGAACTTATTATGATGTTTGGAAGTAAAGTGAAAATGAATAAGTATAAAAAAGGAGGAAAAAAGATACTTACAGGCCCTCAATTCTGTGAATAGTAAATGCAGGAGTGAGTAAAATAAATAATTAAAATGATTGTAGTAAATTCAGCAAACGGTAATCACTAGAGACATACTCGAGCTTTGACAACAATATTTCTAAATCGATTTTCAATTACGAATAAATACCTACTACCAATAGGTGTTAAACAGGAATATTCTGAGATACGGTTGCCTATCTGTGAAAGACTATAAAATGCGAAGCTGAGACGTTCATAAAGACGACACTCAGGTGATTGATCGGAGCCGATTGATATATTACCGTGTGGCTTGCGTAGATATCGAAATATTGCAGAATGCGTAATGTTGGGAATTTAAAATGTAAAGGAACTGTTGTAGCCGTATTAATAATTGTGAACCTCTGATAACAGTATTATTGTTTAGCAGGAAAACTTCAGTACCTATTGCATTAATTGATCCTAAGGTCGTCAGCATTCTCTTGCCCTCATCCCAATTTATTTGTGGTCGACGCGACATATCTTTTTCTTCCAAACTTCTCTGTAAGCCGTCATATCTTCATATCTTCTTTCACACAGTAAATCCGTCGTTTATTTGGTCTTCTCCTACTCTATAGCCATCCACATTCCAACTCAAAACTTTCCTCGAGATATATGCCTCACTCCTCCACATTACATGCCCATACCATCTCCACACACATCTCACAACTGATTTCCACACATTGATCCTAAGGTACCAAATGTAAAAACAAGACTAAGTTATTCTACCGCACACGTTCTGATGTTTCAAAAAGAATAACCCCATCTGGCTTGAATTAAAATGTACCTACATAGATATAGAATCATGTCAATAAAGCCTCAGATATTACCACAAGACCCAACAATATAATAGACACCAAATTGAACTGTCAGTCCACCAAGTCTTTAATCGAATAAAAGTCGAGATTACATCTTTAGAGTGGAGAGCGATGTCAAATTGAATGAGCATACATTTCTCTCAGAGGACATCATCGTTCCGAGAATTCTATTGTCAATATAAGGTAGAATAAAAATTTGAATACCAGATGTCGGGAAGCATAGAGTTTTATTAGTTTTAAATTATTTCTTTCTGATTTTTGTTCTTGAGATGCATATAGGAATCAATATGGAAATGGCCATTGTTCTCTTAACAGCTGTTAAGGCAAAGATCATCACGAAAGTCTAACTGTATCAAATTACACGCTTTAGAAATGTTCGCCTCGCAAAAAACAGAGAAATATTCGGGGTTGATGAAAGACCTTCAATAATTGGAGACACCAGAAGAAGAAAAATGTCTAAGGAGTGAAAAACCAGAAGAAGCCTGTTAAATTAAGCAATCCTTGCCACTTCATTTAGGACTACACACAAATATTGGACCACATTTTTATGGCTGCATGATAACTCATATCCCATACAGTATTGAGTAATTAGTGATCAGGAGGTCGACTAAGACATAATTTAAATTACAAATTAATAGGTATTAATTCGTCTCTAATCAAGAATTGCATATTCAAGCGAATAAAATATTTTGTTTTGCTATTTATAATAGGTAGCATAATACATAAATTATAATGATTGATTATATAGGACAAGTAAACGATTAATGCATTGTAAATAATTGTTCTCGGAAACGTCCGAAACATAATTCACAATTCAAATTTAAATTGCAGTAAGCACAATAATAATTCACTTTAATTAACGAATCAAATCCACTTGAAAACAAAAGCAGTAAAAGCTTGTTTTTTTTTAAATATTAATATATTACACACACATCCAACGACGTCAGGCAACCAATGGGCCAAACTAGGGTCCCTCTTCATGGGAAGCGACATCGCGGCAGGACCAGACGGAGATGGTAAGATGAGCTAGACTCCTTCAACAGGAACTGGTCTTTAGCAACTTTAAATAGAGAGAAGTGGAAAGAGAGTAAGTAGGCCTTTGCCCTGCAGTGGGACATCACGGGCTTATTAACAAAAATATTACAAACCCAAATGTTTTATTTCTTCACAATATATCTTCCAAATTAGTAACATTAGTTTGACCTTCACAAACTAACTTTTTTTCGGTGCCTTGTTATCTGTTTCTTTACGCTGATTGCCATCATTACATGGTTCCTCTTCAAGCAGATATTTATCTCAATTTAATGAACTTTAATGTCCTCTACATTTTCTTTACTTAATTACAGTTTCGTCACTATAAACATTCCTAAGATCGTTACATAGATGATTAATGACAAACCCGTTTGATGATTAATGTCGTTTCGTGATAAATTAAAATAATCTGTGAATTTAGAATATTGATCACCTACTAAGATTTGATATTGAAATCGTAATTTGTCATTAATATTTGAGTAGGTCGATCACCTAATAGTCCAGTTAATTGATTAGTTTTGATATTAGTGACTGTAATATCATCGCTGACACCTTCTAAAAGCATAATAATATCAATCGTCAATCGTCAGAATATCAAAATAGAATATTATATTATGTCTCTAAACCAATATTTCTCTCCAAACATGCTGTTTGTTTGGATCTTACAGTATAAATCAAAATATGTATGACAAGCCTTTGCCTTGGCCCTTGATATCTTCGTGACGTCATTTGTTTGCCAAACATTAGCTAATCCATCATGGCTTCCAAAATACCAAGTCACTTCTCACGAGACAGTATCGTCATCGCATTCTTTGTTAGCAATAAATTTCATAATGCTCAGTCTTAATACTCTATAAACATTTAATCCCTTATCTGCATCCGTTTTGCTAATTTTATCACGTGTGCCGTCAACATGCGTTTATCCCTCTGACCTTGGATGACCTGGTTATGTATTATCTTTATCATCAACATCGTGATCGGGTTCCGTTAAGATACAACACTAATGAAATAGTTGGAAGTATGGTTTCTATAAATAAATACGGTAATAGCTAATAGCTAGAATTACCGTTTATACATTATTTCTTACATCATCGTTTCGTACTCACAAAAACTTGTCTTTATCTCATCGCAGGATACACCAAACGACTTCTAGGCATTTGGCTCATCTGAAGGTCTGAATGACGTCAGTCTGATGCGAAAGTCGGAGGAGCCAGAGCTGTCTTATATCATTGGAATTGGAAAGGCCCGTCTCGCAGTGGACTGGAAGAGACTTGGCCAATTGGATTTGGAAAATTGTTTGAAAAATTATTACTTTTACTCTCTCGTGCTCCACCTTTACCTCTACCCTGTCTCATTCCCACGGGTCTTTAAAAATAACTCATACCTATACAAAAAGTTGCTTTCATGGGGAATCCAAGCAAATGAATCAGTATAGATATCATATCGAGTAATCAGATAAATATTAGTGCGGACTCCGGACATTAGCAAATATTATCCTTAATCTATATCTGAATGTCACATTTTTATCTTTCAAGAGCTAGTTACCGTGCAATTTTATGCGCAATGTAGATGGATATGACTGAGTCACGAGTTCACGACACTTAATTTTAGCATCGATGATTGATGATGAATGATTTGGTAAAATAATAAATAACGTTTGGCAATAATGCCAACGTCATGGTTTAAACTCTACATAATGAGGAAAAGTTTCTATATATTCTTCTTTAAAAAAAACACAAGCAAAGAATTACCATAATTGTATTCTAAACTACCTCAACTTCACATAACAGAACACAACAAACATAAATCCTTTGTTACACGGGAGTACTCAAAAAGTTCCGCATAATAACTTCGAAATACCTGTGCGAAAAATATCCACACATCTTAACTACTGGGGTATGGAAACCATTAATAATGATAACACATCCGTTCCACCTATTTCAGCACTCCGGATGGGCCTGTCCGAAGTTGGGGATCCGATTACGGAATGAATGTATCACCCCATATCAACCTGTAAAGCTTACACACTTGATTCAACTTTCAATGACATGCAGGATAAAATCAGATTTGAATTGGAACTTTTCGCAACATCATCTGCGATCTTCCGAAGTATTTTTGGGGTCGGCTTGCAATTTAACCGGATGCAGCTGAATATCAGTATTTTACAAAGAGCGACTGTCTCTCTCGACAACCCAGTAACATGATACTCCTTGATAAGACTGGTGGTCAGACTTTTGGGCTTCTGACCACCCGTAATGACTATCAAAGATCCGCGAATGTCATGATGGACAGAACAGGATGCGGACATTTTTGACCGGTGAAATTAGAGTGTCGGAATTCTAAAGTTGTTTGCGAACAGTTGTTATTTTGGAGTGCGTGTATGAATGAAAATGTTGTTTCGTTTCTGATTAAGTTTTGGAGCACGGAGACTACTTCGTCACCCAGTGAGTTGGTTAATTAGTTATTTCAAACGTTGGATGTTGCTTTTTTATTGTATGCCTCCAGTGACAAGCCGCTGACCACGCGGGTGTTTTCTTTAGCGAGAAATAACAACAATATAATACATACTTTGTTTTTAACGATACATACTCGTAGTGGAGTAAACTTACCGTGAGGCAAACATAGAGAGGAGTTACAAACGTGATGTAAATTAATAAATGTACCTTAAACCACAAAAAATTTAAAAAGTGTTAATGAGGTGTTAGAATTGAAACCCTAATTCTATTCATCCGTCCTTATCCTTTTGTGTTCTTTACTAAACCATCCTTAAACAAGCGTCTATTTAACCAGACACTTATCGTACAAAATAGTATTTCATAGAAAACCATCTGTTTGTCTGTTTATGCAACTGCGCCAACAGACTGCGCCGATAAGTTCAAATATTTGATCTAAGATTATTTCTACGAGCGCCATACTATGGAAATAAATTTAATGGATGTCTTATTGTAAGTTTTAAAGAAGAAAAATTGAACACGGTAATAAGTGGAATGACTTCGCGTCTTTGGCTTTTGCTCGGCAGACAGAATTTCAAGTAGGATCATCATTTATGCGGCTGCACTTCGATTTCAATGTTTGTGCATTCTAGATTTGTGTTTGCGAACGCACCTACGTACGATTGAGTCGAATTTCCTAGTATGATAGTTGAATTTCGTGACTTCTTACGACTTATTCTGTATTTGGAAAAAAGAAAGTTTCTCGCTAATTTGATTAGCCATTTTTGTGTAGTCTCTCACCATACATACCTACAACGTTGGTTTTGTCCTCTAATAATAATTTAATAACTATTAAGTTGGATATAAAGCGAGGCTTAGGTACACCTGCACGCGTAGAAACGGGTTTTGTCGGCGGTAGAATAGACAAATGACAGATTCACAATCACAATCTTACTACACGTGCTGATTCGTCGGCCGATCGAATTTATTATCTATTATATTTATATAAAAATCAAATGCTGTTCGTTTGTCTCGCTAAAACTCGAGAGCGGCTCTTATTCTTAAATTCATAAACAAAAACATTATTAAAAATAATATTATCTGAACCATTCAAAATATATTTTTTATAAAACATACCGATTAGGATAATTCTTTTTTAGTTGTGTTCGTTATTCTCAGGGCGTTACGTTTAGTAGGTGTATCTAGGTAGGTAGGGTAGGTAGGTAAGTAGGTAGGTAGGGTAGGTAGGTATGTAGGTAGGTAGGGTAGTTAGGGTGGGTAGGTAGGTAGGTAGGTAGGTAGGTAGGGTAGGGTAGATACTTAGTGCTACCTGTGCGAAGCCAGGGCGGGGCAGCTAGTTAAACATAAAAGAAAGTGAACGCGTACACCTAGTTACCGGACTACATCGAACGATGTCGGTTGAAATAGCGTATGTCTCCTTTCTTTTACATAAGTTTTCGTATTTGTCTGAAATATCATCAGAACTATTGCATTTTACTGAGCGTTTCCTGCAAATAAATGACATCATCAACCATATTTACTGGTGCGTTTTCAGACACAAATCACATACGTTCCAACACTATCAGAACAACTATCTGTAGCACAAACAAATATTGGCAGAGCAGAAGCCAATAGCCCAGCTAGTGCTAATCGACCCGTCAGACTGTGTGGTTCAGCAGTATCCAGAAGTATATTGGCAGTTACAGCTGTCTCAAATAACAGTAGAATAGTTTATGCAATGTTCCGGCAGTATGTGATTTACCTTATTTATCTGCTATAGTGTTATAAGACAGTCATTACCACATCATCATCATCTGCCTAGCTTTTACCCAACTACGTTGCGGTCGGCTTCCAGTCTAACCGGATGCAGCTGAATACCAGTATTTTACATGGAGCGACTGCCTATCTGACCTCCACAACCCAGTAACTGGGTAATACGATACCCCTTGTTAAGACTGGTTGTCAGACTTTCGGGCTTTTGACGACCCGTAACGACTGTCAAAGATCCACAAATGACAACCGGGACCAACGGCTTAGCGTGCTTTCCGAGGCTACGTGCCTCGGAAAGCAGAAGGAGAAAGGAGTCTCGGTATAAGACAGTAATTACCACATTCGAACAAATAAACATAATGGATGATTGGGTCTCTTAGAATTATTTAGATCCTGATGTATTTAAGCCAGGCAGTTAGACACTTCATCATTTAACAACAAATTAGTTTGTTGGCTTATTCCTCTAATATTTCGATCCAGAAGAATTGAAGCAGTTAGAACTTCATCGTTCAGCAGCGAGCGTTCTTCTTTGCATTAAAACATTATTTCCAAATATTAGCCGCCAGTATCCAAACATTCCCGCAATTTTCCAATCCATGAAACCGGATCTCTAAACAGACTAATCGAACTATGTTATTAACTACTGTTTGGCAAAACGTGTAATAACAATGAATTGTATTTACAAACACATAATAGCTAGAAATTAGAGCTAATTAGCTTTTCACACTTAACACAATGCAGTTTGTTTGTATCAATTTACACTTATCTATGGTATATACAGGGCGTCCCACGGATATGCTACATGGAGGGAAAGTACCTTGAATATTGTAGATGGAACATTTTACTGAAAGAAGACATTATTTGAATTTAAAAAACAATTTAAACTGCATTCATAAATATTTAAATAATTACATGGTTGAACCGGGAATCGAACGCAATTACATGAGAAAAATAATCACCCTGTAGCTTTATCATACCGATCGAAAGGCTTCATCATAAGGATTATTTTTTTCTAAATAACATAGTCTCACAAATAAAAAGAAGACCATGAGTTTTAACATTTTTAATACAAAATTAATCAATTTACCAAATGCTCAAAATGAGTCAGTCCCTTCCTGTTGAATACAAGTCCCACTCTTTTGATTATTTCGCTCCCTGTCGATTTTTTCATCTTGTTGTGGTGGATATTTAGAATAATACGTCTTGTTGTTGTTGTTGTTTTGCTTGTAGCTCCTGGAAACTTTCATACTGGTTCTTGTAAACTACATTTTTTACGATAATGTCAGTTGTATGTCCTTACGGCAATGTCAGCTTTTCATTTTTCTGAATAAAATTTCACATCAAATGTTAAAATTCATGGTCTTCCTTTTATTTGTGACACTATGTTATTTAGCAAAAAATAATCCTTATGATGAAGCCTTTCGATCGGTATGATAAAGCTACAGGTTGATTATTTTTCTCATATAACGGGTTCGATTCCCGGTTCAACCATGTAATTATTTAAATATCTATAAATGCAGTTTAAATTGTTTTTTAAATTCAAATAATGTCTCCTTTCAGTAAAATGTTCCTCTACAATATTCAAGGTACTTTTCCTCCATGTGGCATATCCGTGGGACGCCCTGTATACTGTTTGCTTTTGTAATGAAATTATCATTAGCCGACCTTTTCTGTATTTTCAGGTCAGTTGCCACTCCAACCAGACCTATAGATCATCATCCGCCTAGCCTTTTTTACATAGTGTAGGGGTCGGCTTCCAGTCTAACCGGATGCAGCTGAATACCAGTATTTACATCAACCTATATGATTTCCACAACCCAGTTACCGGGTAATACGATACCCTGTTGGTAAGATGGCTTGCCAGACTTTTGGGCTTCTGACGACCCGTAATGACTGCGACTGTCAAAGATCTAAGAATGACAGCCGGAACCGACGGCTTAACGTGCTTTCCGAGCACGGAGGGGTATTGGTAGATATGTAAAGATGGTCACCCATCCACGGACCAACCGCGACAAGCACCTGATTGATCGACCCGTGCGGCTGTTACCAGTCAGTCAGTACGGTCATTCGTGAGCGCTCGTCCACATTATTGTGATGCAACCTTTTTTCTGGTTTAATCCTACTAATATTATAAATGTGAAAGTTTGTGTGTTTATCTGTTTGTGTGTTTGGATGTTTGTTACTCAATCACGCAAAAACGGCTGAATGGATTTGGATGAAATTTGGAAAAAGATAGTTTATGACCTGGATTAACACATAGGATACTTTTTATCCCGATATTCCCACGGGATCGAGACTTACGCGGATGAAACCGCGGGGCGCAGCTAGTATTATCATAAGCACTAATGTTCCTCGCTTGAAAGGGTAATGAAACAGTTTAATTTGTTTTTAATATATCTAATGGTCGCATTTATAAAGAACGCTGGGCGCCGATATGCCTGCGCTTGTGGCGTCAACGCTGGTCGGCGCAGGCAGTTTTCCGCCGACTAATCAGATCCAGACTGTGGGCTGCAATTGAGAAATTCCACGAAGATTAAACCACAATTAATGAACTTAAGACAACAAACACCTATGTATTCAACTCCTACCTACCTCCATGAACTTGCTAACAGCTAATTTCAACATAAATAACCCCAACATGAGCAACGTTCGTCCAGAACTCCAGACTTTTACTTGATTAATTAACCCTGTAAACGCGCACGAAGGATGAATTTAGTGGGTCGTGTCACTGCATACATATTAAAGGAGTTTACATAGGTTGCCCGGTTTGTGCGGAAGTGTTTCAGGTTGAGTTACGGCGTCTTTTTCGGGGTGAATATTATGTTGAATATCAAGCACGGGTTGTCGGCTCGGTTTATCATTTCGTGGATTTTTATGTTGAGTTGTTGAAAATGTAGATTTAATTCTGTCTCGCACTCGAGGGTCTACTTTATGGAATGAAATGTTAGTTTTCTGTGTACATTGTGTGGACGACAGTTGGGACGAGATTCACAGACCGCACTTTGATTTTACTTTACTTTGCTAAATAAAGTAAGCCTTTAATTCTAATGTGAACATTATTTTTACTATCAGAAAAAGTTTCTTATTCTTATGAATCGCTTGCATTATTTGCATTTGTTTAAGTTTTATATTCGTAAGAAACTCTAACTTTATTTAGCACAGTAATCTCAAAGTGTGGTCTGTGAATTGCCCTTGAAAAGTGGTTCACCACCAGGGTCCGCGATAGTACAATGATGTTAGGTTTAACAAAGTGTACAACATAGGTTTAAAAAGATGCATCAAAATTATAAAGCTGATAAATATTTACAATTGTTAAACCTATGTATAATAAACCAACCGAAATCGACAAAATGCCAGAATTATTATACGAATTACGAAGTCATTCTCGTATGTAAATATGCGCATACATTTAAGTTACAATAGAATGAATGAACACTGTTCTAGTGGGAACGTTTAAATTATGCTTTAATTTTTTAGTTCATGGCACGCTTGTAGGTCATATTACTTGTACAACCCCGGACATTTGCGGTGAACCACTTTTCGCCCTTATCCTTAGTACTTATTAAGGTTGAAAACTCAGCCTTATGCCCTTAGTATCTAATACCTAAGGTTCACAGCCAGTATCCGCGATGGTACCTCTACTTACTGCAGTTTAGGGTTAACTACAGCAAAAGTGTTTGAGGAAAGCGGCCTTCGTTTTTTTGATCATTCTTTTTACCTGACTACGGCGAAGGAAACAGGAGGGTTATGATTTGACCGTTATGTATGTATGTATGTATGTATGTATGTAAGTATGTTCATCTGTTCCCTCCTATCTTCTAAAGCACTCATCACAATTTGACAAATGAGGTATCGTTGGAAGCGTTATGATCGTCTGCTGGTTATAGGCCATGTGACGTCACATTATAATAAAAATGACGCCATCCAGAGGACAAAAAGTCAGGAACTTTAAAAAAAAATTGTTTAATCGTACCATGTTGGGTATCAAACGAAAGGGCTTAATGAGCACATTTCAAAAATATATATACAATAACCCAAAAAGAATTTAAAAAAAATTGAATTATTAAAAACTAAAACCCAACTACGCTTAAAATGGTATAAACAAGACACCACAGACAGACAAATAAAAAATACGGAGTCACACGTAATCTGTTTGATTTATGCCCTAACACGTGTGACTTCGGATTTTTAATTTGTCTGTCTGTAGTGTCTTGTTTTTACCTGTTTAAGCGTAGTTGGGTTTTAGTTTTTATTACTTAAATTTTTTTGGTATCCTCTACTCTACCAGTGACGGCAACAATGTCATCTACCCATCTCACTTCCCGAACCCGAACCGAAACCACCTGTGTGAGGCTGGCAAAAGGGTCACCATTGGCACAAAAAACAGGCTTCTCTTTTTTTTGCCAATAGTCGCTCTATTGCTCTTATTCTCAGCAGTGTGTGAAGACGGGCTGGGGATAATGATGATGATCCTCTGTCTGCATATACGCGTAACTAGCTGCGCCCCGCGGTTTCACCCGCGTAAGTCTCGATGCTGTGGGAATATCGGGATTAAAAGTATCCTATGTGTTAATCCAGGTTATAAACTATCTGTTTTCCAAATTTCATCCAAATCCATTCAGCCGTTTTTGCGTGATTGAGTAACAAACATACAAACACACAAATACACAAACTTTCACATTTATAATATTATATATATATATATACATTAATAATATTATATTAGTAGGATATTAGTAGTCTTTGTATGTCAATGCACTGTTGTATGGCGCAATGCAGTGCCAGAGGAATTGTCTACGTACGAAGCGAAAAACTGTATGGCCCACTAATAGTTTAGTTTGTAATCTACTATTATTACAGGAGATTCCCGGTCCATTACCTAAAACATCCTTTACTGTACTTTACGCTATGGTACAGTTCATAATTGAAATCACTAAGATCTCTTTCATTACGAAAAAACAGAAGGTGTCTCTTCTACTTGAAATCAAAATATAAATATTCATGACAAACTAGCTGCTCCCCGCGGTTAAGCGGGTAAGTCTCGATCCCGTGGGAATATCGGGATCTTCTACTTTTTGTGTGGTTAGTGACTAATCTAATGTCAGAGTTTTAAAGCCATGGGCTCCTGACTTGGCTTCACATGCCGTCGAGAAATTCTAATATCGGGATAAAAACCCATGTGCCAAATTTCATCTGAATCCGTTCAGCCGTTTTAGCGTGAAAGCGTAACAAACAAACTCACTTTCGCATTTTTATTGTTAATTAGGATTATATCATTATTATTTATTATCTTTTCTTACTAACACGAACTGCCAATACACGGGCTCAGGTCACTGCCATATACTATTACGTCATATTAATATTATCTACATTACGATACCTACCGAAGAATCGTAAATCTGCGTACAAAAAATAAAAGAATAAAAAACTCTCAATGTCAGATTCGACGGGTGTCTTGAATACTGCGATATTAAAATTGTCTCCAGGGAATTGGGCACGTCTTTTCTGGGCTTATCATACATGTTCCTTACGGAATAGGGATAACATTCGAGCAGAAAATGGATACGGGTATTTAAATGCGAGAGGGTTAAAGTTAAAGATGGTGGAATTACAGGGTTACATACAATGTCGTAGCTAAATGATAACAGCAAGGGCCGATCGAAGGTTAAGCTACACTTGACGGGTTCGTTTCGTGGGTGGGTGGACAATCTATAACCTATCGAGACCCCGCCATGCCTCGGAAAGCACGTTTAGCCGTTGGGACCGGCTGGCATTTGTAGATCTTTGAAGATCGTTTCGGATAGTCAGAAGCCCAAAAGTCTGACAACCAGTCTTATCAAGGGGTATCGTGTTACCGAGTAATTGTGTTGTGGAGGTAAGAAAAGCAATCACATCATGTAAAATATATTGAAACTTATTGTAAACATATGGCCTGTCCAAGATTATGTCTGGACCTTAAAAGAGACTGCAAGCTCTGAGTGAGTTTCGGCCTTTCTTCTTATACGAAACGCCGACCTCATCTAGGTTATTTAATTTTTAATTTTTCATATGACGTGTAAAAGTGATTCCGATATCGTATTTACAGAATAAACAATTTCATTTCATTTCATTTGTGTAATTCTATACTCTCAAGCAGCCCTGATTTTGTGAGAGATGAAGATCTGGTGGAAAAATCATAATTTTGATTGATAATGTTCTAGAAGAGTGTTTCTGTTGGTCTATTGGTTGCAAGCGCCACTGCTGAATAGGAAGTCCTGGGTTCAATTACCGGGTCGGGCTAAGTGTTATTAGGTTTCCCAACCAGAATTTCTTAGAAGCAGCCCGGAGTGTGAATTTGTGGTCGATTGATAGCAATAGGCTCGCCCTCTATTATATGGCACTTAAACATAACCGGCGAAATGTGGGTGTACTATAGATACACCTCTGCTTAACCCTTCCGGGAATATAGGCGTAATATTATGTTATGAGCGTTTTGTTTTAGTAACCTTTCTTATAATATGGATACAATACATATCATAGGTCAAAAGTACATAACCCTAAAGGGACCAACACATAATTTAAAATTAAATCCGTAGAAAGTTCCGTAATGAAGGAAAACAATGAAAATGTATTCGAGTGTTAATAATTTAGAAATTATCAAGGTCTGAACAAAACTAGCGGGCCTACTTACGACGAAAATTAATTTCCTATTTGCTAATTATAAAAAAAAACTAAGTGGATGATAATCGAGAATTGAATGCATTATTGTAGTATTGTATTATTTTAATTACTGTAAATGGGAGGACTATGTGGATTTTTTTTTTTTCGTTCTCTGTTAGTTTTAACGATGGTCTGGCAATTTGAGTATTTTATGCGAACTACCCAAATGTCCTTTCTTTGGTATTGTTCATCAAGTCGTTGAGCTCCTTAAGTTCTGAGTTGAGCTCCACTATTACTGACAAATGCTTCCACTGACTGGACAGGTCCACTCAAATCGTTGTGGTTCTTTCCTCAAAAGACCATTTCAGACGCTAATCTACATGGTCCTCATATGGTCTGACCAAGATTATCTCTGGACTTTAAAAGAGACTGCGACCTCTGAGTTTGTTTCGGCTTTTCTTCTCAGAAGAAACGCCGACCTCATCTAGCTTATTTTTAATATTTTATAACATGACGTGTAAAAGTGATTCCAATATCCTATTTACAGAATAAACAATTTCATTTCATTTCATTTCAATGTTTTATACGGCATTTTTTGTGTTAAAACTTAAGAAGTGCGTACTTACATAATTACCTATTTTAATTTTGGGATGAGATCCTACCCAATAAAGTTGTCTTTTTCATTATTAAAAAATATATAATATACGAACGAAATTGTATCTACTTAATCTTAAATACTCCAAATTAATTTAATTTATATAAACATTAACCACTGTACTTAATTGGACATAAGAATGGTTTAAGCAATTAAAGAGTCACAGTTAACGGGAATTAAGCGATTTATTGAGTGAAAAAAACAATGGCCCTTAATGTCATTAGTGCTGATGTAATAAACGTTTTATCTATCTATCTATCTTATCTACGTATCAAGGTCATGGTGAATAAATGTGTGGGATTGTAAGACAACAAATATCAAACATAATTAAGAATTCCCGATGTTTTGTCAAGTCATAAAACCGTGCATAGCATGGGCGGGTAACTAGTAGGCATATAATAATATAGAATTGTAGTTTTAAATACCCGGCGTTCTGAAATAAAAAAACTCAATCTTATTCAATTAACACTTGATATGCCAACTTGTATTACCATCAATACAATGCCTTCTTTTTTTTAAACCCAGTGACAGCGGCCACTTATGAATTCGTAACATCATAAGAAACACGATACCTTCGTATCTCACGATTCCATTGAGAAATTGATGGTAGTTAAGGCACCTGTCCCAACACCCAACCCTGGCGATTAACGAGAAGCGAATAGAGCTTATAGTCCGCGCGCGACTGCTAGTCACTGGACTCGGGAGGGCGCTATTGACATAATTGGCAGACTGAGTTAGTTTGGCCTTTGTCTACCTCCCCCGTGTCACCGCTCACATACCTCAGGTGGTGACTAGCTGTCGCGCGCGGACTATTATAGAAGCTAAAAACGAGCTAGCCAGGAACGAGTACCGAGTACGCGGTGGTGACGAGCGATTACTCGCTAGGATGTGTATGTAACAAGAGTGAGTCTCTCAGCGAGTGTTCTGCCTGCCGTGTGACTAGTGTGAGCGTCGCTGAGCGAGTCCTGTTTTTGATCGCTCTTATCGCTGTGACAAATGAATACTCGTCGGCGCTGTAAATTGACAGCGATCAACTATTAATTTAAGTATTTCTTTTAATTACACGCGTCCGGTTACACGGGTATCTTTTGTGTGTTTCTTGAGTGAGAAAATCATCGCTTTCTCGGTGGCGGTGGATCAGGTGCCTAACACGACCGGAACCGGCTTGCCGGGACTGACGCAGCATTGTATGCTAATGCGTCCATTGAGAACGGATCAATCAAGCGAAATGAATATTATATCGGGTTCAGACCGGCCCGTTCGGTTTAACCATTTTTTGGGGATTGTATTTCATTTCTGTGTGTGAAATGGACATGTTGATTTCGATGTTTTGTTTTTAATTGAAAAATAATTAATAAAGAGTGCAGTGCTGTTTATCAAACAGAATATTTAGTAGTCGATTAAGCAGTGTTTTTATTTAGTGGGTAATGTTCCTGGTGGATATGACAGAGTAGGTAATCAACAACCAATATGCATTTAGTAGAAATAGTTTTGGGATGTATTTAATCGAACCTCTAATAATTCTCATTTTACGCTCCTAAAATATTATTGAACACTCTAACACAATGATTGCGCCTCTATACAGGGTTAATAAAAAAGGATAAATTATTTAGAAAGCAAAAATAATTAGAAGCGCATGTTTTTTTTATAGGTTCATTCATATAAAAAAGTCTCCGTCTTTAGAAGATCAATAAGTTTTTAAGAGGACCAGTTAAATATTTCCCAATAGTTTTGCTATGTCGAGACCTTAACACTGGTTTTTTTTTCAATGGTAGGTAAGTACCTACCTCCGCACATCCCTACCTAGTTACCTACCTATTTACTCGTAAAAACTTTGTTTTATAAATGCTGTCTTGTTTATTAATGACAAGGTTTTAATTAATGTTATAAAACATATTTATTTATGTCTATTTAAACAATAATTATATCAAAGGCATTCCAGTAGCCTTCGATTTAATTGCCCACCTGCACGTTTATCAGTAAAACCATATTTATTTCTCATATTCACTTAATTAACTCGGCGAGCATTTTTTTCCCGTAGACGATGAAACGCATTATATAAAAAATAAGTAATTCCGTTATTCGCGGCGGTGGCACAAAGCGATAGATATATTATTACGTAGGACAGATATTTTTTGTAATAACATTTATTTAAAAATTGAGATGTAAATAGCCTGTCATATAAATAAGGAGCAGATATTTATTTAAATACATAATAGATACTTATAAATATATTTTTATGTATAAAATACTATTGTCATTACTGTGGAGTAGGTACAGTCACGAGCACTAATATGTATACACTGAGCAACTTTTAAAAGTGATTTTCTCCTACTACATTGATTGTAATTTTATGATATAACGAACATAGTATTTTTGAACCCCTATTATTATGAAATAGGTGTCATCTCAAAGTTACTGTTAGAATCGTTATTCCACGAGAAAAACGTTACTGAATTTTTCTGAGTGTATACATATTTTTGCTCGTGACTGTACTTAAATACATTTAAGGGTACATACAAGCTAACACTCAACTTTATAATATTTATGTATATTATGTACAAGTAAATAAAAAACTAGTCCCTTAATATTATTTTAACAATTAAAATAAACTTTCTACAGTATTTGTGCGAATAAATCGCGCATTTTTTTAATCGCGCATCTGCGCACGGTGTTAGACCTCAAGTGGCGCTAAAACTATGAAGACAAAGTGAACTTGACACAATTGCCAATTTACATAATCGTGAACAGCATGCGCATGTAGAAAATAGTTTTATTACTTACGGAAACGGAAATCCGCCATAGTCGTAAGGCATTAAACTTGTACCAAAATCGCGTGTGAAATCGCCGGTTTTATTGTCTTGCATTATAGAATAGATTCGTGATCGCGGGTTTATTGACCTCCCGTGAACTGACGTATAGAACATCCGAAAAAAACCTATAGTTGTACTAATCCGAACGTGTTAGAAACATTATGTTGCAAGTTTTTTAACAACTCGTTCTCTTGAGTCTTAACTACAGTGACTAAATATTTTCTCATTATTACACCCCATCTATCCTAACTTAATAATATTATAAATGTGAAAGTGAGTTTGTTTGTTTGTTACGCTTTCACGCTAAAACGGCTGAACGGATTTACATGAAATTTGGCACATGGGTAGACCATAACCTGAAATAGGACATAGGATACTTTTTATCCCGATATTCCCACGGGATCGAGACTTACGCGAGTGAAACCGCGGGGCGCAGCTAGTCTTCCATATAGATAAAAATCAATTGCCGTATCGATGAAAAGATCATCACTTGAGAAAGGTTCAAAGGTTCGGCTAATTTTGTTATGTTCGTCATTGTCAGGACACGATTTGTTTGAAAGATATTTTTTTTTTTTGTAACATCCACCGGTTGTCCCGGAAATTCCACTGGAGATCATGTCTCTATCTCCAGTGGAATTTCTGACATGAACAGCTGTTTTCAAATCAAAATAATTGTATTATAAAAGCCCTTGGGTATTTGCAGACAGCAAAGAATTTACCACCCATCCCGACTAAATTCTAAAATTAAATCAACAATAAAACTACAAAATGAACACAGCATCTTAGCAACCCAACATGGTATAAAATAATTCAAAATAATTTGAAAATAAGACGAGTCAAACCGGTTTCAAAGGAAACCGTAGACAGAGTATAGATTTCAAAGGCTTTGGCCACAAGACCTTGCTGTGGTGGGGAGATAACGAAACTGAGAATGTTGTAACAAGTTACGGATGTGTGTAGTCCCGTTTACAGTAGGATAATACTGGCGTAGGATATATTTCGTTTCAGTGTTAAGACTACTATGAAATACCTGTCGGATTTAGGTGTTCTGTGCAAGATTTTCGGGCTTTGAACGTATTATGTTGATTTTCTTAGGAGTTTAGGACATTGTTTTTAGGCTTAAAAGACTGCAGATTTGTAGACCATTTTATATTTTGTTGAGTACCTCCCATATCTATTAACAGTATAATTTGAAAACACTATTTTTTTTAGTAATATTTTTTTTTTTTTTAAAGCCGTTTTTTTTAAAAGAGTAACCGTGGAGTTTCTTTTCGTCTCTTCTCCATAGGAAACGACCAATTGGAACCATGCACCTAGTTTCTGACGATTCATAAGTGCCCATGTAGGTTTATGAGAAATAAAATATTTTTATTTTGATTTGATTCTGTAGAAGTATTTCATACGAAATTTTACTGACATCGTTATATGCGTCATCTTTACCATACCACCACCATATTGACAGGAACATTCATGAACTCAATCTACAAATTAACTCTGATTAATTGAAGAGCTGGTTGAGTAAGAGCCTTAAGAGCCTTAGAGAGTTGTATTACTGATTCCAATGTTTATAATTCTGTAAACCCATATTTGTTACGGCCGCTAATTATATTTAGATAAACATACAACCTGACACTGAACTGCAAATTGCAAAAAACGTAAGAATATTTGAACTTCGCGGGCTACCTTGGCGCATTCACCTTAATGAAAACGATACTTAGGTACCCTGCATCAGCCTCGCTATCAAAATTTCAGATAAGTTAATCACTTGACACAGCATCTACTTCTTCTTCTACTGGAGAAGAATTCTTAATTGGCTATCAAAATAAGAGTAATCTCCTCAAACGATAAGATTGAAAAAAACAAGATGCTTACAGTAGTCGCATGATGTGTTGCATCTGACATGTCGGCTGACGTATAATTATATAAAATATATTCATTATCATCATCGCCATTTTCATCATCATCCTGTTAACAACCTCTCGGAAAATAGGTTGGTACCATCT
Source organism: Lithophane leautieri (assembly GCA_949152455.1). Classification (NCBI taxonomy): domain Eukaryota; kingdom Metazoa; phylum Arthropoda; class Insecta; order Lepidoptera; family Noctuidae; genus Lithophane; species Lithophane leautieri. The sequence goes on from OX424470.1 coordinate 12,780,581, forward strand.
GACGGCCAACACTAGCACCGCGCGCGCTCATTGGTCAAATCACATAGCGTGCGCAGCCGGCTTCCTGTTACACACTTCCGTCCCTTTCACGAAATCACTCCCATAGATTGCAGAAAAGCGAGAGAATGAAAGAAAATACGTTTATTTGAGGTAAACAAGACGCTTCGAAAGGATAACTACACGAAAAAAGGAAAGAGGACAGATGTTACACATAAAAAAATCCTTACTATCAAAGATCGTATCAGAATCATTCTTAACAACGTTAACTACGTGTTTCCAATACAATTTAATCAGAGGAGACGTAAAATTAATACATACAAATTTATGTATTGCTCACGATAACCAATTTGCAGTTACCGAGGTAATGAACGAGCGAAATGGCAGAGTGTAGAACATATTCAGCTTATGTTACGTCCTGGCTTATTTACAACATCATGTCATGTATTTTCCAGGATACACGTCACGTTTGGTTGGGACTTCCGACTGCACCAATGAGGTATTTACTTGAATTTCCACAAAATTGAGCGCCTATTCATTGGGTACCAGTCTATGACCTACATGGCGAATAAAATTCTGCAGAGCTAACTTTTACTACCATAAAAGCAAAAAAAAAGTTACAAGTTTTTATTAGGTATTATCCTCATACTTAAATAAATATGTCTTTGTTCCACAATATTCGTTATTGCACCTACCACTGCTTGTCTCTGGATCACCCAAAGGTTGACTGGTAGAAAATGTCTATGGCATTAAGTCCGCCTCTGTACATTTGTGTGCTTAAAGTATTAAATAAGTAAATAAAGACTGGCCCCGCATGGCAGTGGACACAAGTGTGTGCCTTTACCCAGCAGTGGGAAATTACGGGCTAAATAGATAGATCCCTTGAACGAAGAGCCCTGGTTCGAACTGATGACAAAAATTGAAATAAACACAGAAGAAAATATACCCATTTAGTAACAGCAGTAATAACACGTATCAAGTCCTATGTGTAACAACAAGTGTAAAGAACAATGACCAATTAAGGAACCCCCCCAGCCTAAACAAGCGAGAACTTCTTCAAGATTACGCATATTACATACACAGTAAGAAATTACGTGAAACACAGTGACCTGGAGAAGTATTATGAAGTATTAATGTCATCATTATACCACTGCGAAAACGGGATGGTGCTAGCGGCCTTGTCTAGCTTCGTCTCTTTCTCACACTGGAAAAATGGTAGCATTAATACTTCATAATACGGCACCTGAATACAAATTTTGTTGGCACGTCGAACACACCGCGTAACGTGGAGATGAAACTCGTGTCCCATACATGAAGGTCGGTAGGTACCAATCCATGTCTCACCAAAAGCGACAATGATAAAAAACAAACCTACCTAGCCTTTTCCCAACTATGTTGAGGTCGGCTTCCAGTATGACCGGATGCAGCTGAATACCAGTACTTACTTTGAACAACTCCCTATCTGACCTCCACAACCAAGTTATCGGATAACACGATACTTACCCCTTGGTAAGACTGGTTGTCTGACTTTTGGACTTCTGAATACCCGTAACGACTGTCAAAGATGTACAAATGACAGCCGGGACCTCCGGCTTAACGTGCTTTCCGAGACACGGAGGAGTCTCGGTATCTAAAGATGGTCACCCACGGTCAATCCACGGGCCAACCCCGCGTAGCTTAACCTGATGGATCAACCCATGCGGCTGTTATTACTTAGCCACGAGTTCCTCCAAATTTATTATCTTTAATGAATCCCAATTACAACGTACATACATACATAATCAACCTATAATTTTCTCACTGCTGGGACACAGGCCTTCTCTCTGTGAGAGGGAGTGGCCGTAATCCACCACGCGGGCCCAGTGCGCGTTGGCGAATATCACATGTCTTCGAATTTTCGGTTCTAGGACATGCCGGTTTCCTCACGATGTTTTCCTTCTCCGTTTTGGATTTTGATTACAACGTAAATACCTCCAATTAAATAAATAATTCTTTAATCGCTTTTTCGAAAAACTGGTCTCAGTGAGTTGGTAAGATTGTGAAAGAACGCCTACGTGCAATAAGTAAGTATCAGTTCCATAAAAGGAATGATAAATAAATAATTCGCAATTTAATAAAGGTCGGAATCCGAGAGATTGCGGCTAAATAAAAAACAAATATCGCTGTGCGCAAGATATCTTGGAATTATTATTAATAATTTCAGTAGACTGAAATGTACAATATTAAATTTTAAAGATTACACTACGAATTTATCTTTAAAGCTGTGTACCTGATGGAATTTCTCATTGGCAAAAATGAAAGACTTCCATACCCTACCATAAATTGAGTGGGTACTATAGAATGGTATCGGGGCAAACGCTGACTGACGCCGCTGAGTGTAATTGCTGTGTTTGTAAAGGCGATGGTTGTGTGGGTAAGTACTCTGTATTCACATACGGAGTGTTTGCCTACATACCCATACCCATGGCCTTAGTTTTAGCTTAGGTTAAGTAGTGCTTAATATTACGTTAAGTTAAGGAAAGATTTGTGCTAAATCCACGAGAACCTACTGCCGACAAATTCCTTTGCAGTTTGGCAGGTGTTATATAAAAATCAAAGCTGTAACTTTATGGATTAAATAAATAAAAGATACAAGCTTTAAGTATGTAAAGAGCGTAGCAGGTGCCGTTCTATAGTTTCTGAATAACCCCATGGGAAGATGGCGTGAGTTTATGTATGTGTTAAGTACTTAAATAAGCAGTGATAGCCTAGTAGTGTGACCGTCAAACTGCCAAGTCATAGGTCACGAGTTCGAACCCAAGCCACGCACCTCACGACTTCATGTTCGTATTGTATAATTATCATTTACTTTAAAAACGGTGAAGGAAGTCTTCTTGAGAAAAGAGAGATATTTCTCGACGGTTCTGAGAGATATTTCTCGACGGTTTGTGAAGTCAAATCAGAGGCTCATTCATGGGCAGATTTAAAACTGCCACCAGGTTAGTCACTAACCACACGAAAAGAAGACGAAGTACTAAGATAAATTCCCTCATGTCATAAATTTTTACAAATTTTTCATTATTTCGTATCAGTTAGCAGGATTATTACTGCCTTTGTATCCTAGGCTATGGCCAACTGTGGATGTATTCCGACTGTAGTTATAATGATCATAATATCAACCAGTCATAATCCTGTAGTATCGTTGCATTCCATGTTGGCGATTACAACCTTTGTAGTTTAGTATCTGAATGATCAAAACAAAACAACCCAGCTTTTGTCAATCCAAGCACGAGCTGAAGATAGCACTATATTTTATCTCTGAGAACATTACGGAACATGCAGGAATCCCACGCAAGAACGATAATGTAATTAATTCTACGCGCGTGTGGGATTCCCTTTAGCGGTAAAAAGTTAAGTTAATTGTCGAGTAAGTATTTAGGGTAACGTAATACCTCAAGCGGTAAGCATTTACTACCGTGTGGAATTAAGTATGCTTTGTAATTTGAACAATAGCCTAAAATTGGATTAGTACTTGGGCTGACTTGACCACTTTTTGAAAGCGGGCAATTAAGGAATTACATAACACCACGCCTGCTTTCTTCATTTCCACAAACATTTTGTCAGTTATGTTTAAGTCCCAAGTATTAGGGGGCGAGCCTATTTTGCGGGAAAGTCCGAAAGGGGTACCGGGACCCTTGGCAGCAGGCAACTGAAGGAACAAGGGTGGGTTTTAGTAAAAGTCTGACACACCCTGCCGCACCGCCCAGAACGGGAGAAGCCAACTGACGATTTCAAACACAAAAAAAAGGACTTCTTGCCCAGGAAAACCACTTGCGACCGTTGGACCAACGAGTCAGGCAAAGGAATTACGTAAAAATACCCTGACTTTGCTGTCGCGCAATCGGGTAAAAAGAGTAGGGCAAGGAGCGCCTCCTATGGCCTCATTATGCCCCATTTGTGATCGCTAATTGTTTGGAGAACGCAAACATAATGGTATTATTTCCGTGCCATTGCTGCCATAGACATTAGGTTATGTTAATATTACACGACCGTTCTGCACAACACAATTTACGAACTATAGGAAAACGAGAGAATTATTCTCGATGTGTGTACGCTGCAAAATACGTAAAAGTTACTCATTGAAGAGTCAAGAGTGTAAACACGACCACAACCCATCAATAGGTACAGCTAGATAGTGGTAATATCTGCGTGATAACCACGTTCTCTCTGAACAGTTAATCTATTAATTATCTAAAGCTAAACACACGATGGATGACCCACTAGATAGATCAAAGTGCTATATTACGTACTATACCAGATAGCGATGATAATCTTAAGGATTTGCCTTTAATTCACACCGATAAGACTGGTATTGAGGTCATTCGAGAACTATCGTTGGAATTAGTACTGCAGGATGTCTTAATAATCGACACATCATGTGCTATGATAATTTTATTTTTACCCGACTACGGCGAAGAAAAAAATAGGGTTATGTTTTTGACCGGTATGTATGTATGTATGTAAGTTCATCTGTTCCCTCCTATCATCTAAACCACTAATCACAATTTGACAAATGATGTATCGTTGGAAGCAACTTGATCGTCCGCTGGTTATAGGCTATGTGACATCACATTAAATAAAAAATGGCGCCCTCTAGAGGACAAAAAGTAAGGAACTTAAAAAAAAAATTGTGTAATCGTACCATGTTGGGTATCAAATGAAAGGGCTTAATTAGCACATTTCAAATATATATATATTATAACCCCAAAAGCATTTAATAAAAAATAAAGTAATAAAAACTAAAACCCAACTACGACTAAAAAGGTATAAACCACACATCACAGGCAGACAAATTAAAAATCCGGAGTCACACGTAATCTGTTCGATTTATGCCCTAACACGTGTGACTCCGGATTTTTAATTTGTCTGCCTGTGATGTGTGGTTTATACCTTTTTAGTCGTAGTTGGGTTTTAGTTTTTATTACTTTAATTTTTTTGAGTTTACATAATTAAATGCAGAAAAGTCAATTAAGTTAATAGACCTGACACTGTAGGTATAGGGCGGTCCACTTGTCTGAACGAGGTTCCCTATTCAATTACTATCTTAGTAGTTTTTTTTATGAATGAATGTATGAATGAACTACACCAATCCCTATGACAATTATTTTAAGTTGAGAAGAAAGTGAGTTGAGTAGTTAAGAAGATAGTACGTTTGACATTTTTGTCTAGATTCAGATTTTATACAGAACAATTTGTACCTAATCTTAAGCTAAACACGGCAATCAACGTGGGCACCTAATGGGCTCAAGCAATATAAATAAGTCAAATCAAAGTACCGTCAACTCGAAAAAGAAGCATCTAACGCTCAGCGAACTAGTTATTAAGGACCCCATTTGAACTCGAAATATGTCAGGTGATACTAAAAAATGCAGGAGAACAAAACGATTAGGAACTCAGAACTAATTATCAGAAACAGTGTCAGTTGTTGATTAAATTACAAGATTCGCAGAACAATTTCCATGTGGAGCATAGATATTCACAACCATTCGATAGACTTCCGTAACGAATCGAACATCAATCAATGTTATCGAAGGAGTCCTCTAAACGCCGTTCACAAATCCAAAACCCGAAATTTTGACAGTTTAAATCAAATAGACGACTAATCTTTCGGTAGCTGTTGCAGTCTGGGGCTATCAGGTTATCGAAATGTGTAATTTCAACACAATAAGCAGAGGAATGAGTGTGAATAGCTCTGCCGTAGGATACATTGTGAGGCAATTTGCACATGCACGTAACAGTTTAGCGGACGACTTTAATCATGCTTCCATCATGACGTCATCGGTTCGCCGTACGGATGTGCGTAGAAATATTTATGCAACACGACAGACAGTAGTGGAATGCTGACGTTTGTTGGAGAAATTCCAGCCTTTGTTGAAAATTATATCGCGAAAAGATTGGTCATTGACTAGACCCATTAAAGAAAGAAAGAAAGAAAATACGTTTATTTGCGGCAAACATGACTCGATCGATGATTCGTCACGTTTTCATATAAGTCGATCTATTCTTAAAAAATCTCCCCGTGAAAACTTTGGTGAAGTGAGTTGTCAAAGTTTCTAGCATCAGGCGGAATGGCAGCTCACTTCACCTAAGTTGAATTTTTTATAGAAAAGACCAGCGGGAACTAGCAAAGACTAACACTATATTTATTCATTGCATTTTGAGAGTTAAGGACAATTATAATTTCAGATTTCCTAATGATATTTCATTTGCTTCACTATTTATCAAACAGCCCTGAAACGGGTCTTATATAAAATTTAAAAAATATTGAGTTTAAGAATCGAAGTTCGAACCAGCACTTTTTTACTCGAAAGGCATTAAATAATGTAATTTAAAAGTAATTAATTTCAGAACATAACCACGTGATTAAAACTTTATCTCATCAGCATCAGTTACCCTACAAAACTCATTAACTAATCCATTTATAACAATTTATCACCAAAATGAAATCTTCATTTGGCTAATTTCTTAGTATACAGATTAGAATCTTAGGCCTGTCGTCCACGAGGCTACTCAACCAGTTACAAACTACATAGGACCTTTTCAATGGCGGTCAGAACACGACGCGACTTACCTCGCGTTATTAACAACGTGTAACAACAAATAATGTATGTAACAATTAATAATGAATGTTTGAGAATAATAATAAAAAAAATATGGGGGAAGTGATAGGGTAGCACGCGAAATTCAAATTTTATTTAATAATTTTACGTTTTTTCCAATTTAGCCAGTGTCATGTATGCTGATCAAAATATCATTTGCGACCGTATTAACAAAAATGTTTTTACAGAAGTATAATCATTCGAATCATCAATACAACTTTGAAGAAAATTGGAATTTCGCGAATTACTCTGGCGTTTTCGCCTAATAGTTTATGATTGGTTACGTCGCCGAACGACTGTTGAAATTCTAGTGCTGCAGCTGTAACATTCTGGCTATTGATTGGTGATTTGAATTTGGAACACAACGGACACGTTACTTTTGAATAGCGTCGTGAACAATGGGCTTTACAAAAGATGTCAGAACATTATCTGACAGTGTTACCACATAAGTCAACTAAATATGAGAAAACTTAGTAAATATGTTTAGTGAAGCCCAGTTTTCTTATCTTTAAGTAGAACGTGGAACTGTAGTGTTAGGACTGATAAGAGTTATTTATTTAGTTTGTAATGGTTTTGAAATAAAATGAGTTAGAACTCTAGAGGGTGATAAGAATACAATACGTGAAGATAATTTGCTAGCAGCGATAGAACTTTCGTATTGGGAAATCAAAATATTTTATTTCACATAAACCTACATGGGCACTTATGAAACGTCAAAATCTTGGTGCACGGTTCCTAATGGAGAAGAGCCGGCAAGAAACTCCACGGTTACTCTTTAAAAAATAATTGGCTTTTACAATATATTAAAATAACAGTGATAATAGGTATAGGAGGACAGTGTAGGCTGGGAAGCGAGAAGCAGCTGAAAGCTATGGAACATTGGGCTTAAAACGGTCACATTAGCAGAATCATCATCATCTCATCTTCCTGCCCTTGTCCCGTGTTACTCGGGGTCGGCGCAACACGTTTTCTTCTTCCACTCTCTCTTCTTCCACATTAGCAGAATCATAATATGAAAATATTATCAATCATCGCAAAATGTCACAAACTGACAATTCATAATATGATCTGCGTGTAATTCTTATTACGAAATAATTCATCTGTTTGACAGTTTTCTATGGAGATTCGTAAAATGGTCCGTCCACACATTATGAATTGCTTTTGTGTCTAATTAGAGGAATTGCTAATGACAGCTGGGATTCAGGAAATTAACTACTTTTAGAGGAATTGCTAATGTGGCCGGTTTAGGCCCTTTGATTAACTACCTAGTAGAAGTACTACAATTTTTTTTTAAAACCCTTGTTTTTAATAACGGACCTTATAACTTTAAAAAATAAATATACTTAATAAAGTCCCCAGACCGTATTTCGGCCGCGGCGCCCAATCTCACCGGAGACTAGCCTTCGACGCGGGAGATATTATAGTGCACAAGTGTGTGCGGCGCAGACACAAGTGCAAGTCTCTTCCCTCACTCTCATAGTCCAATGGGATGGCAATCCGACACGACCGGAGAGAGATCAGGCGCAGGACCAAGGGCTTAACGTGCTTTCCGAGACACGGGGTATCACACCACCAAAATATACATATACTTGTAACGTCATAAAAAGGCGTTTGAGAGGCATTAATCATACAAAAAGAAAAAACCTTACAGTCTATTATCACACTTTACCAAAACATAAGAGTTATTCCGATAGCATGCAACTGCAACGCAACAGCAACACTAACTCCATTTAATCACAGTGAGTCTCTAGCGGTTCAGACAGCGTTAGTAGTTAACGCAACAATTTCTCACTAAAACTTCAAATTAAGCCATGAATCCGCGTTTTAATTGCGGTTGCGAGACCGCGGCTTTTCGAATTCAAATTACTTTGAACTTCACTGTAGAAGGTATTAGTGAGGACACGAACGAGCTATAGTGCATTATCAAAAGAAGAAGGCAAAAGTTTCGATACAGTAATTAACTATGAATCGGACGGTAATGAACTTAAGTGAGCGAGCATAATTATTAATTAGGAGACAGGAGAGGACAGCTCGTAGAACAGCAAATTACACAGAAGTTACATTATAGCTAACCAAACATGCCCCGCCGAGACACCTATTTTTAACGCCACCAATTAGTTAATTAGACGCTCAAGTTTCAAATCTTACCTAACAAAAATACGTTCAAAGTGTGAAAAACAGGTAATGTCGAAAGTAACACACACGGTTTTGGCTGTCTCAACTTTTCTCAACAATTTGTAAGAATAAAACAAAACTCACTTCATACATTGTGGTAGGAAAGAGAATTCAGAATATATTGAATACAAAGTGTATATCTACAATACTTTATAACATACTTAGTCAAAAGCACCGAGAATATGAAATAAACCTTGTTTCATATTCATCTCGGAACTTTTGGAACATTCTTATCTGTTTAGAAACAAAACCTTTGTTTATTATAGTAACTTCAGAAATAATTTCGTTGAATAAACTGTTTTTTGAGTTTTGTGACACTGACGAATTGAGAGAAGTTGTTTTGAATTATCTTAGAAGATTGAAATAGCTCTTTTTAGCGCATACCTATATATCTAAAGGCTCTTACATACTGGTACGACTTGTCACGCGACGCTACGCCGCCGGTCTTGTTCTGCCGTGAAGTTTCTCAGAAATTGTTTTGTTACAATTAAATTTAAAGGTAAAGATAAAATTCAATGGTGAACTGCACCAATGTTTACCAGGATTCTTTAATATATTGTAAACGCCTTATTGTAAATACCTACATTCTGAGCAAATAAATATTCTATTCTATTCTAAAAGTCGCGCCAGTATGAAAGATCCTTAACACGTGGACACTGCAAAAATTAACTCTCTATCCATCTCTCGTGGTAGAGATCGCAAGTGTAATAGACTACATTACAAATAGATAGTAGGTATACAAGGATACAGAGATATATATATCTACATATTCTTTCATGGAAATATTTCTAATTTCAGCCAAACCCAATATCAATATCTTTTAAGTATTCCTTCAGTAAAGTTGGCTTCTTCATCTTCTCGTTGATCTATTTTAATACACCACGTTTTCATAAGAGAAGATAATTTTTATTTTTGCCATTACTCAATGAGATTGTGTTTTTTTTTTTCCAAGTAACAAATTGGAAAAAACAATGAATCCCCTTAACTTATTTTTTTTTTATATGTGAGAGTTTTTATGAAACAAGTATTTAGAACATTTTCGTCCTGACACTCTCGTCTTCAATGGAAATATGGAAGGGTGTGCTAAGTATTCATTAAAGACTGATAGCGAGCAAGGAAAGACACTATTATATAGATACAACGTAGATCTTAAAATACGCGTTAAAACATTCTTTTTCTTAGCGAGTCGATGGCAATCTAAACAGACTCGGCCCAGAATTCGGCCTCGTGTTTGGCGCCATCACTAGCATCCATCAGTTCCTGTAACGTGCAGCTGACTGGACACGCAGGACACGACATTAAGTGTCCCATCGTTTGTGGAACAGCACTTCCAAGGCGGAGTCGTCTATGAATCTCCACCTGAACAGATTTTCCTTGCTTCGCCCGACCTGGGTCCAGAGTTTAAAGACTGCACCAATAACAATGATTAGAAAACAGAAGTCAAAAAGATTCATCTACAAAGCTCCAGTAGAAGAAATTATCCAGCTTAACACCAAATAGCCAACAAACAATCCAGCAAAGAGCTTCAAAGTTTCGAAGCACCATTATCATTTAACAATTGCTAATATTTAACGCAACCAACTTAGTTATGCAGTCTACCGCATCTCAGTACCAAATCCCTTTAAACTGCCGTTGAATGTTTCACCAAAGTGGGTAATTCAGACTTTGAGAGAATTCACCGAGATAACTTCCTTAGACAATTTCTTCGGTAAAACAAAAGTTTTTATGACATCACTAATGTTTTTGAAGTTAAGTTTCACTCTATTAACGACTTTCGTGTCAGCGTTTTCTGGAATTAACGGTTTGAGGAGTTTTTCTTGGGAGAATGGCTTTTGGAATTTTTTTTTCTTCATTAATAATCAAGCAGACTGATATCTATTAAATGAACCGCAGTTATCTGTTGAATCCTTGACAGTTGTTACGGGTCGTCAGAAGCCCGAAAGTCTGACAACCAGTCTTACCAAGGGGTATCGTGCTACCCAGTAACTGGGTTGTGGGGGTCAGATAGGCAGACGCTCCATGTAAAATACTGGTATTCAGCTGCATCCGGACTGGAAGCCGACCCCAACATTGTTGGGAAAAGGCTAGGTAGATGATGACTTATCTATTGGATGGATCAGGAAGAGAAGTCAAAGAAAACAGTTAAAAAAATAAATATTGTCTGCTTTATTAATAGTTGTGCCATCGAATTTAACGGTCGTTGACGGCCAACACGAAGTGAAAACATAAAAAAAAAAAAATTGGTACTTTTTATTGAAGAAAACGTCAAAAGACGGAAACGAATAACCACCATTAAACAAGACGAAGCATATTCAAACAAGATTACCATAGATTGGAGCCGTCGAAAATTTCATTGTTGGTTAATTAAATAAAGTCAAATATGTACAGAAACAAAGTGGGTAGCTAACGAAGTCTTCAGTCACCTCCAACAACCAAACAAATATAATTACTGTCAACTGCCAAGTGACGTCGCGAGTAATTAAAAACGTGACAGTGAGTGAATTTGTTTTTGATTTTGGAAGCAAGGAATTTTTTTTACAGTAGAAAGATTTATGAGATTATTTTTATTTAGACCTATGTCGAATTACAATTCACCCTGTATATGGAAATCATTCCGTAGCTGAACGCAGGCGGCAGCAGCAGGCGACGTGTCGTTGCGACACGGCTGGTGTCTTTGTATTTCTATGAAACCAACGTGTCGCTAGCTACGGAAGGTATTTCATAGAAATACATACCGGAATTGTACCTTATTAGGTATCTAATAATGTGATAGAGAATGTGTTATTGACTCTAAATTTTAGTTCCTGACATGATAGAAAACATTCATACGATAATAAAAGCTTTAGAAAGGCTATAAGACTAGAGAGATGGACTTGTGGCGGTATTATACTTCGACACATACGAACCACGCATCAAAGAACTGACGTCACACAAATATCCTGGCGTCACATAAATCCTGCATCGCGCAATTAAAGTTTGCCGTGCAATGGACATATTGTATACAAGAACCCGACGTCAATCGTTGGGCAGTTGCCCGCTAGACACCACCCGTCTGGTCGGAAGATCCTCCCTTTTCTATGGTGGATGAGTGAACTTTACACCCTGTTCCTCATACTACTAAATTGGTGAACCCGACGTGATGTCAAGATTTTCTTGTGATAGATGATATGGCCAGAAAGGGGGTGAATACTGAACACTAGGCTGCCGATCCCACACAAAGAGTAGAAGGATGATAATTAAGTTTCTTTAGTTCAAAAACAGTTTTGAAGCTTCCCGCCTGGGTATCGTGAAGACGAATAGCCCCTGATGGCCAACTAATGAACAGAACTAATTAATATCCATTATTTAGAAAGAAAGAAAATACGTTTATTTGCGGCAAACATGACGCTAACAGAGGACAAATAAAATATACGAAAATAACAAGTTGCGGGAGAATATGCGTCACATTCACGCAAAACGGCCATCACTCAGCATAATTCTGCGACCCTATGCTAGACAGAGCCCCAGCGCTGGTTTTCAGTGACAGCCGGCGTTGACGTCATGACATCAAACGGTGCAGCACATAATAAATTAACAATAACAAAATAAGAAATAAAATAAATACACTAAGTGTTTACAGAAATATAAAATTTATGATGGCAACATTCCGTTCCGTCAGCGACTCACGCGCCACAGGCTTATTGCAGTCTGTGCGCGCAGCTGTCATTTATACTATTTGGACTGTTTGACCTTAAAGACGCTTTGACATACTGACTGGTTACGTAACAACGTGAACGTGGTTGGTTCTGTTCTTTCTCGCAAAAAAGCAGTAAAACTATACAATACAATGCAGTAATCGTTTATTTTCATTCCCACATCAACACGCCAGAAACAAACATACATAAATTTTACTCCGTACTGACAAATGACTTCACTACCAATTATAAATGGGAGTGGAACAGAAATATTTTGACAAAATGTGGGAACCAACGGAATTCTTAAATTAGAGATATTTTAAGACACACATTTCAAAGGAATGACGACATATTCTTTAGCTTTATTTAATAAGGATTTCTCAACAAAGACACTTAAATAGAAATACTAGCTTTTACCCGCGGCTTCGCACGCGTGGATGTTGGATATCGTCCCACGGGAACGTAGTACCAAAATACTTAAGAAATGTTGGGTTTCCTATACAAATTTTCATCTCCTTTATCACCCCCTATAGGATTATTTTTGAAACAAATGTAGCCTATGTCCTTCCCCAGGATGCCATCTATCTCCTTGCCTTTGTCGAAATCCGTTCAGTGGTTTAGGCGTGAAAAGGTAACATACAGACCGACAGACAGAGTTACTTTCGAATTTATAATATAAGTATGGATTGTTGAATGAATAGATTATTAGATAATATTGACTTGCATGTCGGTGTAAAGGTGAGTTGTTATTAAAGAAAAATTTTCGGTTCCAGGTACATTCTAGCATTTGGAATGTAAAGTACTTATAACTAACTAGCTGCGCTCCGCGGTTTCTCCCGCGTAAGTCTCGATCCCGTGGGATTATCGGGATAAAAAGTATCCTATGTGTTAATCCAGGTTATAAACTATCTGTTTGCCAAATTTCATCCAAATCCATTCAGCCGTTTTTGCGTGATTGAGTAACAAACATCCAAACACACAAACACATAAACACACAAACACACAAACTTTCACATTTATAATATTATTAATATTAATATTAATAAATATTAATATTAATATTAATTATTAATTAATTAGGTAATATTAATATTAATTAATTAATTATATATTATATTATAATTATAATTATATATTATTATAGTAGGATACATCTAATTGATAACTCTAATTCTATATCTATACTTCTTCTTCTTCGCTTCGCTCTTGACAGAGCGGTCGTGGTCACGATGAATTTTGTCAAATCGCAGGTGTAGTCGTTGCCCGCCTCACGATCTCTCTCCATCTGGTTCTGTTACATGACAGTCTGGCGCATTCATTTACAGGGCCTCCAACCACGGATTTTATTTGATCGGTCCACCTCATCGGTGACCTCCCGCGTGGCCTATTACCTTCCACTCTGCCCGGCACCACTAGACGCTCTATGGATATCTATAGTTACATATTATAAAAAAGTCGCATTTCGTGTTTGTCCGTATGTCAGCGTTGTTCTTCTAAACCACACAACAGATTTCGATGTGGTTTTCATCATCGTTTAGAGTATTTATTCCGAAAGGTTTAAGGCTCTTACATACTGGCGCAATTTGTCGCGACACGCGACGTCGCCACATTGTTCGTCGCGAAGTTTTCAAATAAATTGTTTTGTTAAAATTCGCGTCGCGCGACAAATCGCGCCAGTATGTAAGAGCCTTTATGTGTGTAATACGTTTACATTAAAGTTACTTATAATTAAGAAAACTCGATGTTTTGTCGAGTTGTAAAACCGTGCGAAGCAGGAGCGGGTCGCTGGTTGTAAATAAAATAACATGTCTAAATAAAATATAAATTTACAATAACATGACTACAGTTTATCCGCACACAAATGTAATACAGAATAATAGCACTTATGTATAAGAAACGACGTAAGGAATTTCTTAAAAAGTCTTACAGGCGAAAATGAATTTAATAGCGTCATTGTGCCATTGTATATTAGTACTAATAAGGACTCATTTTAATCGCCATGCTTGTTATATGTAAAGGTTTATTCTCACAAGATTCAGTATGACGTGGGAAGTACATCAAGTTGTACCGGTGGTCCCTCAGTGCTAGTAATGGCAATTAATGCAATTTTGCATTAATTTCATTAGCATGTGAATTCTTAAGTTTTAGCATGATAATTGCTATTGCTATGCTAATTGCTAATATGACGATCACTGATAATAATGAAGTATGTGAATTATGTTAATCACTAGCAAACGAGGTCACGGTCACGTGAAACCGTTAGATTTAGTATTCTCAACTTCCTGTAGGTGCGACTGAGAGCGCACGCTACCGCTGCGAGCGTCTACGCTCTGACGTATGATAGTATAAAAAAGTACGAAGCGATAAATTCACTTAGCACTTTACAGAATTTCGCAACTACATTTCATTTGCTATACGCTAAAAGTGCATTCGCATGCTAACAATGAATGCAAATGCTAATGAATCCATCACTACTCAGTGCCCTCTTGCTAGCTCATTAAAGAGAGAATCCCCGGTCAACGTTAGTTGATTTATGGTAATCAATAAATGTAGACAGATGATAATTATTTATTTTGTCATGTTTGTATAACAATACAGTACTTACAAGATTATAAGATTATTATTATGTGTATATATACATATTATTATATATTGATACATGGCACTTTAAGATTAAAGCACAAGATTACAGGATTGTGGTTATAGTACAGACAGCAATGAGCCTCGGCAGGCTCTAAAGATGAAGTGTCGACCAGACTGGGAATGAGAGTGCATGGGAGTGTTGCGTTCTGAATTTGAATTGAAAATCGAATGTTGATGTGGCCTGCCATAAAAAGGATTGCCAGCAATAAGTGATCGGATGAGTATGGAAGGAAGGACCTCGTCACAAAGTTACTTTATTAAACCGCAATAATGAGAATTCTCAGAAAAAAATAAGCCCATATACCACATAATGTGTAATTTATTGTGTAATATGTAATTTTAGTCATATTATATTTACCGAAGTATCACAGGGCAAAAATGTACTCGTACTATAAAAAACTTAGAAAGATGACTTAGCACAACAGGTTAAAACTAGGTCACATGTCAGACCTAAAATTAGAAATTACTTTATTTAACCGCAACAAAATTCTCAGAAACTTATGCTCATATTGAATCGTTTTATTACTCATACGATCTGAAAAGTTACAGGAGGAAAATGTACCAAGAACGTACCTATCCACGGGGTGAAATTGAATTCATGGGCATTATACTCATCATTATGAGCAACTTTTACAATTGGGTCCAACGAGAAATCGCGAAAAAAAAATCAGTGTTCCCTACATTTTCGTTCGCATACCTCGTCATAATAGGTACGGAACACCTGATATTTTTTTCACGATTGGTCCCATAGTAAAAGGTGTTCATAATGATCAATACAACGACCCCATAAGAGGACGCCCATGAATTAAAATTCATCCAGTATAATAAAAATGAAATGCTGTCCGTTGGTAAGCGCATCACTTCAGAACGGCTAGACCGATTTGGAAATTTTTTGTTTTAAAATGTTCATAATAGTCCAAAACAGGATCTTAAGGAAAGAAAAATGTGAAAAGTTGGCGAAAAATTTGAAAACTGAATGTGCATTTTCTATGCGAATTTTGTATGAATTATTGGAAGGACAGGACGACGTCTGTCGAGGAGTCAGCTACATTAATGTAGTTTTAATACAATTCTACTTCCTAACTTATATTAAAAATGCGAAATGGAATTTTATTGTTTGTTATGCTTTAACGCTAAAACGGCTCAACGGATTTGAATGAAATATGGCACATGGGTAGACCATAACCTGGAGAACTAGGCCTGGAGAACTAGGCTTCATACAGGTACATTTTGCCTGAAAGAAACCTGATCTAATTTCTCTACAACACACTGACTTAAAACCCTTGTGTAATCAGCTGTTTAAAGTTACTAAAGAATCCGTAACAATGGACCTTACTTAACGGTACTTAAATGGAATAGGTGTGTTTTGACGTTGTTTGACATTCTGTAACTTTGAAAGAGCTTGTTTGTAAAACTAAGTCCATGTTTGACATGTGGAAATTATTTAAATCTTCTTGTTTTGCTTACTTTCAGGGATTCTTGAAAGAAGGGATTGAAGAGTTCCTTTTTACGAGTCCTTTTGTAAACCTTCTAATATTATCAAGATCTTTTCTAACATTACGTCTTTCCGTCGTTTTTCTCTAAACAAATTTTCTTTCATCAAATTAATTTACCGAACTATCGAAAAATTAATACCACGATTTGAAGGTAGCATATTTTTGTCATAATTTTTTCAAAACATATAAAACACCTTTTCCGTAACTCGTCTTTTCTCTACCTAAGATTCCTCAGCTAAATTTCATTTCATTAATGACGTCACATCTCCACCCAAACTTATTGGCCAAACCCGATCACAACGACAATCATTGCACCGAAATACGGACAATACGCACTGGCAGTCGCATTGCGCGCAGCTGACCAATTAGCCGCATGATATTACCACGCACTGTTACTGCATACAATATTCGACGATGTCTCATTATTGTCGCTAATTTTGACGCTAATTTAGCTATTCATCTGAGTGATATGGACTCGTGTTTCAATGTTTATGAAGTCGTGAATAATGCAGAGTTTCATAGGTTAAGACGGTTTTCCTACAAAATTTTCATATAAGATCTCTTAATATTATAAATTAAAGTCGCTTTTCGTGTTTTTCTGTGTGTCCACTTTGTTCTTCTAAACCACGCAACAGATTTTGATGAGGTTTTCACCATCGTTTAGAGAATTTATTTCGGAAGGTTTATGCGTACCTAGACGTTACTATTGTAAACATTTTTGAAAAGAGTAACGGTGGAGTTTCTTGCCCATTATTCTCCATACGAAATCTACCTTTTGGAATGGGCAACTAGAATCAATTCTATTTCTTTGTTTGTTTTTCATTGACGTTCAAAAGTGCCTTTTATGTGCCTATTTGAAATAAATTATTTGACTTTGACTTTGACTACAACACTTACATATAACTAAGAAATCTCGATGTTTTGTCAAGTCGTAAAAACCGTGCGAAGCAGGAACAGGGGTAGTATTATGAAGTATTAATGCCGTCATTATTCCACTGCGAAAACGGGATGGTGCTAGCGGCCTTGTCTAGCTCCGTCTCTCTCTCACACTGGAAAAATGGTGGCATTAATACTTCATAATACGGCACCTGGTCGCTAGTGACTTTATAAGTCACTAATTGATTTGTTTAACATAGGTACAGGAAAATCAAATTCATATATAAAAAGAGTGCGCTTTGTCATGCCAGAAGCCTTTAGGCACAGGCAGAAAATGAATAAAAAAAAATTAAAAAAAAACTATCAATTTGTGGTGCATAACTATGGTTTTGAATCAAGCAAAAATCACTTAGTTTGGACTTTCTCCAGCATTTAATTACTATACGTAGATATCCATACCCAAATCTGAATCCGTCAAAAGTTGTTGGTACAATTCCGCAGACATTTCCACGAATTTCCAACTCAAAGATCTAAACAAAACAAGAGCAGAAATTGGAGCAACGTCTACATAAAACAAAAGACACACAACGTAGATATTAAACTTCATAGATGTGTTCAAACTGATGGCACTTTTAAGGAGACCTTCGGCCCCAGACAAATGATACTATTGTCAATAATAAGTGCAATAAAGAGAATGCTTAAATGAATCTGGCACAAGGTTTGCAATTTGAGCGCTGCGCTGGTAGTATTGCGACGTAATAATGCATACCGGAATACCACTGGCGTGAACTTCTTTGTCGCTTTTGTGCGAAATTATAGTGACCTATATTCTTTTCCCTTGAATGGAATAATTTAATAATAATAAAGGCTCTTACATACTGGGGCGATTCGTCGCGCGACGCGAATTTTAACAAAACAATTTCTCACGGCGATCAATGCGGCGGCATCGCGTCGCACGATGAGTCGCCCCAGTATGTAAGAGCCTTAATTGGAAATGGTCAACTTGTCATCATCATTCTCTTATCCTTGTCTCAATTTATTTATTTAACCATTTATGCACACACATATAAATACAGACAAGAAGAAAGGAACAGAAAAATACGTACAAAGGCAATGCTTATTTATAAAGAAATCTCTTATCAGTATCTCTATCTCTATCCAGTATACCTGCGGTAAGAAAGTAGATATAAAAGATGTAGACAACGTGTGTAAAAGTAGAAGAGAAACAAAATACATAAATCAAAAACAATTCACTAGTTTAAATATAAACATACAATATGAGAATATACTTACATACATACTTCTAAAATAAATATCACTAAAAAATATATAATTACAATGTAATTTAGGTAGTGTTCTTTCACTTTAACAGTTGAGTTGTCAGTTACCTACTTGAAGTTGGTGCATTTCTTCCATACTTCTCTCTATTAGTCGTCATCTTAGTAATCACTCTCTTCCTAGCCATATTATCTTTCACACAGTCTATCTATCGTTTCTTTGGCTAACTTATATGCCAATTAAAATCTGACGCAAAATTGGCTGGACCGTGCCGCTCCTATATACATGAACCTTCGAACGTTACAAGCGAGTAGCACTGCACTTTTTGTATGAAAATGCGTTGCACTGCGGTCTATTGCGGCTGTAATGAGCGCTTAGCTATAAACATATAGTACCTACATTTGTTGACTTTGCGAATTAAATGGACTATTTTGTATCTAGAAGATTACCATAAATCTATTGTCAAAATTGTTTCATACTAACGAATACGTGTTTTGCGAATTTGATCCTTATTACTACTAGAAATTGTCAAAGTGACAGGTGTCAGGAACGCATTCTCTCGACGGCCGGACTCTATTCACAGATTTACAATACAGATTCCAATTGAAATCCGCAAACACCTATGCATGTAACAATTCGGAATTCGAGTGCCCCTAGCTATCTTAACTTGAGGACATATAGGGGTAGTACTAACTAAGACAATTATGTTCTAGATTCTACGTGCCGGCAGATGGAACACCTAGGTTAATATTGTCTTTGTCTTAACATAGCCCGTTCTACAGAGACACAATACATAAATCTACAATACTACTTGAGACGCAAATGTGCATTGAAGTACGAATTATTTAATTACTGTGCAACGGATTGGTGAAACAAATCCCATTAAAAATATAAATGTGAAAATGGGAGCCAAGTTTAATATTAATAATATGCGTGGTTGTCGACTTCACCGAGAAAAGACTTGAGATCTAAATGGGTGCCTAGTTCTGTAGATAATCCTGAAACGTGTAATTGGCTCTATGTTTCTTATCTAATTGTTATCCATCGGTTATAGCTATTGGTTCCCCTATAAATAAATAAATAAATTTATTTAAAAGAACAAACAACATTCTAAAATAAATTTATTTAAAAGAACAAACAACATTCTAAAATAAATTTATTTAAAAGAACAAACAACATTCTAAAATAAATTTAAAACACAATTTCTTGTTTTTCTGCTACAACAATGTTGGCTATTTAAAAATATTGAACAGTCGAATAACTTACTCAATCCACTTAGTATAAATTGAAGCTCAAGATTTGACTTGACTAGTTTTACGAATTATTTCATTACTGTGCAGTTGATTGGTGAAATACAAATGCATTGACCAATTTGCCGAGTTATAGCCATTTCATACAATTGTCAAACAAGCAATGGCTTGACGTTAAGTAATTTGAATATACAGACAATTTAAATTAGTAGTCAATTTGCTTAACAATAAAATTTCATGACTTTACAAAGTACCTATAATATGGTGGGTACATTGGAATTTTGTGGAAGGAAATATATTCGGTTATACTTAAACCTCTTTGGCACGGAGTCAACCGTAAAGTTTGTTCTATGAAAAGAAGTGAGAACTTTTTACAAAATGTTGCCCCACTCGGCCCACATTAGGTTGGCCTTATTCACACTAAACAGTTAACATTCCAACCAACTAATGACCATATTAGCTTGCATAGTCCGTCGTTACAAGCTTTTTAAACAAAGCACGATGCAACCCGTAATTTACTATCGACGGTTCCCAATGATTCTTAATTACTATATTCTGCCTGCGATTTCGCCCGCATTATAGTCAACTTTATTATAAAACATACCCTATAGCACTCGGCAATAGGGTAGCTTTCTGCCAGTAAAAGAATTTTCGAAATCGAATACTGATTCGATTTCGAAAATTCTTTTACTGGCAGAAAGCTTCTGACTCCCTGAGATTACCTACCCACATCCAAACTTTATCTCTTTATAATATTATTGTAGATGCAGCAGTAAGAGGGGCTTATTGTGACTAAGTAATAATAGCTGTACGGATCGAGTGATTAGGTTAAGCTACGCTTGCCGCGGTTGGTATGTGGATAGGTGACCATCTTTACATACCAAGACCCCTCCGTGCCTCGGAAAGCACGTTAAGCCGATGGTCCCGGCTGTCAGTCGTTACGGGTAGTCGGAAGCCCGAAAGTCTGAAAACCTGTCTTATCTAGGGTTATCGTCTCGTATTACCCAGTAACTGGGTTGTGAAGGTCAGATAGGCAGTCGCTCCATGTTAAATACTGGTGTTCAGCTGCATCATGTTAGACTGGAAGCCGTCCCCAACATAGTTGTGAAAAGGCTATGCAGATGACGATGCAGTAGCATCTTTTGTTCGTTCTTTTATTAATCATTTTAACAAATGTGAACATGTCTTTCTTTATGCGGTGTTAAAAGGATATGGCCGGCTATTCCAGTGGAACATAAGCACGTTGAAACGATAGCGAAGCGAAAACGTGAGAAGCGAACGGGTTTCCATACAAAACCAGCCATTTTGTGTGGACAAAATGCGGGTTAATACAGATAAGTTTGGGCTATAGAAAGCGCTTTTTACATGAAAATCAGGGCACATAAATAATTATGGTAAAAGCTTCCTTACACGCGTTTTGTACACCGGACGTCAAATATTTTAGATATAGCTCTTTCCTCCTGTTTCATGTTTATTATTGTATTGTTTATATATATAGATATAGATGAGTATATGCTTTATGTATGTATGTATTTATTGTATATGTAAATGGTACACCACTGACTACCTGCAGTATTATCTCTCCTTCGCGCTTTAATCCATCCAAAGGTTGTCTGTAAAAGATCGCTTTTAGCGATAAGACCGCCCATTGTGTCACCCTATGTTAAATTTCTACATTTGTATCTGTATTTTTTATGGTTTACAGTCACGGACTTTAATTGATGAGCCACTTTCAAACTATTCTATTCTGCAGTTTCATATATTCACGAGATTACACGATTAAACACGAACTCAAATCGCATGCTCTTAAACAAGATGACAAATTACTAGTAATCAGGAAAAGTATTATCTATAGAGGTTGACTAATAAGTTTTCAATGATAAATAAATACAATGTATATCCAATCTTATATCTTGGTGCTATGGTTGCGAACAATGGCAGCTGCGTGGATGAGGTGAAACGGCGTATGGCTATGACTAGAGGGGCAATGGATAAGCTTAAAAAAAATATGGAGGAATCGCAACGTAACTAAGGCCACTAAGATCAGACTCGTCCGTACACTTGTGTTCCCCATATTTCTGTACGCAGCTGAGAAATGGACATTACGAGAACTGGAAAATAAAAAAGTTGACGCTCTAGAAATGTGGTGTTGGAGAAAAATGCTTGGGGTATCATGGACAGAATTCCGCACAAACGTCTCCATACTCCAAGAACTCGGCATCAAACAGCATCTAACAGCACAAGTACAGTCTCGAATACTGAAGTTCTTTGGTCATGTCTCTAGGCGGAATAATGACTCCATAGAGCGTCTAGTGGTGCAGGGCAGAGTGGAAGGTAATAGGCCACGCGGGAGGTCACCGATGAGGTGGACCGATCAAATAAAATCCGTGGTTGGAGGCCCTGTAAATGAATGCGCCAGACTGTCATGTATCAGAACCAGATGGAGAGAGATCGTGAGGCGGGCAACGACTATATCTGCGATTGGAAAAAAATCATCGTGACCACGACCGCTCTGTCAAGAGCAAAGCGAAAAAGAAGAAGAATATCCAATCTATTTGATACTGACCTCTTTTGTATCAGAGCTCATTAACTCGATAATTCTGAAAACCTATCCGAAGACAGTGACAGTTGAAATGTCGATGTCAGAGACGTTATTTTCGAACTTGTCGAAATAAGTAATAAAAATTTCTCCGTACGCTAACGTTACTATGGCGACGCTAAAACAATCGTCGCTAGGTTACGGTTGCTAGACCTACAATTGGTTGACTTTGGGTAGTCATTTTGCTGTCAAGTTTGTAGTTCTGGCTCTCAGGTTAGCCAACCGGTAAAGATATTAAATATAATTTTCTTCTACTTTAATACGAAGACATGACTTTCCGTGTCTTGATGTACGAGTATAACCGACTAAGCCCGATTTGCATTACACGGCTAAAATACGAACAGTGCCAAGTGGCTCATCAATTACAGTCCGTGCGTGTACATAATAAAGAGTATTCTATTCTATTCTATTTTTTACGAGATTCGATCCGTAGTGCGCTTTTATAATTTCTTACGTAGCGATACTATCGTGGACGTCCACGTCCATAAAATGTATGGAAAAACGTGCACAATTATAACTTTATCGTGAACGGAAAAACGTCTTCATATATTTCCACA
Source organism: Lithophane leautieri (assembly GCA_949152455.1). NCBI lineage: Eukaryota > Metazoa > Arthropoda > Insecta > Lepidoptera > Noctuidae > Lithophane > Lithophane leautieri. The sequence continues at coordinate 12,803,764 of OX424470.1, forward strand.
TAAACGTTAAAATCGTCACGTTAGAAATTACAAAAGCGCACTTAGGGTCAACATACCTCGTCATGAGTCCACAGTTGCAGGTGCTAAAGCGTACCAACTGATGTCCCAAGCATAAGCCCCATCATTGAACTTCGATAATCGCCGTTAATAATTCAGAAACATTCAAGTGGAATTAGAGAGAGGCCAAATGCCCGAGACTTCGATAGACTTAATTGATGACTATTCCGAAATCCTTTTGTACTAGTAGTTAGGTACTAATTAAAACGAAAGTCTGTAACTGGCACCGGTGTCTGAAAGGTTGTGCGAAAAGCAAGTCATGGTATGGGCATGTGATGAGAAGGAATGAGGAAAATGTCGTAAAGAAAGTTTTGAGTATGAATATCGATGGCTTTAAGGGAAAGGGAAGACCAAAGAAACGATGGATGGACTGTGTGAAAGATGATATGGCTAGAAAGGGGTTGACTACCGAGATGACGGCTAATAGAGAAGTTTGGAAGAAAAAGACATGTTGTGCCGACCACAAATTTATTATTTTAATTGGTATAAGGTCAGGAGAATGGTGACAAATAAAAACGAAATGAGTATGAATTACGTACATACCTACCTACGTAGGTACCTACTTGAATTCCAATAAAGTGAACGCTTCGTCTAAAGTCGAATGTCTAAAGAATGGCTTAGCTAAGTGGAATCTGATGCGATGTATCATTAGCGCTCGCTTCCTATAATATCTTTGTGCTAGTTACTGGCTTTTAGTTCGCCATTTTAGATGATATTACATAGGTTTTGTATCTTAGTGAACATGGGACTAAGATTCGTAGGAAATTACACGTTGAGGTACCTAAAGTCTGTTTTTTCGGTCTCGGAGACTAATTTGACAGGTGCGAATTTCAAACTCCAAATTGAAAAAAAAACAAAAGTAAATTGAAATGTCAAATTAGTCTACCAAATTAAAAACAGACTATAACGAACAAGACTCTATTGAGTTTTTTAGGGCTCAATAAATAACATGACACAAACATATTTTTGAAATGACATAATTATTTAAACTGTACAATTAAGTAACCAAACTGTTTTATTAGGTACACACGGGTACACATCAAGCTATACATTTCCAGTTTAGGCTGATCTCGCATCGTATAGAATTTTCGTACAATGCGAGTTATGCGAGTAATACTGGAAATGTATAGCTTGATGTGTAGCCGTGTGTACCACATAGGCATGAGCGCGATTTAGGCGTCTTCTTCATCACCATCGGCAGCTATGTTCCACCCACTGCTAAATCAGCCTAAAATGTCCCCACTTCTGGGACACAGGCCTCCTCTCTGTGAGAGGGAGTGGACTGAAATCGACCACGCGTGTCCAGAGCGGGTTGGTAGATGTCACATGTCATCGAATTTTTGGTACTAAGACATGCCGGTTGCCTTACAATGTTTTCCTTCACCGTTTTGAGAACAGTGGTGATGAAATAATTTACACAAACTAAAGAACTCTGTCCGGGTTCGGACCTAAAAGTCGTTAGTCGTCGCCGTTACCACTGGCCTACCAATGCTCCCGCTGCTGAGTATAGGCTCAATTTCTATTCATGTCTCTGTTCTGTGAGTCTCATCCAGGTATCTTTAGGTTAGTTATATCCCTCGTTACATATTGCTTTCCAATTATATATAATACGTACTTTTAGAGATATGAGGAACAGGGGGTAAAGTTCTCTCATCCTTTATAGAAAAGGAAGGATCCTCCGACCAGACGGGTGTTGTGTCTGGCGGGCAACTGCCCAACGATTGATGTCGGAATCTTGTGTATATGTCCACCGCGCGGTAAACTAAAAGCGATGCAGAATTTATGTGACGTCAGGACTTTTGAGTGACGTCAGGTCTTTGATGATAAATTTTGCGTTGTCGACGATAATCATCACTATTCTCTCTTATCTGGTAAGTAAGTACTAGGTATTACTACAATGTGCTACAATAATTCAAAAGATAACTAGAATTTGCAATAAAACTCTAGAAGCCAACAATATCTGGTCTGTTATGGTTGAATATAACACAAGATTGTTGATAAAAAAGGGTTAGCCTGCCATTTAGCTCACGAACTAGCGATTTACTTTAACCTTGAATAAAATGATAGCGTGAATGTGGTACTTATGTTATGTGAAATAAAACGTAAGTAAATATCTACTAGCAAAGATAGGAAGGTCGAATCAAACCATCATTCCTGCCGAGGTCGAATCAAACCATCATTCAGGAGTCATTCCTGCCACCTATAATGTCTATAATGTTCCCACTGCTGGGACATAGGCCTCCTGTCTGTCAGAGGAAGTGTGGTCCGGAATCCACGAACTGGGCCCGGTGCGGGTTGGTAGATGTCACATGATGTCTTCGAATCTAGTCGCAAAGCAATAATAGATCTATTAGATCTTCAGAAAGTCCAATTCTCATACTTAAAAAACGTTCATACTCAAGTAGCAATCTGTCAAACTTGTCAAAAATTTGGATATTTTTTTGTATTTTTGACGGATTGCGAATGAGATTCGAATGCGAACGTTCATAAAAATACGGGAATTTGTTCATAAAAATTGGAATCTGGTCGAGTTTTAGTGAATTAATTATTGTTAACTGTAATTGTCTTCCTTTCTCTATTTAATTATCAGCCTTAAAACTTAAAGTGTTCCACTACCTACCAAAAAAAATGTCACATCTAATACCGGAAAAACTCATCTAGTAGCCAGATAACTACGTCAAATGAAATTCTCTTTCACAGTAAGAAAATTTAATGAGACCTTTAGCACTCATTCCAGATCCTATCTTTATGACTAACTGGGCCTGTTTCAGTCTGGGTCCATGAAAATAACCCCTATCCTTTTATATAACGAAATTATCTCGGTTTTACCTGAGTCTTCATTACCGGTTTATATCTTTGAACAAAGTATTTAAAGTGTGGTAAATTAAAATTATGGTTTTATTCTAGCTTTTAAGCACGCTAATAGGGAGATAGCGTTTCCACATTGAGATGTTTCCACAATAACTTAAGAACGTAAGTTCAATGTGTACTATAAATAGTTATTAGGATTCCGTAGCCGAAGTGTGCCAAATGGAACCCTATTACCAAGCCTTCGCTGTCCGTCTGTCTGTCAGCGGGTTGTATCTCATTAACCATAATAAGTAGACAGTTTCACAGATTGTGTATTTTTATTGTTCATTGAAAAATACCTAAACGATTTAATTTAAAAAATAATTATTACAATGAGACAAGGTCTGATTCCTTGCAAACATCACATCAAAAGCCCAACATTACATACACGACTCAACCCTCACCCCGCTGTCCCATGATGTTCACATCTAACCATTAACAGAATTTATTCATCAAAAGACGTTCGCAGTACAATTGCACATTCGGAACTCAACCCTCATGGTGCCGCGTTTATTATTTAAGCCTGCCGAGAATTTACGATTTACATTTAGTAAAATGACGTGAACAATTTGCGAGTGGATTTTGGCAGTGTTAAGTGACACTTTTGGACTACATTTTGGGGTTGAATATGCATTGCTCGCATGAAATTAATGACGCGGAACGTCAAACATTTTAGTGTTGATTTAAATAAATTCACTAACTTTTTGGACAGTAAACTGAAGCTTAATGAATCCCCACAGATTTTTCGTCTGGCATGATTTTCGAGTATCTCCAGGCTCTCTCTATGCTATCAAGTAGTATCATGATCAAAAGGAGTTCAAAACCAACAAAAAAATCTCGTTATTTTATATTTAGTAGGTACTGTACTATAGCCGGTCTATTCTGTAAACACCTCACCGTAAAAACTTAGGTGAAGTGAGCTGTCAATTCCTAGCGTCAGGTGGACTGACAGCTCACTTCACCTTAGTTTTCACGGTGAGATTTTTACAGAATACCACTACACATCGTACAGGTTAATAGGGTGCCTAACGATGGAAACGAGATACAAAATAAGACCAGTAAAGATCGCTGTAGCCTAGTTCTGAACCTAGATAGACTAGATAGACTGTCCTACATAACGTCCAGCTAAGGATATTCCTGAACTATTTCTCTCAGTCAATTATTCTCACAGACAACTGAGACAACTTGCAAGAATTATTTATGAGTTCGCGCCCGTTTCCCGACCTTAATGATACATTGGCATCGTCTGCCTCTCTGAATTCAGGGTCGTTGGTACATTTTCTTATAGGAACTAGTTCCTTTGACCGAGAACAATCAATCCTTTGTTCATAATTCAGAATGGGTAACAATCTGATTCGTGAGTACAATTTGTACCGAAGAGTCTGTATGTGACAAGCGTGTGGCTATTGAAATAGTTGACGATCTGTTTCACACTGCCCGTATAGTCACTACACTACTCACAATTTTTTTCAAAAATGGAACAGAATTTGTATGTAAGTAGTGAAACCAGCTAAACTCTTACAAGGCCTTTACAGACGGTTTAATGTGAGCCTGCGATTTTTCGCTGATAATGATCCACGCGCGAAGGCTATCGAAAATGCAGTGAAATGAACATTCCAGAATAGAATAGAATAGAATAGAATATTCTTTATTATGTACACCATAAAAAAAAAAATATATATGTAGGACTGGGTTCAAAATGAAAATGTCGTTTCTTCTTTTACAATGTTTCTTCTTTAATTAAAATCTTTTACATTTTCCTTTCTTAAAATCAATCCACCATCTTCGAATCCACTTCTTAGAAAAATCAAATTAAATCATTCTCCTTTCACTCACTCACTCTCAACTTTCCCTTTCACTCAACCCTTCGTTCATAAACTCAACAGTCATTCCGTTCAGAAACAAATTGCAATTCTTTTAACATTTCTTAGTAAGCACTGTAATTTTAATCCTACATATATGTAATAATCTAGTGTATATATAATATTGTGCCAACACTTGACTAACATTCGCCCTTGATTTACTAAGAAGTCTGGAGCTAATAGTGCGATACATAAAGGTTACTTCGTTAATACTATATTCCTGTTTTGTTTAGAATACATTATTATTTCTTTTTTCCAGAGGTCGCACACCCCGCCCGTCGCATCGCATCGTCTGCCCGCGCTATTACTTCGGTTAAGCTTAGCGTTTTTTCGGACTTTTTCATTTTGCTTAACTTCTAAGAGCCGTAGTTGTATGTTAAATATCCTATAACCTTCTTCTATGCAATATCAAATCCGACTGGTATATAGTTCCAGAGATTAGGGCGTTCAAACAAACAAACTCTCCAGCTTTATTATTGGAATATAAGGTCTATCTTTTCATACACGAAATCTCATAAGGGGTCATTGTACTCATCATATTGAACAAATAAAAACATAAATGTAGGGAACAGCAGTTTTTTTTTTCTTCAAGATTTCAGGTTTGGTCCCATTGTGATAGTTGTTCATAATGATGACCCCTTAAGAGATTTTGTGTATGAAAGGATACACCTTATAAAGAAAGATATGTAGTTGTGTAAAAAGTTACAAGCCTATCCTCCACGACGATCTTAACATATTTCTCGCCACTGAAACTTAACAGCCCGTTCGCATGAAAACAGTTCGTTATTTTTACGGTACGTTAATTTCACGATACGTTTTTTCTGCGGTGATGGCTGATGGCGTATGTACATATTTGTGCGAGCGTTCTCACACGAGTCGGCGGTATCGGATCGAGTAAAACAACGTTACCAAAATTGCCCGAATGGCCCAAATTTAACGGTTCAGAAAATATAATGTAAAGGGCAATGGTCGTGTGAACGGGGTTTAATAACTTTTTGGTGTGAAGAGCAAACAAGTGCGTAAGTACATTTGGGCACACGTAATCTGCGAAGCTATTATAATTAGAAGTCGGTTATTTATAATTAGGACGAAAGGGACCCACTGCCGGCATATCCATGCGTCTGAATTTGCATCTGCGATATGTAACAGGCATCTTGATTTGGATTCTGCAAATGCTGCAATTGCAAATGCAATTACTCCGCGCAATCGACCGTCTAAACTGGGTATGAAATGAGGATATCTGCTAGTAAGCTTTCGGACTTAAGAGTACCATTCACCTAGTTGCCAAGGTCTTCTGGCTTAGGGCTCAGACCAAATAAAAAACCAAGACAGAGCGCTGTCACCAGTGACGTGAGACCGGTTTCGTAAACATATGTGCACTTTGTTTGGTGTAGTTTGATTGTAGTGTCATTGTTAATAGTTGTAAATGTGTGTGTGTGTGAGCGTGTATGCACAGAGCTTTGTTTAATTAGGCCTCACTCCTCTTACCATATTTCCATTAAATACAGAAATATTGTTGACACACGGCTACAAATCAAGCCATACATTTCCAGTATAGGCTTATTTCGCATCGTATAGGATATCCATACAATGAGATGTCTAACCGGATGCAGCTGAATACCAGTATTTTACATGGAGCGACTACCTATCTGACCTCCACAACCCAGTAACTGGGTAATACGATACCCCTTGGTTAGACTGGTTGTCAGACTTTCGGGCTTCTGACGATCCGTAACGAATGTCAAAGATCCACAAATCACAGCCGGGACCAAACTTTTTAAATGCTTTCCAAGGCACGGAGGAGTCGCAGTATGTAAAGATGGTCACCCATCCACGGACCAACCCCGGCAAGAGTAGCTTAACCTGATGGATCGACCAGTGCGGCTGTTATTACGTAGTCAAAACTCCTCTAAAAACAGCACCTCCTCAAAAATAGTATTAGGTATGAACATTGATGATTAAAGCCTTTTTTGCGTGAAATTCATATGAAACGTCAGCAAAAACGATAAGTAATTCCATACTTAAAAATGACATTGACCTTTTAAAACCACAGCTACGTAACTCTACAAGGAAAAAACAATGCTTTCAATACTACCACTGAAGTAGGTATCAATAGCTACATTGTAATGAATGAACTGACGTCACAAGCCATAAATAAGTCCGTGACATTATGTCAATTCCCGTTAGACCTTGTAAGTAAGTCATCTTTTCGAACTACCCACAAATAAACATGTTTTTATTTGCATTGACCGCTATCTGGATTGCGTCAATTTCTGGTTACATAAGGAACAGGCTAAACCTGACAAATTTAGGTATTTATTGTTATTTATGATTTATTTTATGTGTGTTCATTCATAATAAAGAAAACTAAGAGCAAATTACACTTATTCTCCCTAAGGGCACGACACACTGAAATTTGTTTTCAAGGATTTTTCGAGACTTCCATTGGCGCTTTGTTTGTTTTATTTTAGTTTTGTGTAGGCAGGTTTACATCTAATATTTTGACGTGGTCAGAAACCAAGGGTTATTGATACCTAAAACTAATTTAGTATCCAGGTACTTATATTCCTTTAAAAAATAGATCACACCTTGATCAGGCTAATTAGAGTTAGGAACATACTTTTAAAACAGGCATTAACTCATCAGAAACTTCAAACAACAATGTCATCAAATCACGAAACACGAAAGCTCTCAAAACAAATGAACACGTTCATTAAACAAAAGTAACGAAACAATACTAACTTGGTAACTTCATTATAGAGTTAGTCCCTTGGGGTTCACACCTAAACAAACTCTGTCAGTTATCAATACTTGTGACGGCTTGTCCAGAGCTCTGGACAGTTTAATATCCACAGAACACAAATTTTTGGTCAATTTGGAACACAGCCAGACTTGAAATGGGACTTTTAAAAATAGTGGTATTACGCAATCGATGTACACACAAATATTTTAAAGAAAGTACGCGTCGAATTTGTTTTAAAAAAAGAATGTGTGTAGCTCGCGATTGCCGGTAGATTCGTTAAACCAACTGCGAGAATTCAACCGGAACCTAAAACGCTAGAGGATTTAAATTTCGGAAATTCTAAACTAAAAGTAAAAAACCACCGAGCGATTGATGAAAGTAGAAACGACGTCCCGAAAATACAAGTTTCAGTAGTTCCCATTTGACTTCGAAGCGACAAACTAAGGACTGAGAGTGACTCTCTGGCTAAAAAGAGGGCAAGAGAGCAAATAATACCATCATTCCCTCCTCCAATTTCTCCAAAACTACCTCATTTAGACGAGTTAACAAGCATTATATCATAACTCAGGTTCCCAAGATACAGGCACTGCCTAGTTTGGGGACCATAGCATTAACAAAATGAATGTCACCAACAGTTACATATAGATATAGAATTTCTGTAGGAAAAAACGTTACTACGAGTATAGGTATATTTTCATCTAAAAATAAGCAAGAATATTCTAATTTACCTGAACAATTGCGGCTGCCATTAAAATCTATATTTCTTCCGTCTTCAAACAACGTTTTATCCAACAAGAATTCGCCTCAATCGCTTTTATCATTCCGAATCACAAATAGCCCCAAAAGGAAGTAAGATTTTATGAATACAAAAAAAAATGTATTGAATTTTCCTTACAGCTGTTCTCCCGTGATAAATCATTGTTTTATTCATCGAATGTTAGTCGAAGGGAAATCTCCAAATCTCCATTTGTAAGAGTGTTGACACCGATTTTTACAGTTATCAACTTCTTTAAATATTTATATACTCCCCAAATTTTTCATGAATCTCGATGGAGGTGTTTTGAAATACTTTTTGTAAGGTTTCACTTTGTTGCTTCGGGTGTTGAATATTTTAAACTAGAATAGCGGTCGGCAAACGACTTCATAAAAAGCTCCAGAGTTCATACGCATAAAATATACAAATCCTGTGCCAGAACACACAAAGGAAGGCTATCGAATAAAACCTCTGTCCCATTCAAATTGTTTCTGAGATTATGCTAGAAATAAAAAAACATAACAAAACATCGCGCCTGTAATCCCCGAAGGGTTAGGCAGAGGTGTAACCTAATAGTACACCCACATTTCGCCAGTTATGTTTAAGTCCCATGTTATAGGGGCGAGCCTATTGCCATCAACCGGGCACAAATCCAGATTCCAGTCAAATAACATCTTGCCAGCCATGAGAATCGAACCCAGGACCTCTTGTTAGAAATAAACAAATTACATAATCTAGTTCTAGTAATTGTCTATGCCATGAAATGGTGCTGCCATTTCAATTTCAAAATTAGTGTCAAAGTGTAATCAGAACTACATATCAAGACCTCATTAGTTTGGTGTCAAACTTCATCTTAATCTAAATTGTTTGTGGTGCACGAGTTTAATTGTTTTGTTCTAATTTAAACGTGATGCCATTAACTCTTGATGCTTTTGACCCAGAAGAGTAAATTGAGATGCAGTTATTAACTTACAGCGTCACTTTGCTAATTGGCCAAGTAATTTGCATGAAGAACGTGGACGAAGAATGCGACTTTTGACGGCGGAAAAGTCTGACTGTTCAGCTTTAAGATATTAGCAGGATTTGGAGGAGATATTACAGGAGGAACTTGTATTATATCTTGGTTTAAAAACTGTGCTATAGAAAGTCTTGGTAGTAACTTTCAAAATTCCTACCATCAAAAACGTCTTTACCGTAAAATAAACACGATAGTGCGTCTGGTACGAGGGAAGTGTCCCACGGCAAACATTTATTGGTGGACCAAGTAGTCTAATGATTTAAGTGGACAAAGTAAAAGTTGCGGAGAATTCGGCAGCTTCAACAGCGTCATTATAGTATAAACTAGCTGATGCCCACGGCTTCGCTCGCGTGGATGTCGGTTATTATATACTAAAACCTTATTCGAGAACCACTATCCATTGGTGAAAACAGCATGAAAATCGGTGCAGTAGTTTTTGAGTTTATCACGAACAGGACGACAGATAAACGCGGCGGAGGACTTTGTTTTATAATATGTAAGGATGATATTCATCACAATACAATTTCATCACCACCCTTGGCATATCTCATCCAATTTCAAGAACAGTTTAAAGAAATGATGAGAAACAGTTTTACTTTATTTTATCGCGAGTGGTCTGTATTTTTTTTGTTTACGCATACTATCGCCGCATTATAGTTTTATATCCAACGTCCCTCAAACTTACTTGACATAAGGAAAACGGACCCAGTAGTAAAATTTCTCTTTATTTTTTGCGGGATCACGTAGTAATGAAGACTTACTTTTTTTATTTTCAAACTAGGAAGGTAAGGTAGGTAATTATTGTCTGGACAACAGAGAGAAAACGCTTCGGTAACATAAAAACTTTTTACAAAAAAAAACACCAGACTTCCAAAAAATACACTAAAAAAGGGAAAATTATCTTTAATTTCTTTAATGTCTTTCTTTGGCTTTAAATTTTCGTTTTTTGCCACCGACTTCCGAAATTAAAGTTATTTTTCCCTTTTTTAGTGATTTCTTTGGAAGTCGGCTGTTTTTTTGTTGTAATAAGTTATTATTTTTCTCTTTTTAGTCGTGTTACGTACCCTACACAAATTCGAATACCGCTACCTGCTATGTAAATAACAGTGACGGAGAAACTTAAAACATCGTCCAGATATACTGTCGGAAAAATACGTAACATTGAAGCTAACTCAAAAACTGCGCAAGCAAAGCTATTAAAATTTATATGGGACCACCTCTGAAGCATGACCTACCAAACAAAAAAGAATTATCAAAATAAATTCAAAATTGGCGGAGTAATCGCGTCACGAACATACAAAAAAATACATATAATAATTTTTCTTTCTTTCTTTCTTTCATATAGACAAATTGAGAACCTCCTCCTTTTTGAAGTCGGTTAAAAATTTGGACTCTCAGTCCACGATAGAGAATTTCAAGCCAGATAAAGCGCTGGTTTTGGGCGATATATATTTTCATTTCGTTTAGAGACCATAAAAGAGCGAAAATACCAAGCACTGATGTACTAGACGCCTCGAGAATATTAAACTGGATGGTACGTACAGCTTTCATCAGAACTAAACATGAGATTGGGTAAGTACATAGCTTTTTCTTTTTTATGTCGTAATATACTGTTACGCCTATAAACCTGAAACAGCAAGCCTGCTATCTAGTCTGGAAGCAACACAACATAGCAAAGAAGCTTAGGTTTTAGTACACATTTTGTTGTTCAGCAAAAAAATTGCAAAAGTCACACCAACACCAACCTATGGTAGTTAGTAAGACATACATACATAGACTAGGGTAGGCAGAAGCTGCAGAACGCCACCGGCTACGGTCCATACAATCTCCTTTTACTTCGTTTACGTTCATATAATATTCTAATCTTTTTTTATTTCTTTTTTATTTATATAAAATAGGTACGCCAACAAATTTCATTTAAATCGGTTCAGTAGTTTTGGCGTGAAAGCGCGACACACAGACAGACAGACAAAGTTACTTTCGCATTTATAATATTAGGAAGGATTAGGTACAGATGCACACTTGACAGTTTTAACAACATAATATTGCGCTATTTACGTTGTTGAGCCGACAAATTTTTCGAACATAACCTTCAAAATGATTCAGAGTGACCGTGTGTAACGCAATTAGGGTGATAGTCATACTCAGACGCCGGTTACGAATACTACGCACCATACAGGGTTACTGGTAACTCGACGTATTCCTTGCAGGACGTCATAGTAGGGTTAAAATGCAACAAATTAAGCCACCAAATGTTCTACCGAAATTCAGTAGTTTTTGAATTAGTTAAGAGTTTTAGTTTTTTAATGAAAATCCCAGATTAAACCATTTGAAACCAATTTAAAAATGATTTACGGCGCGACTGTACTGAAATTTAAGTTATTATCATAGTTGACGCCGTAGCAGACCTTTGTTAATAATTAAAAGTTCAATAATGCCTAAAACTTTGGCAAATATCACTAACCAAACATTTAATTTTTTGTAATTTTTGCTAAAACACTTAAAACTAAAACTCTTAACTAATTCAAAAACTACTGAATTTCGGTAGAACATTTGGTGGCTTAATTTGTTGCATTTTAACCCTACTATGACGTCCTGCAAGGAATACGTCGAGTTACCAGTAACCCTGTATATATATATAAATGCATTGAATGACTATTTCATGAAATCATGACGTTTGGCACGACACATTTCATGAACTTAGAGAGTTGTATTGCTGATTCTAATGTTCATAATTATGTAAACCTATATTTGTTACGGCCGTTAATAATATTTAGATCAACATACAACCTGACACTGACCTGCAAATTGCAAAAAACGTAAGAAAATTTGGATTTCGCGGGCTACCTTGGTGCATCCACCTTAATATAATTTGTACATAAGAAAGAATCATCATCATCATCATCATTTCAGCCGAAAGACGTCCACTGCTGGACATAGGCCTCCCCCAAGCACCGCCACTTCGACCGGTTCTGTGCTTCTCGCATCTAGCGCATTCCCGCGGCCTTCACCAGGTCATCGAACCACCTTATGGGGGGCTTTCCAATGCTACGTCTTACGTACCTACGAAAGAATGGCTACAGACAATTAAAACTGTTCAGTAATATTAATATTTATGAGGAGACCGTGATTTAATTCCTGTACTCTTCTGTAACTATACATTTTTCACATTACATTTAAAACATAATATATTGATTTCAAATATGTCCGCCAGACATTAACCGAAATCACTACAGATAAGTAAATAATTAATTTTAATACCCATTGCTCTCTGATCTTTACAAAACCCAAATTACGATAATTGAAGATAATTATTGACAGTACATAACAGATAATTATTGACATTGCTTAACAGACTTCAAACAAGAATATTGAGTAGTAGGAATATCTAAGGCGCGGGACATACACAAGTGGAGAGTGCGAGACGCCGACGGTGCGGCACTGGCGTTGCGCCGGTCATTTCATCAATCATCATCAAAATCTATTGCGTGGCTTAGAAGAACACCGCGGACATACAGACAAACACGACAAGTGAATTTAATTTATAATATGTATAGATATAGATAGAGAAGATCAGATAGTGCTTTCGACTTTATAAATTTTGAAGATGTGCCCATCGCGTGATAATGACGTTTTCTAAGAGCATTTAAAATGTAGGACAAAAATTTCTAGAGATCAAAGCGCGGGCTATTATGTCTTCTTTAAATACGTTTTATTTTTGTTTGAATTTTACAAATTGTTTTTTTTTTTTTTTTAGTAAGCTACGGTTAAATTAAAATCTGTTCTGCAGGCGTAGCATGGCGCTTTTTATTTCTACGAAGAATAGACATAGCTTTTTCTATACAAAGTGACATTTCGTTTTTTCATTTTTGACATCGCACCGTAGAAATCCTTCTACAATCTGTCATTTTGTCTTTCATTTATAATCGATCTTTGTCTAGGTCTTTTAATATGTAGACTATTTTGGAAGAAAAATTTCTATCCTTACTGTCAAAATCACACTGATAACTGAAATTTGTCTAAGGAAATGTAGACAATTTGAAACAAAACAAAGAATTCTGAGTCGAATTATGTAAAAGAGTGAATTTCGTTAAAATTGCAGTTGACTCTTTTTACTTAGCTGCCGTCGTACTGTCTACACGGAACGTCATTTTTGTCTACTCTTCCGTCGACAAAACGGTGCTCATGCTACGCCTGCTAAACTAGGTTTTATCCTTTGAGTGCTTGACAGCTTTAGTTTTCCTGCAAAATAATTTTCGTGGGAAAATTAAAAACCATGAAAAAAATTAAAAACTTTCGAAGATTTTCTGTTGCACGTCAAATACGCCTAGCTACCTTATAATATTGTGTTTAAAAGTAATTATCCTAGGCTTTTCTAAATTATTTTTTCAAGTTAAGAAATGGCGCTAAAGCAAAATTCTTTTATCTATTTAATTAAATTATTAAATACTTAATCAGTTTGGAAGTATCCTTCATCCTCGTCTATCATAGATTTATTAATCCAATGTCATGTAACACATAAAACCTGTTAAACACGTGCTTTTATAATTCAAGAAGAAACGTTACGATTGGCTGGCACGACATTGACCTTGTGACGTTACCTCACAATTTACACCTCGGCAATGTCAGTCATTATTACGTAAAGGAAATATTTTATATCTTGAACATCAATGGTATTATGCTATAATATTATGGTAAAGCAATTTGGTAAAATTCATATTCGACCTTCGTTTATACAATCACATCTATTCGTCATCTTAGTACAGACAGCAGAAAAATTGAACATACCTAATAAAAGATTAAAACAAAAGAAGCATTGCTCGGAATCTATTGCCACATTATTAGTACTGAACTGTGTTTTTCTATCGGATTGTTAAGCGTAATGATTGCATAAGATAATGGTTAATGGTTTAGGTATGGGTAACTAGATAACATATTTTTTTTTAATGGATATTATAAGTCTGCCAATGATGTTATAATCTTTAAATGCATCGCGCAAACTTCTGTTATTCCAATCTGTTGTTTATTTTCCTCATCGACACTAACTCAGTATACTTATTAGTATTTTTTTGCCGACGACCAGGTGGTTTTAAACACGTCTACTAATCCTAAATAATCTCATTCCTCCGTCTGTTTCCTCAATTTATCTTCAACGAAATTACTGTTTTAAGTAACGTTATTAAAGACGGTCTGTCTTTTTTTATAGTGAATTTAAGTTCAACGTCTTTTGAAAATGCGACTGCTATTTAAATAACAAAGAATTTTTGCTATTTTTTTGCAAGGAATTATAAAACTGGAAGGAATATTCGAGACTTAATTTTGCTTAAGACAGTCATCTTTTTTGTTCAAGTAAAGATCTCGGAAATTATTTTTTTGTGGGCCTTCAAGTCTCTCCCACACCGGCGCGTTTTTATCGCGCGATAATAACGCAAGTGTTACCTGTTTTCAGTACATTTTATATTAGGACGGCCACGAAGTTTACACACTGCTGCGATAATAACCCTGCAATAGGAGTAGAACGTGCGTTTCTCCGTCCTACTCCTGAGATATAGCGATAATTGTTCTTAGAACATTTTGTATTAGGACGCAATCGATCTTACATACACCTGCGTTATTATCGCAAGAATAATATTGCACGATAAAAACGCAGCTGTGTGCAAGGAATCGGGAAACATTATCGCAAAAACGCTTGCGTTATTATCGCGCGATAAAAATGCGCCGGTGTGGGAGAGCCTTCTAGTTTATGGCTGTGGAACGCAAGTTTTTGCCATGGTGATGGTGGTGTGGCTAACAAATGAGAAGTATTAATTTCGTCCATAAAGGTATTCGGCCGTACAATTAGTTGCTAGAAGTTGCTGTTTTCCGTGTCGCAATCTCGTGATTTTGCCGTTATTTACAACAGGAAAGGTCATTTGATTGAATGACCATTTTTTCCTATTAAAGAAATATTGTATTGTATTGTAATATATTTCTTATACCTGTACCACTCTAAATGGCTAACTGTGTTTTTTAGATTACATTTTTAGAGTGCATTTTAGCACTGATGTTTCTAGTCCTTACATATTATAAACATAAGTCCTCCGCCGCCTCTGTCTGTCGTCCTGTACGCGATCAACTCAAAAACTACCGCACCGATTTTCATGCTGTTTTCAACAACGGGTAGAGTGGTTCTCAAGTAAGGTTTAATGTATAATAACCGACATCCATGGGGGCCAAGTCGCGGACATCCGCTAGTCTAACAATAAAAATGTTCTGGTGGGGTATTTTTACAACCAGTAACGAAATTGGCGTTCACCGCAAACCAACATGTTCGATTCGAAAGTTGCCCTTGTGACCAATTCTTGAGCATCAAAACTCCGAAAGGGTGGAGCAATCAGGCAATTTAACTCATCCCTTTAAAAAGAGAGATTTAACTTTTAGGTGTATGAGGAACAGCGTGTAAAGTTCACTCATCCACCATAGAAAAGGGAGGATCCTCCGACCAGACGGGTGTTGTATCTGGCGGGCAACTACCCAAAGATTGACGTCGGGTTCTTGTATATATGTCCATTGCACGGTAAACTTTTAATTGCGCGGTGTAGGATTTATGTGACGTCAGGATTTTTGTGTGACGTCATGTCTTTGATGCGTAGTTCGCATGTGGCGATGTAGATACCGCAACAAACTCAGCCTTTAAAAAAGGGAGATTGTCAAGATTTTGTCATATTTTCTCAATAACTCAACACGTCAATGATTCAAGCCGCGTCTGTCTGCGGGTGCCTTAACTTGTCTAGTTGTATTTAGCGGTTTTCCATAAACCTTATTTATTTACCTAATAACTAAATTAATAAAATTGGCAATGCCTAATTTTAAAGTAATTATGATTCATTTCGATGCTTTATAATGATTTGAAGTAGATAAAAATTACATAAAAATCTTCGATCAATAATAGTATTGATCGAACATAAAAATATAACAAGTACCTACCTACTTATTCAACTTTGTGGTTATTGCTGAATGAATGACTCAACTGTCTGTTGAATCTACCTACTTACCTAAATGATTGATTTTAGATATTTGCGGCTTATTAGAAAAAAAAAAAAAAAATAATAAAAGCGTCTATTCGCTCATTTCGGTTTTCAATCAACCAATCAGTCGTTTGAGCACACTTTGAGTTGCAAGAAAAGTAATAATTTGATATGGAGATTTAAATAAATACTTAATTAGCAGGTGGGTAATAAAATAAGGTCGATACCTCATTTAAAGTACATTGATCTGCACAGCAGGTTTCTACCATGATTACCCGTAAAGCCTCGTGCAGACTGGCGCGACGCGACACCTGTAATGGTTATACCGTGAAGCTTTCTTAGAAATTGTTTTGTTAGAGTCGCATCGCGCCAGTTTGCACGAGGCTTAAATATGCACTAGCTTCATTAGTGCACAATCTTAGATGCACAATGTACTGTTACTAATGAGCAACACTAATCAAGCTGTAAATGGTGTTTAAGATAGACTTAGGCTATCAATCGTGGGTAGATGTCTGATAGGCATACTATTGCATAATAGTATGCACTGGGCAACTTAGTACTTAATTCGAATTATGTATTTTTTTTTAGAAAATATAGTTAAAGATTGCAATGAGTAGTGAAAAAAAAATGATTAAAACGTAAAACGGCCTTTTTTTTTTTGCAAATGCCCGCCCTTTTGTCAAGACTTTTCAAATTTCGAAATGGTTGACATTCACCTACTAGGTAAATAGTACTTACCTACATACTAATTCCATGCATTCACCTAAACAAATAAAATTAATGAACTCACTTGCGTACTGTGGAAGGCTATTAGTAAAGCCCTTTGTCCAGCAGTGGGACAATAATGGTTGAGAAAAAAATCATATTCTTACAAACTTATGAAATGATTACGGAATGGTAATGACAGGAAGCCCCACATAGCTACCTACCTCCTTAGGTACTAAGCAGCTATTCACGTACTAATGAAAAAAAATAAAGGTAGGATAAAAAAAAATTGGACATGGCAATGCAGTATTATTTTTCAATCAATCAATCAATCAACTCGGCCTATCGCAGTCCACCCCTGGACATAGGCCTCTCCCAGGCCGTTATTTTTCACAATGAGAATAATAATACTGTTGTGTTATAGTGTTTAATTATGTAATTACGAATTTGACTGTTTACGCACAATGTCCGAGGTCAATGATTGACATTATTGAAAAGTATCTATTGTTTAATTTGTTTCTAAATTACTCAAATAGATATTTACCTATTATTTTAATAGGTAGGTTTTATTTTAAATTAAAATATTACTAATATTGTATAAATTACACTATTACTTATATTGTAATTTATAGCTTACCTAATCATAGCCGTACATAATCAGTATCTAGTAAGTCATTGAAGTAGATAATGTCAAAGTACGAAGATAACCTACCTACTTACCAACATAAGTAGTAAGCAAAATAAGTAGGTAGGTACCTACAATAAGAATTGAATCTCAAGAAACTGCAGTGTTGACCTATAAACTGTTACCAGCACGCAATCTTATCTGGAAATGATACACACATGATTTCTTATTAATTTATAGAACAAAACGTGATCACTAAAAATGCACGATTATGTACTTTAGTCTTCCACACATCCGACATCTACCAAAGTCTAGAATCCACGATAAGACATGGCGTTAGTCAACCGAAAAGACTGCGATAACTTCGTACTTCCAATACTTAGATAACGCAACTAACAAAGAAATCAACGAAACAATGCGATAAACAATGCTAATGCTCAAAAAGTAATACAAAACTTCGTTAAAATACGAATAAGTTGGTAGGTACTCACTCAATACGCCGCGCCGGTCAACTTGGTAAATCCGTGACGCAAAATAACTTCACAACTTCCCAAACACTTTTATTGACACTGCAGTCACGAATATCACAAAAAGTTGACACAGAACGACGTCATTGTTGCACAGAACATCACTGTTTTTAAAGTTTTTCTCAACACTACGAAAACGGAATGGCGGTAAAGTCGCGGGAAAGTAACGCACACAACACGTCTACACCACGCGGCAATCGCTCGCAAACTGGATGAATGAATCGAATCGAATGTCGAGATCGAGACGAGACCGACTCGCGTGTAAACTCGATACAGAAGGCGCGTAAATGCGTGACGAACCGGATCAAAGTATCGGACCACCTCAAAGGGTCGTGGTTCGCACTTTTTTCTGGGATTATGAGAAAATTCTATTTTATTATTATCTTCTGCAATTTTGTATTGAGTTAAACCGGTCACGTAGTCTATTTACGAACTGGTTCTAATACAGTTTTACTAGCCTTTTTCGACGATAAATAGTTACTGCCCACATAATCTACACTACACATATTTTTATGTGAATATTTCAAAGGCTTTGTTTTTGTATTTTTCATTCCTGCGTTCCTAGAACTGTGATTGATTATAGTTATGTGCGAGTACTATATACTATCCACGAATATGTTGCATGTGGATGGGATGTCACTTCGATGAGACTTTTTCCGAATTTTCTGAATTGTAGTTTTGGCACATATGAATAATTTGGCCACTAACTTTTGTTATGGCAGGCTCTCACACAACGACAGTATCAGTACATTATAAAAGGAAAAACTTTTTTATTTCTCTCTTTTTAGTGGGTTAGTTTATAATTCAACTAAGTTACAATAGCCTAATGTCAACTGCTCATCACCATTAATCGTTGAGGAGTACTCCTGGTACTTCACCATATGCATTGTGAAGAGCATAAATTGCTTGGCAACCAACCCGTGAAATACTTATTATTGATTAGTAACGGTGGCCATCAAATACTGGTATTCAGCTGCATCCGGTTAGACTGGAAGCCGACCCCAACATAGTTGGGAAAAGGCTAGGCAGATAAAAAACGGTGGCCATCTGAGGTCTTCATCCTCAGTTCTACTTCACCAAATGGTGCTTTCCGAGAGCAACTGCAGGAGTTACTATAAAAAATACCCATATCGCTACAGGCGTGCCTATATTTGAAGAGTTCCCTTGGTTTCTCCAGGATCCTATTATCAGATCCTGACCTGATGACAATGGGACCACCTCGGAAGCATACCATTTCAAACCAAAAAAATATTTTGTAAATCAGTCTACAATTGACGGAGAAATCGGCAAACATATAAGTATTTAAAAAAAACATCCATAAAGTCGAACATAGAAACTACTACTATTTAAAAGTCGATTAAAAAAAAAATGCATTACTTTCCAAAGAAAATTATGTGATTCTTTAGTCACCTCTTCATTCTCTTCTTCTTCTTCTCATCCTTACTTTCTTACTATATATTTTATATTATGTATATTATATATTTATATATTCTTACTAATATTATAAATGCGAAAGTAACGCTGTCTGTCGTGCTTTCACGCCAAAACGACTGAACCGATTTAAATGAAATTTGGTACCCAAATAGTCTAGAGCCTGAGAAAGGACATAGGCTACGTTTTGTCGACATACCACGCGGGTGAATCCGCGCGCGGAAGCTAGTACTAAATATGTATACATACCTAGATGTATGCAACATGTTGGACCGTTGCAAAAGTCTAGCTTTCACCAACCCAGTTTAAATCAGTGCATTGCACTGACACTAGCTTCCGTTCGTTTGTTGTTCGCAATCTATTCTGTGATTATGTGATAGTATCACAGACATTACGTTCTGGTTGGTGTATTGCATTTGTTTGACAAGTGAGTGTCAAAACATGAAAATAATTAATATGCATACAGATGAGTGGAAATCATCGCCCATCTGTATAACCTTTGTCCCCTCCTTATCGCCTTTGTTCAAGGGTAACGTGTAAACAGAGTTGTAAATAAAACATGTGTAATGGTTTTATGAACTGAATGTGTACAGTTGACTGTGCGTCTTTGGTCATAAAACCAGTAAAAGTTCGCTTCGCATTCTATTGACACTCCCGAACTACGCTAGGGCAGCTCGGCGTTAGGGCCTAATTAATTTTGAAATAAAATAATATACGTTAAAGTTGAGGATTGATGCTAGGTCCTATGTTTGGTGAAAACATGACTAGATAAAATTTTCTAGATAAAAAAAACCCAAGTTACCTCTATACCGAACTATAAACCGCTGGTATTAAAAAAATACGTAAGATCATGAAACTTTGCATAATAACTGAACTAACTACATATAAAGCAGGTCCCGTTTTTTTTTTAATTAGCATTATTTTCACCCTAAAATGTCTTCGAAGCTCTAAACTATTCGAGACTTGAGAGCCGCCAGTACCACACTCCTACTTGCTCTCACTCAGTCCGCGAGTAGTATGGTGCGAGCAAGATTAAATCTGAGGTAGGGTGTTAAAGTGTTAAAACTGATATGGGGCTCGACTATACTTACCATAACTTTTATCCATGGCTAGATATGGCCCACCATAAAAAAGGAAACTAATCATAACTGACTATTATCTGGGTGTCTGCTAGATAGAATCCACTTTACCAGGTGATTGCACTGGCCTGTCTGCAAAAAAATAATTGAATCGAGAGTAAAACCCCATTTACACGGTGTAGAGTTTTTTATTTATAAAAGATTTGCATAATCTATTAAAATAGCTTGCAATGAATTGCCTTGCGATAAACAGAAGCTGCATTCCATTTTTTGAGTGGCAAAACTTTTCGTTCTATACTAAAATTGTAAGTGTGCCATTTTATGGACATCGCGCGCGTGTTAACACTTGCATGCGATTGTTGCTCTTGAAAGTTCCAGAAACTTAATTGTACCGTGTAAATCAGACTTAATCCCACATTTTGTAACTTTCAATTGTTTTTTTTGTCTATATTTTGTGGCTGAATGTTCAAGACCTTGTGCCCGAGTGTGACCTCATTTTATGCATAAGCTTAAAATTACAATTGAACAAGTAATAACAGACTTGCTCGCTTATGAGCAAATATGACCCATTTTCCTGAAGGCTCATTTTATCGTTCAGTAGTTTCTACCCGCTAAGTAAGAACAGCCGCACGGGTCGATTCATCAAGTTAAGCTACGCTTGCCGGGGCTGGTCCGTGGATGGGTGACCATCTTTACATATCGAGACTCCTCCGTGCCTCGGAAAGCACGTTAAGCCGTTGGTCCCGGCTGCCATTTGTGGATCTTTGACAGTCGTTACGGGTCGTCAGAAGCCCGAAAGTCTGACAACCAGTTTTGCCAGGGGGTATCGTATTACCCAGTTACTGGGCTGTGGAGGTCAGATAGGCAGTCGCCCCATGTAAAATACTGGTATTCAGCTGCATCTGGTTAGACTGGAAGCCGACCCCAACATGGTTGGGAAAAAGGTTAGGCAGATGATGAGTAGCTTCTGCCCGCGCCTTCGTCCGCATGCGGTGGGTCGCATGCGGTCGCATCGCATCGCGTCACATCGCATCGCCTGCACGCGTTATTACTTCGTTTTGCTTAGCGTTCTTTCTTTTGCGATGGCTGTTTTGCGTGAATGTGACGCATATTTTCCCCCAACTTGTTATTTTAGTATAATTGTCCTTTCTTAGCGTCATGTTTGCCGCAAAATAAACATATTTTCTTTCTTATTTTTTCTTTTTGCTCGGCTCCTAAGCGTCCGATTGTGATGTTAAATAACCTTCCTCAATAATTGGGCTATTAAATGCAAAAAGAGTTTCTTGAAATGGAAACTTCTTTAGGCGCGATGAGCGATCTTTGGTAAGGAAAAAATGTTGTGCGTTCGCGTCACCGACATGCTGTAATAGGGCCATATAATAAAGGTGATGTATTGTGCAACATTATGTCATTGTATTCATTAAGTTTTCACTTCTGTCGGCAGTCTCCATGACTGCCTATGGTAATTTTTTAGTCCGACTTATTTAAAAGTTCCAGAGACAGACATTTGCGCGTTCAAACAAACAAAAAAAACAAATTCTTCAGCTTCATTATTAGTTTATATAAGATATAGATTTCTTATCGTTGTCTTGTGGATTTTTGTAGATGTTATCGTTCCTCCCTGGATAGCACGAATAATAAAAACCTTTTGTTAATTCTTGACAAACAAACAAACAATTGTTTAGATATAAACAAAAATACTTACTTAAATAATTGTTTTGAGAAAGGGAGATATTTCTATGGGAAGGTCATTGTCAAATGAAAATGAAATCCTTGTCTCAAAAAAAAAATTACACAAATCGTTATGCTTTTGCCAAGCGTGACGTGGTTTAGAATGCTTTTCCACCAGTGACGTGCTAATTATGCTACGTTGCTATAGATGCGTTTGATATGCACCAATCATATTCATTGGTTCACATAGCATAATACTGGTGGAAACGGGTTCAACTAAGCTATGTTTTTGGAATGGGAGTTAGGCTGATTTTCTACCAGAGATGTGCTATGCTACGTTGCTATGAATGCGTTGATATCCACCAATCACATTCATTGGCTATGTGGACCAATATGGGACTGTGGCGGTACCTACTTCGCCACAAATGAACTACGCATCAAAGACCTGACGTCACACAAAAATCCTGACGCTTAGCACATCTCTGTTGGAAAAGCAGCCTTAAGCTAAGCTTTTCCAAAGTAAATAATGTCACGGGGGTAATTTTTTTTGCATTGATCCGTAAATCTGTATTTTTGTACACAATGTCAGCATAAATGTCAAAGTTACACTTACGATATGAAGGGCAAAGTTCAAAAAGTTATTTATTCTTCACAGTAGGCTTTAGCTCGTTAAAACCTATGTTTGCACCGCTCAGGTTATGCTGTAGGTCAACTAGGTCACATTCAAATAAACCATTAGCACTATGTCATTTCTCTTTAAGTATTTTTTCCATGTGAAGACTTAGAATGGAAAAATACAATGAATACATATTCGTCTATACCTACAAACGAACGTCAATTACTTTTTTAATTAATCTATGCTATCACGTGAGGTCCTGGGTTCGATTCCCAGCGGGGTAATTGCGTAACTTACCTAAAATGACAACTGCTCGCAATCGTTTCATTTTGACAGGTCACCAACGTTCATTGCGTCAAAACGTCGTTGAGCAGACGGTTCACAGAGAATGGACTGACAAACTTAATTACACGTGAATTACAAGGAAAATTAATATTCCAACATCTTTTTAAATTAGTTTTCTTAACTTTTCTAACATTGATTAGTTCATGTTTGCCTTCTAATAATATTTTCCGTAACTTCTGTCTGTTTTTGAGAAGTTTGTTCCGACTTTTGGAATTTTATTTTTGATCTTTGAAGCCCTTAGCGTTGTTTGTTTTATTTTTTTAAGTACCTGTGTTAAGAAATTTATTTTTCGTCTTATGTTGTTCTTTCATTCTCACTAAGTATATTTTTCTGTGTTTCATGCATTACAATAAAATATAAGTAATAATATTTTTTTAAACAAGATTTTTATCGTCTAAAATGTACCTAAGTAATAAATAAAACTTACGAAAACATAGAACTTAAATTGTTTCTTAAAAGCTTGAAACTATGCCTTTGAGAGTGACGTTCACGACACTGGTCTTTCGTTTCTATCAGGACAAAGCTAAAGAGCGCAAAAACATCAGGGCTATCTTGTTTAGTTGAGGAGTTCCTGTGGCCATCTTCTGGCCCCACCATACTCTAGAATTCAATCAGGGCTATAGATAGTAGGTTACTTTTCAAGACAAAACCAACGACTTCAAACATAACGACGTTTCTATGGCCATCATCGAACTTCATCATCAGACCAGTTCCATGGTATCATATTTTTACGTTGTCACTGAAGACCGAAGTTATTGTATAAGTATGCCAAGTTTCAGTTCAATCGGATGCCAAGAAGTGCACGAGAATTGGATTATAAAGCCAGTACCTAACTGGAAACACATAGGAAAGAAACAAGTTGCTTTAAAAAAATCTCCGTTAAGGCTCCCACAAACAGGCGCGATATCGCGCGAATATGTACGAGCCTTTACTGGAATTCTATAATATAAAGGCTAAAGCAGATTGGGGCGGGACGCGCCGCAACGCAATGGATTGCAAAAATCCTTTTTCCCTTTTTCATTATTTTCGATACATTTTCTATGAACCAACGTATACTACAAGCGGGCCGCACCGCACTTTTTTTTGGATGACAATGCGTTGCGCAGCAGTAAGTTGCGTTTGTAATGTACGCTTCGCTTAACAAAGCCCCATGAAGCGACAATGGCAACACTGGCAACTAACTAAAGCTGGGCTTACCAACTTAAACTCCGCTTATTAAATTGCTTCCACTAATTCCAGTTATGAAGCCGTAGATGTAAAGTAAACAGTTTTACACGTGGATAATACATTGTTCCTAACGCAATATTAGGTGCTCCCGGGTTTTAACTCGTAGATTAGGTATTTCCCCAGAGATGAACCACACACAGAGACAGAGACACACACACACACACAGTGTCACAGAGGGGGTTTCGAATCGGTCTTTTTAGAGGTAACGGTGCCTCTTCCATGAGCCGATAGTTAACACTGGAATGGTTTTAGTCACGTTAAAACAATCCCACCCTCCCCAGTCTTATCCCCATGGCCGGGCGACATCAGAAGTCTCCCCCGAAAAAAATGGGATTTCTACGGAATTACTTCTCCCATTATTTTTATTCAAATCATTTACTTATTGCTGGGTAAAGCTGGCAGCCTTGTTCCACCCTCTGCTGTGTATAAACCTCCTCTCTTGTTTCTCTATCCTGTTTTAAGAGGAAATAGGGTCGATCCCCTCTCCATAAAAACGCTATCGCTTGTTTTCTCTCTGGTTTATGACCTTAGAGCAATGATTTTTTACAGTAAAATAAATATCAACTAGTTCTATGCCCCTATTTTTTCCGTTTTGATGATACATTATCTGGAGAAGCACTCGAACCCTCAGAAAATGCTCAAAATTACCTGTTCAGACCGCTGTCATCAGAGGCCTATTGTACAAAATTTCAACTAAAATGAAAAAAGAAAAACATAGTAGCACAGTAAATATCCTTCTTATTCAATTTATAAAATATCTTTCAAATTGGTTCAATATTGGAGGAGGAAATAGACGAAAGCTTAACCTCGAATTATCAGTTTTTGTATGGAGAAAAGACCGACCCTATTTCCTCTTAATGTTTAAAAGAATTAAAACAAATAGTCTTAATTTTTTAATGGATGGAATGTATGCATCTTCTTCTATTAGCTATAATATGTATTTAGTTCTGATGTCCTGAGGGCTTAGACAAGTGACAATCGCTTCGAAAGCGTTTCGTATTCCTACAACGACTTTCAACAGGATTGACATAAGCTTTTCGATAGCTTTTGTCAGTCCTATACATTTCCGCCTTTTCCATCATCGTTATCGCTGATAGAATGTCACTTTGTCTAGGGCCTCTGAATGTTGTTGATAACATCTTGCCGTGGTGTACTTTGTTAACAATTCAAATAATTCAGGAGTAAATATTGAAGATTCCTATGCAAGTAATGATTTCAGCAGTCGATTAACTTAATCTACCTATAAATAGCCGTGTTCATTACGCAAAGCAACAACATATATCCACTAAGTTAAAATAAGCCATTGAAACCAAAGTAAACTATTATAAACTCGTAACACATCCAGGAACTTAGTAAACCCTTAATTAATTAAGTTTATTCATCTTAAGTTGTACCTTTGTACGGGTATACAGGGTGAAATTGACATCCTCTTAAGGGGTCATTGTACTCATCATTATGAAAAACTTTCATTCCGGGAACGCGAAAAAAAATTCAGCTGTTCCGTACATTTTGACGAACTATGCGACCATAATGTAGGGAATAGCTGATTTTTTTTTCGCATGCCCATTAATTCAATTTCACCCTGTATGAAGTGAAATATTAACGGAGTTGGTTTACCTTAGTTGTTGTAAAGTAAGTGCTTCTTCAACTCTGTAGGTACGTAAAGTTGAGTTGTAAAATAAAAAGCCTTATTAGTAGGCACAGAAGTAGATGTACGATCCCAGCCTACACCCCGCTGCACGCGGCAATGCTGCCGCTTCACTACAGGGGGCTTAAAACGGTCACTTTAGCAGAATCATAATATGAAAATATTATGAATCATCGTAAAATGGCACAAACTGACAATTCATAATATGATCTGCGTGTAATTCTTATTACGAAATAATTCATCTCTTTGACAGTTTTCTATGGAGATTCGTAAAATGGCTCACAAATTATGAATTGCTTTTATGTCAAATTAGAGGAATTGCTAATGACAGCTGGAATTCAGGAAATGAACTGCTTTTAGAGGAATTGCTAATGTGGCCGGTTTAGGCCCCCTGGTCCCCATACATTATACATAGGTACAATTATAAGAGATTACATTCCGAGCACGGCAACAAACAACAATGTCGCGTTAAAATGTCAAAATCATATTTTTACCATCTCCTATTTTGCTTCTTACTTACGCATGGGCCGTAGGATCGATAGTTTTCATTTTTTTTAGGTTATTTGAAAATTTTACAATCTCTCTTTTACTAATCAAATATGTTCGTTTATAGCTTCTATTCCACTTACACAACACACCATATTAATTTCGAGAAGGTAAAAATATGTCAGAAATTTAGCTCAGCGCACTTTCGGCGACCCAAGTTTTATTAGTGCTGCCGTCTTTAGACGCAGCCAGTGCGGTGATTCCATGCTTCTTGGATAAAAACATTTAACAGTCAATATGGTGATAGCAGAGCTAGCTGGCCAGAGTGCACTCGATATTATTTATGTTGGGGGGTATCCGCCTCCTTTCTAAGCACCTATAAACCTACTCAAATAAATCTTAAATCCAAAGACATGATAAGTAAAGTCTGTTCGAAAAGTAGCGGTTTTAAAAGTAAAGAAATGGATCAGAAAATGTACCTGTGGACACCAGTTTGTAAGTGCCAATTTCAAATTGAGTGTTTTGATTTTGTTTAATATTTTTAGTTAAATACTTAAACTCGAAATTCTAATTCTAAATCACCTAAAAAATGTTTTTCGTTTAGAAAGCAGAAAGAAAGAAATTTGACAATTGAGGTTAATTTAATAACCTCTGATTTTTCTCAAACAATAAATTGTTGGAAAAAGTGATGAGAAATAACATTGAAACCTCCTAAATAAAGATCACGGTGTTATTAAAATAATTCCCTTTAGTTTACAGTTTCATTAGATACTTTTGGATCACAGCACACATAAGTTTTTTTAAATATTTTTAACCCTATAAATAAATGTTTCCGTGAACATGACGACATGAAAAGAGTAAATTTTTCTTGAATTTAAACATGAAAAGAAGATTAATTCTCATGTAATTTCATAGCGCATACCTTTATGGTTGCAAGCGTCCACTAAAAGTTGAATGATGGAATTTTTGTTGAAAAGAACTTGGTGACTCGGTTCAAGTTACTGTAGGAAGTTAAACTGGAATATGATAAACCAGCGCAGTTAGAGCTGTGAAATTATGTGCATTATTCATTTTAGTAAACATGCATGTAGTTAACATGACAGCATCTTTATTTTACAAACAATAATTAATGCACGGCACAGCTAATAGGAAACTTCATATACATAATGTCCTAAATGACAATATTATTATCATTCTCCTCAAACTCTAAACTGTCTCTTAATTAAATATAGAGTTTAATGATTTAATTAAAAAGCTAAAATAAATTAAAAAGACGAGATAACATAAATATTTATTTAAAAATTTAAATATAATACAATGTTAAATCTACCGCCCCGCGCTACGCGACGGAGCGTGGAGCAGTATAATAATCGTCTAATGGCACACGGGCCATCGGTCACAACCACAAAACGCCGCCACAGGCAAATTTCCTGTAGTTTTCATACATTTTATATGGACTCGCCGCACACGGCTGTCGCGTGAAGCCCGTGTGCGGCGACCCTGGTGGCGTTTGTGGCTGTCGTGTGTAGCCCGTGGGCGGCGACCCTAAGATATTTAAGCTCGTGACTATGCCTAACTTCATCATTATGCATTCCTAAGTAACCGTATTCAATGGATAGTTACATCGTGGGTGGAATAATATTACTAGACCTAGGCCGAGTCTGTTTAATTAAACGTCTTTATGATTTAAATGGAATTGTAATTAATATTATTGTGTACCTAACGTGTTTTTTTTTAATCTCTTACCTCTAGGGTATTAATGAGACCATGTCAAAGAATCAACTGGGCAAGGTCTAATAATTAGCAAATGATCTCCTCTATATGCGAATTTGCTATAGCGGGTCCAGATCCAGTCACCCTGTATGGATCAAAGAGCCACAAATCTTTAATAGATTTAATCAGGACCACGGCTTAATTTATGCTTGCTTTAGTTAATAAGCAGGTACTAGAGGGATGTGCTGCCTGAGAAGAGGTAATTCAACATTCAACAAGTAAAGTTCGTTAACCCCAGCGTTAATGACCAGTGTGTTTACGCCTAAAGGGTCTAGCAGGCCTCGGAGCTATCATTGAGCAAAATTAGGTTAGGTCGGAGGCTTGACTCGACTTGTTAGTGAATCTTATCAGTTTTTTTTGTGGCAGTAGTGTGTCGCAGTCATTGTCAGTGAGGAGTCAGTGAGGAGCTTGTGGCTAAGTAATAACAGCCGCATGGGTCGATCCATCATGTTAAGCCAGGCTTGCCGGGGTTGGTACAGTGGATGGGTGACCTTTACATATCGAGACTCCTCCGTGCCTCGGAAAGTACGTCAAGCCGTTGGTCCCGGCTGTCATTCGTGGATCTTTGACAGTCGTTACGGGTCGTCAGAAGCCCGAAAGTCTGACCACCAGTTTTACCAAGGGGTATCGTATTTCCCCGTTACTGGGTTGTGGAGTTCTGATAGGCAGTCGCTCCATGTAAAATACTGATATTCAGCTGCATCTGGTTAGACTGGAAGCCGACCCAAAAATAGTTGGGAAAAGGCTAGGCAGATTGAGTGATGTGTCGCAATATCAGAATGTTGAGCCCCTAAGCCGCTGTAATGATGATGAGTCTTACTTTCCCGTTAGTCTTTTTCTCTCCTGTCCTCCTGCTAGCTAGTACATCAAGCTATACATTTCCAGTTTATGCTGATCTCGCGTTGTATAAGATGGCCGTACAATCCGAGGTCTGCTTATACTGGAAATGTATAGCTTGATGTGTAGCCGTGTGTACAAACTGCGATCACAAATCGTTCAAACAAACATAGTAATTTTGCCATTAGAATTTGATTAAATTAGATTCACGGTCAATACAATACAACGAGGTGTTATTGAAAAACTAAAAAGCTCGACACAAGAGGCGAGGGGCGCGGGCGTTGCGCCGCTTCTTTCTTATTTCATACAAAGTGTAATCATAGGAGTGCTAATACGCACCCTACCCCACCCCACCGCCTGTTTATGTCCCGCGCCATTGTAAGTACTCATTATTATGACAAATGTTAAAGCAACACCAACAAAAGAAAGAAAGCAAAAACAAATGTTTATTTTGCAGAAATAAAACAGAAGTATTCCCGTTTGAGCAGGTATTTTTTGAGCACCTTTGCATTGAGTACCAAAGGTATTTCAAATGGGAATACTCAATGCCTTAGTGCTCAAACGGGAATACTTCATCATCGCACATTCAACAAAAAAAAAAGACTAAAATACACGCTTACAAAAGTAGCCACTTTTGAAAGCGTGTATTTTATACCTTTATTTTTAGCCTCGTATTCATCCAATAAAAGTTGGACAATGTTGTTCATTGGGTCAAAAAACACATCTGCATAGTAATCAGCATGTGCAAAGTATTAATTGCATCCTCTGGTCTGCCGGCACGTTTCAGCAGGAATCCATTTAATCATTTATCGACGCCTGACCGCGTTAACGTGTGATAGCCGACATAAAGACGCATTAAGTCCATATGTCCGTCGTTACAACTCATTACACTTATCGGATTTCGATGCGTTTTGGTACTTCTAGTAGTTTCGAGGCCGTTTTGGGTCAATTGGTTGGAACCTTGGAAGTGTATGGATTGAAACTATTTGGCTGTGGGAAGTTTATGGTAATGGATCCTACCAATAAGTGCACTGGAATATTTTTAGCGTTCTGAAATCGAAGACCAACAGATATTCAAATTCAAATTGAAAATATTTTATTTCACATACACCTATACTCCATTTGAAATAAGACATTTAAACAAGCCTTTTTACAGTCCGTTTAGCCTATTTTGACTTCTATACCGCAGGCATAAGGATGGCATTAAAAGTAAAAAAGGTTACACAATACCAACTGTCTACTGCAGGGGCCAATAATTGTCATGCCACCAACGCAATAGATGTCAAAATCGATTGAACGGACTGTGAAAAAGGTTTATTTAAATGTCTTATCTTATTTCAAATGGAGTATACATAGGTAATTATGAAACGAAGAAGATAGGTGCACGGTTCCAATTGGTCATTTCCTATAGAAACGGCAAGAAATAGGTTCCTCTTTTAAAAATAATTGGCTTTTACACTGTTTTCTAACTACACTGTTAATAGGTATGGGAAGACAGTGTACGCTATACTGTCAACGAGTACAAGGTACTTAAGAAAATAGAAAATGGTCAACAAATCGAAGCAACTATGAGTCTACAATCAAAGCCTTCAATGTCCCAATGGTCTTCTGGTTTTAACCTTGTTTAGTCCTTGGGCTACACTTCCTTATTCAGCTCTGGATTTTTTCTTTTGTGCTAGGCTGTTTATGTCAATGTGGAGAATTTTGACTCGTATGTTGAAAAAGAAATAAAGAAAAAGAAAATAATTAAAAATAACACAAAAGTAGCCAAAAGCCTCGTTATTCAACCAATTAAAAAAATAGAACTAAAAAAAAGTTTTGCAGGTTATGTTGTTCCAAGTTATTATAGTCTTTGGAAAGCCCTATTTAATCTAGTCAATTATCTATTACTGTTCCGAACCTTCCAAATTGTTTTGACGATGATTGGATGAGTCACTGTGTCCGTGGGTTCACTCTGAGCCAGAGATTATTCCAAGAACTTATAAACAAGGGCTTATAAGCAAACTACGGTCAGTATTATCAAAATCAAAATAATCCCCAAAGGGTTAAGGCTCTTACATACTGGGGCGATTCGCCGCCGCATTGTTCGCCGTGAGAAATGGTTTTGTTAAAATTCGCGTCGCGCGACGAATCGCCCCAGTATGTAAGAGCCTTTAAGCAGAGGTGTACCTAAGTACACCCATGTTTCGTCAATTATGCTTTAGTACCAAGTAGTAGACGGATCCAGATGGAAAGACCCACTTTTCCCGACCAGGGAATCGAACCCAGGACCTCATCCTCAGCTGTAGCACTTGCGACCATAGACCATCGAAGCAGGTAGCCAGTAATATGATAAGGTATCATATCACGAGCTAAGCAGAACATCATTCAATCATCAGCTTGCTTGGTCAGCGTTGTAACTTTTTTTTACATACTGAAACCAGCAACGAACAAGTTAAAAAGAAGAAGTACAATGGAGGAATAACTATCAAATTAACCAAAAATCAGAGCTCATATAACGTCATCGTAATCAATTCACTTCAACCGAAGCAACGCACATGATGCCTTTAACACAAACCAGTACCAACAAACATAGAGGAACATGTGGAAGGTCAACCTGAATAAAGAACCACAGTTAGGAAGCATATAATCAGCGTTTAATGTTTACCAGACATCGGGAAATTCAAAGAGCCGCTTTGTAACCAACACAATGCGACCTTGCGTGCCAATCATTACGCGAACACACAAATGAATCAACACGAAATGCCCACTATATCATGGTCTTCGGCAATATTTGGAACTATTGTGGAGATTATATAGAATTTAGCATTTGTTTCTGCAAGTAGCGCTGTTGTTAGGTGTCAAGATATGTTGGATGCTTTGCAGGTACATAGGTCATTAAAATCTTGTAGGGCCATCAAGTGGTTTTTATTTAGTTTTCATTGATCTGTTGATAGTAAGTTGTTTCGTGTGTTTATGTTCGATTTATATACCTACGTCTTACCGACCTCGTTTCTTAGTTAATAAAAAAAATATGCAGATTTTTATATATTTTATTTTTGTTTTTTTATTTAACATTATTTCATATAAATAATTAAATTTTTAATCATTTCTATTTTTTCTCTTTATAATATTAATATTAAAACTGGGACACAGGCCAATCCACCACTTGGGCCCAGTGCGGGTTGGTAGATGTCACATGACTTCAAATTATTGGTTCTAGGACGTGCTTGTTCCTGCCAGGGTTGCGGGAAAGTCCGAAAGGGATACCGGGACCTTGGCAACAGGCAAATGAAGGAACACGGGTGGGTTTTAGTCAGTAAAAGTCTGACACGCCCTTCCGCTCCGCCCAGAGCGGGAGAAGTCACAGGATGATTTCCCACCCTCAAAAAAAAAAAAAAAAAAGGACGTGCTTGTTTCCTCACGATGTTTTCCTTCACCGTTTTTGAGAGCAGTGGTGATGAAATAATTTTATACAAAGCAAAGCGCCTGTGTGGGTTCAAACCTACGACCCACGACTCGTAAGTTGCAGCCGTTACCACTGGGCCACCACTGCTCTCTATTTATATATTATACTTGTTTTTTCCTAGCTCGTAGCTCGAGGAGCTCGTGGCTACGTAATAACAGCCGCACGGGTCGATCGATCAGGTTAAGCTACGCTTGCCAGGGTTTGTCCGTGGATGGGTGACCATCTTTACATAACGAGAGTCCTCCATGCCTCGGAGAGCACGTTAAGCCGTTGGTG